>CP136058.1:214854157-216190823 GCA_032464435.1 Aegilops umbellulata
GGAAGAAGAAATTGATGAATCTGTGAGCTCATTGGATGAAAAAGATGAGGAGGAGAGCGAAGAACAAAAGGAGGAAGAGCGGATTAGCTACCCGTGCCCACCTTCTAATGAGAGTAACTCTTCAACTCATACATTGTTTAATTTCCGTTCGTGCTTACCGAAGGATGATTGCTATGATCCCGTTGACTCTTTTAAAATATCCCTTTTTGATGATGCTTGCTATGCTTGTGGCCAAGATGCCAATATGAACTATGCTTATGGAGATGAACTTGCTATAGTTCCTTATGTTAAACATGAAATTGTTGCTATTGCACCCACACATGATAGTCCTATTATCTTTTTGAATTCTCCCAACTACACTATATCGGAGAAGTTTGCACTTATTAAGGATTATATTGATGGGTTGCCTTTTACCGTTGCACATGATGATTTTGATAGATATAATATGCATGTGCTTGCTGCTCCTACTTGCAATTATTATGAGAGAGGAACTATATCTCCACCTCTCTATGTTTCCAATACAATAAAATTGCAAGAAACTGTTTATACTATGCATTGGCCTTTACTATGTGTGCATGAATTGTTCTTTTATGACATGCCGATGCATAGGAAGAGAGTTAGACTTCGTCATTACATGATATATGTTGCTTTGTGCTCATTACTAAATTACAAATCATTTCTAATTAAAATTGGCTTTGATATACCTTGGGATCCGGGTGGATTCATGTAACGCCCTCGATGCGGCTATATCTCCCACGTGTCGAGGCACGACTTAGAGGCATAACCGCATTGAAAGCAATGTCGCAAGTGAGGTAATCTTCACACAATCCATGTAATAAATAAGGGGAAGAAATATAGTTGGCTTACAGTCGCCACTTCACACAAGTACATAAATAAACATTCATCATCCAGATTACACTCAAGGTCCGACTACGGTACCAAAATGAAAGAAGACTACCCCAAATGCTAAAATAGATCCCCGGATCACCCCAACTGGGCTCCACTACTGATCATCTGGAAAAGAAACATAATAACGGCCACGTTCCTCGTCGAACTCACAAGTGAGCTCGGACGCGTCATCTGCACTAGCATCGTTGGTACCTGCAACTGTTGTGATAGAATCTGTGAGTCACGGGGACTCAGCAATCTCACACCCGCGAGATCAAGACTATTTAAGCTTATAGGTAGGAAAGGGGTTTGTGAGGTGGAGCTGCAGCAAGCGACTAGCATATGGTGGCTACAACGCAAAAGAGAGCGAGAAGAGAAGGCAAAGCACGGTCGTGAAGCTAGAAATGATCAAGAAGTGATCCTAGAACAACCTACGTCAAACATAACTCCAACAACCGTGTTCACTTCCCGGACCCCGCCGAGAAGAGACCATCACGGTTACACACGCGGTTGGTGTATTTTAATTAAGATCAACTTCGGGTTTTCTACAACCGGACATCAACAAATTCCCATCTGCCTCATAACCGCGGGCACGGCTTTCGAAAGATAATACCCTGCAGGGGTGTCCCAACTTAGCCCATGACAAGCTCTCACGGTCAACGAAGGATATTCCTTCTACCGGGAAGACCCGATCAATCTCGGAATCCCGGACTACAAGACATTTCGACAGCAATAAAACAAGTCCAGCAAAGCCGCCCGATTGTGCCGACAAATCCTGATAGGAGCTGCACATATCTCGGTCTCAGGGCACATCCGGATGAGACTAGCTACGAGTAAAACCATGCCTCGAGTTTCCACGTGGTGGCCCCGCAGGCAGCTCAGTTCGGGCCAGCACTTAGAGAAGCACTGGTCCGGGGGGGCTAAAATAAAGATGACCCTCGGGCTCGCGAAAACCCGGGGGAAAAAGGAGTAGGTGGTGGAAAATGGTAAAACCAATGTCGGGCCTTGCTGGAAAAGTCTTATTCAAAGCGAACTGTCAAGGGGGTCCCATAAATCACCCAACCGTGTAAGGAACACAAAATCCGGGAACATAACACCGGTATGACGGAAACTAGGGTGGCAAGAGTGGAACAAAACACCAGGCAAAAGGCCGAGCCTTCCACCCTTTACCAAGTATGTAGATGCATTAATAAAATAAGAGGTATTGTGCTATCCCAACAAGTAAACATGTTCCAACAAGGAACAACAAGTCCATGTTCCAACAAGGAACAAACTTCATCTTCACCTGCAACTAGCAACGCTATAAGAGGGGCTGAGCAAAGCGGTAACATAGCCAATCAACGGTTTGCTAGGACATGGATGGTTAGGGGCTGACATGGCAATATAGGAGGCATGATATAGCAAGTGGTAGGTATCACAACATAGGCATAGCAAAAGAGCGAGCAATCTAGCAAGCAAAGATAGAAGTGATTTCGAGGGTATGGTCATCTTGCCTGCAAGAGTCTCAGAGTTGTCGAAAGCTTGGTCCTCGAAAGCGTTCTCAACAGGATCCTCGTTCACGTACTCGTCTCCCGGCTCTACCCACAACAAGAACACAAGCAAAGGAACAAAAATCAACCACGATGCAATGCACAACCAACATGATGCAAAACATGGCATGATATGCGAGATGTGATATGCAATGCGTATGCGTGCTTCGGAAGGAAAAGATGAACAAGGCATAATCTTGGCAAACCAAGCATGCCACTGGATAGGTGAGGTGATTTCGGTTGAAATCGATATAAAGTTCACCGGAATCGGATGCACGGTTTGCAAATGACGAGCAATACAAGAATGACAAGAATCTGCCATTAACAGCATGATGCTACTTAGCAAGTAACAAGTAATTAAGCTACTGCACCCAAACATAACAACAAAGCATATGAAAGTAATCTACACAAGATGCACAATAAAAGATGAACACTGAGCTACGGCTAATTCACGTCATAACAGGTTCAAACAAGCATGGCGAAAGTGCAAAAGATAACAGGTTCACAGACTTAGTGAAAATAACATGGCAGAAACTAACATCAGGATGACATGTTTAGAGCAATGAAACAACATGCTACAGGATCAGAACATAGCAAATCAAGGCATGGCATAAGTCTACTCAAAGCACTTGACAAAAGTCCCTTACTGACCATAAGCCAAAAAGGATCAGAAAATATGATTACACCCATGTCAAATAAGCAAGTTTCGTTACAGGTTTCAGACTTAGCAGAAAACTGGACATGTCAAAAACAGATAACGACTAGGCATGTTCGTGAGCTCGAAGCACTCACTACAAAGCATTTCATGATAAACTAAGCATACATACATCAAGAAGACATGACATAGTAACTATACATGGCAAGAATAACATCATATCATGCAAGTATCAACTATACCAAGCTTGGCAAATTCGAATAACATGTAAACAATCTGCCAGCAACATTTTGGAGCAAAAGTAGAGCTCGATTGACTCAAGCGATGGCACTCCATAAATACCAACAAAGGCATGGATGGATAGAGAAAAACCTCAAGTTCAAAACACCCTTACTGAACATGCTCAAATTATGCATAGATCTCTCAGAAACAACATGAACACATGACATAAAAATAACATCAGTCAGGGACTTAGTGAAATAACTAAGTCTCTGAAATCAGCAACATCAAGTGCCCTATTTTGCATGCTTGTGCTAGTCACCACAAAGATATCAAAAATACATGGCAAAATTATTTGGAAAGGTAACATGACATATTACAAAACTCATGTAGGACTCAACTTCATAGAAGGTACACATCAATCATGAAAAAAATGACAAAAGTGCATGTTCAGATAAGATCCATCCACTAACATCAACTAGCCCTCTTCTAACAGCATTTCGGGCATCAAGATGTCCTCAAATTAAAATGATGCAATGGAACTAAATGATTTACTCTTCGAGTCGAACAATTGGACATATTATACGCACGAAACGGAGCTACGGATGAGAAGTTATAGCATGATGAACATGTGAAGATAATGCAAGAATTTAAAGACTTGGAGAAATTTCGGGATCGAGGGGAAAAGTCAACCGTTGCAAGTGGATCGAGGACCGCCGCGGATCTCGCCGGAGATCCGCCGGAGAGGCTCAGGGACGGCGCGGCGGCACGGATCTGGGCCGGATCCGGCGGGGCGAGGCGGAGGCGGGGCTCCGGGGCGGCGCGGGCGCGCTCCGGCCGCGGCGCGGGCGCGGCGGAAGGCGGCGGCGGCGCGGCGGGGCGGCGGCGGCCGGCGCGGGCGGAGTCGGCGGCGGGGCGGGCGACGCGGGAGGCGACGGGCCTCGCGGGCCGGATCTAGGCTCGCGGGCCCGCGGCGGCGCGCGGTGGGTACGGCGGCGGGCGGCGACACATGGCAGCGCGGGACTGGTGCGGGCGCGGCGGCGGACGTCGTCCGGCCCGATCGGACGCGTCCGGCGGCGCGGGACGACGGATTTGGACTAGGGTTAGGGTAGAATCATCCGCAAATGGAGGAGGGGAAGGCCTTTTTATAGGTAGAAGGAGCTAGGGAGCTCCAAATGGAGAGCGGTTTTCGGCCACGCGATCGTGATCGAACGGCGGAGGACAAGGGAGTGTCTTAGATGGGTTATTGGGCTGTTTTGAAGAGGTGTTGGGCTGCAACACCCACAAGGCCTTCACGGTTACCCGGTTAACCGTTGGAGTACCAAACGAACTCCGATTGACTCGAAACTTGACAGGCGGTCTACCGGTGCTATACCGAGGCCGCTTGACAAACCTCGGTCCAATTCGAGAAAGTTTAATGCCCGCTCATGAAGAAATGTAAACGGGGAAGCCGGGGGACGTAGGAGCGCCGGATTGCAAAACGGACAACGTGAAAAATGCTCGGATTTATGAGACGAACACGTATGCGAATGCGATGCACATGATGACATGATATGAAATGCATGACATGACCAAAATGCAAAACGACGGGAAAACCTAACCACGGAGGGAATATCATAACACATAGCCGAAAATGGCAAGAGTTGGAATACAAATATGGCAAGTTACATCTGGGGCGTTACAATTCACTACTTGAGCACTATATGCCTAGCTTAATGGCTTTAAAGAAAGCGCTGCCAGGGAGACAACCCAGAAGTTTTAGAGAGTCATTTATTTCTGTTGAGTTCTTTCATATAGTTTAAAAACAACAAAAATAAAGAGGCGAACCCAAAAAAAGATTTCAAGAAGAAAAGCGAAAGTGAGAAAAACAAGCATTGTTGAAGTGGGAGCTAGGCTTGAACTTTGTTCATGCTCACGGAAACTTTGTCAATCTTGATTACATAAACTTTTCAACAAAAATAATTATCCCCTTGTACAATTACATTGTATTATAAAAATAATGTGCCAAGGTTTGCCTTTAGGATGTTTACAATGCTTGTTGGTTTGTACGGTGCAGGACAGAAACTTTGGCTGTAGTGCGCTAATTTTAGTTTTTTACTGGAACGTTAAATGGTTCGGATTCTTTTTGCAATGTATTTCTATACAAATTGTTTATTTTTCCTAATTTTGGCTGAATTTTTCATGTATCAGAAGTATGATGAATGTTCATATTATTACAGACTGTTCTGTTTTAGACAGATTCTATTTTTGATGCATAGTTTGCTTGTTTTGATGAAACTATCAATTTATATCAGTCGGTTAAGCCATGGAAAAGCTATATTACAGTAGACACAATTCAAAAAATATATGAATTGGTTTGCAACAGTGCTTAGAGTAGTGATTTGCTTTATTATACTAACGGATCTTACCGAGTTTTCTGTTGAAGTTTTGTGTGGGTGAAATGTTCGATGATCGAGAAGGTCTCGATGTGAGGAGAAGGAAGAGAGGCAAGAGCTCAAGCTTGGGGATGCCCAAGGCACCCCAAGTAACTATTCAAGGATACTCAAGCGTCTAAGCTTGGGGATGCCCCGGAAGGCATCCCCTCTTTCGGATTCGTTTCGTTCATGCGATATGTGCAATCTTGGAGCGTCTTTTGCATTTAGTTTTCATTTTTCCTTTATGCACCATGCTGATATGAGATGGTCCTTGGTTGATTTATAGAATGCTCTTTGCACTTCACTTATATCTTTTGAGTATGGCTTTATAGAATGCTTCATGTGCTTCACTTATATCATTTGAAGTTTGGATTGCATGTTTCTCTTCACATAGACAACCGCCATTTGTAGAATGCTCTTTTGCTTCACTTATATTTGTTAGAGCATGGGCATATATTTTGTAGAAAGAATTAAACTTTCTTCCTTCACTTATATCTATTTAGAGAGATGACAGGAACTGGTCCTTCACATGGTTAGTCATAAAATCCTACATAAAACTTGTAGATCACTGAATATGATATGTTTGATTCCTTGCAATAGTTTTGCGATATAAAGATGGTGATATTAGAGTCATGCTAGTGGGTAGTTGTGGATTGTAGAAATACTTGTGTTGAAGTTTGTGATTCCCGTAGCATGCACGTATGGTGAACCTTTATGTGATGAACTCGGAGCATGATTTATTAATTGATTGTCTTCCTTATGAGTGGCGGTCGGGGACGAGCGATGGTCTTTTCCTACCAATCTATCCCCCTAGGAGCATGCGCGTAGTACTTTGTTTGGATAACTAATAGATTTTTGCAATAAGTATGTGAGTTCTTTATGACTAATGTTGAGTCCATGGATTATACGCACTCTCACCCTTCCACCATTGCTAGCCTCTCTAGTACCGCACAACTTTCGCCGGTGCCATAAACCCACCATATACCTTCCTCAAAGCAGCCACCATACCTAGCTATCATGGCATTTCCATAGCCATTCTGAGATATATTGCCATGCAACTTCCATCATCATCATATACATGACTTGAGCATTCATTGTCATATTGCTTTGCATGATCGTAAGATAGCTAGCATGATGTTTTCATGGCTTGTTGGTTTTTTACGTCGTTGCTATGCTAGATCATTGCACATCCCGGTAAACCGCCGGAGGCATTCATATAGAGTCATATCTTTGTTCTAGTATCGAGTTGTAATATTGAGTTGTAAGTAAATAAAAAGTGTGATGATCATCATTATTAGAGCATTGCCCCAGTGAGGAAAGGATGATGGAGACTATGATTTCCCCACAAGGCGGGATGAGACTTCGGACTTTACAAAAAATAAAAGAGGCCAAAGAAGCCCAAATAAAAAAGAGGCCAAAGAACCCACCAAAAAATAAAAAAAATAAAAAAAAGAAGAGAGAAAAAGAGAGAAGGGGCAATGTTACTATCCTTTTACCACACTTGTGCTTCAGAGTAGCACCATGATCCTTCATATAGATAGTCTCTTGAGTTATCACTTTCATATACTAGTGGGAATTTTCATTATAGAAATTGGCTTGTATATTCCGATGATGGGCTTCCTCAAATGCCCAAGGTCTTCATGAGCAAGCAAGTTGGATGCACACCCACTTAGTTTCCAGTTTGAGCTTTCATACACTTATAGCTCTTAGTGCATCTGTTGCATGGCAATCCCTACTCACTCACATTGATATCTATTAATGGGCATCTCCATAGCAATTGATACGCCTAGTTGATGTGAGACTTTCTCCTTTTTTGTCTTCTCCACACAATGTCCACCATCATATTCTATTCCACCTATAGTGCTATGTCCATGGCTCATGCTCATGTATTGCGTGAAAGTTGAAAAGGTTTGAGAATGTCAAAAGTATGAAACAATTGCTTGGCTTGTCATCGGGTTTGTGCATGATTTGAATATTTTGTGTGGTGAAGATGGAGCATAGCCAGACTATATGATTTTGTAGGGATAACTTTCTTTGGCCATGTTATTTTGAAAAGACATGATTGCTTTATTAGTAGGCTTGAAGTATTATTGTTTTTATGTCAAATGATAGATTATTGCTTTGAACCACTCGTGTCTTAATATTCATGCCATGATTAGACATATGATCAAGATTATGCTAGGTAGCATTCCACATCAAAAATTATCTTTTTTATCCTTTACCTACTCGAGGATGAGCAGGAATTAAGCTTGGGCATGCTGATACGTCTCCGTCGTATCTATAATTTTTTATTGTTCCATGCCAATATTATTCAATTTTCATATACTTTTTGGCAACTTTTTATACAATTTTTGGGACTAAAATATTGATCCAGTGCCCAGTGCCAGTTCCTGTCTGTTGCGTGTTTTTGGTTTCGCAGAATATCCATATCAAACGGAGTCCAAACGGGATAAAAAAGGACAGAGCTCATTTTTGGAATATTTGGAAAATCTGGGAGAAAGATCAACACGAAACGGTGTCCGAGGTGCCCACGAGGCAGGGGCCCACGCCCGTACCAGGAGGGCGCGCCCCCACCCTCGTGGGCCACCCGTAAGGCGGTTGAAGCCCTTGTTCGGCCGCAAGAAAGCTATTTTTTGGGGGAAAAAATCACGGCGAAGGTTTCAGTCCAATCGGAGTTACGGATCCAATCTCGGAGGGGCTCTCGCCCCTCCCACGCCATGGAGACCATGGACCAGAGGGGAAACCCTTCTCCCATCTAGGGAGAAGGTCAAGGAAGAAGAAGGAGGAGGGGGGCTCTCTCCCCCTCGCTTCCGGTGGCGCCGGAGTGCCACCGGGGGCCATCATCATCACCGTCATCTTCACCAACAACTTCACCGCCATCATCACCAACTCTTCCCCCCTCTATGCAGCGGTGTAACCTCTCTCTTACCCGATGTAATCTCTACTTAAACATGGTGCTCAACGCTATATATTATTTCCCAATGATGTATGGCTATCCTATGATGTTTGAGTAGATCTGTTTTTTCCTATGGGTTATTTGATGATCAAGATTGGTTTGAGTTGCATGTTTTATTATTGGTGCTGTCCTATGGTGCTCTCTGTGTCGCGCAAGCGTGAGGGCTTCCCACTGTAGGGTTTGCAATATGTTCATGATTTGCTTATGGTGGGTGGCGTGAGTGACAGAAGCACAGGTTGTTTGTGTCTTGATACTTTAATGCTATGGTTGGGTTTTACCTTAATGATCTTTAGTAGTTGCGGATGCTTGCTAGAGTTCCAATCATAAGTGCATACGATCCAAGTAGAGAAAGTATGTTAGCTTATGCCTCTCCCTCAGAATAAAATTCCAATAATGATTACCGGTCTAGTTATCGATTGCCTAGGGACAAATAACTTTCTTGTTGACAACAAGCTCTTTACTAAAACTAATTTAGTTGTGTCTTTATCTAAACAGCCCCTAGCTTTTATTTACTCGCTCTTTATTTTCTTGCAAACCTATCCAACAACACCTGCAAAGTACTTCCAGTTTCATACTTGTTCTAGGTAAAGTAAACATTAAGCGTGCGTAGAGTTGTATCGATGGTCGGTAGAACTTGAGGGAATATTTGTTCTACCTTTAGCTCCTCGTTGGGTTCGACACTCTTACTTATCGAAAACTATTGCGATCCCCTATACTTGTGGGTTATCAGATGCCATCAAGAATCGCGACACCGAGCTGGGAGAGTTGGCGAAGGCGCAGGCCGCGGAACCCAGACGGCTGGAGGAGCTGGAGCGAAAGGTGGAGGCGGAGAGAGCCGGTCTTGATGCCAAGGCGAAGGTCCTGGCCGAGGACCGTACATCCTTCGCGCTTCTCGAGGAGAGGTCCCGCGTGGCACTGAAGGCACTCTACGAGAAGGGCTTGGAGAGGCCGCTGACCACCGACGAGGACGACCCCGCCCAGCTGCTTCCCTACTTGGTTGACGCGCTTGAGGAGGTTGTGAGCGACATCGGTCCCATGGCCGAGGAAGAAGCCTGCATTCTTTCCTCAGCCGCACTGACGCATGTCTTCAGCCACCTCCATCTTCACGATCCCGCTGCTCGCCTTGACGAGCTGCTGGAGCTTGTGGACGACGAGCGTTGTGCGGCCGCTGCCGCGGCCGTGAAGGGTCAGGTGGAGGCCCTGCTGAAGAAGTTCCGCGCCTTCGCTCTTGCGCTTTCGACCATCGGTGCTCCTGATCCTGCAGCCCCGACCGGTGGTACAGGTGAGGGCGACGCCACCAAGGAAGGAGTACCCCTTGCAGGTGATGGCGGTGCCCAGGGGTGACCTGCTCGCGGCTGCTTTCCTATTTTACTCCTGCAACATGCATCATGCCTCGTGGAGGCTTTTAAACTTGAGTTTGATATTTGGGAGAAGAATATATCTTGTAATATTTGCTTTGAGATTTTGCGATTTTCTTCCTATTTGCTTTATGTTCTATGTCAGTAGAGCCCGGCCCCGCGCATACCCTAGCCGCCGTTGGGTCGTCTGGAGACCAGGACGCGACCAAGGGATGAGGGGCTACATGACCAGTTAGACTCCTGAGTCGCGATGCTCAGGAGTCCCCCTTGACGTGCAAACAGCTTATACGAAGGAGTCGCAGGAGTAGGTTTAGTGTTCTACGTCAGTAGGGCCCGGCCCCGCGCATACCTCAACCGCCGTTGGGCTGACCGGAGACCAGGACGGAACCAAGGAGTGAGGGGATACGTGGCCAGTTAGGATCCTGAGTCGCGATGCTCAGGAGTCCCCCTTGACGCGCAAACAATCTTCATACCTTTGTCCTCGCCGAGGCTTGGCTCGGGAGGGCGCGCGACGGCCAGGTCTGGGGGACCTAGCTGGTGGCGTACGCCTGGGCGTGACCCCGGCACAACCCCTGTGCCCAGCCCCCTTACGCGGCTCTCCCGAGGGGAGGCGTTGCGGTGAGGCCGGACACTAAGCTCAAGGGCTCCCTGAAGTTGATACAACCGTGGGGCCACCCTCAGTTGTTTATCACCAGCGTGGAGCATAGCACTTCCGCACTTGCATGGGCATAGCTGCTCCTCGGCAGTGTCGACGGCCAGCGTGGAGCATGGTGCTTCCACTGGTACGTGGGAGGGGACTCCCTACTGTGGAGAGCCCCCGGGGCGTGTACAACCCCGCCCTGACATGTGGCTTGCACGGCAGGGCTAGACGAGGTGTGTCTGGGCACTCGTGAGCCAGCGCGGGACTCACGAGGCCCTACCTCAAGGCGGGTTGCGCCTGGTCTTGATTCTTGATGACTTTGGTGGCCTTGCGAGGTGGTTAGACAACCTGCGCCGAACGAATCTCCTGAGGCTATCACACGAGGAGGCCAAGCACCAATGACCCCAGGAGGTGACGTGAACGGGGCCGGCCCGCCGATAGAGCTCAGCCGTTGGATTTATTGACACTGCAGGGAAGGGCCCGAGCAAAGACGTCGTGCCTAGCCTCCTTATGCGAAGGATCCTAAAGAAAGGTGCTCGGTGCGCGGCTCCCATGGTGGGTGACAATTAAGCAGGTGATAATCATAGATAGATTACGCATGGAAAGAGCACTAGCTTAGGTAAATGCACGAACAATACATGCCACTGGGTCGGACCCGAGCGGCTTGGGGATGATGTAGCCCGTGGGGCACCCCCAGCAAAGTAAGCTAAAGACACAGCAAAGGGATACGTGCCGCAGGGACGGACCCACGCGGCCTGGGAATGATGCGGCCCTCGGGGTGCTCCCAGCTAAATAAACTTGGAAAACGTCACCTGGTTCTGTTGGGGCAGCTGAAGATGCGTGGTGCAGGGGTGGCTCCTCACGAGCCACCGGGATCCTGAGCCTCGGGAGGCTCTGGGGGTCCAGGCGGTTCCTTGAGGGGCGTCTCCATCTCCGCCAGGACTGCATGGTGCCTAGCCTCCTGAGCCGCCAGGATGCTCCGCAGGCTGCGCTGGAACGCGGACGCCACGCTTGGCAGGCCAAAAGGCATGCGAACGTAGCTGTGAGGTGGGCCCTCGCAGCATCCCACACACGAAGGCCAGAAGAGCTCCTGAGAAGCGGCCCTGTTGAGCCCTGGAACGCGCAGCATGACATCCTTGCCTGGATGGGGAGCTGTGCCCGGTGAGCGGCGGTCGCCACGCATGGCTCTCGCGTCTTGAAGTCCCTGAGTGATCTTGCCAATGAACTCCTGAGCGCTGAGCGCTCCTCGCCCCGTGTCCTCCTGAGGGAGACGTGCCACGAAGCACGCCTCCAAGTGGTGCCCGAGCGCCTCCCTCGTGATGTTGGCGACGTCTGAGGCCCTCCAGAAGAGAGCCCTTGAGCCCTGCCCGAGGAGGGAGCCGAGCGTGCCTTCCTATGCGAGGGAGGGAGGCACCCCAGGCGCAGGCGCCGATCCTGTCGTGGCACCGCTTGGGGCGCCGCTCCCCTGAGGTCCTGTGCGGAGTAGCTTCTTCTTCTTCTTCTTGGGGATGGCCTCAGGAGGATACTCGCCCTTGTTGTCTGGGTCTTCGATTGCTGCGGCTTGAAAGGCATGCTCAAGGGAGCACACCGCATCCCTTTCTTCTTAGGGGACCGATGATTTCGCCGCTTCCCGGCATCTTGAGGACGTTGTAGCCGTGATGAGTCACTGCCATGAACTTGGCCAGTGCCGGGTACCCGAGGATGGCATTGTATGGCAGACGGATGTGAGCGACGTTGAAGTCGATGAGCTCGGTGCGGTAGTTGTTGCGTTCTCTGAAGGTGACGGGGAGGCGGACCTGCCCTATCGGTGTGGTGGAGCCGTCAGTCAATCCTGAGAAGGGCTTGGTAGGCTGAAGCTGATCGTATGGCACTTGAAGGCTGTCGAACGTCTCGACGGACAGGATGTTAAGCCCTGCGCCGCCGTCGATGAGGGTCTTGGTGACTTGTATGTTGCTGATGATGGGTGAACAAAGCATCGGGAGAGCGCCAGCGGTTGCCGCGCACTTGAGATGATCTGTCGAACTAAAGGTGATGGCGCACTTGGACCACCTGAGCGGGCACGTGGCCTCGATCCTGGGGAGGACTGCATTCACCTCGCGAGCAAATTGCTTGAAGATGCGTTCAGAGGCTGGGGCTTGAGCTCCGCCCAAGATGCAGGCGATCTCACGCGGCTCCTGGAAGCCCCCAGCCCCCTCGTCTTGATGGTGGTTGTCGTTCCTTCTTGGTGGTGGAGGAAGTGGAGGAAGACCGGCGTTGCCCTGAGGGTGGTCCTCGCGAGGCTGATCCCTCCAGGCGCCCTTGCGAGGCTGGTCCTGCCAACGGTCTTCACGAGGCCGGTCGCGCCACTCCTGGCGTGGGCCACGGTCGTCCCAGCGTCCTCCACCACATCCTCCTCCTCGGCCGTAGCCCCGGTCGTTGCGCTTGGGGCATCGACCGAAGCATCCATCTCGAATGGCCTGATCTCTTGACGGTCGTTGGTGTTGTGGCTGTGCACGTTGTGGAAGGCGCAGAATGGTCGGCTGCTCTTGGATGACTCGGGCTAGTCCCTGCCGCGCTTCGTGTCCAGCTCTGCCGCGAGCACGCCACTCCCTTGCGCTTCACGTCCTTGGCCTTGGCTTTCTTCTCCTCTGGGTTGGCAGCTGGGAGCTCGAGGAGGGAAAGGCACCCTTCCTCAGCTCTTGCGCACTTGGTCGCCATGTTGAACAGCTCCAGAGATGTGCACAGCTCCTCGTGGATGGTGAGCTCCTCCTTCATCTTGACGTCGCGGACGCCATCAGAGAACGCCGAGATGATGGCCTCGTCCGTCACCTTGGGGATCTTGAGGCGGACATTGTTGAAGCGCTGGATGTACTTCTAGAGGGTCTCTCCTGGTTGCTGCTTGACGCGGTGCAGGTCACACGCGGCCGGGGGGCGGTCGTGAGTGCCCTGGAAGTTGGCGACGAAGTGGTCGCGCATCTCGTCCGAGGAGGAGATCGAGCCCGGAGGCAGGTTCAGGAGCCCCGAGCGAGCACCGTCCTTGAGCGTCATGGGGAACCAGTTTGCCATGACTTTCTCGTCGCCGTTGGCCGCCTCGATGCTCAGCTCATAGAGCTGCAAGAACTCTATGAGGTCGGGGGTGCCGTCATAGCGAGGAGGCAGATCCGGCTTGAACTTGCCCGGCCAGGCGATGCTACGCAGCTCGGGGGTGAAGGCGCGGGAGCCTGCCGTGGTCTCCGAGGCCCGCCGTGGAGGCGGAGCTTGATCTTGGTGCCCACGCGCCGCCACGGCAAGTGGCGCACGGCCCTGCCGCGGCAAGCGATCCTGACGTGGCGGTGCGAGGAGAGGTGGAGCATTCTCTTGTGGTCGAGGAACTTCTTGACAGCTTCTTTCTTCACGCGCGGGTGCTTGGCGTGGCGGGTCGCGCCGCGGGGCCGCGTGTCTTGGCGCCAGGGCGCCATCTTGGTGTAGAGGTGGTGGACGCGCTCCGTGAGCTACGTCGCCCGTAGCCGGCGGTGGACGAGGCAGCGAGAGCGACAGTGCAGGGGAGCCCCCTGCGGCACTGACGAGTTCGGCGATGCGGTCCAACCAGTCCTCGTAGAGGTCGTCGACCGGGCGGTAACGCAGGAGCTCGTGTGCCAGGAGCAGTGCGTCCTGCGCGTCCGTGGGAGCACGACGAGCGTGAGACGATGAACTGGCGGGGGTCAGCGACGGAGTGGTGGTGCGGCCATCTCGCCGCACCGAGGGGTGCAGCAAGGACGCCTGCTGCTTGGTTCCAGCCGGGCCAGTGGCAGCGTTGGCGGCGGGTGACGGAGATTGACGGGGAGGCCCGCCGGCAGGAGCCGTCTGAGCGACATGGGCGCCGAGGGCGGCCCGTCGTTCAGCGCGGGCGCAACGAGCGTCCGACATGGTTGTGGTGGAGCGGCAAAGCACGGATCGACGAGAGGAAGGCTTCAGCGCACCCCTACCTGGTACGCCAAATGTCGGATTTCGGATTCTGGCAAAACCCTTGAGGTTCGAACACTGGGGTGCGCACGAAGATCTCTCCTCTCCGAAGCTCTCGCACTCCACGATCTCACGGGCTAGCTCGCCGAACACAAAGAACATGGGGACACAAGATTTATACTGGTTCGGGCCACCGTTGTGGTGTAATACCCTACTCCAGTGTGGCGGTGGTGGATTGCCTCTTGGGCTGAGGATGAACAGTACAAGGGAAGAACAGCCTCCTGAGGAGAGGTGTTCTTGTGCTTGGTGAGCTGGTGAAGGTTTTTGATCCCCTGCTATGGAGGTGGCTAGTCCTATTTATAGAGGCCCTGGTCCTCTTCCCAAATATTGAGCGGGAAGGGATGCCACAACGGCCAAGTTTGAAGGGGGACAACCAGTATAGCTTATCCTGACAAAAGTAGTCTTCGCTTGCCAAAGGCTCTGGTGATGACGCCGTCTTGGGCTCCACGGTGACCTCCGTCCTGCCGTCCTGCTGGTCTTGATCTCGTTGCACCGATATGGAAACCTTTGTCTGATGCCTTGGTACTCTTCGCCTGCGCTTTCCTCCTTAGCACCGAAGGGGAAACGAGGACACTGTGATAGCTGGCGCCTGCCTGGCCTTGGTCGTCATGGCTTATGTCGGTGTCAAAACCGGCGGATCTCGGGTAGGGGGTCCCGAACTGTGCGTCTAAGGCGGATGGTAACAGGAGGCAAGGGACCCAATGTTTACCCAGGTTCGGGCCCTCACAGTGGAGGTAATACCCTACTTCCTACTTGATTGATCTTGATGATATGAGTAGTACAAGAGTTGATCTACCACGAGATCGTAGAGGCTAAACCCTAAAAGCTAGCCTATGGTCTGATTGTTGTTGTCCTACCGACTAAACCCTCCGGTTTATATAGACACCGGAGGGGGCTAGGGTTACACAGAGTCGGTTACAATGGGAGGAGATCTACATGTCCGTATCGCCAACCTTGCCCTCCATGCCAAGGAGAGTCCCATCCGGACACAGGACGAAGTCTTCAATCTTGTATCTTCATAGTCCAACAGTCCAGCCAAAGGATATAGTCCGGCTGCCCGGATACCCCCTAATCCAGGACTCCCTCAGTAGCCCCTCAATCAGGCTTCAATGACGATGAGTCCGGTGCGCAGATTGTCTTCGGCATTGCAAGGCGGGTTCCTCCTCCGAATACTCCATAGAAGATCTTGAACACAAGGATAGTGTCCGGCTCTCCAAAACAAGTTCCACATACCACCGTAGAGAGAATAATATTTCCACCAATCTAATCTGCTGACGCACTCAATACCATGACATCATACCACGGCCCGGTCATTATTCGAACCGTTTTTCTCAACCAGCCTTGGTGCATATCGCGAGGTAGTTTCTTTGGCACGTCTTGTCTAAGCAGAGATCATGTCCCCTTATCACGGGATTCTCATCAATACGGACGTGGGTAACCCAATCATGCCCGTTGGTATGACTCCTCAATTGTAGGCAAGTCCCAAACGGTCACGAGGAGGACGCTTGGTATTCACCCTCTTTATAAAGAGACCAAGGCCTATGCTGTTTTACTCCTCGAACTCAATAGAATCCTTCCCCCGCCTCGAGTTCCAACACCCGAAGCTCAGGTCAGGCACTTCGGACCTTCAACCATGTATGGATCCAACCTTCAAGGTCGGTGGATGCCTTCCTCCGTCATGGAGGAGGACGTCAAAAAGTTAAGGCAGACCAGGTTTTTGACCGGCGAGATTGCGCACCGGCTTCCTGCTCGAGGGCAGGTCATTCCCACTCCCAAACCTGGCGAGAGCGTTGTGTTCATATCTCACTTCCTCCGAGGGCTAGGCCTCGCTCTAGATCCCTTCATGAGGGGACTCATGTTTTACTACGGGCTAGATTTCCATGATCTGGCTCCGGATTCTGTCCTCCACATCTCGTCGTTTATCATCGTGTGTGAAGCCTTCTTCCACATTACCCCTCACTTCGGCCTGTGGCTCAAGACCTTCAAGGTGGAGCCAAAGATGATCGAGGGGCGGCACGTAGAGTGCGGAGGCGCCATAATAAGCAGAACTGCCAATGCCCCATGGCCCCAGGGTTCTTTCCAAGAACTGTCCAGCTTATGGCAACAAGAGTGGTTTTATATCACAGCTCCCAGGGGTACCAAGTGGGTGGCTCCCCTTGTTTTTTGCTCGGGCCCCCCGCCTCAACTAGCGTCATGTGTCAATAAGGGGCTGGACTGGGGGCCAGCAAAGGATGTGCCGATACTACAGAGCCGCATCCAAGGTCTCCTCGAGAGAGATATCAGTCTAGTCACGGTAATGCAAGTCATGTTAATTCGTCGAGTCCTGCCCTGCAAACGTCGTCCCCTCCGCATGTGGGAGTTCAACCCGGAGGGACCGCGAGCTGTCCATCATTTCCTCGGCATGACGCCCGAGGAGATGTAAAAATTGTTCTTCGGACCACAAATAATGTGTCCGGACACCACCGAGGATGCGGGTTTGAACTGCAATCGTCCAGATACCCAAGTAAGTAGCCCTGCGATCGAACATGTTGTATCTTTATTTATCACAACATCATTCTGAAAGGTCGTCCTTTAACCAGGACTGGGTAATAAAGGCGAAGAAGATCAGGTTTCCGGCCCCCCTCCCCGAGGTCTCACCGGATCCCGTACTGACAAGGATGCTGGAGCTCATGCCTTATCAAGCGCTCTCAGGGGAAGAAAAAGGAGGGCAGAAAAAGGCTAGCGCCTCCACGAAGGAGGATAACCGGAGGGAAGAAACTAAAATTGCCCCTTCCCAAGGAAGGAAGAAGACCGGCTCTGAAGAGCCGGAGACAATGGTCTCCAAACGGGGGAAGAAATCTTCGCCAGAGGTTCCTGCCCCGGGGGATCCCCCAGCCGCACAATGCCCGCAAGGGGGCCAGCCTTCAACCGAACTGTAAGTAGAAAGGGAAGTTCAATAAGAAACGTCATGCTTAACTTTTGAGAAAAATAACCGAAATATTTATCTTGTAGTCTGGATCATAGCCCTTCTCAGTAGAGTTCGTCTTCGGGGGATCTTCTTCCGGAGATGATTGAGAGCGAAACGCTTCCCCATGCCCTCCCGCCTTACGAGGCGGGCGACCCCGAGGTGTCGTTGCGGAGGGCTTCTCCTGATCCGGCAAGGCCATAGGATAATCCTTTGGCCGCCCGAAGTCCCTAGTATCCGGCTCTTGAAGAGAGCAACCGAAGGAGTCCGGCACCGTCTGTTATGCGGTCGGACGCACTGAAGGATTTGCTAGAGCAAGCGGCTATCTCAGAAGCGCATCGTACGCTAATGGGTACGGTGGTTGAGAGGATCTCATCCGCCGTAAGCGGGTTGCATGAAGCCTTTATGAGTCTGCTGTAAGGTTTTGAGGTACGTGAAATAGTGTGTATTTTTGACAGTACCGCACACGTTAAGGTGTGTCCTATGCAGATAGTAGCCCCTGAGACTTTGGTTGCTGTCGAAAACGGCGGCAAACGAAGGATCATAGTCCCAGGTAATAATCCAGCCGCCCTCGTATGCAGGTGGCAGGAGGTCCGGTGGCTAGCCGGACTGGACAAGTTGCCGAGCTCAAGCGGCAACTTGATGCGGCGGATGCGGACATCGTGCTTGTCAACAAGTGGCTTGACGAGGCACAGGGTATGTGATTTCTCCAGTGATCGATACATAGTAAGAATAGCATGATGCCAGTGTCTTTAATATGTTGCGCCTGCAGATGGAGCGGCGGCCATGGAGACCCTTCGAGCAGAACTTGCCCGGGCCAAAGAACAAGCCAGAAAAAGTGATGCGGCCCCCCTGAAAGCGGTCGAGGAGCTGAGGGCCGAAAAGGCTTCTCATTGCCAAAGCAAGGAGGAAATAGCCAAAATGGCTATGGAGTTGAAGGATGCCGTCGGTCGTTACGAGCTTCTCAAAAAGGAAGATCGAGAAAAGATGACGGACCTGGAGAAGGCCACGGTGGCAGCCAAGGACGCCCGCTCTACAATTAGAGTGATGAAGGAGGAGCTGCGTCACGTCGGGGATATCGTAGCTGGGAAGCCCTTTATGCTGCGTATGAAGTTCGTAGACCCTAAGTATGCTCCTCTGGACCGGCTGTGGAGTTCTGCAGACGCTTATCTGGATTTGGCAGCGAGTGCCGCTGATGCGGCCAAATACTTCAAAGATAAAAAAGATCATGAAGTGGAGAAGCTGTTCTGGTCACAATTTGATGTTCTAGCGCGTCCGCTTCCTCTGAATGAGCGGATGGCCGAATGGGCCGAGATCCATAGGTTGTCCGGGCTCGCCATGAGGTCTGTTGTGGATCATCTGTGGCCGGAAGGGCCAAGGCCGAACAGTTAGTTTAGTTTGGTGCAGCAGTTTCTTGGTGTTGTGTTGTGCATCGATGCTATGAAGAGGTCGGCGTGCATTGAGGGTGCGCGGATGGCGCTTGCCCGTGTCAAGACGTGCTGGGCGGAGATGGAAGCCACCGCAATTGCAACCCTGAGTTCGGCAGTTAGCCGAGTAGCTGCCGAGCACTACTTTGACGAGGTCCTTGAAGGCGCTCGTTCAATAGAAGCACAGTGCTCGAAAAACATTATGTTCTAGTGACATGTATTCTCATTGAAAAACAATGTTTTAATGAGTTATAAAGGCTATTTTTATACTTTTTCCTGAAAGTATTGTGATGCCTCCTATGCGGCCGTTTATGTATATATGTATATAACCTGAAAGTTTGCAGTCGTCGGCTTCAGCCCCCACGCATATAATGCGGGGGTGTTCACAGAAGATGCGTGTTCACACTTGATCCAACGTCTTGGTCCATTAAGGAGGTGATAGCGTAGCGAACTAGGCAATACGATTATATTGCTTTAACACTTTCACTTAGCCATAGGAGTTTGACAGTGGGGCTACTATATAGACCCTGGTGGCTCCGCGCTCATCCGAATACAGGGCGCGTACATGCCTAGCCGGGAAACGGCCCTTCGCTAATGCGGAGGAATCCCGAAGATTCCGCTAAGTCATCGAGTGGTTGACCAGTATCGCGCTTTATCATGACAGTCAGTTTTCGGCTTTCTCTACTGAGGTGCTCGTCCGGCCGAACCAGGGCACAATCGCAGTAGTTCTCCTGGTGCCGCCTTAGCCGATGGAGCGGAACGTAAGGTAGCAAAACGCAGGAGCCGGGCAAACCCAACATTTGACCGAAGACATGATTCAGAGCTGATGCATATAAGGCCTAACTCGCGACGCCGAACACTCCCTAAGGTATTCGGTCTTTGAAATATGTACTGGCTTAAATGACACCCTTGGATAATGAGCCCCTAGTGTCCAGGTACGAGCAATATTCTAACGTGGCCACATGCCAAAAACGTCAGCATCCTACTTGGTTGTATTGAGAATCCGGAGGATGTGAACAACAAAAGACAGTAGAAAAGGTTTATGCAGGGTCTTAATCTAAAGAGAAACCTTTGAATGGGTCCCTGCTGCACGTCTGCGCCTGTGTCTCCGTTGTGTAGTATCCTGGACGGGTGTAGCATGATTGTCATATATAAAAGAGAGGTACTTAGTGAAAATTTGTTGTGCAAAAAATTGGTTATTATAAATAAACCATGTAGAAGTCAAGATGGGTAAAGTTGAGCCAAATTATCGCTGCGAAGCCCCTGGTACCGTCTATAAGGGTATAACCATCGAACCAATCTCTATCCAATGATTAGCCGGACTCGTCTAACCGTGTCCGCGGTCCTAACGACCGGTCATCTGTTCTGGCGGTGTAGCCGTCTAGTGTTCGGCTGTTAAAGCAGTCGTACGTTCTTCTGCTCGTAAGGAGCGCTCAACATTTCCATGTACTGTGATGATGCCACGTGGACCGGGCATTTTAAGCTTGAGTAAAGCGTAATGCGGTATTGCGTTAAAACGAGCGAAAGCCTCTCGTCTGAGTAGTGCTTGATAGCCACTTCGGAATGGAGCAATGTCGAAGGTTAACCTTTCGCTTCGGAAGTTGTCGGGCGAGCCGAACACAACCTCTAGTACTAGAGAGCCCGTGCAGTGGGCCTCTGTGCCTGGTATTGCTCCCCTGAAGGTAGTATTACTGTGGCTGATTTTTGTTGGGTTTATGCCCATTTGACGGATGGTGTCCTGATATATCTCATTTGGACTACTGCCGCCGTCCATAAGGACTCGTGTGAGATGGTATCCGTTTATTATTGGGTCCAGCACCAAGGTGGCTGATCCTTCTTGCCGAATACCTATTAGGTGATCCCTGCGATCAAAAGTGATCGGGCAGGCCGACCAGGGGTAGAACTCAGGGGTGATGGGCTCTACGGCTTGTGTATTTCGGAGTGCAAATTTGCCTCTCTTCTTTGTCACATGGATCACATTTACTGTTTTGACTTCTGGTGGGAATTTTTTCTGTCCCCCGGTGTCCTACTGGCGAGGCGCATCCTCGTCTTCGCTCGGAGTGTCCTCCAACTTGTCTTCGGCATTTAGCTTGCCGGCCTGCTTGAAGACCCTGCATTCTCTGTGGGTATGATTTGCAGGTTTGTCGGGGGTGCCGTGGATCTGACATAGTTTGTCTAGAATCTTGTTTAGGCTGGTCGGTCCATCTCTGTTGCCTTTAAAGGAATTTTTCCGCTGAACCGGTCGAGAGCCCCTGAATCCGACGTTTCTGGCCATGTTATCTTGGCCGTCTTCTTTATTCCGGCACTTGTTTTTACTGCATCGTGGTTTTCCATTGCCATCCCTGACTTCGGATGTGCTTGGGTCGCTGGTGCTGCTTCGGGCTAATCAGCTGTCCTCAGCTGCGCAAAAGCGGGTCATGAGGCTTGTTAAGGCTGCCATTGTTCTCGGTTTTTCTTGGCCGAGGTGTCTAGCAAGCCATTCGTCTCGGACGCCGTGTTTGAAAGCTGCTAAGGCTTCGCCGTCCGGACAGTCGACAATTTGGTTCTTTTTAGTGAGAAACCTGTTCCAGAGTTTTCGGGCTGACTCTCTGGGCTGTTGAATTATATGCCTTAGATCGTCTGCGTCCGGAGGTCGGACATAACATGACATTCCAAAAAAATTTATTTGGTTTTTAGCAAAAACCTTGCTGGTTTTTCTTTTGTGAAATGAGGCCTTTCAAAATTTTCAGAAAAACCATCCTCTTAAAAATCTTTTTCTTTGGGTAGGATTGTTATTTCTGTTTTCTTCTTCAAACTTTGGGTTTGATCATTTAAAACTTCTCCTCTGTTGGTTCCCTTCTCAAATTATTTTTGGGAGTTTAATCTTTTTCTTTTTAAAAGAAAAACTCTATGAAAATTGGGGATTTTCATTCTATTGATAACCACCCATGACTTTGTATTTTTGCCCATGAGGTAAAACCCCTCCAAAACCTCCCCTCCTCCTTGTAAACAACCTAAGTCCTCTGTCCCAACTAATCCAAACAAGTTTTGGATTTTATTTAAATTATTTCATTCCCCAAATCCTCCCTGACTTTTCTTTTGAACCTGAGTCTTTTGCAAAGCAAGTACCCTATAGCATTTGTATTTGGACATCAGACCAACCCTCCTGGATAGTCCTTTGAACCAATAACCCAGAACCATCTTGATCCACTCTTCTTCTTTTCAAATATTTCAACTTCCACTCCCTGCAAGTTTGGACCAGATTTGCCAAATTTGGTGAAATTCATATCTATACTTCTCCAAAAATTCCACCAAAAATCAGACAGCCTACTAGAGCAATGAGGAGCCACTCTACCAAAAATTAGCTCAAGGAAAAATCCCTTCAAGCCAAAAGCATTCTGTCGAACACCTGAACTGCACTGTTTCCTTGCACTTTCAGAAATTCAGAGAAGTTCAGAGTTCAGTGTCGTTTTCGTTCGTCAGGTTCAGTCACGCGTCGATAGTGCGCCGTGGCGCGACGCGCGCAGCCTCTCCTCGCTGTCCGAAGCACCGCACGCACACTTGGCTGGTTCCCGGTGTCGGGGACTCCCTGGCCCGCCCGCGCCGGCGTCTGCTGCGGCGGCAGCGCCACCCGTGGCGGCCAACAGTGGCAGCCCCAACTTTGCAACGCCGTTCCGCGCCGCCCATTGCTTCCTAGCTCTACGTGTGGCTCATGCATGCCAGCGCAGCCCCGCTGCACTGTCGCCGTGGCCGGCAAGCACAAAGCATGCTCTCTGCCGCCGACGGGCCCGCGCCGCCCCGTTCCGTCGAACTCCACCTAAGCAAGCAAATCCCGGCGCTGTTGGCACCTAAACGGACTCAGTGGACCTCCACGACGGCGCTCAGCTCCTAAACTCTCCCGACCAAGCACTGCACCGCCGTAATCCTTCGCCGGAAAACTCCGTTCATGGCCACCGCCTCGGATCGCTTGTAAAAGGAGACCCCGAGCTCCCCCTCGAGTTCACACCAACTCTGCACCTCACAAACGCCCCGCCAGGCCACTAGGAGGACCTCGAGGAGGTCTCCTCCCCCAACTCCGGCCGCTCCGTTCCGCCTCGGCCTCCAGCTTGATTCACTGCTGTGAGGTCATCTCCGGCGCCCAAACTCCGTCAATCACCTCCTCTAGCTACCAGAGACCTAACCCCCCACCTCAATTTGCACCTTGTATCCCTCTCCGGCGAGCTCCATCCTCGCCCGAACCGCCGTCCGCCGGAGCAGGGACCACCGTCGACACAGTGCATGCCGGCGACCACCACCACCACTGATCGACGCGGAATAGCACCCTGAGCACGGAGGTAACCTCCGATCCCTCTGCCTCGCCGTGGATCGCCGCCGGCGATCGCCGCGGCTCTCTGGCGCCAAAAGCGCCGCCCCGTTTTCAAGCCCGACGGGTGGGACCGCCCCGTCAGGTTTCTTTTATTTTTTCGAATCGTTTTCTGAAAGCGCCTTCGGGCAAAATACGTCTTCTCCTCTGAGCAGGCGTATTCGAGACTGAAGCGTTTTCCGTTTTTTTTAAAAAGAACCCTGGGAAGTTTCTGTTTCATTACAGATGGGTCCCTGGGCAAAAACCTTTATAACTTTTTAACAGAAGCATATTTTTGAGTGATTCTTTTTCTGTTCTCTTTGAAATTTTATCTAGTTTTTTATCAGATTTATTTGAATATTATTTGTGATAAATTTTGTGCACCTCTCGGTATTCACGATAGCGCGTATATTCTCTTTATACCGTAGATACCGAAGGAGGTGACGGGACCGCGAACTTCACCGAGTTAGACTCCGACTACTCTGAACCAGGCAAGCATGTTTGAACTTTTGATATGATGAGTGTCATGGCATGTTTTGCATTTAGTTAGTTTTATGGCATGATGATGAGCATTCCGATGAGCGTTATTTTTCATGCATTGTTGAGGCAAGTGAGTTTGCTGATCCACACGTTGTGGGATGTGAGTATGCAAGGCCATGAGTTTGCAAGAAGATGGGTAAGATGGCAGTGTTGTTGCATGCCAGTCTTAGGCCATACAAGTTAACTTCAGTACCAACCCGTATCGGTTTGGTTCCTATCCATCTCCCTTCCTGTACTACCACATGTTTCTCGCAAGGGATATGGTTTAGTAAGATTTCAAACCGCTTTCCCGGTACACAACAAAAAGGAGAGGCCGGGATGATGGTTCCATGGCCCTGGATTAAAGCCAGTCATCCGGTCAGGGGGCATGGGTGTTTCCGGTTGGGACCGAGAGGGGGGCACCCCTTAGAGCGCGCGTATATAAATTTGATCCCATGCTATTCGAGATTGTGATCTCCCCGTCTCAAAAGTTTTTGTTGGACGATGTCCAGGGTGATTCCTGGCATCGAGAGGTTGGATGGGTGTGTACTGGTTAGCTGTGTTTTCTTCCGAAATACCGTAAACGGAACTAGTCCATGTGACTACGGAAATCCGTTAACTGTGGGAAATTTTTGTACAAACTCTGCAGAGTCATAAATCTTCAAATTATCTTATCCATATCCAAGTTCCGAGCTAACTTATTCTGACAAGTGCCAGCTTTGGTGACAGATTATTTGGTGGGACGCATGAGTGCTACGTCCGGTTAAATGTTTAATTCCTGTGGATGGACTAACCCATTTATTTTCAAGAGTTGAACCATTATTATGAGCATTACTTCCTTGTCAGTAAAAGCCCTTTCTGCGATGTCGCTCAGACATCCGACTGTGGCATTATTTTTAAGCCCTTTATGTGGTGTCGCTCAGACGCCCGACTGTGGCATTTCTTTTTAAGCCCTTTATGTGGTGTCGCTCAGACGCCCGACTGTGGCATTTCTTTTTAAGCCCTTTATGTGGTGTCGCTCAGACGCCCGACTGTGGCATTACTTTTAAGCCCTTTATGTGGTGTCGCTCAGACATCCGACTGTGGCATTACTTTTAAGCCCTTTATGTGGTGTCGCTCAGACGCCCGACTGTGGCATTTCCTTTTTAAGCCCTTTATGTGGTGTCGCTCAGACGACCGACTGTGGCATTTCCTTTTAAGCCCTTTATGTGGTGTCGCCTAGACACCCGACTGTGGCATTTCTTTTTAAGCCCTTTATGTGGTGTCGCTCAGACGCCCGACTGTGGCCTGATTTTTCTTTTATTTATCTATTCACCTTTCGAGGCGTCGCTCCAGACACCCGATTGGTTTCCTTTTATTTACTGTTGGGATTTCAGGCGGACTACCGCCGATTCCCTTTTTACTTACCTTGCCTGCTAATATTTGAAATGTGCATTGGTAAATTAATCATGACGCACTCATGCATGCATTTGTTATATCTTTAGTCCGAACTGTCTTGCGAGTACTTTCAAAGTACTCACTGGCTTGTTGATTTGGCCAGATGCTGACGAAGGTGATCTCATGGATGAAGAGTTCGATAGCGAGTCCGACGCCTAGAGGAATCCCAGTCAGTCTCGTTCGACCCTGGACTTGGTCACTGTATTATACCCGCTTCCGCAACCCAAATAAATTCATCGAGCCTCACCTCGACGCTCGATGGGATGTTGGTTTGAGAGCCACGTTATCCACTCCCCACTGTGTTATTCCACCACTCCCCAGTTCCGAGTCAGTAGTATGCCACCACTCCCTGAGTCATATCCGCCTTTATGTATAATTATTAGCACGCTTGTAATAAATTGTTGAGCACCCCAGCTCAACCCTGCAATATATTTGATGCTACTGGCTTATTGTATCAAGTGTTTGTCTACTAGTGAGGAGGTTTATCTCAAACTGGATTTTAAAGATTGGTTTCGCAATAAATATTTTTATTGGAAAACCGGTCGTGACAAGCTTGGTACCAGAGCCAGGCTGAGTGTAGGAAGCCATTAGGTGCGATCGCTAATCGGTTATTAGCATGATAGAGCCTATTTATGTTTTTACAATTGTAGTCATTTTTCTGACAGTCAGCATATATTTATGATCTGACTATTCAGAATTTTTGCCTACTTTTGTAGATGGCCGACAACAGCTGCGAGTCTTAGACCTTCGCGAACGTGCCCGATGGGTTCGTCAAGCTTCTATCCTTCATCGTTCAGGTCACGATGGGGCCATCTGTGCGCCCGGTCGTCTCACTCTGCCAGCACAAAGTCAACGACAGTCTGACTATGCACCAGGCCTCGGTGCAATTCAGGGGAGGGCGTGGTGAGTTACGCCGCTTCCGGTTCGTGAGGAGAGCCATGCCCACCGAGAAGCATGCTATTCAGATGGCAGCCCGCGAGGCGATAGCTCGTCTCTGGGATGTCCTTCCCATAATGAAGACTCGTCGTTACCGCTATCTTCCATGCCATGTGCCTTACACCTGTCACTATGCGTACTCCTGCCCCAGAGGAGAACGTGACGAGGCCTTTGAGATGCTTATTGAGTATCTTCGGGCCCTGGAGGCAGCCTTCGACAACTTGGTGGACGACTTCGTAGCCGCCCGCATGGACTCAGTCCATGGCTGTGCTGCCAACAGGAGGGAGTTCCTGCCTGCCGCACCACCCTTGACTTTTGTATCATCCTCAGCATCTTATGCACCAACTCGTCGCCTAACTTCTATCGAAGAGTTCAACCGAGCCATTGCGCCCGCTCCAGCGTGCACTGTGCCACCCTTCATACCCACTCCAGCTCGGGTGATTCCACCCCTGGACCCGCCCCTTCTGCTCGGCGCAGCACTACTCGTATGGAACCTATTAGCGAGGAGGAAGTTGAGTATCCAGCCTCGCTACGCCTCACCCTTGGCAGGGCCAAGGATGTCATCAACATCTCAGACTAAGTACGCTTAGCCATCATGCGATGTACCGCCATGTAAGATATGGGAAGTAGCTTGTTTGCGCTTCATGTAGGATCTGGAGAAATGCACTAGCCTAAATAACATGTCAGGAATATGTACGCATATCCTGAGTGATGTATTGTATAATTATCGCCGCGTGTAAGATACGTAATGAGCAGTCTTTCTTCGTGAGCAAATCAATTTGTTTTCCCTTGAGTGATCTTGGCTTTAAATTTAATTGCCGATCTTGTGCATTTATGGATTTGTTTTGCGACTCCTTTTCTTTTTCTTATGGGTTTCACAAAATATATCCCCAGAGTGAAAAATGTCTCATCCGTGGACTCGCTCCATGCCAGCTCCGCCAGAGGAAAATGTTGGCTCTCAACCGGACAACAACTTTGCACAGGGACAGTCAAGTCAATATCACGACACTCAGCCAGGCAACAATTTCACTCAAGGACAGTCGAATCAACAGGGCAGTCGAATCAACAAGTCAGCAACAACATCGGGAAATGATGAACCAAGTCATCAACATGGGAAATCACCAGGGACAGTATCAGCAGCATTCTAAATTATCTGAGCTACAGAAGACACGTCCCCGGACATTTTCTCACACTGACAAGCCGCTTGAGGCCGAAGACTGGCTTCGTGATATGGAGAGGAAATTAATTATTGCCAAATGTTCAAACCCTGAAAAAGTACTGTATGCTCCACATTTTCTCACGGGAACAGCCGCATCATGGTGGGAGAATTTCCTGCACATGCATCCCAACAAAAATGATATAACCTGGGATGATTTCAAAGAAGGCTTCCGTGGCGCGCATATTCCCAAGAGTATCATGAAAATCAAGAAGAGAGAGTTCGATGACCTCAAACAATGGAACATGATAGTGTCAGATTACAACGGTCAGTTTACTCTATTGTCTCGCTACGCAAATGAAGAGCGTATGACTGAAAGCAAGAAAATGGAGAAATTCCTTGACGGCCTAGCGCCTGCGCTTAAATGCCAACTGGTCGTACACACTTTCCCAGATTTTAAGACATTGGTGGATAAAGCCATTACTCTGGAAAATGAGAGACGCAGTTTGGAAGATATCCGCAAGCGAAAAAGGGACCAGACTAACCAGGCTCGCAATCACCGAAGCAAGACAGACTTTCAAAAGGGTGGGACACACAAATCCTCGTCCAACGTCTCACGCCCAATCAAGAATTTTCATGCAAGGGACAAGGAGTTCACATATCGCCCCGGCGTTACTTGTTACGCCTGCGGAGAGGAAGGACACTATGCCAAGCAGTGTCCCAAGCCTAGAAACTCAGCACAAAAGCCGAACAACGGCAACAATAGTTCAACGCCCAAGCGAAACAATTTCAATCCCAACAACAACCACAGGAAGGGCCACCTGAACCACGTAACCAAAGAGGAGGCACAAAATGCTCCGGATATCGTACTCGGTACGTTTCCTGTCAACACAATACCTGCAATGGTTTTGTTTGATTCTGGAGCTTCTCACTCTTTTGTTTTTGTAAGTGCATCTAGTGCCCCTTAGTGATTTTGGTGTATTGAAGACTTATAGGTTAAGCATCTAATGTGTTTATGAGTGTACACAGGTCTATAAGTCTATGAGGAGTTTGATATTTACAGAGAAAGTCGACCCCTAAAAATGAAGTTCTTCGACTGAAGACTTTGATATCCTGAAGACTTTCTGAAGACTTTCTGAAGACTTTGAAAGTGAAGAAATTGGTGTGACCTTGAAGACTTGGTATTCATTCGAGGAACATGAAGCGTGAAGACTGTTGTTTTCGTAGTTTCGTTTTTCTATTGAGTCATAGGAAACACCGTACTATTAAAGGGGGTCGAGGAAATACTAAGGAGAAAATTTCCATGTGATGCTCAACTCAAATCCTACACCTACCAATCCCTTCGAGTGAAGCCATTGGAAATCTCATACAGTTCCGTCAAAATCTTCAGTGACAGAGACGCAGTTCTTCTGGTCACTGAGGACTTTGCTCTGACTGAGGAGTTAGGAATTCACCAGTGCGAATTGCCTACACAGTGAGGAACATGATAGCCCTGAGGAATTTGTACCTCAAATTTCCGACCGTTGTTGTGCTATGTGCCAGCTGTCCCAAAATATCTTATCCATCGAACGGTCATATCATTGAAGGGCATTTATGTCTTATCATGTCAGGCTGCTCCCTAGGCTATAAATAGCCGCCCCCTACAACCACTAGCTGGTTGGCTACTCCGCGAGAACTTGACACTTGTCATTTGAGAGCAACCCATCCTCCGAGGACTTTGAGCGAAAATCATCAAGTGAGGAAAATCCAAACCCAAACCCAAAACACCTACAACCCCAAAGTGATTGAGCATCACTGAAGAGATTGATCCTGCGTGGATCCGACGCTTGTTACCTTTGAAGACTGTGCTTCTTCTAGACGGTTAGGCGTCATGGTCTAGAGCATCCAAGAGGAATTGTGGATCGCCGAGTGACCTAGTCTGTGAAGGTTTGGAAGTCACCTGAAGACTTACCACGAGTGATTGGGCGAGGACTGTGTGTCCTTAGCTCAAGGAGAATACGGTGAGGACTGTGTGTCCAGGACTAGGTGTCCTCGAGTTTAAATACTCAGCCGCTCCAACCAGATGTACAACTGAGACAGCAGTTGGAACTGGTCTACCAAATCATTGTCTTCACCAAGCTTACTGGTTCTATTTCCTCAACACTTTCATTTCCTCATTATTGTGTTGTCTGTTTGTTCATATCTGTGTCTGAAGACTTTGACTGAAGTCTTTCACAAATTCCTCAGTTCAATTTCTTCGGTCTGTTTGTCTTCATCTAGAGTTATCCTGTGATTACGCTTTCTGTACTCTGTATTTGTCTTCATTTCATCATGATGACCATGCATGTAACTTGCTATGTCTACTTCTGAGTACTTATTCCGCTGCTAGTATTTCTTCGCTAAGGAATTTCCTCACGAGCAAATTCCTCAGTGAAGAATTTCATAAAAATCGCCTATTCACCCCCCTCTAGTCGATATAACGCACTTTCAATTGGTATCAGAGCAAGGTACTCCCTTACTCTATGTGATTTTGGTTTAACCGCCTGGAGTTTTAGTTATGTCGACCGCAGGTATGATCAAGGTCTCTGCAGGGTGTCCTACCTTTGATGGGACGGACTATCCCTACTGGAAGAACAAGATGCGCATGCATCTTGAGGCAATTGATAACGATCTCTGGTACGTTGTGGAAAATGGTGTTCCCTCCGTCTCACCCTCACTGAACGCTACCGATGTGAAGAGATTCAAGCAACTTGATTCCCAAGCGAAGAATATCATATGTGGCCATCTGAGTAAAGGACAGTATGGTAGAGTGAGTGCTTTGGAAGCTGCTAAGCTTATCTGGGATAGGCTGTCCAAAGTCAATGAAGGAGTTTCAACTCAGCGTGATTCTCGAGTTGATGTTCTTCGCAATCTCTTCAACCGCTTCAAAAGACTCGACAATGAAAATGTTCAGCAAACCTTCGATCGCCTCACTGACATCTCAAATGAGCTTCAAGCACTTGGTGCCACTGACATCACCGACCATGAGGTGGTGAAGAAATTGCTGAGATCGCTTGATTCCTCATTTGACACTCTAGCACTGATGATTCAAGAGTGTGCTGATTACAAGTCACTTGACCCCGCTGATATCCTCGAGAGGCTCAACACTCATGAGTTCCAGCTTGCTGAAAAGAGAGATCTCTATGGTTCGAGCTATGGCAGATCACGTGCACTGAAGGCCAAGGTAGTATCTGAGTCCGAAGATGAAGACTCTGGTAGCAGCCTTGGTGATCCTGAAGAACTGAGTCATGATCTAGCACTGCTAGTGAAGAAATTCCAGAAGTTCTCAAGACGTGGTCGCTTTGGAAAACCCTCAAGGAGCAATGATTCCTCATCCAGTGACTATAAGAAGAGGCTTTGTCACAAATGCAAGAAACCAGGACATTACATTCAAGATTGTCCTCAGTGGGAAAAAGAATCAAAGAAGAAGAAATACAAGGATTACAGTTCTGATGATGCGAAGAAAAAGAAGAAGTCCTCTAAATCTTCATCATCAAAATCCTCAAAATCTTCGTCGCACAAGAAGAGCGGCTCCAAGAAGGCTCGGGCATTCATTGGCAAGGAAATGGACTCTGAGGCTGAATCTGAAGAAAATGAAGCAGAAGAAGAATCTGATGATTCTGAGTCTGGTGTGGCGAGCCTAGCCCTCGCTACTGCGTTCGTCAGCAAATCCATCTTCAACGCTGAAGAAAGTGATCTCACCAACAAGGCTGATGAAGGCAGTGATGACTATGCTCCCACCTATTGCTTCATGGCAAAGGGTGCCAAGGATGATCAACCCAAAGCCACTGAATGGGTACTTGATAGTGGATGTACAAATCACATGACCGGTGACAAGAATCTGTTGATGAATGCTCCCTTATCAGCGTCACACATGAAGCATATCATCTTCGCTGACAAAAGCAAAAGTCAGGTATTGGGTCTAGGTAAGGTTGCTATCACAAAGGATCGACACATGGACAAAGTCATGCTTGTTGAGTCCTTAGGATACAATCTTATGTCTGTCTCAATGCTTTGTGATCTTGATATGGTTGTTGTCTTCAGCAAGTATCGTTGTGTTGTGATCATGGAGGCTGACAAATCCAAAGTCTTCAAAGGCTTTAGGAGAGGAGACTTGTATATTGTTGATTTCTCTGCAGATTCACAACCTACCGTGTGTCTACTTGCAAAAGCTTCAGAAGGATGGCTATGGCATCGACGACTTGGTCATGCAGGCATGAGGAATCTTCACATGCTTGCGAATAAGAAGCATGTCATTGGCATTGAGAATGTCAAATTCCTCAAGGATCACTTATGCGGTGCCTGTGAAGCTGGAAAGATGACCAAGGCCAAGCATCCAGCGAAGACTATCATGACCACTACTCGTCCATTCGAATTGCTTCACATGGATCTCTTCGGTCCTAACCATTATTCCTCTGTCTCTAATGAAGCATCTCAATATGGTTTTGTTATTGTTGATGATTACTCTCGTTACACATGGGTACACCTTGTCTCTTACAAAACTGAAGTGCAGGAAGTCTTCAAACGATTTTCCTCAAGGGCTTCAACCAACTTTGGTGTGAAGATCAAGCACATCAGAAGTGACAATGGCACCGAGTTCAAGAATTCGGGTCTCGATGACTATCTTGATGAACTTGGTATTACTCATGAGTTATCCGCTCCTTATACTCCTCAACAGAATGGCGTCGTGGAGTGCAAAAACAGGACTCTTGCTGAGATGGCTCGCACTATGCTCGATGAGTACAAAACCCCTCGTCGTTTCTGGGTTAATGCAATTGATACTGCGTGCCACATCATCAACAGAGTATATCTTCACAAATTCTTCAAGAAGACTGCCTATGAACTCCTCACTGACAAGAAACCCAATGTAAGTTATTTAAAAGTCTTGGGTGCTAAATGCTGGATTAGAGATCCTCATCACAACTCGAAATTTGCACCGAAAGCACATGAAGGTTTCATGCTTGGTTACGGAAAGGACTCGCACACCTATAGAGTCTTCAACAATGTTCTTCACAAGATTGTTGAAACTGTATATGTGCGGTTCGATGAAACTAATGGCTCGCAAAGAGAGCACCTATGTTCTGTGTTAGATGAACCAACACCTGAGGAATCGATCAAGCACAAGGCTACTGAAGATATCATTCCTACTGAAGAATCTGCTGAAGAATTCATTCCTGAACGTGAAGAACGTCGAGCGGATGCACCTGAAGAAAATGCTGAGGAAATTGATGCTGAAGAAAATGCTGATCAAATTACTCAACGGCAACCAACTCACCCTCGCGTTGCAAAAGAAGTGCAAGTGGAGAAGATCATCGATGACATTAGAGCACCAGGTCCTCTCACACGCTCAAAAGCTTCACATCTATCTAAATTTTGTGGGCACTTTGCTTTTGTCTCTATCACAGAGCCCACTAAGGTAGATGAGGCATTTCTGGAGCCTGAGTGGATCAGGCCATGCAAGAAGAATTACATCAGTTCAAGCTCAACAACGTATGGGAACTCCCGATCCTCGCAAGCATAACATCATTGGTACAAAGTGGATCTACCGCAACAAGCAAGATGAAAATGGTGTTGTGGTGAGGAATAAGGCACGACTAGTAGCTCAAGGCTACACACAATTTGAAGGAATTGATTTCGATGAAACTTTTGCACCTGTTGCTAGACTTGAAGCTATTCGCATATTACTTGCTTATGCTAACCATCATGATATCATCTTATACCAAATGGATGTGAAAAGTGCATTCCTCAATGGTAAGATTGAGGAAGAAGTATATGTTGCTCAACCACCAGGTTTTGAAGATCCAAAACATCCTGACAAAGTCTTCAGACTTAACAAGGCCCTCTATGGCCTCAAGCAGGCCCCACGGGCGTGGTATGACACATTGAAGGAATTCTTCATGAAGAAAGGCTTCACACCCGGTTCACTCGATCCCACTCTTTTTACTAAATCATATGATGGTGAACTGTTTGTGTGCCAAATATATGTTGATGATATCATCTTTGGCTGTACTGACCAACGTTATAGTGATGAATTTGCCTATATGATGAGTGAAGAATATCAAATGTCTATGATGGGAGAATTGAAATTCTTCTTAGGTCTACAAATTCGTCAACAGCACAATGGGATATTCATATCCCAGGAGAAATACCTCAAGGATGTCCTGAAGAAATTCGGCATGCAAGATTGCAAAGGTCTCAAAATTCCTATGCCCACAAATAGTCATCTATGCACTGATGAAAATGGTACTGACTTCGATCACAAGGTATACCGCTCCATGATTGGCTCTTTATTGTACTTATGTGCATCTAGGCCAGATATAATGCTTAGTGTTTGCATGTGTGCATGATTTCAAGCTGCACCGAAGGAATCACACCATACGGCTGTGAAGCATATTCTTCGATATCTAGCTCACACACCAACACTAGGATTATGGTACCCCAAGGGCTCAGACTTTGACCTCATTGGATATTCTGATTCTGACTATGCTGGTGACCGTGTGGATCGCAAGTCAACATCTGGTACTTGTCATTTCCTCGGACGATCCTTGGTCTGTTGGTCCTCGAAGAAACAGAACTGTGTATCACTGTCTACTGCTGAAGCTGAGTACATTGCTGCTGGTTCTTGCTGTGCTCAACTGCTATGGATGAAGCAAACACTCAAGGACTATGGCGTCAACGTGAATAATGTGCCTCTCCTTTGTGACAATGAGAGTGCCATCAAGATTGCTCACAACCCAGTCCAGCACTCGAAGACAAAGCACATTCAGATTCGTCATCATTTTCTTCGTGATCATGTGTTGAAGGGCGACATTTCTATTGAGCATGTGAAGACTGAAGAACAGCTAGCCGATATCTTCACTAAGCCCTTGGATGAGAAGAGATTTAGCAAGTTGCGGTGTGAGCTAAATATCCTAGAATCTTCGAATGTACTTTGAAGAATGCACTCATCCTAACACTTATGCAAAATTGATGACTTAGATGTGCAACACATGAAGAAACGTTTTTCTTCAATCAATGAAGAATAACACTCTAAGTGTGAAGAAATTAATGAAGAATTTGATTCTCAGAACCCTACGACAATTGTACGCGGTGTCTGAAATCATCATTCTTATACGGTGGGTCGCGCCACCACAAAAAGTTGAAAATCTTCAATTTGAGTTTTTCCTCAATTTTTGAAATTCCTCAGTTTTTCAAATTCTTCAACTTTGCAAATTCTTCACTTTTGCCGTCGTTTTTCCTCATTGACTAGATATATATATATGAGTTTATGTCCTCTACAGCATTCACTTATAGCTATTTCTTCAAGTTTGATCTTTTCTGCTAAGTCAATGTGATCGGACCCTTCCCCTCTATGCTATACTCAATCCAGTCTATTCACAAATTATTCATGTGCGTTCTATTTGAAACTCGTTCAAATTCTTCACTGTGTCCTTGTCAGCTGAAGAAATTGCGAACGGAACGTTAAAACTGATCTTATCCAAACTTTCGATTTTGCCGCTCAAACCGTTACACTTCCCACGATGGATTATTTTACTCACCCACGATCTTACACGATCTCCACTACACAGTACGTGGGTGACACATGTCAAGTGAAGGAGAACGGCCAGGGGCACGTTCGTCCTAAATCTTCGGACAAGCAGTTTTCACTACGGCTATAAATACCCCTCTGTCGTCGTCCTCACTTCTTTACCCCGCTCGATCTCACTTTCCCCGCTCGAGCTTCGAAACACTAGCGCCGCCGCTACTCCATCGCCGCCGGTGAGGAAGAACTTCACTGCCTCGACCTCGTCGCCGACGTACTCGCGCCGACAGCGGAAATCTTCACCTCCGCCGCCGCCGTAGACGTCTTCCTCCGCCAAGTTAGGGCGTGGAAGATCTGCATTGACGAACTTCACTGTTCCAACTCTCAGTTCGTCGTGTTCTTCATTCAGGGTAATTAAAAGCTATTTTTACTGCCCTCTTTGATTTGAAGTTTTTATACAAAATCTTCAAAGGTGTTTTATTCTTCAAATCCTCACACACAAAACACCTCACTTGTTCTCTGTTCTTAATTCATTTTCCTAAGCCTCAATTTCTTCAAGATTCCTCAATTGTGTGGATTCTCAATCTATACAACTCTGGAACCTAAGATATATATGGCGCTTAGTGAAATTCCTCAAGACGAGTCTGGTCAAATTCCTCAAAACTTGTTCTTTTTGAAAAACCATCTGAGAACGCATATGACCTCTTCAAATTCCTCGCAACTATACTATGTTCACATGTACACATGTCCGCTGCTGAATCTTTAGGTTCTCATCAACTTAACTCATTTGCAGCGTTCCTCGAAGAAAAGTTGCATACTTCTTCAGAGAATTCCATTGTTCAAATTCCTCATCTGAAGAAAATGGCTGAAAGTAAAAGGCCACAGAAAGGAGGAAAGAGACCAGAGGTCATGACTGCATTTGAAATCCCTGAGGACATTTATGCTGGGTACTGCACACCTCCTGAAGAAGATAGAAATCAGCGCAAGGTGCGCATACAGAAGATTGAAAGGAGATGGGCAAGAGAATGGAGGGAGTACAGATATGTTACTCCTAAGTACATGAAGAAATTCGCCGTAAACCCTCCATGTCAACGCCCTCCATTGGCACCTGGCCAAGTTGCTGATCCCACTAGCATCAGACGCGGTGAGGATTTTCCTCAGGAATGGGCCAAGCGCCAAGCTAAACTGCAAAGGCAAGCAAGAGATGCAGTGAGGGAATTCAATGAAGAATCTGCTGCTGCTGCTGCCACTGAGGCTTCTGCCAAGCCGAGGAAATCTATGATGAAGAAGCCCGCTCGTAAGCCAAGTGCTTCACCTTCAATGCCCTCACGGCCAAGTTCCTCAGCTGCGCTCTCACGGCCAGAATCTTCAAAATCTTCAAAGCAAATTCCTCATACTGCCCCTGCTCCACCAAAGTCCTCAGCACCTCCCACAAAGTCCTCAGCTATCCCCACAAAGTCCTCAGCTCCTGTGAAACTGGCCTCATGCCAAAGGACTACTGGCATCTCTATTGCCACTGGTGTCTCCGCTAGTTCTTCAGCTGCACCAAATTCCTCAGCTGGACCTTCCTTGCTGAAGAAAAAGGCTACCGCTGGATGCGGCACTCGCCCAAGTCCTAAGAAGCAAGTGGTCTTCTCTGTTCCGTCTGATGATGATGGTGCTGATGAAGAAGAACTTACTGAAATCATCAGGGACCGCCAAGAAAGGGCTGCTAAAGCCAAAGGCACACCTGTGCCCCTGCTTTTGGATCCAAGGGCGATCCTAGACTATATTGATCTCTGGCACAAGGATCCCAACACTCCTATGCCTGACTTCAAGCTGACACCTGGCCAAAGTCACATGATGACTCACTTCATCCAAGAGGAGAAGTGAAAATATGATAGGGCCAGAGAGATCAAGAAGACCCAGTATCACAAAGAGAAGCTACTGAAGAAAAATGTTGTCAAGATGACTCCTGATGAACTTGTCAAGATGCAAGCTGAGATCAAAGCCCTCAGTGACAACTTTGACTCATACTATGCTAATTGGCAAGGAGCCAAGGTCAGATTTGTGAGGCTAACTAATACTTTCACCAAAGGTGAAGCCTCGACACAAATTCCTCAAGCTGAAGCTTCTGTTCAGCCCACTGAAGAACATGCCAGCACTGCTGATGAAGTTCAGGCTGCTGAAGAAAATGCCAGCTCTAAGGCTGATGACTCTGCTCCAGCCACTGATGAAATTGCCAAGGCATCCACTAGTGTTGTGCCTGAAGAAAATGAACCAGATTCCTCAGCTCCACCTGCACCAACTCCAACTCCAATTCTTCCTTCTGCTTTAGATGTGAAGAAAACCAAGGCTGCAGAGCGAGCTGCTGTGAAGAAACGGAAGGCATCAGCTGCTTCAGAATCTTTAGCTCCCAAGAAGATGAAGCCAATGACAAGCTCATTTGCAAATCTTATTGATGCCATTCCTATCTCCTCCATGCCATCAAAGGACCTTGTTCCTTTTGGTGAAGATTATGAGATACCAAGTGGATCTGATGAAGAAACTCAGTCTGCTGCTTCCTCAGAGAAGATTGATGAAGAAATTGAAGTGGATACAATCCCTTCAACCCCAATGGTCTCATCACCAATGCCTCAGTTTGATGCTGAAGAGGCTGGTGTTGAAGAAATTGATGATGAAGATGTGGATATTGGCAGCACAACTCCAGTAATGAATGACGACTTTTGGGAAAGTCAGCATCCAAATTCCCCACTCTTCACTCCCCTGCAGCAAATTCCTCACTCTCCTTCACCAACTGTGCAAATGGGCTCCGAAGAAACTCATCCCACTGTATCTGTGAATGAAGAAATTCCAACCACTAGCGCTGAAGAAACTGCTGCTGAAACTGAAAAGGTGACTCCACCTGAGGAAAATCCTGACATCCCTCGGCCTGAAGAACCTGAGCTTGTGATTCCTGAGGTAGTAATGCAACTCACGGATACTCCTCTGCCAAGGCCAAAGGATCCATTCTCAAGGAAACAAAAATTCAAGGCTGAAGACTTCTATGGCGAGCACGTATTCTTCACTGAATACAATCCTTATGACTCTGCTCGCATAAGGAAGAGGCGTTTCTCGACAGCCAGCCAAGAAAATTTCTATTCCTCAGTGCTTTACAACAAAGACAAAGTCTTCGATCATGCACATATTCCTCACATGGATATGGAGTCTATGCCGTGCTTCACGCCAGTCCTTAGTGTTCTTCACGACGCTGGGCTGCTCAACTTCTGCACAGATATATGCGATTGGAATGAAGAGCTTATTCTTCAGTTCTATGCAACACTGCACATCACAGGTAACGCTGAAGATGTCAATTCATGGGTCCTGGACTGGATGACTGAGAACACACATTACAAGGCCCCAGCATCTGAATTGCTTCGCTGCCTTTCTCTGAGTCCACCCACTGAAGATGCGCGTTGTGTGTATGATGAACCTGAACTGTCAAATCACTATATGCAAGTGCTTATGAAGCCTCTGAAGCCAGGGCAATCACCTCGTACAAATTCCTCGTCAAGGAACTGCTGTACGTGCCTAGGACTGTCTATCGCATTCTGACGAAGACAATGAGTCCCATCAAAGGACACTATTCTTCTGATGAAGGAATTGTTGGCATCATGAAGAATATGCTTTTCAACATCATTCATGGCGTTCCCATAAACTTCCATGATTTCTTCATGAGGACTCTGGCCAACATTGCTATGTCACCATTTGAGCTGAAGCCTTATGCACCTTGGATTATGAGATTCATCAGGACAAGGTCTTCACTCAACTACAAAGCTGAAACTCTCAATCACTGCAGCTACTTGCCCCCTATTGAAGTCCTCAAAAGGACATTTTCCTCAGCTGACGAAAAGGGCAAGGCCACTGCTGTCATAGATGAAGGCATTCGTCCATTGGATGGTCAATTTCGCAAGGCCGCCTCTTATTCCACCAATGATGACTCTGCCACACATGATTCTGCTGCTAACACTGCCAAGCCAAATCCTCAAGCCACAGCACCCAGGGTGATGACTGATCGTGAGTTACTCCTCAGTCTTCATCAAAAGGTTGATCGCAATCACAAATGGGTCAAGCGTCAGTTTGGTTCAATTCTTCACAACATGACTACCACATATAATGAAGTGAAGAAAAACCATTACTACCTTCATGAAACCCTCAACCGCACCTGGGCTGTTCTGTCTCAAGTGTATAGTGCTGAAGATTTGGAGAACATGGGCCTCAAAGAAGAATTTGCCTGGTCTGCACCTCCGCCGAAGAAATTCAAGAAGGTCAAGGTTCCTTCTTTGGTGGCCAGTTCATATTCTTCATCACGCGACACTGATGAAAATGAAGACTTGGACGACACTGCAGCAGGCCCTACTTCAACAACCGACCCCAACAACGCTGGCGCTCCTTCATCAACTTGAATATCTTCAGGGGCGTTAGTCCTCAGTTTCGATCCTTTTGGTCATTTGATGACAAAGGGGGAGAAATCTGAGTTAGTCTTCAAGCGGGTCTATAATAAGGGCATTTTTTTATGTTGCAACTCTCGTTCTTCCGAAACTTTTATTGGATTGAGTTGTAATCTTAAACCCTATGGTGCTCGGTGCTCTGATACTTTTGTTGCACTATGCTTTGATACTTTTGATGCGCTATTCTGCATGCCTATTCCTCATTAATATTATCGCATGCATGCTGAATTGCATCAGGCACCATATTTCATCATGCATTTCAAATTCTTCATATTATATATCAAATGCGTGTATGAATTACAAGATATAGGGGGAGATCTCCATGATTCAACTCTTCAAGTGTGCATTGCTTCAAAAGCAAATTCCTCACTATGCACAACTTCAGGGGGAGTTCTTCTATATCTTGCAATCAAATTCCTCAATATCAGTTTTTACACTTCATATATTTATCCCCGTTGAAAACTTAACCTATGTTGTCATCAATAACCAAAAAGGGGGAGATTGTAAGTGCATCTAGTGCCCCTTAGTGATTTTGGTGTATTGAAGACTTATAGATTAAGCATCTAATGTGTTTATGAGTGTACACAGGTCTATAGGTCTATGAGGAGTTTGATATTTACAGAGAAAGTCGACCCCTAAAAATGAAGTTCTTCGACTGAAGACTTTGATATCCTGAAGACTTTCTGAAGACTTTGAAAGTGAAGAAATTGGTGTGACCTTGAAGACTTGGTATTCATTCGAGGAACATGAAGCGTGAAGACTGTTGTTTTCGTAGTTTCGTTTTTCTCTTTCTTGAGTCATAGGAAACATCGTACTGTTAAACGGGGTCGAGGAAATACTAAGGAGAAAATTTCCATGTGATGCTCAACTCAAATCCTACACCTACCAATCCCTTCGAGTGAAGCCATTGGAAATCTCATACAGTTCCGTCAAAATCTTCAGTGACAGAGACGCAGTTCTTCTGGTCACTGAGGACTTTGCTCTGACTGAGGAGTTAGGAATTCGCCAGTGCGAATTGCCTACACAGTGAGGAACATGATAGCCCTGAGGAATTTGTACCTCAAATTTCCGACCGTTGCTGTGCTACGCGCCAGCTGTCCCAAAATATCTTAACCATCCAACGGTCATATCATTGAAGGGAATTTATGTCTTATCATGTCGGGCTGCTCCCTAGGCTATAAATAGCCGACCCCTACAACCACTAGCTGGTTGGCTGCTCCGCGAGAACTTGACACTTGTCATTTGAGAGCAACCCATCCTCCGAGGACTTTGAGCGAAAATCATCAAGTGAGGAAAATCCAAACCCAAACCCAAAACACCTACAAACCCAAAGTGATTGAGCATCACTGAAGAGATTGATCCTGCGTGGATCCGACGCTTGTTACCTTTGAAGACTGTGCTTCTTCCAGACGGTTAGGCGTCATGGTCTAGAGCATCCAAGAGGAATTGTGGATCGCCGAGTGACCTAGTCTGTGAAGGTTTGGAAGTCACCTGAAGACTTACCACGAGTGATTGGGCGAGGACTATGTGTCCTTAGCTCAAGGAGAATACGGTGAGGACTGTGTGTCCGGGACTAGGTGTCCTCGAGTTTAAATACTCAGCTGCTCCAACCAGATGTACAACTGAGACAGCAGTTGGAACTGGTCTACCAAATCATTGTCTTCACCAAGCTTACTGGTTCTATTTCCTCAACACTTTCATTTCCTCATTACTGTGTTGTCTGTTTGTTCATATCTGTGTCTGAAGACTTTGACTGAAGACTTTCACAAATTCCTCTGTTCAATTTCTTCAGTCTGTTTGTCTTCATCTAGAGTTATCCTGTGATTACGCTTTCTGTACTCTGTATTTGTCTTCATTTCATCATGATGACCATGCATGTAACTTGCTATGTCTACTTCTGAGTACTTATTCCGCTGCTAGTATTTCTTCACTAAGGAATTTCCTCACGAGCAAATTCCTCAGTGAAGAATTTCATAAAAATAGCCTATTCACCCCCCCTCTAGTCGATATAACGCACTTTCATGTTTCGAAAAGTTTTCCTTTGCAAAATAATTTTTCGATGCTTCCTTTGGAGAAATCCATGATCATCAAGTCCCTTGGGATTCAGCAAGTTACTCAGAATTACTGTCAGGATGTGATTATTGAGTTCGAAGGGCTGAAGTTTCACGCAAATCTTATTGTGTTGGAAAATAAAGGACTGGATGTCATCCTTGGGATGGACTGGCTAACCACAAATAAAGGTTTCATTGACTGTTTCAACCGGACTGTAATCCTCATGCATCACCTCGGGAAAACAATAAGGGTATCCGCCAAGGAAAGGAAAATACCCCGCCAACCGAGATTGAATAAGGTGGACGTTTCTGAGCTAAACAAGGTTCCAGTAGTATGTGAATTTCTAGACGTGTTCCCCGAAGAGCTACCAGGCATGCCACCAGACTGAGAGATAGAATTCAGCATTGAGCTAGCACCAGGAACCACCCCCATATACAAGAAACCATACAGAATGGCACCGTCCGAGTTGGTTGAACTGAAGAAACAAATAAAGGAATTGCTAGACAAAGGATACATTCGAGCCAGTTCCTCACCATGGGGATCACCAATTTTATTTGCCAAAAAGAAAGATGGAACACTGAGATTGTGTATTGACTACCGAGCACTTAACATGGTCACGGTCAAGAACAAATACCCGATGCCAAGGATAAATGATTTATTCGATCAGCTCGCTCAGGCCAAGGTATTCTCAAAGATTGACCTGAGGTCAGGATACCACTAGTTAAAGGTGCGAACAGAAGATATCCCCAAGACAGCCTTCACCTCCAGATATGGACTGTATGAGTTCACAGTAATGCCATTTGGGTTAACGAACGCCCCCGCATATTTTTTTCACCTCATGAACAAAGTATTTATGAAGTTTATGGACAAGTTCATTGTGGTATTCATCGACGATATTCTGGTGTACTCCAAGACACCGGAAGAGCACGCTGAACATCTCAGAATTGTGCTAGGAGAACTCAGGAAACATCAATTATATGCCAAATTCAGCAAGTGCAAATTTTGGCTAAGGCAAGTAGGCTTTCTAGGCCACATGCTGACCCAAGACGGTATCGCCGTAGACCCGGAGAAAGTAAAAGCCGTACTTGGCTGGAAGTCACCAGCCAGCGTAACAGACATACGGAGTTTCTTGGGAATGGCAGGATATTACCGCAGATTTATTGAAGGATTCTCCACCATAGCCAAACCTATGACACAGTTACTCAAGAAAGAAAAGAAGTTTGAATGGACAGAAGCCTGCGAGAAAAGTTTCCAAGAGCTAAAGCGGAAATTAACAACAGCACCAGTATTAGTTGTGCCAGACATACACAAGAATTTTGAAGAGTATTGTGACGCGTCTAGAAAGGGTCTCGGATGCGTGTTGATGCAAGAAGGCAAGGTTGTCGCATACGCTTCAAGGCAACTTCGCAAGCATGAGGAAAATTATCCCACTCATGACTTAGAAATGGCAGCTGTCATTCATGCACTTAAGGAATGGAGGCATTTCCTACTTGGAAATCGATGTGAAATATATACGGACCATAAAAGTCTCAAATATATTTTCACGCAACCAGAACTAAATTTACGGCAACGACGCTGGTTGGAATTGGTAAAGGATTATGATGTTGGTATCCACTACCATCCAGGTAAAGCAAATGTAGTGGCCGATGCTCTTAGTCGGAACCCCAACTCCGACGAAAGCAGTCAGCAGGGCTTGAGACCCGAATTCCAACAAGAATTTGCCAAACTCAACTTATTGATGGTAGCAGAAGGCACCATAGCAAATTTGGAGATACACCCCGACCTTGTGGAGAAAATTAAAGGAGCTCAGCCTGGTCACCCCAGCATCGAAGGCATGAAAAGAAAAGTGAGAATGGGCAAGGCCTCGGAATTCGTCATAGACGATGGAGGGATATTATGGTACGGGGAAAGACTCTGCGTGCCAGACCTAGAAGACCTTAAACAACAAATTTTAGCCGAAGCCCACACTGCACCGTACTCAATCCACCCGGGAGGAACCAAAATGTATAAAGATATTCAGGAGAGATTTTGGTGGCACGGTATGAAGAGAGACATAGCCACTTTCATTGCATGTTGCGACTCTTGCCAACGCATAAAAGCTGAGCATCAGAGACCAGCCGGATTACTGCAACCAAACAAAATACCTGAGTGGAAATGGGATGAAATAGGGATGGATTTCATTGTTGGACTACCTCGGTCACGACACGGAAATGATGCCATATGGGTCATCACCGACAGGTTAACCAAGGTGGCACACTTTATTCCAGTAAAGACGACCTACACCACTCAGAGGCTTGCCCAGATATATCTTTCCCATATAGTTTGTCTGCACGGTGTTCCGAAGACTATAATATCTGATAGAGGTACTCAGTTCGTCTCGAGATTTTGGGATCATTTACAACAGGCTCTGGGAACTCAACTAGCCTTCAGTACGGCATACCACCCCCAGACAGATGGACAGACAGAACGGGTAAACCAGATTTTAGAGGACATGCTGAGAGCATGTGTCCTCACCTATGGAGCCAGTTGGGAAGAAAGCCTGCCATATGCCGAGTTCGCGTACAACAATAGTTATCAGGCCAGCCTGCAAATGGCACCATTTGAGGCTTTGTATGGACGAAGATGTCGTACCCCGTTAAATTGGTCAGAGACCGGTGACAGCCGCATCTTCGGGCCAGACTTGCTCAGAGAAGCCGAGGAGAAAGTCAAGCTAATCAGAAATAGACTCAAGACCGCTCAAAGCCGACAAAAGAGTTATTATGATCAGAAGCATCGTGGGGTCAACTTCGAACCCGGGGAATTCGTATACCTACGAGTATCCCCTATGAGGGGATTACAACGATTCAAGATAAAAGGAAAGCTAGCGCCAAGGTTCATAGGACCATTCTGTATAGTGGCCCGGAAAGGCACGGTCGCATACCAGCTAGACTTACCTGAGGAACTGTCAGATATCCACAACGTGTTCCACGTTTCGCAGTTAAGAAAGTGTGTGAGCAACCCAGAGAAACAAGTATCCCATGAGAACATTGACGTGCAGCAAGACCTCCCTTATCGGGAACGTCCCATAAAAATATTAGAGGAGTCTGAAAGGAGGACCCGACAAAAGACCATTAAATTTTTCAGAGTTCAGTGGAGCAATCACACTGACAGCGAAGCAACTTGGGAAAGAGAGGATTTTCTTCGAGCAGAGCATTCGCACTTATTTAAGGGACAGCTAAAATCTCGGGGACGAGATTTTTCCTAAGGGAGTAGGTGTTGTGACACTATAAAAAATTTTATTTGGTTTTTAGCAAAAACCTTGCTGGTTTTTCTTTTGTGAAATGAGGCCTTTTAAAATTTTCAGAAAAACCATCCTCTTAAAAATCTTTTTCTTTGGCTAGGATTGTTATTTCTGTTTTCTTCTTCAAACTTTGGGTTTGATCATTTAAAACTTCTCCTCTGTTGGTTCCCTTCTCAAATTATTTTTGGGAGTTTAATCTTTTTCTTTTTAAAAGAAAAACTCTATGAAAATTGGGGATTTTCATTCTATTGATAACCACCCATGACTTTGTATTTTTGCCCATGAGGTAAAACCCCTCCAAAACCTCCCCTCCTCCTTGTAAACAACCTAAGTCCTCTGTCCCAACTAATCCAAACAAGTTTTGGATTTTATTTAAATTATTTCATTCCCCAAATCCTCCCTGACTTTTCTTTTGAACCTGAGTCTTTTGCAAAGCAAGTACCCTATAGCATTTGTATTTGGACATCAGACCAACCCTCCTGGATAGTCCTTTGAACCAATAACCCAGAACCATCTTGATCCACTCTTCTTCTTTTCAAATATTTCAACTTCCACTCCCTGCAAGTTTGGACCAGATTTGCCAAATTTGGTGAAATTCATATCTATACTTCTCCAAAAATTCCACCAAAAATCAGACAGCCAACTAGAGCAATGAGGAGCCACTCTACCAAAAATTAGCTCAAGGAAAAATCCCTTCAAGCCAAAAGCATTCTGTCGAACACCTGAACTGCACTGTTTCCTTGCACTTTCAGAAATTCAGAGAAGTTCAGAGTTCAGTGTCGTTTTCGTTCGTCAGGTTCAGTCACGCGTCCACAGTGCGCCGTGGCGCGACGCGCGCAGCCTCTCCTCGCTGTCCGAAGCACCGCACGCACACTTGGCTGGTTCCCGGTGTCGGGGACTCCCTGGCCCGCCCGCGCCGGCGTCTGCTGCGGCGGCAGCGCCACCCGTGGCGGCCAACAGTGGCAGCCCCAGCTTTGCAACGCCGTTCCGCGCCGCCCATTGCTTCCTAGCTCTACGTGTGGCTCATGCATGCCAGCGCAGCCCCGCTGCACTGTCGCCGTGGCCGGCAAGCACAAAGCATGCTCTCTACCGCCGACGGGCCCGCGCCGCCCCGTTCCGTCGAACTCCACCTAAGCAAGCAAATCCCGGCGCTGTTGGCACCTAAACGGACTCAGTGGACCTCCACGACGGCGCTCAACTCCTAAACTCTCCCGACCAAGCACTGCACCGCCGTAATCCTTCGCCGGAAAACTCCGTTCATGGCCACCGCCTCGGATCGCTTGTAAAAGGAGACCCCGAGCTCCCCCTCGAGTTCACACCAACTCTGCACCTCACAAACGCCCCGCCAGGCCACTAGGAGGACCTCGAGGAGGTCTCCTCCCCCAACTCCGGCCGCTCCGTTCCGCCTCGGCCTCCAGCTTGATTCACTGCTGTGAGGTCATCTCCGGCGCCCAAACTCCGTCAATCACCTCCTCTAGCTACCAGAGACCTAACCCCCCACCTCAATTTGCACCTTGTATCCCTCTCCGGCGAGCTCCATCCTCGCCCGAACCGCCGTCCGCCGGAGCAGGGACCACCGTCGACACAGTGCATGCCGGCGACCACCACCACCACTGATCGACGCGGAATAGCACCCTGAGCACGGAGGTAACCTCCGATCCCTCTGCCTCGCCGTGGATCGCCGCCGGCGATCGCCGCGGCTCTCTGGCGCCAAAAGCGCCGCCCCGTTTTCAAGCCCGACGGGTGGGACCGCCCCGTCAGGTTTCTTTTATTTTTTCGAATCGTTTTCTGAAAGCGCCTTCGGGCAAAATACGTCTTCTCCTCTGAGCAGGCGTATTCGAGACTGAAGCGTTTTCCGTTTTTTTTAAAAAGAACCCTGGGAAGTTTCTGTTTCATTACAGATGGGTCCCTGGGCAAAAACCTTTATAACTTTTTAACAGAAGCATATTTTTGAGTGATTCTTTTTCTGTTCTCTTTGAAATTTTATCTAGTTTTTTATCAGATTTATTTGAATATTATTTGTGATAAATTTTGTGCACCTCTCGGTATTCACGATAGCGCGTATATTCTCTTTATACCGTAGATACCGAAGGAGGTGACGGGACCGCGAACTTCACCGAGTTAGACTCCGACTACTCTGAACCAGGCAAGCATGTTTGAACTTTTGATATGATGAGTGTCATGGCATGTTTTGCATTTAGTTAGTTTTATGGCATGATGATGAGCATTCCGATGAGCGTTATTTTTCATGCATTGTTGAGGCAAGTGAGTTTGCTGATCCACACGTTGTTGGATGTGAGTATGCAAGGCCATGAGTTTGCAAGAATATGGGTAAGATGGCAGTGTTGTTGCATGCCAGTCTTAGGCCATACAAGTTAACTTCAGTACCAACCCGTATCGGTTTGGTTCCTATCCATCTCCCTTCCTGTACTACCACATGTTTCTCGCAAGGGATATGGTTTAGTAAGATTTCAAACCGCTTTCCCGGTACACAACAAAAAGGAGAGGCCGGGATGATGGTTCCATGGCCCTGGATTAAAGCCAGTCATCCGGTCAGGGGGCATGGGTGTTTCCGGTTGGGACCGAGAGGGGGGCACCCCTTAGAGCGCGCGTATATAAATTTGATCCCATGCTATTCGAGATTGTGATCTCCCCGTCTCAAAAGTTTTTGTTGGACGATGTCCAGGGTGATTCCTGGCATCGAGAGGTTGGATGGGTGTGTACTGGTTAGCTGTGTTTTCTTCCGAAATACCGTAAACGGAACTAGTCCATGTGACTACGGAAATCCGTTAACTGTGGGAAATTTTTGTACAAACTCTGCAGAGTCATAAATCTTCAAATTATCTTATCCATATCCAAGTTCCGAGCTAACTTATTCTGACAAGTGCCAGCTTTGGTGACAGATTATTTGGTGGGACGCATGAGTGCTACGTCCGGTTAAATGTTTAATTCCTGTGGATGGACTAACCCATTTATTTTCAAGAGTTGAACCATTATTATGAGCATTACTTCCTTGTCAGTAAAAGCCCTTTCTGCGATGTCGCTCAGACATCCGACTGTGGCATTACTTTTAAGCCCTTTATGTGGTGTCGCTCAGACGCCCGACTGTGGCATTTCTTTTTAAGCCCTTTATGTGGTGTCGCTCAGACGCCCGACTGTGGCATTTCTTTTTAAGCCCTTTATGTGGTGTCGCTCAGACGCCCGACTGTGGCATTACTTTTAAGCCCTTTATGTGGTGTCGCTCAGACATCCGACTGTGGCATTACTTTTAAGCCCTTTATGTGGTGTCGCTCAGACGCCCGACTGTGGCATTTCCTTTTTAAGCCCTTTATGTGGTGTCGCTCAGACGACCGACTGTGGCATTTCCTTTTAAGCCCTTTATGTGGTGTCGCCTAGACACCCGACTGTGGCATTTCTTTTTAAGCCCTTTATGTGGTGTCGCTCAGACGCCCGACTGTGGCCTGATTTTTCTTTTATTTATCTATTCACCTTTCGAGGCGTCGCTCCAGACACCCGATAGGTTTCCTTTTATTTACTGTTGGGATTTCAGGCGGACTACCGCCAATTCCCTTTTTACTTACCTTGCCTGCTAATATTTGAAATGTGCATTGGTAAATTAATCATGACGCACTCATGCATGCATTTGTTATATCTTTAGTCCGAACTGTCTTGCGAGTACTTTCAAAGTACTCACTGGCTTGTTGATTTGGCCAGATGCTGACGAAGGTGATCTCATGGATGAAGAGTTCGATAGCGAGTCCGACGCCTAGAGGAATCCCAGTCAGTCTCGTTCGACCCTGGACTTGGTCACTGTATTATACCCGCTTCCGCAACCCAAATAAATTCATCGAGCCTCACCTCGACGCTCGATGGGATGTTGGTTTGAGAGCCACGTTATCCACTCCCCACTGTGTTATTCCACCACTCCCCAGTTCCGAGTCAGTAGTATGCCACCACTCCCTGAGTCATATCCGCCTTTATGTATAATTATTAGCACGCTTGTAATAAATTGTTGAGCACCCCAGCTCAACCCTGCAATATATTTGATGCTACTGGCTTATTGTATCAAGTGTTTGTCTACTAGTGAGGAGGTTTATCTCAAACTGGATTTTAAAGATTGGTTTCGCAATAAATATTTTTATTGGAAAACCGGTCGTGACAAGCTTGGTACCAGAGCCAGGCTGAGTGTAGGAAGCCATTAGGTGCGATCGCTAATCGGTTATTAGCATGATAGAGCCTATTTATGTTTTTACAATTGTAGTCATTTTTCTGACAGTCAGCATATATTTATGATCTGACTATTCAGAATTTTTGCCTACTTTTGTAGATGGCCGACAACAGCTGCGAGTCTTAGACCTTCGCGAACGTGCCCGATGGGTTCGTCAAGCTTCTATCCTTCATCGTTCAGGTCACGATGGGGCCATCTGTGCGCCCGGTCGTCTCACTCTGCCAGCACAAAGTCAACGACAGTCTGACTATGCACCAGGCCTCGGTGCAATTCAGGGGAGGGCGTGGTGAGTTACGCCGCTTCCGGTTCGTGAGGAGAGCCATGCCCACCGAGAAGCATGCTATTCAGATGGCAGCCCGCGAGGCGATAGCTCGTCTCTGGGATGTCCTTCCCATAATGAAGACTCGTCGTTACCGCTATCTTCCATGCCATGTGCCTTACACCTGTCACTATGCGTACTCCTGCCCCAGAGGAGAACGTGACGAGGCCTTTGAGATGGTTATTGAGTATCTTCGGGCCCTGGAGGCAGCCTTCGACAACTTGGTGGACGACTTCGTAGCCGCCCGCATGGACTCAGTCCATGGCTGTGCTGCCAACAGGAGGGAGTTCCTGCCTGCCGCACCACCCTTGACTTTTGTATCATCCTCAGCATCTTATGCACCAACTCGTCGCCTGACTTCTATCGAAGAGTTCAACCGAGCCATTGCGCCCGCTCCAGCGTGCACTGTGCCACCCTTCATACCCACTCCAGCTCGGGTGATTCCACCCCTGGACCCGCCCCTTCTGCTCGGCGCAGCACTACTCGTATGGAACCTATTAGCGAGGAGGAAGTTGAGTCTCCAGCCTCGCTACGCCTCACCCTTGGCAGGGCCAAGGATGTCATCAACATCTCAGACTAAGTACGCTTAGCCATCATGCGATGTACCGCCATGTAAGATATGGGAAGTAGCTTGTTTGCGCATCATGTAGGATCTGGAGAAATGCACTAGCCTAAATAACATGTCAGGAATATGTACGCATATCCTGAGTGATGTATTGTATAATTATCGCCGCGTGTAAGATACGTAATGAGCAGTCGTGTAGGATCTGGTTTCGCAATAAATATTTTTGTTGGAAAACCGGTCGTGACACATAAGTCCCTTGATAATTGGCCCGAAAAGCGTCCTCGAGCTCCTCCCAACTTCCAATGGAGTTTTCGGGGAGGCTTTTTAGCCAGTGCCGAGCTGGTCCTTTGAGCTTGAGGGGAAAGTATTTGATGGCATGGAGATTGTCTCCGTGAGCCATATGAATATGGAGGATAAAGTCCTCAATCCAGACCCCTGGGTCTATGGTCCCGTCATACGCCTCTATGTTCACTGGTTTGAATCCTTCTGGAAATTCATGGTCTAGTACCTCGCCAGTGAAACATAGGGGGTGTGCAGCACCCCTGTATTTGGCTGAACCATGGCATTCGGAAGGTTGTGATATTTGGTGTTGGCTGAGTGCTGGAGTGCGCTTCCTTGACCCGTAGATGGATCTGGTTGCGCTGGCCCTTTGATGCGAGTCTTCACGTGGGTCATGTACTGACTTATGTGCGGCCTCGTTGGCCGCTCTATCGCGTCCACGAGGTCGTTGATCCGACCGGTCGGCGGTTTTATTTTTTGGCTGCGGGGGCTCTAAGGCCTCATCGTCGAATTCAGGCAACAGCTTTCGCTTTGGGTAGCTCTTCGTGTGGCGACTGCCACCGTACTTTTCTGCCGTGTCGGGCACTTTATTCCATCTACTATTGAGTGTGTTTTGTGCGGCCTTGAGCCTTTGTTTCTGCTTCTTCAGGCTTCTTGCAGTGGCGATAAGCCTTTCTTGCTCCAGGTGCCTTTCCGGGATGATGCGTTCGTCGTCATCCGGACTGTTCTCTTCTCCAGAGACGGGTTGATTGGTGTGACACTTGGCATCGCCGTATTCGGACAGCGGCTCTGTATTTTGTTCGTCGTCCGCTGTCTCATCCTGCTCTATTTCTGGGTCAATTTGGCTTCTTCTTGCGCTGTTATCGCTGTTTTTGCCGAGGCGGGATTTGGAGCGGCGCCTACGGTGCCGTTTTGATTGCTTGTCGAGGGAGCTATCTCTCGCTGCATCCTTCCGTTCCTCGTCATTATTTTCTTTGGGTGTATCCACCATGTATTTGTCATGTGATGAAGTGGCAGTCCAGTGCCCTCTTGGCGGTGGTTCCTGTTCGTCTCCTGCATCGTTGTCCATACCATCGATGTCTTCGGAGTCGAAGTCGAGCATGTCGGTTAAATCATCGACAGTGGCTACTAAGTGGGTGGTGGGTGGGGAGTGAATTTCTTCGTTATCCGCATCCCATCCTAGCCGAACATAGTTCGGCCAAGGTTCTCCTGATAGGGAGAGAGATCTTAATGAGTTCAGTACATCGCCTAAGGGCGAGTGCCGAAATATATCCGCGGAGGTGAACTCCATGATTGAAGCCCAATCGGATTCGATAGGCAAGGGCGCAGGTGGTTCGGAGTCCGTGACCGGAGACGAGTCCAGTAGTTCGGTGACACGGCTCTCATGAGGGGTAAGGTCAGTATTCGGCTCTATCACCACTGAGGGTGCGGCCTTCAAGGCGGGGTCTATCCACCCGTCCTCGGATGGCGCAATCTATTCCGGACTGAAGGCCGGAGTAGTTGCTGGCGTAATCTCCCAAACACTATCCGACGGCAGAGCTATATCGTGCTCGTCGTGATCATGTGGCACACCTGGCATGGGCCCAAATCTGTCAAAGATCAGTCTCCGCGGATATCGGCAGTGTAATTCAAGTTTCCAAACCTGACCTGATGGCCAGGGGCGTAGCTCTCGATCTGCTCCAGCTGGCCAAACAAGTTGGCCCGCAGTGCGAAGCCGCCGAATACAAAGATCTGTCCGGGAAGGAAGACCTCACCCTGGACCGCATCATTGTCGATGATCGAAGGGGCCATCGAGCCTCACGGCGACCGCATAGTGGAACTCTCAATGAAAGCACCAATGTCGGTGTCAAAACCGGCGGATCTCGGGTAGGGGGTCCCGAACTGTGCGTCTAAGGCGGATGGTAATAGGAGGAAAGGGACACAATGTTTACCCAGGTTCGGGCCCTCACGGTGGAGGTAATACCCTACTTCCTGCTTGATTGATCTTGATGATATGAGTAGTACAAGAGTTGATCTACCACGAGATCGTAGAGGCTAAACCCTAAAAGCTAGCCTATGGTCTGATTGTTGTTGTCCTACGGACTAAACCCTCCGGTTTATATAGACACCGGAGGGGGCTAGGGTTACACAGAGTCGGTTATAATGGGAGGAGATCTACATGTCCGTATCGCCAACCTTGCCCTCCACGCCAAGGAGAGTCCCATCCGGACATGAGACGAAGTCTTCAATCTTGTATCTTCATAGTACAACAGTCCGGCCAAAGGATATAGTCCGGCTGCCCGGATACCCCCTAATCCAGGACTCCCTCAGCTTACGTCACGGGAAACCTCGCGAGGTACCCCTTGCCTTGATCTCTCCGCCCCTCGCGAGCCAGCCTGGTGAGGCCGCCCCTAGGGAGGTCTTGTGTCGTCCGCCTCGTGAGGCTTGGCCCCTCGCGAGGGTCTTGAGTACTTGCTGGTGAAGATGGGTCGTACGGGCCCGCTTGTGGAGCCATGCCGTGGGCCGCAGGCAAGCAAGTCTGGGGACCCTCGTTCCCAGAACGCCGATAGGACCCTCCCATTTGGGCTTGAGCTTGTCCTTTTTCTTCTGTGGTAGGCGTAGAACGAGTTCACCGACGTTGTAAGTCTTTGCCCGTACTTCCCTACTTTGATATCGCCGAGCCTTCTGTTGATAGAACGCGGAACGGGCCTTCACGACATCACGCTCTTCCTCCAGGCCATCCAAGTCGTCCTGCCGATCATGCTCGGCTTCTCTTTCTTCGTACGCACGCGGGGTGAGTCGTGAATAATGTCACAAGGCAAGACCGCCTCCGCACCGTACACCATAAAAAGGGGTGTATATCCGGTCGTGCGATTGGGCGTGGTCCACAGCCCCCAGAGTACGGAATCAAGTTCCTCAACCCAATGTTTGTTTGATTCTTGCAGAGATCGCACTAGTCTGGGTTTGATGCCGCTCATGATCATGTCGTTAGCCCGTTCGACCTGACCGTTTGTCTGAGGGTGATATACGGAGGCGTAGTCGAGCTTGATGCCCAAATTGGCGCACCAACTTTTCACCTCATCGGCTGTAAAATTAGAGCCGTTGTCAGTAATAATACTATGTGGGACACCATAACGGTGTACGACACCGGATATAAAGTCTATCACCGATTCGGCTTCAGCCGTTTTAACTGGTTTGGCTTCTATCCACTTAGTGAACTTGTCGACCATAACCAATAAGTATTTATTCTTATGGCTTCCCCCTTTAACAGGTCCGACCATGTCCAGCCCCCAGACCGCAAAGGGCTAGGTGATGGGAATTGTTCGTAGGGCAGTGGGCGGCATGTGGCTTTGATTAGCAAAAGGCTGGAATCCAACGCAGCGTTGTACGAGGTCCTGTGCATCTGCTCAGGCCGTGGGCCAAAAGAAACCTGTATGGAAGGCCTTGCTTACAAGTGCCCGAGTTGCGACGTGATGACCACCAAGACCAGCGTGTATTTCACCCAAGAGCTACCGTCCCTCTTCTTTGGAGATGCATCTTTGAAGGACTCCGGTAGTACTTTTCTTGTATAGTTCTCCTTCGTGAACTTTGTAGGCCTTTGAGCCTCGAACGATACGACGAGCCTCAATCTGATCTTCGGGGAGCTCATTCCTGGACAGGTAGGCAAGGAAAGGCTCAGTTCACGGGGCGATTACAACCATAATTTCGTGGGCAGATGGTGTTATTTCAGTGCCTGAGCCCCCGACGATATCGGGACTGTGTTCGGAATTGGGAGGTATGATCGGTTCCGGGTCAGTGCTCCCGATCTCGTCCTGCCACACCACGGATGGCTTGAAGAGCCTTTCCACGAAGTTGTTAGGTGGGACGGGGTCGCGTTTAGCGCCCATGCGAGCAAGGATGTCCGCGGCTTGATTGCTTTCTCGAGCCACGTGATGAAACTCGAGACCCTCGAACCGAGCTGATATTTGGAGTACGGCATTGCGGTAAGCCGCCATCTTCGGATCTTTTGCATCGAAGTCTCCGTTTATTTGGGATATTGCAAGGTTGGAATCCCCGCGCACCTCAAGGCGTGTATGCCCATGGCGACAGCCATCCGGAGACCATGCAATAGGGCCTCGTATTCGGCTGCATTGTTAGAGTCTGTATACAGTATTTGGAGCACATAACGAACTGTGTCTCCTGTGGGGGATGTCAGTACGACACCAGCCCCAAGTCCGGCTAACATTTTAGAGCCGTCAAAGTGCATCACCCAGTTGGAATACGAGCCGTACTCTTTAGGGAGTTCGGCCTCTGTCCATTTGGCGACGAAGTCCACGAACACCTGAGATTTAATGGCTCGGCGTGGTTTGTAAGTTATTTCAAATGGTAAGAGCTCAATGGACCATTTAGCAATCTGGCCAGTGGCGTTCCGGTTGTTTATGATATCATTGAGTGGTACTTCTGAGGCCACCGTGATTGAGCATTCTTGAAAGTAATGCCGCCGTTTGCGGGATGCCATAAAGACCGCATAGGCTATCTTTTGATAATGCGGGTATCGGGATTTACATGGTGTAAGGACCGTCGATACGTAGTATACTGGTTTTTGGAGTGGGAACTTGTGCCCCTCTTCCTCTCGTTCAACGACGAGCACCGCACTCACCACCTGGTGAGTTGCAGATATGTAGAGCAACATTGGTTCGCCGGCATTTGGTGTGGCCAGGATGGGGTTTCTTGCCAGCAAAGTGTTTATTTCTTCCAATCCGGCTATTGGGGCATCCGTCCACGCAAAGTGGTCGGTGCGTCGAAGCAAGCGTTAGAGTGGCAATGCCTTTTCTCCTAATCTGGAGATGAAGCGGCTCAATGCTGCCACGCACCCGGCTAGTTTTTGGACCTGCTTGAGGTCAGTTGGTGTTGCCAATTGCGACAGGGCTTGGATTTTGGCTGGGTTTGCTTCAATTCCTCTATTGGAGACAATAAACCCAAGCAATTTGCCGGCGGGAATGCTAAAAACGCACTATTCCGGATTGAGCCTTATGTCATATGCTCGAAGGTTGTCGAATGTAAGGCGTAAGTCGTCCACCAATGGTTCAACATGCTTGGTTTTGATGACTACGTCATCTACATATGCCTCCACAGTCTTGCCGATTTGCTTTTCCAGGCACGTTTGAATCATGCGTTGCTAAGTAGCGCCAACGTTCTTGAGCCCGAAAGGCATAGTATTGAAGCAGAAAGGCCCGTAAGGGGTGATGAATGTTGTTGCGGCTTGGTCGGATTCCTTCATCTTAATTTGATGGTATCCGGAGTATGCGCCGAGGAAACACAGTAAATCGTGTCCTGCGGTTGCATCGGTAATCTGGTCAATGCGTAGTAGTGGGAAGGGGTCGTTGGGGTAGGCCTTGTTAAGGTCTTTGAAGTCAACACACAGGCGCCATGATTTGTCCTTCTTTGGTACCATGACCACTGCTAGCCAATCCGGGTGTTTGATCTCTCTGATAAACCCGGCTTCGAGTAGCTTGGCTAGCTCCTCCCCCATAGCCTGTTGTTTGGGTTCGGAAAATCGCCGGAGTGTTTGCTTGACTGGCTTGTATCCCTTCAGTATATTAAGACTATGTTCGGCCAGCGTGCGTGGGATTCCTGGCATGTCCGAGGGGTTCCAGGCAAAGATGTCCCAGTTCTCACGCAGGAACACGCGTAATGCAGTGTCGACCGTTGGGTCCAGCTATGCCCCAATGGAGGCTGTTTCCTTGGGATCCGTCGGGTGAACTTGAAATTTGACTATTTTGTCAGATCGCTGGAAAGAGGTGGATTTGGGCCTTTTATCAAGAGTTATGTCGTCCCTATCCACTGTGGAGCGCAGAGCGGTGAGTTCTTAGGCCGCTAAGGCTTCGGACAATGCCTCAAGGGCCAGGGATGCGGTTTTATTTTCAACGCAGAGTGCTATGTCCGGATCACTGGAGATGGTGATAACACCATTGGGCCCGGGCATTTTGAGCTTCATGTACCCGTAATGGGGTATAGCTTGAAAGCGTGTGAATGCATCTCGCCCTAACAGGGCGTGATTTCCGCTGTTGAAAGGGGCCACCTGGAAGATTATCTCCTCGGACCTATAGTTTTCTGGTGTGTCGAATACCACATCCAGTTTAATTTTCCCTGAGCATCTTGCTTCCCTGTTAGGGATGATTCCCCTGAAGGATGTATTGCTTTGCTCAATGCGGCTCCTGTCCATTTGCATTTTGTTGAGCATGTCCTCATAGATGAGGTTCAGTCCGCTGCCACCGTCCATTAGCACTTTAGTGAGCCGAAAGCCGTCCACGATTGGGTTTAGGACCAGAGCGGCTGGTGCCCGGACTGAGCAGGATCTTGGTTCGTCCTCAGCATTGAAATAATTGTTTTATCGTTCCAAGGGTTTATTGCTGCTACTTGGCAGACTTCAGTGAGGTCGCGGAGCGCCCGTTTGCGCCAATTATTTGATGAGAAGGTCTCGAAGACCGTGAGTACTTCGGGCATGTTGTCCTCTGAATAGTACTTTTCCGGGGTAGTGTTGGTGAGGATACCCTCACCGCTCTTGGCCACCTGCCGGAGTATCCAACATGCCCGTAGGCTGTGCGTTGGTTCGTATTCGGCGTCATGTGTATTTTACATGGCCCATCTAGCCATTCCTCGAAGACTGTTCTATGTCCCGTAAAGGTCTTGATTTTCTTGTCTGCGGAGTGACGATCAGGTGACCCGCGAGGGGGCGTCCTTTTTGTTCGTCCGGGAGATGGCTTGAAGGCCTGCAGTTCCCAGCGAGCGGTTTGAGTTTTCCAGGCGCTTTCCATTGTGCAGTACTTCTGTACTATGTGTGCCCAATTTGTAAAGTGCAGTACGCGACGATGGTTGAGGGCGTTGAGGATCCCCTCATCCGTGCAGTTGTTGCAAAATACTGAAATTGCATCATCATCGCAGCAGTTTGTTATCTTGTTTTTAACAAGGAGGAATCTGGCCCAGAAATGATGGACCGTTTCATGGGATTGCTGCTGCACATACATTAGGTCGCATATGTTTGGTGGACCGGAATTTCTTGGGGAATATTATCTGTGATGGGTGGGCGGACTTAAATTCGCGCTCTGACCCATTGTGGAATCCAAAGTTTGATGAATTTCCGAGCTCAATAGCTCAGGCTCCAGAGTGTCCAGTGAGTTTTCGGACTTAACGTTCGATCCTATGTTCGGGGAATAGGGAGTGTCCTCCCGGAGAAGGGTGTCCGGCCTTCCGGGCTCGAAAACCTGAACGTAGCTCGTTCTCAATGTAGGAGAAGAGTCATTGTTGGCCTGCTCCTCCATAACTGCTACTAGATGGGTGATTGGTGGAGATTTAATTTCTCTCTGATCGGGTTTAATCCCAATCCGATCATAGTCGGTTGCGACTCCCAAGGCGGCGATGCGATCCAGCAGCTCGTTCAAAGACGCTACGTCTGCCGTATCCATCTTATCAGAGTATTCGGGGCCGATGCAAGGACGATTTTTGGCGGCTCGGGGGGGGGCGCCTTTGGCTTAACGGCCAAACAAGCGCCCATGGTGAAGCTGACCAGCCGGAGGGTCTGCCCCGAATCTAGGGCTCCTCCAGAAGCGATGATGTCATTGATGACAAGACGAGCCATCAATCCTTCTATCGATGACACATAGGAACTCTCAATGAAAGCACCAATGTCGGTGTCAAAACCGGCAGATCTCGGGTAGGGGGTCCCGAACTGTGCGTCTAAGGATCGAAGGTAACAGGAGACAGGGGACACGATGTTTACCCAGGTTCGGGCCCTCTCGATGGAGGTAAGACCCTACTTCCTGCTTGATTGACTTTGATGAGTATAGGGGTTACAAGAGTTGATCTACCTCGAGATTGTAGTGGCTAATCCCTAGATATCTAGCTTGTATGATTATGATTGCCTCTACGGACTAAACCCTCTGGTTTATATAGATACCGGAGGGGGCTAGGTTTGTACAGAGTCGGTTTACAAAGAAAGGAATCTTCATATCCACACGCCAACCTTGCCTTCCATGCCAAGGAGAGTCCCATCCGGACACGGGGGAAAGCCCTCCATTTTGTATCTTTACGGCCCATGAGTCCGGCCCATGTTGCATAGCTTGGACGCCCGAGGACCCCGTAATCCAGGACTCCCTCACCCTTCAAGGCCTTGTGAGCCTTGTAAAGTATATCAAACTCCTCCTTGAGTCTAGCAAGATCAACCCCAAGTTTGGCCTTCTCGGAATTTAGCACACGAGATACAACAGGAGCATGATCAAGATCTTTCTTCAATTTAGCATGGCCATTGTTGTGTGACTCCTCAAGAGCCAAACGATGACTGCGCTCTTCCTCAAGAGCATTAGAGAGATCCAATATCTCATCGGCATAGTCAAGACCATGCCCCTCCATCTTAGTGATGGTTTCTTTGTGAGCCTCGACCATGTCATTGGCTTCACCAAGTTGTTCCAAGAGAGCAACAAAGTGCTTCTTGGATTTACCCTTGAGCTTACTCATAAAAGACTCAAATTCATTTTCCTCCTCATTAGACCCCTCATTTTCATCAATGCAATCCATCAAAAAAGGATTAGTAATGATGGTAGTTTTGATGTTGGGGTTACCTTTTTGGTGGCTTTAGCCATGAGGCACTTGGCGGTGATGTTCTCATTGGGAGAGTAGAAGAGAGACACCCGTCGAGTTATCGCAATGGCAACGGAGGCCATGGAAACCGACTCACCGTCTTCATCATCATCAGCAGCATTGTACTCTTCTTGTGCCACCAACCCCTTGGAAGGAGTCTTCTTGGTGAATTTGCTCTTGTTGGGGAAGGACTTGGCCTTGTCTTTTCGGATGAGCTCGCCACTATTGTCTTCCCTCTTCTCATATGGGCACTCCGCAACAAAGTGGCTCACATTGCCACAATTATAACAAGTCCTCACTCGTTGCTTGCCCTTCGTGCCACTTGTGTTGTTCTTGTTGAAGTTGGGCCTCATGTTCTTCTTGCTCCAAAATTGCCTTGAAGCGAGAGCCATGTGCTCATGATAGGCATATTTTGTATCTTCGGGATTGCTCTCCTCTTGTTCCTCTTCATCCTCTTCTTCCACACTAACCTTGGCCTTCAAAGCAAGGTTGGGCTTCTTAGCTCTCTGAGAACGCAATACCGCATTCTCGGCGGTCTTGTCCAAGATCCTCATTGCCACAAACTCATCCAACACTTCACTTGAGGACAAGGTGTGGAAGTCCGGCCTTTGACGGATGACGGAGGACATGGCCTTGTGGTAAGGCATCATGGCCTTGAGGAACTTGTGCTTGATCCAATTGTCATCCATATCCTTGCTCCCATGATCTCGGAGTGAGACCGCGAGAGTGGTTAACCTTCGGTAAAGCTCACGGGGTTCTTCATCTTCATTCATTGCAAACTCATCGGCTTCATCTTGCACCACTTAATAGTTGGAGCGTTGAATGCTTGCGCTTCCCTCATAAAGGGAGACAACATGGTGCCATGCTTCCTTGGCCATGGTGAAAGGTCGGAGATGTGCAATATCTTCGGATGGAATTGCATCTTCGATGATGAAGAGAGCATTCTCGTTGAATTTATGATCCGCGGCTTCCCTAGGGGTGAAGTTGCTTGGGTCATGCGGATAGAAACCTTGCTCAATGATTCTCCAAAGATTAGTATTAACATGATTTAAATGACATTTAAAGCGATATACCCAAGTGTCAAAATCCTCATTTTTCACAATCTTAGGGGGAGAACTGGCATGATTCAAATGAGTGGAAGGAACCGGTCCTCCATAAGTAAGCGAAGGTTCAACATGGGCAAAGATGCCATTTCCACTTCTACCACTAGATAAAGGAACTTTTTCACTCATAGCTTCCCCTTTGTCGGAGTTAGCATCCGTCACCTTGTTAGCGGGATCACCCACTTTCATAGGTGCGGTGGATAGCTTGAGTCCTTCTAAAAACATAGTAAACATGCTTTCAACCTCGGTCGTCATGGAGGTTTTCAATGTGTCCAAAGCCGCATTAAACTTCTCACCAGAGACCGAGGAACCCCCATCGGCCGTAGACGAGGACAGAATCACATCGGGGTGCTCCTCCACATCATCTATGGTGTCAACCATACTCTTCAGACGGCAAAGTCCTTAATAGAGAGACGAGGCTCTGATACCAATTGAAAGGATCGATATAGTTGACTAGGGGGGGTGAATAGGCAACTAACAAGTTTTAGCTATTCTTTACCAATTTAAAATTTGCATCAAAGTAGGTTGTCTAGATATGCAACTAGGTGGGCAACCTATATGATGCAACAACAACAAGCACACAAGCAAGCAAAATATGCAACACAATATAAGCTTGCACAAGTAAAGGTACGAGATAACCATGAGTGGAGCCGGTGAAGACGAAGATGTGTTACCGAAGTTCCTTCCTTTTGAAGAGAAGTGCGTCTCCGTTGGAGCGGTGTGGAGGCACAATGCTCCCTAAGAAGCCACTAGGGCCACCGTAATCTCCTCGCGCCCTCACACAATGAGAGATGCCGTGATTCCACTATTGGTGCCCTTGGAGGCGGCGACCGAGCCTTTAGAAACAAGGTTGGGGAAATCTCCACAACTTAATTGGAGGCTCCCAACGACACCATGAAGCTTCACCACAATGGAATATGGCTCCGCGGTGACCTCAACCATCTAGGGTGCCCAAACACCCAAAGAGTAACAAGATCCACAAGGGATTGATGGGCGGAATCAAATTTCTCTTGGTGGAAGTGTAGATCGGGGCCTTCTCAACCAATCCCTAGAGAATCAACAAGTTTGATTCGCTAGGGAGAGAGATCGGGCGAAAATGGAGCTTAGAGCATTAACGGAACTTGGGGATGGAAGAGGTAGTCAACTCGGAGAAGAAGACCCCCCTTTTATATTGGTAGGAAAAATCCAGCCGTTATCCACTTACTCAGCCCGCGACTTGCGGTACTACCGCACCAGACATGCGGTACTACCGCAAGGGCCTGCGGTACTACCGCGGGGCACTGCGGTACTACCGTATGCGTGGCAAGGGCTAGACCAACCCTGATGCGTTGAAGCAAAGAGCGGTAGGACCGCCGGAGCGGTACTACCGCATGGCAGGGATTGTCTTTCCAGTATAAATACAAAATATATTATATTTCATTAGTAATCGACCAACTTCCTTGAGCACATAATACTTAAGTAGATTCCAGAGTGCCATGTAGAAATACATGTGAGCCGCCCCTCCTCCCTCCCAACCCTAGCCGCCCCTCCTCCTCACCCCCTTCTTCCCTTCCTCGCCACCGTCTGAGGCACCCGCCGAGCAAGCCCGGGGCGCCAAGGATGGTGGCGGCGGGGCCTCGGTTGCACTGCCTCTGCGTGGGGAACCACGGATCTGGAGCGGCAGCTCCATTGGCAAGGCACGACCGGCTAGCAGCTGTGCGGGCGGTGGATCTGGCGTCCCGGTCGCGCGGGCAGCGGGATCCGGTGGTCGTTGGCGGCCGCCGACAGCTTTTGTGGTGGCCGGTGCGTGCGATCTGGTGCCTCCCCTCCTCCCCTCTTCGGCGTGCGGGCCAGCCTCGTCGGGTCGCGCTTCCTTGGGTCGCCCGTTTTGTATAGGAGGCGCTGCTGGTGGCGGGGATCTAGTTCGGGTGAATTCCTGGTCGGCCATGGCCAGCCGCGTCGACGGCGACGCCTGAGGGAGTTGTTCCCCTCCTTGGAGGCGTTGGTATGGACTGATCCCCTCACTTTCCCTTCCCCTAGGTCTCCCGGGTGAAAGCCCTAACTTTGTTGGGCGGCGATGGCGTTCACGCGTCATTCCCTTCTTGAAGGCGCCGCTTTGGTAACCTTGAGGCTGGTGGCACTTGTGGGTGGTGGGCGACAGTGGTGCTGCGACCCTATTCTAGCATGGATCTGCGTCTGTTGCTTGGAGATGGACCCGCGTAGGTGGAGGTCGTCGTCTGGCGTCATGGTGACGTCGACGGCGGAGACACCTGCCAAGGTTGGCACCTCAATCTGCTCTGAAGATGGACCCGTGGAAGATGGCGGTGACGACACATGTGAGTGCGTCGGACCGGTTTGTGCCCGGGACCCGGTATGTGGCTCGGTCGAGGCCTCCGGCTTTAGATGTTAAGCTTAGGTGAGAGGTCTGGTATTTGGCCCAGCTTGCACCCCTTTATCATATGGATTGGAGTAGCGGCCGATATTGCCAAGATGGCGGATTCATGCATATTGTTATACTATTTTGTAAGGTCCTCAAGAATAATCAATAAAATGGCCGCACGCATCTCGCAGATGCAGAGGCCGGGGGTCATCCTTCTTTTCTTAAAAAAAATGTAGAAATACATGTATAATTCCATAATAAGGTATTCTCGAATATTAATAATTTCCACAATTTTGAATATAGTTGCAGGGTACATAATTTCATCAGACTTGTCTCAATTTGATTGCAGTTTTGCAAATCTTCTTCCAAGACATCATGCCATTTTGACAGTCGTTTAGATGTCTCCTTTCATAGGCATTGACATACCGCCGGCCTTTCTTCTCCTTAATGAAATCGCAGCAGCTCTCCTGCTGTCTTTAAAAAGAACCGTCTTTAACGGTAGCCGTCTGGCTAGGGGGGTGATCCGCCGAGTGGATGTAAGGAGTGGTGGTGAAGCAATCAGCTATACGAGTGGTGGTCAGTCCTTGACAGATCCGTGTCTCAAGAGAGCTCAGTTGACAACAATTGTACCCATAATCCAGGCTGAAAACCAAGGTCTTGCTATCTAGACGTGGCAACGACAGTCGACAGTGTGTGCATGGAAGTGTTGGTGTGGACGTGTGATGCATTAATAATTTGATTGTATGGATCTTCATTTGTGTGGATGCAACGAAGCTTTCATTTTCTACAAACAATCTGGTTCGGCGTTTTTCTTCCTAAAAGTCCCCTAATTTATCCTGCACGCGGATAGTCTTCTGGAGCGAGTCAAGACCCACGTCTGTCCGTCCAATTCTGCATGCCTGGCCGTTTCTTGAGTTTCAGTCGCTGTCCTGGGCTACACGTAAGAAGGCGCACGCGTCGCTGCCAATTCTACAGATCAATCACATCTAAGTATTTTTTGTTGTTGTTGCGAGAACACATCCAAGCATCTTAGCGTGAAGGATCAAGCTCGAGGCAATAGTCTGAAGAAAATTGCATGGTCGTCCGTGTGAAAAATTCCATATTCCGTTATGGTAGATATAGACTGATGTGCATATCATATCATATACTACTCCCCCCGTCTCATAATATAAGAACGTTTTTGTTACTAGTGTAATGTTAAAAACGTTCTTATATTTTGGGACAGAGGAAGTAGTACGTACTAGTACTATTCTATTAGCTGGCTGCCTTAATATAACCAGTGACAACACACTGTTGAAAAGTTCGCATCAACTAATCAACGGACGCTGGGCGACCGCCTTAATATATTACAGTATCTAGAATTAGTTCTAGTGTCTCCTAAGTACTAGTACTTCTAGTACAGTTGACCGTTCGGCTGATTTGCGATACTAGAATACGTATTTTTTATTCGAGCAATCGGCAAGAGCACAGCATTTTCATTTCAAACGGAAATGAGGGTTTATGTACTGAGATTTTTTGTTTTCGGAAAATCTGGCAAAAAACCCTACAAGACCAACAGGGTATAGCAAATCGACCAATACCGGCCGTCACTTGGGTCCGGCCGAAAGCTAGGTTTTTTAAGGAAACCTGGTAGAAATTTTCGAGTCTTGCAAACTTTACCTTTCCTGCCTTTGGCCAGAACAAATTATAACTACTCTCTTCATTCCTAAGTATAAGCGTTTTGGACATATCAATGAACAACTACATACAGAGCAAAATAAGTAAATCTACATTCTAAAATATATCGGTATATATCTATATGTAGTTTGTATTGAAATCTCTATAAAGACTCGTATTTAGAAATGGAGGTAGTTGTTGTTATTTAGTGTATTATGCTAGTCTCAGAACGAGAGAAAGTGAGAATTTCTCTTCGCGAGAAAAAAGGAGAGTACAAGCCACCATATTATCTGGGCATTTGGAAGTAGTAGGTAACGACCTCATCAGGATTCAGGAAGATCAGCTTAGAAACCACTTCTTCTTTTTCGAAACGGAGGCATAAGAATTGTCTCATCTATTGATTAAGGAGTGAATAGAGTTTGTGTTATGTAACGCCTGGATAATTAGGCTACAGTAAAACTCTATTAATGATGCCACGTCATCTCTGTTACTGTTGTTAATCTCGCGTAGTTCAAACCCGGTTCAAATTCAAATTTGAAATTAAGTCAAACCGGTAAAAGTTTTCAAACGTCAAAACTAAAATGTTCGGAGTGTGCCAAATAATGCCTACGTATTTAAGGTGAAGGTACCACACTTTTACAAATGCATAAATATTTTAAATTGAATTAAAACAGAATAGGAAAATAAATAAAAGAAAAACAAAAACAAAACTAACAAAAAAAGAGAAGAGAAAAGAAAACCCCCCTCCCACTGGGTTCGGCCCAGCAGGCCAGCCCACTGGCCCATCAGGCCCACCCCAACTCCCTTATCCCCTTTCCCCCCCCTAACCTAATCCATCCACGCACCCACTCCCTCCCCCCACGACGCGCCCCCTCCCCCGATCCAGATCGGATCGGTGCACGACGCTGCTGTGCGCCGCCGCCTCGCCCTCGTCCATCGCCGCCCGGAGCCCGCCTGGACCTCGCCGGACCTCCTCGCCGGCCTGCTTCCTTCTTCGCCGCCCCCCTCCGCTTCTCCCCGCTCACCGTGCTCACCTCCCCCTGCCCGCGCTAGCCGCGCCCCTGGCACCCCGTGCGCGTTGCCTCTGCGCGCCCCGCGAGCCTCCCCTGTCGTTCCCTCGCGCGCGCCACACCGCGCCCTCGCTGCACGCGCCCACGCCCGCGCATGCCGTCGCCCCGCAGCCACGCTCGCTGTTGCTCCCGTGCGCCACCGCGCGCATCGCCGCTGCCGGCCGAGGCCGCTTCCGCTCTACTCCATCCAACCGCGCCCGGCTCGCGTCTCGAGCTGCTGCTGCCGCCCCCTGCCTCTGCAGCTCTCCGTCCCGCACTACGCCGCCGACCCGCGCGTCGCTTCGCTCCCCTCGCCCCGCACCGACAACGTCTACCCCGCGCCCTGCCGTGCCGCGCCGACTGTGCCTCCCCGGTGGCCCCTGCCGCTCCGCTCGCCGGCCCTTGCTGCTGCTGGACCAGCAGCGGTCGCGGCCACAGCCGCCGGCGCCGGCCCCCGGCGCTCCTCCCCGCGGCCGCCTCTCCACCGGCCGTGGCCACCGCCCCCCGCTCCGGCCATGGCCTCGCCGTGGCCACCGCCCCCTGCTCCGGCCCCTGTCAGGTCCGCCCGCACCTGGGCATGCGCCAGTTCGGGCCGTGCCCGCTAACGCCCGAACCCCCAATGGCCTCGGTGTGCAAATGACAAGTGGGCCTAGCCCCTGAACGAAAATGGATTAAAAAAAGAAATATAATAATAATAATAATAAATTAATTAAATGAATCAACTTAATTAATTGTGTTTAATTGACCTAATCACTTAAATTAAATTAACTAATCATGTTTAGTTAACTAAGTCAATGATAGCTGGGACCCCCACGTCAGTTTGACCAGTCAACACCTCTGTTGACTGCTGATGTCATGATGACGTGAGCATGCACTGTTCAAGATAATGTTGAATTAAAATAATTAAATAAATCCTAAAAATGATTTAAAATCTTTTAAAATTAATATAAAATAAACCGTAGCTCAGATGAAAACGTTTTCTACATGAAAGTTGCTCAGAACGACGAGACGAATCCGAATACGCATTCCGTTCATCCGCCACACGTCCCTAGCTTAGCGAACATGCAACTTTCCCCCTCCGGCCCGTCTGTCCGAAAACACGAAACACCGGCAATACATTCCCGGATGTTTTTCCCCTTCGCCGGTATCACCTATCCCTGAGTTAGATCACCTCTAGCACCGCGTAATGCCATGTTACACTTTGTGATGCTTTGATTGCTCTGTTATTTATTGTGTTCCCTCTTCATTACTTCTTTCGGGTAGACCCCAAGACTGCCGGCGGCCCCCAGTTCGACTACGGTGTTGACGACCCCTCCTTCTTGCCAGAGCAACCAGGCAAGCCCCCCTTGATCACCAGATATCGCCTATTCTTCTCTATACTGCTTGCATTAGAGTAGTGTAGCATGTTACTGCTTTTCGTTAATCCTATTCTGATGCATAGCCTGTCCTTGCTACTACTGTTGTTACCTTTACCTGCAATCCTACATGCTTAGTATAGGATGCTAGTATTCCATCAGTGGCTCTACACTCTTGTTCGTCTGCCATGTTATACTACTGGACCGTGATCACTTCGGGAGGTGATCACGGGCATATGCTATATACTCTATATTGTTACATTACTTATGATATTGTTCGGAGATGGGGGCTGAAGGGGAAGGTGGCTCCATCCCGGTAGAGGTGGGCCTGGGTTCCCGACGGCCCCCAACTGTTACTTGGTAGCGGAGCGGCAGGGCAGGTTGAGACCACCTAGGAGAGAGGTGCGCCTGGCCCTGGTCGACGTTCACGGATACTTCAATTAACACGCTTAACGAGATCTTGGTATTTGATCTGAGTCTGGCCACTGGCCTATACACACTAACCAACTACGCGGGAACAGTTATGGGCACTCGGCGTCGTGGTATCAGACGAAGCCTTCTTGACGTCAGCGACTGAGCGGCGCGCACCAGATTGGACTGGAACGCCTGCTCTTGTATTAGGGAGGCTAGGTCTGCTTACCGGCCGCGTATGCAACGTGTAGGTGTGCAATGGGCGATGGGCCCAGACCCCTGCGTGCATAGGATTTAGACCGGCGTGCTGACCTCTCTGTTGTGCCTAGGTGGGGCTGCGACGTGTTGATTTTCCGAGGTCGGGCATGAACCATAAAAGTGTGTCCGGCCGAAGGGGATCGAGCGTGTTGGGTAATGTGGTGCACCCCTGCAGGGAAGTTTATCTATTCGAATAGCCGTGTCCCTCGGTAAAAGGACGACCCGGAGTTTTACCTTGACCTTATGACAACTAGAATCAGATACTTAATAAACACACCCTTCCAAGTGCCAGATACCACCCGGTGATTGCTCTCTCATAGGTCGACGAGGAGAGGATCGTTGGGTTAGGATTATTCTATGTGATGATACTTGGTGAACTTACCATCTACTCTCTTCTACATGCTGCAAGATGGAGGCTGCTAGAAGCGTAGTCTTCGACAGGACTAGCTATCCCCCTCTTATTCTGGAATTATGCAGTTCAGTCCACCGATATTGCCTCTTTACACATATACCCATGCATATGTAGTGTAGATCCTTGCTTGTGAGTACTTTGGATGAGTACTCACGGTTGCTTTTCTCCCTCTTTTCCCCTTTCCCTTCTACCTGGTTGTCGCAACCAGATGCTAGAGCCCAGGAGCCAGACGCCGCCGTCGACGACGACTCCTACTACACTGGAGGTGCCTATTACTATGTGCAGGCCGCTGACAACGACCAGGAGTAGTTTAGGAGGATCACAGGCAGGAGGCATGCGCCTCTTTCGATCTATATCCCAATTTGTGCTAGCCTTCTTAAGGCAAACTTGTTTAACTTATGTCTGTACTCACATATTGTTGCTTCCGCTGACTCGTCTATGATCGAGCACTTGTTTTTGAGCCCTCGAGGCCCATGGCTTGTAATATGATGCTTGTATGACTTATTTTATTTTTAGAGTTGTGTTGTGATATCTTCCCGTGAGTCCCTGATCTTGATCGTACGCGTTTGCGTGTATGATTGAATCGGGGGCGTCACAAGTTGGTATCAGAGCCGGCTTCCTGTAGGAATCCCCCTTCCACACTCCTTGGTCTAAGTCGAGTCTAGATATTGCAAAACTTTTACTAACATGGCTGTGTGGCTTACGGGCCCATGTCACCATTGGGTGGTATTAGGATCTTTTACTCCTCGTCTATACTCCGGGACTCTGTTCTCTCTTGTGCTAAAGTTAAATGATTTTACTAACCCTGACTCTAGGTTCTCGTAATTACTTCCTCCCGGAGAGCCCCTCACTCCAGATGATTGCTTGGTACACCAGAAGCTTCCGAAGATACTCTTCGATGTTCTCTTGAGACTTTGTGCCCATCACTTTTGTAGTTCCCTACCACTGAAATGTCCCTATGGATAAATACATACACCTGCCATCCTTAATTTTATTCCCAGTTGATCTTGTTATTACAAGATACCCCCAAAATTCTCTCTATCGTTTCGAGAATACTTTGTGCCTACTGCCCTGCAGTTCTTTACCACATAAATACCCCTACGGATAATTCCTCACACTTATCGAGTATCCGTTCATCCACAGTTGATTCCTGTATTTCACAAAAGTCTTTGAACTCTTGAAATTCTTGCTTACTAGCATTATGATTAATCCCATAAGTCTGGTAATCTTATTGGCATCCTTTGTCAATATCATTTTGAGTCCATTGATTCAATATGTTGCGAATTCTCGCAATCCTTAATCATATCCTAGAATTCATCCTTCCGACTCAAACGTAATTTGGATATGAGCTGGTTCTTGACCAATCAATGCCTTGATCGGTTGTGCTTCTAAGTTTATTGAACTTATTTATTTTCGATCAGAACAATTGCTTCTGATCCCTTGATTTGGAAATCATAAAATTTCTTTGCATTAAGCTTTGAATTAGTCGGTTGCTTCTATAATCTGATGCCTTGGCATTCCTTATTCCTCTGATTGAGTACCAATACTCACATCAGCCCCATTGGGGACCGCCATACCCATTGTCGGGTTATTATCCGACAGTGTCCTTCACAACCAACATTCTTGTTAGTTATTTACCTGATACATAATGCCTTTGGTAAATTGTATCATCTACTTTCGCCAACCATGCTCTACTTTTGAGCTTGTGTTATTTACTCCTTAAGTTCATAGTATATGTTCTAAGAAGCCCCGATGGGTTGAATCTATGCCTTCCTTAATCTGTGTGAACTCGAAAGTTTTCGCGGGTCATACTCCTCTGGTAATTCACCAGGTCGATTTTGACACTGAAATCATTTTTTTCTAGAGCAGTGAATGAAAGGTTATGCATTGAAGAAGTGGGAGTCGACCTTGAACTTTGCGTTCATGCCCATGGACACGATGTAGATCTTATCATTAAAGTTTCTCTTAAATTAATTATTCCCTTGGTATAAGTTCTTATATCTGGGATCCGACCTTTTGCAATCGTGGTTCCGACCATGTTCTCCTTTAAATACCATTTCTCATGCAAGTTTAAGCACTTGTCTTCTGCAGAGTAATACCCTAGCCCAACCTCTACTTTGATCTGTCGTCGAGTATTACCCCCTTGGTATCTCGAGATTATCTTGGAACTGCATGACTTCTTATGAGTACTTCATCAAGTACTACATTCCCACTGATTACAATTTTTCCTGGGCTCTGAGTTATTAAACTCTCAAAGACACCGATAACTGAACCGAGTCTGCACTACGGTTCAACAACTCTTGATAATCTTCTTTAAGTACGAGTTTGTACCCAATCACGCCATTCCTAGCTTGTATGGCTATATCATTGTCGTGATGATTTTAACTGTGCTACATCGTCCTTATTCTTGGAGCACCACTTTCGACGATGAGCTAAGCTTACGTCGATTTTCCTTGTCATATCATTTCACCTTGAACAACAAGCTTGATTTCGAGTTTATGTCGTACTCGTGGTTCCAATAACCTTTCGCTTCACCATTCCTTTGACTTGATGTCATCGCCGATCGATTACATCTTAATGAAATCTCTCGACAAATGTGTCATGATCATCATCAGCAATGATATGCCTTCTTCCAAGTGTGAATCGAATTCATGATGGGAAATACGATCCTTTCCCCTCGATGATTGGTATTAACATCGACAACATTCTTGCATTCCCTCCAACACAAAACTTGTTCTTGTTTTGTGTTAGACCTTGATTTCCTTGTTATTCGACTTATGATATGTTCTACCTTGGAGTATTACCACCTTTTATGTCAGGGATGTCATGGGAATTTCACCACCTCTGGAGAATTCTTGATACAAGTGATACTTATCACCATCACCATTCTTTTCCTGGTCACCGTGTTGTTTCTAACCGAAATACCAACAAAGGGACTGTGAAGTGTAGAATTCAAAACTTCTAAAAACCCTATTGCTTTGAAGTTAATGGTCAACATTTCATTCTTAGACCATTGGTTAACAAATCACCATTATAACATCGGTCATACTACCTAAAGCCCATATTTCAGGTGCACCTTTCAACCAATGATTAATTGTGTATGTTTTCCTCGAGCATACATCATTATATCATTTGATCTGATAAATTTGATCTCCTTATTCACATAATTGTGGAGATCAATCTATTGAATATCTCAATGAATTGTCGCTGAGTCAATCAGCCACCTCCTCACCTCTCCTTGATTTAATGATGAACTTTTGTTTCAGAACTCGCTTCCATAGTTCAATTCCTGAGAATCTTACAATTTCATCTCGACAATTTGTGTTGCACCTTTCTTCTCAGGCATCCCGAGTCTGAAGGTATCTTGACCCCAATCAGATTTGAAACTCGGTCAGATATGATGGTTAGAACATTTTTCCAAGAGTCATAACATTGGTCTTTATATGACCCAGTAAAGTGATGTCATGCCTAGCACACCTGACCGGAGGACCTAGTGTTACAGTTTCCTTTTTAGCAAAGTTAACCATTCTTCCATGACGAAGTTGCAATACTTATTCTATAAGTTGTTCCTGATGAATCCTTTGTGTATCCAAAGTCCGACCTTTTCCTGAAGACCATGTCAATGCTATCTCGAAGCATGTCTGTGGTAATCCGATTTTCAATAAGAGCATTTGAAGCACAATGCTAAATTTTCTTTAGCATTTATCCAAACACTGTTGTATGGGTAATGTCATGAAATTTCTCTCCCCTTACCTAAAGAGTTTTCTACATTATATCCTGTCATGGATATCATGCTCTGCTTATCCTTGGGAAGGATATACCCTTGACATATGTGTTTAAACACATTTTCTTTTCCATTGTTCTATTTAATCTGAAAACTGTAATTCATTTCCATTGTTTTGTTTAACCTTTCTTGTAATCTGACTTGACTGAGCAGTGATAATTCCCTGCTTAGGTAAGAACCTTGTTGTACCACTCTGTCAGTAAGACCCCGTTATTATTATTGATGACATTCCGGTAACCACCGATGGACGAGAACTTTGCCTATTGGTCTGCCTCGTTCAACGAGCAGGAAAATAGTTCTCTTCGCCCCTCGCCCTTGGTACCGACATTGTTGCCGACATAATTGACAGGCTACCCTTTGACATGCCTTGCTATCATGACCGAGCAAGATGTCACCGCTCCTTCTACTTTTAACCCACATGGTGGGCCCATAACCCACAGTTCCACAGGATCGAAACCTGACTCTCCTGTACAACCCTGTTTCTAATGGTTATTCCCCATGCTTGGCTTCGTATTTATTTCACGGGCCACCTTCCTAGTGCTCTATTCTGGTGTTAGACGCAATACTTACTCCCACTGCTCTGAAACCCTTTCTCACTCTAGTTCAGACTTCGAGCAACTATCTATGCGCTTGGAACCTCTTATTGTACCTTCGTACCTTACTCTCGATGTATTTTATATGTTCAACTCGAGAGGTAATCTTATGCTCATTCATAGGTTAATCCCAGATTGTTTCCCTCAAAAGAAATCTAGCTCTATGGTATATAATCATAAATAGTTCAGATTCATTGCCTGGGTTGATAACTTATCAAGGTCAACATATGAACTATTCTTAGACCAACAGAAGACAGGGCATAACTCATAATTCAATACATGCGACGGTTCTAAATTGAGCGAATTAAGTTGCAGAATAGGTATAATTAATAGTGTTACAGATGAAATCCCATGTACATGGGGGAACTGGGATCATTAGGTTGACCTCGGATGAACTTACGATTTTTGATGATTTTAAGCCTCTCTTTATGTTTGGTGCATGATCCCTTGGATGGAAACTCAGCAAATTAATCGTACTTGTCCTCATCAGCAACATCCTCGATGCCCAGTACCCTCCTCTTCCCATGCATCACTACATGGCAGTTCTTATGCAAGGGGTCTTTCACTTAGAAAATCTGGGTAGCATCGCTGGCAATAGGAACAGGTCCTTGTGATATGCCATGTTTGTCATGTTAACGCGGCTGTTCCTGTAATCATCAACCTTTACCTGACTAAGAGGGCCCTTTTGCAGTTGAATAATGCCACCTTAACTTTCGCATAGTTAAGCTCCCAAATCTCTATGATGGTTCCATAGTATACACTTATATCAGCTTCATCTACAGTCATGCATTCTATTCAAATAGAGCTATTCTGATATAAGGTCTTCTTATCACGTTCCCCAGTGTAGAACATGTAGCCATTTATGTCATACGCTTGGTACATCAATACCGTAGGTGACGGCTTTTGTGCCAACCACGTTGCAATGTCATACATGGATCCGTGTGCCAAACGATCCTTTAGCCATCTGACGTAGTCCTTATTGTGCGCCTTCATCTCGAAATCTAATGAATGCACCTTGGGTAAGGACCTTTTTCGTATCTCCACCAAGTGTTCTTCAACATAAGCGTCGAGAACTCGGCTGTTAAGCAGTACCGTCAAATGGGCTTTATCAGCCACATCTTCGGGTGTTGCGTGATAGCAAGATGACTAGCCAGTCTTCCCTTGTGGCGAGATAAGGGAAAACCTATAGGTCTTTGTTTCATGTATTCGGTGCAAAACTCAAACAACTCCTCCGTGGTATAACCTTGTAGGATGCTTGTGATGGAAATATGCCCTAGAGGCAATAATAAAATGGTTATTATTATACTTCCTTATTCATGATAAAGGTTTATTATTCATGCTAGAATTGTATTTACCAGAGACATAAATACATGTGTGAATACATAAACAAATACACGAGTCCCTAGTAAGCCTCTACTGGACTAGCTCGTTGATCAAAGATGGTTAAGGTTTCCTAACCATAGACATGAGTTGCCATTTGATAACAGGATCACATCATTAGGAGAATGATGTGATGGACAAGACCCATCTGTTAGCTTAACATGTGATCCATCAGTTTATTGCTACTCCTTTCTTGTATGTCAAATACATGTTCCTTCGACCATGAGATCATGCAACTCCCGGATACCGTAGGAATACTTTGTGTTCTATCAAATGTCACAACATAACTAGATGATCATAAAGATGCTCGATAGGTATCTCCAAAAGTGTCTGTTGAGTTGGCATGGATCGAGATTGGAATTTGTCACTCCGAGTATCGGAGAGGTATCTCTGGGCCCTCTCGGTAATACACATCATAAGAAGCCTTGCAAGAAAATTACTAATGAGTTAGTTACGAGATGATGTATTAGCGAACAAGTAAAGAGACTTGCCGGTAACGAGATTGAACTAGGTATGAAGATACCGGCGATCGAATCTCGGGCAAAGTAACATAATGATGGACAAAGGGAATTACATATGTTGTCATAATGGTTCGACTGATAAAGATCTTCGTAGAATATGTAGGACAAAATATGGGCATCTAAGTTCCTCTATTGGTTATTGACCGGAGAGGTGTCTCGGTCATGTCTAGATAGTTCTCGAACCGGTAGGGTCCGCACGCTTAACGTTCGTTGACGATATAGTGTTATATGAGTTATGTGATTTGGTGACTGAATGTTGTTCTAAGTCCCGGATGAGATCACAGACATGATGAGGAGTCTCGAAATGGTCGACAGGTAAAGATTGATATATAGGACGATGGTATTCGGACATCGGTAGTGTTCCGGGGGGTACCGGGTACTTATCAGGTCACCGGAAGGGGTTCCGCGCACCACCGACAAAAGTTATGGGCCTTATGGGCCAAGAGAGGGAACGCACCAGCCATAAGTGGCTGGTGCGCTGCCCATAGCAAGCCGGCCTAGGAGGAGAAGGAAATAGGGGAAGGGAAAGGAAAGTATGGAGGAGGACTCCCCCTTCCTTCCCTCTCCCCCTTCTTTTCTTCCCCCTTGTCCAAACATGGCAGGGGGCGCGCCCAGGGCAGGAGCCCTAGGGCCGGCCGACCACCTATGTGGTGCGCCAGGCTGCCTCCCCTCCCCCTCCCACCTATATATATGTGGGAGGGAGAGCCTAGCACACACCAAATCAATTGTTAGCCGTGTGCGGTGCCCCCTCCACCGTTTACATCCCTAGTCATATTTTTATAGTGGTTAGGCGAAGCCGTGCGGAGATCACTTCATCATCACCATCAACACACCATCGTGCTGACAGAACTCATCTACTACCTTGCCATATTGTTGGATCATAAAGGCGGAGGACGTCACCGAGCTAAACGTGAGCTGAACGCGGAGGTGACGTACGTTCGGTACTAGATCGGTTGGATCACGAAGAAAGTTCGACTACATCAACCGCGTTGTGAAACGCTTCCTCTTACGGTCTACGAGGGTACGTGGACTGACTCCCCTCTCGTTGCTATGCATCTCCTTGATAGATCTTGCGTGTGCATAGATTTTTTTTGTTTTCCATGCAACGTTTCCCAACAGTGGCATCTGAGCCAGGTCTATGCGTAGATGATATGCATGAGTAGAACACAAAGAGTTGTGGGAAATGATAGTCATACTGCTTATCGCCAACGCCTTATTTTGATTCGGCGGTATTGTGGGATGAAGCGGCCTGAACCAACCTTACATGTCCACACACATGAGACCGGTTCCACCGACTGACATGCAACTAGTTTTGCATAAAAGGTGGCTCGCGGGTGTCTGTTTCTCCTACTTTAGTTGAATCGAATTTGACTACGACCGGTCCTTGAAGAAGGTTAAAACAACAAACTTGATGAATCACCGTTGTGGTTTTTGCGTAGTTAAGATTGGTTCTTTCTAGAAGCCCAGAGCAACCACATAAAACTTGCACCAACAAAGTAGAGGGCGTCTAACTTGTTTTTGCAGGGCATGTCGTGATGTGATATGGTCATGATATGATGTGATATATGTTGATGTATGAGATGATCATGTTCTGTAATATCGACAACCGGCAGGAGCCTTACGGTTGTCTCTTTATTGTATGAAATGCAATCAGCATGTAATTGCTTTACTTTATCGCTATGCATTAGCGATAGTTGTAGAAGCAATAGTTCGTGTGACGACCTCGGGGCAACGACGCTACGATGGAGATCAAGGTGTCAAGTCGGTGACGATGGAGATCATGACGATGCTTTGGAGATGGAGATCAAAAGCACAAGATGATGATGGCCATATCATGTCACATATTTTGATTGCATGTGATGTTTATCCTGTATGCATCTTATTTTGCTTAGGACGGCGGTAGCATTATAAGATGACCCCTTCACTTAATTTCAAGATAAAAGTGTTTTCCGTGAGTATGCACCGTTGCTGCAGTTCGTTGTTTCGAGACACCACGTGATGATCAGGTGTGATAGACTCTACGTTCACATACAATGGGTGTAAGACTGTTTTTCACATGCAGAATACTTGGGTTAAACTTGACGAGCCTAGCATGTACAGACATGGTCTCGGAACAGTGGAGACCAAAAGGTAGAACATTAGTCATATAGTAGATATGATCAACATAGAGATGTTCACCATTGATGACTACCCCATCTCACGTGATGGTTGGACATGGGTTAGTTGATTTGGACCATGTATCACTTAGATAACTTGAGGGATGTTAATTAATTTAAGTGGGAGTTCTTTAGTAAGTTGATTAATTGAACTTTAAATTTATCATGAACATAGTCAAAATGTCTTTGCATATTATGTTGTAGATCAATAGCTCGCGATGCAGCTCCCCTGTTTTTGATACATTCCTAGAGAAAACTAAGTTGAAAGATGATAGTAGCAATAATGCGGACTGGGTCCATGATCTAAGGATTATCCTCATTGCTGCACAGAAGAATTATGTCCTTGATGGACCGCTAGGTGACAGACCTATTACAAGAGCAGATGCAGGCGTTATGAATGTCTGTCAAGCTCGATATGATGACTACTTAATAGTTTAGTGCGCCATGCTTTATGGCTTAAAACTGGGACTTCAAAAACGTTTTGAACGCCACAGAGCATATGAAATGTTCCAAGAGCTAAAATTGGTATTTCAGACTCATGCCCATGTCGAGAGGTATGAGACCTCTAACAAGTACTTTGCCTACAAGATGGAAGAGAATAGCTCCGCTAGTGAGCATGTGCTCAGAATGTCTGGGTACTAGAATCACTTGAATCAAGTGGGAGTTAATCTTCCACATAAGATAGTGATTGACAGAGTTCTCTAGTCACTATCACCAAGTCACTAGAACTTCATGATGAACTATAATATGCAAGGGATGACGAAAACGATCCCTGAGCTCTTCCCGATGCTGAAATCGGTGAAGGTAGAAATCAAGAAAGAACATCAAGTGTTGATGGTTAACAAGATCACTAGTTTCAAGAAAAAAGGCAAGGCAAAGAAAGGGAACTTCAAGAAGAATGGCAAGCAAGTTGTCACTCCCGTGAAGTAGCCCAAAGCTGGAGCCTGAAACTGTGTGCTTCTACTGCAAAGGAAATGGTCACTGGAAGCGGAACTGCCCCAAATACTTGGCGGATAAGTAGGATGGCAAAGTGAACAAATGTATATATATGATATACATGTTATTGATGTGTACCTTACTAGTGTTCATAGTAGCCCCTGGGTATTTGATACCGGTTCAGTTGCTAAGTACCTAACTGGAAACAGGAGTTGCAGAATGAACATAGACTAGTTAAGGGTAAAGGTGTGTGTTGGAAGTGATTCCAAGGTTAATACGATCACCATCGCATACTCCCTCTACCTTCGGGATTAGTGTTGAACCTAAATAAATGTTAGTTGCTGTTTGCGTTGAGCATGAATATGATTAGATCATGGTTATTGCAATATGGTTATTCATTTAAGTCAGAGAATAATTGTTGTTCTGTTTACATGAATAAAATCTTCATTGGTCATACACCCAATGTGAATGGTTTATTGAATCTCAATCGCAGTGATACACATATTCATAATATTGATGCAAAAACATGCAAAGTTGATAAAGATAGTGCAACATGTTTGTGGCACTGCCGTTTAGGTCATATTGGTGTAAAGCGCATGAAGAAACTCCATGCGGATGGACTTTTGTAATCACTTGATTATTAATCATTTTATACTTGTAAACCATGCCTCATGGGAAAGATGACTAAAACTCCATTCTCCGAAACAATGGAGCAAGCTAAAAACATATTGGAAATAATACATACTGATGTATGTGGTCCGATGAGTGTTGAGGCACGCGGCATGTATCATTATTTTTGACACTCACAGATGATTTGAGTAGGTATGGGTATATCTACTTGATGGAACACAAGTCTGAAACATTTGAAAAGTTCAAAGAATTTCAGAGTGAAGTGGAGAATCATCGTAACAAGAAAATAAAGTTTCTATGATCTGATCGCGGAGGCGAATATATGAGTTATGAGTTTGGTCTTCATTTAAAACAATGTGGAATTGTTTCACAACTCACGCCACTTGGAACACCACAACATAATGGTGTGTCTGAACATCGTAACTGTACTTTATTAGATATGGTGCGTCCTATGATGTGTCTTATAGATTTACCACTATCATTTTGGGGTTATGCATTAGAGACAGCTGCATTCACGTTAAATAGGGCACCATCTAAATTCGTTGAGACAACACCGTATGAACTGTGGTTTGGCAAGAAACCTAAGCTGTTGTTTCTTAAAGTTTGGAGTTGCGACACTTATGTCAAAAGGCTTCAGCCTGATAAGCTCGAACCCGAATTGGAGAAGTGTGTCTTCATAGGATACCCTAAGGAAACAATTGGGTACACCTTCTACCACAGATCCGAAGGCAAGATTTTTGTTGCCAAGAATGGAACCTTTCTAGAGAAGGAGTTTCTCTCGAACGAAGTGAGTGGGAGGAAAGTTGAACTTGATGAGGTAATTGTACCTTCTCTCAATTTGGAAAGTAGTACGTCAGAGAAATCCATTCCCATCATGCCTATACCAACTAGAGAGGAAGCTAATGATGATGATCATGAAACTTCAGATCAAGTTACTACTGGACCTCGTAGGCCTAACAAAGCATGTTCCGCACCAGAGTGGTACGGTAATCCTGTCCTGGAAGTCATGTTACTAGACCATGGCGAACCTAAGAACTATTAAGAAGTTATGATGAGCCCGGATTCCGATAAATGGCTTGAGTCCATGAAATCTGAGATAGGATCCATGTATGAGAACAAAGTGTGGACTTTGGTGGACTTGCCCGATGATCGGCAAGCCATTGAGAATAAATGGATCTTCAAAAAGAAGACAGACGCTGATGGTAATGTCACCATCTACAAAGCTCGACTTGTCATGAAAGGTTTTCGACAAGTTCAAAGAGTTTACTACGATGAGACCTTCTCACCCGTAGCGATGCTTAACTCTGTCTGAATCATGTTAGCAATTGCCGCATTTTATGAAATTTTGGCAAATGGATGTCAAAACTGCATTCCTTAATGGATTTCTTAAAGAAGATTTGCATGTGATGCAATCAGAAGGTTTTGTCGATCGTAAAGGTGCTAACAAAGTGTGCAAGCTCCAACCATCCATCTATGGACTGGTGCAAGCATCTCGGAGTTGGAATATATGCTTTGATGAGGTGATCAAAGCATATGGTTTTATACAAACTTACGATGAAGCCTGTATTTACAAGAAGGTGAGTGGGAGCACTACATCATCTCTGATAAGTATATGTGGATGACATATTGTTGATCGGAAATGATGTTGAATTTTCTAGAAAGCATGAAGGGTTGTTGGAAAGGAGTTTTTCTAAGAAATAATTCGGTGAAGCTGCTTACATATTGGGCATCAAGATCTATAGAGATAGATCAATACGCTTAATAGGACTTTCACAAAACACATACCTTGATAAATTTTTGAAGAAGTTCAAACTGGATCTGTCAAAGGAGTTCTTGCCTGAGTTGTGAGGTATGAAGTTGAGTAAGGACTAAAGCCCAACCACGACAGAAAAATAGAGAGAGGATGAAGGTCATTCCATATGCCTCAGCCATAGGTTCTATAAAGCTTACCATGCTGTGTACCAGACCTAATGTGTGCCTTGCCATGTGTCTGGCAAGGGGGTACAAGAGTGATCCAGGAGTGGATCACTGGATAGCGGTCAAAATTATCCTTAAAGGAATAAGGAAATGTTTCTTGGTTATGGAGGTGATAAAGAGTTCGTCGTAAAGGGTTATGCCGATGCAAGCTTTGACACTAATCCAGATGACTCTGAGTATCAATCTAGATGCGTATAGAACGTAGGAGCAATTAGCTAGAGTAGCTCTATGCAGAGCATTGTAGACATAGAAATTTGCAAAGTACACACATATCTGAATGTTGCAGACCCGTTGACTAAAACTTCTGTCACAAGAAAAACATGATCATACCTTAGAACTCTTGGAGTGTTAATCACATGGCGATGTGAACTAGATTATTGACTCTAGTAAACTCTTTGGGTAATCACATGGCGATGCGAACTGTTTGTGTTGATCACATGGCGATGTGAACTAGATTATTGACTCTAGTGCAAGTGGGAGACTAATGGAAATTTGCCCTAGAGGCAATAATAAAATGGTTATTATTATATTTCCTTATTCATGATAAAGGTTTATTATTCATGCTAGAATTGTATTGACCAGAAACTTAAATACATGTGTGAATACATAAACAAATACCGTGTCCCTAGTAAGCCTCTACTAGACGAGCTCATTGATCAAAGATGGTTAAGGTTTCCTAACCATAGACATGAGTTGTCATTTGATAACGGTATCACATCATTAGGAGAATGATGTGATGGAAAAGACCCATCCATTAGCTTAGCATGCGATCGTTCAGTTTATTGCTACTGCTTTCTTGTATGTCAAATACATGTTCCTTCGACCATGAGATCATGCAACTCCCGGATACCGGAGGAATACCTTGTCTGCTATCAAACATCATGACGTAACTGGGTGATCATAAATATGCTCTAAATGTATCTTCGAAAGTGTCTGTTGAGTTGGCATGGATCGAGATTGGAATTTGTCACTCCGAGTATCGGAGAGATATCTCTGGGCCCTATCGGTAATACACATCATAAGAAGGCTTGAAAGCAAATGACTAACGAGTTAGTTATGAGATGATGTACTACGGAACGAGTAAAGAGACTTGCCGGTAACGAGATTGAACTAGGTATGAAGATACCGACGATCGAATCTCGGGTAAGTAACATACCGATGACAAAAGGAATAATGTATGTTGTCATTATGGTACGACCGATAAAGATCTTCGTAGAATATATTGGAACCAATATGAGCATCCATGTTCCCCTGTTGGTTATTGACCATAGAAGTGTCTCAGTCATGTCTACATAGTTCTCGAACCCGTAGGGTCCGCACGCTTAACGTTTGATGACGATTTTGTATTATATGAGTTATGTGATTTGGTGACTGAATGTTGTTCAGAGTCCTGGATGAGATCACGGACATGACGAGGAGTCTCAAAATGGTCGAGAGGTAAAGATTCATATATAGGACGATAGTATTCGGACACCTGAAGTGTTCCGGGGGTACCGGGTACATATCGGGTCACTGGAAGGGGTTCCGGGCACCCCTCGGTAAAGATATGGGCCTTATTGGGCCAAGGGTGGGACAAACCAGCCCCTAGTGGGGTGGTGCGCCTCCATATAGGCCGAATAGGAGGAAAGGAAGGAGGGTAAGGGAGAAAGGAAAGTGGAGGATTCGGCCTCCCCCTTACCTTCTCTCCCCTCTCTTTCCTTCCCCCTCCGACACTTATGGAAGTGGGGGAGGCCGACTTGTGGGAGGCGCCCAAGTAGGATTACTCCTACTTGGGGCAACGCTAGAACACACAACATTGATTCCTAGCCGTGTGCGGCGCCCCCCTCCATAGTTTACGCCTCCGGTCATATTCACGTAGTGCTTAGGCGAAGCCCTACGCGGATCTCTTCACTATAAGCCTTGTAAGCAATGTAACTAATGAGTTAATTGCGGGATGATGCATTACGGAACGACTAAAGAGACTTGCCGGTAACGAGATTGAACTAGGTATGAAGATACCGACGATCAATCTCGGGCAAGTAACATACCGATGGACAAAGGGAATTAAGTATGTTGTCATAACGGTTTGACCGATAAAGATCTTCGTAGAATATGTAGGAGCCAATATGGGCATCTAGGTTCTGCTATTGGTTATTGACCAGAGAGGTGTCTCGGTCATGTCTACATAGTTCTCGAACCCGAAGGGTCCGCACGCTTAACGTTCGTTGACGATATAGTGTTATATGAGTTATATGATTTTGTGACCGAATGTTGTTCGGAGCCCCGGATGAGATCACAGACATGACGAGGAGTCTCAAAATCGTTGAGAGGTAAAGATTGATATATAGGATAATGATATTGGGACACCAAAAGTATTTCGGGGGGTACCAGGTACTTATCGGGTCACCCGAAGGGGTTCCGGGCACTCATGACAAAAGTTATGGGCCTTATGGGCCAAGTGAGGGAACACACCAGCCACAAGGGGCCAGTGCGCCCCCATAGCAGGCCAGCCTAGGAGGAGAAGGAAATAAGGGAAGGGAAAGGAAAGTGTGGAGTACGACTCTCCCTTCGTTCCCTCTCCCTCCTCCTTTCCTTCCCCCATGTCCAAACATGGCAGGGGGGCGCGGCCAGGGCAGGAGCCCTAGGGCCGGCCACCCACCTATGTGGTGTGCCAGGCTGCCTCCCCTCCTCCTCCCACCTATATATATGTGGGAGGGGGGCTCCTAGCACACACCAGATCAATTGCTAGCCGTGTGTGGCGGCCCCTCCACCGTTTACACCCCGTGTCATATTTTCGTAGTGCTTAGGCGAAGCCCTGCGGAGATCACTTCACCATCACCGTGATGACCCACAAGTATATGGGATCAATTGTAGCCTTTTCAATAAGTAAGAGTGTCGAACCAACGAAGAGCAGAAGGAAATGACAAGTGGTTTCCAGCAAGGTAATGTCTGCAAGTGCTGAAATTGTGAGTAATAGAGTAGTTTGATAGCAATATAATTCGTAACGAGAAAGTAACGATAGTAGTAAAAAAAGTGCAGCAAGGTAACCCAATCCTTTTGAGGCAAAGGACAAGCCAAAACGGTCTCTTATAATAAGCAAAGCGTTCTTGAGGGTACACAGGAATTTCATCTAGTTTTTCATCATGTTGGTTCGATTCGTGTTCGCTACTTTGATAATTTGATATGTGGGTGGGCCGGTGCTTAGGTGCTGTTCTTACATGAAAAAACCTCCGACTTATGATTAAACCCCTCGCAAGCATATTAAGAATAAATTCTAACCATAGCATTAAGCTTTTGGATCCAATCGGTCCCTTACGGAATAGTGCATAAACTAGGGTTTAAGCTTCTGTCGCTCTTTCAACCCATCATCTAATAAATACTCCACAATGCATTCCCTTAGGCACAAATATGGTGAAGTGTCACGTAGTCGACATTCACATGACACCACTAAGGAATCACAACATACATACTGTCAAAATATCGAACACATATCAAGTTCACATGATTACTTGCAACATGATTTCTCCCGTGACCTCAAGAACAAAAGTAACTACTCACAAATGATAATCTTGCTCAAGATCAGAGGGGTATTAAATAGCATATTGGATCTGAACATATAATCTTCCACCAAATAAACCATATAGTAATCAACTACAAGATGTAATCAACACTACTAGTCACCCTCAAGCACCAATCTATAGTTCCGGTACAAAGATTGAACACAAGAGATGAACTAGGGTTTGCGAGGATATGGTGTTGTTGAAGATGTTGATGGATATTGCCCTCCCTGTTGGGGATGTTGCTATCCGGGGTAAACCGGCCTGCAGGGCCCGGGTTACCTCCGTCAACAGACCCGAGATGTTAAAACCCAAGGAGAGATAGAAGGGCCTAAGGCCCGTAATCTGTTTAAAGGTTTATGGTGTAAACCGGCCTGATCTAAACTTGTATTGTAAGTTAGGAATAGAGAGACCGACCCGGGCACGTTTATAAGCCGGAGGTTGGGACTTTGCAGACCGACGGGCGTCACCCGTGTATATAAGGGGATGACCCGGCGGCTGTTTGGGGACAGAGAAGAAGAACTCGAGGTTTAGGCGAAGCATATCGCTCCCTAAGCCCTCGAAACCCATCAATCCCATCACAACTAGACGTAGGCTTTTACCTTCATCGAAGGGGCCGAACTAGTATAAAAACCGTGTCCTTGTGTCCACTTTAACCCCTTCAAGCTAACCCGTTGCGATGGCTCCACGACTAAGTCCTCTTACTAGGACATCTGCCGTGACTAAGTCATCGAAGGGGCCGAAGGAGGTAAGCGTAAACCGGACGGGAGCATGGACTTGGTGGCCAGCACAAGTGCACAGGATAAAGGCCAGCGGCGTAAGGGGAAACAGCCAAGTTTTCGCGCACATCCCGGTCCTAACCCGGAGCGTTTGAACTTTTTCTTAAACCAGCCCTGTCCGAAGCACGGAACAAAGGAGGAACCAGCAGCCCATCTTTGGAAGGATTGTTATATCATGAAGGAATTCAAAAGCTCAAACACTTTCCAATATGATCACAGCTCCGGCGGCGGTTCCGGTTCCGGATCAGGGTACGGTGGCGGAAATTCCGGTCCAGGGTTCCAGAGTAATCCGGGCGGACAGGTCAGCCAAAATAATCAAAATAATCAAAGTAATCAAGGTGGTTATCAGAGCAACCCGAAACAGTTGAGCGGTGGACAGTATCATGTTTTTACTACAAGCTTGGATAAACGGGATAGAAAGCTTCAGAGGCGAGCAGTCAGTGCTATTGAACCAGCCACGCCTCACTATCTGCGCTGGTCAGAACAGCCTATCATATGGAGCCGAGAGGATCACCCTCCCAGGGTTTATAATCCGGGTCAGTTAGCGTTGGTGGTGGCGCCTCAGGTGGGAGGTTATAAGCTCACTAAGGTGCTCATGGACGGAGGGAGCAGCATTAACATCTTGTATTACGAGACCTTCCGTCGTATGGGACTGGTAGATAAGGATCTCAAACCGACCAATACAGTGTTCCACGGGGTGGTGCCTGGCAAATCTGCATATCCGGTTGGTAAGATAGCCCTTGAAGTGGTATTTGGCGATAGTCACGATTCCAGATCAGAGACACTGACGTTCGAAGTGGTTAAAATCCAAAGTCCGTACCACGCTTTGTTCGGACGGCCAGCTTATGCAAAATTTATGGCACGGCCCTGCTACGTGTATCTGCAACTTAAGATGCCAGGTTACAAGGGCACTATAACGGTTCATGGGAGCCGTTGAATCGCTTTGGAATGCGAGGAAGGAGATGCGACTTATGCAGAATCGGTTTGTGCTATGGAGGAGCTAAAGCAGTACAAAGACGGTGTTGATCCGGAGGATATGACTTCATTAAAAAGGCCAACTACGGACCACGATCCGGCCTTGAAGTTCAAGTCAGCGGCCGAAACTAAGCTTGTTGACTTCGTGCCTGGCGATTCATCCAAGCAGTTCAGCATCAGTGCAAACTTGGATCCAAAATAGGAAAGCGCGCTCATCGAGTTCATCCGTGAGAATCGGGACATCTTTGCATGGAAGTCGTCTGACATGCCTGGTGTACCGAGGCAACTCGCTGAGCACACCCTTAATGTGGATCCTAAGTATAAACCGGTAAAGCAGTTCTTACGGCGGTTTAACGAAGAAAGACGTAAAGCAATTGGTGAGGAAGTGGCCAGGCTTCTGGCAGCTGGTTTTATCATTGAGGTTTTTCATCCCGAATGGCTTGCTAATCCGGTGCTAGTTCTTAAGAAAAACGGCACCTGGCGCATGTGTGTGGACTACACAGACTTGAATAAAGCTTGCCCAGCGGATCCTTTTGCTCTCCCTCGGATTGATCAGATCATCGATGCTACGGCAGGTTGCGAGCGTTTAAGTTTTTTGGATGCCTATTCGGGCTATCATCAGATCAAGATGGCAGTTAAGGACCAGGAGAAGACAGCGTTCATTACTCCCTTTGGAGCCTTCTGCTATGTGTCTATGCCCTTTGGGCTTAAGAGTGCGCAGGCTACTTATCAACGATGTGTGCAAAATTGCCTCCACAAGCAGATTGGTCGTAATGTGCATGCTTATGTGGATGATATTGTGGTCAAGTCACGAAAGAAGGAGACCCTGGTTGACGATTTGAAGGAGACTTTCGATAACTTGAGAGTATACCAGATGATGCTCAACCCGGCTAAATGTGTTTTTGGTGTACCTGCTGGTAAGTTGTTGGGATTTTTAGTGTCCCATAGAGGAATTGAGGCCAATCCAGAAAAGATCACAGCCATCACCTCCCTGGCCAAACCGAAATGCATCAATGATGTTCAGCGCATGGCCGGGCGGATTGCGGCGTTAAGCCGGTTTATCAGTCGCCTTGGTGAAAAGGCGATCCCCTTGTATCAAATGCTCAAGAAGACGGATCAATTTGTCTGGAGTCCGGAGGCTGATAAAGCGTTTGAGGATTTGAAGCGGCAGCTAATCAATCCGCCAGTTTTGGCAGCCCCTGTAGATAAAGAGCCACTCCTGTTATATGTTGCTGCGAATGCCAGAGCGGTTAGTGTGGCGATGGTGGTAGAATGAAAGGAGGCTGGAAAAGAACATCCGGTTCAGCGACCGGTTTACTATATCAGTGAGGTACTTATCGAGTCCAAACAAAGGTATCCGCATTGGCAGAAGCTGGTATATGGTGTCTTTATGGCAAGCCGGAAGCTGAGGCAATATTTTCAAGGACACCCCATCACGGTGGTCAGCTCTGCTCCTTTGGGTGACATTATACAGAACCGGGAGGCGACCGGTCGGATTGCCAAGTGGGCTATCGAGCTCGGGCCGCACGATTTAAGGTACGTACCCCGGACGGCCATAAAATCACAGGCACTTGTCGATTTCATAAACGATTGGACAGAGTTACAAGCGCCTGAGGAGAAGCCAGATAACACCTATTGGACCGTTCATTTTGACGGATCAAGGCAATTGGAAGGCTCGGGGGCTGGAGTCGTTTTAACTTCCCCACGAGGAGATAAGTTTTGTTATGTCCTCCGTTTAATGTTCCCCTGTACAAATAATGCGGCGGAGTATGAAGCTTTGCTTCATGGTCTTCGGGTGGCTAAAGAGATGAATCTGAGCAGAGTTAGGTGCTTTGGTGATTCGGATCTGGTGGCTCAGCAGGTATCTGGCACCTGGGATTCTAAGGATCCGCTTATGGCTGCATACCGACGTGAAGTAGATATGGTGGCTGGGCATTTCAAAGGCTATCAAGTGGATCATGTGGACCGCAGAAAGAATGAGGCAGCGGACGCTTTAAGTCGCTTGGGCTCTCAGCGTAAACCGGTCCCACCCAATGTTTTCTTGGATGTATTATACCACCCATCGGTACAGCTGCCCGGTGAGCTGGAGTTGGCTGTTCCTGATCCGGAGGCTCAGTTAGTGGCGGCTCTCCACGCCACCCCGGATTGGACGCTCCCTTACCTGGCATATATGAACCGGGGTGAGTTGCCAGAGGATGAAAGCTTGGCCCGACAGATAGTACGACGGTCCAAGTCTATGACCATTTTCCAAGGAGAGTTACATCATCGCAGCGTGTCAGGAGCGCTGCAGCGGTGCATATCCCCTAAGGAGGGGTGTGAGATATTACGAGAAATACATGAAGGGGATTGCGGCCACCACGCCGGTTCAAAATCATTGGTGGCTAAAGCGTTCCGCCATGGTTTCTACTGGTTAACTGCTCATGCTGATGCGGAAGACCTGGTCCGGTTATGTGATGGTTGCCAGAAATTTTCCAGACGAGCGCACATACCGGCTCAAGAATTGAGGATGATTCCAATCACTTGGCCGTTCGCGACTTGGGGGCTTGATATGGTTGGGCCTTTTAAGCGTTCCAAAGATAAGAAGACCCACCTACTGGTGGCGGTTGACAAATTTACAAAATGGGTGGAGGCCGAACCTGTCAGTAAGTGTGATGCGGCCACGGCGGTTCGGTTTATAAAGAAGGTGATCTTCCGGTTTGGTTTTCCACACAGCATCATCACAGATAATGGTACCAATCTGTCCAAGGGGGCCATGAAGGAGTTCTGTGCACGGGAGCATATACGGCTTGATGTTTCTTCGGTAGCGCACCCACAGTCTAATGGTCAGGCAGAACGAGCGAACCAAGAGATCTTGAGAGGTATCAAACCCCGGCTTCTGGTCCCTTTGCAAAGGACGCCGGGTTGTTGGGTGGAGGAGCTACCGTCTGTATTATGGAGCATCAACACCACGCCTAACAGATCCACGGGGTTTACGCCGTTTTTTATGGTTTATGGAGCAGAGGCGGTTCTCCCAAGTGATATACGACATGACTCACCTCGCGTGGCAGCATATGTTGAGGCGGATAATGAGCAGGCACGGCAGAACGCTCTTGACTTGTTGGATGAGGAGCGTGACTTGGCAGCTGCCCGTTCAGCGATTTACCAGCAAGATCTTCGCCGTTACCACAGCCGTCGGGTTAGGACCAGAACCTTTCAGGAGGGGGATTTGGTGCTTCGGCTCATCCAGGATCAATCTGATCAGCATAAATTATCCCCGCCTTGGGAGGGACCTTTTGTGGTCAGCAAGAATCTGAATAATGGGTCATATTACCTGATTGATATTCGAGAGCGCAAGGATTCACGCACATCAGAGGAGGAAACCAGCAGGCCGTGGAACATAGCTCATCTTCGACCTTATTATACATGAGCCCTGGGCTCTGTTTATGTACATATCATGACCATGTATACATTATGATTAATACAATAAACCGAAGCCTCGAGTAAAACGGGGTCTCTACCGTTCTTCACATCATGTGTGCTTACCCCTGGAGGTCGTTTCACAGAAGTTCAAATTATAGATTCCGGTTTAAAAGCCGGTTCAAGGGAAGATGTCTCCTACAAGGCTGTGAAGCTCTTAATATCCGGTTCAATATCCCGGTTCAAGCATGAGGCTTCCTGTTCAAACATAGGTCGTATTCGAACCAAAGAGAACATAGCTATTCAAACACGGGGCTTCCTGTTCAAACATAGGTCGTATTCGAACCAAAGAGAACATAGCTATCCCTATAAAGTCAGTTGGGGACCTAGTCGGCCTGAACCGTAGCTACACCTCCGGGGGGCTTGGGCATGTCTTGACGACGGTAATGCCTTCTGGCTGGCACATTTGCCACTGAATCAGTTGGGGACCTAATCGACTTGAACCGCAGATTACGCCTTATGGGAACTCGGTCATGTCTTGATGATGGTAATGCCTTCTGTCGGCTTTTTAGCCAATGAATCATTTGGGGGCTTGGTCGTGTCCGAACCAACACAATGCCACTTGATCGGCCCTTGGCCATTGAGTCACTTGGGGGCTTGGTTGACGAACCAATGCAATGCCATTTGGCCGGCATATTTGCCACGATTCAGTTAGGAACCTAGTCGACCTAAACCGTAGCTACACCTCTTGGGGGCTCGGTTTTGTCTTGACGATGGTCACGCCTTCTGAACGGTTCATAGTAGCCACTATTTGCATGCGTTTTACTATCGCGTTGCCTTTTCATATTTGGTTTTTGTTTTCTGCCTTTATTGTGGTGTTTTTTGTTCTTCGGAACGTCAAGTGTTTTTAAACCGATTCAGCTGACATAGCCTGGTCCGTTTTTTAACCCAGAGGCAAGTTGCCCGGTTTGGCAAGGGCGCAGCACGGTTCATAGGGCCGGAAGATCTTGTGTACTCAATAAAGACAGGAAACAAAGTTGGAAAACGTCATTGGAAAGAGCATCAGTACCCGTGCGCGAAGGCACATTCAAATGCAGAGGTATTAAACTATCTTATTACAAGGCAAACGTAGTGCCTCAATATATTGTTCGTTGATGGATTAAAACGTCACCAAGTAAGGTGAACCGGAGCGTTGATTAGGCCTGTTCGCCGCCTCGGTTCGAAGGCTGGGGATCGTCTTGCGCCGCTTCAGCTCTATCTTGATTACCCATTGGCTGGAAATCAGCAGTGGTCCAGTCGATTCCCATTAGCGCTTGAAAGACAGCTTCTTCGTGAATCAGCAAAGACGGTTCAATGTCAGGGGCGTAAGTATGCTTACGGATTGGAGGAATAAGGTTTCCCGCTTCAGGGACCGGAGCAGCCACTCGTTTGTTCTGGTTGTCGTATTGGGCTTGGTAACGTGACAGATCTGCTTCCTCAGCCAATTGACAAGCTAGGGGGCGCACCGCCCGGTTTATCGCCCTCAAATCGTCTTCACCAAAGTCTGAACCGTCTTCCTTCAAGCTGGGGTATCCTTGGGCCGCTTCGACAGGATCGAAATCTGGTACCCATGCTTTGGCCCGGATCAAGGCAGTAATGGCTCCAGTTCGAGCAGCGGATCTTTTCAATTCTTCAATCCGGGCTGGAAGCATGGACAGCCTCTTTAATGTGTCTTGAATCAGAGACGGCGCAGGGTTGTTATGCGACGCAGTGGTGATAGCCCTTTGTGCTCCGGTGTACAACTGTTCAATCAGAGTATAAGCAGCTTTGAGTTTCATCCGCACATCAGAACCCAAGTGTGCAATACGTGAGCCTGCAGTGTTTCAAGATGGATTACAAACCGGACATAGGATGTAACAGACAAGGTACAAATTGGAAGAAGGGCGTCGAAAAGCTTACCAAAGACAGCAGAGGTCATGGAGTGTATCTGTCGCTTCACGGTGGATAATTCATCGACCACCGGTTTAAGAGCAGCTTCGGCATTTTCAGCCCTCTTCGTCAAAAGAGCTCTCTCAGTAACCCAATCAGCTTGTTCTTTCTGGTGGCTTTCTTTCAGCTGTTCCATAACGGTTAAGGCATGGGCCAATTCGTCCTTCGTTTTTTCAGTTTCAGCCTGTTGGGTTTTTAAGATTTCCTGAAGGTCCGAGACTTGTTTCGCTTTGGTCTTTAGATCCCCCTGCAGCAGGTCGTCAAAACAGTGTTCAGAAAATATTGCACGGTTTGGAAGTATCAACCACACAAGCAAGTTATGTGCTCGATACTTGGGGGCTAATGCATATTTGATTTTAACGCAAGTTTCCCATTGCAAAAAGTCCCAAGATTAATACAAGTATTTAAACTTGGCACTTGGGGGCTAATAGTTATCTAATGATGTTTTCTGGTTATGACCTAAGTTGAAGCCTTGGGTTTTCTAAACCGGACTTTAATTGTCAAGACAGCCTGATCCGGGTTTATCATCTCGGTTTGGAAATATTGATAAGCTAAGTTGCAATGGAATGAAGCACAAGGGAGTTACCTCAAGTTTCTCCTTCATCATCTTGATCATGCCAGCTTCATAATCCCGACTGGTGTACAGTCGGTTCAGGTACCCGGAATAAAGATCCGGGGCGCTTAAAGCGGCGTACGTAGAAGAGTCAAGGTCCCATTTGCCCTTCATGGCCGAGATTTCGTCCTTGGCAGTATGCTTGGCTAAGGTAGCAGTGTTCCCCGGTTCAGAGTGACCGATGCCGGTAATCACAACATCATCATCCTTGGAATCGCTGCTCTGCAGTGGCCCTGTCGGTTTATCAGCAGTTCCAGAAGGGGGGATGGATTCCTCAACCCGAACAGGACTGGCAGGCGGATCAGTATGGCTGGCAGGTTCGATAATCCTTTCTTCAGCGCAGGTGTCATCTTGCGGAGATAGATAACTCTGAGTATCTTCACGACCCAGAGCGTCAGCACCAGGAGTTTTCTCCGGTTCAGGAGCGGCAGTTCCTCCAGCCGGGTTATCCAGACGAGCCTTCTTGCTCGGTCTAGGTTTGGCCCTGGAAAAAGCCCAAAGATTGAAAAAACGGTGTAAGATGGATTAAGAGACCCATACAGAGATATGTTGTGATCGGTCCAACTTACCCAATAACTGTCTTCAACGGTGGCAGTTGAGTGGCTGAAGATTCACCGGAAGATGAATGGGAAGTGACCTGATAATCGGAGTCAGATGGATTTAGAGGCTGACGAGTTAAACCCGCTTTAGGAGGAAAGCTAGCGCATAAATTGGAGACCTCTGAGCGGCGTTTCCGAACCGGGCTGTTCGGTAAACCGGCGGAGGTGACTACCTGGCCGATATGCCGAGTGGTGCGTCGAGCTTCATGTTGCTGGGTCTTCACAAGAAATTTGGGATCCAAATAAGCAAGAGGGTGAGAAAATTTAATTTTCCGGTTTGCTTGGCGAGGTTTTTTCAAAGGCAAAGGAACGGCATCAGAAGAAAGAATAGTTACCTCTGGGCCTTCAGCATTGCTCGCTTCAGCGTCGTCCTGACAAATATCATCATCAATAAGACGTACAAAAAGTAAGCCAACTGAATCAAGGTCTACCCCAAGGTCCGGATTACCCACATCATCCTCCTCTAAATCGGGGGTACAGGAAGCAGTGTGCCTTTTCTTTGTAGCAGGCTTCTTCACCCTTGTCTTGGGTCTGATTATCTTTTCGGTTGGCTCCTGAAGCTTCTTGCTCCAAAACGGATCATCTCCCTGTTTCGGAAAGGACTGGAAGTTAGCAATATATATAAGGAGATCAAAAATTCTATAAACAGGGAGGAGTTACTTACAGCAGGTGGTTTGTTTGTGGCGCAAAATGGAAGCAGGCCGGTTCGAGCGCAAACATGTTCCGGTTCGTTCAGCATCTTTTTCACGGCTTCAGCGACTTCGTCCTCCGTCAGCTGAATGTTGCAGTGCCTCAAAGGATCATCAACCCGACCCGTGTATTGGCACATCAAACCGGAGCGGATGCTAAGGGGCAGGATGCTCCATGAAATCCAGCAACGAGCAAGATCAACCCCCGTTAAACCATTAGCCATGAAGGCTCTGAGCTTGGACAGCTGAGGGGCATACTTACTCCTCTCTTTGGCAGTTAGCCGTGGGGGGAAGGGGTGAGTGTTGCTAAGTCTCTCTGGACGGAAACCGGGCAGTGGATTTTCTTCAGCAGGGGAAGTATCCTTGCAATAGAACCAAGTGCAATTCCATTCTTGCGGATGACTATGCAACTTGGCGTGAGGATAAGTCACCTCTTTCCTCTTCTGAATCGCCATACCACCCAGTTCCATATTAGGGCCGTCGGTAAATTCAGTACGTCGGTTCAAATGGAAAAAGTCCCGGAACAGCTCTACAGTAGGTTCTTCTTGGAAGTACGCCTCGCAAAGTACTTGAAAATGGCAGATATTCGTGACTGAATTTGGACCAACATCTTGTGGGCGCAACCTAAAATTAGCCAAGACGTCCCGATAAAATCTTGAACCGGGTGGATTAAACCCCCGGGCCAGGTGATCCGCAAACACCACCACTTCTCCCTCCTGCGGGGTAGGAGGACATTCGTCTCCTGGAACCCTCCAATGGATGGTACTTTTGCTACTCAAAGCACCAGTCAGAACTAAGTTGTTTAGTTGGGTCTCAGTGATGCAAGAGGGAACCCAGTTGCATTCATACACCTGTTTTGCCATGAGGAAATCTACAAGGCAAAGGTATTCCGGTTTGAGAGCAAGTATGATTGTAAACCGAAGATGCTCTTATATAGAGTCAGGTTATCTACAATAATATCAACCGGCGGTTCATCAAGGGGACTAATGGATGTGTAGATCGGTTTGTTCGCTTTGCTAAGAGTTAAACCGACCAGATCTAAATAGTTGTGAGTATGAAAGCAGAAACAGATCCCGTACGGATTCTTTCAAAGCAATGGATCTACAGCTAGGGCGAAAAGAAATAAACACAGGTAATATGAAGTCGGGCTCACAGCAGAACAACATAAGTTCGACAGGCAGGAACAAGAGTGAGATCTAAGGAGATGAGTGCAGATTTATGGCGACTGCTAAGAGGGACTACAGATCACGGTACAAGTATCATCATCTGTTCGCAAAGCTGCTACGGGGATGAACAAGAAACAGTAACAGGATGACAAACCCTGGAACCCTAGAACAGATCTAAAAGCGGAAGAGCAGAGGCTTTACCGGGATCCGAAACAGATGTGGAAAGTCGTCGCGGTGCTCTGATCCGATCAGGTTGATGCAGCGGCCGGAGTTGATGCAGCAGCTGACGGCGGCGGCGGAGCTCTGAGGTCTGGGTCGCAAGGAAGACGAAGAAGGGGACGAAAGGGAGGAAAGGAAGATGGCCTTCAAGTCCTATTTATAAGGCGCGGCGCGCGTGTCAGGCGCGCGAATCCAGGGGCCGGAGATTTCGGAAGCCCAGCCGTCGCCCTGATTCTTGCGGGTTAGCGAAATGAGACGGCGACTTGCGCTGACGACATATCGGTTTACCACAGCAAGAGGAGACGGAGAAACGACGGTTTAACAAGTCACTGGAAGACATTTGAAGACAGAAATTCTTATTAAGGATTGACATGAACCTGTTCAAATCAATCTGGGGCCTAATGTTGGGGATGTTGCTATCCGGGGTAAACCGGCCTGCAGGGCCCGGGTTACCTCCGTCAACAGACCCGAGATGTTAAAACCCAAGGAGAGATAGAAGGGCCTAAGGCCCGTAATCTGTTTAAAGGTTTATGGTGTAAACCGGCCTGATGTAAACTTGTATTGTAAGTTAGGAATAGAGAGACCGACCCGGGCACGTTTATAAGCCGGAGGTTGGGACTTTGCAGACCGACGGGCGTCACCCGTGTATATAAGGGGATGACCCGGCGGCAGTTTGGGGACAGAGAAGAAGAACTCGAGGTTTAGGCGAAGCATATCGCTCCCTAAGCCCTCGAAACCCATCAATCCCATCACAACTAGACGTAGGCTTTTACCTTCATCGAAGGGGCCGAACTAGTATAAAAACCGTGTCCTTGTGTCCACTTTAACCCCTTCAAGCTAACCCGTTGCGATGGCTCCACGACTAAGTCCTCTTACTAGGACATCTGCCGTGACAAATCCACGACACTCCCCAAGATAGAAGAGTTGTTGGTGATGATCATGACGATGATTTCCCCCTCCGGGAGGGAAGTTCCCCCGGCAGAATCGCTCCACCAGAGGGCAAAAGTGCTCCTGCCCAAGTTCCGCCTCGAGACGGTGGCGCTCCGTCCCGAAAGACCTCTTTTTTTTCTAGGTCAAAGTGACTTATATACCAGAAGATGGGCACCAGAGGTGGGCTGGCTGAGCACAACCCACCAGGGCACGCCTTGGGGGCCAGGCGCGCCCTGGTGTCTTGTGCTCACCAGGTGGCCCCCCTCCGGTGGTTCTTTGCTCCAGTATTTCTTATTTATTCTATAAAAAATCCTCGTGAAGTTTCAACTTGTTTGGAGTTGCGCAAAATAGGTGGCCTGACATAGCTTTTCTAGGTCCAGATTTTCAGCTGCCGGAATTCTCCCTCTTTGTGTGAACCTTGCATATTATGAGAGAAAAGGCATTAGAATTACTCCAAAAAAGCACCATTATGCATAAAAACATCATAAATAACAGTAGGTAAACATGATGCAAAATGGACATATCAACTCCCCCAAGCGTAGACCTCGCTTGTCCTCAAGCGAAAACCAAAATCGAAAAACATGTCCACATGCTTAGAGAGAGAGGTGTCGATAAAAACAAAATACAAACATAGAAGCATCATGTGAATTATTATAACATCAAAAAACTTCAACATAGAGCTTTTATCATAGAACTTTTATCATAGACTTCTCATGAATAAGTAACAATTCATCACACTATCGAAGTATAGAGCATAAACTCTATTGGAAACCAACAAACTATGTTCTCAGTCAATTTTGCAACTACAATTCATCATCTTTTCAGGAAGGGTCACATATCGGAGCCTTTAGGCAAGTCCGCATACTCAAACCATCATAAAGTATTCTATGATTGCTAACACTCATTTCATACACATGAACAAAACGTTTCAACCAGACACATAGAAAGATAGGGGCTTATAATTTCGCCTCCCAATGTATTCACCTCAAGGGTGATGTCAACAATAATAACTCATGCTACCCATATTCAGCTGGACATATGTGCCTAGATCTTTCCTCACCACATGATGCTTGCCAAAGGACAAAAATAAAAAGGAATAGAGAGAAAAGCTTTGACTCTTGCATAAAAGTAAATACATAAAAGTAAAAGATAGGCCCTTCGCAGAGGGAAGCCGAGGTTGCTATGCGCTTATTTGTTTGTATGCTCAACCCCTTAGTGCAAAAGAACGTCACGTTATATTTCCCCTTGTGATAGCAACCTTTATTATGCAGCCTGTCGCTTTTATTTCTTTGCTATCACAAGTTCGTACAATGCTCAATTTTCTCTTACACTAAATGATCTAACACTTTTAGAAGCAATTTTTATTGCCTTATTGCACCGATGACAACTTACTTGAGGGATCTTGCTCAATCCCTAGGTAGGTATGGTGGAGTCTTAAAAATAAAATTTGGGTTTGAGGGTTTTTGGATGCACAAGTAGTATCTCTATTTGGTGGGAAATTTTTGGCTAGCAAAGATAGGGGCAAGAACCACATGTTGAAGGATCTATGACAATATAACTTCTATGTGAATATGAACAAACATAAATCATTACGTTGTCTTCCTTGTCCAACGTCAACAATTTTGGCATATAATATTTTGATGGGGGCTCACAATCACAAAAGCTTTTCAGGATAGTGTATTTATATGTGAATCTTCTCTTCCCTTATTAATTCTTTCATGAGTTGCATCATTGACCAATGCTATGTTTGTCAATCTTCAATAAAATTTTCTACTTATACTTTTCCTTATGTGGTGTCATCACCTACCATAAGATTAGCATATGATATTTTTCATTTATTTCCTTTCTTTTTATTGAAACATGAAAGTAAAGAAAGAAAAACTCAAACTAAACTTTATCATATATCTCGCACACAATTACAAGGATAGATCACTAAGAAAACTCTCGAGAAGAAAGGATCGAACTAAACTTTTATTCATCTAAAGCAAAATATAACTATGGATCGAACTAAAATAAGTAAAGGCAAAAGATAGTGGGGGTGATACGATATCAGGGCACGTCCCCCAAGCTTGGGGGAAGCCAAGGGGAGTGCCCATACCCAATACTCAATTTTCTTTTGATGACGAAGAAGGAGGTGGTGGTGGTGATGAAGTAGAGATCTTGACCTCGGGTTTCCATGACAGAGGTCCACCATCATAAGAGGAGGAATGAGTCTCACGGGTCCTGCAACTGGCAGCCAAACTCATACCTTTAAACCTCGCCTCATATTTAAAGACTTTGTTTTGGAGATCGTAGATCTGACTTTAGAGGAAGCTGATTTGCTCATTGAGGGTGAAGACAATGTCCTTCATGGACTTGCCATCCACCATGAGATCACGGGTGAGGTCCGTGATCATGAGATGATTGGCATTGACTCCATGCTCCACCATCCCCTTGCACTAGAAGACCTCCTTCTCCATAGCTTCAAGCCTAGCCTCCATGGTTCCCTTTCCCTTGGGACCTTGCACATCGCGGATGTGAAGCACCCCCTCATGCATCTGGATGACCTGAGGGTGCTGCACCATCTCCCGCAAATATGGGTTGATGACGTTCTTGAAGAACTTGTCCTTGGAAGATCTTGAAGCGGCCATGGTAGATGGGATCTGACAGAAAATAGCAAGGAAAAGAAGACACAAGATTTCTCTATGATACAATGGTCAATAGGTTCGGGGGGTATATAAAGATTTTTTATCTTGGGAAACAAGAAAACGGAAGAAAAACGGAGTCCGGAAGGTACCCGAGGTGGGACAACCCACCTGGGCATGCCAGGCAAGCTAGGCGCACCCTAGTGTCTTGTGCTCACTAGGGTGACTTTCCGGTAGTTTCTTATTTTCCTATTTATTGTTATTTCCCAAAACTGAAAGAAAATATTTTTAAGGATTTTTTGGAGTCCGTTTACTTACCGTATCACATACCTCCTCCTTTTCATGATTTTGGAATGTTTCACAAGGTCTCTTTTATGTGTTCTTCTGGTGTCATAGTTTGGATAACATTACTTTCAACATTAATTAGCGCACCTGAGATATAATGTTTTATTTGTTTCCCATTAACAACCTTTGGGTTAGTGCCTTCGGCATTTTTTATTTTGATAGCTCCAGATCGATAAACCTCTTCGATAACATAGGGTCCTTCCCATTTGAAGAGGAGTTTTCCTGCAAAGAATCTAAAATGAGAGTTGTACAACAGAACATATTCTGCAACGTTGAACTCACGTTTTGGTTTCTTTTATCATGCCATCTGTTAACTTTTTCTTTAAATAGCCTGGCATTTTCATATGCTTGGGTTCTCCATTCATATAATGAGCTAATATCAAATAACCTCTTTTCACCGGCAAGTTTTACATCATAGTTGAGTTCTTTGGTTGCCCAATATGCTTTCTGTTCTAACTCAAGAGGCAAATGACAAGCTTTTCCATAAACCATTTTATAAGGAGACATACCCATAGGATTTTTATATGTTGTTCTATAAGCCCAATGTGCATCATCTAATTTCTTAGACCAATTCTTTCGGGACCTATTCATAGTCTTTTGCAAAATTAATTTTATTTCTCTATTGCTAAGTTCAACTTGACCACTAGACTGAGGATGATAGGGTGATGCAATTCTATGGTTAACATCATACTTGGCAAGCATTTTACGGAAAGCACCATGAATAAAGTGTGAACCACCATCAGTCATTAAATATCTAGGGACTCCAAAACTTGGGAAAATAACTTCCTTAAGCATTTTAATAGAGGTGTTGTGATCAGCACTACTAGTTGGAATAGCTTCTACCCACTTAGTAACATAATCAACATCAATCAAAATATGTGTATACCCATTAGAGGAAGGAAAATGTCCCATGTAATCAAATCCCCAAACATCAAATGGTTCGACAACAAGTGAATAATTCATAGGCAATTCTTGACGCTTAACGATATTACCTATTCTTTGACATTCATCACAAGATAAGACAAACTTACGGGCATCCTTGAAGAGAGTAGGCCAATATATAAAACCCAGATTGCAATACCTTGTGAGAAATTCTGTCTCCAGCATGATGTTCTCCATACGCTTCGGAGTGATATTTCCATAGGATTTGTCCCTGTTCATGCTCAGGTACACAACGTCTAATAATACCATCTACTCCTTCTTTATAAAGACGTGGGTCATCCCAAAAGTAATGTCTTAAATCGTAGACGAATTTTTTTCTTTTGTTGGTAAGTAAAGCTAGGTGGTAAATATTTAGCAACAATGTAATTAGCATAGTCAACATACCAAGGAGTGTTATGAGAAACATTTATTGCAGCTAACTGGTCATCAGGAAAACTATCATCAATAGGAAGTGGGCCATCAAGAACATTTTCAAGCCTAGACAAGTTATCAGCTACGGGGTTCTATGCTCCTTTTCTACCAGTGATATGTAAATCAAATTCTTGTAGTAAGAGAACCCATTGAATAAGCCTAGGTTTAGCATCTTTCTTTTCCATAAGATATTTAATAGTAGCATGGTCGGTCTGAACAATTAATTTTGAATCAACAATGTAAGATCTAATTTTATCACAAGCAAACACCACTGCTAGAAATTCTTTTTCTGTAGTAGCATAATTTGTTTGTGCACTGTGTAGAGTTTTACTAGCATAATGAACAACATTCAGTTTCTTATCAACTCTTTGTCCCAGAACAGCACCAACAACATAATCTCTAGCATCACACATAATTTCGAAAGGTAAGTTCCAATCAGGTGGTTGAACAATAGGTGCAGAAATTAAGGCTTTCTTGAGTGTTTCGAAGGCTTCTAAACAATCATCATCAAAAACAAAAGGAACATCCTTTTGCAAAATATTTGTAAGGCGCCTAGAAATTTTAGAAAAGTCTTTGATAAATTTCCTATAGAAGCCAACATGACCAAGGAAACTATGACTACCTTTGATATCTTTAGGACATGGCATTTTCTCAATTGCGTCAACCTTAGATTTGTCCACCTCAATACCTCTTTCAGAAATTTTATGGCCCAAAACAATACCTTCATTAACCATAAAGTGGCACTTCTCCCAATTCAAGACAAGATTTGTTTGCTCACATCTCTGCAAAACTCAGTCAAGATTGCTTAAACAATCATCAAAAGACTTCCCATAAACAGAAAAGTCATCCATGAAAACCTCAATAATCTTTCACAAAAGTCAGAGAATATAGCAGTCATACATCTTTGAAAGGTAGCAGGTGCATTGCATAAACCGAAAGGCATACATCTATAAGCATAAGTTCCAAAGGGGCAAGTAAAAGTAGTCTTTTCTTGATCATGTTGAGAAACTGGTATTTGTGAAAAACCAGAATATCCATCAAGGAAGCAAAAATGTGTGTGCTTAGATAATCTTTCTAGCATTTGATTAATAAAAGGCAGAGGGTAATGATCTTTTCTAGTTGCTTTGTTTAATTTTCTAAAATCAATTACCATTCTATAAACTGTAACAATTCTTTGTGGAATTAGTTCATTCTTATTATTAGGAACAATACTAATACCTCCCTTCTTAGCGACACAATGAACATGACTCACCCATTTACTATCAGATATAGGATAGATTATACCTACTTTCAGAAATTTTAATATTTCCGTTCTTACGACTTCCTTCATCTTCGAATTTAACCGACGTTGGTGATCAACAACGGGTTTAGCATAAGGTTCCATATTAATCTCGTGCTAATATAGAGTGGGACTAATGCCCTTTAAATCATCAAGAGTATATCCAATAGCAGCTCGGTGCTTCCTTAGAACTTTCAATAATCTTTCTTCTTCATGTTCTGAAAGGTTAGCACTAATAATAACAGGATATATCTTCTTCTCATCAAGATAAGCATATTTCAAAGTGTCTAGCAATTGTTTTAATTCAAACACAGGATCACCTTTAGGTGGAGGAGGGCCTCCTAGAGTTTCAATAGGCAAATTGTGTTTAAGCAGAGGACGTTGTTCAAAGAAAATCTGATCTATTTCATTTCTTTCATGCATATGTAAATCATTCTCATGGTCTAGCAGATATAGTTCTAGAGGAACACTAGGAGGCACATCAATAGAAGCAAGACCAATTATTTCATCCTTACTGGTAGTTATTTTTTATGAGATTTTCTACTAAACTTGGAAAAATTAAACTCATGAGACTCATCACCAAAACTAACACCGACAATTTGTTTCTCACAATCTATTTTAGCATTAACGGTGTTCAAGAAAGCTATACCAAAGATAATGGGACAAAAATCATCTTGTGGGGAACCAAAAACAAGAAAGTTAGTAGGGTATTTTATTTTCCCACACAAGACTTCAACATCTCTAACAATCCCAATTGGTGAAATGGTGTCTCTATTAGCAAGTTTAATAGTAACATCTGTGTCTTCTATCTCTGCGGGTGCTATGTCATTCATAATTTCTTGATATAAGGTAAAGGGAATATCACTCACGCTAGCACCTATGTCACATAAACCATAATAATAATGATCTCCTATTTTAACAGAGACAACGGGCATGCCAACAACAAGTCTATGTTTATCCTTTTTATCGGGGTTGGCAATTCTAACAGCTTCTTCACAGAAGTAAATAACATGCCCATCTATATTTTCTTCCAAGAGATCCTTAACCATAGCAATACTAGGTTCTACTTTGATTTGTTCATCAGGTTTAGGTGTTCTAATGTAACTTTTGTTAACCATTGTTGAAACTTTAGCATGTTCCTTTATCCTAACGGGGAAAGGTGGTTTTTCAATATAAGCAGTAGGAACAACTGGATCAACATTACAAATTATAGTTTCCTCTTTAGCTAGTACCGGTTCTTTAATTTCTTCTTTAATAGGTGGGTGATATTTAAACCACTTCTCTTTAGGGAGACCAACATGAGTAGAAAATGATTCACAAAAGGAGGCTACTATCTCAGAGTCAAGTCCATATTTAGTGCTAAACTTTTGAAAAGCATCGGTATCCATAAAAGATTTAACACAATCATACTTAAGATTAATACCTGACTCTTTACCTTTGTCGAGTTCCCAATCTTCAGAGTTGCGCTTAATTCTTTCTAAGAGATCCTACCGAATAATCTTCTTAATAAAGGAACCAACACAAGAAGTATCAAGCATGGATCGATCATTATGAGAAAGCCGAGTATAAAAGTTCTGGATAAGAATTTCTCTTGAGAGCTCATGATTGGGGCATATATATAACATTGACTTAAGCCTCCCCCAAGCCAGAGCGGTACTTTCTCCTTCACGAGGCCAAAAATTTTATATGTAGTTCCGATCACGATGAACTAGATGCATAGGATAATTCTTTTTTGGTGAAAATCTAATTTCAATCGATTCCAATTCCAAGATCCAATATCATTGTATAGCCTATACCATGCCAATGCTTTTCCCTTCAAAGATAAAGGGAAAACCTTCTTCTTAACTTCATCTCTGGGTAAACCTGCAAGCTTAAACAATCCACAAATTTCTTCCAAATATATCAAGTGCATATCAGGATGTTCGGTTCCATCTCCTGTATAAGGATTAGCTAGTAGTTGTTCCATCTCATATTCAATATTTTCAGTAGGTGCAATAGGTTTAGGGGTAACTAGTTGTGGTTCCAGTCGAGGTGAAGATACCCCGAACAAACCCCTCAAAGGATTGTTTTCCATAGTAATAAGTGACAATAAATTTTAGCACGTAGTAATAATTTTTCCTTACCAATTCCCACTTACCAAGAGCGCTTCACTCACCGGTAACAAGGACCTCGAGGTTAATTCAACTAATATGAAGGAGCACTATATACATTCAACGCAATTAAATGTTTACAGTGACCCATCACATCAGTTAATTTAACATTGAGGCCACTTCCCATCCGGTCACCCATCTGATGACTACTCAAGCCTCAGCACAATTAACTTGGGAGTTCTGTTAGATGAGCTATCGGTAGGGAAGCTGGTCCTTGCTGTTGTAGGATCCCTCTTTGCATCCTTTATTGGGCACCCAGATGACCAATTGTTGCCGCCCAATGGTCAATGCCACGTCCCTCGCATGGCAGTTTTTGCAGTGGGTAACTGCATCGTCGCGCCGCACCCGGCGCAACCGCATGCACATGAACGTGTGTGATCATGTGCAGGCCCCAAACACCTGCAGCACAACTTATAAATTGACGGATGGAGTACTAGTTACAGTGGTGCATATAATTAAGCAAAGGGATCGCACATGTCTGTATGGACCACATGGCGAGCGCGACCTCCAGGTGGACATTCTTTGTGGCGTCGACGGGTAGTCACAGGCCACCAATGCTTGAAAGAGGTTTCGACCATGGAGGCCGATTAGGGTGGCAGGCAATAAGGAGCCCGGGCGCGCGAGCTGGAGGAATACGACGATGTCGTCCGCGAGCTTCTTGACGACGATGAACTTGTTGGTGGTGGCAACGATCATCTGGTCCAACTGACAGTCGTAGTTAGCATCGACGGCGGCCATCCACTAGCAGGTCGCCAACACTATCTGGAGATGATCCACGATGACATGCCGCAGGCCGGCATCATGGACCATCTGGCACAGCCGCTAGCCGCTCGCGCGCATCGCCGCCATGGGTCTGGAGTGAGCACTTTTGCACTTATTAGTGTAGGTGCTTAGGCAAATGCTTAGGTGCGTACGATGTGGTAGATGCATTGGAATGGAGGGGCGCCTTTATATGAGTGCAAACTGCGTTGCATGCACATCGTGCTGCCTCTTTTTCTGGTCCTTCTCCCATTACTTCCCTCATGCATTCACACGATGCTAATTGAAGGAGGATGCATCATTGCCATTCAACATTTGCTGAACCGCTACCCTCTCCCTCGTCTGCATTAATGTCGTACCGAGAACTGCGCCGCCTGCTATCAAAACGAATAGTACTGCACCGCCTGCTGCACGCCCGGTTGAACACGCCTCCTCGCCTCCATCTATGCTTAATTACTGAATTTTAGTTGCAAAAATTAGATACTGCTAGTGATTTTAGCTTCATATTTTGAAAAATCACAGTGTTGCAAGGTTGACAGGCAATGTTACTAGATCAACAAATGTCAATCTTTCCAGTTTGAAAATGGCAACATACCCAATATGACAGATGCAAATATTACCAAATTGTTTGTAAGTGGTTGCACACGGGTCATCCAAAAGAACTGTTTGCGTTCAAGAGATGCACAAATCCTGCTCTCACTTTGCATACGGGTGTTCCATCTAAAACGTTTGCGATCAAGAGCCATTAAAACCTATAGCCATTAAAACCAATACACATGGCGTCACGTGAATGGTTAACAGAACGCACGCGGTTTGAAGTATACAAACGTTTCAGATATTAAAGCGGCAGCTATTTTTCAAAATGCCTTTGTTGGCTGTTATTCGAGTGCGCCTTCTCTCAAAATGGACATGAAAAATACCACAACATGTCGGGTGCCATTTCATGATAGCATGCCAAGTTTCATGAATTTCAGACGAGTTTTGGATTTACTAAAATTTAAAAACAAAGTATCTCAACATTTTGCCGGCAATCAACGGTGCCCTGGTCTTCGAAATTCATTCCCATTTCTTGCATTGGACCTACCTATGCACCCAAGGACAAGGATTTGATTTTTCAACCAATTTATGTGCACTGGAGCATGTGCATGTAGTTCAAATTTAAATTATGAACATAAATGCATTGAAAACTCAGTTAATGCATAAAAATGTCCAAACGAACCCCGAAAAATCACAAAAATTGACACAACACTCCTGTTGTTCTATGTTGACACGAGAAATTTTTTGAAAGCAATAAGAGGCAATGGATATCATTTAGTCCCCAAAGGTGGGACGTTCCCTACCGAAACCATCATGCTTGTTGTGAGAAGCTCTGGTTTGTGAGAAGCATATACCCAAACCTGCCCCAAATGGGAAAAAATTACCACGGCATGTTGATGCCGCTCCATGATAGCATGCCAAGTTTCATGAATTTCAGACGAGTTTTGGATTTACTAGAATTTAAAAACCAGGTATCTCAATGTTTTCGGCCGAGTGACGGTGGCAGGCTGTTTGGCATTCATTCCCATTTCTTGCATGGGACCTAAGCATGCAACCAAGGACATAGATTTGAATTTTCAACCAATTTATATGCATTAGAGCATGTGCATGTAGTTCAAATTTGAATTATGCACATGAATGCATTGAAAACTCAGTTAATGCATAAAAATGTCCAAACGAACCCCGAAAAATCCCTAAAATTGACACAACACTCTTGTTGTTCTATGTTGACACTAGGAAAAAAAATTGAAATCGAGAAGAGGCAATGGATATCGTTTCGTACCCAAAGGTAGGACGTTCCCTACAGAAACCATCAGGTTTGTTGTGAGAAGCTCTGGTTTGTGAGAAGCATATCCCCAAACCTGCCCCAAATGGGACAAAAAAATTACCACCACATGTTGATGCCGCTCCATTATAGCATGCCAAGTTTCATGAATTTCTGACGAGTTTTGGATATACTAGAATTTAAAAACCAGGTATCTCAATGTTTGCGGCCGAGTGACGGTGGCAGGGTGTTTGACATTCATTCCCATTTCTTGCATGGGACCTAAGCATGCAACCAAGGACACATATTTGAATTTTCATCTAATGTCTATGCATTAGAGCATGTGCATGTAGTTAAAATTTGAATTATGCACATGAATGCATAGAAAACTCAGTTAATGTATAAAAATATCCAAGCGAACCCCGAAAAATCCCAAAAATTGACACAACACTCATGTTGTTCCATGTTGACACTAGGAAAAAATTTGAAATCGAGAAGAGGCAACGAATATCGTTTTTCCCAGAAAGGTGAAACGTTCCCTACCGAAACCATCACGCTTGTTGTGAGAAGCTCTGGTTTATGAGAAGCTTATACCCAAACCTGCCCCAAATGGGACAAAACATTTACCACAGCATGTTGATGGTGCTCCATGATAGCATGCCAAGTTTCAAGAATGTCGGACGGCTTTTAGATTTACTAGAATTACAAAAACAAGTATGTTAACGTTTGCCGGAGAACCATGATGCCGTGGTGTTCGAAATTCATCCCCATTTCTTGCATGGGATATTAGCATAAACCCATGGGCACATATATCATTTTACAACCCATGTTGGTGCACCGGAGCATGTGCATGTAGTTTAATTTTGAATTGTGCACCTGAAATGGCTAGAAAACTAATTTAATGTATAAAATGTCCAAACGAACCCTGAATAATTCCAATTCTTTTACGACACACATATAGTTGCATGTTCACCGCAGATAAAAGGTCTAGCAATTCAAACACCGTCCATTGCCGCTGTGACCCCATTATGTAATTCAAATCAAGACGAAAAATCAAATAGATCCCACACGGTTTATTATAAGCAACCGTGTGAGATGCAGCACAAAATATCTTGGAGCACCGTCGGATTATAGTACACATACGGCTTACGCGAGAAGGTGCGGCGGCTACAGTCCACAACCCGCTCTTAATAAGGGACCGTGTCTGATGACACTTTGCGCACTAGTTTTTTCACTGAAGCGATTCCAAATTTTTGGCTTCCGCAGAAATATCTACCTCCCCGCCCCCTCCCCCTTACCAAAAGCCACATTTCCCCTGTTTCCGCCTTCCTTTCCAAGTTGAAACCTTCACTCCTTGCTTGCAGCGCCGCCTCCTTGCCGGCGACCCTCCTTCACGCTGCTCGGCCTCGTCTATCTACGCAGGTAATCCACACCCGACCCCCATCCTCCTCCTCCTTCCACATCCCACATGCCCCGACCGCCAGCGCGACACCTTCCACCCAAATCACTGACCCATCCATCAAATAAGCGCCCCCTAAGCCATGGTGCACGCAGTATAGCTAGGATCTCAAGAAGCATTTCACAACGAAGAAGTAAATCGCGGCCGCACGCGCGGATGAGGTAGCGATGGCTGCCATTCGTGCCGACCCCCAGATCTTGGAGGAGCACCTCGCTGTTGAGGCCACCGTCGACGCCTCGCGCGTCGATGCCACAACGCGGTTGGCTGCTCTAATGTTAATTTTACATCCATTTTACATCATCTATTGGAGATGCTATTAGAATCCCACTTGAGATTGATGATGTCTGTCTTGTGCTGCTTCAGCCTTGACGTCTTACGGCTCACCGGAGCTGCTCCAACGACAGAACGATCCATCACAACAGAGTAATGCCCTGGACGCCGTCTATAGATTCCTCAGATCTTCCTCCACACCTCCGACAGCCACCTCTGCCTCAACTGCTTCAGCGACCAACCCAATGATGCTGAGGTCGACACGGCTACGGCAAAGAGGCTGTACACTTGTTGCATCACTTATTACTATACATTCACGTCGATCCATTAGGGATATTTTGGTTCAACGCAAAAACATCGATCCACTGGTTGTTACCATCACTCTAAATTTCTGCTTGCTCTCCTAAAATAATCTCACCATATTTTTTCGTATGCATGTCAGATATTGTACACAGTCATGCTGAACATGTAGAGAAAAAGAGAAGAGTTTTGCGTGGCAATACAATGTCATGCAGACATCGCTCCATGGTGGGTTCAATGGCAAACCCTCCCCACCCCTCTCCAGATTGTAATCCAGAGGAAGATATCTATTCTGAGGCGGATTCGGACGCCGCTGACCACTCGTATTTACCCCCCCAAGGTGTTTGCTCTACCTTGGCATGATGATGTTAGTCATATCATGCATATGTTGCCTTGCAGTGCCTACTTTTGACATCATATATGTCATCTGCTTAGTTTAGACATGTTCTGCAATGCCACCTGTTTAGTTTCTATATCATATATGGGAATTATGTAGTCTCATGTCTTTTAGCCAGCCATAATATATGTGAAATGTGCAATGCCATCCTGTTTAACCAGGCATCATATATTTGAATGATATCTTGCCCATCCTTTTCTTCATTACATTTCCATTTGTCGACAATGTTTGTACATTAACCTGCTATTCCTGTGAATCAGCCATTTGGGTGGGAGATGGAAAAATCTGGAGTGAAAACAAGGCCTTCAGAGCAGACAGTGCTACCTGTCGAAGCAGATCTCTTGTTGGATCCCGATAGCTCCTCAGAGATGGATTCAGAGACAGATGACCAGTCCTATTCCCCCACTGAGGTGTATGCTCTAACTTGGCACGGTTATACTGCTCATATCATGCATACGGTGTCTTGCATTGCATAGTTTAGACATCATATACACAATATTCAACACCATGTTCTTAGTTCAGACATCATATCGAATGCCCTCTGTTTAGCATATAAATCATATATGTGAATTAAATGATGCGATCCTGATTACTTAGATAACATGTAGGTGAATTATGTCAGGCGAACCTGTTTAGTTATTCATCATATCTTTGAATTATGTTATGCTATGCTATCCAGTTTAGATAGACATCATATATGTGAAATTATGTCATGCTATCTGTTTTAGTTAAACAATATACATGTCAACTATTTCATGCCCTCTTTTTTCCACACTAACTATTGCATCTGTCTCTCATACAATGTCTGTACATTCAACTATGTTTCCTGTTTATTAGCTATTTGAATCGGAGCGGGTGATGCCAGTATCTAGCGGACTAAAAACATGGTATTTAAATAAAACAGTGCTACCTCTTGGTGGAGATAGCACCCCGGTTGTACATGCACAAGAATCAGCCCTACCACACATAACCCAAACTCTCGAAGATTGTACCCCTACTACGATGGACAGAGAACCAGCTTCACCCAATCTAACCCCAACCCTAGCCGATAGTAACCCAGTTCCTGTTGACACAGCACCATCTCCACCACAGAGCTCCCAAACAAGAGCAGTTAGTAAGGCAACTCCAGTGCCCAATGGGCCAGTACTGTCACGGCGAATCCCAACTCCACCAGTTAGTACGCCTATTCCTGTGGAGGAAGCACAACCAGCTAGTCGTAGTTTAGCATCTATCGCATTTGATGTTGTTAAATCGTATGTGCTATCTTCCCATCTTGGAAATATTATACTGAAGATGAAGGAAAATGCCAGTTGCAGGTGTTTGTCCAGGAGTTATGTGTAAGTAATGTTATTCATGGCAATTACTTTGCTTTGTCCCATACATCCTACCTCCATGATGGTTATAATACAGCAAATTTTCCCATTTCTCTCTATAGAGAAGGACCGATTTGGAAACTCAGGATGAGGTAACCTGTGCTAATAACTCTGCTATCTTCAAGAATGCTTGGTGGCAGTATCGGAATTACCTGAAGAAAACGTACTTCACCGGCATAGAAACTCATCAAATTCCCTTACGTTCTCCTGAGACACATTTACTGGACGATCACTGGGAACGCCTTGTTCTGTACTGGTCCCGAACCAAGAATGTGGTAAGGTCTATAAGCTCATTTTCTATTTTTAAGTATTATATTCTTCCGTCTTACTGTACTCTGTTCATGTAGAACAAGTGCCTAAACTTGAAGAACAACTGTTCTAATTTAAGATTCCATTGCTACCATAGGACATAGATATATGTTTGTTTGATGCTTTTAATATGTACTAGTACTTGGCAATAGAAGACTTGGTAGTTTAATCCTGTCCACCTTACTAATGAACTAGTTCACTGAAATGAGTTTCATATACTAGTACATGCTAAACTTGTTATGTGTCTGCTTGTTTCTTCTTTTAGAATGCTGACAGAATATTGGGGAAGAGTGCCTTATTAAGCAATGGTAAAGGAAGTAATGCAGATAAGGTTCAGGATAGTGACACATCCTGTCTTGGTTTAGTGTTGGAGTTATTGGCCACTACCGCTTGCACAAGCTATTCAAACTCACTGTCTAAATCAGTTTGGTTTGTTGAGTCTCAACTACAAGCTGAAAGACATCGATCAACTGTGCTGCGACACAAAGCGGAAGGACTGCGGAAGTCCCTAGAGCATTCAGATGCATACTTTCTGGTGCAACAGCAAGCGTTGGAGGATTTTAGCACCAAACAGGACAAAGCTAATCAGCTTGCTAAGCTTATTGCTAGCATGCTGGATACCCAGGATAACGTTTCTTGAGCTCTTCTGAAGTTGTTTCAGTTATGCTCTTGTTTTGCTCCCGCGTTTATTTGCACTGGTGGCCAATTTTGAGGGCCAGTGTATATGATATGCTGCTTTGTTCCCTATATTTGCACTGGTGGCGAACTTTGATGCCCAGTGGATGTAATATGTGTAATAGTCGTGATAGCCTAGCGTTAGTTGCTTGCTTATTTATTTCCTTGTTGTCTTGTTTATTTGTTTGCTTCTAGTCATTGCAGTTATTTTTCTGCGGTTAACTAGTGGCTGCAATGACCTATTTTTTAAAACTAGGCCACAATAACCATGGGCTAATATTTACTGTAGTGACACTGGGCCTCCTACGGGCGTAGAAACAGTGGGCCTTCTACGGGCCGTAGAAATAGTAGGCCTTCTACGGGCCGTAGAAACAATGGGCCTTCTACGGGCCGTATCATCAATGGGCCTTATACGGGTCGTATGATCGATGGCCAAACATGGGCCAATAACAGGCCGCATTATGGCCGTAAACGGGCTAGAGTTGGAATCATCCGTTCATGGGCCGACCGTAACGGGCCATCGTTAATAGGCCGTATTTGATGACGCTATGAAAACGGCCCAATGTATTAACGGACCACAAACGGGCCGACTGTAACCACGGGCTGAATTTGGCCCACAAGCAGAAAATGACAGTAACGGGCCGTAAGTAAACGAATGCTGGAAATGAGCCCAAGAATAAATGGGCTCTGAGAAGGCCGAAAGATAACATGGGTTGGAAATGGCCCAACGGAATAACAGGCCGTTAATGGGTATAAAGTGATACACTGTTCATTACGGGCCAGTTTCACCACGGGCCGTTAATGGGTGTAAAGTGATACACTGTTCATTACGGGCCAGTTTCACCACGGGCCGTTAATAGGCCAAGAGTTACATAGGGCCTCATATGGGCCGAAAGACGTCATGGGCCATACATGGGCCAGAAGTGAAAACGGGCTGGAATCATATTGAATGGCCTAGATGACGCTACTGGGCCTAATTCGGATAAGGCGTAATGGGCCTTGGGTTAGCGGGCTGTAAATGGGCTATATGCGAACATGCCGTTAACAGGCTTTCCATGGGCCGGCGTACCAGCTTTTGACCAAGTCAAACGGGCCGGCCTTTTCACAGGAATGGGCCTGGGTTGGGCCGTGCCACGTGTCGACGTATCATAGGCGCCTATCTGACCCACCGACGAGCTGACACGTGTTTCGTCCGGCCAATAAGAATTTTACACGCGGAAATTTCCCATTGGTCGGGGCTGTTAACGGGTTATCGGATCCAAAACCCGAACCGATAGATTAACGGCGTTCCGTTATGGTGGATGCCATGTGTCGGTCACCCTTGACGAAAGCACTTCGGTGACGCGCGATTTATCATCATGGAAGTGGACACTTCCGTGATGATAATTTTGGTAATGTCATGGAACACTTCTACGACAGCACAGGTATGACTATCTTGATTCTGTTATAAATTTGTCATGGATGTACATGCATGACAAAAAAAGCGACCTACTGTGACAAACACGTATCATCACGGAAGTGTCAGTAGCAAAGTAGTATGATAGTTCTGAAGTTCTGATAGTAGTAGCAACAACAATAGTAACGGTAACAGTGATAGCAATGATTTTGTAGCAAGTGCAACGGTAACAATAGCAATAGTAACTTAGCAAGAACAATATAAGATAAATTCGTAGGCATTGGATCGGTGAATTCGTTGGATGATATTCATCATATAATATTCATAACCTAGGGCGATACGGCACTAGCTCTAGTTCATAAATATAATGTAGGCATGTATTCCGTAAATAGTCATATGTCCTTATGGACAGAACTTGCATGACATGTTTTGTCCTACCCTCCCGTGGCAGTGGGGTCCACTACAAAAAATACACTTCCGTGATGATACGTGTTTGTCATAGTAGGTTGCATTTTTTTTCATGCATGTACGTCCATGAAAAATTTATGACAGAATCAAGATAGTCATACCTGTGCTGTCGTAGAAGTGTTCCATGACATTACCAAAATTATCATCACGGAAGTGTCCACTTCCATGACGATAAATCGCGCGTCACAGAAGTGCTTTCGTCAAGGGTGACTGGCATGTGGCATCCAGCGTAACAGAATGCCGTTAAGCTATCAGGTCCGATTTTGGATCCGATAACCCATTAACAGCCCCGACCAATGGGGATTTTCCACGTGTAAAATCATCATTGGCTGGAGGAAACAAATGTCATCCACTCATTGGACACAAAGCGCCTATGATACGTCGACACGTGGCATGGACCAAGAGAGGCCCATTCGTGTGAAAAGGCCGGGCCGTTTGACTTGGTCAAAAGGTGGCTGGCCGGCCCACGGCAAGCCTGTTAACGGCCTATTTGCATATAGCCCATTTACAGCCCGTTATCCCAGGGCCCGTTTACGACCTGTCCGAATTAGGCCCACTAGCGTTATCTGGGTCGTCCAATATAATTCTGGCCCGTTTTAACTTCCGCCCCATGTATGGACCATGACGTCTTTCGGCCCATATGATGCCCTTAGTAACCCTCGGCCCCTTAACGGCCCGTGGTAAAACTGGCCCGTAATGAACAGTGTATCACTTTATACCCATTAACGGCCCATTATTCCGTTGGGCCGTTTCCAGCCCATGATATCTTTCGGCCTTCTCAGGTCCCATTTTATCTTGGGCTCATTTCCAGCATTCGATTACTTACGACCTGTTACTGTCATTTTCTGCTTGTGGGCCAAATTCAGCCTGTGGTTACAGTCGGCCCGTTTGCAGCCCGTTAATATGTTGGGCCGTTTTCATGTCGAAAAAAACCCATTGGGCTGTTTTCATAGAGTTATCAAATACGTCCAATAAACGACCCGTTATTGTCCACGAATAGTACGACCCATGATTATCGAAATGATGATACGCTCCGTAGAAGGCCCATGGATCCTACGGCCCGTAGAAGGCCCATGGATCGTACGGCCCGTAGAAGGCCCATGGATCCTATGGCCCGTATAGAAGGCCAATGGATCCTACGGCCCGTAGAAGGCCCATGGATCATACGGCCCGTAGGAGGCCCATGGTTACAACAGTTCGTGTGTTGCCATGATTATTAGAAAAACACAGAAAAAGAACTGCAGTGACTACAAGCAAACAACTAAACAAGACAATACGGAAATAAATAAGCAAGCAATTAATGCTAGCCTATTACCGCTATTACACATATTACATCCACTGGCATCAAAGTTCGCCACCAGTGCAAATATAGGGAACAAAGTAGCATATTACATACATTGGCCGTCAAAATTGGCCACCAGTGCAAATAAATGCGACAGCAAAACAAGAGCATAACTGAAACAACTTCATAAGAGCTCAAGAAACGTGGTATCCACGATGCTGGCAATAAGCTTAGCAAGCTTATTAGCTTTGTCATGTTTGGCGCTAAAATCCTCCAACGCTTGCTGTTGCACCAGAAAGTATGCATCTGAATGCTCCATGGACTTCTGCAGTCCTTCCGCTTCTTGTCGCAGCACAGCTGATCGATGTCTTTCAGCTTGTAGTTGAGACTCAAGAAACCGAACTGATTCAGACAGTGAGTTTGAATAGCTTGTGCAATCGGTAGTGGCCAGTAACTCCAACACTAAACCAAGACAGGACTTTGGGGTTGTCTCACTGTCTTCGAGATAGTCTTCCTTAGCTGTTTTATCAGCTTTGTTGGAGACCAACAAGGATGTGTCACTATCCCGAACCTTATCTGCATTACTTCCTTTACCTTTGCTTAATAAGGCACTCTTCCCCAATATTTTGTAGCAGACACATAACCGTTTAGCATGTACTCCCTCCGTTCGGAATTACTTGTCTTGGAAATGAATGTATCTAGTCATATTTTAGTTCTAGATACATCCATTTCCGAGACAAGTAATTCCGAACGGAGGGAGTACTAGTATATGAAACTCATTTCGGTGAACCAGTTCATTACTAAGGTGGACATGATTAAACTACCAAGTCTTCTATTGCCAAGTACTAGTACATAATAAAAGCATCAAACAAACATTTGTCTATGTCCTATGGTCACTGCATTGTCTTGCCAAATCAAAATAGAGACATGGTTCAAATCATATCAGTTCAAGACAAAAGCAGAAGTGAAAGAATACAAAGCGTGGGAAACTACATGGCACAACAAGATTTCAGATGGGTACCACGGGTCTACATGTACAAGAACACTATTGGCTCTGTTGTGATGCTAGTAATGTGCATGATATGAGAAGTCAACTGTATACACAATTGAAATTGAAATCAGCCGAGCTATTGATAAGAGCAAGCCTGTTAAAGAAACATGCGTGAACATACCTGCTGTGCCATTGCAGTTTCGATCGGATCCTTCAATTTAAAAATAAGTTTGTACGAGTAAATATAGTGATACAAGAGCAAAGTAGTATGCACAATAGCAATCATAGTTAAAAAAGGCGCACCTAAGCGAGCGTGTAAGCACGCCTAGGCTCTAGGCGTTGGCGAAACGCATTGCGCATAACTACGCTTAATCTGTGCATAACTGGGCATAAGCATGCGCTTTTATCAGTAAAGCGCAAGGCGGTGGCAAAACGCACAACTAATGCCTAGCACTTTTTTGAACTATGATAGCAATGGAATCTTAAATTAGAATAGTTGTTCTTCAGGTTTAGGCACTTGTTCTACATGAACAGTGTACAGTAAGACACAAGAATATAGTACTTAAAAATAGAAAATGAGCTCATAGACCTTACCACATTCTTGGTTCGGGACCAGTATAGAACAAGGCGTTCCCAGTCATCGTCCAGTAAATGTGTCTCAGGAGAACGTAAGGGAATTTGATGAGTTTCTTTGCTGGTGAAGTACATTTTCTTCAGGTAATTCCGATACTGCCACCAAGCATTCTTGAATATAGCAGAGGTATTAGCACAGGTTACCTCATCCTGAGTTTCGAAATTGGTCCTTCTCTATAGAGAAAAATGGGAAATTGTTTTGTATTATAACCATCATGGAGGTAGGATGTATGGGACAAAGCAAAGTAATTGCCATGAATAACATTACTTACACATAACTCCTAGACAAACACCTGTAACTGGCTTTTTCCTTCATCTTCAGTATAATATTTCCAAGATGGGAAGATACGCACATACGATTTAACAACATCAAATGCGATAGATGCTAAACTACGAATAGCTGGTTGTGCCTCCTCCACAGGAATAGGCGTACTAACTGGTGGAGTTGGTGGAGTTGGGGTTCGCCGTGGTAGTGCTGGCCCTTTGGGCACTGGAGCTGCCTTACTACCTGCTCTTGTTTGGGAGCTCTGTGGTGGAGATGGTGCTGTGTCAAAAGGAACTGGGTTACTATCTACTGGGGTTGGGGTTAGATTGGGTGAAGCTGGTTCTCTATCCATCGCAGTAGGGGTACAATCTGCGAGAGTTTGGGTTATGTGTGGTAGGGCTGGTTCTCGTGCATGTACAACTGGGGTGCTATCTTCACCAAGAGGTAGCACTGTTTTATTTGAAGACCGTGTTTTTAGTCCGCTAGATGCTGGCATCACCCGCTCCAATTCAAATGGTTGATAAACAGGAAACATAGTTGAATGTACAGACATTGTATGAGAAACGGATGCAATAGATAGTGTGGAAAAAAGAGGGCATGAAATAGTTGACATGTATATTGTTTAACTAAAACGGATAGCATGACATAATTTCACATATATGATGTCTATCTAAACTGGATAGTATAGCATAACATAATTCAAAGATATGATGAATAACTAAACATGATCGTATGACATAATTCACCTACATGTTATCTAAGTAATCAGGATCGCATCATTTAATTCACATATGTGATTTATATGCTAAACAGAGGGCATTAGATATGATGTCTGAACTAAGAACATGGTGTTGAATATTGTGTATATGATGTCTAATCTATGCAATGAAAGACACCATATGCATGATATGAGCTGTATAACCGTTCCAAGTTAGAGCATACACCGCGGTGGGGGAATAGGACTGGTCATCTGTCTCTAAATCCATCTCTGAGGAGTTATCGGGACCCAACAAGAGATCTGCTTCGACAGGTAGCACTGTCTGCTTAGAAGGCCTTGTTTTTCACCCCAGATTTTTCAATCGCCCACCCAAATGGCTGATTCACAGGAAGAGTAGTTTAATCTAAAAACATTGTCGAAAAATGGAAATGTAATGAAGAAAAGGATGGGCAAGATATCATTCAAATATATGATGCCTGGTTAAACAGGATGGCATTGCACATTTCACGTATATTATGGCTGGCTAAAAGACATGAGACTACACAATTCCCATATATGATATAGAAACTAAACAGGTGGCATTACAGAACATGTCTAAACTAAGCAGATGACATATATGATTTCAAAAGTAGGCACTACAAGGCAACATATGCATGATATGACTAACATCATCATGCCAAGGTAGAGCAAACACCTTAGGGGTAAATAGGAGTGGTCAGCGGCGTCTCAATCCGCCTCAGAACAGATAGCTTCCTCTGGATTACAATCTGGAGAGGGATGGGGAGGGTTTGCCATTGAACCCACCATGGAGCGATGTCTGCATGACATTATATTGCCGCGCAAAACTCTTCTCTTTTTCTCTACATGTTCAGCATGACTGTGCACAATATCTGACATGCATACGAAAAAAATATGGTGAGATTATGTAAGGAGTGTTGGGGAACGTAGTAATTTCAAAATTTTCCTACGCACACGCAAGATCATGGTGATGCATAGCAACGAGAGGGGAGAGTGTTGTCTACGTACCCTCGTAGACCGAAAGCGGAAGCGTTATATCAACGCGGTTGATGTAGTCGTACGTCTTCACGATCTGACCGATCCAAGCACCGTTACTCCGGCACCTCCGAGTTCTTGGCACACGTTCAGCTCGATGACGTTCCCCGGGCTCCGATCCAGCAAAGCTTCGGGGAGGAGTTCCGTCAGCACGACGGCGTGGTGACGATCTTGATGTACTACCGACGCAGGGCTTCGCCTAAGCACTGCAACGATATGACCGAGGTGGAATATGGTGGAGGGGGGCACCGCACACGGCTAAGGAACGATCACGAAGATCAACTTGTGTGTCCATGGGGTGCCCCCTGCCCCCGTATATAAAGGAGCAAGGGAGGGAGGAGGCCGGCCCTAGGTTTGGGCGCGCCAGGGGAGTCCTACTCCCACCGGGAGTAGGATTCCACCTTTCCTAGTCCAACTAGGTCAAGGGGGGAAAGAGGGGAAGAGGGGAAGGAAGGAAGAGGGGGCCGCGCCCCCAAACCCCTTGTCCAATTCGGACTGGGCTTGGGAGGGGCGCGCGCCACCTCCTGGCTCCTTCCCACTAAGGCCCAATAAGGCCCAATACTCTTCCCCGTATTCCCGTAACTCCCCGGTACCTCCGAAAATACCCGAACCACTCAGAACCCTTCCGATGTCCGAATATAGTCGTCCAATATATCGATCTTTACGTCTCGACCATTTCGAGAGTCCTCGTCATGTCCCCAATCCCATCCGGGACTCCGAACCCCTTCGGTACATCAAAAGTCATAAACTCATTATATAACTGTCATCGAAACCTTAAGCGTGCGGACCCTACGGTTCGAGAACAATGTAGACATGACCGAGACATGTCTCCGGTCAATAACCAATAGCGGGACCTGGATGCCCATATTGGCTCCTACATATTCTACGAAGATCTTTATCAGTCAGACCGCATAACAACATACATTGTTCCCTTTGTCCATCGGTATGTTACTTGCCCGAGATTCGATCGTCGGTATCCAATACATAGTTCAATCTCGTTACCGGCAAGTCTCTTTACTCGTTCCGTAATACATCATTCCGCAACTAACTCATTAGTTGCAATGCTTGCAAGGCTTAAGTGATGTGCATTACCGAGAGGGCCCAGAGATACCTCCCCCACAATTGGAGTGACAAATCCTAATCTCGAAATACGCCAACCCAACATCTACCTTTGGTGACACCTGTAGTACTCCTTTATAATCACCCAGTTACGTTGTGATGTTTGGTAGCACCCAAAGTGTTCCTCCGGCAAACGGGAGTTGCATAATCTCATAGTCAAAGGAACATGTATAAGTCATGAAGAAAGCAATAGCAACATACTAAACGATCGGGTGCTAAGCTAATGAAATGGGTCATGTCAATCAGATCATTCAACTAATGATGTGACCCCGTTAATCAAATAACAACTCTTTGTCCATGGTTAGGAAACATAACCATCTTTGATTAACGAGCTAGTCAAGTAGAGGCATACTAGTGACACTCTGTTTGTTTATGTATTCACACATGTATTATGTTTCCGGATAATACAATTCTAGCATGAATAATAAACATTTATCATGATATATAAGGAAATAAATAATAACTTTATTATTGCCTCTAGGGCATATTTCCTTCAGTCTCCCACTTGCACTAGAGTCAATAATCTAGTTCACATCGCCATGTGATTTACCAGCAATACTTCACATCACCATGTGATTAATACCCATAGTTCACATCGATATGTGACCAACACCCAAAGGGTTTGATAGATTCAGTAATCTAGTTCACATCGCTATGTGATTAACACCCAAAGAGTACTAAGGTGTGATCATGTTTTGCTTGTGAGAGAAGTTTAGTCAACGGGTCTGCCACATTCAGATCCGTTATGTATTTTGCAATTTTCTATGTCTACAATGCTCTGCACGGAGCTACTCTAGCTAATTGCTCCCACTTTCAATATGTATCTAGATCGAGACTTAGAGTCATCCAGATCGGTGTCAAAACTTGCATCGACGTAACCCTTTACGACGAATCTTTTGTCACTTCCATAATCGAGAAACATATCCTTATTCCACTAAGGATAATTTTGACCGCTGTCCAGTGATCTACTCCTAGATCACTATTGTACTCCCTTGCCAAACTCAGTGTAGGGTATACAATAGATCTGGTGCACAGCATGGCATACTTTATAGAACCTATGGCCAAGGCATAGGGAATGACTTTCATTCTCTTTCTATCTTCTGCCGTGGTCGAGTTTTGTGTCTTTACTCAACTTACTACCTTGTAACACAGGAAAGAACTCTTTCTTTGACTGTTCCATTTTGAACTACTTCAAAATCTTGTCAAGGTATGTACTCATTGAAAACTTATCAAGCGTCTTGATCTATCTCTATAGATCTTGATGCTCAATATGTAAGCAGCTTTACCGAGGTCCTTCTTCGAAAAACTCCTTTCAAACACTCCTTTATGCTTTGCAGAATAATTCTACATTATTTCCGATCAACAATATGTCATTTACATATACTTATCAGAAATGCTGTAGTGCTCCCACTCACTTTCTTGTAAATACAGGCTTCACCGCAAGTCTGTATAAAACTATATGCTTTGATCAACTCATCAAAGCGTATATTCCAACTCCGAGATACTTGCACCAGTCCATAGATGGATCATTGGAGCTTGCACATTTTGTTAGCACCTTTAGGATTGACAAAACCTTCTGGTTGCATCATATACAACTCTTCTGTAATAAATCCATTAAGGAATGCAGTTTTGTTTTATCCGTTTGCCAGATTTCATAAAATGCGGCAATTGCTAACATGATTCGGACAGACTTAAGCATAGATACGAGTGAGAAACTCTCATCGTAGTCAACACCTTGAACTTGTCGAAAACCTTTTTGCGACAATTCTAGCTTTGTAGATAGTAACACTACTATCAGCGTCCGTCGTCCTCTTGAAGATCCATTTATTTTCTATGGCTTTGCCGATCATCGGGCAAATCCATCAAAGTCCATACTTTGTTCTCATACATAGATCATATCTCAGATTTCATGGCCTCAAACCATTTCGCGGAATCTGGGCTCATCATCGCTTCCTCATAGTTTGCAAGTTCGTCATGGTCTAGTAACATGACTTCCAGAACAGGATCACCGTACCACTCTGGTGCGGATCTCACTCTGGTTTACCTATGAGATTCGGTAGTAACTTGATCTGAAGTTTCATGATCATCATCATTAGCTTCCTCACTAATTGGTGTAGTAGTCACAAGAACAGATTTCTGTGATGAACCACTTTCCAATAAGGGAGCAGATACAGTTACCTTATCAAGTTCTACTTTCCTCCCACTCACTTCTTTCGAGAGAAACTCCTTCTCTAGAAAGGATCCATTCTCAGCAACGAATATCTTGCCTTCAGATCTGTGATAGAAGGTGTACCCAACTCCCTCCTTTGGGTATCCGATGAAGACACATTTCTCCGATTTCGGTTTGAGCTTATCAGGATGAAACTTTTTCATATAAGCATTGCAACCCCAAATTTTAAGAAACAACAACTTTGGTTTCTTGCCAAACCACAGTTCATACGGTGTTGTCTCAACGGATTTAGATGGTGCCCTTTTTAACGTGAATGTAGCTGTCTCTAATGCATAACCCCAAAACGATAGTGGTAAATCGGTAAGAAACATCATAGATTGCACTATATCCAATAAAGTGCGGTTATGATGTTCGGACACACCATTATGTTGTGGTGTTCCAGGTGGCATGAGTTTTGTGAAACTTTTCCACATTGTTTTAATTGAAGACCAAACTCGTAACTCAAATATTCTCCTTCACGATCATATCGTAGAAACTTTTATTTTCTTGTTACGATGATTCTCCACTTCACTCTGAAATTCTTTGAACTTTTCAAATGTTTCAGACTTATGTTTCATCAAGTAGATATACCCATATCTGCTCAAATCATCTGTGAAGGTCAGAAAATAATGATACTTGTCGCGAGCCTTAATATTCATCAGACCACATACATCAGTATGTATGATTTCCAACAAATCTGTTGCTCGCTCCATTGTTCCGGAGAACGGAGTCTTAGTCATCTTTGCCCATGAGGCATGGTTCGCAAGCATCAAGTGATTCCAAAAGTCCATCAGCATGGAGTTTCTTCATGCGCTTTACACCAATATGACTTAAACTGCAGTGCCACAAATAAGTTGCACTATCATTATTAACTTCGCATCTTTTGGCTTCAATATTATGAACATGTGTATCACTACGATCGAGATCCAACAAACCATTTCGTTGGTGTGTATAACCATAGAAGGTTTTATTCATGTAAACAGAACAACAATTGTTCTCTAACTTAAATGAATAACCGTATTGCAATAAACATGATTAAATCATATTCATGCTCAATGCAAACACCAAATAACACTTATTTAGGTTCAACATTAATCCCGAAAGTATATGGAGTGTGCGATGATGATCATATCAATCTTGGAACTATTTCCAACACTCATCTTCACTTCACCCTTAACTAGTCTCTGTTTATTCTGCAACTCCCGTTTCAAGTTACTAATCATAGCAACTGAACTAGTACCAAATACTGAGGGGTTGCTATGAACACTAGTGAAGTACACATCAATAACATGTATATCAAATATACCTTTGTTTACTTTGCCATCCTTTCTTATCCACCAAATACTTGGGGTAGTTCCGCTTCCAGTGACCAATTCCTTTGCAGTAGACGCACTCAGTCTCAGGCTTAGGTCCAGACTTGGGCTTCTTCACTTGAGCAGCAACTTGCTTACTGTTCTTCTTGAAGTTCCCCTTTTCCCTTTGCCCTTTTCTTGAAACTAGTGATCTTGTCAACCATCAACACTTGATGCTCTTTCTTGATTTCTACCTTCATCGATTTCATCATCATGAAAAACTCGGGAGTCTTTTTCGTCATCCCTTGCATACTATAGTTCATTACGAAGTTCTACTAACTTGGTGATGGTGACTAGAGAATTCTGTCAATCACTATATTATCTGGAAGATTAACTCCCACTTGATTCAAGCGATTGTAGTACCCAGACAATCTGAGCACATGCTCACTAGTTGAGCGATTCTCCTCCATCTTTTAGCTATAGAACTTGTTGGAGACTTCATATCTCTCAACTCGGGTATTTGCTTGAAATTTTAACTTCAACTCCTGGAACATCTCGTATGGTCCATGACGTTCAAAACGTCTTTGAAGTCCCGATTCTAAGCCGTTAAGCATGGTGCACTAAACTATTAAGTAGTCATCATATTGAGCTAGCAAAACGTTCATAACGTCTGCATCTGCTCCTGCAATAGGTCCGTTACCTAGCGGTGCATCAAGGACATAATTCTTCTGTGCAGCAATGAGGATAAACCTCAGATCACGGATCCAATCCGCATCATTGCTACTAACATCTTTCAACACAATTTTCTCTAGGAACATATCAAAATAAACACAGGGAAGTAACAACGCGAGCTATTAATCTACAACATAGATATGCTAATACTACCAGGACTAAGTTCATGATAAATTAAAGTTCAATTAATCATATTACTTAAGAACTCCCACTTAGATAGACATCTCTCTAATCCTCTAAGTGATCACGTGATCCAAATCAACTAAACCATGTCCGATCATCACGTGAGATGGAGTAGTTTCAATGGTGAACATCACTATGTTGATCATATCTACTATATGATTCACGCTCGACCTTTCGGTCTCCGTGTTCCGAGGTCATATCTTATATGCATAGCTCGTCAAGTATAACCTGAGTATTCCGCGTGTGCAACTGTTTTGCACCCGTTGTATTTTAACGTAGAGCCTATCACACCCGATCATCACGTGGTGTCTCAGCACGAAGAACTTTCGCAACGGTGCATACTCAAGGAGAACACTTCTTGATAATTAGTGAGAGATCATCTTATAATGCTACCGTCAATCAAAGCAAGATAAGATGCATAAAAAGATAAACATCACATGCAATCAATATAAGTGATATGATATGGCCATCATCATCTCGTGCTTGTGATCTCCATCTTCGAAGCACCGTCATGATCACCATCGTCACCGGCACGACACCTTGATCTCCATCGTAGCATCGTTGTCGTTTCACCAATCTTATGCTTCTACGACTATCGCTACCGCTTATTGATAAAGTAAAGCATTACAGGGTGATTGCATTGCATACAATAAAGCGACAACCATATGGCTCCTGCCGGTTGCCGATAACTCGGTTACAAAACATGATCATCTCATACAATAAAATATAGCATCATGTCTTGACCATATCACATCACAACATGCCCTGCAAAAACAAGTTAGACGTCCTCTACTTTGTTTGTTGCAAGTTTTACGTGGCTGCTACGGGCTTAAGCAAGAACTCATCTTACCTACGCATCAAAACCACAACGATAGTTTGTCAAATAGACTCCGTTTTAACCTTCTCAAGGACCGGGCGTAGCCACACTTGGTTCAACTAAAGTTGGTGATACAGTCTCCCGCAAGCCATCTATGTGCAAAGCACGTCGAGGGAACCGGTCTCGCGTAAGCGTACGCGTAAGGTTGGTCCGGGTCGTCTCATCCAACAATACCGCTGAACCAAAGTATGACATGCTGGTAGGCAGTATGACTTGTATCGTCCACAACTCACTTGTGTTCTACTCGTGCAAATAACATCAAACCATAAAAACCTAGGCTCGGATGCCACTGTTGGGGAACGTAGTAATTTCAAAATTTTCCTACGCACACGCAAGATCATGGTGATGCATAGCAACGAGAGGGGAGAGTGTTGTCTACGTACCCTCGTAGACCGAAAGCGGAAGCGTTATATCAACGCGGTTGATGTAGTCGTACGTCTTCACGATCTGACCGATCCAAGCACCGTTACTCCGGCACCTCCGAGTTCTTGGCACACGTTCAGCTCGATGACGTTCCCCGGGCTCCGATCCAGCAAAGCTTCGGGGAGGAGTTCCGTCCGCACGACGGCGTGGTGACGATCTTGATGTACTACCGACGCAGGGCTTCGCCTAAGCACTGCAACGATATGACCAAGGTGGAATATGGTGGAGGGGGGCACCGCACACGGCTAAGGAACGATCACGAAGATCAACTTGTGTGTCCATGGGGTGCCCCCTGCCCCCGTATATAAAGGAGCAAGGGAGGGAGGAGGCCGGCCCTAGGTTTGGGCGCGCCAGGGGAGTCCTACTCCCACCGGGAGTAGGATTCCACCTTTCCTAGTCCAACTAGGTCAAGGGGGGAAAGAGGGGAAGAGGGGAAGGAAGGAAGAGGGGGCCGCGCCCCCAAACCCCTTGTCCAATTCGGACTGGGCTTGGGAGGGGCGCGCGCCACCTCCTGGCTCCTTCTCACTAAGGCCCAATAAGGCCCAATACTCTTCCCCGTATTCCCGTAACTCCCCGGTACCTCCGAAAATACCCGAACCACTCAGAACCCTTCCGATGTCCGAATATAGTCGTCCAATATATCGATCTTTACGTCTCGACCATTTCGAGAGTCCTCGTCATGTCCCCGATCCCATCCGGGACTCCGAACTCCTTCGGTACATCAAAAGTCATAAACTCATTATATAACTGTCATCGAAACCTTAAGCGTGCGGACCCTACGGTTCGAGAACAATGTAGACATGACCGAGACATGTCTCCGGTCAATAACCAATAGCGGGACCTGGATGCCCATATTGGCTCCTACATATTCTACGAAGATCTTTATCGGTCAGACCGCATAACAACATACGTTGTTCCCTTTGTCCATCGGTATGTTACTTGCCCGAGATTCGATCGTCGGTATCCAATACCTAGTTCAATCTCGTTACCGGCAAGTCTCTTTACTCGTTCCGTAATACATCATTCTGCAACTAACTCATTAGTTGCAATGCTTGCAAGGCTTAAGTGATGTGCATTACCGAGAGGGCCCAGAGATACCTCTCCCACAATTGGAGTGACAAATCCTAATCTCGAAATACGCCAACCCAACATCTACCTTTGGTGATACCTGTAGTACTCCTTTATAATCACCCAGTTACGTTGTGACGTTTGGTAGCACCCAAAGTGTTCCTCCGGCAAACGGGAGTTGCATAATCTCATAGTCAAAGGAACATGTATAAGTCATGAAGAAAACAATAGCAACATACTAAACGATCGGGTGCTAAGCTAATGAAATGGGTCATGTCAATCAGATCATTCAACTAATGATGTGACCCCGTTAATCAAATAACAACTCTTTGTCCATGGTTAGGAAACATAACCATCTTTGATTAACGAGCTAGTCAAGTAGAGGCATACTAGTGACACTCTGTTTGTTTATGTATTCACACATGTATTATGTTTCCGGATAATACAATTCTAGCATGAATAATAAACATTTATCATGATATATAAGGAAATAAATAATAACTTTATTATTGCCTCTAGGGCATATTTCCTTCAGTCTCCCACTTGCACTAGAGTCAATAATCTAGTTCACATCGCCATGTGATTTACCAGCAATACTTCACATCACCATGTGATTAATACCCATAGTTCACATCGATATGTGACCAACACCCAAAGGGTTTGATAGATTCAGTAATCTAGTTCACATCGCTATGTGATTAACACCCAAAGAGTACTAAGGTGTGATCATGTTTTGCTTGTGAGAGAAGTTTAGTCAACGGGTCTGCCACATTCAGATCCGTTATGTATTTTGCAATTTTCTATGTCTACAATGCTCTGCACGGAGCTACTCTAGCTAATTGCTCCCACTTTCAATATGTATCTAGATCGAGACTTAGAGTCATCCAGATCGGTGTCAAAACTTGCATCGACGTAACCCTTTACGACGAATCTTTTGTCACTTCCATAATCGAGAAACATATCCTTATTCCACTAAGGATAATTTTGACCGCTGTCCAGTGATCTACTCCTAGATCACTATTGTACTCCCTTGCCAAACTCAGTGTAGGGTATACAATAGATCTGGTACACAGCATGGCATACTTTATAGAACCTATGGCCAAGGCATAGGGAATGACTTTCATTCTCTTTCTATCTTCTGCCGTGGTCGAGTTTTGAGTCTTTACTCAACTTCATACCTTGTAACACATGAAAGAACTCTTTCTTTGACTGTTCCATTTTGAACTACTTCAAAATCTTGTCAAGGTATGTACTCATTGAAAACTTATCAAGTGTCTTGATCTATCTCTATAGATCTTGATGCTCAATATGTAAGCAGCTTTACCGAGGTCCTTCTTCGAAAAACTCCTTTCAAACACTCCTTTATGCTTTGCAGAATAATTCTACATTATTTCCGATCAACAATATGTCATTTACATATACTTATCAGAAATGCTGTAGTGCTCCCACTCACTTTCTTGTAAATACAGGCTTCACCGCAAGTCTGTATAAAACTATATGCTTTGATCAACTCATCAAAGCGTATATTCCAACTCTGAGATACTTGCACCAGTCCATAGATGGATCACTGGAGCTTGCACATTTTGTTAGCACCTTTAGGATTGACAAAACCTTCTGGTTGCATCATATACAACTCTTCTGTAATAAATCCATTAAGGAATGCAGTTTTGTTTTATCCGTTTGCCAGATTTCATAAAACGCGGCAATTGCTAACATGATTCGGACAGACTTAAGCATAGATACGAGTGAGAAACTCTCATCGTAGTCAACACCTTGAACTTGTCGAAAACCTTTTTGCGACAATTCTAGCTTTGTAGATAGTAACACTACTATCAGCGTCCGTCTTCCTCTTGAAGATCCATTTATTTTCTATGGCTTTGCCGATCATCGGGCAAATCCATCAAAGTCCATACTTTGTTCTCATACATAGATCATATCTCAGATTTCATGGCCTCAAACCATTTCGCGGAATCTGGGCTCATCATCGCTTCCTCATAGTTCGCAAGTTCGTCATGGTCTAGTAACATGACTTCCAGAACAGGATCACCGTACCACTCTGGTGCGGATCTCACTCTGGTTTACCTACGAGATTCGGTAGTAACTTGATCTGAAGTTTCATGATCATCATCATTAGCTTCCTCACTAATTGGTGTAGTAGTCACAAGAACAGATTTCTGTGATGAACCACTTTCCAATAAGGGAGCAGATACAGTTACCTTATCAAGTTCTACTTTCCTCCCACTCACTTCTTTCGAGAGAAACTCCTTCTCTAGAAAGGATCCATTCTCAGCAACGAATATCTTGCCTTCAGATCTGTGATAGAAGGTGTACCCAACTGCCTCCTTTGGGTATCCTATGAAGACACATTTCTCCGATTTGGGTTTGAGCTTATCAGGATGAAACTTTTTCATATAAGCATTGCAACCCCAAATTTTAAGAAACAACAACTTTGGTTTCTTGCCAAACCACAGTTCATACGGTGTTGTCTCAACGGATTTAGATGGTGCCCTTTTTAACGTGAATGTAGCTGTCTCTAATGCATAACCCCAAAACGATAGTGGTAAATCGGTAAGAAACATCATAGATTGCACTATATCCAATAAAGTGCGGTTATGATGTTCGGACACACCATTATGATGCCCTTAGTAACCCTCGGCCCCTTAACGGCCCGTGGTAAAACTGGCCCGTAATGAACAGTGTATCACTTTATACCCATTAACGGCCCATTATTCCGTTGGGCCGTTTCCAGCCCATGATATCTTTCGGCCTTCTCAGGTCCCATTTTATCTTGGGCTCATTTCCAGCATTCGGTTACTTACGACCCGTTACTGTCATTTTCTGCTTGTGGGCCAAATTCAGCCTGTGGTTACAGTCGGCCCGTTTGCAGCCCGTTAATATGTTGGGCCGTTTTCATGTCGAAAAAAACCCATTGGGCTGTTTTCATAGAGTTATCAAATACGTCCAATAAACGACCCGTTATTGTCCACGAATAGTACGACCCATGATTATCGAAATGATGATACGCTCCGTAGAAGGCCCATGGATCCTACGGCCCGTAAAAGGCCCATGGATCGTACGGCCCGTAGAAGGCCCATGGATCCTATGGCCCGTATAGAAGGCCAATGGATCCTACGGCCCTTAGAAGGCCCATGGATCATACGGCCCGTAGGAGGCCCATGGTTACAACAGTCCGTGTGTTGCCATGATTATTAGAAAAACACAGAAAAAGAACTGCAGTGACTACAAGCAAACAACTAAACAAGACAATACGGAAATAAATAAGCAAGCAATTAATGCTAGCCTATTACCGCTATTACACATATTACATCCACTGGGCATCAAAGTTCGCCACCAGTGCAAATATAGGGAACAAAGTAGCATATTACATACATTGGCCGTCAAAATTGGCCACCAGTGCAAATAAATGCAACAACAAAACAAGAGCATAACTGAAACAACTTCATAAGAGCTCATGAAACGTGGTATCCACGATGCTGGCAATAAGCTTAGCAAGCTTATTAGCTTTGTCATGTTTGGCGCTAAAATCCTCCAACGCTTGCTGTTGCACCAGAAAGTATGCATCTGAATGCTCCATGGACTTCTGCAGTCCTTCCGCTTCTTGTCGTAGCACAGCTGATCGATGTCTTTCAGCTTGTAGTTGAGACTCAAGAAACCGAACTGATTCAGACAGTGAGTTTGAATAGCTTGTGCAAGCGGTAGTGGCCAGTAACTCCAACACTAAACCAAGACAGGACTTTGGGGTTGTCTCACTGTCTTCGTGATAGTCTTCCTTAGCTGTTTTATCAGCTTTGTTGGAGACCAACAAGGATGTGTCACTATCCCGAACCTTATCTGCATTACTTCCTTTACCTTTGCTTAATAAGGCACTCTTCCCCAATATTCTGTAGCAGACACATAACCGTTTAGCATGTACTCCCTCCGTTCGGAATTACTTGTCTTGGAAATGAATGTATCTAGTCATATTTTAGTTCTAGATACATCCATTTCCGAGACAAGTAATTCCGAACGGAGGGAGTACTAGTATATGAAACTCATTTCGGTGAACCAGTTCATTACTAAGGTGGACAGGATTAAACTACCAAGTCTTCTATTGCCAAGTACTAGTACATAATAAAAGCATCAAACAAACATTTGTCTATGTCCTATGGTCACTGCATTGTCTTGCCAAATCAAAATAGAGACATGGTTCAAATCATATCAGTTCAAGACAAAAGCAGAAGTGAAAGAATACAAAGCGTGGGAAACTACATGGCACAACAAGATTTCAGATGGGTACCACGGGTCTACATGTACAAGAACACTATTGGCTCTGTTGTGATGCTAGTAATGCGCATGATATGAGAAGTCAACTGTATACACAATTGAAATTGAAATCAGCCGAGCTATTGATAAGAGCAAGCCTGTTAAAGAAACATGCGTGAACATACCTGCTGTGCCATTGCAGTTTCGATCGGATCCTTCAATTTAAAAATAAGTTTGTATGAGTAAATATAGTGATACAAGAGCAAAGTAGTATGCACAATAGCAATCATAGTTAAAAAAGGCGCACCTAAGCGAGCGTGTAAGCGCGCCTAGGCTCTAGGCGTTGGCGAAACGCATTGCGCATAACTACGCTTAATCTGTGCATAACTGGGCATAAGCATGCACTTTGATCAGTAAAGCGCAAGGCGGTGGCAAAACGCACAACTAATGCCTAGCACTTTTTTGAACTATGATAGCAATGGAATCTTAAATTAGAATAGTTGTTCTTCAGGTTTAGGCACTTGTTCTACATGAACAGTGTACAGTAAGACACAAGAATATAGTACTTAAAAATAGAAAATGAGCTCATAGACCTTACCACATTCTTGGTTCGGGACCAGTATAGAACAAGGCGTTCCCAGTCATCGTCCAGTAAATGTGTCTCAGGAGAACGTAAGGGAATTTGATGAGTTTCTTTGCCGGTGAAGTACATTTTCTTCAGGTAATTCCGATACTGCCACCAAGCATTCTTGAATATAGCAGAGGTATTAGCACAGGTTACCTCATCCTGAGTTTCCAAATTGGTCCTTCTCTATAGAGAAAAATGGGAAATTGTTTTGTATTATAACCATCATGGAGGTAGGATGTATGGGACAAAGCAAAGTAATTGCCATGAATAACATTACTTACACATAACTCCTAGACAAACACCTGTAACTGGCTTTTTCCTTCATCTTCAGTATAATATTTCCAAGATGGGAAGATACGCACATACGATTTAACAACATCAAATGCGATAGATGCTAAACTACGAATAGCTGGTTGTGCCTCCTCCACAGGAATAGGCGTACTAACTGGTGGAGTTGGTGGAGTTGGGGTTCGCCGTGGTAGTACTGGCCCTTTGGGCACTGGAGCTGCCTTACTACCTGCTCTTGTTTGGGAGCTCTGTGGTGGAGATGGTGCTGTGTCAAAAGGAACTGGGTTACTATCTGCTGGGGTTGGGGTTAGATTGGGTGAAGCTGGTTCTCTATCCATCGCAGTAGGGGTACAATCTGCGAGAGTTTGGGTTATGTGTGGTAGGGCTGGTTCTCGTGCATGTACAACTGGGGTGCTATCTTCACCAAGAGGTAGCACTGTTTTATTTGAAGACCGTGTTTTTAGTCCGCTAGATGCTGGCATCACCCGCTCCAATTCAAATGGTTGATAAACAGGAAACATAGTTGAATGTACAGACATTGTATGAGAAACGGATGCAATAGATAGTGTGGAAAAAAGAGGGCATGAAATAGTTGACATGTATATTGTTTAACTAAAACGGATAGCATGACATAATTTCACATATATGATGTCTATCTAAACTGGATAGTATAGCATAACATAATTCAAAGATATGATGAATAACTAAACAGGATCGTATGACATAATTCACCTACATGTTATCTAAGTAATCAGGATCACATCCTTTAATTCACATATGTGATTTATATGCTAAACAGAGGGCATTAGATATGATGTCTGAACTAAGAACATGGTGTTGAATATTGTGTATATGATGTCTAATCTATGCAATGAAAGACACCATATGCATGATATGAGCTGTATAACCGTTCCAAGTTAGAGCATACACCGCGGTGGGGGAATAGGACTGGTCATCTGTCTCTAAATCCATCTCTAAGGAGCTATCGGGACCCAACAAGAGATCTGCTTCGACAGGTAGCACTGTCTGCTCAGAAGGCCTTGTTTTTCACCCCAGATTTTTCAATCGCCCACCCAAATGGCTGATTCACAGGAAGAGTAGTTTAATCTAAAAACATTGTCGAAAAATGGAAATGTAATGAAGAAAAGGATGGGCAAGATATCATTCAAATATATGATGCCTGGTTAAACAGGATGGCATTGCACATTTCACGTATATTATGGCTGGCTAAAAGACATGAGACTACACAATTCCCATATATGATATAGAAACTAAACAGGTGGCATTACAGAACATGTCTAAACTAAGCAGATGACATATATGATTTCAAAAGTAGGCACTACAAGGCAACATATGCATGATATGACTAACATCATCATGCCAAGGTAGAGCAAACACCTTGGGGGTAAATAGGAGTGGTCAGCGGCGTCTGAATCCGCCTGAGAACAGATAGCTTCCTCTGGATTACAATCTGGAGAGGGGTGGGGAGGGTTTGCCATTGAACCCACCATGGAGCGATGTCTGCATGACATTGTATTGCCGCGCAAAACTCTTCTCTTTTTCTCTACATGTTCAGCATGACTGTGTACAATATCTGACATGCATACGAAAAAATATGGTGAGATTATGTAAGGAGAGCATGCAGAAATTTAGAGTGATGGTAACAACCAGTGGATGGATCCAAATTTAATGATAGTAGGCTGATGATTGCTTTAAACTTAATAAAAAGACAGATGATGATTGCTTTACTATTCGTTTCCCACCCAAGATGAACAACATAGGCATACCCTAGGTGAACCAGATATTAGACAGAGATACTATTCATTGCTTCCTCGATATGTACCCCATAAATAATTTAGAACTCAAGTCTGAACATTAATCTGTAATCTGAATGTTACTGTCGAAACTGAACGCAACGGTAGCAAAGAGGCACTTGACATGTAGTTTAGGGAGGGCCTGCAGTTCATCTTCAACCTGCACCCCCCTGAGCCGCCAGCCACTACCGGCCGAACCGCCGGCCCCAGCGCCACCTTGCTGCCCTGAAACAACTCCCCACCGCCGATCCACCGCCGCCCCGGCCAGCCCTATAGCCCCCCCGCCCCCACCCTGAACCCTAAGATAGATAGTGGGGTACCTCTTCGGCGAGCCCCCGTCCCCGCTGCGGGTGGTTCTTCCTTAACTCCGGCGAGCCCCCCACCCCCTGAAAATGTAGCGACCAACCCTCAAACGGTCTGACCTCTGTGCTCAGGTGTCATCCCTGGATCAGTAATGCTGGCACCACACAGTACTTTGACGGATTTATAACAGAGTAGCAATCACACACTTATTACATCGAATGTCTCGAAGAGAACTTATTACAATAAATATGGCTGAAGGCCATCTAATAATGATAACAACGGAAGGCTTGGAAGATAAGTGAGTCCATCAACTCAAACGGCATCACTGAGTATAGAACCACGACCTAAAAGGCACCTTACTCGTCGTCTGAAAAGTCTGCAACATGAAACGTTGCAGCCCAAAAACGGGTCAGCACATGGAATATGCTGGCAATGTAACACATAGAGAGTAATGAAAGAATAAGCTATACTACATGCATATATGGCTGGTGGAAAGCTCTATGGTTACAGTTTTTGCGTAAATCCAATTTTTCCCTACTGCAAAGGAATAAATTTTATATAACTATCATGGTGGTTGTTAAACATCGAGAATGGTTGACAACATCCTCAATCGCAACTAAAGTAATCATCCTTAAAACCCAACAATATTAATTTAGTAGTAACATGATGATATTCACATGATATCCAAGTACTAGATACTCAAAACGTCCATAACCGGGGACACGGCTAACCATGATTAGTTTGTACACTCTGCAGAGGTTTGCGCACTTTTCCCCACAAGACTCGATCGCCTCCGTTGGATTTCTCGCACTACATGGTGTTTGATAAATGGATGACCGAGACACAGTCTTTCAGAAGCGCTAGCACCTTACGATGGATAGACCGGTACACATACTTTCCCCTACATTTGCTAGTCTACCCTGTAAGATTTCGCACGACTTAATCAACTATGCCAGAGCCCATAATGGCTTGTGGCTGCACACGGAAGTTTCTAGTTTGAATAATCTCATGATCCCTTTGAGCCTGAGTGGCGGTCCATAAAGAAAACAACAGGCAACCCTGGAATACCCAGGTACCTCAATCCACCCAGATGTGTGTTTAAGTTGCCACCTTAGATAAACAATTAATTAACAATCTCACATCTGTCATGGATATCACTCACCCAATCCACGTCTACTAGCATAGCATGGCATAATAAGCAAACGTAGAAGTAACTCCCAAAGGTTTGATAATAAAACAGGTAATAGGTACTACCTCAACTACTTCCCATCCCACAATTTAATTAGATTCCTAATCATGCAATGTTTGATGATTGATCTAATGCAATAAAAACTGGGTATTGGGAAAAGGTATGATCAAAGTATTACTTGCCTTGCTGATGATCCGCGAAACCTAGAGATTCGAAGTAACAGGCGGTGCACTCTGGGTATTCTATCACAGACAAACAAACAAGCATACAATAAGTATTCATCTAATGCACAGGTAAAACTCAAATAAGAGATCGAACCAGAAAGTTCAACTTAAGAACTCCGGTTTGCAAAAAGAATCAAATCGAACGAAGCAAGGAAAGTCAAACGGCGAAATAAAACAACTTAGTTCTACTAATCTGGATCTAAGTCAAATTTTACAGTAGCAAAAACTTTTTCAAGTTGGTTAAATGAATAGAGGGCTTCGAGACGAAACTCCAAGCGCTTGAATCGCCTGATTCCGATAAACGAGCGAAAAGTTATACTAAAACGAAAATCGGATCAGAAATCGCGATCAGAAAATAACCGCGGAAAATCCGAGAAAAAGAAAAACGACGAACGGATTAACAAACGTACGTTCGTTATCCAGATCTAAACGATGAACACGTTCGTTAAAACGAACGAACGAGCGAACGCTCGCTATTTAACCTAAACCGGCAATAAAAACCGATCTAATAAAGAAAAACGAAAACCTAAAAAAAATCGGCGGAAAAACCAACGAAAACCGATCGGTTTTAATAAAAAAACCGACGGCGCGGTAAACGAGGTGGTGCGAACCTCGGGCTGCGTGATCGGCGGCGGCGGCGTCCGGCGACGGCGCGCCGCGGGCGGCGAGGCGGCGGCGGCGGCGCGGGGCTGAGGCTCGGGCGGGGCTAGGGTTTGGGGGTGGCGGCTGGGGCTTTGGGCTGGCTCCCCCCCAGCTTAAAAAGTCCCCGCGGGCCGGAGTCCTAGTCGGACAGGGCCCGTAGGTCGGTTCGTTTTTTTTAAATAGATACGCGCAGAAGAAAAATATAAATAAATACTAAACTGACTCCAAAAATCCCGAAATAAATTTTCCCTGACTTCTAAAATCAAGCCGGACAACGTGAACATTTATTTGGGGCCTAAATGCAAATTTGAAAAACGCATATTTTTCCTAAATTCAAATAAAAATATCGAAAAACTCCGAAATAAAATCTTAATTGATTTTATTATTAAATCCTCAATATTTCTTTATTTTGGTAAAGTAATTTCATTCCCTCTCTCATATTTTGTAATAGAAATAATTGATGATAAAATAAATAAAATCGAATGATCCTATTCTCAAAATTTGAGAAATCTCAAATATGAAAATAACGAAATCCCCAACTCTCTCCGTGGGTCCTTGAGTTGCTTAGGATTTTCTAGGATCGAAAGCAAAAGCAAATAAAATATGATATGCAATGATGATCTAATGTATAACATTCCAAATTGAAAATTTGGGATGTTACAAAACTACCCCCCCTTAAGATGAATCTCGCCCTCGAGATTCGGGTTGGCTAGAAAATAGGTAAGGGTGGTCCTTGAGCAAATCCTCCTCTCGTTCCCAAGTGGCTTCATCCTCCGTGTGGTGGCTCCACTGAACTTTACAGAACTTGATAACCTTGCTGCGTGTGACACGGCTGGCAAACTCGAGAATCTTGACTGGTTTCTCCTCATAGGTAAAATTGTTATCCAACTGAATTGCTTCCAATGGCACTGTGTCTCTCAAAGGTATGTCAGCCATCTGCGCATGGCACTTCTTCAACTGAGAAACGTGGAACACATCATGAACTCCTGAAAATCCTTTGGGTAATTCCAACTTGTAGGCCACTTCTCCCATACGCTCCAAAACTCGATATGGTCCTACAAATAGTGGCGCTAACTTTCCCTTAACTCCAAAACGCTTAATTCCCCGAAGTGGTGATACTCGAAGATTAACCCTGTCTCCGACTTCGTAAACTGTCTCCTTGCGTTTAGAATCTGCGTAGCTCTTCTGCCTGGACTGGGCTACCTTGAGCCTATCGCGAATCAACTTCGCCTTCTGTTCAGACTCCTTAATCAAGTCAGGTCCAAACAACTGGCGGTCTCCAACTTCGTCCCATGACAACGGTGTCCTGCACCTCCTTCCGTACATGGCTTCGAAAGGGGCCATTTTCAAACTGGTTTGTTAGCTGTTGTTGTAAGAGAACTCTGCATATGGCAAATTGCCATCCCAACTAGATCCGTAATCTAGCGCACAAGCTCTCAGCATATCCTCCAAAATCTGATCTACTCTCTCGGTCTGTCCATCTGTCTGTGGATGAAAAGTTGTACTGAACTCTAGCCTGGTACCCAAAGTCTCATGCAACTGCTTCCAGAACTTTGAGGTAAACTGGGTTCCTCTATCTGATACAATACTCCTCAGAACTCCATGCAGAAATACGATCCTGGTCATGTATATCTTTGCCAACTTAGCGCTGGTGTAAGTGGTCTTTAGTGGGATGAAATGAGCTACCTTCATCAACCGATCAACTACAACCCAAATCGAGTCATAGCCGGAACGAGTCCTTGGTAATCAAGTGATAAAATCCATGCCTAGCTTATCCCACTTCCATTCGGGTATCGACAGTGGCTGTAACAACCCTGCTGGCTTCTGATGCTCTGCCTTTAGTCTCTGACATACATCACAAACCGCTACATACTCCGCAATATCTTTCTTCATTCCGGTCCACCAGAAAGTATCCTTCAAATCCAAATACATCTTGGTATTTCCTGGGTGAATCGAATAGGGTGAATCATGTGCCTCTTGCAGAATCAACTTCCCGATCTCCGGGTCATTGGGCACATAAACACGGTATTCAAACCATAGGGTATCGTGCTCATCCTCACGAAATCCTTTAGCTTTTCCTTCGCTCATTTTCTCCTTTATAGAAGCAATCTCCTTGTCAGTCTTCTGAGCTTCTCTGATTCTATCCATCAAAGTTGACTGAATCTCCAATGCTGCTACATAGCCTCTCGAAACTATTTCCAAACATAGTTCACGAAGATCCTCGGCTAACTCCTTTGGTATTTCTCCCGTCATTAGTGTATTGACATGGATCTTACGGCTCAATGCGTCAGCTACTACATTAGCCTTTTCGGGATGATAATGCAATCTCATATCATAATCCTTGATGAGCTCCAACCATCTCCTTTGTCTGAGGTTCAACTCCTTCTGCGTGAAAATGTACTTCAAACTCTTGTGATCCGTGTACACCTCACAATGATTTCCAATGAGGAAATGTCTCCATGTTTTCAAAGCATGCACTACAGCGGCTAACTCCAAATCATGCGTGGCATAATTCAATTCGTGAGGCTTCAGTTGTCGTGAAGCGTACGAAACAACTCTTCCCTCCTGCATAAGCACTGCACCAAGTCCTCGACGTGAAGTGTCGCAATATACTTGGTCTGGTCTGGCAAAATCAACACTGGTGAGGTAACCAAACGTTTCTTCAATTCCTGGAAACTAGCCTCACACTCCTCAGTCCATACGAACTTGGTATCCTTTTTCAGCAACTCCGTCATAGGCTTTGCAATCTTTGAGAAGTTCTCAATAAATCTCCGGTAGTATCCTGCGAGTCCAAGAAAACTCCGGATCTCTCCAACTGTTGTTGGTGCTTCCCAATTGGTCACAGTGATAACCTTTGTGGGGTCAACTGCTATCCCTTCTCCGTATATAACGTGTCCGAGGAATCCTACTTCCTTCAACCAAAACTCACATTTGCTGAACTTGGCATATAACTGGTGTTCTCTGAGCTTCTCAAGTACCAATCGCAAATGTTCCTTATGCTCTTCTTCATTCTTCGAGTAAACCAGAATATCATCAATGAACACTACGACAAACTTATCCAGAAACTCCATAAACACTTTGTTCATCATGTTCATAAAATAGGCAGGTGCGTTAGTCAGACCAAATGACATAACGGTATACTCATACAGTCCATATCTTGTGGTGAATGCTGTCTTAGGTATGTCCTGCTCTCGAATCTTCAACTGATGGTACCCTGATCGCAAATCGATCTTGGAAAACACTTTAGCTCCTCGCAAACGATCAAACAGATCATTGATCATTGGTAGAGGGTACTTGTTCTTGATTGTTACTTCGTTCAATCCGCGGTAATCAACCACCATCCTTAACGATCCATCCTTCTTCTCCACTAGAAGTACTGGTGATCCCCAAGGCGAAGAACTTGGGCGAATGTAACCTTTATCCAATAACTCCTTAATCTGCTTCTTAATCTCCACCAAATCCTTTGCGGGCATCCTGTATGGTCTCTTCGATATTGGCCCTGTGCCTGGCAAAAGCTCAATCAAAAACTCAATATCTCTATCTGGTGGCATGCCTGGCAACTCCTCTGGAAATACATCTGGGAAATCCTTTACCACTGGTACTTCCTCCTGCACAACTCCTGATTAGGAATTTACTTGTGTCCTGTTTGGCGCATGCCGGGATACATACTTGATCCTTCTTCCTTCTGGCGTTGTAAGCAAAATTGTCTTACTAGCGCAATCGATGTTTCCTCCTTACATCGACAGCCAATCCATACCGAGAATTACATCCAAACCTTGGGATTCCAGAATAATTAAATCCGTTGGGAAAACATGCCTTCCTATACTTAATGGCACTTGAAAACATCCTTGGCTGGCCATGTACTCCGCTCCTGGTGAGCTTACTAGCATAGGTGCTTTAAGAGTCCTAGTGGGTAGGCTATACTTTTCCACAAATCCCCTTGATATGTATGAATGCAATGCACCAGTATCAAAAAGAATGAGTGCAGTAAATGACTTAACCAAAACTTACCGATTACTGCATCAGGCTGAGCTTCAACCTCCTCCACATTAACGTGGTTCACCTGTCCCTTGTTGAAAGGGTTCGGCTTCTTTCTCGAACTTCCATTGCCATTCTGGCCTTCAGGACATTCATTGGCATAATGTCCGGTCTTGGAACACTTGAAACAGGTGACTTGTCTCAGGTCTCTCTTAGCTGGGGTTGATGGGGTGGTACGGTTCTGGCCGTTGCTTCCTCCATTCCCATTACCATTCTTGGAGCCATTATGATTGTGTGAGCTACCTCCTCCCTGGGTATGCTGAAAATGAACTCCCGATTTAGGGGTAAGACGGGGCTTCTGCTGAGCTCCTGAGTTGTACTTCCCCTGTCCATACTTCCTCTTGCGGTTTTCAATCTGCTGCTGCTTCCCCTCAATCATAAGAGCACGATCTACCAACTCCTGGTAGTTGTTGAAGCTTCCTACCATCAACTGCATACTCAGCTCATCATTCAGTCCTTCCAAAAACTTCTCCTGTTTAGTTGCATCCGTAGCAACGTCATCTGGGGCATAACGAGCTAGCTTACTAAAGCCATCCACATACTGGCCAACTGTCCGTCCTCCTTGGCGCAAGTTGCGAAACTCACGCTTCTTCATGGCCATAGCTCCTGCTGAAACATGGGCAGTACGGAAAGCTTGCTGAAACTGATCCCATGTGACAGTGTCTACAGGGTAAGTGGCTGTAAATGCACATGAGACAAATGCACACAAAATCACTTCATTCAATCAATCAAGGGCATACAATCGGTCTAGAACTATCGCAAAAGTGTGTGGACTATAATATGTACATGGTGGAACACTACTAGTGTTATGGTAGTCTACTAGAAAAACTGCTCCGATGAAGACTCCATGATATCTGCTCCAGCTTCGTCTTCGAAATCATCATCACTAGGATCGGAATCAGTGTCGTCGATGATGATGTAGTTATCTGGACAGGTGCAATCTTCATCTTCTCCTCTGGGTGCTGAGTTTCCCATGAGTTCTTCAATCTTCTCCTTAAGGTCGCCGTTTTGTCTCACTAGAGCTACAATCTCATCCATGTAGTCCTTGCGTGTGGCCTTCAGTTCTCCTTCTAGCTCAATAATTTTGGCTTTTGCTTTATTCAACTCCATCATGTCTACGCACATCTGATTCTCCTGGCGTCGAATGTGCTGGTTTAACTCCTGGATGAAAGCTGCAATGGATCTATCCTTCTTGGTGCTAACTATCTCCCATTGTTCATCTCGGCGTCCGCAAATCTGGTAAATAGTATCCTTGAGGTCTTCTTGATAAACTTCTCCAATGCGTCCCATGGTGATGTGAGCTGCCATGCTCTTTCCCAGACTCCAGGTTGGTGCATTAAAAACACACCCTATGGGCTCCGTGACTGGCGAGAACGTCCTTCCTGGAATTTGAGCTTGAATCTTCGGACGCTCCTCTTCGGGTAAAGTGGCGTTGTAGGTCCCGGTGAAGCTTGGTATTCCAATGTTCAGGTACTTAGTGACTTCCTTCAGGTGTCGTCTAAAAGGTGTATCTTCATCCGGCTGCATGAACTTGATCCTTGCTTCCGTCATCCTAAAAGAGTAGAAAAGATGAGGAGTCAGAAATGAGAAGAGAGTAGTAATCTAGGGCTTTAGCTTAGTGGTCGTGTCCTACAGTCAGCGTGTGCTCTGATACCATGTCTGTAGCGACCAGACCTCAAACGGTCTGACCTCTGTGCTCAGGTGTCATCCCTGGATCAGTAATGCTGACACCACACAGTACTTTGAAGGATTTATAACATAGTAGCAATCACACACTTATTACATCGAATGTCTCAAAGAGAACTTGTTAATATGGCTGAAGGCCATCTAATAACGATAACAGCGGGAAGGCTTGGAAGATAAGTGAGTCCATCAACTCCAACAGCATCACTGAGTATAGAACCGCAACCAAAAGGGCACCTTACTCGTCGTCTGAAAAGTCTGCAACATGAAACGTTGCAGCCTGAAAACGGGTCAGCACATGGAATATGCTGGCAATGTAACACATAGAGAGTAATGAAAGAATAAGTTATACTACATGCATATAAGGCTGGTGGAAAGCTCTATGGTTACAGTTTTTGCGTAAAGCCAATTTGTCCCTACTGCAAAGGAATAAATTTTATTTAACTATCATGGTGGTTGTTAAACATCGAGAATGGTTGACAGCATCCTCAATCCCAATTAAAGTAATCATCCTTAAAACCCAACAATATTAATTTAGTAGTAACATGATGAGATTCACATGATATCCAAGTACTAGATACTCAAAACGTCCATAACCGGGGACACGGCTAACCATGATTAGTTTGTACACTCTGCATAGGTTTGCGCACTTTTCCCCACAAGACTCGATCGCCTCCGTTGGATTTCTCGCACTACATGGTGTTTGAGAAACGGATGACCGAGACACAGTCTTTCAGAAGCGCTAGCACCTTACGATGGATAGACCGGTACACCTACTTTCCCCTACATCTCCTAGTCTACCCTGTAAGAGTTTGCACGACTTAATCAACTATGCCAGAGCCCATAATGGCTTGTGGCTGCACACGGAAGTTTCTAGTTTGAATAATCTCATGATCCCTTTGAGCCTGGGTCGTCCATAAAGAAAACAATAGGCAATCCTAGAATACCCAGGTACCTCAATCCACCCAGATGTGTGTTTAAGTTGCCACCTTAGATAAACCATTAATTAACAATCTCACATCTGTCATGGATATCACTCACCCAATCCACGTCTACTAGCATAGCATGGCATAATAAGCAAACGTAGAAGTAACTCCCAAAGGTTTGATAATAAAATAGGTAATAGGTACTACCTCAACTACTTCCCATCCCACAATTTAATTAGATTCCTAATCATGCAATGTTTTAGGATTGATCTAATGCAATAAAAACTGGGTATTGGGAAAAGGTATGATCAAAGTGTTTACTTGCCTTGCTGATGATCCGCGAAACCTAGAGATTCGAAGTAACAGGCGGCGCACTCCGGGTATTCTATCGCAGACAAACAAACAAGCATACAATAAGTATTCATCTAATGCACAGGTAAAACTCAAATAAGAGATCGAACCAGAAAGTTCAACTTAAGAACTCCGGTTTGCAAAAAGAATCAAATCGAACGAAGCAACGAAAGTCAAACGGCGAAAGAAAACAACTTCGTTCTACTAATCTGGATCTAAGTCAAATTTTAAAGTAGCAAAAACTTATTCAAGTTGGTTAAACGAATAGAGGGCTTCGAGACGAAACTCCAGGCGCTTGAATCGCCTGATTCCGACAAACGAGCGAAAAGTTATACTAAAACGAAAATCGGATCAGAAATCACGATCAGAAAATAACCGCGGAAAATCCGAGAAAAAGAAAAACGACGAACGGATTAACGAACGTACATTCGTTATCTAGATCTAAACGATGGACACATTCGTTAAAACGAACGAATGAGCGAACGCTCGTTATTTAACCTAAACCGAAAATAAAAACCGATCTAATAAAGAAAAACGAAAACCTAAAAAAATTGGCGGAAAAACCGACGAAAACCGCTCGGTTTTAATAAAAAAACCGACGGCGCGGTAAACGAGGCGGGGTGAACCTCGGGCGGCGTGATCGGCGGCGGCGGCGGCGTCCGGCGATGGCGGGCGGCGGCGTCGGGCGGCGGTGGCGCGGCGGCGGCGCGGTGGCGGCGCGGCGGCGGCGGCGCGGGGCTGGTGTGCGGGCGGAGCTAGGGTTTGGGGGCGGCGGCTGGGCCTTCGGGCTGGCTCCCCCCGGCTTAAATAGTCGGACACGGCCCGTAGGTCGGTTCGTTTTTTTAAAATAGATACGCGCAAAAGAAAAATACAAAGAAATACTAAACTGACTCCAAAAATCCCGAAATAAAATTTCCCCGACTTCTAAAATCAAGACAGACAAAGTGAACATTTATTTGGGTCCTAAATGCAATTTTGAAAAACACATATGTTTCCTAAATTCAAATAAAAATATCGAAAAACTCCGAAATAAAATCTTATTTGATTTTATTATTAAATCCTCAATATTTCTTTATTTTGGGAACGTCATTTTATTCCCTCTATCTTATTTTTTAATAGAAATAATTGATGATAAAATAAATAAAATCAAATGATCCTATTCTCAAAATCCGAGAAATCTCAAATATGAAAATAACGAAATCCCCAACTCTCTCCGTGGGTCCTTGAGTTGCTTAGGATTTTCTAGGATCGAAACCAAAAGCAAATAAAATATGATATGCAATGATGATCTAATGTATAACATTCCAAATTGAAAATTTGGGATGTTACAGAAAAACGGCTGACCCAAAAGTCGATTCAGTCGACTGAAGTTTAGCTAAATCGGAGCAGAGCAGCAGCACGAGCGAGGGGGAGAGCAGCAGCAGTAGCAGCGCGAACGAGCGAGCGAGAGCCGGAGCAGCAGCTGGGCGAGCGAGCGATCGAGCGAGAGTCGGAGCAGCAGCAGCAACGCGAGCGAGCGAGCGATAGCCCGAGCAGCAGCAGCAGATCTGGCTGGTATGGACGCCGCCGCCGAAGGGGCCTCGCACTGGGGGAGAGCCGCTGTGGAGATGTCGCTCGCGGCGCCGGCTTCAAGGTAGCCACTCCATGGGGGTGTGGGATGGAGCACCGTCGGCGTCGGGAGGTCGAGCTAAGGAGAAGGTGCGATGCGATGAGTGTACAACCTTTTTGGTGGTGCCGAGTAGGCCTCGGCTTCGTCCGAGGAGTAGGTGAGGATGTTGCGGTTCCGGTGGAGCAGGTTAAGGCGGCGCTGTGGGGATGGAGCAGCCATGATAGGCGAGGCGATCGTCGGAGTAGCTCCTTCGAGTTGGAGGACAGGGCGGCTAAACCGGTGGGACGACGAGATAGACGACGGATCCTCATCCGGGGAGGTGGATGAGGGACGTCGAGCTGTTGTGGTGGACGACATCATCGGGGAAGAGGCTCCGGCTGGGCAGCGGTGAGGTGGCGGACGGAGGAGGGTGGGGTTTCGCGGCTGGAGCGGAGAGGTTATGGCGGCCTAGGATTTCAAATGGAAAAAAGGAGGCGATGGGAGGGGGTGAACCATGACTTAGGGACAGGCTTGTCCAAAATGTAGGGTGTGTTACAAAAGTACCTCGCACCGATTTGAACTAGCGGCCCTTTCGGCTCAGGGTTAGAAGGGGAGATTTCGCATGTCGGGATTTGGCAGCTCGAGGGAGTTTTCCGCGCGTTGTAATTTCGGGATAGCAAGGTGCGGGTTGTGAAGGCGCCAGTTTTGGGAGCACGATATCTGAATTTTCGGGATATAACAAGGCGCGGGTTGAATTTTAGGGAGAAACCTAACGTGTAATAGTGTACTTGTACGTACCAAATCAATTCGCACTTCCCTCAACCAAAAAGAAAACAAAAAAAATAAAAGTATTCACACCACACAAAGAGAGAGTCTTGCCCCGTTTTACTATAAAAATGCTATTTAAAGCTACTCATACCAACAATTTAGTGCAATTAAATGCTATTTGGTAGTATGAATCCATGTTATGTCCAATTAAATTTTTTCGCTTGCTGTATAATGCATGTAACCTACTCATACCAACATTTTAGTGCATTCCAAATTTCTATAGTACCGCTGCAATTCGAACTGAATTTGAATTCTTCTCTATTTCAATAACAAATCTACAATCATGATTGTTGCCAACTTCAACCATCATTCATGTATTACCTTAATAACACACCACATGATTACTATACAGATAGATATGAACTTTATGTACTACATGAACTCGAATTCTATTTTTTGAATACACTTGATGTTGATTCCAAATAATAGTACATTTGATGTACTAACTATATATTCATAATCTAAACCATGTTCCATACGTGTACACAAAGTTTATCACACATAGTATAGTGCCATGTAAGTGCATCTAGTGCCCCTTAGTGATTTTGGTGTATTAAAGACTTATAGGTTAAGGGACTAATGTGTTTATGAGTGTACACAGGTCTATAAGTCTATGAGGAGTTTTATATTTACAGAGAAAGTTGACCCCTAAAAATGAAGTTCTTCGACTGAGGACTTTGGATTTCTGAAGACTTTCTGAAGACTTTGAAAGTGAAGAAATTGGTGTGACCTCGAAGACTTGGTATTCATTCAAGGAACATGAAGCGTGAAGACTTTTGTTTTCGTAGTTTCATTTTTTCTTTCTTGAGTCATAGGAAACACCGTACTGTTAAAGGGGGTCGAGTAAATACTAAGGAAAATTTTCCATGTGATGCTCAACTCAAAATCCTACACCTACCAATCCCTTCAAGTGAAGCCATTGGAAATCTCATACAACTCAGTCAATTTCTTCAGTGACAGAGACGAAGTTCTTCTGGTCTCTGAGGAATTTGTTCTGACTGAGGAGTTACGAATTCACTAGTGTGGATTGCCTACACAGTGAGTAACATGATAGCCCTGAGGAATTTGATACTCAAATTTCCGACTGTTGCTGTGCTATGCGCCAGCTGTCCCAAAATATCTACCCACCTAACGGTCATATCATTGAAGGGCATTTATGTCTTATCATGTCGGGCTGCTCCCTAGGTTGTAAATAGCCACCCCCTACAACCACTAGCTGGTTGGCTGCTCCGAGAGAAACTGTCACTTGTCATTTGAGAGCATCCCATCCTCCGAGGACTTTGAGAGAAAATCATCGAGTGAGGAAAACCCAAACCTAAACACCTACAAACCCAAAGTGATTGAGCATCACTGAAGAGATTGATCCTACGTGGATTCGACGCTTGTTACCTTTGAAGACTGTGCTTCTTCCAAACGGTTAGTCGTCATGGTCTAGAGCATCCAAGAGGAATTGTGGATTGCCGAGTGACCGAGTTTGTGAAGGTTCGGAAGTCACCTGAAGACTTACCACGAGTGATTGGGCGAGGTCTGTGTGACCTTAGCTCAAGGAGAATACGGTGAGGACTGTGTGTCCTCAGGTTTAAATACCTAGCCGCTCCAACCAGATGTACAACTGAGACAGCAGTTGGAACTGGTCTGCCAAATCATTGTCTTCACCAAGCTTACTGGTTCTATTTCCTCAACACTTTCATTTCCTCATTATAGTTGTTGTGTGCTTGTTCATATCTGTTTGAAGACTTTGACTGAAGAATTTCACAATTTCCTCAGTTCAATTTCTTCAGTTTGTTTGTCTTCATCCTGTGTTATCCTGTGATTATGCTTTATGTACTCCGTGCTTGTCTTCATTTCATCATGATGACCATGCTTGTGTTCTGTTATGTTTATTTTGAGTACTTATTCCGCTGCTAGTAGTTCTTCGCCAAGGATTTTCCTCACCTGCAAATTCCTCAGTGAAGAATTCATAAAAATCGCATATTCACCCCCCTCTAGTCGATATAACTCACTTTCAATTGGTATCAGAGCAAGGTACTCCCTTGTTCTGTGTGATTTTGGTTTAACCGCCTGGAGTTTTAGTTATGTGGACCACAGGAATGAAGACTGTGTCATGCCCCATCTTTGACGGCCATGAGTATCCCAAGTGGAAGGCCATGATGAAGAAGCGCCTCATGGCGATGAACAGCGAGCTATGGACCGTCACTGAGATTGGTCTGACCGATCTTTGCAAGATGGCGGAAGCTGATGACATTCACAAGTACACTCTTCTCAACCTCACGGCAAAGGACGTCATCTGCTCCTGTCTGTCTCAAAATTAGTTCAGGAATATCATGCATCTCGATCATCCGAAGCCTATCTGGGACCGTCTCTATGAGGTCTATGAAGGTCATCGAACCCATCATGATCCTTGGTTTGAGGACTTCAAGGAATCTCTCAAAGCGATGACATTCGAACCAGAATCATCATCTTCTGCACCATGCCTGATGGCAAAAGATGCAAAGGTAACTGAGTGCTGTCTACTTGAATCCAGTGATGAATTTGGACCCAGCTATGTCAAACTTGCTTCCCTTGCCAATAAACAACAAAGAGTTTTGGAAAAGGTTCAATACATGCTAAACAAGAGTGATGATATGGTGGGTGAAGAAATGGATCAGTCGAAAGCTTTGGCTGAGAGTCTTCAGAGACTTCAGTGTAAGTTTGACACCCTTCAAGGTCATCATAACACTCTCTTATCTGACATGAGAAGCTTTCTTATGAATTTCTTCAGAGAAAGCAAGATCTTGAAAAGCTAAGAGTGAGTTATGAAGATCTTCAGAAGGAACGCGATTCATTACTTTCTCAACAAATCAGCGCTGCTTAGGAAGAATTTGTTCCTCCATGTTTGAAATGCATTGAATGTGAATCTGCTAATTCTTCACCTAAATGTTCAAATGCTTCTAATGCTACAAATTCTTCAACTCTCTTTGCTATCACTAATTCCTCATTTGAGGACATTGCTAGTATCACTGATGATGCAGGGCTGAAGGAATTGTACATGACAGGCATGTATAAAAGCCTCAAAGGGCATCGGACTCTTTGTGATGTGCTTAAAAAGCAGATCCTCAACAGGAACCCTAGGAAAGAGGGTATTGCCTTTGAGAGGAAACTCAATGCTGATGGTACATATTGGAAGCCTGAGCAGTACCCCAAAACCTGTTGTTGCAAAGGGACCTCCAGTTGATCCAGCTAATCTATCTGGCTTTACATGTGAATCTCCTCATTCTTCTGATGAGTCATTTGAACAACTATAAACTATTCAAAAATCAGAATGGTGAAGTATTTGCTAGATATGTTGGCACTAACTGGAGGAATGGTTCCCCTATGAAGAAAATTTGGGTTCCCAAAAGGTTCCTTGAAAGTCTTCAGGTGAATGTCCTCATGACACCACCTGTGAAGAATAGTAACCCCAGATCAAATTCTTCATATGGACCAAATTCTTAATATGGATCTAAGTCCTCATACGGACCAAATTCCTCACGTGGATCAAATTCCTCAAAAGGATCAAAGTCCTCATATGAATATCATCGTGCTAACAAATCTGTTTCACAGGGAAGAGCTAAGGGCTATGAACATGAGCATTATTCTTCAAACCATTATGTTCATAAGTCCTCGAAGAATTTCTCTGCTTATTCATATGCTTATCCTAGCTCCTCTTATGAGAAACGAAATGGACTGGCTTCTATGCTGCCTTTCTCGTATGGAGCTCGCAGAGTGATGAACTCTTTGCCATCCCTTCAGATGTGGGTGGTGAAGAAAAAGAACTAATATCTTATGCAGGGTCAGGTCTCCAGATGTGCGTAAACATCTGAAGAATTTGCTGGAGACCTGAGAATGCCTGAAAGGACACAGGCTAATCATGAAGAAATGAACTTTCATTTCTCACGTCCTCATACTGCTTTATCTGTTCAATTGCTTGATGAAATTGATCTGATGAATTGATGTCATATTCTTCACTGATGAAGTATATGAGTTCGTAAGCTGCACAAATTCATCTGCAGGATGATCAACCCAAAGCCACTGAGTGGGTCCTTGATAGTGGATGTACAAACCACATGACTGGTGACAAGAATCTATTGATGGATGCTCCCTTATCTCCATCGCATCTGAAGCATATCATCTTCGCTCACAAAGGCAAAAGTCAAGTATTGGGTCTAGGTAAGGTTGCGATCTCAAAGGATCGACACATGGACAAAGTCATGCTTGTCGAGTCCTTAGGATACAACCTCATGTCTGTCTCAATGCTTTGTGATCTTGATATGGTTGTTGTCTTTGGCAAGTATCGTTGTGTTGTGATCATGGAAGCTGACAATTCCAAAGTCTTCGAAGGCTTTAGGAAAGGAGACTTGTATATTGTTGATTTCTCTACAGGACCACAACCAGCCATGTGCCTACATGCAAAATCTTCAGAAGGTTGGCTATGGCATCAATGACTTGGTCATGCAGGCATGAGGAATTTGCACACGCTTGCGAAGAAGAAGCATATCATTGGCATTGAGAATGTCAAATTCCTCAAGGATCACTTGTGTGGAGTCTATGAAGCTGCAAAGATGACAAAGGCTAAGCATCCAGCGAAGACTATCATGACTAATACTTGACCATTTGAATTGCTTCATATGGATCTCTTCGGTCCTGATCATTATTCTGCAGTTTCAAATGATGCATCTCAATATGGCTTTGTTATTGTTGATGATTACTCTCGTTACACATGGGTACACATTGTTACTTACAAACATGAAGTGCAGGAAGTCTTCGAACGATTTTCCTCGAGGGCTTCAACCAACTTTGGTGTGAAGATCAAGCACATCAGAAGTGACAACGGAACTGAGTTCAAGAATTCTTGTCTTGATGACTATCTTGATGAACTTTGTATTACTCATGAGTTATCTGCTCCTTATACTCCTCAGCAGAATGGCGTCGTGGAGCGCAAGAACATGACTCTTGCTGAGATGGCTCGCACTATGCTTGATGAATACAAAATGCCTCATCGTTTCTGGATTGATGCAATTGATACTGCGTGCCACATCATCAACAAAGTATATCTTCACAAATTGTTCAAGAAGAATGCCTATGAACTCCTCACTGACAAGAAACCCAATGTGAGTTATTTCAAAGTCTTCGGTGCTAAATGTTGGATCAGAGATCCTCATCACAACTCTAAATTTGCACCAAAAGCACATGAAGGTTTTATGCTTGTTTACGGAAAGGACTCGCACACCTACAGAGTCTTCAACAACGTTCTTCACAAGGTTGTTGAAACTGTAGATGTGCGGTTCGATGAAACTAATGGCTCGCAAAGAGAGCACCTACCTTCTGTGATAGATGAACCAGCACCTGAGGAATCTATCAAGTTCAAGGCTACTGAGGATGTCATTCCTACCGAAGAATCTGCTTAAGAATTCATTCCAGAACGTGAAGAACGTCGAGCTGAGGCACCTGAAGAAAATGGTGCTTGATACGTCTCCATCGTATCTACTTTTCCAAACACGTTTGCCCTTGTTTTGGACTCTAACTTGCATGATTTGAATGGAACTAACCCGGACTGACGCTGTTTTCAGCAGACTTTCCATGGTGTTATTTATGTGCAGAAACAAAAGTTCTCCAAATGACCTGGAACTTCATGGAACGCCTATTTGGCAATAATAAAAAATCCTTGCAAAAGATGAAGACCGGGGGTCCCACACCCTAGCCACGAGGGTGGGGGCGCACCTGCCCCCCAGGGCGCACCCCCCTACCTCGTGGGCCCCCTGGAGCTCCTCCGACCTCAACTCCAACTCTATATATTTTCTTTCGGGGAGAAAAAAATCACGCAGAAGAATTCATCATGTTTTACGATACGGAGCCGCCGCCAAGCCCTAAAATCTCTCGGGAGGGCTGAACTGGAGTCCGTTCGGGGCTCCGGAGAGGGGGATTCGTCGCCGTCGTCATCATCAACCATCCTCCATCACCAATTGCATGATGCTCACCATCGTGCGTGAGTAATTCCAGTGTAGGCTTGCTGGACAGTGATGGTTTGGATGAGATCTATCATGTAATCGTGTTAGTTTTGTTAGGGTTTGATCCCTAGTATCCACTATGTTCTGAGATTGATGTTGCGATGACTTTGCTATGCTTAATGCTTGTCACTAGGGCCCGAGTGCCATGATTTCAGATCTGAACCTATTATGTTTTCATGAATATATGTGAGTTCCTGATCCTATCTTGCAAGTCTATAGTCACCTACTATGTGTTATGATCCGGCAACCTCGAAGTGACAATAATCGGGACCACTCCCGGTGATGACCGTAGTTTGAGGAGTTCATGTATTCACTATGTGTTAATGCTTTGTTCCGGTACTCTATTAAAAGGAGGCCTTAACATCCCTTAGTTTCCATTAGGACCCCACAGCCACGGGAGGGTAGGACAAAAGATGTCATGCAAGTTCTTTCCCATAAGCATGTATGACTATATTCGGAATACATGCCTACATTACATTGATGAATTGGAGCTAGTTCTGTGTCACCCTATGTTATGATTGTTACATGATGAACCGCATCCGGCATAATTCTCCATCACCGATCCAATGCCTACGAGCTTTTCCTATATTGTTCTTCGCTTATTTACTTTTCCGTTGCTACTATTACAATCACTACAAAACACCAAAAATATTACTTTTGTTACGGTTACCACTACTATCATATTACTTTGCTACTAAATACTTTGCTGCAGATATAAAGTTATCCAGGTGTGGTTGAATTGACAACTCAACTGCTAATACTTGAGAATATTCTTTGGCTCCCCTTGTGTCGAATCAATAAATTTGGGTTGAATACTCTACCCTCGAAAACTGTTGCGATCCCCTATACTTGTGGGTTATCAAGACTATTTCCTGGCGCCGTTGCCGGGGAGCATAGCTCTATTCTTTGAGTCACTTCGGATTTATATCTGCTGGTCACTATGAAGAACTTGAAAGACGCTAAGACAAGAATTTATCCCTCAACTACAAGGGGAGGTAAGGAACTACCATCTAGCTCTGCACTTGATTCACCTTCTGTTTTTAGTAAGCTTGCGACACCTAAACCTGCTTCTGTTATTCATTCTGATATGTCGCATGTTATTGATGATGCCACTTCTGCTATGCATGGTACTGATGATGAAACTACTTCTATGCTTGATACTACTGTGCCCCTTGGTGAAATTCTTGATGAACAAATTGCTAGGGCTAGAGAGAAAGAAATTATTGAAACTGATTATATTGATGAAAGTGATGATGAAGACTTGCCCGTTATTCCTGAGGGTTATGTTTTTGACAAAGAAGCTTCTTTAGCTATTTTAGCTTGCAAAGATAGATATGAGCTCAAGAGATTATTAGCTAAATGGAAGCAGCAATCTCTTAATGATAGAATGAAACCCGACCCAGCTTTTGCTACTTCACCTATCTGTGTTACCGATAAGGATTATGAATTCTCTGTTGATCCTGGTATAATTACTTTGGTTAAATCTTGTCGGCGTTCTGGGAACGGGGGTCCCCAGACTTGCGTGCCTGCGGCCTGCGGCGTGGCTCAAATGGGGGCCCAGCGTGGCCCATCTGCATCGACACAAGACTCAAGACCCTCGCGCGGGGCCAAGCCTCGCGAGGCGGACGACACGGCGCTTCCTCAGGCTGGCTCGCGAGGAGGCGGAGAGATCAAGGCGGGGTACCTCACGAGGTGCCCATGACGCAAGCCATGACGATCGGGGGTGCCAGGCGGGCGCCAGCCCGCGCAGCGTCTCCCTTTCCTCTTTGGTGCAAAGGGAGCAAGCGCAGGCGAGAGGATCAAGCAAAGGCACCCATTTCGGTGCAACGAGACCAAGACAAGTCCAACGGTGGGAAGGAGGTCACCATGGAGCCCAGGACGGCGTCACCACAGAGCCTTTGGCAGGCGAAAACCAACTTTAGTCAGGATAGGTGTACCAGATGTTCCCCTTCGAATTGGCCAATTGTTGGCGCCCTTCCCACTCAATATTTGGGGAGAGGCCCAGGGCCTTTGCCTATAAATAGGACTAGCCACCCCCAGGGTAGAGGCATCGAGCATCTAGGATCTAGCAATCAGGCAAGCAGAACTTGGAACTTGGGCAAGTAGAGAGAGAGAGAGAAGGGCGATCGAACTCCCCTTAGCAGTTCATCCCCTTAGCCAAGAACAGGCCCTCGCGAGGCTGTTCTTCCTTGTACTATTCATCATCATCAGCCCAAGAGGCAATCCACCCACCACAAACTAGAGTAGGGTATTACACCACAACGGTGGCCCGAACTAGTATAATCCCTGTGTCTCTTGTGTTGTTCTTTCAGTAGTTAGTTCTCTGCGAGACGGAGAGGTAGAGGGCAGAAACTCCGCGCGCACTCCAGAGTTCGAACCTCAAGGGTCTGCCGGAACCCGTGATCCGACATTTTGGCGTGCCAGGTAGGAGTGCGCTGGAATCTGCCTTCCTACCGCTTCGTCTCCCGTTGCATCGTCGTCACCATGTCCAGCGACCAGGCGGGCAACCAAGGCCCATGGGCGGCATGGCCCATCTGCGCGGAGCCGCCCGCTCCGGGCGACCCCGCGCCATAGGCAGCCCGTGGTCCGCAGGCCGCTGCGGGCCGCGGGCGACGCGGGCAAGCCTCCACGACCCTCACACCGCGGCAGGCGCGGTTGGCAGCGAGGGCCTCCAATCACGCCGCAACCACGACACCGTACACCCGCCGGGAGCAGGCGAACTCGAGGGCCGCGCTCATGGTAGCACGGGAGCTGCTACAGTGCAGGCTACTGGACGACGGCCACGACGTGCTGCTAGAACGGGTCGCCGAACTCCTGGGCTTCGCCGCTTCGGGGGCTCACCCCTCCTGCATCCAACTTCCGCCTCAAGCTCAGGGCAGCGCACGAGGAGGCCCCACGCACCCCCGCGGGCCTCAGGACTACCCCCGCACCAGCGAATCCGCCGACGCCAGACTGGCAGTGGCGCTACCCCCGCCCCCCACGCGCGAAGGAGAGGGGCTCGATGCGGCCCACGGCGCCAGCAGGCAACCACGCTACCACCCCGCGGTGGGCACGACAAGCAACGCCGCATGGCGCATGGAGCACTACAGCACAACATTCGGGGTGGCGGCGCCAGAAGAATACGTGCCCCACATGATGGACCAAGGGCACGCTCACGAGGGCGAGCAGGGCTCACTCTTCAGCCCCAGCTGGGGAGACGAGACGCCAGAGGCCGAGCCCTTCCATGAGCCCCAGGACGGCTTCGTCGGCCACGCTGGGGGCAACGACTATTGGGTACCGGTAATTCCTCAAGAGTAGGCGTATGCTAATCATGGGTCACAGGAGGTGCAGGTCGCCACAGCGAGCAGCTGCCCCGCTCCCGCGGCCTCCTACCCCTCGGGAGGAGGACGCCGGGGGCTGCAGGAGAGGGGTAGGGATCCTACATCACCACCGCGGCGTTCGGAGCAAGGCGTTCTTAGAAGGTAGGCCCTCCGCTGGGCAGGCGCCTGAGGGCCTGCCCCTGGCGGAGGACCCGTGGTCATCGAGGGAACCGCTGGCGACCGCTCTACCCCACCGGCGGCGTCCTGGTTTCCGGTCGTCGTTGGTGGCACTAGAGTGTGGCGCAAGGCGGGGCCCTCGTCTGGCGATATGAAGCAAGGCCGGTTCCTGTGAAGAAGGCCCAGTGCCTGTGAAGCTCGCCGCCCCGTGACACTCTCACGTAATAATGAGTGGGGATGTACACGCCCCGGAGTCTCAGGGGTGCCGGCCTCAGGCCCTGGGGCTCCCTCCCACGCCCAGTGGACATCACTTAGCTCCGTGCTGGTGAGAAGACGTCCAAGACTAGATTAGGTGCCGGATGCGGCCTTTTTTGTCTGCTTTCATTGCCTTTTCCCTTTGGTTGTAACCTTTTCCCCTGCTGGATTTAAGTTGAATTCGAATTTAAGCTTTGCGTGTGTTCGGGGAAGGGGTGCTTGGTCTCGTTTGAACCATTTCTCGCGTTCTTGTCACCACCACACCACAGCTGCCTCCCCTCGCGAGCGCCTCGCGAGTCGGGCCAGGCCTAGCTTGAGCGCGGCCCAGACTGCCGCTGTCTCTCCCTCGCGAGGTGACCTTTGGTGCTTGCGGAGATTGTATTCTCATAAAAAGGCCCGGAGCCTGTGAAGAAGGCCAATGCCTGTGAAGCCGTCCCGCTCAGGAGAAGGCCCTGAGCCTGTGAAGAAGGCAAACGCCTGTGAAGCCATCACGTCTAGGAAAAGGCCCATAGCCTGTGAAGAAGGCAAATGCCTGTGAAGCCATTGCTTTTAGGAAAAGGCTCGGAGCCTGTGAAGAAGGCAAGTGCCTGTGAAGCCATCACGTCTAGGAAAAGGCCCAGAGCCTGTGAAGAAGGCAAATGCCTGTGAAGCCATTGCTTTTAGGAAAAGGCCCGGAGCCTGTGAAGAAGGCAAGTGCCTGTGAAGCCATCACGTCTAGGAAAAGGCCCAGAGCATGTGAAGAAGGCAAATGCCTGTGAAGCCATTGCTTTTAGGAAAAGGCTCGGAGCCTGTGAAGAAGGCAAGTGCCTGTGAAGCTATTACGTTTAGGAAAAGGCCCGGAGCCTGTGAAGAAGGCGAATGCCTGTGAAGGCGTCTCGCTCGGAAGAAGGCTCGGAGCCTGTGAAGAAGGCCCACGCCTGTGAAGTTTCCTGTCAGCAACGACCCCATATCCTGAGGTTTCAACTATAAAGCACCCAAGGCGCGGCGCCCTCCAGCAGGCAGCTTTGGAGCCAGCAAGGAACAAGGGTAAACCAGCCTACCGTCAGGCACGCGCGCGATTTAATTACCATTGATATAATGGATACAAGTTCTTGCATGAGGGGCTTCCCCTCCCAAAATGCTCTCACAACCGTCAGGCCAAACACCTGAGTTCTATCTATGCAGGGTAAAAAGACGGGGATAGTACATGGTCAATCTAACAAATCCCCCAATGCATCCTCGGGAGCGCCTCCTGAGCTGTCGCTGGCGTCGCTGAACTCGCCTTCGTTGTCTGCGCCACCATCAGCGGCGTTGGGATCATCCACCACGCCACCCTCGTCGGCAGCCACGATCGCGTCGTCGCCATCCGAAGTGAATGCCCGGACAAGAGCATCCATGTTGTTCTCCACCCAATCCGCCAGGTCGCCCCGGACGGCCTGGGGGACTGGGGCGATGGCGGCGTCGAAGTCGAAGTGGGGGTCCATGTTCCTAAGATGGCTGAAGACGCGGGAAAAGGCGCGCCCGAGCAGGGCGCGGCTCATCTCCTCCACCAACCTATCGGCCCTGACCGACCGTGCCTCCGGCTGTGTCACCACGGCGGTGAAGAACTGCAGGTTGCCGACGTAGTTGATCGTGTGCGGCTCGCCAACGGCAGCCTCACAGATTTTGCCCAGGGCAGTGTTAGCCCTCTCCCTGAGCGTGGTGAGCATGGGGCCGTGCACGTGCTCCAGGACTTGCCGCTGGCGTATCTCGTCGGCATTCTGACGCTCGACGGCCACATCCTCTTCCACACGTTGGCGAAGGCGGATCACCTCGGCCTGGGAGGTGGCCAGCTCTTTCTGCGCTGCCTCAAGAGCGGCCCGGGAGGCGTCGGCTCGTCGTGTCGCCTCATCCCGTTGGGCCCTCAAGGCGGTGGTTCTGCCCTCGGCTTCAACCCGGATCATCCCCAGCTTCCCCTCGAACTCACGCTCGAGGCCTTGGCGCGCTATTGCCACCCGACGACAAACCTCCTCCAGGACACGCGCTTCCCGCGCGGCGACATCATCTTCCGCCTGCGTCACTAGGCGCTCCCTCGTCTCCAGCTGCTCGTACTCGCGGGTGCGTTCGGCGGCTTCCAGCACCAACGCTTCCTCGTGCTTCCGAAGCTCAGCCGGGTCGCCAGAAGCCACCTTCATCGATGCAAGGGCTGCATCGCGCAGCTCCGCTTGCTCCTCCAACGAGTGACACCGGGCCAAGAGCTCCCGAGCCCGTTCTTCTGCTGCTTCTCGCCGTCGGTCTGATCCCCGGGCCTCCTCAGTGGCCTGGGATCGAGCCGCCAGAGAAGCCTCCAGTGATGCCTTCGCCTCTTCGTCATCAAGGTCGCGCTGATGACGCGCGAGGGCAGCGGCGGCCTCCAGCTCGCGCCTCTCTGCGGCCAGGCGCAGGCCTCGTCTTCCAGGCGCGCGTCTTCCTCAGCGAGCTCCTGCCCAAGCAGGTCTACGGCGCCATTCGCCCTTCGAAGGAATTCATGGTGACGGGCACAGCGCTCCGGAGCACGCTCAAGCACATCTGCCACCCCATCATCCGCCCCAAGCGGGCTCGAGGACCTCGGACCATCGCTCCGGCCCCGGGCAGAGGGCTGGGGGCTGGCGCCCTCACGACGGCCGGCCGCGCCGCATCAGAAGCCCGGCCTGAGTCCAACCTGACCTCAGGAGAAGGGCCCAAGGGGTGCCTCTGCCAGTCGCAGCCTGCGACCAGACAAGAAGCCCATGGCAGGCTGCCTATGCCAAGAGAGGGCCCGCGGAAGGAGATCACGGGGACAGAAGGGTCGCCTCGCGCTATGCGACGGTCCACCCCGTCGCTCGCCCTAATCACAAGGGCAGTGCTGCTCGGGGCACTCAGGGGCGGCGGAGGAGACGAAGCCAAGGAAGGCGGCAACTCGGCGGCTTCATCAAGCTCAGTAGGAAGAGTCCTGTAGAGCAAGGATTAGCGGATGCAGCAAGTGGGTTAGGAAACAAGGAAGGAGAAGACTTACTCATCGGTAGCAAAGTATTTCCGGTGCTTCAGCAAGCGACAAGGGAAGTCATCGCCCAGGGCCTCCCTTTTTCTCCGGAGGGCCTCAAAGTCCACACGGAAGCGACCCAGGAGAGATGCACAGAAATCAACCTGCGAAGAGGACGGAGCACCAAGGCTACTTGCGTCGAGGACACATGCCTGACGCGCACAGTCAGTTGCCTCGCCAGAGGCCATGGCCAGGGGCTCAGGAGCCTCGGCCTCGAGCGTCGGAAGCGCCAGCGCCTCACCCGCAGCCTCGGCAGCACGGTCCTCATGAGCTGCCCCATCAAGAGCATCGCCAGGTGCGGTCACATCATCAGCGGCTCTGTCGACCCCCGCTGTCTCCAGCCTCCCTGCACCACCACTCGAGGAGGATTCGCCTAGGCCGACCGGAAGGGTAATTACCACCACAGGGTTCTCACGAGGCCCTTGGAAGCCGACAGGGCGTAGCCCCCACTCATCGAAGGGGGGCATCTGCCTCACGAAGTCATCCCTGTTCTGGCAGAGGTACAGCAAAGCTCCCCCCTGCCGGATACTGCCGAGGTTGGGGTCGCCTGTCAGGCCCAAGAGCACCTTCCTCAGTGCCGCGGGCATCAAGTCTTCTTCCTGAAGCCTCATGCGGTCATCATGCCCGCTGAAGGCCCACATTCGACGAGAATGGCACTGGAGAGGGGCAATGCGGCGCAATAGGAACTCCTTCACCACCTTAGGCGCCGTTACGCCGAGCTTTTTCAAGGACATGAAGCGGTCCCAGACGAAGGCGAGCCGGGGGCTCACGAGCGTCTCCTGACCCTAGCCTGAATTGGGCACAGCAGGCGAAGTCGGCTTCGCCAGCAGGGGGCTGGGCACCCCGACATCAACGTACAACCACCGCTCGTGGAACCCGGCTAAAGGCGGGGGGAGGTTGAAGTCAATACCAGAGGCCGTAGTCTCAGGCGAAGCTACGAAGCTCACGCATGCCGAGCATTGAGTGGGGACGACAAGGCGCAAAGAGAAGAAATGGCGCAGCAAGGCGACAGAAGGAGGAATGCCCATCAGCGCCTCGCAAACAAAAGCAAAGACTGAAAGGAGGGCAATGGACTCAGGACCCAGATGCATCATGTGGATCTAATAATGAGTGAGGACGGCGTTGAAGAAATCGAAGAAGGGAGGAACCAAACCCGCCCACAAGGCGTCGGCAAAGTAATGGACCTCGGTGATTATCCTGTCAGTGGGGAAGTGATACGTAGGCCAGCCCGTCGTCCTCCCACACTCGTTGAAGGCGGTGGCCAGAGCCGGGCCGAGCTTACCCAGGCATTCCAGATTGAGTATGATTGAGCGGCCGACGGCAGGCGCCACCGGCGGTGGCGGGCGAGATGGAGACGCAGGCTTCTTCCCCTTCTCTTTCTTCGTTGGAGCCATGGCGGCGGACGGAAGAGAGGAGATGTGAGATGGATTGGAGGCAAGAGTCAGAGTTCGGAGGGAGGAAGAGCAGGAGACGGCCGAGCAACAGGGAGAGGGGCGGCTGTGTACAACTGTGGGGCAACCTAGCGCGGCGCAGAATAAGGGAGCATGGGTGAACAGTATCGCCCACGTCCAATCAAACCACCACGCGGCGCCCAGGCCGCAGGCTGTTAGGGCCCGCGGTGCTTCGCCCTTGCCCTTTTGCCTCTCGGCACGACCAAGTCCATGCGCGCCTTGGGCCCGGGGGCTACTATCGGCGTTCTGGGAATGGGGGTCCCCAGACTTGCCTGCCTGCGGCCTGCGGCATGGCTCAAATGGGGCCCCAGCGTGGCCCATCTGCATCAACACAAGACTCAAGACCCTCGCGAGCGGCCAAGCCTCGCGAGGCGGACGACACGACGCTTCCTCAGGCTGGCTCGCGAGGAGGCGGAGAGATCAAGGCGGGGTACCTCACGAGGTGCCCATGACGCAAGCCATGACGATCGGGGGTGCCAGGCGGGCGCCAGCCCGCGCAGCGTCTCCCTTTCCTCTTTGGTGCAAAGGGAGCAAGCGCAGGCGAGAGGATCAAGCAAAGGCACCCATTTCGGTGCAACGAGACCAAGACAAGTCCAACAGTGGGAAGGAGGTCACCATGGAGCCTAGGACGGTGTCACCACAGAGCCTTTGGCAGGCGAAGACCAACTTTAGTCAGGATAGGTGTACCAGATGTTCCCCTTCGAATTGGCCAATTGTTGGAGCCCTTCCAGCTCAATATTTGGGGAGAGGCCCAGGGCCTTTGCCTATAAATAGGACTAGCCACCCCCAGGGTAGAGGCATCGAGCATCTAGGATCTAGCAATCAGGCAAGCAGAACTTGGAACTTGGGCAAGTAGAGAGAGAGAGAGAAGGGTGATCGAACTCCCCTTAGCAGTTCATCCTCTTAGCCAAAAACAGGCCCTCGCGAGGCTGTTCTCCCTTGTACTGTTCATCATCATCAGCCCAAGAGGCAATCCACCCACCACAAACTAGAGTAGGGTATTACACCACAACGGTGGCCCTAACTAGTATAAACCCTGTGTCTCTTGTGTTGTTTTTTCAGTAGTTAGTTCTCTGCGAGACGGAGAGGTAGAGGGCAGAAACTCCACGCGCACCCCAGAGTTCGAACCTCAAGGGTCTGCCGGAACCCGTGATCCGACAAATCTGATCCTATTCATGGCTATGAATCTGAAACTGTTGTGGCACATCTTACTAAACTAAATGATACAGCCACCCTGTTCACTAATGATGAGAGATCTCGCTACTTTTATATCCTTAAAATATTTCTGTTCTCATTAAAGGGTGATGCTAAGATATGGTTTAATTCTCTTGATCCTGGTTGTGTGCGTAGTCCCCAGGATATGATCTATTACTTCTCAGCTAAATATTTCCCTGCTCATAAGAAACAAGCTGCTTTAAGGGATATATATAATTTTGTGCAAATTGAAGAAGAGAGTTTCCCAAAAGCTTGGGGGAGGCTTCTCAAGCTACTTAATGCTTTGCCTAATCATCCTCTTAAGAAAAATGAAATACTTGATATCTCTTATAATGGACTAACCAATGCTTCCAGAGATTACCTGGATAGTTGTGTTGGTTCTGTTTTCAAGGAAATAACACCGGATGAAGCTGAAATTCTATTGAATAATATGTTGACAAATGAAAATAATTGGACACTTCCTGAGCCAGCTCCTGAGCCAATTCCTAAACCAACTTCGAAGAAGAGAGGTGTTCTATTTCTCAGTCCTGAAGATATGCAAGAGACAAAGAAATCTATGAAAGAAAAAGGTATAAAAGCTGAAGATGTTAAGAATTTACCTCCTATTGAAGAAATACATGGTCTTAATTTACCGCCTATTGAAGAAACATATGATCTTAATCCTTCACCTATTGAAGAAACTCATGGTCTTGATAACCCGACACAGGTAGTAAAGGTAAATTCTCTCTATAGATATGATAAAGCTGAAATCCCCCCTACTAAAATTGCTAGCCAATGCTTGGATGAGTTTGATAACTTTATGGTTAAGCAGGAAGATTTCAATGCTTATTTTGGTAGACAATTAAAACAAAATGCTTATATGATTGAGCACTTGGGTGATTATATGGCTAATGTTAAAGGTGAACTTAAACTCATTACCAAAAATGCTTCTATGGTTACCACTCAAGTAGAACAAGTACTTAAGCCTCAAAATGATTTGCTCAATGAAATGAATAGTAAGAAAAATGATTATGCTGTTAGATTGGCTACTAGAATTAGTAGAATGACTCAGGAACCTTTGTATCCTGAAGGCCACCCTAAGAGAATTGAGCAAGATTCGCAGAGAAATAATATTGATGCACCTAGTTATTCTAAAAAGAAGAAAAAGAAAAATGGTAGGACTTTGCATGCTTCTAGTGAACCTATTGCTGAAACACCTGAGAATCCAAATGATATCTCTATTTCGGATGCTGAAACACAATCTGGTAATGAACATGAGACTAATGAAAATGCTATTGATGATGTTCATGATGATGCTCAACCTAGTAATGATAATGATATAGAAATTGAACCTGTTGTTGATCTTGATAACCCACCATCAAAGAATCAACGTTATGATAAGAGAGACTTTCTTCCTAGGAAACTTGGTAAAGAAAGGGAACCTTGTGTTCAGAAACCCATGCCTTTTCCTCCCAAACCATCCAATGAAAAGGATGATGAAGATTTTGAGCGCTTTGCTGAAATGATTAGACCTATCTTTTTGCGTATGCGATTAACTGATATGCTCAAAATGAATCCTTATGCTAAGTATATGAAAGATATTGTTACAAACAAAAGAAAGATACCGGAAGCTGAGATTTCCACCATGCTTGCTAATTACACTGTTAAGAGTGGAATACCAAAGAAACTTGGAGATCCATGAGTACCAACTATACCATGCTCCATTAAAAGAAACTATGTTAAAACTGCTTTATGTGATCTTGGAGCCGGTGTTAGTGTTATGACTCTCTCTTTATATCGTAGACTTGATTTGAATAAGTTGACACCTAGTGAAATATCTTTGCAAATGGCTGATAAATCAACTGCTATACCTGTCGGTATTTGTGAGGATGTGCCTGTTGTGGTTGCAAACGTTACTATTTTAACGGACTTTGTTATTCTTGATATCCCCGAGGACGATAGTATGTCTATTATTCTTGGAAGAGCCTTTTTGAATACTGCAGGGGCTGTTATTGATTGCAACAAAGGCAATTTCACTTTTCATGTTAATGGTAATCATCATACGGTACACTTTCCGAGGAAACAACCTCAAGTTCATAGTATCAACTCTATTGGAAAAATTCCATCGATTATATTTGGAGGTTTTGAATTTCCTCTCCCTACTGTCAAGAAGAAATATGATATTCTTATTATTGGGTATGTGCATATCCCTGTTGAGGTAAGATAGTGTTATTCGAAATTTCTCCGATTTCATGTTATTCGAAATGAGTTTGTTAACAAGACTTGATCAACCTTGTTAGTGGATTCCTTTTGACGAGCATGAGATGGATGAAACTAGAAGGCACAACCTTGTGTACCCTCTCTCTACTTTCTTTTATTTAGTTGAAATAAAGTAAAAATAGTATTTTTCTGTCTGTTTTCTGATTTATCTGTGCAATATAAAAATACCCCGAAAATAAAAGTTCTCCCAATGCCCTGAAAATGGAATATGATTTTTCTGGAATATTTGAGAATATCTGGCACTGAGAACATAGTAGGAGGGGCAAGCACCTGGCCACGAGGGTGGAGGGTGCGCCCTACCCCCCTGCCTCGTGGGCCCATGGTGGCCCTCCTCCACTTATTCCTGCACCCACACACTCCTTCTTCCTGCCACAAACACCAATATCCAGCTCAAGCACGAGTTCTAGCTCATTTTGCTGCGATTTTCGATCTCCTTGCTCAAAACCCTCTCGCAAAACTGCTTGGGGAGATTGTTCCTTGGTATGTGACTCCTCCATTGGTCCAATTAGTTTTTGTTCTAGTGCTTTATTCATTGCAAATTTGTGCTGCCTAGGTGACCATGTTCTTGAGCTTGCATGTCAAATTTATATGGTTCCAAGTAGTTCTAATGCATGATATAGTCTCTAGGCACTTGTAGGAGTAGTTTCTATCAATTTTATTGAGGTTGGTTCACTTTTGTTTGAAGTTACTAAAAATTTCAGAAATTTTTCATAGGAAGAAATATGCTTAGGAAAATGTTCCAAGGTGATTCTTCAAGGAAGCAAGGACCCAGGCTTGCAATGCGTGATGCTGACGAGGAGCCACCAAGGGACGCTCCAGTGCGGCCCTATGAATGGCCTTCAGAAAATTTTATAGATCGAGCGGGAATCAAGGAAGATTTAACGCATATTTGCGTAATACTGACCTTGTGAGCTTCGAGGCAGACAAATGCCGCCAGTACCACTATCTCACTAGTTCCTTTGTGAGGAGGTTTGAATTTTCATCTTCACGCAAAAGGAAGACATTTTATTACCAGAGAGGAGGTAGATGAGTACGAGAGGAGGGCGGAGGCAGCACGCCGCCATGCTGCAGCTCAGGAGGTGATAACCGCTGCATCTCAGTACGACCCTAGCTACACCTACGGGTATCCGCCTGGCCATCCGTGGCAATAAAACAACTTAGGCCAAAAGCCTAAGCTTGGGGGAGTACGTATTTCCCACCGACATTACATTTATGTTTACACACACTCATTGCTAGATGTCGGTGCTCATACTCTTTCACTGTAATATACATGCTAGTTTATTTTCTTTTTCTTGCTTTCTTCTTGTGTGTTTAATAAAATCTTTAGAAAAACCAAAAGAAATTAGTGTAGCTTCTAGCTAGTTTACTTTTCTTGTTGTAGTAGTAATAATTAAAAGAAAACCCAAAAATATTTCCCGTTCTTCTTTTGCTTGTTGGGAGCTTTCTCGTGTAAATAGTTTTATTTCTTTTCTTTTCTTTGGGGGTCGATAGGAGAAGACCATGATTAAATTGTTGAAGTGGCTATTATATGCATTATTGTTGATTTAACCAAGAGCCCATATTGCCTTGTCTTCTCCTGCTTATTGAATGCTCACAGATTCCAGCTTAGTCCAATGCACATACACTCTTATTATTATTCACATCGTTTGGTCGTGCAAGTGAAAGGCAATTATGATGATATGTGATGGACTGACTGAGATGAGATAAGCTGGTATGAACTCGACCTCTCTCATTTTTGTAAATATGATGAGTTCATCGTTCCTGATTCAGCTTATTATGAATAAACATGTTTGCAATGAAAATTAAAGATTATAGTTGCTCGTGCCATCCTTGATTAGCTATGAGTTATAATGGTTTACCTTGCATGCCAACATGCTATTAAAATGGTTGTGATGGGGTATAGTGGGGTGGTATCCTCCTTTCAATAATTTAAGTGACTTGACTTGGCACATGTTCACACATGTACTTGAAACAAATCAACATAGCATTCACGATATTTATGTTCATGGTGGATTACATCCTACTCATGCTTGCATCCAGTGTTTATTAATTTTAATGCATGTTCATGACTGTTGTCGCTCTCTAGTTGGTCGCTTCCCAGTCTTCTGCTAGCCTTCACTTGTACTAAGCGGGAATACTGCTTGTGCATCCAATCCCTTAAACCCCAAAGTCATTCCATATGAGTCCACTATACCATCCTATATGCGGTATCTACCTGCCGTTCCAAGTAAATTTGTATGTGCCAAACTCCAAACCTTCAAATGAAATTCTGTTTTGCATGCTCGAATAGCTCATGTATCAACTAGGGCTGCCCTTATCTTCCATGCCCAGTCCCATGCTTTATGCAAATTAAATCAAAATAATTTCAAACAAAACTCCCCCTGGGACTATTGCTAGTTGGAGACACTCGTTGTTTCGAGAAAGTCATGGATTGATGCTTGTTGGTGGAGGGGGAGTATAAAATTTACCATTCTGTTTGGGAACCGCCTATAACGTGTGTAGCATGGAAGATATCGCCATATCTTGGTTGTTATGTTGACAATGAAAGTATACCGCTCAAAATATTATTTATCACTATTTCAAAATCGAGCTCTGGCACCTCTACAAATCCCTGCTTCCCTCTGCGAAGGGCCTATCTATTTACTTTTATGTTGAGTCATCACCCTCTTATTCAAAAGCACTAGCTGGAGAGCGCAGCTATCATTTGCATTCATTACTATTAATTTATATTGGGTATGACTATGAATGGATCTCTTTTACCATGAATTACAATGTCTAGTCACTCCTTGATCTTTACAGGTGCTCTGCATTTATGTTTTGCGGTCTCGGAAAGGGCTAGCGAGCTACCATCTTATTATATCATATCATGATTGTTTTGAGAAAGTGTTGTCATCCGAGATTTATTATTATGGCTCGCTAGTTGATTATGCTATTGATATGAGTAAACATGAGACTTAAGAGTTATTGCAAATGTGGTTAGTCATAATCTTTGCTGAAAACTTGAATGCTGGCTTTACATATTTACAGCAACAAGAGCAAACAGAGTTTGTAAAAGTTTTTCTTTATCACTTTCAGTCTATCAACTGAATTGCTTGAGGACAAGCAAAGGTTTAAGCTTGGGGGAGTTGATACGTCTCCATCGTATATACTTTTCCAAACACTTTTGCCCTTGTTTTGGACTCTAACTTGCATGATTTGAATGGAACTAACCCGGATTGACGCTGTTTTCAGCAGACTTTCGATGGTGTTATTTATGTGCAGAAACAAAAGTTCTCGGAATGACCTGAAACTTCACGGAACGTCTATTTGGAAATAATAAAAAAGTCCTTGCAAAAGATGAAGACCAGGGGGCCCAGACCCTAGCCACGAGGGTGGGGGTGCGCCTGCCCCCTAGGGCGCGCCCCCTACCTCGTGGGCACCCTGGAGCTCCTCCGACCTCAACTCCAACTCTATATATTTGCTTTTGGGGAGAGAAAATCAGAGAGAAGAATTCATCGCGTTTTACGATACGGAGCCGCCGCCAAGCCCTAAAACCTCTCAGGAGGGCTGATCTGGATTCCGTTCGGGGCTCTGGAGAGGGGGATTCGTCGCTGTCGTCATCATCAACCATCCTCCATCACCAATTTCATGATGCTCACCGCCGTGCGTGAGTAATTCCATCGTAGGCTTGCTGGACGGTGATGGGCTGGATGAGATCTATCATGTAATCGAGTTAGTTTTGTTAGGGTTTGATCCCTAGTATCTACTATGTTCTGAGATTGATGTTGCTATGACTTTGCTATGCTTAATGCTTGTCACTAGGGCCCGAGTGCCATGATTTCAAATCTGAACCTATTATGTTTTCATGAATATATGTGAGTTATTGATCCTATCTTGCAAGTCTATAGTCACCTACTATGTGTTATGATCCGGCAACCCCGAAGTGACAATAATCGGGACCACTCCCGGTGATGACCGTAGTTTAAGGAGTTCATGTATTCACTATGTGTCAATGCTTTGTTCCGGTACTCTATTAAAAGGAGGCCTTAATATCCCTTAGTTTCCATTAGGACCCCGCAACCATGGGAGGGTAGGACAAAAGATGTCATGCAAGTTCTTTTCCATAAGCATGTATGACTATATTCGGAATACATGCCTACATTACATTGATGAATTGGAGATAGTTCTGTGTCACCCTATGTTATGATTGTTACATGATGAACCGCATCCGGCATAATTCTCCACCATCGATCCAATGCCTACGAGCTTTTCCTATATTGTTCTTCGCTTATATACTTTTCTGTTGCTACTATTACAATCACTACAAAACTCCAAAAATATTACTTTTGTTACCGTTACCACTACTATCATATTACTTTGCTACTAAATACTTGACTGCAGATATTAAGTTATCCAGGTGTGGTTGAATTGACAATTCAACTGCTAATACTTGAGAATATTCTTTGGCTCCCCTTGTGTCGAATCAATAAATTTGGGTTGAATACTCTACCCTCGAAAACTGTTGCGATCCCCTATACTTGTGGGTTATCAGTGCTGAAGGAAATGCTGATCAAATTCCTCGACGACAACCAGCTCATCCTCGCCTTGCAAAAGAAGTGCAAATTGAGAAGATCATCGATGACATTGAAGCACCAGGTCCTCTCACACGCTCAAGAGCTTCATTTTTATCTAACTTTTGTGGGCACTTTGCTTTTGTCTCTATCACAGAGCCCGCTAAGGTAGATGAAGCATTTCTGGAGCCTGAGTGGATTCAGGCCATGCAAGAAGAATTACATCAGTTCGAGCTCAACAACGTCTGGGAACTGGTCAAACGTCCAGATCCTCACAAGCACAATATCATTGGCACAAAGTGGATCTACCGCGACAAGCAAGATGAAAATGGCCTTGTGGTGAGGAATAAGGCACGACTTGTAGCTCAAGGCTACACACAGGTTGAAGTAATTGATTTCGATGAAACTTTTGCACATGTTGCTAGACTTGAGGCTATTCGCATATTACTTGCTTATGCTAACCATCATGATATCACTTTATATCAAATGGATGTGAAAAGTGCATTCCTCAATGGTAAGCTTGAGGAAGAAGTATATGTTGCTCAACCCCCAGGTTTTGAAGATCCAAAGCATCCTAACAAAGTCTTCAGACTCAATAAGGCCCTCTATGGCCTCAAGCAGGCCCCTCGAGCATGGTTTGATACTTTGAAGGAATTCCTCATGAAGAAAGGCTTCAAACCCTGTTCACTCAACCCTACTCTTTTCACTAAATCTTATGATGGTGAACTGTTTGTGTGCCAAATATATGTTGATGATATTATCTTTGGCTGTACTGACAAACGTTACACTGACGAATTTGGTTATATGATGAGAGCGGAATATGAAATGTCTATGATGGGAGAATTGAAATTCTTCTTAGGTCTTCAAATTCGTCAACAGCGCAATGGCATATTTTATACCTACTACTAAAAGAAATAGGTATTCTTAGTCTGTCATACTATTTTATAGAAAACCCCCTGATGTTTCTGACATTAAACCCGCAGTACATATCAAATGTTTTTTAAAATACTCATATCTTCTAAACCGTAACTCCAAATTTAACATGTTATATATGGAATTTGATTAGAAAAATATATAGAATCTGAATATGATGTTATTTTACCTGCTAACCGTTTAAAAAAAATACTATATAGGGTGCTTATTCAACAGTGCAGTATTCGTCTTTCTTTCATATCGGTACTGATCCAGATTGTGGATGAACATCTCAGCAAAATCAGGATTGGAGACGAAATTGAAGATCACTTGCCCGTTTCTTTGTACGTATTAAATCTACACGCAAACCGTGTTTAAATAGGGTGCAATCTTAATCAACAGTGCATTATCCGTCTTTCTTTCATGTCGGTACTGATCCGGGCTGTGGATGAACATCTCAGCAAAATCAGGATTGGAGACGAAATTGAAGATCACTTGCCCGTTTCTTTGTACGCATTAAATCTACATGCGAGCCATGTTTAAATAAAATACATGTGAAATCTTGAACTTGCGCTTTTGTTGGCAAAGACCATTTTATTGGGCTGTAGCTACAAATACTCAGATTATAGACCATTTTTTATAAATTAAGAGTGTGTGGTATTCTTTTCTCCCGTTGCAACGTACGGGCCCTTTTGCTAGTCATATCTCAGGAGAAATACCTCAAGGATGTACAGAGGAAATTCGGCATGCAAGATTGCAAAGGCGTCAAAATTCCTATGCCCACAAATGGCCATCTATGCACTGATGAAAATGGTATTTGTCGGCGTTCTAGGAACGGGGGTCCCTAGACTTGCCTGCCTGCGGCCTGCGGCGTGGCTCAAATGGGGGCCCAGTGTGGCCCATCTTCATCAACACAAGACCCAAGACCCTCGCGAGGGGCCAAGCCTCGCGGGGCGGACGACGCAGCGCTTCCCCAGGCGCGGCCTCCTCAGGCTGGCTCATGAGGAGGCGGAGAGATCAAGGTGGGGTACCTCGCGAGGTGCCCATGACGCAAGCCATGACGACCAAGGATGCCAGGCGGGCGCCAGCCCGCGCAGCGTCTCCCTTTCCTCTTTGGTGCAAAGGGGACAAGCGCAGATGAGAGGATCAAGCAAAGGCACCCATTTCGGTGCAACAAGACCAAGACCAGTCCAACGGTGGGATGGAGGTCATCGTGGAGCCCAGAACAGCGTCACCACAGGGCCTTTGGCAGGCGAGGACCAACTTTAGTCAGGATAAGTGTACCAGATGTTCCCCTTCGAATTGGCCAATTGTTGGCGCCCTTCCCACTCAATATTTGGGAAGAGGCCCAGGGCCTTTGCCTATAAATAGGACTAGCCACCCTCAGAGTAGGGAGGAGGAGAGCAAGCAGAGAACAAGCAGAGAGCAAGTAGAGAAAGAGAGAAGGGCGACTGAACTCCTGCTAGCAGTTCATCCCCCTAGCCAAGAACAGGCCCTCGCGAGGCTGTTCTCCCTTGTATTGTTCATCACCATCAGCCCAAGGGGCAATCCACCCACCACAAACTAGAGTAGGGTATTACACCACAATGGTGGCCCGAACTAGTATAAACCCTGTGTCTCTTGTGCTGTTCTTTCAGTAGTTTAGATCCTTGCGAGAACGGAGAGGTAGAGGGCACAATCTCCGCGCGCACCCCAGAGTTCGAACCTTAAGGGTCTGCCGGAACCCGAAATCCGACAGTATTGACTTCGATCACAAGGTATACCGCTCCATGATTGGTTATTTATTGTACTTATGTGCATCTAGGCCAGATATTATGCTTAGTGTTTGCATGTGTGCCCGATTTCAAGCTACACCGATGGAATCACACCATAAGGCTGTGAAGCATATTCTTCGATATCTAGCTCACACACCAACACTTGGATTATGGTACCCCAAAGGCTCGGCTTTTGATCTCATTGGATATTCTGACTCTGACTATGTTGGTGATCGCGTGGACTGCAAGTCAACATCTGGCACATGACATTTCCTCGGACGATCTTTGGTCTGTTGGTCCTCGAAGAAACAAAACTGCGTATCACTGTCTACTTCTGAAGCTGAGTACATTGCTGCTGGTTCTTGCTGTGCTCAATTGTTGTGGATGAAGCAAACTCTCAAGGACTACGGTGTCAATGTGAAGAATGTTCCTCTCTAATGTGATAATGAGAGTGCCATCAAGATTGCTCACAACCCAGTTCAGCACTCGAAGACAAAGCACATTCAGATTCGTCATCATTTTCTTTGTGATCATGTGTTGAAGGGCGATATCTCTGTTGAGCATGTGAAGACTGAAGAACAGCTAGCCGATATCTTCACAAAGCCCTTGGATGAGAAGAGATTTAGCAAGTTGCGGTGTGAGCTAAATATCCTAGAATCTTCGAATGTTCTTTGAAAAGGACACTCATCCTAACACTTATGCAAAATTGATGACTTAGATGTGCAACACATGAAGAAACGTTTTTCTTCAATCAATGAAGAATAACACTCTAAGTGTGAATTTGATTCTCAGAGCCCTACGACAATTGTATGCGGTGTCTGAAATCATCATTCTTATACGGTGGGTCACGCCACCACCAAAAGTTGAAAATCTTCAATTTGAGTTTTTCCTGAGTGTTTGAAATTCCTCAGTTGTTTATGTTCTTGAACTTTGCATTGCCTTCACTGTTTCCGTCATTTTTCTTCATTGGCTATATATACATATGAGTTTATGTCCTCTACAACATTCACTTATTGCTAATTCTTCAAGTTGCTATTTCTGCTAAGTGAATGTGATCGGACCCTTCCCCCTCTATGCTAAACTCAACCCAATCTATTCACAAATTCTTCATGTGCGTTCTATTTGAAACTCGTTCAAAATCTTCACTGTGTCCTTGTCAGCTGAAGAATTTGCAAACGGAACTTTTAACTTATCTTATCCAAAATTTTTGGCTTTGCCGCTCAAACCGTTCCGCATCCCACGAAAACACTTATCTTTTCACCCAAGATCACACACGATCTCCACTTCTCAGTACGTGGGTGACACATGTCAAGCGAATGAGAAGGGTCAGGGGCACGTTCGTCCAAGTTCTTCGGGCGAACAGTTTTTCACTATCGCTATAAATACCCCTCCCCTTCCTCACTTCTCCTTTACTCCGCTGGACCTCACTCCAGCTCGAGCTTATCAAACCCTAGCGCCTCCGCTACTTCATTGTCGCCGGTGAGGAAGAGCTTCACTGCCTCGACCTCGTCGCCGTCGTACTCGCGCCGGCCGCGGATTTCTTCACTCCGCCCCCGCCGTAGCTGTCTTCCTCAGCCGAGTTAGGGCATGGAAGATCTGAACTAACGAACTTCACATCTACACCTCTCAGTTCATCGTGTTCTTCGTTCAGGGTAATTAAAAGTTACTTTTACTACCCTCTTTGATTCAAATGATTTCTACAAAATATTCAAAGGTGTTTTTCTTCAAATTCTCACACACTAAAACACCTCATGTCATCTGTTCTTGATTCATTTCTCTAAGCTATATTTCTCTTCAAGATTCCTCAATTGTGTGGATTTCTGATCTTTACAACTCTGGAACCTAAGACAAAGAACGCTTAGTGAAATTCTTCAAGACTCATATGGTCAAATTCTTCAAACTTGTTCCTTTTGAAAAACCTCTGAGAACGCATATGACCTCTCCAAATTCCTCGCAACTATACTCTGTTCACAGGTACACATGTCCGCTGCTGAATCCCTAGGTTCTCATCAACTTAACTCATTTGTAGTGTTCCTCGAAGAAAAGTTGCATACATCTTCAGATAATTCCATTGTTCAAATTCCTCATCTGAAGAAAATGGTTGATGGAAAGAAGCCACAAAAGGGAGGAAAGAGGCCTGAGATCAATACTGCGTTTGAAATCCCTGATGACGTATATAAGTATTACTGCACTCCTGATGAGGCCAAATTTGGTAAGGAGGACAAGAATCAGCGCAAAGTGCGCATCCAAAGGATAGAGAGAAGATGGCCAAGAGAGTGGAGGGAGTACAGGTATGTTACTCCCAAATACATGAAGAAATTTGCTCTAAATCCTCCATGCCCAAGACCTCCATTGGCACCTGGCCAAGAAGCAGATCACACTAGCCTCAAATGCGTTGAGGATTATATTGATGAATGGGCCAAGCGCCAGGCCAAGCTAGCCAGACAAGCAAGAGAAGCAGTGAGGAAATTCAACGACGACTCTGCTGCTGCTGCCATTGCTAAGGCCTCTTCTATCAAGCCGAAGAAGGCCATGTCAAAGAAGCCTGCTCATAAGCCAAGTGCTTCACCTTCAATGCCCTCACGGCCAAGTTCCTCAGAAATGCCCTCACGGCCAGAATCTTCAAAGCCCTCACGGCCAACTTCTCATGCTGCTCCCGCTCCAAAGTCCTCAGCTCCTCCGCCAAAGTCTTTGGCTGCTCTGACCAAATCCTCAGCACCTGTGCATCTTGCCACGTGCCAAAGGACTGCAGGCATATCTATTGCCTCAGGAGCCTCTGCAAGTTCCTCGGTTGCTCCAAGTTCCTCATCTGGCCCCTCTCTGCTGAAGAAAAAGTCTGCTGCTAGACGAGGCTCTCGCCCAAGTCCTCATAAGAAGCAGGTTGCTTTCCAAGTGCCCTCTGATGATGATGAGGCTGATGATGATGAACTACCTGAAATCATCAGAGACAGACAAGTCAAGGCCGCTAGAGCCAAAGGCACGAATGTGCCTCTTCTTTTGGATCCCAAGTTGATCCTCGATTACATTGATCTCTGGCAGAAGGACCCCAACACTCCTATGCCTGATTTCAAGCTGACTCATGTCCAAAGTCATATGCTGACTGCCTTCATCCAAGAAGAAAAATGGAAATATGAGAAGGCCAGGCAGCTCAAGAAAGCACAATACAGGAAGGAGCGCTTCCTGAAGAAAAACGTTGTCTCTATGACAACTTAAGAACTTGTCACTATTCAATCTAAGATCAAGAAACTCAGTGATGAATTTCCGTATACCGTGCTGACTAGCTTGGAGCCAAAGCCAGATTTGTGAAGTTGACTGATAAATTCACCTCCAATGTTGCAGCCCCAATGCAACAAGAAAATCCTCAGGCAGAAGCATCTGCTCAGCCTACTGAAGAAAATGCCAGCACCGCTGATGACATTCAGGCTGCTGAAGAAAATCAGAGTACCAGGGCTGATGACTGCATTCCAGCCGCTGATGAAATTGCCAGGGCAACCACTAGTGGTGCGCCTGAAGAAAATGAACAAGTTAGGTGAGGGAGTCCTGGATTAGGGGGTATCCGGACAGCCGGACTATAACCTTTGGCCGGACTGTTGGACTATGAAGATACAAGATTGAAGACTTCGTCCCGTGTCCGGATGGGACTCTCCTTGGCGTGGAAGGCAAGCTTGGCAATACGGATATGCGGATCTCCTTCCTTGTAACCGACTCTGTGTAACCCTAGCCCCCTCCGGTGTCTATATAAACCGGAGGGTTTAGTCCGTAGGACACAACAACAATCATACCATAGGCTAGCTTCTAGGGTTTAGCCTCTCTGATCTCGTGGTAGATCAACTCTTGTACTACCCATATCATCAATATTAATCAAGCAGGAGTAGGGTTTTACCTCCATCGAGAGGGCCCGAACCTGGGTAAAAACATTGTGTCCCTTGTCTCCTGTTACCATCCGCCTAGACGCACAGTTCGGGACCCCTACCTAAGATCCGCCGGTTTTGACACCGACATTGGTGCTTTCATTGAGAGTTCCACTGTGTCGTCGCCATAAGGAAGGATGTCTCGTCTCGTCTTTAAAGCTGGCACTACTGCTGGGGGTGCTTTGGCTGTCGGCCAAACTCTCCGGCTAGGCGGTTTCATCATGACCGCCTGTTCGGCCGCCGTGCCGACGATGACTTCTCGGGTCATCGAAAACAGCCTCCACGTCAACTTGGAACTTGGCGAGCAGATGGATCCAATGGAGCTCTCTTCCATAAACGAGCTCTTGGATCGCATCGCTGCCTTGGAAGTCGCTACGGACTATGATCGGATTGGGCTTAAACCTGATCAAAGGGAGATTAACTCTCCACTGTTCACCCATCATATTGCGGTGGTGGAGGAACAATGCGGCGAATTTTCCTCTATCTTGAGGACTAACTATGTACGGATTCCTGAGCTCTCTGAGCCGGACACCCGTTTGCGGGAGGACAACATCCAATCCCTGAACTTAGAGTCAGGCAGTGGGCCAGGATTATTGGGCAACATCCCGGAATCGGAACTTCCAAAATTGGAAACTCCTCGGCCCCTGGATCTCAGATCGGGTAAGGGTTCAGACTCAATTCCACCCACCCACCCAAACATAAGCGATCTTTCCCACATCAGGCAAGAGCCCCAGGAAATAGTACATCACTATTGGGCCAGATTCCTCCTTGCGATGAACAAGGTTAAGGACTATCGCGAGGAAGACGCAATCTTATTTTTCTGCAATAATTGCACGGACAAGGGAATCCTTAACGCCATAAATCGCCGTGAGATATCACGCTTTGGTGACTTGGCGTCCATAGTACGAAAGTACTGTGTGATGGAAAGTGCCTAGAAAACCGAAACAAAATTTTGGGATAATCCGGCCCCGAACACACACCCAGTCCGCAGCAAAAAGGTGCACTATCACAGGACACCCGAGCTAATCCCAAAAAAGCAAAAACCCTTCACAGGGCGTGGAACCGTACTGGAGGGATGGCTCAACGGACCCTGCAAAATCCATAGTACAGCGGATACCATACCAACACACAGCCTTAGAGCATGTTGGATACTCAGGCAGGTGGCCAAAAGTGGCGAGGATCTTCTCATCCCAGACGCCACAGAGCACCATCCCTAGGATAACAATATGGTATTAACAGTCTTTGAGACCTTCGCATCAAATAATAGGAGAAAGCGAACACTCTGCAGCCTTGCCAAAATCTACCATGTGGCAACAATAAATCCATGGAGTGACACGGCTATTACTTTCAATGCCAGTGACGAACCTAAATTCTGAACAGCCCGAGCACCAGCCGCATTGGTCCTCAGTGCAATTGTGGACGGCTTTCCACTCACCAAGGTGCTCATGGACGGCGGCAGCGGATTAAACCTCATCTATGAGGAAACCCTTCAAAAAAAGGAAATAGATGGGAACCGCATCGAGCGAAGCAGCACAACCTTTAGAGGAATAATCCCCAGTCGGGAAGCACGCTGTACAGGCAAAATCACACTAGATGTGGTGTTCGGCAGGCCGGAGAATTATAGGTCCGAAGAGATTACGTTCCAAGTGGCTCCGTTCAGTAGCGGATACCACGCCCTTCTAGGGCGGGAGGCGTTCACAATCTTCCAAGCCATACCCCATTACGGGTACATGAAGCTCAAAATGCCCGGGCCCAACGGAATCATCACTCTCGCTAGTGATCCGGACACAGCACTCCGCGCCGAAAACAAGACAGCCCCACTGGCCCTCGAGGCATTATCCGAAGCCCTCGCGGCCGAGGAACTGACCGCGTTGCGCTCCACGGTGGACAGGGACGACGTGATACTTGATAAGAGATCCAAGTCCACCTTCTTTAAACTAGCAGATGAAATAGTCAAATTCCAAGTCCATCCAACAGACCCTACAAACACAGCCGCCATCAGGGCACAGTTAAACCCCGCCGTGGACGCCGCACTATGAGAGTTCCTGCGCGAGAATTGGGACATATTTGCTTGGCATCCCTCAGATATGCCAGGAATCCCACGGAGGCTGGCCGAGCACAGCCTCAATATCCTAAAAGGATTCAAGCTGGTCAAGCAGGCTCTTCGGCTTTTCTCTGAACCTAAGAGACAAGCTATGGGAGAGGAACTAGCCAAGCTATTGGAGGCCAGATTCATTAGAGAAATAAAACACCCAGACTGGCTAGCAAACCTGGTGATGGTACCAAAGAAGGACAAATCCTCGCGCCTGTGCGTTGATTTCAAGGACCTCAACAAGGCTTGCCGGAAGGATCCCTTTCCCCTCCCCTGCATCGATCAAATTATCGATGCTACCGCAGGACACGATTCATTGTGTTTCCTCGACGCATACTCTGGCTACCACCAAATTAAGATGGCGGAGCCCGACCAAGCAGCAACGGCATTTATCACACCATACGGCCCCTTCTGTTTCAACACAATGCCTTTTGGGCTCAAAAACGCCGGCGCAACATATCAACGCATGATTCAGACATGTCTGGAAAACCAGATCGGCAAAACAGTGGAGGCATGCGTAGATGACGTGGTCGTTAAAACCAAACACGTCGACTCTTTAATAGACGACTTGAGGCTCACATTTGACAACCTCCGAACTTACGACATCAAGCTTAATCCGGAAAAATGCGTTTTCGGTGTACCAGCCAGAAAGCTCATGGGCTTCATTGTCTCCAACAGAGGAATTGAAGCAAATCCGGCCAAAATCCAAGCTCTGTCAGAGTTGGCTATCCCAACGGACCTCAAAAAATCCAGAAATTAACCGGATGCATGGCGGCTCTAAGCCACTTTATCTCCCGCTTGGGAGAAAAGGCATTACCCCTCTATCGCCCCCTTCGACACACCTAACACTTCGAGTGGATGGATGCTACCACAGCCGGATTGGAAGAAATAAAAGCCATACTGGCAACCAACCCAATCCTGGCCGCGCCAAACATCGGCGAACCAATGTTGTTGTACATTGCGGCAACTCATCAAGTTGTAAGAGCAGTGCTCGTCGTCGAACGAGAAATGGACGGACATAAATTCCCCCTTCAAAAGCCGGTCTATTATGTATCCACTGTCGTCACTCCATGCAAGTCACGGTACCCGCATTATCAAAAGATAGCCTATGCGGTATTCATGGCATCCCGGAAGTTGCAACACTACTTTCAAGTGTGTTCAATTACAGTAGCCTCGGAAGTGCCACTTAATGATATTATGAACAACCGCGACGCCACGGGCCAGATTGCCAAATGAGCCATTGAGCTCCTCCCGTTCGACATAACGTACAAACCATGGCGAGGCATTAAATCGCAAGTATTGGCTGACTTTGTCGCCGAATGGACGGAAGCCGAACTCCCTAAAGAGTATGGCACATATTCCAACTGGATCATGCACTTCAACGGCTCCAAAATGTTGGCTGGTCTGGGGGCTGGCATCGTTCTGACGTCCCCAACCAGAGATAAAGTTCAATACATACTCCAGATAATGTATACAGACTCCAACAACGCAGCCGAATACGAGGCCCTTTTACATGGTCTTCGGATGGCAGTATCCATGGGCATCCAACGCCTGGAGGTGCGCGGGGATTCGAATCTCGCAATATCCCAAATAAATGGAGACTTTGACACCAAGGATCCAAAATGGTAGCATACCGCAACGCCGTCCTAAAAATGTCAGCTCGGTTCGAGGGGCTCGAATTTCACCATATAGCCCGGGAAAACAATCAGGCGGCAGATGTCCTCGCACGCATCGGCACAAAACGTGATGCGGTCCCCCCTAACATCTTTTTGGAAAGGCTGTTCAAGCCATCCATGGTATGGGAAGGGGACACTGGTAACAATAGTCCGGACCCAACCGCAATGCCCGATACCGAACACTCTGACATAATCGGAGGCTCTGCCACCGAAATAACACCTTCAGCCCACGTAATAATGGCCGTCATCGCCCCGTGGACAGAACCATTCCTGGCCTACTTAACTAGGCAGGAACTCCTCGAGGACCAAAACGAGGCACGCTGCATAGTACGGCGATCTAAAGCCTATAGGGTCCATGAGGGAGAGCTCTATAAGAAAAGCACCACCGGAGTCCTTCAAAGGTGCATCTCCGAAGAGGAAGGGCGGAAGCTTCTGGCAGAAATTCATGCCGGACTCGGCGGCCACCACGCCGCAGCCCGGGCCCTTGTAAGCAAGGCCTTCTGTACAGGTTTTTATTGGCCGATGGCCCGGGCAGACGCTCAGGACTTAGTCCAACGCTGCGTCGGTTGCCAGCTTTTTGCAAACCAAAGCCATATGCCACCCACCGCCCTCCAAACAATCCCCATCACCTGGCCCTTTGCGGTTTGGGGACTCGACATGGTTGGACCCCTTAAAGGGGGAACCCATAAGAAAAAATACTTACTGGTCATGGTGGATAAATTCACCAAATGGATAGAAGCCAAACCTGTTAAAACGGCTGAATTCGGACCGGTGATAGACTTCATATCCGGGGTCGTACACCGTTACGGCGTCCCCCACAGCATCATCACTGACAATGGCACGAACTTCACGGCCGATGAGGTAAAACTCTAGTGCAAAAACATGGCCATTAAGCTCGATTATGCTTCTGTCTATCACCCACAAACTAACGGTCAAGTTGAACAGGCAAATGGTCTTATCTTGAGCGGCATCAAGCCCAGATTAGTGCGGTCCCTTAAGGAATCTAACACGCAATGGGTGAAGGAGCTCGACTCCATATTCTGGGGGTTGCGGACCACGCCGAATCGTACTACCAGATATACATCTTTCTTTATGGTGTACGGCGTAGAGGCGGTTCTGCCCGGCGACATAATTCATGACTCACCTCGAGTGTGCATGTACGAAGAAAGAGAAGCCAAGCTCGATTGGTAGGACAGTTTGGACGCCCTGGAGGAGGAGCGTGACGTGGCAAAAGCCCGTTCCGCATTCTATCAACAATAGGCTCGAACATACCAAAGTAGAGAAGTGCGGGCCAAAACTTATAATGTTGGCGAGTTAGTTCTACGCCTGCCGGAGAAGAAAAAGGACAAACTCAAGCCCAAATGGGAGGGTCCCTTCATTATTGACCAAGTTCTGACCGGTGGGGCGTACCGTCTGCGGGATGCATCGGATAATCGACTTGAGCCGAACCCATGGAACGCAGCCAGGCTCCGAAGATTCTACGCCTAGCGCCGGATTCTGTGTTCGTCTCCTTCCTCTGTCCATTTTTTGCATATATACACTATCTGTCTTTCATTTCTCTCTTTCTCCCTTGTTTCTCTCTCTTTCAAAGCCTTTAAGGGCCACTTCGTGCCTTCTTTGCACACTATGGACGTGTTAACTGCGCTCATTATATCTGGGGGCTTCCTATACAGAAGCTTAATTATTTATCCGGGCTTCATGCCCCGCACATGTGTTATCCTTCTGCATGTACCTTTTCTTCGCCATTATATACATCGATATGACTTAAGTTTTGGCCAAGCTGGGTTGCCTGGCTCTTGTATTTATGCCCTACGTTCCCGTTAATTCGGCTAGGGCATAAGGAGAGCACCTCTGCGATTGTTACTGCCGGGTCAGCCGGATGTGTACCTCAGACTGGGTGAAGCCGAAAGCTAGCGTTCTTAAGGGAACATTCGGTCGGTGAAAAAAGATGATTTTTTTATTTATTTTTCATATCTGCCCCTAGATGTTTTTTGTCTGCTTCTGTTTTCGCAGTCCGGACATGCACTTTAGGGTATCGTACCCAGGGAAAGGAACCCCTAATGGAACTATTCTCCCTGGAAGATGTTTCTTACTAACCATGTAATATAACATAACTAGTTGGGCACTTGTCTGTTCAAGCACTAATGACCCCTACGCCTGGTTTCCATGCATGCCCCGGTTCTTACATAACCGAGAGGGTATTCGGATACACTCCGGACTATCGGGTCCCGAGGTTGAAGCGAAAAGGTCCGCCATGACAAATGATCTACAATCCGGCTAGAAGGCATTAAACATGTCACTTTAATTACATAGTCAATTTGACTGGCTAAATTCCTCTTCTATACCATCCAACAGGCTGTCTAGTCTATAATCCTATTGGGAATACTTTGCAGCCAATTCTACTTGCCTGTACACTAAGCTAACCGAGATCTCTTTCCCATCGGGCCCCACAGGTCCGACCTCGGCCATGTGGTTTGGGTCAGCCTTGGTATACAGCGTCTTCACCATGGCCCAGGCTTCCCTGGCACCATGACGGCAGGCCGATATCTTCCATAACCGGAAGCACCGCCGCGCTCCCTTAAGCTTCTCCGCAAGCTCTCCAAGACGTTCGGGCAGGGAGATGGATGGCCATAAGGGATGGGCAATACCTCGCATCACCTACCGAGCTTGTTCGTGCAATTGTGAGAGCTCGGGTAGAAGATCACCCGCAGACCCGGGCATTTCATTCGCGGGACGACCCGTCAGCATACCTACAGACATAACTCTGTTAGCCGGCTTCTTCGCCGAACTCTTCTTAAAGTTCGTTCAAGCACTTACTGAAAATGCCGCGTCAAAGCCGTTGATTCTCCTTCACGGAGTCCGCCAGCTGGGCACAAACATCCTTTAGTTCCACGCTCAGCTGGGTGTTGGCATCCTGGAGATTATTTTTCTCCTGCCTAACTTTTGTAAGCACGCGCTCGCCAGCCTTTAGCCGGCGTAGGAGATGTTGCTCGTCCGGATTCACTCCGGCTTCATCTGCAATATTTATTGTCAGATTTGCACCTATGCCACACTCTATATGGTACCTATCATTCTAAAAACAAAGTGTTACCAGAGGAGGCCTTCTCGGACTCCTTCATTGTGGCAGCTGCAGCCCGTAGCTGGGCCTTGCACTCTTCAAGCTCATGAGACAACTGGGTATTCTTCTCTGTAGGAACCTGCATAATATATGATCCTTAAATCAGTTATTCAACCTGCTTCAAGTCTCAGGGGCTACTGCTATATGTAATCATCAAAATCTTCTTACCTGTATATCCTTTACATACTGATCCGTGGCTCTGGCTAGACCATTTTGAGCAGCACGGATGTACGCGTCTCCTGAGTTGAAGGTATCAAATGCCTCCTGGGAGAAACAAGCGTCACGGAGTACGGCTCGGCGACGCCTGTGGTTCATGGCGCTCTCCACTTCGTAATTTGTGGCGGATAGTTTATCCGCATCCTCTGTCGGAGGAGCATCCAGCGTGCGTCTCGTATTCGCTTCCGCTTCTGTGTCCGGCCCTGGAGCCCGACTGGTTGAGGCGTGATTGGCGACCTCTTCGGATATAGTCCAGTGAGTGTTCTTCTTTCTAGAAAGCACGGGTGTTATTGTGTCTTTAAAGATGACAACCATGAAGTGAGTTGTTGCATCATACCTCTGCGCCGACGTCTCTATCCGGACCGCTTTTCTCTTTAGCCTGTCCGGCCTCAGGGCCCCTTGGTGGCTGGTCGCCGCGGGCTCGACGCGGTGTCCCGAGGACCTTCCCTATAAAACACCATTTGTATACGGTGAGTGAAGTGCATAAAAGCAAATCCTTTTCAAAATGTTGGGACCTTTGGTCTCATTTACCTGCGAAGCTGGGAGCAGCCCAGGGTAGTCGGCCGTAATGGCCACCAGGGCATCATTGCTGCTTAATTGATAGAATACCCTGTCAATCAGCTCCACGGATATGTCCGGATCCTCTTTGAAGGCCGGGTCGAGGGACCGCTCAGGATCCTTTGGTTGTGGAGGTGGGCTGTTGATCTCCCTTACAGCCTTACGCAGTTCCTGCGATAAAATTGGCAAGGTAAAATATTCAACTATGGGAATATGGAACGGATGGGTGTAAAAAGTGACGATTTACCCAGCTCGGAGGATTGTACATGGAGAACCCACTTTGCGGCTTGATGCGAAGGAATTCCTCTTCGTCTCCCTTGTACAAACTGGGCAAGATTTTTGCTAGAGCAGCAATCGAGTCCGGCCCTTTGCGGCCGCAGCGGGTAGCGTCATCTTCCCCGTTGAAATCCCACATGGGGTGGCCTCGATATTGAAGCGGCTGCACCCCCCGCATAATGCATATTGCCATAACCTCGGTTATGGTCAGCCCTGATTGAGCCATTGTCTTTATCCGGCTCATCAGGTAAAGAACATTTCTATCATCTTCCTCCTGGGGGCTCCGTGGTCGCCAGCTCAGGCGCTTCTTCAAAGGAGCATTGTCAAACTCGGGAAGGCTGATTCGAATAGGATCCGGAAGTGGGACGTCTTCTATATAAAACCACTCTGAAGGCCAGTCTTCAGACGCCTTCTTCGGGGTTCCGGATAGGTATCCGGTCCCGGCGATGCGCCATACTTCGGCTCCGCCCACCTGATATATTGACCCCCTCTGTGAACGGGGCACAAGGCAGAAAAACTTCTTCCATAGTGCGAAATGAGGCTTGCAGCCCAATAACAGCTCGCAAAGGGCTACGTAGCCAGCGATGTGAAGTATGGAGGCAGGGGTAAGATTATGCAACTGGAGGCCGTAGAACTCCAGGAGCTCTTGGAGAAACGAATGGATTGAAAATCCGAGTCCCCTCAACAAATAAGGGACAAGGCATACCCGCTCTCCCTTAGAGGGGTTGGGAAAGATCGCCTGCTCCCCGCCATTATAGGTGGCGAGCCCGGCTCGAACCGGGACCATATACGCTGGGGGGAAATCCCTGGGTCTGAAGCTTCACTAATTGGCTGTGTGGGACGGAACACCTCTCCCAATCTCCAGGCTTGGGGCTGGGGGGACGAGAGGAGGAGCTGCGCTGACCGGCCATGTTGGAATTGATTTTTTCGAGCGCGCTCCGATGAATGCTTGCTAAGGGAGTATGGTGTGGTTTGGATCTGAGAATCCTCGTCTCTTAAATAGGCAGTTCATTTGCATAGTCAGGGGGTAAATGTAAAGACACCTTGGCTCCTCACATTCGCTTGACACGTGGGAGGTCGCCGTTATTGGACATAGAAGCCAAGGAGCGCAGGATTTACAAGAAGCCGGACACTATTCAGCAGGTACTCGGAATTTGAAGAAGAACCCGCCTTGCAATGCCGAAGACAATCTGTGCACTGGACTCATCGTCATTGAAGCCTGGTTCGGGGGCTACTGAGGGAGTCCTGGATTAGGGGGTATCCGGATAGCCGTACTATAACCTTTGGCCAGACTGTTGGACTATGAAGATACAAGATTGAAGACTTCGTCCCATGTCCGGATGGGACTCTCCTTGGCGTGGAAGGCAAGCTTGGCAATACGGATATGCGGATCTCCTTCCTTGTAACCGACTCCATGTAACCCTAGCCCCCTCCGGTGTCTTTATAAACCGGAGGGTTTAGTCCGTAGGACACAACAACAATCATATCATAGGCTAGCTTCTAGGGTTTAGCCTCTCTGATCTCGTGGTAGATCAACTCTTGTACTACCCATATCATCAATATTAATCAAGCAGGAGTAGGGTTTTACCTCCATCGAGAGGGCCCAAACCTGGGTAAAAACATCGTGTCCCTTGTCTCCTGTTACCATCCGCCTAGACGCACAGTTCGGGACCCCCTACCCGAGATCCACCGGTTTTGACACCGACATCAGGGAAACTGCATCAGTTGTGCCTGAAGAAACTCAACCAAATTCCTCTGCTCCTCCTGAGCCTACTCCAACTCCAATCCTTCCATCTGCATCAGATGTGAAGAAGACCAAGGCTGCAGAGCGTGCAGCTGTGAAGAAAAGGAAGGCATCAACTTCATCAGATTCTTCAGCTCCGAAGAAGATGAAGCCTTTGACCAGCTCTTTTGCAAATACCATTGATGATGTTCCTCTCTCCACCATGCCATCAAAGGACCTTGTTCCTTTTGATGAAGATTATGTGATTCCTAGTGAATCCGATGAAGAGAATCCTTCTGCTGCTTCGTCAGAGCAGTTGGATGAAGGAATTGAAGCAGATGTAATCCCTTCAACCCCCACAGTTTCCTCGCATGTGCCTCAGTTCATTGCTGAAGAGGCCGGCGTTGAAGAAATGGAAGAAGAAGATGTGGACATTGGCTGTACCACACTCGTGCTGAATGATGACTTTTGGGAAAGTCAGCACCCCAACTCTCCACTATTCACACTGTTGCAAAAAATTCCTCAGTCCCCCGTAACTACAGTACAAATGGGCTCTGATGAACCACATGCCACGCCGTCTGTCCATGAAGAAATTACAGCCACTAGTGCTGAAGAAAATGAAAATGAAGAGTTGAAGACCCAGGCTCTCACTGAAGAGGAACCAGAAATTCCTCAGCCTGAAGAACCTGAGATTGCGATTCCTGAGGTGATAATGCAATTGACTGACACTCCTCAGCCCAAGCCAAAGGATCCATTCTCAAAGAAGCAGAAATTCAAGGCTGATGATTTCTTCGGCGAGCACGTGTTCTTCACTAACTATTATCCCTATGATTCTGCTCGTCTTAGAAGGAAGCGCTTCTAGACCGCCAGCCAGGTCAACTTCTATTCTTCACTGCTCTTCAACAAAGACAAATTCTTCGACCACGAGCATATTCCTCATGTGGACATGGAATCACTGTCATGCTTCACTCCTGTTCTCAGTGTGCTTCATGACATAGGCCTCCTCAACTTTTGCACAGACATAGTTGATTGGAATGTAGAACTCATTCTTCAATTCTATGCAACACTGCACATCACAGGAGATGCTGATGATGTGAACTCCTGGGTTTTGGACTGGATGACCGAAAATACTCACTATAAGGCACCGGCCTCTGAATTACTTCATGCCTTGCCCATCAGTCCTCCACCTGAAGGAGCTCGTTGCCTGTACCAAGAGCCTGAGCTCACTGCTCATTATATGCAAGTGCTTATGAAGCCCCTGAAGCCCGGTCAAGCCTCAAGGACCAAATTCCTCGTGAAGGAATTGCAGTATGTACCAAGAACAGTCTATCGCATTCTGACGAAGACTATGAGTCCAATCAAAGGCCACGACTCCTCTGATGAGGAAATTGTTGGCATCATGAAGAATCTGGTATTCAACATCATTCATGGCATACCCGTCAACTATCATGATTTCTTCATGAGGAATCTGGTAAATGTTGCTGTCGGTGGGAAATGACACCTATGGGATCACGAGAATCCCTTTCTGTGGTTGCGGGGCGTGGGGGTCGTGAGAAGAGCGGATCGAACAGGCAGTACACGATTCCTTTACCCAGGTTCGGGCCGCGAAGGTGCGTAAAACGCTACTCCTGCTTTGGTGGATTATATGTTTGTGCTCTTGAGCTAGCTATGGGATGTGAGGAGCTCCGAAAAGCCGACCCCTCTTCCTGGTTGCCTGGGGCCTCCTTTTATAGGGAAAGGGGCTGCCACAATGGCACACAGGAGGTGGAAAGGGTACAGTGATGCGAACGGTGGTGGAGGTGTGACCAGCGCGGGTCCGATGGTGGCCTCGCGGGTGTCCTTGGAAAGGGCCTTGCCGCGGCCCCGGCAAGGGTCTTGTCGGGGTCCCGACAAGGGTCTTGCCGTGGCGCCTGCTGTCATCCCCGGCAAGGCTCTTGCCGGGGGCCTTGTGGTTTTCCTTGGCTGGGATCCCGCCAAGGACCATCATCTTATAGAGTGTGCATCTGATCTTGAATGTCTTCACAAAGATCTGCATACCACCACGGGGTTGCCTCCCGAATCCTTGCCCCATGGGGGCAGTGGACTCAAGGGTGACCCGCTCCGTAGGTGTGGGGCGAGCTGCCACGGCAAGGGTCTTGCCTGGTTGGCAAAAACCGCCTCCCGGCAAGAATCTTGCCGGGGCCCCCGCTTCGTTCCCTTTGCTCTTTGTGGTCTTGGTCTTGGGGTCGTTCTGCTCCTCTTTGGCTTCGGCCTCACCTTAGTTCTACCTCCCTTGCCGGGCTCGGTGCGGCGGCGCCTTGGCTCAGACTGCACGTGCACAGTCATAGGGGTACAAAAAGTGTACCCCTCTTTTTGTACACCGACAGGAGCCCCCGGGCCTAGGCCACACATGAGCGCTACGTGTTGTTGGGCCAGGCCCAAGAACGGTGCGCGGGCGGGCAGGGCGGTTTTCACCGCGGTAAGTTTCTTCGCGCGCTGCGCCTCCCATGCTTCCCGCGCGTGGCGCGGCGTGGGGAGGCGGGCGTGACGTGGGCGGCATGCGTGTGGTTGCTCCCCGCGGGCATGCGTCACATCACAGTTAATGTGAAAGGAGGCGGCCCGCGTTTTCCCCCATAAGAAGGAATAACCGCGGGCGCGCTGCTCACTTTCCCTCTTCCTTCGTGCCTTTTCCAATCTCAGAGCCGTCGCTCGTTTTCTTCCTTCTCTTGCAAGCTTTTCACCGTCGCCTGTTGTCGCCGCCTCGTCCCCGCCCCCTCCCCTTCCTTAACCCTCTAAGTTCCTTGGCCGCCATGGCGCCCAAATCTGCCAAGGGCAAGGGGGTGGCTAAGGGCCTTGTGACCGTGGAGCCGCCGGAGAGCGTGTTGCTGGGGGACAAGACGAAGTCCGCCTTCTTCTAACCCTTGTCGGTCGATGTCCACGAGCTCCGGGCTTCTTTCAAGCCCTTGTGAGGAGTGAAGACGGGGGAAGAGAACTCGGGGCATCCGGCGACGCGCGTCATTCCTACCGCTTGCGCCGACCCTGCTCCAAATCGGTACCCCTTCTTCGTCGACTATTTTTCTTGTGGGTTATGCCCCCCTTTCTCTGAGTTCTTCTGCGATATCATGCACACCTTTGGCTTCCGCCTTCAGGATTTTACTCCGAACGCGGTGGCGTGCATGTCTCGCTTCGCGCATCTTTGCGAGGGCTTTGTCGGGTGCGGCCCAACACGACGCTCTTCCGTCATTAGTTTTACCCTCGAATCCAAACTGGAGGTGCCATTGCTGGTTGTGTCACCTGGATCCCAAGGTCCAAGGAGGCATACCCGAATGGCGCCATGAAAGAGAGGTGGGATGAATGCCGCGACCGGTGGTGCTGGATCGAAGATGAAGACCCACCGGAATTTCGCAAGGTCCGCCTGACGCCGCTCGTCCGTGGCAACGATTGGGGTGAGGTCGACGCCGCCGATGGGAGGCCCACCATCGCCACCACCAGAATCCTCCGGCTGACCCGGGCGGGGCTCACCCTGGAAATGATTGGGGCGGATTTCATCCGCCGTCGAATTGCTCCGTTGCACAATAAGGGGAGGCCAGCTTGGCTCTTCACGAACCCGGCCGATATCATGCGGCTCCGCCCTGGCCTCGATCACAACTTCACGGTGATGGGGCACGCCCACTTCTGCCAGTGGCTCTTCCAGCTGGATGTGGATAGTGACGGCGAGGTCAAGCTGACCGGCAAGGCCGCGAGGGTTGCCGTAAAGACTGGCAAGGCCGTCAACAGGCCGCTCTTCAAGTTGCCCGCGGGAGTAGTCCCGCTGTGCAACAATTCTCGCCGGTCCGAGATCATCGCCATGATGCCGGACTGCAACGCGCACGGCCCCGTCCCAAGCTGGAGGGAGCCGGCGGCCGCAGACGTGCGGCAGTTCTTCAACACCTTGGCTGAGGTGTATGTCAACGCCGACGCCGAGCGGCGGCTCGTCATGGACACCACCCAGGCGGAGGTGGACTATATCTCCACCAGGGCGAAGGAGGCACAGCTCGCCCTGGAGGCCGGCGGTGCCGGGAGCGTGGAGGACGAGGGCGCCGCGGCCGCGGAGGAGGAGCAATTATCCCTGTGGGCGGCGGCCACCACGGGAGCCAGCGACGCCGACACCGGGGCTCCGCTCGTCGAGGACGCGGTCGACGAATCATCGTCGGAGGAGGAGGACGCGGCGGCGGGCTCGACGCCAACCAGGGGAAGAGGGCGAGTCCTGCGGCGGGCTTGCTCCGGTGAGCCAGTCCGGCCTGGCAGGGGCCCGCGGCCTCAATTGACCCTGGAAGGGTCCGGGCGCCACACGAGGGCCTCGGCGACGAAGAAGCTGACGACGGCCGCTGGGAAGAAGAAGGCGAAAGCCTCTTCCTCTTCTGGGCGCACATAGACCCCGCCGCCTTCCCCGCCTCCTCCGGCAGGTGTCGTCTCGGATGACGACGTGGTGCTCCCCTTTGATCTCGGGCCCCTCAGCACGAAGAGGAAAAGAAAGCCGGCGGATGAGGAGGAGATGGATGATGAGTAAGTGCTCCGTTCCTTTTGTCGTTTCCATTTCCCTGAATGGGGCCGCTCGTCCTGATCCATCTTGCTTTTGTAGGGATGCAGAGACCTTGGCCCACAGGGTGAAGAGGGCGAGGACCTTGGCGAGCAGCCAGCCCCCGGCCGGGGCTTCAACGACACCATTGGTGGTGTTGAGCAGCCCGGACAACAGCCCCCGGCGTAGCCCCCAGCGTAAGTTCATCACCCCCTTTTTACTCGACTTGGGGTAAGCGCCCGATGCCACGATGCTGACCTTGCCGGGTTTGTAGGAGGGGAGCGGCAGCAGGAGGAACCGCAGAGGGCTACCCCTAACACGCCACCCCCATCGACTACGCCGCCGCGGGGGGCGTCCCCGGCAAGGGCACCAGGCGCGGGGCCCACACACATGGAGGAAGAGGGGAACTTGGGCACTGGTGGCTCTGCCTCGACGCCAAAGACTGGCTGAGAGGGGACCTCTGCTTCACGGCCCGGCACTGGTGAACCGCCTTCCCTTCGCCCTTTGTTCTTTTTTCTTGTGCTTCTCTTGGCTTCATTGCTCCTATCGCCACCCAGGCTCACTCCCAAAGGACACGGAGGACATGGACTCCGTTGTCAGGGATATTGCTGAAGAGGTCGCGGCTGAGGCCGACAAGGTAGCCGCCGAGGAGGCCGCCAAGAGCACCGACGAAGCCGATGCTGGCGAGGCCGCCAAGGACGCCGCCGAGGGTGCCGGCGCGGGGGCCGCCATGGCTGCCGATAAGGCCTCCGCCGAGGGTGCCGATGGTGGTCCTGCCGGGGGGACCGGCAAGGCCCCTGCCGAGGAAGAGGTGACGGATGACCAGCCTCCCTCCTCCTCAGCCTCGGGCCCCGGCAGGTACCTGAAGGTGGGTGATGATCTCTTCGTCCACCTCCTAGGGGCGCCAAGTCGAGCGCCCGCCGAAGGCGAAGTTTTTGACGAGAAGTGCTTGCCGCCACCGGGTTCGAGATCGTCGATGCGCCGGGCGCCGGCGGCGACGGTTCTGCAGAGGAGCAGCTCTTCCGCGCCATGGGGGCCAACATCCGGAAGCTCCAAGCGCTCTACCGCGGCCGCCTGGACAAAGTTGAGTCCAGGGCGGCAGCGGTGGACAACGCAGAGTCGGACTTCAAGGCGCGCGTCGCTGAAACACAGGCTTGGTTCCACCAGTCTCACGAGGAGCAGAGGGCCTTCCAGGAGAAGTTGTCCCAGCGCGAGGTGGAGCTCTCCCTGAAGATGGCCGACATCGAGAAGGCCCAGGAGAAGGCGGCGAACTTGGCCGCCGCGGCCGAAGCCATCCGGAACCAGCATCAAGCCACCTTGAACTCCCAGGTGGAGGACCTCTCCGTGCGCGAGGCGAAGCTTGCCGCTACACTCTGTGGCAAGGACAAGGAGATCGAGGCCTTTGTCGCACGACGGACCTAGGAGCTGGAGCAGAGGCACAGAGAGGCGCTCGATGCCCAAGCCCTGGCCCACGCCGGCAAGGTGAAGGTGCTGGAGGCAGAGCGGGACGAGCTGAAGGAGCAGGCCCTCCAGCTGTCCGGCAAGACGGACACGCTCAACCGCGCCTTGGTGGAGGCGCAGGGAGCGGTCATCAGCAGGATTGGTGAGCTCTCCGAGGCGCGAGACTCCATCAGAGACCTCAAGCTAAAGCTGGAGGATCTCGAGAAGCTGTTGCCGGAGAGCAGAGCTCGGGAGGAGGCCTTGACCAAAAGCCTGGAGGAGGAGAAGCAGCAGCGGGCAGCCGAGGCCGCCTCCCACCAAGAGTATGTGGCGGGCGAGAATAGGTGGATCGGCCATCTGGAGGTCGTCGCCGGCAGGGTTACCTCGCAACTGGCCACCATGGGGTTGCCAAATGTGAGGTACGCTCCTGAGCGCAGCGGGACCGTCAACGCCAAGCTGACCCAGTTCTTCGAGGGCGTCCTCGGGGCCATGGCCTATCTCCACTCCAACAGGACGGCCACGCTGGCCGAGGAGGCCCAGCGTCTTTGCCGGAGGGTCGTGACCAAGGTCCTCACCAAGGTGGCATACTGGAATCCCGATCTTGACTTTGCGGCTGCGATGAAGAGCTTGCCGGAGGATGTTGATCCCGCGGTGCTCAAGGAGCGCATCAAGCCCATCACCGACTGCATCGGCGAAATCAAGAGGGTGGAAGGCCAGCGCCGGGACTAGGCGTCCCGTTCTTCTTCGCCGCTGCGGGCCCTTGACCAAGATAAATTTTATCTTTAGTTAGAACCGCAGCAATGATGTGATGTAATATAACTCTGAAGTACTCTTTAATTTCGTGCATGTTATTTCCCCGTTCAATTCCTCTTTGTATGTGTGCCCTACGCCGATCGGGAAGGCTTGCCGGCGCGAAAGCCCCAAGCGGCGTCTTGGGGACGGATCCCCATGGCCTGCCGGGTACGCGTACAACCGGGTGAGCCACCTTCCCGTCCCGAACGCGGTCGCTCGAACTGTCGTGCTTGACTCGAGTCAGAATCGAGGACGTTGCCGATTACGGGAGGCTACCCTGCCACTCTCGACGTAGCCGCTTGAGCTGTTGAGCGGACTCGAAACAGGGCAAGGGCGCTGCCAATCATGGTAGAGCCCCCTGGCGTGCAGGTTTTTTTCATACAAAGCGAACATCTCCGGGGGGGAATAATCTCAAAATAAAAAGGGGATTATAGGCGAGAGTTTAGCGCGACTTAGCTTTTGTCCGCGATCGCTTGAGTGTCGATCTCCTGTCCCCTTTTCTTCTTCAAAAATCGCGAAGACAAAGGAGCATCGAACTGACTGCTAAAGCCGATTCTCACAACTGCGCAGCCCCTGCCTGGCGCGCCAAAGATGTCGGTGGGAAACGACACCTATGGGATCACGAGAATCCCTTTCTGCAGTTGCGGGGCGCGGGGGTCGTGAGAAGAGCGGATCGAACAGGCAGTACACGATTCCTTTACCCAGGTTCGGGCCGCGAAGGTGCGTAAAACCCTACTCCTGCTTTGGTGGATTATATGTTTGTGTTCTTGAGCTAGCTATGGGGCGTGAGGAGCTCCGAAAAGCCGACCCCTCTTCCTGGTCGCCTGGGGCCTCCTTTTATAGGGAAAGGGGCTGCCACAGTGGCACACAGGAGGTGGAAAGGGTACAGTGATGCGAGGTTATCCCTCGCATTACATGACAAGGCCCATTTAATGCGCCTTGCTTAGGTGTCCTTGCTTTATCGGGGGCGGGGGAGAGCCCTGTCTCGTCCGTCACCGCTCTCTCCCGCGTCGACACGCGCCCTGGCCAGTGGTGCCTGTGATGCCCTGTAGGCGGGTAGGCAGCTGAGGTGGCGCAGCGGTGGGTCGCCACGAGGTTGGGTCGCAGCTGCATGCGAACGGTGGTGGAGGTGTGACCAGCGCGGGTCCGATGGTGGCCTCGCGGGTGTCCTTGGCAAGGGCCTTGCCGCGGCCCCGGCAAGGGTCTTGTCGGGGTCCCGACAAGGGTCTTGCCGTGGCGCCTGCTGTCATCCCCGGCAAGGCTCATGCCGGGGGCCTTGTGGTTTTCCTTGGCTGGGATCCCGCCAAGGACCATCATCTTCTAGAGTGTGCATCTGATCTTGAATGTCTTCACAAAGATCTGCATACCACCACGGGGATGCCTCCCGAATCCTTGCCCCATGGGGGCAGTGGACTCAAGGGTGACCCTCTCCGTAGGTGTGGGGCGAGCTGCCACGGCAAGGGTCTTGCCGGGTTGGCAAAAACCGCCTCCCGGCAAGGATCTTGCCGGGGGGCTTGTAACGCCCCGGATTCGATGCGCTAGGTGTCCGCCAGTTATTCGTCATCGTTGCCATGTCATGTGCTTGCGTGCTGCACTTTGCCATGTCATCATATGCATTTCATATCATGTCATCATGTGCATCGCATTTGCATACATGTTCATTTCATGCATCCAAGCATTTTTCCCGTTGTCCGTTTTTCAATACGGCACTCCTATGTTCCCCGGCGTCCCCTTTTGCCTCTTTTCATGTGCGGGTATTAAACGGTCTCGGAATGGACCGAGGTTTGTCAAGCGGCCTTGGTATACCACCGGTAGACCGCCTGTCAAGTTTCGTGTCATTTGGAGTCCTTTTGATAGTCCAACGGTTAACCGGGTAGCTGCAAAAGCCTCTTTTGTGTGCAGCCCAACACCCCATCCTAAGTGGCCCAAAACCCATCTAAGTCTTCTCCATGTTCTCAGCCGTTCGATCACGATCGTGTGGGCGAAAACCGCACTCCATTTGGAGCCTCCTACCTCCTTCTACCTATATAAACACCTCCCCTCCCGAAATTCGCGGATGAATTCCACCCTAACCCTAGCCCCGCTCCCCTCGCGCCGCCGGACGAAATCGCCGCCGCCGGACGTGTCCGCCGGACACGTCGCCCCTGCCCAATCCGCCGCCGCCACGTGTCTCCGCCGCCGTCCCCGCGCCCGCGGCCCGCCGAGCCCACGCGCGGCCCGCGCATGCACGGCCGGTCGCCGCCGCCGCCCGAGCGTCCGCTCGCCTCCGCGCCTGCGCCGCGCCTGCCGGATCCCGCACCGCCGCCTCGGACCTCGCCGCCGCCGCGCGCCACCGCGACCTCGCCGCCCGCTACTCGCCGCACCTCCGCCGCCCCGCGCCCGCTCCGTTCGCCGCCGGCCTCGCCCGTGCCGCCTTTCCGCCGCGGCCGCCGCCCGCCGCCGCCCCGCGCGCTCGCCGGCGCCGCCCCGCCGCCCTCCGCGCCAACCGTCGCCGGACGCCGCCCCGTCGTCGGAGCTCCTCGCCTCCGCGCCCCCGCGCCCTCCCTCGCCGGGATCCGGCCGGATCCGGCGAGATCCGGCCCGGATCCGCCGTCCCCGGCCACTTGCTCTTCTCCGGCGAGCTCTCCGGTGAGATCCGCCTCGCCTCGAGAACCGTGCAGATCCAGAGGTTGACCTCGAAATTCCTAAGTCCTTTTATTTCAGCATCATGTGCCCATGTTCATCGCATCATAACTCTGCATCCGTGGCTCCTTTTTGGGCGTGTAGTATGTCAAATTGTTCACCTCAACGAGTACATCATTTAATATCATTGCATCATTTTAATTTGAGCTCATATTGATGCCCGAAATGCTGTTGGAAGAGGGCTATGTGATGTTAGTTTTAGATTCTCAGCAGAACAGGCACTTTTGTCATTTTTTCCATGATTGATGTGTGCATCCTATGATGTTGAGCTCTACATGTGCTTTGGAATACGCCATGCAATATTTACAGTAGTGTATGTCATGTATTTTTGTGATCTATGTGGTGACTAGAACAAGCATGCAAACTAGGCTTCGTGATGTTGCTGATTTCAGGACTTAGAATTTCACTAAGTCTTTGTCTGCTGTTATTTTTATGCCATGTATTCATGTTGCTACAGTGATACCCATGCCTCTTTTGAGTATGTTCAGTAAGAGTGTTTTGTTATATATGTCATGCTCTATCCATTCATGCCCTTGTTTGTAATTATGGGGTGCTATAGCTTGAGTCGTTCGAGCTCTACTTTTGCTATAAAATGTTCCTGGCAGATTGTTTACATGTTATTCGATTTTGCCAAGGTTGTTGTAGTTGATCCTTGCATGCTATGTTGTTTTTCTTGCCATGTATAGCTTCTATGCCATGTCTAGTTACGGGGTGTATGCTTAGTTTGTCATCCAATGCCTCCTAGCGAGTGCATCGAGCTCGTAAACATGCCTACTTGTTATCTGTTTATGCCATGCTCCAGTTTTTCACGAAGTCTGAATCTGTTTATGTTTTTGCTATGTTCACATGCTTGAAATTGTATTTTCTGATCCCTTTTGGCTTATGGTCCGTAAGGGACTTTTGTTATATGCTTTGAGTAGATTCATGCCATGCCTTTGTTTGCTATGATATGTTCCTGTAACATGTTGTTTGATGGCTCTAAACATTGCATCCTGATGTTATTTCTGCCATGTCCTGAAATTCTGCTAAGTCTGTGAACCTGTTATTATTTGCAATATTGCCATGTCCTTTTGAGAATGTTCTAGTAGTTTCTGGCGATAGCTCAGTGTTAATGTTTTGTAATGCTTTACCTGTACATCATGTCCATGCCTTTTGTTTTAATGTTGGGATCCTGTAGCATGTTGTTTTGATGCTTGCAAGATGCCTACTTGCTGTTTTGGACAGATCGTTGTTATATCTTGTATAGGGTGTATGTGTTGAACCGTTGCTCCGTTTTGAGTGTGCTCTATATGAAAATTGCTTAGTATTGCATGTAGTTTCATGATACCTTGTTGCATCCATGTTTTGGAGTGTGTGCATGATGTTTGTATGCATTTTGCATCAATGCCATGCTTATCTTGTTTTGCTCATATCTTCTAGGCCGTAGCTCCAAATTTAATGAACTTTATATGTAACTTAACTAGAATTTCGTGTAGATCATGTTGGTGCATCTTAACTTGGTGTTTAAAAACTTGAACGTAAAGGTTATTCAGATCTGGACCAATTTCGAAATTTGCATATGAGGACTTACCAGAATTGTTCTATGTTGTTTCCGGCCTCATTTAAACTTGCTTTGATGTGTTGCCCTGGTATGCCTCATCTTTTGCCATGTGTAGCTTCATGTAGCTTTGTCATGCATCATACTTGGTTGAGCATCATGCCTTGTTCATGTGTGGTGTGTTTACCATGTTGTGTGCTTCTTCTCGATAGTTCCCGTTTCGTTGCGATCGTGAGGATTCGTTCGTCTACGCTTGGTTCGTCTTCGTGGCTTCATCTTCTTCATGGACTCGTTCTTCTTCCTTGCGGGATTTCACGCAAGATGACCGTCACCTTGGATCTCATTACTATCATTGCTATGCTAGTTGCTTCGTTCTATCGCTATGCTGCGTTACCTACCACTTGCTGCTCAAGCCTCCCAAATTGCCATGAACCTCTGACCTTTGTTACCCTTCCTAGCAAACCGTTGTTTGGCTATGTTACCGCTTTGCTCGGCCCCTCTTATAGCATTGCTAGTTGCAGATGAAGATGAAGATTGCTCCATGTTGGATTATGTTTATGTTTATGTTGGGATATCACAATATCTCTTATATTATTAATGCATCTATATACTTGGTAAAGGGTGGAAGGCTCGGCCTTATGCCTGGTGTTTTGTTCCACTCTTGCCGCCCTATTTCCGTCATATCGGTATTATGTTCCCGGATTTTGCGTCCCTAACGCGGTTGGGTGATTTATGGGACCCCCTTGAAAGTTCGCTTTGAATAAGACTTTTCCAGCAAGGCCCAACATTGGTTTTACCATTTGCCTCACCATCACCTACTTTTCCCTTGGGAGTAATTAACCCGAGGGTCATCTTTATTCAGCCCCCCCGGGCCAATGCTTGTCTAAGTGTTGGTCCAAACCAGAGCCACTTGCGGTGCCGCCCCTGGGCAACTTGGGGTATCGTCGGTTGCCGTACATAGTGTTCATCCGGTGTTGCCCTGAGACCAAGATATGTGCAGCTCCTATCAGGATTGTCGGTGCATCGGGCGGTCTTGCTGGACTTGTTTTATTACTGTCGAAATGTCTTGTAGCCGGGATTCCGTGACTGATCGGGTCTTCCCGGGGAGAAGGAATATCCTTTGTTGATCGCGAGAGCTTATAATGGGCTAAGTTGGGACACCCCTGCAGGGTTTGAACTTTCGAAAGCCGTGCCCGCGGTTATGTGGCAGATGGGAATTTGTTAATGTCCGGTTGTAGTAAACTTGAAGTAAACCCTTCTAAAATACACCAACCGTGTGCGTAACCGTGAGTGTATCTTTCCGGGGTTGATCGAGAGGAGAACACGATTTCTGGGTTATGTCTGACGTAAGTAGGGGTTCAGGATCACTTCTTGATCATTACTACTTGACGACCGTTCCTTTGATTCTCTTCTCGCTCTCATTTGCGTATGTTAGCCACCATACATGCTTAGTCCTGCTGCAACCTCACCACTTTACCCCTTCCTTACCCATTAAGCTTTGCTAGTCTTGATACCCATGGTAATGGGATTGCTGAGTCCTCGTGGCTCACAGATTACTACACCACCAGTTGCAGGTACAGGTTATGCGATGATCATGACGCGAGAGCGATGTTTATTTGTGTTGGAGTTCTTCTTCTGCTTCTTCTTCGATTGAGGGATAGGTTCCTGGTCGGCAGCCTGGGCTAGCAGGGTGGTATTGTTTGATTTTATGTTTATGTTTCATCCGTAGTCGGATGTTGATCTTTTGTATGATATATTGTTGTATTCATGTGACATTGTATGTCTTGGTTGTATCCCCTCTATTTATGTAATGTTGATGTAATGATATCCACCTTGCAAAAGTGTTTCAATATGCGGTTCTATCCTTGGTGGGACCTTCGAGTCTCTTTAGGATAGTATCGCATATTGGGCGTGACAGGGCCCGCTTCGTTCCCTTTGCTCTTTGTGGTCTTGGTCTTGGGGAAGTTCTGCTCCTCTTTGGCTTCGGCCTCACCTTGGTTCTACCTCCCTTGCCGGGCTTGATGCGGCGGCGCCTGTGGCTCAGACTGCCCGTGCACAGTCATAGGGGTACAAAAAGTGTACCCCTCTTTTTGTACACCGACAGTTGCACTTTCTCCGTTTGAGCTGAAGCGTTATGCTCCGTGGATTATGAGATTCCTCAGAACAAGGTCTTCACTCAACTACAAGGCTGATTTTCAGAATCACCTCAGCTACTTGCCCCCAATCGAAGTCCTCAAGCGGACCTATTCCTCAGCTGATGAAAAGGGCAAGGCACCTGCTATTGTTGATGAAGGCATTCGTCCATTGGATGGTCATTTTCACAAAGCTGCATCTTATTCCACCAATGATGACTCAGCCACTCATGATTCTGTTACCCATGCATCCAAGCCAAATCCTCAAGCCACTTCTCCTCGTGTGATGCCTGACCGTGAGCTTCTGCTTAGTCTTCACCAGAAGGTGGATCGAAACCATAAATGGGTTAAGCGTCAGCTTGATTCTATTCTTCCCAACATGACTGTCACACATAATGCAGTGAAGAAAAACCATTACTACCTCCATGAAGTCTTCGGTCGCACCGGGGCTATTCTATCACATGTATATGGTGAAGAATATCTTAAGAAAGTGGGTCTCAAGGAAGATTTTGACTGGTCTGCACCTCCACCGAAGAAATACAAGAAGGTCAAGGTTCTTTCCTTGGTGGCCAGTTCATATTCTTCATCGCGCGAAACCGACGAGCATGAAGACTTGGACGACACTGCGGTAGGACCAACTACAACAAACGACCCCAACAACGCTGGCGCTCCTTCATCAACTTGATATTCTTTAGGGGCGTTAGTCCTCATTTTCGATCCTTTCGGTCATTCGATGACAAAGGGGGAGAAATTTGAGTTAGTCTTCAAGCGGGTCTATCTTATATGGGCGTTTTTTTCTAAGTTACAACTCGTTCTTCTGATGACTTTGCGGGATCGAGTTGTAAACTTAAACTCTATGGTGGCCTGATACTTTTGCTGAGCTTTTCTGCATGCTTATTCCTCATTAATGTTAATGCACGCATGCTGAATTACATCAGTCACGATATTTCGTCATGCATTTCAAAATCTTTATATTATGTCAAATGCGTGTATGAATTACAAGATATAGGAGGAGATCTCCATGATTCTACTCTTCAAATGTGTATTGCTTCAAAAGCAAAATCCTCACTATGCACATCTTCAGGGGGAGTTCTTCTATATCTTGCAATCAAATTCCTCAATCTCAGTATTTACACTTCATATGATTATCTCTGTTGAAAACTTAACCTATATTGTCATCGGTCACCAAAAAGGGGGAGATTGTAAGTGCATCTAGTGCCCATTAGTGATTTTGGTGTATTGAAGACTTATAGGTCAAGGGACTAATGTGTTTATGAGTGTACAGAGGTCTATAAGTCTATGAGGAGTTTGATATTAATAGAGAAAGTCGACCCCTAAAAATGAAATACTTCGACTGAAGACTTTGGATTTCTGAAGACTTTCTGAAGACTTTGAAAGTGAAGAAATTGGTGTGACCTTGAAGACTTGGTATTCATTCAAGGTACATGAAGCGTGAAGACTTCTGTTTTGGTAGTTTCATTTTCTCTTTCTTGATTCATAGGAAACACCGTACCGTTAAAGGGGGTCGAGGAAATACTAAGGAAAATTTTCCATGTGATGCTCAACTCAAAATCCTACACCTACCAATCCCTTCGAGTGAAGCCATTGGAAATCTCATACAGTTCAGTCAATTTCTTCAGTGACAGAGACAAAGTTCTTCTGGTCTCTGAGGAATTTGTTCTGACTGAGGAGTTAGGAATTCACCAGTGTGGATTGCCTACACAGTGAGGAACATGATAGCCCTGAGGAATTTGATACTCAAATTTCTGACCGTTGTTGTGCTATGCGCCAGCTGTCCCAAAATATCTACCCACCTAACGGTCATATCATTGAAGGGCATTTATGTCTTATCATGTCGGCTGCTCCCTAGGCTATAAATAGCCGCCCCCTACAACCACTAGCTGGTTGGCTGCCTTGAGAGAAACTGACACTTGTCATTTGAGAGCATCCCATCCTCTGAGGACTTTGAGCGAAAATCATCGAGTGAAGAAAACCCAAACCCAAACAACTACAAACCCAAAGTGATTGAGCATCACTAAAGAGATTGATCCTGCGTGGATCTGATGCTTGTTACCTTTGAAGACTGTGCTTCTTCCAGACGGTTAGGCGTCATGGTCTAGAGCATCCAAGAGGAATTGTGGATCGCCGAGTGACCGAGTTTGTGAAGGTTCGGAAGTCACCTGAAGACTTACCACGAGTGATTGGGCGAGGTCTGTGTGACCTTAGCTCAAGGAGAATAGGGTGAGGACTGTGTGTCCGGAACTATGTGTCCTCAGGTTTAAATACCAAGCCGCTCCAACCAGATGTACAACTGAGACAGCAGTTGGAACTGGTCTACCAAATCATTGTCTTCACCAAGCTTCCTGGTTCTATTTCCTCAACTCTTTCATTTCCTCATTACAGTTGTTGTGTGCTTGTTCATATCTGTTTGAAGACTTTGACTAAAGACTTTCTCAATTTCCTCAGTTCAATTTCTTCAGTCTGTTTGTCTTCATCCTGTGTTATCCTGTGATTACGCTTTCTGTACTCCGCGCTTGTCTTCATTTCATCATGATGACCATGCTTGTGTTCTGTTATGTTTACTTTTGAGTACTTATTCCGTTGCTAGTGGTTCTTCGCTAAGGAATTTCCTCACCTGCAAATTCCTCAGTGAAGAATTCATAAAAATCGCCTATTCACCCCCCCTCTAGTCGATATAACGCACTTTCATGCCCCGCCCCCTACATTATGACAAGTATTTAGACCTGAGCTGCAAAAGCCAAACATTAGCCCAAATTATGATCAATGTTCTATATGTTATACGTAGTACTAGCAAGATGCCCATGCGTTCCACAGAACATCAACATGATCAAGGGGAGGCCTAATTTGCAAATATGGAGAGGGGTGTGGGTATCTTTTTCAAAATGTCCATAGTTTCCTTCCTATCTGTCAGATATAAATCGTACGGCCTATATTGCAGGATGGCACCATCATCAACAACTCTGTTTTTTATAAGATTAGAGATAAAATATATTATATGTAGTATAACATGTTCATAACCACACCATGTGTATCACCATTATATATATTCACACAAGCGTCGGTTTAAAACACTATGATAAATTCTTCAAATATCCGAATTCTCTTTTTATAATGAAGTATGATCTCTATTCGTCTTTTACGCCCACACAATCCTCTTATCTTTGTAGCTAGCTAGCGCTAACTTTCTCTCGTGCATGCAGACGCCCGCATCCCTCTAACCCTCCCTCAGCATTCTCTAGCTCCATCGCGCAAATTCGTCTTTTCACTTTAGGTCGTTCACCCATGGTGTGTGTAGGCCCCAGCTCCTTCTTTACGACACACATCGATCGATATGCCTCTCTAGCCAGGTGTGCCTAGCACAAAATACAAGCTTCCCCTCTTCTCTTATCACCGTCCATGCCTCACTCCCACCACTCTTTCCATCGATCTCATACTCGCACACTTCTCCCCCCTCGATATAGTATGACTCTCGCACCACCTCCTAGATGCATCCCCCTCTCTCTCTCTATCCTTCTCCCCGTGCCTCATTTGCTTCTAACACACACATGCATGTATACCGATCAATCTCCCAACATATACCTAGGTCGACTTTAACTATTCCCCCCCATCGATCGACGTACCTCACAAGTTATGTGTCTCCTTTCTCTGACAAAGGACGATTGATCTTCCTATGTAGTTATGTCTGCTTACCACATCCATATCGCCCCCCCCCCATCATTCATGCATGCCTCCTGACCCGTCTCTCACACACACGTGCACAGACAGGCAGCCATCCCCTCTCTTATTGATATTGCAGGCGTGCCCTCCGGTTGTCTAGCAATCCTACCCACCATTTGTTAGAAGCAACTCCACTACCACCCCCTCCAACACTCTAGCTCTGTCTCTCTCCCAACCTTATTCCTCTCGTGCACATATGCATGGATGCCGATCGATCTCCCTTAATACATGAGGTAGATCGATATCCCTTAATACATGAGGTAGGCCTCCCCCCCCCCCACCACACATATACCAGCCATTGTACCTCTATAGTTAATTAGGCCTCCCTCCCCCCCACCACACACCGATAGTCGAGCGCTGTAGGTAGGTATCCATGCCATAGAGACAAACCGCACCTGTCCCCTCTCTCGTTCTAGTAGGCCAGCCACTCTATATCTTTGACGTGGGCACACACAAATTCGATGGCACTCTTTATCGACCGCGCGCGCACACACACATCATCCCTCTCTTCGATTCTATGGACACCTCAAGTCGATGATACCTCCACTCTCTTCTCGTGGATCGCCCCCTCTATATATATGATATATCCAGGACTCTATTTCACACACATTGCATATGTTACATTTTGTGATTGACCCCCCCCCCTAAAAACACTCTCACGAACCCACACACTATATCTCTCTACGTTTGTATCTCTCTCACACAACGCCACGTAGGTGGTGTACGTATACAAGAAGAGAATAGGTGCACCATGCACGTACTCACGCTTCGTGCCCAGCCACACCCGCGCGGGTACACGGTGGAGCTCATATCTGTACAAAATGGCAGCTCACATGATAATTTGAATGCCTGTAGCGGTTGTTTACCTACAGAGGTCGTGTACCACGCGTGCACAGAACAAAGTTCGACTTGATACGTTGGCGCGTTATTTTTAAATAAATTTATATCGCTCAATGGCACGTACACAGAATATAAACCGATTTTTATGGAGAAAAAGGTAGTCCGCTCCACTATATACAATGAAGCCTGTCTGCCTGGTTTGTCTCTCTTCAGAGTATCTCACACAAGGCTGCGGTGGCCTCTCTCTCTCTCTCTCTCTCTCTCACCGTTGGTCACCGATCCGGTCGCATCCCGTCCGCCGGCGGAAAGGGAGGACATGCATCGTTTCTCCGTTCGACGGCGCTGAGGCAGCACGTCCCGATCTGCAGTACACGTCGTTCTCTCTGACCAAGCTCCGGCGCGGTAGGGCCTACGCCACCTGGCCGCTGCCACAGTATGGGTAGATGGGTAGATTCCGCCCGCTGCCGCTCACCTAGTTACATCCCGACGACCTCCAGGTATCCCCTTCGGCCTTGCTCCACTGCCCGTCTTCCCACGTCGCTGCATGTCGATCTTCCATAGTTCTTTGCACAAAACATAGCTCATCCGGTGTACTTTCCGTATTGCAACCTCGTCCTCATACCGTTTTAGACAAACACAACCGTGTTGTTATCTTCCCTTAGGACAAGGAATATGCTTCTTTTTTGTCGTCGCAACTGTCATCAACAATATTTGCCTTTTTACAAATTTCAAATGGGCATATTTTAGAGTGTAGATTCACTCATTTTGCTTCGTATGTGTACTCCCTCCATTCCTAAATATTTGTCTTTCTAGAGATTTCAACAAGTGACTACATACGAAGCAAAATGAGTGAATCTATACTCTAAAATATGTCTATATACATCTGTATGTGGTAGTCCATTTGAATCTCTAAAAAGACAAATACTCCCTCCGTTCCAGAATATAAGGCGTATTGGTTCCCGTGCAAGTCAACCATTTGAAAGTTTGACCAAGATTATAGAACAAAATAGAAACATCTGCAATACCTAATAGATAAAATATGAAACTACCTTTCATGATCGATCAAGTGATATAATTTCATATTGTCAATATTGATGTATTTTTCTAAAAACTTGGTCAAACTTGCACTCGTTTGACTTTTGAAAAAACAAATACACCTTATATAAAGGAACGGAGGGAGTATTTGAGTAGTCACTTGTTAAAATCTCTAGAAAGACAAATACTCCGGAGTATATTTAAGAACCGAGGGGGTAGTGCACAGCCGCATGAGAGACTCAGACCGGTCATTGCGCCGCATTAATAGTGAGTAATGAGCAGTCAAATCATAAGCCCCACCTTTCCCACTGTAAGTTGCTCGGAAGAAGCAACCATCAATGCGCTCTTCTATGAATCCGCTCATACTACTCCATCCGTCACTGTTTATAGAGCGCGCTTCAGAAAAAGAGAAAATCTCTCGGACCAAGGCGACTAGCGATCAGCCTGAAAAATAACACTGGTAGTTATAGCACGACGTCTATTACTAGAGGAAATAATGCGTACACACATGCATGCAGTGCTTCCACCCCTGGTACACACATGCATGCACTTACTCCACTTCGTAGTACTACATCGAGAGAAAATTGCGGTTACCACGCCCTAATTAATTGAGCATTAAACCAAACGCGTCTAAAGTCTCTCTGGTGGTGGAAATGCATTGAGAGAAATGCATCATAATGAAGCGCACCCTGTAAACTGTGACGGAGGGAGGAGTAAAATGAAGGTACAAAACAAAGTACGCGTATGGCCAGTCGGTCAACGCACCTCGTCTTGGCATATCACTGACATGTGGGACCGGAGTGTGAGCAAACCGATCTCAATTGATGGCAAAATGGCCATCCTGCCGTTCCTTGAGAGAGACGAGGAGCGAGAACACACAGACGGGCTCGCACGGAGGCCAAGATATATTCGAGCATGGTTGATCGATATCATCATTACATGTTGGGCTGCCGTTTTCCGCCCTTCTCCAGAATAAATGTGTACTTATCAAAGATTAAGAAAAATAAGAGTAAAGAGGCTCCACCATGCGGTTCTAGTAGTAGTACTACTCGTACTACTAAACCTTGCGCTTGGCTCTTTGCCTCTTCGTGAAGTCGAACAATGATGGTACTCCGCATGTTCGGTACTACAGTGTATGACTCTGGCAATCTGACACCGAATGAACTGATGCATGTCCACCGCCTGGGAGAGGTACGTTGCATTAGTCAAAAGGCGTAAGCGAGCTTCACCTTGTCCTGCAAGCTTCTCCTCGTTCTGTGAGTTGACGGGACACACCAACAAGTAGTGCTAGTCCATACTCCCTCCTTTCCGGTTAATATAGCTTAATCTTTTTTGTGGGTAAATGAGAGTGCTTTATTCATATATATATATATATATATATATATATATATATATATATATATATATATAAGCATTCTTAGGACGATCAGCCAAGACAATGGTCACTAGGAAGCAAGGTACCCCGCAAAAAAAGAAGTAGGAAGCGAGGTGTTTCATCAAGCCAGCTCTCGGCCACATTCAAAGTGCAGCAAGCACGGTTCGCACAAAGATGCGCCGCAAGGTTTGCTGACCTGCTTACATGCTGAATAACAAAAAAGAGACCGAGCGCTATTATTTGTAACAGGATATGAGCTAGAATTAAGCGAGAATTGTGGCGAGTGTTCCATGCAATCAACTTCCATTATCACATGTGAGAACCACTACTAGAAAAAGGCCTACTAATGGTGCACCGGTTTTGCCTACTAATGGCGCACCACCGGTGCGCCATTAGTACCACGCCATTAGTATTTATTACTAACGGCGCACCGATGGTGCGCCCTTAGTATCTGGTATACTAATGGCGCACCAGGCAGTGGGCCATTAGTATAGGCCATGGTGCGCCATTAGTATAGGCCACTGGTGCGCCATTAGTATAGGCCACTGGTGCACCATTAGTATAGGCCACCGGTGCGCCATTAGTATTTTTGAATTTTGAAGGCGGGAAAATAGTAGTGGCGCACCATCTAACCCCCACCGTGCGCCATTGCTATTTTTTGAATTTTGAATCTGGATCTGGATCGTGATTTTTTGCCCATTTTTTGCTCGTTTTTTTTGCTTGTTTTTTGGCACGACATTATTTCAAATTTTGTTCCTGTTTTTGGATCTTGTACGTTCTTTTGTCGTGTTCTTTTGCCGGAGAGGAGTTCGCCGGAGAGGAGTTCGCCGGAGAGGAGGAGGAGGAGGTCACCGGAGAGGCGCTCGCCTACATCGCCGGAGAGGAGGAGGAGGAGGTCGCCGGAGAGGAGTTCACCGGAGCATCGGAGAGGAGGAAGGAGAAACCATGAGGGGATGGGAGGAGAGGAGGGAGGAGGAGCTCACCGGAGAGGAGGGAGGAGGAGCTCACCGGAGAGGAGGGAGGAGGGAGGAGGAGGTCGCCGGAGAGGAGGAGGGTAGTATGGTGGAGGAGAGAAGGGAAGATGGAGTGGAGGAGAGGAGGAGATGGAGTGTAGGAGAGGTGGAATGAAGAGATAAGGAGGAGAGGACCACGGCCAGCCATATATACGGCATACTAATGGCGCACCGCGGGTAGGTGCGCCATTAGCAACTTTTTTTATTTTTTTGATTTATTTTGAATTTTGAAGGCGGGAAGATACTAATGGCGCACCATGGGCCGGTGCGCCATTAGTAATTTTTTTTTTATTTTTTTGACTTATTTTGAATTTTGAAGGCGGGAAGATACTAATGGCGCACCATGGGCAGGTGCGCCATTATTAACTTTTTTTTTTATTTTTTTGACTTATTTTGAATTTTGAAGGCGGGAAGATACTAATGGCGCACCATGGGCAGGTGCGCCATTAGTAACTTTTTTTTTGACTTATTTTGAATTTTGAAGGCGGGAAGATACTAATGGCGCACCATGGGCAGGTGCGTCATTAGTAACTTTTTTTTATTTTTTTGACTTATTTTGAATTTTGAAGGCGGGAAGATAGTAATGGCGCACCATGGGTAGGTGCTCCATTAGTAAGTTTGAAATTTTTTGAATTTTTTTGCCTCTCCAGATCTTAAAAGCCCCGTATCTTTTTTTCTGTTAGGTTTTTGAGGATTTTGAAATGTTTAACGGGGTTCCCCCAGTTAAATTCGGATGTAACTTTTCGAGTAGATGATTTTTCATATAAAAAACTTTTTCATCCGAGTTAGTATGCAAAAGTTATGCCCATTTTTACAAATTCTCGAGAGATTTTGCAAATGAAGTCGAAATTCATATTTGCAAATTTCCCCAACAACTAGACCACATATCACATGGGAAACTTATTTTCTTTTATTTTTTTGACATTTTCATCATTTTCTTTTATTTTTTTTAAAACTGAAAAGGCGATCCACAGGGGGGTGCATTCGGTGGAAGTGGTGGCCAAGTTACTAATGGCGCACCGTGGCATGGTGCGCCATTACTAGTTCAACTAGTAATGGCGCACCACTCCAGCGGTGTGCCATTAGTAGTTTTGAAAAAAATTAAAAAAAAATTTAAACTAGTAATGGCGCACCACTCCCACGGTGCGCCATTAGTAGTTTTGAAAAAAAAAATTACCAATGACGCACCGCGGATGTGGTGCGCCATTAGTATTTGGACACTAATGGCATACCAACACATGGTGCGCCATTAGTATATAGTAATGGCGCACCACATGTCTGGTGCGCCATTAGTATCAATTCCATCTATAGCCCTTTTCCTAGTAGTGAACCCTCGAAGAGAACCAAATGTGTTGAAGATTGCTTTATCACCTTTTAAAAATATAATAAGAGTGCAGACACTCCTCCATCCGGTTCCTAGTACTAGTATAGTACCTCTATAGACTATAGTAGTAGTACTAGTAAACCTTGCGCTTGGATGTTCGCCTCTTCGGGAAGTGCAACAGTAATAGTACTAGTATAGTGTATGCTTCTGGCAATCTGACACCGAATTAACTGTTGCACGTCCACCGACTGAGCGAAGGACAGCTTGCATTAGTCAAAAGTTTCTCCTTGTCCTGTGAGCCACCATGCGCAAGCTTCTCCCATCCTGCAAGATTCTCCTTGTTCGGCAAGTTGGCGGGACACAGCAAAGTAATGCTAGTCCATACTGCCTCCTCTCCGGTTAATATGGCTTAATTTCAAACAAGATAAATACACTGTCTGTCAGTGTATATTTGTAAAAATACGGTCAGTGGACTTCATAATACGCTCATTGCTCTCAATATATACATTTTCCGGTGTTTATACGGTCACTAGCTCACCCTGGCTGAGTATGTGTGTGCATGCACGTGTAGGTTGAGCATTTGAGCGTGACCGTGTGTGTTCCGTCGTGTGCTCGGACATGCATGCATTAGGGCGTCGCGCGCGTTTTTGCATCCATGTGTACGCGTGACTGTTCCATACACGTAGGGGGAGTACGTGTAGGGGCCACTAAAGGAGCAGTCAAATCACACAGTAAGTTAGTCGGAAGAAGCAACCACTATTTCACTCTTCAATGACACGTACGCAATATAAAATGGTTGATATGGAGAGAAAAACAAAACCACTATATATACACTAGCAGGAGCCTAAGCTACAAGCCTGCTTGCTTGGCTTGCTCTCTTCACAAGCATCAAACGACGGTGGCCACACAGCTGGTCACATATCCGGCCTGATCCCGCAGCTGGGGGAAGGGAACAATGTTCTGCGTAGATGCGGTCGACATCGGTGAGGGAGAAAATCCACAGTCGGTGTGTCCCAATCGAGGTTCACTGCGGTATGGGCCGATGTCGTGTCCCAACCGCCCTTCTAGCTACAGACAGACGTCCATTTTGAAAATATTAGTTCATGTCAACAAAAATTATACTAGTATCGATGTTCCGTTTCGAAAAAAAAGCATATAAATTGTTACTTCTTACCCAAAGGATCTTTATATCCAACAGACACAAAATATCCATTCGACTGTTCGAAATTACTTTCACTGTTGATCTGATGTCGAGGTAATTGCTGCATCGCCACTAAAACCCACCATATCTTAAGCTAAAGTAGACCGAGCTAACCCCTATATTAGCATATTACTAAGATAAACAGAAGGCACTGTAGAATCATTTAGGATCTGAGCTTGTCAATCCGAATGTGGAGGGACACCAGCTTAGCTACGGCCAGCAGCTTGGGCGGAACTATGAAGAAGGTCAGTGAGGGAGTCCTGGATTAGTGGGTCCTCGGACAGTCGGACTATATCCTTTGGTCGGACTGTTGGACTATGAAGATACAAATTGAAGACTTCGTCCCGTGTCCGGATGGGACTCTCCTTGGCGTGGAAGGCAAGCTTGGCAATTCGGATCTGTAGATCTCCTCCCTTGTAACCGACTCTGTGTAACCCTAGCCCCCTCCGGTGTCTATATAAACCGGAGGGTTGTCCGTAGGACAAGAACAATCATAATCATAGGCTAGCTTCTAGGGTTTAGCCTCTACGATCTCGTGGTAGATCAACTCTTGTAATACTCATATCATCAAGATCAATCAAGCAGGAAGTAGGGTATTACCTCCATCGAGAGGGCCTGAACCTGGGTAAACGTTGTGTCCCCCGCCTCCTGTTACCATCCGCCTTAGACGCACAATTTGGGACCCCCTACCCGAGATCCGCCGGTTTTGACACCGACATTGGTGCTTTCATTGAGAGTTCCACTATGCCATCGCGATAAAGGCTTGATGGCTCCTTCGATCATCGGCAATGATGCGATCCAGGGTGAGGCTTTTCTCCCCTGACAGATCTTCGTATTCGGCGGCTTCGTACTGCGGGCCAACTCCCTTGGCCATCTGGAGCAGATCGAAAGCTACGCCCCTGGCCATCAGGTCAGGTTTGGAAGCTTGAACTATACTACCGACATCCGCGGAGACTTCATCTTCGACGGATTCGAGCCCATGCCAGGTACGCCGCATAGTCACGACGAGCATGACTTAGCTCTGCCGTCGGACAGTGTTCGGGAGATCACACCTGCGGCTACTCCAGCCCTCAATCCAGAGCAGATCGTGCCGTCCGAGGAAGGGTGGATAGACCCCGCCACGGAGGCCGCACGCTCAGCGGCGATAGAGCCGAATGCTGACTTCACCCCCTATGAGATCTGTGCTGCCGGACACTTGGATTCGTCCCTGGCCACGGGCTCCGAATCGCCTGCGTCCGTGCCTATCAAATCTGATTGGCCACCGATCATGGAGTTTTCCTCCATGGATATCTTTTAGCACTCACCCCTAGGCGACGTGCTAAATTCATTAAGGTCTCTCTCCTTGTCAGGAGACCCTTAGCCAAACTATGCCTGGCTTGAGTGGGAAGCGGACGACGAAGAAATTCGTTTCCCACCCACCACCCACTTAATAGCCACTGCCGTCGACTTAACCGACATGCTCGATTTCGGCTCCGAAGACATCGACGGTATGGACGACGATGCACGAGACGAACAGGAACCACCGCCCACAGGGCGCTGGACTGCCACCTCATCATTTGATATATACATGGTGGACACCCCGAAAGAAAGCGATGGCGACAAGGCAACGGAGGATAATCCCCCCGAAAAGCAATCTAAGCACCAGCGTAATCGGCGCCGCTCTAAGCCCCACCATAGCAAAAGCAGCGATACCGGTACAAGAGACAATAACATTGCAGATAGTGCCGAAGACGAAGACAATCCCCTCCAGCCAGGCCTCAAGCGAGAGGATGGGCAAGCTAGCCCTAAGGAACAGGCCGCAGATGGAGAATCCGAGGATGACAATTACATGCCTCTCTCCAAAGACGAGGTGAGCCTCGGCGACGAAGAATTTATCGTGCTTGAGGATCCCGTCGAATAGGAGCGCTTTCAGCACCGGCTTATACCCACAGCAAAAAGCCTGGAGAAAAAAACAGCATCTTAAAGCTGACCAAGATCTGCTAGCGGATAGATGGACTGAGGTCCTGGCGGCCGAGGAATACGAACTCGAAAGCCCAACAAAAAGTTACCCAAAGCGCAGGCTGCTACCCAAACTCGAGGAGGAAGCATTAAAACCTACATTACCAGCGTATGATGCGGCTGATCGGCCACCTCGTGGCCGAGACAGAGCGGCATATCAGCCCGAAGTCCAGCCCGCACACTGTCGGCAGTCAAACAAAAACACCAAGGCCCGGGGCAACACGCAGGACCTGCGAGACGTATTTGAAAACAAAGCAGGACACACAAGATCAATCTATGGATCACGGGGGCGTATCCCAACGCGTGACGACGATCATCATGTCGGATAGACTAAAAACAAATCCGGCCGGGCCGAATACAGCAAACAAGACTCGTATGAACTGCGTCGCGACATAGCCCGGCACAGAGGCGCCGCACACCCCCTATGCTTCACTGATGAAGTAATGGATCACGAATTCCCACAAGGATTTAAACCCGTGAACATTAATTCATATGATGGTACAACAGACCCCGCGGTATGGATCGAGGATTTCCTCCTCCACATCCACATGGCCCGCGGTGACGATCTGCATGCCATCAAGTACCTCCCACTAAAACTAAAAGGACCAGCTCGGCATTGGCTGAATAGACTGCCAGCAAACTCCATTGGCAGTTGGGAGAATTTGGAAGATGCATTCCTTGACAACTTCTAGGGCACTTATGTGCGACCACCGGATGCTGATGACTTGAGCCACATAACCCAACAGCCAAGGGAATCGGCCAGGAAATTCTGGACTCAGTTCCTAACTAAAAAGAACCAAATTGTCGACTGTCCGGATGCAGAGGCCTTAGCGGCATTTAAGCATAACATCTGTGACGAGTGGCTCGCCCGACACCTCGACCAAGAGAAGCCGAAGTCCATGACAGCCCTCACGACACTCATGACCCGCTTTTGCGCGGGCGAGGACAGCTGGCTGGCTCGCAACAACAACACATCAAGAAATCCTGGCAATTCAGATGCCAAAGACAGCAACAGCAGGCTACGTCGCAACTGGAACAAGCGCCGCAACAACGGCGATAACACCAAAGACATTGCAGTCAATGCCGGATTCAGTGGTTCTAAATCTGATCAGTGGAAAAAGCCGTTCAAAAGAAGCAATCCGGGCCCGTCCAATTTGGACCGCATACTTGATCGCTCGTGTCAAATTCACGGCACCCTCGATAAACCAGCCAACCACACCAACAGAGAATGCTGGGTGTTCAAATAGGCCGGAAAGTTGAATGCCGAAAACAAGGAAAAGGGGCTGCATAGCGACGACGAGAAGGATCCCCGGCCGCCGAACACAGGAGGAAAGAAGAAATTTCCTCCCCAAGTGAAAACGGTGAACATGATATACGCAACCCATATTCCCAAGCGAGAACGGAAGCGTGCACTGAGGGACGTCTATGCGATGGAGCCAGTCGCCCCAAAGTTCAACCCATGGTCTTCTTGTTCGATCACTTTCGATCACAGGGACCACCCCACCAGTATCCGTCATGGCGGTTCTGCCGCATTGGTCCTTGATCCCATCATTGACGGATTTCACCTCACCCGAGTCCTTATGGACGGGGGCAGCAGCCTGAACTTGCTCTATCAGGATATAGTGCACAAAATGGGTATAGACCCCTCGAGGATCAAACCCACAAAAACCACCTTCAAGGGTGTCATACCAGGTGTAGAGGCCTGTCGGTGTCAAAACCGGCGGATCTCGGGTAGGGGGTCCCGAACTGTGCGTCAAGGTCGGATGGTAACAGGAGACAAGGGACCCTTTATTTTACCCAAGTTCGGGCCCTCTCGATGGAGGTAAAACCCTACTCCTGCTAGATTAATATTGATGATATGGGTAGTACGAGAGTAGATCTACCACGAGATCAAGGAGGCTAAACCCTAGAAGCTAGCCTATGGGTATGATTGTGTATGATGGTGGTTATGATGATTGTCCTACGGACTACAACCCTCCGGTTTATATAGACACCGGATAGGGTTAGGGTTACACAGAGTCGGTTACATTGGTAGGAAATCTTGAATATCCGCACGCCTAGCTTGCCTTCCATGCCAAGGAAAGAACCTTCCGGACACGGGACGAAGTCTTCAATCTTGTATCTTCATAGTCCTGGAGTCCGGCCGAAGGTATAGTTCGGCTATCCGAACACCCCCTAATCCAGGACTCCCTCAGTAGCCCCTGAACCAGGCTTCAATGACGACGAGTCCGGCGCGCAAATTGTCTTCGGCATTGCAAGGCGGGTTCCTCCTCCAAGTTCTTCAAGAAGATAATAAACACCCAAAATAGTGTCCGGCTCTGCAAAACAAGTTTCCATGTATTGCCATATAGAGAATAATACAAACACAAATCAAATCTGCTGACGTATTCCGCAGTGCGTCATAACACTGCGACCAAGCCTTCTGTATGGATTATTTTTTGTTGTTCCACCGCGGCACGTTCAACGAGGCGGTCTCCTTGGCACGTCTTGTCGAAGCAGAGATTGTGTGCCGCTTTTAACGGGATTCTCATTAATACGGACGTGGGTAACCCAACCGTGCCCGTTAGCACGTCCTGCCTTAATTAAAGGCTAGTCCAAGACGGTTACGGGGAGGGCTCCTGGTATTCTGCCTCTTATAAAGAGACCGAGACCCTGCTCCCTTCTTGTGCTCTCAAAACAAGCTCGCCCGTTGCCTCGAGTTCCAACACCCCAGGCTTCCAGATTCCAGGCGCACCGGACCTTCGACAATGTCCGGTTCCAATCGTCAAGGCCAATGGATGCCCTCCTCTGTTACGGAGGAGGACGTATCAAGGTTGGGGGAAGCTAGGTACCTGACCAGCGAGATTCCGCACAGGTTGCCTGCTCAAGGACAGGCGATCCCAAGCCCTCAGCCCGGTGAGAGCGTAGTATTCATCTCTCACTTCCTTCGGGGATTAGGCTTCCCAACGGATCCTTTTGTAAGGGGGCTGATGTTTTATTATGGGCTGGAATTCCATGACCTAGCTCCGGAGTCCATCCTCCATATCTCCTCGTTCATTGTTGTGTGCGAAGCGTTCCTCCATATCACCCCTCACTTCGGATTATGGCTCAAGACCTTCAAGGTAGAATCGAGGATAATCGAGGGGCGTCACGCAGAGTGCGGAGGCGCTGTTATAAAAAGAAATACCGATGCTCCATGGCCTGAGGGCGCTTTTCAAGAGGAGCTCGGCTTATGGCAACAGGAGTGGTTCTACATCACCTCTCCTCGGGGCACCACTTGGGTGGCGCCTCCAGCCTTTCGCTCGGGCCCCCCACCACGCTTAGCATCGTGGATCAACACAGGGTTAGATCGGGGCTTGCCCAAAGACGTTCCTCTGCTGCAGGGCCGCATAAAGGATCTCTTGAAAGGAGACCTCGACCTGGTCAAGGTGACACAAGTTATGCTGATTCGCCGGACATTGCCCGGCCAACGTCGCCCCCTCCGCCTGTGGGAGTTCAACCCAGAGGGGCCGCGGGCTCTCCGAAATTTCATGGGCGTGACGCCTATGGAGATGTATAAACTGTTCTTCGGATCACCAGAAGTGAGTCCGGATTTGACCGAGGATGCTGGTTTAAGCCGCAACCGCCCAGATACCAAAGTAGGTGACCTTGCGCCCGGACCTTCTATCCGCACAATTGACTTGTTTTTTAACAGCACTTCTCCTTTTATGCAGGAGTGGATAGCGAAGGCGAAGCTGATCCGGTGTCCGGCTCCCCTTCCCGAGACCAGGCTAGATCCCGTGCTAGTCAGGATGTTGGAGGTGGCGCCACTGGAGGGAAATGAAGGGGCGGACAAGGAAACCGTGGCCTCTTTGAAAGAGGCCATTCCGAAGGGGGGAATCGATAATTCCTCTCCCAAGGGGAAGAAAAGGGCCGCCTCTGACGACCCGGAAGCCATAGCTCCAAAGTGGGGGAAAGAATCCATGTCAGAGGGCCCGACGCCAGGGAGCCCCTTGGCCGAACTAAACCCTCAAAGGGAGCAGCCCTCCAACGAGCCGTAAGTAGAAGGAGAGTTGTTCTTTTAAGAGAAATCCTTGATTTATATCTGAGAAGTTTTAACCGAAACCTTACCTTGTAGTTCGGACCTCGACCCTTCTCAGCAGAGCTCGTCGTCGGGGGATCTTCTTCCGGAGATGATGGAGAGCGGAACGCCTCCTCCTTCTGTATCGCCTAGCAAGGCGGGCGACGCCAAAGTGTCGTCGCAGAGGATTTCTCCGAATCTGCCAGTGGCAGAAGGTGACCGTGCGGCCCCCCGAGGTTCTCCGCGTCCGGCCTTCGAAGAAGGCCATGGGACGAGTCCGGCACCATCTGGTGTTCGGTCGGAGGAGCTAAAGGCTCTGCTGGGGCGAGCCTCTGTTTCAGAGGAGCATCGTGTGTTGATGCACACGGTGATTGGAAAGATTTCATCCGCGGAAAGCGGACTGAACGAGGCCGTCAAGAGTTTACTAGCGGGCCTTGAGGTACGTTTTAAATAACATATACTAGTGTTAGTTGCGCATAATAACATGCGCCCTGTGTAGATAGTAGCCCCTGAGACTCTGTGCGTCACAGAGGTGTGTGGCGTGCAGAGGATCTAAATCCCAGGTCCTTTAAGTGGCACCTTTGTATGTAGGTGGCAGATTGTCCGGAGTCGAGCCGAACTTGAGATTTTGCCGAAATGAAGCGGCAACTTGATGAGGCAGAAGCCGACATCGTGCTTGTTAACAAGCGGCTTGATGATGCTCAAGGTATTGAATTTATTTGGCGATTGTTAGTAAGAGGAGCTTCATGTCAATATCTTACCGTGTGTATGCTTGATGCAGATGGTGCGGCTGCCGTAGAAGGTCTTAGGGCCGAACTCGCCAAAGCAAAGGAACAAGCCAGAAAAAGCGATGCGGCTGCCGGAAAAGCCCGTGAAGAGCTGAAAGCCGAACAGGCTTCCCATTGCCGAAGCAAGGAGGAGATGGCTGATATTGCTGTAAAGTTAAAAAGTGCTACTGACCGTTGCAAGCTTCTTGAAGAGGAAGGTCGAGCAAGGCAGACGGACTTGGAGAAGGCCGTTGCTGACGCCAAGGACGCCCGCTCTGTCATGAGAGCGACAAGGGAAGAGCCCTGTCAAGCCGGACTAATTGCGGATGGAAAGCCCTTCCTGCTGCGGAGAAAATTCTGTGATCCGAAGTTTGCCCCGTTGGACCGAGCGTGGAGCGTGGAGGACACCTATCTGGATTTTGCGGCTAGTGCAGCTGATGCGACCAGGTACTTTCAAGATAAGAAAGGTCATGAAGTGGAGAAGCTCTTCTGGTCACAGTTCACCAATCTAGAGCATCCACTGGCAGTGGACGATCGCCTGGCCCAATGGGCCGAGCTGAATAGGTTGCCCGGACTCGCCATGAAGTATGCCATGGATCGCCTGTGTCCGGGGAGATCGAAGCCGAAAAGCTATTTCAGCTTGGTGCAGCAATTTCTTGACGTGGTGCCTCGTGTCGATGCTCTGAAGAGGTCAGCGTGCACAGAGGGCGCTTGGCTGGCTCTTGCCCGTGTCAAGACATACTGGCCAGATATGGAGCCCACCGTTGTTGCGTCCCAAGATTCGGAGAAAAGCCGAATACCTTCCGAGCACTATTTTGAGGAAGTCCTCGAAGGCGCTCGCATAATAGAGATGCAGTGCTCGAAGGATGCTATGTTATGACAACATATGTAATTATAAAACAGTATTTTGATAAAATGTAGTGGCATATTTTAGACTTGTGCCTTCAAGTATTGAGAACACCTCCTGTGCGGCCGTTAAATATATAAATTCTGAAAGATTGCAGTCGTTGGCTTCAGCCCCCACGCACATAGTGCGGGGGTGCGCGCAGAAGACGCATTTTCACACTTAACCCAACGTCTTGGTCCTACAAAGGAGGTGATAGCGCGGCGGGCTAGGCAACCGGACTATAATGCTTTAACACTTTCACTTAGCCATAGGAGCTTGACAGTGGGACTCTTTAGGTAACCCTGTAGTGGCGACTGCGTTTACCCGAATTTGGGGCGCATATGAGCCTGACCGGGAAGCGGCCCTTCGTCAAAAAGGAGGAATTCGATAAACCCCTATAAGTCATCGAGTGGCGACCAGTCTCACGCTACATCATGACAGTCGGTTTTCGGCTTTCTCTACTGAGGTGCTCGCCCGGCCGAACCGGGGCACAATCGCAGTAGTTCTCCTGGTGCTACCTTAGCCGACAGAACAGAACGTAAGGTGGCCGAACTCAGGAGCCGGGCAACCCAACGTGTGACCAAAATCATGACTTGGAGCTGATGCATATAGTGCCAAAACTCGCGACGCCGAACACTCCCTAAGGTGTTCGGTCTTTGTGGGTGTGTGTGAAACAACACCCTTAAGAAAGAAAAAAGCCCCTCGTGTCCAGGTACGAGCAAGAATTTTGGCGTGGCCACATGCCAAAACGCCAGCCTCCTCCTTGGTTATAGTGAAATAAACCAGGGGATGTATAGCAGCAACAGACAGTAAAAACGGTTTACGCAGGGTCTTAATCTAAAACGAATCCTTTGGGGCGGGTCCCTACTGCACGTCTGCGCCTGTGTCTCCGCTGTGCCGTGTCCTGGACGGGCGCCGCATGACGTTTCATCAGTAAAAGAGAGGAACTAAATTGAAAAAGGGTCGTGCGGATCAAAAAAGGATAACAAACAAAATATAAGAGTAAACAATAAATGAAGTGGAGCTTTATTGTCTCTGCGTATAGCCCCTGGTATGGCGTACTAAGTCTATATTGATAATGGGCTTGTGCCGAACTCATTGAGTCCGGGTCCGTGTCCTTTAATGACTTGCATCGGGAAAGTCCTTTGGCTGGCGAGGCCATTTTATTGTGCGGCTGTTTAAGCGGCCGCGCAATCCTCCGTTTGGAGGAGACGTATTTTAGTGCACTCCCTTTAAAGAGATGATGCCTCGAGGACCGGGCATCTTTAGCGTGAGGGATGCATAATGCGGTATTGCGTTAAAGCGAGCGAAAGCTCCGCGTCCCATTAGTGCTTGATAGCGACTGGAAAACGGGACTACGTGGAAGGTCAGCTTTTCGCGACGAAAGTTATTGGCAGAGCCAAATATGACTACAAGCCGGAGAAAACCCATACAATGGGTGTCCGGGCCTGGAGCTACCCCTTGAAAGGAGGTTTTACTGTGACGGATTCTTGCTGGGTTTATGCCCATGCGGTGAATTGTATCCTGATATATCAGGTTTAGTCCACTGCCACCGTCCATAAGGACATTGGTAAACTGGAATCCGTCTATTATTGGATTAAGTATCAGGGCAGTCCGGCCTGCGTGTTTGATATTTCGAGAATAATCTAGCTGATCAAAAATGATTGGCTTTAGTGACCAGTGGCGGGACTCCTGAGGGATAGGCTTAAATGTGCGGACCTTTATGGGTGCCCCACGCCTTGTTATGTGAAGTGAGTTCACTGTTTTGACTTCTTGCGGGAAGTTCTTTTGCTTCTTGGTGTTCTGCTTTTGGGGTTCGTCCTCTTCTTCACTTGGTGAGTCGAGCCCCTTGTGTTCGGCGTTAAGCTTTCCGGATTATTTGAAAACCCAATAGTCTCTGTGGGTATGATTAGCAGGCTTCCCCGGAGTGCTGTGTATCTGACATATCCTGTCCAGGATTCTCTTTAGGCTGGACGGATCTTCCCTATTATCCTGAGGGGGTGGTTTTGTCTGATTTTGCCGTGAGCCTTTGAATCCGGCATTGACTGCCGTGCTCTTCGGACTTTTTCTTTTAATTCGGCGATGGCCCTTATTTCGTCGCGGTTTCCCGTTTCCATCCCTGATTTCTGATGTACTTGGGTCGCTGGGGCTGCATCGTGCCAACCAGCTGTCCTCTCCTGCGCAAAAGCAGGTCATGAGGCTTGTGAGTGCAGCCATTGTTCTTGGCTTTTCCTGGCCGAGGTGTCTGGCAAGCCATTCGTCTCGGACATTGTGCCTGAAAGCCGCTAGGGCTTCGGCGTCCGGACAATCCACTATTTGATTCTTTTTAGTGAGGAATCTGTTCCAGAACTGCCGAGCTGATTCTCCGGGCTGCTGAGTTATGTGACTGAGATCGTCTACATCCGGGGGTCGGACGTAGGTCCCTTGAAAATTTGCTCGGAAAGCATCGTCGAGCTCTTCCCAACTTCCAATTGTGTTTTCGAGAAGGCTTTTAAGCCAGTGCCGGGCTGGCCCTTTAAGCTTAAGAGGTAAATATTTTATGGCGTGGAGATCATCTCCTCTAGCCATACGTATGTGGAGGATATAATCCAGACTCCAGGGTCTGTTGTTCCATCGTACGCCTCTATGTTGACGGGTTTAAATCCCTCTGGAAATTCATATTCCAGGACCTCATCGGTGAAGCATAGGGGGTGTGCGACGCCCCTGTATTTGGGTGTGCCGGATTCTGATGGTGGATTTTTTGCATTGCTTGTGAGAGCTTGCTTTGTTGGCCCGTAAATGGACCTGGCTGGGCCATGATGCGAATCTTTGATTGGGTCGCATGCCGCATTAAGTGCGGCGCCGCTTGCCGTTTTGTGGTGGCCGTGGGGTCGTCTATCCGACCGTGTGGCTTTTTTGTTTTTCAAGTGTGGTGGCTCTAAGGCCTCTTGGTCGAATTCGGGCAGTAGCTTTCTCTTCGGATAGCTTTTGGTGCGGCGACTGCCGCCGAATCTGTCTGCGGTCTTGATTACTTTGCTCCATCTTGTTCTGAGTGCATCTTCCGCCGTTTTTAGCTTCTGCTTCTGCTTTTTCAGGCTACGTGCTGTGGCGACGCGCCTTTCTTGGAGATTCTTCTGCTCCGTGTTTTATCCGGCGTGGTATCGTCCGGAGTTCTGTTATGGCCGGGGGAGGGCTGTCTGTCCTCTCTATCCGTGTTGCCCTGTTCGGACGGCTGTTCTGAGACAAGCTCGTCGTCTACCGGCTCGTCCTGCTCTATGGCTGGGTCTTGATCGAGTTGGGGCTTAGCTTGGCGTTTACATCGCCGCTTTGAGTGCTTTTTGGAGGGTTTACCCCTCTTTTCGCCTCCTTTTTCCTCATTGTCAGTTTTTTCAGGTGTATCCACCATGAATATGTCATTAGGTGGGGTGGAGGTCCAGTGCCCTATGGGTACTGGTTCCAGTTCGTCTCCTTCTTCGTCGTCCATACCGTCGAAGTCTTCGGATCCGAAGTCAAGTATGTCGGTTAAATCATCGACAGTGGTTATTAAGTGGGTGGTGGGTGGGCTTTGAATTTCTTCGTCGTCCGAATCCCAACCTCGCAGGCCATAATTCGGCCCGGGCTCTTTTGACAAAGAGAGAGACTTGAGAGAATTCAGAATATCACCGAAAGGTGAACACTGAAAGATGTCCGCGGCGGTGAACTCCATTACAGGCGCCCAATCTGATTCGATTGGCAGGGGCGCGGGAGGCTCGGAGTTCGGAGAAGAATCCGACTCCTTGGAGTCATGGGCCATGCGGAGTGCGGGGCTTGCATTCGGCTCAATGGCTTTTAAGATCGCAGCCCCCGAGGTGACGTCCAACCGTTCATCCTCAAAGGACGCAGCGGGCTCCGAGTCGAGGATCGGGACCGGAGCGTATGCGGCCTCCAGGACATTGTTGGGAGGCAGAGCTATATCATGCCCCTCGGGATAGTGCGGCGCGCTTGGCTGTGGCTCGAATCCGTCGAAGATCAAGTCTCCGCGGATATCCGCCGTGTAGTTTAACCTTCCAAACCTGACTTGATGGACAGGGGCGTAGCTTTCGATCTGCTCCAGATGGCCAAGCGAGTTGGCCCGCAGAGCGAAGCCACCGAAGACGAAGATCTGTCCGGGGAGAAAAGTCTCACCCTGGACCTCATCGTTGCTGATGATCAAAGGAGCCATCGGTCCTAAAGGCGACGACACAGAGGAACTCTCAATGAAAGCACCAATGTCGGTGTCAAAACCGGCGGATCTCGGGTAGGGGGTCCCGAACTGTGCGTCAAGGTCGGATGGTAACAGGAGACAAGGGACACTTTATTTTACCCAGGTTCGGGCCCTCTCGATGGAGGTAAACCCTACTCCTGCTAGATTAATATTGATGATATGGGTAGTACAAGAGTAGATCTACCACGAGATCAAGGAGGCTAAACCCTAGAAGCTAGCCTATGGGTATGATTGTGTATGATGGTGGTTATGATGATTGTCCTATGGACTACAACCCTCCGGTTTATATAGACACCGGATAGGGTTAGGGTTACACAGAGTCGGTTACATTGGTAGGAGATCTTGAATATCCGCACGCCTAGCTTGCCTTCCATGCCAAGGAAAGAACCTTCCGGACACGGGACGAAGTCTTCAATCTTGTATCTTCATAGTCCTGGAGTCCGGCCGAAGGTATAGTTCGGCTATCCGAACACCCCCTAATCCAGGACTCCCTCAAGGCCTATTGCACGGGCTCAATCACACTGGAAGTGGTCTTCGGATCTCCGGACAACTTCCGGAGCAAGGAGTTAATCTTCGATATCGTCCACTTCCGCAGTGGCTATCATGCACTACTCGGACGAACCGCATTTGCTCGATTCAATGCGGTACCGCATTATGCATACCTCAAGCTCAAAATGCCAGGACCTCACGGAGTTATAATAGTTAATGGAAACACAGGAACACTCGGTCCGCACGGAGGAGCACACTGCGGCCCTCGCGGCGGAAGTACAAAGCAGCCTTCTGTGGCCAACCGCCAATTCGGCGAAAAGGCCCCCGGACACCTTCAAGCGAGTCCGGAGTAACCTGAAACAGGATCTCCAGGCAAGTTTAGAGCTCAGGTAGCAATTCGGCCTCCGTCATAGTCCCAGTCAAGCGGCAAAATTTGTGCCGCGCGTACATAACTACGCACTCAAGATACCATGGGCATAGGCGGAGGCACGGCTATGACACGTCCTACAACGCGGCTCAACCGCTCAGGGGCCGTATACCTTTATCATTTTCTCTCTTTCAGGACCTTACTCTCTGGAAGCCCTTTCCGGCAGTCTGATTGTTGGACCCATCACGGGAAGGAAATACCAAGGAAGCAAGAAGCTCTGACGTACAAGGGAATTCCCAGGTGGTCTGTGATAACAATCGATGTACCTGTTTTTACATACCCATACGCAGGTTGCCCTTGGATAGGACATGTCAAATTGTCCTATTTTTTGCTTATTGCACTAATTGTATAAGTACGCTTTGACGTATTATTTAAATAACAATGTATAGCGATTAGCCTATTATTGCATTTCTTTTTTTTCTTGTCTGTTTATTTATGACAAATGGCATCGTATATTTTGGTACGACCAGTGCGCCAGGGGCTTCAGTGTACCCCATAACACGGCATGAAAAGTCCGAACACTTTCGACAGTGCGGCACCCCAAACTTATAGCATTATATGCATCAGCTTCAAATCATGTCTTGGGTCAATAGTTGGGTTTGCCCGGCTCCCATGTTTTGGTACCTTACGTTCCGCTATATAGGCTAAGGTAGCACTGGGAGAACTACTGCGATTGTGTCCCGGTTCTTCCGGACGAGCACCTCAGTAGAGAAAGCCGAAAACTGACTGTCATGATACGGCGAGAGCTGGTCGCTGTTCGAGAGGTCTCAAATCCTTAAATATTTTTTCCGCTTCGGGCGAGGAGTCGGCCTTGTCCGATTTAGGCGTACATAGCGCCCCAAGTTCGGCCTTCCTAATACTAGCGGCTTCGCCAAAATTTAAAATTGTAGATTTCTATGGCTAAGTGAGAGTGATAAAGCTTTATAGTCTGATTGCCTGGTTCGCTGTGCTGAACACCTCCTTCGAAGGACCCAAAACTGGGATAATGAGTGATCAGGTTTATCCCGAACACCTCAGTACTAGTTACATGGGGGCAGAAGCCGACGACTGGCCAACTCTCAGATTTTATAAACGGCCGCACAGAAGGTAATATTTTAAATTAACAAAGCGTTACATAGCGCAGATGAACTCGTTTCATATTACAGGATCACATGAGTACATTCATTCAAATATTACATCCTTAGCACATTCCTCCGCCACAAGGCGAGCACCCTTCAAGACACTGTCATAATACTTTTCGGGGTGGCGATGCTCCTTGCCTTCCGGCGACCCCTCCTTCACCAGCTTCTCGGTGTCCATCTTTACCCAGTGCACTTTCGCCCAGGCAAAAGCCCTGTGCGCACCCTCAATGCAGACGGACCGCTTTATGACTTCAAGTCATGGGCAGGCGTTCACAAATCGCCTTACCAGGCCAAAATAGCTGCCAGGCAGGGGCTCGCCAGGCCACATCCCGACTATAAGGCCCCTCATGGCCAGTTCGGCCGCCTTGTGAAGCTCGACCAGTTGCTTCAACTGGTCGCTCAAGGGCATCGGATGTTTGGTCCCAGTATACTGAGACCAGAACAACTTCTCCATCGAGCTCCCCTCCTCGGCCCGGTAGAACTCCACGGCATCCGACACACTGCAGGGTAGATCTGCGCACGCTCCTGGAGAGCTCTGAATTCGGGTAAGTAAACGGAATGTTTCCTTCACATACTTGATTTGCATAATGAATGCCTTACCCACCGCTATCTTCTTAACTGCCTCAATTTCCTGGAGGGCCTTTTGGGCTTCGGCCTTGGCGTTTTGTGTGTTCTCGAGGGCCTTCGCAAGTTCGGACTCTTGCGTCTTAGAGTCACGCTCCAAGGACTTGTACTTCTTGACATTGTTCTCGCGCTCGGTGCGTTCCTTGGCCGCTTTATCTTCGGCCTCAGACAACGCCTTCTTCAGGGCCGCCACTTCAGTCGTGGCCCCTAGAAAAATTCATGACGATCCTATGATTTAACGACCATCTTCTTTTTTTATCGATATACAGACGGGGTATCACTTACCTTTGTTCTCCTCGAGCTGCCTCTTGGTAAGGACGAGCTCTTCCTTGGACCACTCAACGTCCCGCTTCAGTACAGAGACCTCCGGAGTACGTGCGGCAGCGGCCAGCAGCGAAGCCTGCTTATGCACATACACATATTCTGATTAGACTCCTGTGATTATCATTTGATCCGCTGTTCGGCTTTTCTTTGCGAACGCCAAGCAGAGCATCAGGGGCTACTGTCTATGCTGTAAAATTTTCTCATAATTTGATTACCTACCTCAAAGCCTGTTAGGAGGCTGGCACAGGCTTCAGTCAATGCGCTTTTAGCGGACTGAACCTTCTTGACCACCGCACTCATGATAGTGCGGTGCTCTTCGTCGATGGAAGCGCCGCGAAGCGCTTCCAGCAAGTTGTCTGATGCCTCTGGATGGACAGAGGCAATCGACACGGATGGCTTGCCCCTCTTAGGGAGGGGTCGGCTGACAGAGTCCGAAACCATTGGAGGTTTCGGTGCAGTGTTCGGCTGGGGGCCAAACTTGCTGCCCCCGTCATTAGAACCCATGGGAGTCTTGCCCCCCATGCTCCTAGAGTCCGGGATGTCGCCTTGGGGCGCCTCCAGGACTATCTCCCCTTGGATCAATACCCTTTGAGATAACACCTCGGCGCCGTCCGTAGGACGGGGAAATGTGGTGGTCGGGAGTGAATCGTTGTTCATCGCCGACGGGCCCAAAGACCCATCCGAAGAGGATACGTCGATATGGGCTTTGGGGGGACTGCATGATCATGTTCGGCATGATGAGAAGCAGTAAAACAGAACATACCAGGACTATTATGGTATCTGAATACTTACGACTTCGCCAGGGGCATGTCCCTGGGCAACCACTCCTCGTCGCTGAAAGAGGCTGTTGTGGAGCAGTCCGGAAGGAGGGTCCTTCCCTTCTTGGACCCTTCGGCCTCCCCAGATGGGGCGGCCTTCCTTTTCTTGTCTCCCCCGACTAGGGGGGGAGAACTTTCCTCTTCCTCCTCCTCATTTTCGTGGGAGGAGTGCGCCTCGGTGTTTTCGGACGATGAGTCCGATATGACCTTGCGCCGGAGACCTTTCCTGGTCCCCGTGGCCTTCTTCTTGGCCTTCTTCTCCGGCGCCTCATAAGGCGCTGGAACCAGCATCTCCGTTAGAAGAGCATTTGCTGGATCTTTGGGCAGGGGGGCTGGACAGTCAATCTACTCCGCTGTCGCGAACCAGTCCTGTTAAATGGCATGGAGCCTTAGATCCTTCATATGGTTATACTGGGAAAAGGAACACTTTGTGAGTTATAAAAGACTTACCGGATTGGCAGGGCGCTTTGCACTGAGTCCGCGATCCTCGGTAAGAGGAGGAGGTACCTCGGCGCCCTTGAACAGCACCTTCCAGACGTCTTTGTGCGTCGTGTCAAAAAGCTCTCGCGGCGTCTGGTGCTTAGCCGAGTCGAACTCCCACAAATTGAATGCCCGTCTTTGACACGGGAGGATCCAGCGGAAGAGCATGACCTGGACCACGTTGACAAGCTTGATTTTCTTGCCTATCATGTTTTTGACGCATTTCTGTAGTCCGGTCAGCTCCACCGACGAACCCCAAGACAGGCCCTTCCCTTTCCAGGAGGTGAGCCGCATGGGGATGCCGGATCGAAATTCGGGGGCCGCCACCCAGTTGGTGTCGCGCGGCTCGGTGATGTAGAACCACCCCGATTGCCACCCCTTTACGATCTCCACATAGGAGCCTTCGAGCCAGGTGATGTTGGGCATTTTGCCCACCATGGCGCCTCCGCACTCCGCCTGCTGACCGACTACCACCTTTGGCTTCACATTGAAGGTCTTCAGCCATAGGCCGAAGTGGGGCTTGATGCGAAGGAAGGCCTCGCACACGACGATAAACGCCGAGATGTTGAGGATGAAGTCAGGGGCCAGATCATGCAAGTCCAGCCCATAGTAAAACATGAGCCCGCGGACAAACGGGTGGAGGGGAAATCCCAGTCCGCGGACAAAGTGGGTAAGAAATACCACCCTCTCATGGGGTTCTGGAATAGGGACGATCTGCCCTGCGTCTGCGAGCCCGTGCGCGTTGTCTACGGCCAGGTATCCGGCTCCCCGGAGCTTCGTAATGTCCTCCTCCATAACGGAGGAGACCATCCACTTGCCTCCCGCTCCGGACATGCTTGGAGTGGTTTTGTGGAGAAAATGCGAACTTGGGCGCTGGAGCTCGAGTGCGCAAGAATGTATGAACAAGGAAGAAGAAGGCGTGGGTAAAGAGGAAGATTCCTTGCCCCTTTATAAGGGCGGTAGAAACTGTGCGCCTCCCCACTCGCCTGGTAAACTCGCTTATTCCCCAAGCGCCGTGATTGATGGCGCGGTTGGGTTACCCACACCCGTATTGATGAGAATCCCGTGATAAGGGGACACGATCTCTGCTTCGACAAGACGTGCCAAGAAAACCGCCTCGCAATATGTGCAGTAGCTGGTTGAGAAAAACGGTTCAAATAATGACCGGGCCATGACATGATGTCACGCTACGAGATGTGTCGGCAGATTAGATTTGTGGAAATATTATACTCTCTACAGTGGTATGTGGAATTTGTTTTGCAGAGCCAGACACGATCCTTGTGTTCGAAATCTTCTATGGAGTATTCGGAGGAAGAACCCGCCTTGCAATGCCGAAGACAATCTGCGCGCCGGACTCATCGTCATTGAAGCCTGGTTCAGGGGCTACTGAGGTAGTCCTGGATTAGGGGGTCCTCGGACATCCGGACTATATCCTTTGGCCGGACTGTTGGACTATGAAGATACAAATTGAAGACTTCGTCCCGTGTCCGGATGGGACTCTCCTTGGCGTGGAAGGCAAGCTTGGCAATTCGGATCTGTAGATCTCCTCCCTTGTAAGCGACTCTGTGTAACCCTAGCCCCCTCCGGTGTCTATATAAACCGGAGGGTTTAGTCCGTAGGACAAGAACAATCATAATCATAGGCTAGCTTCTAGGGTTTAGCCTCTACGATCTCGTGGTAGATCAACTCTTGTAATACTCATATCATCAAGATCAATCAAGCAGGAAGTAGGGTATTACCTCCATCGAGAGGGCCTGAACCTGGGTAAACATTGTGTCCCCCGCCTTTTGTTACCATCCGCCTTAGACGCACAGTTCGGGACCCCCTACTCAAGATCCGCCGGTTTTGACACCGACAGTCAGCTCCTGCACGACGACGTCGCCGGGATCCCTACTGCTTGTCACCTCCATTTCCACCTTGACGGCGTCGGTCCTGCCTTTGGGCTCCCCCGCCGGGCCGTTCCCCCACAGCTTGGCCACGTAGTGCAGCAGTGGGGACGCCCCCGCTCTGATGCGGATGACCGACACGGCGATAGGCGCGCCGATGTCGAGCACGCCGCTGACCAAGAAAAACGCACGGCCGTCCTCCTCCGCGAACAACAAGAGTCGTGGCTCCGACAATGGCACTTGCAGCTGGAGCGCCTTGCCGTATTGGATCATGTGCACGGGCATGGGATGCATGGTGCTGATGTGGTGGGGGAGCCACGGCGGCGGGCCTTCGTAGCCGCAGACGGGCACGTGGCATTTGCAGGGTGTGAGCGAACACACGCTCTGGTGACCGGCGAGCTTGTGGTAAGTGAAGTAGAGCCCACAGCCTTCGTGCGGGCAATCCACCCTCACCGAGGAGAGGACGGCTTCCACCGCCGTGTTCCGCACGTCGAAGCTACCGCCGCGCTCGCACTTCTGGCACCGCTACTGGTTCCCGGGGCGCTCGAGCGGCAGTCCACGCAAGCTAGGTGCCCTCCCTTGCACTGCACAAATCAATCGAACAACATATCAATCAAGAAGACTTGCACCTTGCTCGATCAGCCGAACGGACGAGGTGTATTCGAACCTCAGACACTGGAGGCTTCAAGGGGCGGAGGCACAAGGGGCAGTGGAGCAAGGTGAGGTCCATCGAGACCATAGAGAGCTCCATCGTCGGGTCCTATTCCGTTTGCATGATCTCGGCCTCCTCGTGCACAACCATCTCTCGCTTTGTTAGGGCCGGGGCATTACAAAGCTTTACCGTCACATATTCATACTACTTCAAGGTGCATTAAATCAACACATGCAAGTATCAAAAGGAGAGTCATGGCATGCATGCATGCGTTTTAATTAATGCATCGGTAAATGCAAATTATTGAAATATATCGAGTGCAGTGCTTTGATGTGTCGCGTCAACTCGTACAAGACCGAGAAGTTTGATTACTACAACGCACTCTCGCCTTAACCGTGCCTGCCTTTGGCTGCATGACAGGTGGGCTACCGACCTCTTGGGCCCACCTGTCATGGACGCAAAGGCAGGAGCAGTAAGTTAGTGAAGCTGCGTCCCTCCCTCGCCCATGAGCGTGGTGGCTGGCAGGACTAGGATAAGCTTTCGTTCGCTACACGCTCTCCCTCCCATACGCGATGGACATGCAGCAGTTCAATCGGTGCCAGATATATTCGAGCATGGTTGAGAGAGACGAGGAGCGAGAACACACAGACGGGCTCGCACGGAGGAGCGAGAACACACAGACGGGCTCGCACGGAGGAGCGAGAACACACAGACGGGCTCGCACTGTGCGTCAAGGTCGGATCTCGGGTAGGGGGTCCCGAACTGTGCGTCAAGGTCGGATGGTAACAGGAGACAAGGGACCCTTTATTTTACCCAAGTTCGGGCCCTCTCGATGGAGGTAAAACCCTACTCCTGCTAGATTAATATTGATGATATGGGTAGTACGAGAGTAGATCTACCACGAGATCAAGGAGGCTAAACCCTAGAAGCTAGCCTATGGGTATGATTGTGTATGATGGTGGTTATGATGATTGTCCTACGGACTACAACCCTCCGGTTTATATAGACACCGGATAGGGTTAGGGTTACACAGAGTCGGTTACATTGGTAGGAAATCTTGAATATCCGCACGCCTAGCTTGCCTTCCATGCCAAGGAAAGAACCTTCCGGACACGGGACGAAGTCTTCAATCTTGTATCTTCATAGTCCTGGAGTCCGGCCGAAGGTATAGTTCGGCTATCCGAACACCCCCTAATCCAGGACTCCCTCAGTAGCCCCTGAACCAGGCTTCAATGACGACGAGTCCGGCGCGCAAATTGTCTTCGGCATTGCAAGGCGGGTTCCTCCTCCAAGTTCTTCAAGAAGATAATAAACACCCAAAATAGTGTCCGGCTCTGCAAAACAAGTTTCCATGTATTGCCATATAGAGAATAATACAAACACAAATCAAATCTGCTGACGTATTCCGCAGTGCGTCATAACACTGCGACCAAGCCTTCTGTATGGATTATTTTTTGTTGTTCCACCGCGGCACGTTCAACGAGGCGGTCTCCTTGGCACGTCTTGTCGAAGCAGAGATTGTGTGCCGCTTTTAACGGGATTCTCATTAATACGGACGTGGGTAACCCAACCGTGCCCGTTAGCACGTCCTGCCTTAATTAAAGGCTAGTCCAAGACGGTTACGGGGAGGGCTCCTGGTATTCTGCCTCTTATAAAGAGACCGAGACCCTGCTCCCTTCTTGTGCTCTCAAAACAAGCTCGCCCGTTGCCTCGAGTTCCAACACCGCAGGCTTCCAGATTCCAGGCGCACCGGACCTTCGACAATGTCCGGTTCCAATCGTCAAGGCCAATGGATGCCCTCCTCTGTTACGGAGGAGGACGTATCAAGGTTGGGGGAAGCTAGGTACCTGACCAGCGAGATTCCGCACAGGTTGCCTGCTCAAGGACAGGCGATCCCAAGCCCTCAGCCCGGTGAGAGCGTAGTATTCATCTCTCACTTCCTTCGGGGATTAGGCTTCCCAACGGATCCTTTTGTAAGGGGGCTGATGTTTTATTATGGGCTGGAATTCCATGACCTAGCTCCGGAGTCCATCCTCCATATCTCCTCGTTCATTGTTGTGTGCGAAGCGTTCCTCCATATCACCCCTCACTTCGGATTATGGCTCAAGACCTTCAAGGTAGAATCGAGGATAATCGAGGGGCGTCACGCAGAGTGCGGAGGCGCTGTTATAAAAAGAAATACCGATGCTCCATGGCCTGAGGGCGCTTTTCAAGAGGAGCTCGGCTTATGGCAACAGGAGTGGTTCTACATCACCTCTCCTCGGGGCACCACTTGGGTGGCGCCTCCAGCCTTTCGCTCGGGCCCCCCACCACGCTTAGCATCGTGGATCAACACAGGGTTAGATCGGGGCTTGCCCAAAGACGTTCCTCTGCTGCAGGGCCGCATAAAGGATCTCTTGAAAGGAGACCTCGACCTGGTCAAGGTGACACAAGTTATGCTGATTCGCCGGACATTGCCCGGCCAACGTCGCCCCCTCCGCCTGTGGGAGTTCAACCCAGAGGGGCCGCGGGCTCTCCGAAATTTCATGGGCGTGACGCCTATGGAGATGTATAAACTGTTCTTCGGATCACCAGAAGTGAGTCCGGATTTGACCGAGGATGCTGGTTTAAGCCGCAACCGCCCAGATACCAAAGTAGGTGACCTTGCGCCCGGACCTTCTATCCGCACAATTGACTTGTTTTTTAACAGCACTTCTCCTTTTATGCAGGAGTGGATAGCGAAGGCGAAGCTGATCCGGTGTCCGGCTCCCCTTCCCGAGACCAGGCTAGATCCCGTGCTAGTCAGGATGTTGGAGGTGGCGCCACTGGAGGGAAATGAAGGGGCGGACAAGGAAACCGTGGCCTCTTTGAAAGAGGCCATTCCGAAGGGGGGAATCGATAATTCCTCTCCCAAGGGGAAGAAAAGGGCCGCCTCTGACGACCCGGAAGCCATAGCTCCAAAGTGGGGGAAAGAATCCATGTCAGAGGGCCCGACGCCAGGGAGCCCCTTGGCCGAACTAAACCCTCAAAGGGAGCAGCCCTCCAACGAGCCGTAAGTAGAAGGAGAGTTGTTCTTTTAAGAGAAATCCTTGATTTATATCTGAGAAGTTTTAACCGAAACCTTACCTTGTAGTTCGGACCTCTACCCTTCTCAGCAGAGCTCGTCGTCGGGGGATCTTCTTCCGGAGATGATGGAGAGCGGAACGCCTCCTCCTTCTGTATCGCCTAGCAAGGCGGGCGACGCCGAAGTGTCGTCGCAGAGGATTTCTCCGAATCTGCCAGTGGCAGAAGGTGACCGTGCGGCCCCCCGAGGTTCTCCGCGTTCGGCCTTCGAAGAAGGCCATGGGACGAGTCCGGCACCATCTGGTGTTCGGTCGGAGGAGCTAAAGGCTCTGCTGGGGCGAGCCTCTGTTTCAGAGGAGCATCGTGTGTTGATGCACACGGTGATTGGAAAGATTTCATCCGCGGAAAGCGGACTGAACGAGGCCGTCAAGAGTTTACTAGCGGGCCTTGAGGTACGTTTTAAATAACATATACTAGTGTTAGTTGCGCATAATAACATGCGCCCTGTGTAGATAGTAGCCCCTGAGACTCTGTGCGTCACAGAGGTGTGTGGCGTGCAGAGGATCTAAATCCCAGGTCCTTTAAGTGGCACCTTTGTATGTAGGTGGCAGATTGTCCGGAGTCGAGCCGAACTTGAGATTTTGCCGAAATGAAGCGGCAACTTGATGAGGCAGAAGCCGACATCGTGCTTGTTAACAAGCGGCTTGATGATGCTCAAGGTATTGAATTTATTTGGCGATTGTTAGTAAGAGGAGCTTCATGTCAATATCTTACCGTGTGTATGCTTGATGCAGATGGTGCGGCTGCCGTAGAAGGTCTTAGGGCCGAACTCGCCAAAGCAAAGGAACAAGCCAGAAAAAGCGATGCGGCTTCCGGAAAAGCCCGTGAAGAGCTGAAAGCCGAACAGGCTTCCCATTGCCGAAGCAAGGAGGAGATGGCTGATATTGCTGTAAAGTTAAAAAGTGCTACTGACCGTTGCAAGCTTCTTGAAGAGGAAGGTCGAGCAAGGCAGACGGACTTGGAGAAGGCCGTTGCTGACGCCAAGGACGCCCGCTCTGTCATGAGAGCGACAAGGGAAGAGCCCTGTCAAGCCGGACTAATTGCGGATGGAAAGCCCTTCCTGCTGCGGAGAAAATTCTGTGATCCGAAGTTTGCCCCGTTGGACCGAGCGTGGAGCGTGGAGGACACCTATCTGGATTTTGCGGCTAGTGCAGCTGATGCGACCAGGTACTTTCAAGATAAGAAAGGTCATGAAGTGGAGAAGCTCTTCTGGTCACAGTTCACCAATCTAGAGCATCCACTGGCAGTGGACGATCGCCTGGCCCAATGGGCCGAGCTGAATAGGTTGCCCGGACTCGCCATGAAGTATGCCATGGATCGCCTGTGTCCGGGGAGATCGAAGCCGAAAAGCTATTTCAGCTTGGTGCAGCAATTTCTTGACGTGGTGCCTCGTGTCGATGCTCTGAAGAGGTCAGCGTGCACAGAGGGCGCTTGGCTGGCTCTTGCCCGTGTCAAGACATACTGGCCAGATATGGAGCCCACCGTTGTTGCGTCCCAAGATTCGGAGAAAAGCCGAATACCTTCCGAGCACTATTTTGAGGAAGTCCTCGAAGGCGCTCGCATAATAGAGATGCAGTGCTCGAAGGATGCTATGTTATGACAACATATGTAATTATAAAACAGTATTTTGATAAAATGTAGTGGCATATTTTAGACTTGTGCCTTCAAGTATTGAGAACACCTCCTGTGCGGCCGTTAAATATATAAATTCTGAAAGATTGCAGTCGTTGGCTTCAGCCCCCACGCACATAGTGCGGGGGTGCGCGCAGAAGACGCATTTTCACACTTAACCCAACGTCTTGGTCCTACAAAGGAGGTGATAGCGCGGCGGGCTAGGCAACCGGACTATAATGCTTTAACACTTTCACTTAGCCATAGGAGCTTGACAGTGGGACTCTTTAGGTAACCCTGTAGTGGCGACTGCGTTTACCCGAATTTGGGGCGCATATGAGCCTGACCGGGAAGCGGCCCTTCGTCAAAAAGGAGGAATTCGATAAACCCCTATAAGTCATCGAGTGGCGACCAGTCTCACGCTACATCATGACAGTCGGTTTTCGGCTTTCTCTACTGAGGTGCTCGCCCGGCCGAACCGGGGCACAATCGCAGTAGTTCTCCTGGTGCTACCTTAGCCGACAGAACAGAACGTAAGGTGGCCGAACTCAGGAGCCGGGCAACCCAACGTGTGACCAAAATCATGACTTGGAGCTGATGCATATAGTGCCAAAACTCGCGACGCCGAACACTCCCTAAGGTGTTCGGTCTTTGTGGGTGTGTGTGAAACAACACCCTTAAGAAAGAAAAAAGCCCCTCGTGTCCAGGTACGAGCAAGAATTTTGGCGTGGCCACATGCCAAAACGCCAGCCTCCTCCTTGGTTATAGTGAAATAAACCAGGGGATGTATAGCAGCAACAGACAGTAAAAACGGTTTACGCAGGGTCTTAATCTAAAACAAATCCTTTGGGGCGGGTCCCTACTGCACGTCTGCGCCTGTGTCTCCGCTGTGCCGTGTCCTGGACGGGCGCCGCATGACGTTTCATCAGTAAAAGAGAGGAACTAAATTGAAAAAGGGTCGTGCGGATCAAAAAAGGATAACAAACAAAATATAAGAGTAAACAATAAATGAAGTGGAGCTTTATTGTCTCTGCGTATAGCCCCTGGTATGGCGTACTAAGTCTATATTGATAATGGGCTTGTGCCGAACTCATTGAGTCCGGGTCCGTGTCCTTTAATGACTTGCATCGGGAAAGTCCTTTGGCTGGCGAGGCCATTTTATTGTGCGGCTGTTTAAGCGGCCGCGCAATCCTCCGTTTGGAGGAGACGTATTTTAGTGCACTCCCTTTAAAGAGATGATGCCTCGAGGACCGGGCATCTTTAGCGTGAGGGATGCATAATGCGGTATTGCGTTAAAGCGAGCGAAAGCTCCGCGTCCCATTAGTGCTTGATAGCGACTGGAAAACGGGACTACGTGGAAGGTCAACTTTTCGCGACGAAAGTTATTGGCAGAGCCAAATATGACTACAAGCCGGAGAAAACCCATACAATGGGTGTCCGGGCCTGGAGCTACCCCTTGAAAGGAGGTTTTACTGTGACGGATTCTTGCTGGGTTTATGCCCATGCGGTGAATTGTATCCTGATATATCAGGTTTAGTCCACTGCCACCGTCCATAAGGACATTGGTAAACTGGAATCCGTCTATTATTGGATTAAGTATCAGGGCAGTCCGGCCTGCGTGTTTGATATTTCGAGAATAATCTAGCTGATCAAAAATGATTGGCTTTAGTGACCAGTGGCGGGACTCCTGAGGGATAGGCTTAAATGTGCGGACCTTTATGGGTGCCCCACGCCTTGTTATGTGAAGTGAGTTCACTGTTTTGACTTCTTGCGGGAAGTTCTTTTGCTTCTTGGTGTTCTGCTTTTGGGGTTCGTCCTCTTCTTCACTTGGTGAGTCGAGCCCCTTGTGTTCGGCGTTAAGCTTTCCGGATTATTTGAAAACCCAATAGTCTCTGTGGGTATGATTAGCAGGCTTCCCCGGAGTGCTGTGTATCTGACATATCCTGTCCAGGATTCTCTTTAGGCTGGACGGATCTTCCCTATTATCCTGAGGGGGTGGTTTTGTCTGATTTTGCCGTGAGCCTTTGAATCCGGCATTGACTGCCGTGCTCTTCGGACTTTTTCTTTTAATTCGGCGATGGCCCTTATTTCGTCGCGGTTTCCCGTTTCCATCCCTGATTTCTGATGTACTTGGGTCGCTGGGGCTGCATCGTGCCAACCAGCTGTCCTCTCCTGCGCAAAAGCAGGTCATGAGGCTTGTGAGTGCAGCCATTGTTCTTGGCTTTTCCTGGCCGAGGTGTCTGGCAAGCCATTCGTCTCGGACATTGTGCCTGAAAGCCGCTAGGGCTTCGGCGTCCGGACAATCCACTATTTGATTCTTTTTAGTGAGGAATCTGTTCCAGAACTGCCGAGCTGATTCTCCGGGCTGCTGAGTTATGTGACTGAGATCGTCTACATCCGGGGGTCGGACGTAGGTCCCTTGAAAATTTGCTCGGAAAGCATCGTCGAGCTCTTCCCAACTTCCAATTGTGTTTTCGAGAAGGCTTTTAAGCCAGTGCCGGGCTGGCCCTTTAAGCTTAAGAGGTAAATATTTTATGGCGTGGAGATCATCTCCTCTAGCCATACGTATGTGGAGGATATAATCCAGACTCCAGGGTCTGTTGTTCCATCGTACGCCTCTATGTTGACGGGTTTAAATCCCTCTGGAAATTCATATTCCAGGACCTCATCGGTGAAGCATAGGGGGTGTGCGACGCCCCTGTATTTGGGTGTGCCGGATTCTGATGGTGGATTTTTTGCATTGCTTGTGAGAGCTTGCTTTGTTGGCCCGTAAATGGACCTGGCTGGGCCATGATGCGAATCTTTGATTGGGTCGCATGCCGCATTAAGTGCGGCGCCGCTTGCCGTTTTGTGGTGGCCGTGGGGTCGTCTATCCGACCGTGTGGCTTTTTTGTTTTTCAAGTGTGGTGGCTCTAAGGCCTCTTGGTCGAATTCGGGCAGTAGCTTTCTCTTCGGATAGCTTTTGGTGCGGCGACTGCCGCCGAATCTGTCTGCGGTCTTGATTACTTTGCTCCATCTTGTTCTGAGTGCATCTTCCGCCGTTTTTAGCTTCTGCTTCTGCTTTTTCAGGCTACGTGCTGTGGCGACGCGCCTTTCTTGGAGATTCTTCTGCTCCGTGTTTTATCCGGCGTGGTATCGTCCGGAGTTCTGTTATGGCCGGGGGAGGGCTGTTTGTCCTCTCTATCCGTGTTGCCCTGTTCGGACGGCTGTTCTGAGACAAGCTCGTCGTCTACCGGCTCGTCCTGCTCTATGGCTGGGTCTTGATCGAGTTGGGGCTTAGCTTGGCGTTTACATCGCCGCTTTGAGTGCTTTTTGGAGGGTTTACCCCTCTTTTCGCCTCCTTTTTCCTCATTGTCAGTTTTTTCAGGTGTATCCACCATGAATATGTCATTAGGTGGGGTGGAGGTCCAGTGCCCTATGGGTACTGGTTCCAGTTCGTCTCCTTCTTCGTCGTCCATACCGTCGAAGTCTTCGGATCCGAAGTCAAGTATGTCGGTTAAATCATCGACAGTGGTTATTAAGTGGGTGGTGGGTGGGCTTTGAATTTCTTCGTCGTCCGAATCCCAACCTCGCAGGCCATAATTCGGCCCGGGCTCTTTTGACAAAGAGAGAGACTTGAGAGAATTCAGAATATCACCGAAAGGTGAACACTGAAAGATGTCCGCGGCGGTGAACTCCATTACAGGCGCCCAATCTGATTCGATTGGCAGGGGCGCGGGAGGCTCGGAGTTCAGAGAAGAATCCGACTCCTTGGAGTCATGGGCCATGCGGAGTGCGGGGCTTGCATTCGGCTCAATGGCTTTTAAGATCGCAGCCCCCGAGGTGACGTCCAACCGTTCATCCTCAAAGGACGCAGCGGGCTCCGAGTCGAGGATCGGGACCGGAGCGTATGCGGCCTCCAGGACATTGTTGGGAGGCAGAGCTATATCATGCCCCTCGGGATAGTGCGGCGCGCTTGGCTGTGGCTCGAATCCGTCGAAGATCAAGTCTCCGCGGATATCCGCCGTGTAGTTTAACCTTCCAAACCTGACTTGATGGACAGGGGCGTAGCTTTCGATCTGCTCCAGATGGCCAAGCGAGTTGGCCCGCAGAGCGAAGCCACCGAAGACGAAGATCTGTCCGGGGAGAAAAGTCTCACCCTGGACCTCATCGTTGCTGATGATCAAAGGAGCCATCGGTCCTAAAGGCGACGACACAGAGGAACTCTCAATGAAAGCACCAATGTCGGTGTCAAAACCGGCGGATCTCGGGTAGGGGGTCCCGAACTGTGCGTCAAGGTCGGATGGTAACAGGAGACAAGGGACACTTTATTTTACCCAGGTTCGGGCCCTCTCGATGGAGGTAAACCCTACTCCTGCTAGATTAATATTGATGATATGGGTAGTACAAGAGTAGATCTACCACGAGATCAAGGAGGCTAAACCCTAGAAGCTAGCCTATGGGTATGATTGTGTATGATGGTGGTTATGATGATTGTCCTATGGACTACAACCCTCCGGTTTATATAGACACCGGATAGGGTTAGGGTTACACAGAGTCGGTTACATTGGTAGGAGATCTTGAATATCCGCACGCCTAGCTTGCCTTCCATGCCAAGGAAAGAACCTTCCGGACACGGGACGAAGTCTTCAATCTTGTATCTTCATAGTCCTGGAGTCCGGCCGAAGGTATAGTTCGGCTATCCGAACACCCCCTAATCCAGGACTCCCTCAAGGCCTATTGCACGGGCTCAATCACACTGGAAGTGGTCTTCGGATCTCCGGACAACTTCCGGAGCAAGGAGTTAATCTTCGATATCGTCCACTTCCGCAGTGGCTATCATGCACTACTCGGACGAACCGCATTTGCTCGATTCAATGCGGTACCGCATTATGCATACCTCAAGCTCAAAATGCCAGGACCTCACGGAGTTATAATAGTTAATGGAAACACAGGAACACTCGGTCCGCACGGAGGAGCACACTGCGGCCCTCGCGGCGGAAGTACAAAGCAGCCTTCTGTGGCCAACCGCCAATTCGGCGAAAAGGCCCCCGGACACCTTCAAGCGAGTCCGGAGTAACCTGAAACAGGATCTCCAGGCAAGTTTAGAGCTCAGGTAGCAATTCGGCCTCCGTCATAGTCCCAGTCAAGCGGCAAAATTTGTGCCGCGCGTACATAACTACGCACTCAAGATACCATGGGCATAGGCGGAGGCACGGCTATGACACGTCCTACAACGCGGCTCAACCGCTCAGGGGCCGTATACCTTTATCATTTTCTCTCTTTCAGGACCTTACTCTCTGGAAGCCCTTTCCGGCAGTCTGATTGTTGGACCCATCACGGGAAGGAAATACCAAGGAAGCAAGAAGCTCTGACGTACAAGGGAATTCCCAGGTGGTCTGTGATAACAATCGATGTACCTGTTTTTACATACCCATACGCAGGTTGCCCTTGGATAGGACATGTCAAATTGTCCTATTTTTTGCTTATTGCACTAATTGTATAAGTACGCTTTGACGTATTATTTAAATAACAATGTATAGCGATTAGCCTATTATTGCATTTCTTTTTTTTCTTGTCTGTTTATTTATGACAAATGGCATCGTATATTTTGGTACGACCAGTGCGCCAGGGGCTTCAGTGTACCCCATAACACGGCATGAAAAGTCCGAACACTTTCGACAGTGCGGCACCCCAAACTTATAGCATTATATGCATCAGCTTCAAATCATGTCTTGGGTCAATAGTTGGGTTTGCCCGGCTCCCATGTTTTGGTACCTTACGTTCCGCTATATAGGCTAAGGTAGCACTGGGAGAACTACTGCGATTGTGTCCCGGTTCTTCCGGACGAGCACCTCAGTAGAGAAAGCCGAAAACTGACTGTCATGATACGGCGAGAGCTGGTCGCTGTTCGAGAGGTCTCAAATCCTTAAATATTTTTTCCGCTTCGGGCGAGGAGTCGGCCTTGTCCGATTTAGGCGTACATAGCGCCCCAAGTTCGGCCTTCCTAATACTAGCGGCTTCGCCAAAATTTAAAATTGTAGATTTCTATGGCTAAGTGAGAGTGATAAAGCTTTATAGTCTGATTGCCTGGTTCGCTGTGCTGAACACCTCCTTCGAAGGACCCAAAACTGGGATAATGAGTGATCAGGTTTATCCCGAACACCTCAGTACTAGTTACATGGGGGCAGAAGCCGACGACTGGCCAACTCTCAGATTTTATAAACGGCCGCACAGAAGGTAATATTTTAAATTAACAAAGCGTTACATAGCGCAGATGAACTCGTTTCATATTACAGGATCACATGAGTACATTCATTCAAATATTACATCCTTAGCACATTCCTCCGCCACAAGGCGAGCACCCTTCAAGACACTGTCATAATACTTTTCGGGGTGGCGATGCTCCTTGCCTTCCGGCGACCCCTCCTTCACCAGCTTCTCGGTGTCCATCTTTACCCAGTGCACTTTCGCCCAGGCAAAAGCCCTGTGCGCACCCTCAATGCAGACGGACCGCTTTATGACTTCAAGTCATGGGCAGGCGTTCACAAATCGCCTTACCAGGCCAAAATAGCTGCCAGGCAGGGGCTCGCCAGGCCACATCCCGACTATAAGGCCCCTCATGGCCAGTTCGGCCGCCTTGTGAAGCTCGACCAGTTGCTTCAACTGGTCGCTCAAGGGCATCGGATGTTTGGTCCCAGTATACTGAGACCAGAACAACTTCTCCATCGAGCTCCCCTCCTCGGCCCGGTAGAACTCCACGGCATCCGACACACTGCAGGGTAGATCTGCGCACGCTCCTGGAGAGCTCTGAATTCGGGTAAGTAAACGGAATGTTTCCTTCACATACTTGATTTGCATAATGAATGCCTTACCCACCGCTATCTTCTTAACTGCCTCAATTTCCTGGAGGGCCTTTTGGGCTTCGGCCTTGGCGTTTTGTGTGTTCTCGAGGGCCTTCGCAAGTTCGGACTCTTGCGTCTTAGAGTCACGCTCCAAGGACTTGTACTTCTTGACATTGTTCTCGCGCTCGGTGCGTTCCTTGGCCGCTTTATCTTCGGCCTCAGACAACGCCTTCTTCAGGGCCGCCACTTCAGTCGTGGCCCCTAGAAAAATTCATGACGATCCTATGATTTAACGACCATCTTCTTTTTTTTATCGATATACAGACGGGGTATCACTTACCTTTGTTCTCCTCGAGCTGCCTCTTGGTAAGGACGAGCTCTTCCTTGGACCACTCAACGTCCCGCTTCAGTACAGAGACCTCCGGAGTACGTGCGGCAGCGGCCAGCAGCGAAGCCTGCTTATGCACATACACATATTCTGATTAGACTCCTGTGATTATCATTTGATCCGCTGTTCGGCTTTTCTTTGCGAACGCCAAGCAGAGCATCAGGGGCTACTGTCTATGCTGTAAAATTTTCTCATAATTTGATTACCTACCTCAAAGCCTGTTAGGAGGCTGGCACAGGCTTCAGTCAATGCGCTTTTAGCGGACTGAACCTTCTTGACCACCGCACTCATGATAGTGCGGTGCTCTTCGTCGATGGAAGCGCCGCGAAGCACTTCCAGCAAGTTGTCTGATGCCTCTGGATGGACAGAGGCAATCGACACGGATGGCTTGCCCCTCTTAGGGAGGGGTCGGCTGACAGAGTCCGAAACCATTGGAGGTTTCGGTGCAGTGTTCGGCTGGGGGCCAAACTTGCTGCCCCCGTCATTAGAACCCATGGGAGTCTTGCCCCCCATGCTCCTAGAGTCCGGGATGTCGCCTTGGGGCGCCTCCAGGACTATCTCCCCTTGGATCAATACCCTTTGAGATAACACCTCGGCGCCGTCCGTAGGACGGGGAAATGTGGTGGTCGGGAGTGAATCGTTGTTCATCGCCGACGGGCCCAAAGACCCATCCGAAGAGGATACGTCGATATGGGCTTTGGGGGGACTGCATGATCATGTTCGGCATGATGAGAAGCAGTAAAACAGAACATACCAGGACTATTATGGTATCTGAATACTTACGACTTCGCCAGGGGCATGTCCCTGGGCAACCACTCCTCGTCGCTGAAAGAGGCTGTTGTGGAGCAGTCCGGAAGGAGGGTCCTTCCCTTCTTGGACCCTTCGGCCTCCCCAGATGGGGCGGCCTTCCTTTTCTTGTCTCCCCCGACTAGGGGGGGAGAACTTTCCTCTTCCTCCTCCTCATTTTCGTGGGAGGAGTGCGCCTCGGTGTTTTCGGACGATGAGTCCGATATGACCTTGCGCCGGAGACCTTTCCTGGTCCCCGTGGCCTTCTTCTTGGCCTTCTTCTCCGGCGCCTCATAAGGCGCTGGAACCAGCATCTCCGTTAGAAGAGCATTTGCTGGATCTTTGGGCAGGGGGGCTGGACAGTCAATCTACTCCGCTGTCGCGAACCAGTCCTGTTAAATGGCATGGAGCCTTAGATCCTTCATATGGTTATACTGGGAAAAGGAACACTTTGTGAGTTATAAAAGACTTACCGGATTGGCAGGGCGCTTTGCACTGAGTCCGCGATCCTCGGTAAGAGGAGGAGGTACCTCGGCGCCCTTGAACAGCACCTTCCAGACGTCTTTGTGCGTCGTGTCAAAAAGCTCTCGCGGCGTCTGGTGCTTAGCCGAGTCGAACTCCCACAAATTGAATGCCCGTCTTTGACACGGGAGGATCCAGCGGAAGAGCATGACCTGGACCACGTTGACAAGCTTGATTTTCTTGCCTATCATGTTTTTGACGCATTTCTGTAGTCCGGTCAGCTCCACCGACGAACCCCAAGACAGGCCCTTCCCTTTCCAGGAGGTGAGCCGCATGGGGATGCCGGATCGAAATTCGGGGGCCGCCACCCAGTTGGTGTCGCGCGGCTCGGTGATGTAGAACCACCCCGATTGCCACCCCTTTACGATCTCCACATAGGAGCCTTCGAGCCAGGTGATGTTGGGCATTTTGCCCACCATGGCGCCTCCGCACTCCGCCTGCTGACCGACTACCACCTTTGGCTTCACATTGAAGGTCTTCAGCCATAGGCCGAAGTGGGGCTTGATGCGAAGGAAGGCCTCGCACACGACGATAAACGCCGAGATGTTGAGGATGAAGTCAGGGGCCAGATCATGCAAGTCCAGCCCATAGTAAAACATGAGCCCGCGGACAAACGGGTGGAGGGGAAATCCCAGTCCGCGGACAAAGTGGGTAAGAAATACCACCCTCTCATGGGGTTCTGGAATAGGGACGATCTGCCCTGCGTCTGCGAGCCCGTGCGCGTTGTCTACGGCCAGGTATCCGGCTCCCCGGAGCTTCGTAATGTCCTCCTCCATAACGGAGGAGACCATCCACTTGCCTCCCGCTCCGGACATGCTTGGAGTGGTTTTGTGGAGAAAATGCGAACTTGGGCGCTGGAGCTCGAGTGCGCAAGAATGTATGAGCAAGGAAGAAGAAGGCGTGGGTAAAGAGGAAGATTCCTTGCCCCTTTATAAGGGCGGTAGAAACTGTGCGCCTCCCCACTCGCCTGGTAAACTCGCTTATTCCCCAAGCGCCGTGATTGATGGCGCGGTTGGGTTACCCACACCCGTATTGATGAGAATCCCGTGATAAGGGGACACGATCTCTGCTTCGACAAGACGTGCCAAGAAAACCGCCTCGCAATATGTGCAGTAGCTGGTTGAGAAAAACGGTTCAAATAATGACCGGGCCATGACATGATGTCACGCTACGAGATGTGTCGGCAGATTAGATTTGTGGAAATATTATACTCTCTACAGTGGTATGTGGAATTTGTTTTGCAGAGCCAGACACGATCCTTGTGTTCGAAATCTTCTATGGAGTATTCGGAGGAAGAACCCGCCTTGCAATGCCGAAGACAATCTGCGCGCCGGACTCATCGTCATTGAAGCCTGGTTCAGGGGCTACTGAGGTAGTCCTGGATTAGGGGGTCCTCGGACATCCGGACTATATCCTTTGGCCGGACTGTTGGACTATGAAGATACAAATTGAAGACTTCGTCCCGTGTCCGGATGGGACTCTCCTTGGCGTGGAAGGCAAGCTTGGCAATTCGGATCTGTAGATCTCCTCCCTTGTAAGCGACTCTGTGTAACCCTAGCCCCCTCCGGTGTCTATATAAACCGGAGGGTTTAGTCCGTAGGACAAGAACAATCATAATCATAGGCTAGCTTCTAGGGTTTAGCCTCTACGATCTCGTGGTAGATCAACTCTTGTAATACTCATATCATCAAGATCAATCAAGCAGGAAGTAGGGTATTACCTCCATCGAGAGGGCCTGAACCTGGGTAAACATTGTGTCCCCCGCCTTTTGTTACCATCCGCCTTAGACGCACAGTTCGGGACCCCCTACTCAAGATCCGCCGGTTTTGACACCGACAGTCAGCTCCTGCACGACGACGTCGCCGGGATCCCTACTGCTTGTCACCTCCATTTCCACCTTGACGGCGTCGGTCCTGCCTTTGGGCTCCCCCGCCGGGCCGTTCCCCCACAGCTTGGCCACGTAGTGCAGCAGTGGGGACGCCCCCGCTCTGATGCGGATGACCGACACGGCGATAGGCGCGCCGATGTCGAGCACGCCGCTGACCAAGAAAAACGCACGGCCGTCCTCCTCCGCGAACAACAAGAGTCGTGGCTCCGACAATGGCACTTGCAGCTGGAGCGCCTTGCCGTATTGGATCATGTGCACGGGCATGGGATGCATGGTGCTGATGTGGTGGGGGAGCCACGGCGGCGGGCCTTCGTAGCCGCAGACGGGCACGTGGCATTTGCAGGGTGTGAGCGAACACACGCTCTGGTGACCGGCGAGCTTGTGGTAAGTGAAGTAGAGCCCACAGCCTTCGTGCGGGCAATCCACCCTCACCGAGGAGAGGACGGCTTCCACCGCCGTGTTCCGCACGTCGAAGCTACCGCCGCGCTCGCACTTCTGGCACCGCTACTGGTTCCCGGGGCGCTCGAGCGGCAGTCCACGCAAGCTAGGTGCCCTCCCTTGCACTGCACAAATCAATCGAACAACATATCAATCAAGAAGACTTGCACCTTGCTCGATCAGCCGAACGGACGAGGTGTATTCGAACCTCAGACACTGGAGGCTTCAAGGGGCGGAGGCACAAGGGGCAGTGGAGCAAGGTGAGGTCCATCGAGACCATAGAGAGCTCCATCGTCGGGTCCTATTCCGTTTGCATGATCTCGGCCTCCTCGTGCACAACCATCTCTCGCTTTGTTAGGGCCGGGGCATTACAAAGCTTTACCGTCACATATTCATACTACTTCAAGGTGCATTAAATCAACACATGCAAGTATCAAAAGGAGAGTCATGGCATGCATGCATGCGTTTTAATTAATGCATCGGTAAATGCAAATTATTGAAATATATCGAGTGCAGTGCTTTGATGTGTCGCGTCAACTCGTACAAGACCGAGAAGTTTGATTACTACAACGCACTCTCGCCTTAACCGTGCCTGCCTTTGGCTGCATGACAGGTGGGCTACCGACCTCTTGGGCCCACCTGTCATGGACGCAAAGGCAGGAGCAGTAAGTTAGTGAAGCTGCGTCCCTCCCTCGCCCATGAGCGTGGTGGCTGGTAGGACTAGGATAAGCTTTCGTTCGCTACACGCTCTCCCTCCCATACGCGATGGACATGCAGCAGTTCAATCGGTGCCAGATGGCCAGAAGCATACTGTAGTACTCCTCCACTCAAGTAGTGCTCCATCATTTTGTTCGACTTCCCGAAGAGGCGAAGAGCCAAGCGCAGCCCGGACGCTCTTGTGGCACTCCCATGTGTAGAGTAGACTAGGATAGCGTGTACCGTGCCTATAAGCTTAAAATCGCTGGGGTCGGCTCCATGCTATATTTTTTTGATTAAAATTATCTTCTGGCCCTATCTGTCATCCTGGTGATTCTAGTTTGCATGCTCATCTGGTCAAGACAGGAATATATATTTTAATTTGTGGTGGGGTAAAAGTTAGAGGTTGCAGCAAATGGAGTATTGTACATTGCGGGTCTTTCAGCCAAGTTTAGAGGCAACCATGTGGGGCCAGTGCTATGATGTGTCGCGTCAACTCGTACAACAAGGAGAAGCTTGATTTTACTACTACACGCCTTCTCCCTCACCCATGCACGCGGTGGCTCACAGACGAGGACAGGCTTTTGCTTATATAGTACTACAACAAGCTATCCCTCCCGCTCGCGGTGGACGGACATGCAGCAGTGGATTCGATACTGTAGAAGCAGTAGTAGTAACATCATTGTTCGTCTTCTCAAAGAGGCGAAGAGCCAAGTGCAACCCGAACGTGGCAGTTGCGAACCTTGGAGCATGCATATAGCCAGGCTCTTGCATGAGACAAAATTGCTATGTGAGCCCACTATTGTAGTAAGTACCTGCTAGTATAGCCCTGTAAACCAGAAAGGAGTATTTGCCTTTCTTGAGATTTCAACAAGTGACTAGACTACACCGAGACGGAGTACATATGGAGCAAAATGAGTGAATCTACACCGTAAATAAACACGTAGTTCTCTCATTTTCCTCTCGGCCTTGGTCGCAGTGCACAATATAGAGTATACTAGTACTATCGTCTTGAAATTTATGAAGTCACCATAGGCACCTCGTCGTCGACGGGAACGTCTCCTGACACGCGATAGACGCGAGCGGCAGTCGCCTCCATAGGTGCTTGAATGCCAAGGAGGGAGAGGGTAGCGGTTCCCAAGACGTTGAACGGTCAATGATGCATCCTCAAATTACTCTACATGCAGAGGGAATTAATTTTTTTTGAAGGAGCAGAGGGAATTAATTGGAGAAGCAGAATAGAGCCAGCACGATGTGAATGCAACAGAGTTTGGATTCTCATATAAAGGCGCCCCACCACTCCAATCCATCTACTCCTTAGAGCAAGTACAATAGAGCTGAGTCAGCGGGCTATAAGGAATAAACTAGTATATTTCTGCTTAGTTGGAGGAAAGAGAAGAGGAGAGAGAAGGTAAGCGGGCTCTTCGTGAAGAGCTAGCTCTAGCACATGCTCCTAGGCACTTTGTGAGAATGAAAGGTGGGCCACATAATAAAAAAGTAGTACACTCTTTTGATCTACTATTATACGTGTTGACTACAAGATGGGATGTAGATGACATGGCAATGGCTTATAGACATCAGTTGGCTATACTATTAACCATGCTCTTAGTCTCTGCACAACACTACTCACTCCAATCAAAGACCAAGTGACTAGAAGCCCGAAACACCTATGGAGGCGATGGACGCGAGCGGCAGTCGGCTGTGCCAAATCGTCCAAGGCGCCGTCCTGCGGCCCCGCACCACGCAGCGTTTCCAGACGCTGCTCGCGACCGCCGGTGTCGTAGCCCTTGCTGATGCCAGCTTCACCTCTCGTATTGATGACATGATTGTCAATCCATCCGCAAGTTCGCCGCCGCCAAGAAGCGCGCGGACGACCTTGCCGTACTGCTCCAGCCCGCGCGCCCAGGCTCCTCATTGCCTGCCACCCTCATCGGCCTCCATGGTGACGAACTCTTTCAAGCCCTGGTGGCCCTGCAGTTGCCAGAGGCCGCGATGAAGAATGTGCACCTCGAGGCCGCGCTCGTTGCGCAGTGCCTCGCCATGCAAGAAACCGTCGACCTGCACATCCACATCTACAAGGAAATCGTCTACATAGGCCACTACAAGGCCAGCGAGGACAGATAGACGTTGGCCTTCTTCCAGCGGCTGGAATCTTTGGACGCCTTTGTTCAGAAGCACGTCGACCTGGCCACAAAAGCCGCTGCTACTTAGCCATCGTTCGATGCATCCCTTCTTCTTGCCTCCTGTAACCAGCACTGCATCGCCTCGTGGCCTTAATGTTTTATTAGTATAGGAATATATGGCATTTTTATTCTACTAGTAACGTTTTCACTGTGAGGTGGGGCCGCAGTTGAGCAAACCGACAATCGGCAAATCCCACCCCGCCCACCGGGTGTCGGCTGAGTTTAGAATTACTAGAAGTGAGAAACGAGGGAGAAGAGCTAGCTGTAGCACAGATGCTGTTGTCAGATGGGACTCACGTTGATAGAATAGGAGTACTGAGCACTCGTACCTCTTTTTTTAGGGAAAAAGCAGTCGTATGTCTAGTACTACCACTAGTTGGGTGCGTGCGACCTATACCTGTCATCACTTTAGGTCTCCTTTTCGAACTGCAGCTACGCTTCACCGTACATATTTTTTCACGCATTTATCCTCCTATATGTACTCCTAGGCTATTTCCACGTGCACCCTTTCGCCGACATGTGGGACATAGAGCATCTGGGTCGTAGTGCATGCACGACTCGGAGCATATGCCGGGGTACTTTACATTTCAGACCTCACGAATTACATGCAAACCCCCCGCAGAAGAATAAATAAATAAATGAATAACTACATGAAACCAGATTATTTTCGTAGAAACCGGAGCACGTTCATTAAATTTTGGACATAACACGTTTATAAAAAACTACCGGACCTAAACCAGTATAAGGGCCTCTTTGATTCGCAGGATACTGCAAACATAGAAATGGGGAAAGTATGATGGCGATGAACCGAGACGAGGAGAACTCTACTAACTCAGTTAGAGGTTAGAGTTAGATTCTAACCCTGAACTAACTCTAAACCAAAGAGGTCTATGGATGGCAGGGTTAGATTGACAATAAATGTTCTTTCTCAATCACTGCGCAACACTGTTCACTCCAATCCAAGACCAAGTGACCAAAAGCCAGAAGCACCTATGGAGGCGATGGTCGCGAGCGGCAGTCGGCTGTGCCAAATCATCCAAGGCGCCGGCCTACGGCCCCGCACCGCGCAGCGTTTCCAGACGATGCTAGCGACCACCGGCGTCGTAGCCCTCGCCGACGCCGGCTCCGCCTCTCGCATGGACGACATGATGGTCAACTCCATCCGCAAGTTCGCCGCCGTCAAGAAAAGTGTAGTGAAAGCTCCTACTAGTCCTGCCAGCCACCACGCTCATGCGCGAGGGAGGGGGCATTGTAGTAATCAAACTTCTCGGTCTTGTACGAGTTGACGCGACACATCAAAGCACTGCACTCGATATAAGTCTTTTTACACATTTCAAATGGACTACTACATACGGATGTATGTAGACATATTTTTCTTTGTATGTAGTCACTTGTTGCAATCTCTAAAAAGACTGATATTTGGAAACGGAGGGAGTACAACGCATGCATGAATGTCATGACCTCCCTTTTGATACTTGCATGTGTTGATTTGATGCACCTTGCCAAATTTTGACTATAAATTTAACTAACCAAATTTTCATGCATGTCACAAAAAATTACGGGGCTATTTGGATTGTGACTATGTTTGTACTATGTTGCCACATTATTTTTCCCACACTTGCCACACTTGTCTAACTTGAGTTGCTCAAATTGTTAGACACACTTTGGCTTGCCTAAGGGAATCTTGCCACACTTTTTGTGTCTATGACATGTGGGGTCCACTGCTAATAAAAACAATTCTTGTCTTAGGTGTGGATAATAAAAAAGACTTATATTTAGGAACGGAGGGAGTAGAAAATATAAATAATAATGCACGTTGGGGCAACCCACGTTTCCGATAATTTTAGCTGTGGGCTTGTTCACAATTTTTACGAGGGGGTGGTTGTTCATTTAATGGAGGGACTTGTACCAGACTTGAACGATACAAAGTGCGACTTGGCACCCTCAAAAAATAAAGTGTGACCTGGCACACCGTAACACCACTTGGAACAAGCGGGTAGCTATCTCAAAAAACAATCAACAACTAAAAAAACGGCGACCTGGCACCTAGTACACAATTTAAACCGATTGTTTTGATGGAGTGAAAAAGGAAAACTACCCCACTACGTATATATAGGCCGGAGCCTCCGCGCTTGCTTGTCAGGGTTGCTCTATTCACACACTCTCATCCTCTCCAGATCTAAACAAGATAGGGTGGTGACATTGTCTTTCTCCCTTCAAAAAACATTGTCTTTCTATCCTCACCGCTGGTTACAGATCTGGACGTATCCCCCTCCGCCGGTGAAGGGGAGGAGGGGCGGCATTTAGGTCGTCATCGACAGCGAGGGAGGAGACCCACTGCCGGCCGCACCGTTATCTCTGGCCGAGCGCCGGCGCGAGAGGTCCTGCGATCCCTCATTGTTGCCCTAGTGTGGGAGGATCCGGCCTCCCATCGCCCACCTATCCACATCCCGACGACCTTCAGGCATATCTTCCTTTGAAACCGCCTTAGCTCTACTTCCCCAGCTCACTACGTCGCTGCATGTGCATCATTTTCTACCTCTCAGCCCCTCTCGATCGGATGGTCCAACATCACCTAATTTTTTTCTTCTATTGTTAGAGGTAAAGCTACTTCATGGAGTCAAATCTTGTACTTGGTTCAAACAAGAAATAAAGTGGGGGTGGGGGAATTTAGTATGTAGTACATCGGACTTGGTACAAACAGGAAGGAAAGGGGGTGAAAGTAGTACAGAATGGTCATCCAACCGATCTCTTGGTCGAAAAGGGAAATATAGGGGTAACGTTGTACACAGTGGTATGACCAGGACTAGATTTGCTATCAACACATAGGAGTAGGTGGCTAGAATGAACAAAAATGGGACCAACCCAGATATGTTTCTTGGATGTTTATTTCTCGGGGCAACAAACTATGAATCACCACTTTATGCCCCTATTTAGGTACATGGTGCTGGACTGCTGGTGCACCCACTGTCCCATGCCCTTATACCAAATATTTAGCTGTTCTTAATCTAATGCCCCTGGTAAAAATGAATCCATGCCACTGTTATAAGCCATGACAAGTTTAGCCAAATGTTTTTGCTTGTAATTGTTTGAGACTCTGACTATTTCCTCTATAGCTTTTTGTGCAAACATGGATATCCATTTCACCTGGTTGCTGTTGTGACCTTTTGGTGCACTGCACAAAACTCTTCTTAAAAGAAGTGACTTTTGTGTTGTTTAACTGGAATGTCAGAATGGAACAGTTGTTTCATTTCGGTGGAACTGCACAAAGGGAGATCTGTGTTCCAATCCTCATCATCCATATTGGCACTGTAACCTTCCTTTAGGTAAGAATGATATTTAATGCATGTTTTCATCTCTATTTTGCGACTGGCATGAGAAAATAATGCTATTTTTTACTAGTACACTTGTACTCCCTCACTGACAAAACCAATTCTGAAATAGAAGGCCAATCATGTACTTGGTTTCACCAACTCGTGAGGAGACTGAGAAACAGAGCATGAAGAGGAAGAAGAAGAAGAGTAAACAGTGCCAAGGCGATCTTGCTGAATCCAGAGGCCTCAGTCGAGGCCATTCAAGGGCTCCGACAACGACTACCTTACATGTGAGACGATCCTCCAGGGAGCTCTTCCACTTCTGTTGTCTCACTTAATTAATTAGGAGTACTTAAGTACCACTAATTTATTGCTGCCTAATTTTCCTGTCGGAGTTAAACAAATCTTTAGTAGCACCCTATGCTGAATCATGTACGTGTGTATGTTTGTCTATGAGGTGAATCATGTGGTGGAGCAGGGAGGGAATGCTAACTTTACCCATTAAGATAATGAGGGTGCTTCTATTTGTTAGTGTATGTTTGATCAACTAGTCCCACTATTACAGTAATCTCACTCTCTCAATATATGTGCCAACAGGGATGCTCGATTTTGGTGGAACTGCACAAAAACTTTGGGTGCTTCATTGCCTCGACAACTTCTTTCCTTTCCTGTTAGTCGCTAATCTTGGCTTGCATTCTTCCTTTGTTGTCAGTCGCTTGGCTTATCTCGGCTTCCAGTCAAAGGAAATAGTAATTGATATGCTACCTCACACAGGTTGGTACTGGTCTTTATACTGATTATTGTGCTTGTCATATGTATTGGTAATTTGTAGTGTGCTACTGTTTGGCGATTTCATAAAGGAGTAACTTGGAGCCTGAACTCGTAGGCAAATCATTACATCGGGTGATTTTAGTAGAACTGCACAAAAAGATTAGATGGACATGTACTTATGCTGCTACTATGTACTCCAAAGTTCACTCAGACAAGCATCGATGTTCATAAGAAGAAGTGCCGATATTCATTCGAGTATCAACCAGCGTCAACCAATTGTCAAACTCCAAATATTAGGAGAGTGAACGCCAAAAATATTGCTTGGCGCATAGCCCAGAAAAACGCAGTCCAGTCTTTGGTCCCAACTTGCGCCTTTTGGTTATCTGCACATATGGTAGTGAACTGTATGGCATGGAGTCTAAAGATTCCAGACAAGTTGGTTGACGCGTATATTCATCTGGCAATTAATCAGTCTGCATGCCAGGAATGCTCCATTTCAGTTGAACTGCACAAAATATTTGGGTGGTTCATTTTCTCAACCGCCTCCTTTCTCCTCTACCATGTAGAATTTTGGCGAGATACAGGACCAAGATGAGCCAGTAAACTAGTTGGATGAAAGTAGTGGTCAAGTTGCTCAAACCTCCCTCGGCATGAGGCCGCTATTTGAGGATAAACCTACAAGCAAAGTTCAGATTGTCTGTGCTGCCTCTTATGTACTCGAAAGTTTACTCGTAGAAGCATTAATTTTAGCAAGAAGTACCTCTGACTGAACACCATTTACCAGTCTGCAATGTAGAATTTTGGTGAACTACAGGACCAAGATGAGCCAGTAAACTAGTTGGATGAAAGTAGTGGCCAAGTTTCTCAAACCTCCCTCGGCACGAGGCCACTATTTGAGGATAAACCTACTAGGAAAGTTCAGATTGTCTATGCTGCCTCTTATGTACTCAAAAGTTTACTCGTACAAGCATTAATTTTAGCAAGAAGTACCTCCGACTGAACACCATTTACCAGTTTGTACCCTAGGTAATTAAAGTTCATCCATGGATCATATTGGTTGTGATCTCAATCATTTGGATGCATAAACATACTGAACATGTGTATATCTGAATCTTTTTGTGAATTATCTATGAATATTGTTGTGTGATCTATCAATCATTTGGATCCATAGACATGCTGAACTTCTGTATATATGAATCTTTTGAGTTGTTGATAGTGAATGTTGGCTATGAATATGAACGTGTCCTGTGAACCTGAGTTTGATACGAATGTTTACCTTTTCTGTTGTGCTTGTGTGTGAACTTATTAGTATGCCTACTGTGGGGTATGTGACGTGTGGGTGTCAACGGCACACCTTCTTCCCGAGAAGAATTGAACCTACTTTGTTAGGGTAGCAACGACGCATCAGCTCTTTTTAATCTTTTTGCTCTGTCTTGCCCCCTCCCCTGCTCAACCCCTGCCGTAATGTTTTCAGCCTCAAAACAAACATAGTACTACGTTGTTTTGGGGGCTTGATGAAAATCGAGTGTTGGTTTCTGTAGGTTTTCCCGCCCAGCAAATGGGTTGTTGGTCCACCAAGGACTAGGAGGCTAAAAATACAAGTTGTATGGTGCAGAGGCAAGTAAAAAAACGCCATCGAGAGCCATCCACTGAAGAAAAAAATCTCTCCTAATGTGCTTCTTCAGTCGTGCCGTCGGCCCCCTCTATAATCCAGTTCGCTCGGGGATCTGGTGTCATTTTTTTCCAGAGGGCGAGCAAGTATCAGCTAGGCCTAGGTTTTGTATTTTAACATGCGTAGCCCATGACATACGGGTGACAGTGGTTTCAACTTATTTTTTGAGGTCCATACCGGTCTATGGGCTTTTTCTTAAAGATCGGCAGCCCAATATATTTTTTTAACCACATTATATATATTTATATTATTACTATTATCGTATATTTTAGAGAGACTTATATATACATTATAAAGACATCCCACGTGTTATTAACTTATAAAAGTAAATGTTTAGCAGAAGTTGGCAAAGAAAATCCTGGTTGTTTTTTACTCACAAGCATGGAAAATCCTTGTGATTGCGTATAAAAGCTTGCGAAGATTTTAGGGACCAATGTAATAATAATGCGCTCATTTTTATTTTGAGCAATAGCTCGCTAATTTTTAATTATGTATATAAAAAATGTGCCTCTCCAGTTTATTTTTGATATTAATTGCTCCTTCTAAAATAACATTATATATATAAAGAGCCCAGCTAATTCGTGTATTTCAAGGAAGTGTAAATGGGCTGGGATTTCTTAGATAATATAAATGGGCCGCATTGATGCTATTTGTTCACCCAGCCCAGCAAATGAACTGTACATTCTAGAAAACATGGGTTAAATATATGCCACATTTTTGCAGGCTGACATGTGGGCCAATAGGTCGAAGCCTAAGCAGGGTGTTGTCAACTTGGTCGGCATGCACCTTCAATCTCTCGTCTTCTTCCTCCAGCATCGCCGGGACCGCCTGGTCCGGCCTCCGGCGGCTAGCGGCTCTGCTTAGTACGCATCACTGCGAAGTGCTACCCCACCGCTGGCCAGGCTATCCCTCCACCCCTCCACACCTCCTGTTATTCTCCATCGACTGCAGCCACACACCGCACTAGAACCAGTTATAACCCTTCTCCTCCACTCAATCTGCGACTCCACTGCCGCGTCTTCCGATCTCCGAGTTGTTCCCATCCGGCGCCTCGTCGTCGTCCATCGCCTCGCTGCGCTCGGTGCGGTGTGGTCAACAAATGAGAGTCATCGGAAGAGGACTGTACGTGGAGAGCTTGACGGCTGGAACCCACGAGGTCCATGGTCGCACGCAAGGAAAGTTCCTCCTTATTGAGCTGAAAAAATGTTTCCTCCACCTGACAGCTGGGACCCACCGGCTGTATCTTCGCGGAAGGAAGTGCCTCCTTGTTATGCGAAAAAAATTATTCCTCCCATTGACAGCTGGGACCCGTCAGATTTGGTGGCTGACTTGTGGGCCTACTAAGCAGACGTGTACGAAGGGCTTTGTCAAATTGATCAAGAAATGATTCTAGCAGCTGGACCGTTGGATGTTAATCCAACAGCCATGCTCCTTCTTCAACCTCTGTTCTTGCTCCTGTCTCCCGTGGGCGGCACCGCGGCTGTGCTGCCGCGCACCCGAACGAGTCAAGTTTCCCACTCCTCTCCATCTGCGACTCCACTACCCCGTCTTCCCCATCTCCGGGTCGTTCCAGTCTGGGGCCTCGCCTTTGGTGCGCTCGGCACGGTATGGTCAACGTGGTCAACAACCGAGAGTCATCGGAACATGACTGTACATGAGAGGCTGATAGTGGGGACGCACCACGCCCATGGACGCATGCATGAAACGGAATGCGGTGTGGTCAACGCGGTCATGGAACGACTTCCATGAGAAGTGTACTATACGTGGAGAGGCTGACAGTTGGGTCCACAGCCGCAGCAAAGAAGTGCCTCCTTATTATGCGGAAAATTATGATTCCTCCACCTAACAGCAGGGACCCACCGAACGGGCCACCGTATTTTGTGAAAAAACGTTTCCCCCTGACTGCTGGGACCCACCGGACGGGTCACCGTATTTTGTGAAAAAAACGTTCCCCCCGCTGTCAACTCGGACCCACCGCATGTGCATCCTTATTACGCAAAAAAATGAATACTCCCCCTGCTAGTTGGGACCCAGCTTGGTGGGTGGCTCACTTGTGGGCCTACTAAGTTGACGGGGATGGAGTGCTTTGTCAACTTAGTCAATATGAACGATTCTAGCTCCAGTGACCGTACGATGTCCATCCAACGGCCGTAGTGCTTCTTCAACCTCTGGTCTTGTTGCTCCATCCACCCAAAGCAGCATCGGTCGTGCCGCATGCTCCTGCCTCTCGTGGCCGGATGTGCTGCCGCGGAGGCCTCACCGACCCCTACTATTCCCACCGCTGGCCAGGCCCTGCGGCGACGGCAGCCTCACACCGCAGCCGGACCAGTGAACCCTCATACTCCTCTCCTCGCGGGCTTCCTCTGTCGCATCTTCCCCAGCTCCGCGTCGTTCCCTTCCTAGGCCTCGCCGTCGTCCACCGCCCTCGTGCTCTCGGCGTGGCGTGGTCAACGTGGTCAAGGAACGACTTCCATCGGAAGAGTACTGTACATGGAGAGGCTGACAGCTGGGTCCACGGCGGTCGCAAGGAAGTGCCTCCTTATTACGCGCAAAATAATTATTCCTCCACCTGACAGCGGGGATCCATCGGACGGGCAACTGTATTTCGCGAAAAAACGTTCCCCCTGCTGTCAGCTCAGACCCACCGGAGGTGCCTCCTTATTATGCACAAAAAATTTAATACTCCCCCTGCTAGCTGGGACCCACCATAGTGGGAGGCTGACTTGTTGGCCTACTAAGTTGACGGGGACGGAGTGCTTTGTCAACTTAGTCAATATGAACGATTCTAGCTCCAGTGACCGTACGATGTCCATCCAATGGCCGTAGTGCTTCTTCAACCTCTGGTCTTGTTGCTCCAGCCGCCCAAAGCAGTGCCGGTCATGCCGCATGCTCCTACCTCCTGTGGCCGGCTGTGCTGCCGCGGAGGCCTCACCGCCCCCTACTATTCCCACCGCTGGCCAGGCCATCCCTCTACTCACCCACACCCCCTGTTATTCTGCGGCGATGGTAGCCTCACACCGCAGCGAACCAGTGAACACTCGTACTCCTCTACGCGTGGGCATCCACTGCCGCGTCTTCCCCGGCTCCACGTCGTCCCCTTTCTAGGCCTCGCCGTCATCCATCGCCCTGGTGCTCTCAGCACGGCGTGGTCAACGTAGTCAAGGAACGGCTTCCATTGGACGTGGACTGTACGTGGAGAGGCTGACAGCTGGGTCCACGGTCGCAGCAAGGAAGTGCCTCCTTATTACGCGCAAAATAATTATTCCTCCACCTGACAGCGGGGACCCACTGGACGGGCCACCGTATTTCGCGAAAAAAACGTTTCCCCCTAACTGCTGGGACCCACCAGCTACATCTTCGCATGCAAGGAAGTGCGTCCGGGCAAAAAAACGATTCGTCCCCCTAACTACTGGGACCCACCAGCTACATCTTCGCAGGCAAGGAAGTGCCTGACAGTTGGGACCCATCTGGTCGAAGCGTACGTAGCGTTGTCATTCTGGTCGCGAACGTGTACGTACATACTGGTCGATGTAGAGGCGCGCACGTGTCGTAGTAGAGGCGCGCACGTAGCATGTACACGTACGTACAACGGCCAGTGTGCAAGAAAGAAAATACGGCCATGTACGTACATACGGGTAGGGTCTCGAGCGCCTACTCGCGCATACATACGGCCAGGGCTCGTGTACATGGCTGGGTTAGAACGGAGAAACAGCGTCGTCGTCGTGTTCATGGGGAGCCAACCGGCTGGGTCAGAACGGAATGCGTCGTCGTGTTCATCGAGAGGGCTTGGACGGAACAGCCGATGGAAATGAGGCCTGGCGTATCGTAGAACAGAGGAAACGACCTTGTGTTTGACCGGCCACGTTCGAAACGGGATCCTGTTCATCGAGAGGGGTCTGGCGTAATGCAAAACGGAGGAAACGGACCTCCTCCAGTCGAAACAGGGGTCCTGTTGATCGGGAGGGGTGTGGCATACCGCAAAACGGAGGAAACGGACTTGTGTTGGAGCGCTACGGTCGAAACGGGGGTCCTGTTCATCAGGAGGGGTGTGGCGTACCACAAAACGGGACTCCACGGGATACTGTTCATCTCCACCGTCGACCCCCTCCAGCCTCCACGAGCTACTGTTCATCCACCGTCGACCTCCTCCAGCCCCGACCTGCGACTGTTCATCCACGGGCTCCTGTTCATCCAGCCTCCACCGCGCGCTACTCCACAGGCTACTGTTCAACCAGCCCTCTCCACGGGCTCCTGTTCAACCACCCCTCCATGAGCTCCTATTCATCTAGCCCTCCACCGTCTACTGTTCATCCTGCCCTCCACGGGGTGGTCCTGTTCATCCTGCCCTCCACAGGGTCCTGTTCATCCAGCCCCAACCGCCTCGAACGATCGGGGTCTTGTTCATCCACCCCCACCAGGAACTGTTCATCCAAACCCCCCAGCAACACTCACTGTTCATCCAGAGGCAACACCACGGGGTCCTGTTCATCCACCCCCACCGGGTCCTGTTCATCCAAGCCCCCCCCCCCCCCCCCCCGCAACGCTCACTGTTCATCCAGAGGCAGCATCGATCGGCTTCAGTTAGCAGCAGTAGTGAAGGAATCGCTCGATCGGGTTCAGTTAACAGCCATCGATTGATCGCTCGGGTTCAGTAACGCGTAGACTGCAGTGCAATCGCTCGGGTTCAGTTAGAGCCCAACGCCTCGCTCGGGTTCAGTTAGAGCCCAACGCCTCGCACACATGCGCGTACGTACGAGAGAAATGCGCATCGCTCGGCCCCCGACCACCCACCGTAACCGGGGACTCCCCGATATTTTCCGCGCCCTCGCTTCTACCACAGTTTTTTCCGTCATGGACGGCCCAAAGAATGTCATGCAGCTGTGTCTCCGGCCCACCCAGGACGAAAAGCCCATTTTCTGTCATGATTTTTTGTCATAGAAGTAGGACCCCACCGCATCTATGATGATACCGGGTTTTGTCACAATTGTCGTCATAGAAGTGTCATAAGTATGACAGAAAAGATTTTCGTTCGGCCCAAAATGTCATGGATGTGTCTTTTTTTTGTAGTGGTCCTATTGGAAACTAAGGGATATTAAGGCCTCCTTTTATAGAGAACTGGACCAAAGCATTAACACATGGTGAATACATGAACTCCTCAAACTACGATCATCACCGGGAAGTGTCCGGACTATTGTCACTTTGGGGTTCCCGGATCATAACACGTAGAAGGTGACTATAACTTGCAAGATCGGATCTAGAACATAGATATAATGGTGATAACATAAACGGTTCAGATCCGAAATCATGGCACCTGGGCCCAAAGTGAAAAGCATTAAGCATGGCAAAGTCATAGCAGCATCAATCTCAGAACATAATGGATACTAGGGATCAAGCCCTAACAAAACTAACTCGATTACATGATGAATCTCATCCTACTCCTCACCTACCAGTGAGCCTATGAAGGAATTACTAACTCCCGATGGGGAGCATCATGGAATTGGCGATGGAGATAGGTTGGCAATGATGAAGATTGAAGATCCCCCTCTCCGGAGCCCCAAACGAACTCCAGATCTGGCCTCCCGATGAAGAACACGAGGTGGCGGTGGCTCCGTCTCGTGAAACGTGATAATTCTTTCTCCCCCATTTTTTCAGGAAATATGTGATTTGTTAGTATCAGGGTTGGAGTCTGCGGGGCCACCAGGTGGGGATAACCCACCTGGGCGCGCCTGGAGGGGGGCGGGCCCTGGTGGGTTGTGCCCACCCAGGTGCTCCCCTCCGGTGGTTCTTGGCTCTAGATATTATCTTTATTTGTATAAAAAATCCTCGCAAAGTCAGTCCGGGTTAGTGTTTCATTCAAATCATGCAAATTAGAGTCCAAAACAAGAGGAAAGGCGTTAGGAAAAGTAGATACGACGGAGTTGTATCACCTATCTTTTATTGTAATGTATTTACATTTATGCAAGAGTTAAGAGTATTCCTTCTTATTTCAACATCAATTATTCTTTAGTTGGCAAGCATCATATGGTGGGGAAATATCCAAGCATATATGGCCATTCAAATATATTTGATCATGAACTATTATCGTTGACAACTATCTATATGGTAAATAAGTTGGGAGGCGAAACATTAAGCCCCAATCTTTCTTTGTGTTCAACGGATGCTATTTGTTCTAAATATATGCTTTGAGTGTTAGCAATCATGGAAGACTATATGATAGTTGAGTATGTGGAATTTGCTAAATCAGAGCTCTTACATAGACCCTTCCTGAAAGTAAGATGAATTGCAATTGTTTGGTGACTGAGAACATAGTTTGTTAGTTTTCAAGAAACTTTATGGTCTTTACTTTAACATGTACATGGCTTATTACTTGATCATGAAAAGTCTTATGAGATGAGCTACAGTTTATGATACATAATGATGCTAGAAAAGTGTTTGGAACTATCATTGATCAAATTTATGCACTATGCTAGCATTCACACTTCATAAATTATTTCTTTTGTAATTTACCTACTCAAGGACAAGCAGGAATTAAGCTTGGGGATGCTGATATGTCTCCAACGTATCTATAATTTACGAAGTATTCATGCCATGTTTACAACAATTTTATAAGATTTCGGTATGATTTGATTAGAACTAACCCAGACTGACGCTGTTTTCAGCAGAACTAGTGTGGTGTCTTTTTTTGTGCAGAAATAAAAGTTCTCATAATGGGCTAAAAATTTACGGTGGTTTTTTATGCACAAGAGATGGGCCAGGAAGTGGACGAGGAGGCCACAAGCCCTCTAGGCGTGCCCTACCCACCAGGGAGGGTGCTCTAGGCTTGTAGGCCCCTTGGGCACCCCTTGACGTGACACCAACACCAAAAATTCTTATAAATACCGAAACCTCGGAAAAGAACCCTAGATTGAAGTTCCACCTCCACAAGCCTCTGTAGCCACGAAAAATATATCTAGGCCCTCTCCGGCACCCTGCCGGAGGGGGCCATCATCACCGAAGGCCATGGAGGAGGTACCCGGAGGGGGCCATCATCACCATGGAGGCCAAGGACCAGAGGGAGAACCTCTCCCCATCTAGGGGGGAGGTCATGGAGGAGGAAGCCGTCTCTCAGTGGCGCCGGAGTGCCGCCGGCAGAACCATCACTACGGTGATCATCTTCATCAGCATCACCTTCCTCATCTCTTTTAAGCGGTCCACTCTCCCGCACCCTGATGTAATCCCCTACTTGAAGATGGTGCTTTAGGCCACATATTATGGTCCAATGATGTGTTGCCAAACTATGGTGTTTTGAGTAGATTTCTTTTGTCTTTTGGGTTGATTGATAATCTAGATTAGTTTGAGTTGTATGTTTTATTTTGGTGTTGTCCTATGGTGCCCTCCGTGCCACGCACACGTGAGGGATTCCCTCTGTAGTGTTTGTAATATGTTCATGATTCGCTTATAGTGGGTTGCTAGAGTGACATAAGCTTAAACCCTAGTAAGGGGTTGTTTGCGTATGGGAGTAAAGAGGACTTGATACTTTACTGCTATGGTTGGGTTTTACCTTAATGATCTCTAGTAGTTTCGGATGCTTGCTAGAGTTCCATTCATAAGTGCATATGATCCAAGTAGAGAAGTATGTTAGCTTATGCCTCTCCCTCATATAAAATTGCAATAATAATTACCGATCTTGTTAACAATTTCCTAGGAAAATTCCGCACCATGTTCCATCATTATTCCACACTCGCTATTTGTAATATATTGTGATATATTCTAACTTTATGATAACATCACATATTTTTATTTTAGTTCTCCGATATCATGCAAAGTTATCCTCTTCATATCCACAACGTAGTTTTAATTCTTGTTTCTAGATGGAAGCAAACGTTCGGTGTACGTAGAGTCGTATCAGTGGCAGATAGGACTTGAGAGAATATTGATCTTACCTTTAGCTCCTTGTGGGTTTGACACTCCATACTTATCACTTCCACCTTTGGAAATTGCTATGATGATTCCTTGCACTTGGGGATTATCAGCTAGCATTTTACTTATCTTACGGCCGAGCGCGTATAGCTTCGGATCGCACACCCCTCTAGCGCAATGACAACCCGCCACGTAGCTAGTACCCAATCATTTTTTTAAGATAATTTTCGTTTTTGTTTGGCAGAACCACCTCAGTAACAAAAAAAATTAATAATTGCAAGCAAGTCCTTTTGTTGCAGCAAAAAATTGCTTTTGGCAAAAACTTAAATGTAGAGCCCCACAGCCAAAATTGCATATAGTGATTGTATTTTATTACTATTCTCTCTTTGACATGCTGGCATATTCAAAATGCTGACCTACTCGGCTGCAACATCTCATGCCGTAGAGGATTATTCTGACCAGGAGTGAGGCTATGATCCACACTCGGTGATTTCCCTTTGGAGTTGGATGGACTCGCTTATCATCTACGCTTCCGCATTAGTTTTTCTCATGAATTGGCCTTCGGTCGATTATTCTGATGTAATAAAGACTCTATGTAATAAATCAGGTGTGATTGAACTTTGATATTTTCACCAATGTACTGTGTGCCGGCATGATCTTGGGATGGTACAGATACACATAGACTTGACCATTTTCGAGTCGGGTCGCTACACAGATGATATTCAGAGCACACGCTGATCGTAGGTCGCAACCCCTAGGATCGGAAAGCCATGGGAAGAAATTATTTTATTTTATGTCTTTATTTTTCCCATAATTCTCCCATGTTCATTTCTGACTTTCCTTCGATTTCAACCTTCTAGATGGCCATCGAGTACATCCCAGTCCTGCTATCAGAGTTTTGCCAGTCGGATGAGACGATGCCTTTCGGCAAGCAGTTGGTTCTGATCATCAGGAAGTTGAAGATTCCTCTGCCCTCCATCACCTGGACCCCTACCAATGCACTTCTGATGGACACTCGCTATAGGATTGTGGTGCACATTCCAGGGAGGACTTTTGGAAGCTTCTCAGAACCCATTCACGTCTAGTTTACCGCCCCTACTTGGATCCTTGGGAAGGACATGGCTATTCATTGTGCACCTGGACACCTCCGGGAGGAGTACAGGGTCGAGCTCGATGGATCAGATCTCGCCATGATCTCCCACGTAACTGCAAATGCAGAGATCATGCACACCATGGATGACGACTCCATTCTCTCATATGTCCAAGACCTGGAGACTCACATCAGGATTCTGGAGGTTCGGACGCGTAGAAGCTCGAAGATGTTCAGGAAGTTGATCTTCCGTGAACTAGAATTTGATGATAAAGCTCTTGAGGACCATGACGATCATGGACAAAAAGTCAAGGACTTTCTGGAGAGAATCCAGAACTTGAAGACTTATATTGCCGCGATGGAGGAGAAGATGGACTCCAAAACATCTGATGCCTCCGAGACATGACCCCGGATTTAACTTGCCGTCGGAGCACATCTAGCTGATCCAGCAGCAGAATGCCTTGATGCAGATGCTCATCTAGAACCAGGGCAACAACAACAACCCACCACCACCACCCCATGTCGATAACCTGACCCGTTTCTTCAGGTTGAATCCGCCTGTGTTCTCTAGTAGCACCGAGCCGATTTTTGCTGATGATCGGCTCCGCAAGATCGGAAGGGAGCTAGTAACTACTGGATGCACGAATGCGGAGAAGGTGCACTTTGCCGCACATCAGCTTGATGGAGCCGCAGCCTCTTGGTGGGAGAACTACACCACCACCTATCCCATCACCACAGTTACATGGGATAAATTTCAGCAGGCCTTCCGCATTGCTCATGTCTCAGCTGGAGCCATGAGTTTGAAGAAGCGTGAGTTCTGCAACTTATGCCAGGGGAATCGTCGTACTGTGGGGCAGTACGTGGACGAGTTCAGTCAGTTAGTTTGCTATGCCCCAGATGATGTGGCCACAGATGCCGCAAAGTAGGAGAAAATTTCTGGAGGGACTCAATGATGAGCTTGGAATGTAGTTGATGGTGGCTACCTTCAACAACTACCAGGAGCTGGTAGACAAGGTCATCATCCTTGAAGGCAAACAACAGCAGATTTATAGCTGCAAGCGAAAGTATGTCTAGGGGAAGTACAACTCTGGAGCTTAGCAAAAGCCCCACTGCACCCCATACTCAGGAGGACACACTCGCCACACCCATGGAGGACATACTCATGGAGGACAGAACCATGGAGGGAATGGGAATAATCGTCAGAACAACAGCAGCTTCAAGTCTGGCGATGGAGGCAATGGCAACTAGCACTGTCTCGCTCCGGCTTAGAAGGATCTGACTCATATCACCTGTTTCAAGAGCAAGAAGAGGGGACATTATGCCACCGAATGTTCGGAGTCCAAGCATGGAAATGGAAACAACAAGAGCAATGGAAACTCAGCAACCAAGAATCCCAATCCTTTTCCCCGTTCTCAAGTGAACCACATTGATGTGGACGGGTTTACGATCATCCAGAGACTGTGGTTGGTAAGTTTTTATTAAATTCACGTCCGGTATTGGTACTTTTTTTATTTCAGTGCATCGCATTCATTCAAGAAAGTTTACGGTCTATACTTTAACACGTGAATAGTTTGCTACTTGATCATGAGAAGTTTTATGAGATGAGCTACTTCTTATGATATATAATGATGCTAGAAAAAGTGTTTGGAACTATCATTGAGCAAACTTATGCACTATGCTAGCATTCACACTTCATAAATTATTTCTTTTATCATTTACCTACCGGAGGACGAGCAGAAATTAAGCTTGGGGATGCTGATATGTCTCCAACGTATCTATAATTTATGAAGTATGCATGCCATGTTTCTAACAATTTTATATGGCTTGGTATGATTTGATTAGAACTACCCCGAATTGGCGTTGTTTTCAGCAGAACTACCGTGGTGTCGTTTTCTGTGCAGAAATAAAAGTTCTCGGAATGGGCTAAAAATTTACAGTGATTTTTTGTGGACCACAAGAGACCCCCGAAGCTTCGAGGACGGACCAGAAGCCTCACGAAGAAGCCACAAGCCTGCTAGGTGCAGCCTACCCCTCTGTGACGCCTAGCAAGCATGTTGCTGCCTTGTGGACCCCCTTGACGTGAGACTGATGCCAAAAATTCCTATAAATAGCCAAACCCCCCAAAAGAACCCTAGATGAAAAGTTCCACTGTCGCAAGCCTCTGTATCCATGAAAACTCAATCGGGACCCTATTTCGGGACCCTGCCGGAGGGGGAAATCATCACCGGAGGGCATCTTCATCATCCTGGCGGCCACCATGATTAGGAGGGAGTAGTTCACCATCGGGGCCAAGGGTATGTACTAGTAGCTATGTGCTTGCTCTCTCTCTCTCTCTCTCTCTCTCTCTCTCTCTCTCTCGTGTTCTTGATTTGGCACGATCTTGATGTACCACGAGCTTTGTTAATATAGTAGGATCATATTGTGTTTTCCCCCTCTCTATCTTGTTGTGATGAATTGATTTTTTATCTTTGAGGTTTCACTATTATCAAATGGAATAATTTTATGGATTTGAGAACACTTGATGTATGTCTTGCATATGAATACCCATGGTGACAATGGGGTACTATATTGATTCACTTGGTGTATTTTGGCACTCAACTCGCGGATTTCCGAGGTGACATTGGGGTAACCTATGCAGAGGGGTTGATGCATGTTTTCATCCTACTTTATTCGGTAGAAATCTTGGGGCACTCTTTGAAGTTCTTTGTGTTGGATTGAATATTATGAATCTGAAGTTGTTTGATGCATATCGTATGATCAACTCACGAATACTTGTGGTGGCAATGGAGTATCTTGGTGACATTAGAGTTGGTTGATGTGTATCATATGGTGTTATTTTAGTACGAACACTTGGGCTGTTTGTGACACTTATAGGAACAACTCATTGGATTGATGAGAAATAATAAATTTGAGGTGGTTTCGTACCCTACAAACAATTTTGTCTTATGTTCTCCGCTAGATAAGAACTTTGGAGTGACTCTTTGTTGCAGGTTGAGGGATTGTTATATGATTCAATTATGTTAGCACTATTGAGAGATTGCAATAGTGAAAGTATGAACCCTAGGCCTTGTTTCTATGCATTGCAATACCGTTTGTGCTCCATTTTATCACTTATACATTGTTGTTTTTATAAAAAAACTACATCTACTATCCATACTACACTTGTGTCACCATCCCTTCGCCGAACTAGTGCACCTATATAGTTGGCCATTGTATTGGGTGTGTTGGGGACACAAGAGATTTCTTGTATTGATTGCAGGGTTGTTTGAGAGAGACTATCTTCATCCTACGCCTCCCGCGGATTGACAAACCTTTGGTCATCCACTTGAGGGAAATTTGCTAATGTCCTACAAAACTCTGCACTTGGAGGCCCAACACGAGTCTACAAGAACAAGTTGTGTAGTAGACATGAGGCCTTTCCTTGATGAATTAGTATCAGAAACTCAATGTGTGTTCGTCCCTGGGTTTGAATGTTTCCATAAGATCCAACATAGAAAAACCCAAGGGATACTTACTACGCCTACAATCTTGACCTGGCTAAGGCGTATGATTGAGTGGATTGGGGCTTCCTTGAAAGTGTCCTACTTAAGCTTGGTTTTGACAATAAGTGGGTTGGTTGGGTGATTACCCGTCTTTCAATGGTCAGGTATACGGTGAGATGTAATGGTGACCTTCCGGAGTCTTTTCACCCATCACGTTGTTTGAGACATGGTAATCCACTAAGTTTGTACTTATTCTTGCTTGTGGAGGATGGGCTTGCTGGTCTTCTGAGAAGAGAGGTGATGAAAGGTACTCTATCCCCGCTCAAGACTGCCCGTAAATAGTCAAGGCATATCTAACCTTCTCTTCGCAGACGATAGTTTGCTATTTTTGAAAGCGGATGTGGAGCAAGTCAAGAAAGTTAAGGAAGTGGTTACCACCTTCCAGAAAGGTCTACGCAACTATTGAGTCAAAGCAAGTGCCCACTTCTGTTTAGTGAGACTTGTCCCTAGCATATCAGAGATGAGTTCAAAGTCACTCTTGGTGTGGATAGTGCATCTTTTGAAAGTAAATATCTAGGCCTACCCCCGAGGAAGAATGAAGGATGAGTGCTTCCAACCGATTATGGATAGGTTTGGGAAAATATATGCAATGATTACAATGAAATGTTTATGTCCCAAGCGGCAAAGGAGATCCATGTCAAGGTTGTGGTCCAAGCTCTACCAGCCTATGTCATGGGTGTTTTTAAGATGAACATGGGATTCTGTTAGAAGTATGAGAGAATGATAAGGATTTCTGGTGGGGTAGCAATGAAAATCACCATAAGGTGCATTGGATGTCATGGGCTAATATTACTAAGCACAAAAGAAATGGGGAATAGGTTTTCGAGATATACACATGTTCAATCAAGCACTGCTAGCCCGCCAAGGTTGGAGGCTTCCTCAAAACCCCAATAGCTTGTGTGCAAGAGTTTTAAAATTAGAGTATTACCCCCATGGCAATGTGTTGGACACATTGTTCTCTTAGAATGACTCACCCTATTGGAGGGGGTCGAGTTTCGTCTTGAGCTATTGCAGGAAGGTGTGATCTGGCGAGTTGGGAATGGCAAAAGCTTACAAACTTAGAAAGACCATTGGATCCCATGCAACGAGGGTTGGAAAACAGCAAAATTCATCAGGCATTCAAGTATTAGCTGGGTTAACCAGCTCATGCTCCCAGATGGAAGGCAGTGAGACGTCAAGCTAATTAATCAAATTTTTTTACCGGTTCAATGCGGAGGAAATTTATAAACTGAGAATACCAGTAAATGTGGTGGAGGATACTATTGCTTGGCATTATGAGAAAACTGGTCAGTTTATTGTGGAAAGTTCTTACAAGCTTGTGGACATGATCAAGAGAAAGACCATTGTGGCTGCTTCATCCTCCGGAGCCGAGGTTGGGGACAGAAGCATATGGGATATCATTTGGAAAGCAAAGATACCAGAGAAAATCAAGATCTTTGGCTGGCGCGTTGCGACCCAATCACTAGCCACAAAGCATAATGCACGTAAGAGGACTATCACTACTGATGTGACCTGTGTGGATGTGAAGTAGAGGATGAATTCCATGCAGTAAACGCATGCACTAGAAGCAGAGTTCTAAGATTTGCTATGAGAGCAGTTTGGGATATCCCAAAAGCAGTAGTATTCAAATTCTCTGGAGAGGATTGGCTGCAAATCCCGTTGAGCTCGCAAAATGAGACCACGAGGAGAAGAATTCTACTCCTATTCTGGCAGTGTTGGAACCTGAGAAATAAAGCCATTCATGGAGATGGAAAAGATATGGTTCAAGGATCTGCAATGTTCCTGACCAAAGATGATGAGGATGTCACCATTGCACAACTTCCGGCAAGAATAAATAGTGAGAAAGATTTCTGTCAAGTTAGCCACCCAATACCTGGTGCGGCATTTGTACCACAGGAGAGCAACTGGCTGGCCCGAGGTAGGATGGGTGAAACTGAATACTGATGCATCCTACTTGGATTTCTCATGCAGCGGTTGGGGAGGTGCAATGGCTAGTGACTCCTGCGGCCGGGTGCTCTTGCTTGCATGCTTGTCCACTGGCAAGTGCGGCTCCCCTACTGAGTCGGAAGCCGCTGCCGTGCTTGGTGGCCTGTTGGAACTGGCCAAGGTTTTCAGAGGGAAAGTGATTATTGAAATTGACAGCTCGTCTATCGGATAGTTTCTGAAAAACACCAGGATGAACCATTCAGTTTGTTATCCATTGGCGGCAGATATCAGTCACACCCTGCGACTCTTCCAGGACCATAAAATTAGAGTAATCAACCGGAAGAGCAACTATCTTACGCACGAGTTAGCAACGTTGTTGATAACTTGTCGGAGTCAAGTTTGGATAGCTAGAGTTCCGGACAACCTTGTCCGCCTGATGCAGTCTGATTGTAATAAAACCAGGGAGTAACTTACTCTGTGGCTCTAAAGAAACCACTCTTATATTATGGGACGGAGGGAGTAATATACAGTGCATACATTTTTAACATTTTAATTTTGTTGATAATTTGTCTGAATTACATCACAATGAGTTAATATGAAGGGGATGTTCTTTTAATACAAAGGGGATGTTCTTTTAAATGCATACATGCACAATGAGCGTGGTGATATGCTCCTGGGACAAACAGTACATTTTAAATAAATACTAGCAAATAAATTTAAAAATGATCTGATTTTTTGCACATGCTTATGTTAATGTCTTTTGGAATAGTTTGGATTGCTTACCAGATATGTCACGTAGTATATTTATGTTAAATGTGTGCTAGACAGTAATCTAATTTTTGGGCCTGATTTGTACATATCCATTTTTTAAAAATATTTTTCACATTTGCAGAAACATTTTTGGCGCACAGAAGCAAATGCACTAAGAGCCAAATTCGATTTTCTCTAGAGGGGCCCCGGTATTTTGTCTCCCGTAAGCACTTGCTCCAGGATGAACCATAAATACAAAATAAATAGCAAGTTTTCAAAATAAAATTGTACATGTGCACATTAGTGACTTGGTGTCAAAAGGGAGCTTGATAATTTCATGTGAAACAAAACAATTGTGCTTCGTAAGTAAGAAACAAAGTTCAGTGCGGAAAGTCTATTCTGAGCTCGAGCTCAGATGGACTCTATATCTCAGCCGTCAGCTGGCGCAAAGATTAGCACTACCCCAATTATTTTACTATGTATTTGGACATGTATGGACGCCTTTTTTCCAGACCCTGGCCCACTCTGCTACGGCATTTAATGCGACGTCCGTCATCCTCCAGCGGCGGATCAGATGGGCCATCACGTTGTGAGCCACGGCTCAGAGGTTAACCACCAGACGGCGGGCGTCCAACCCCGCCCATTTATTTTGCACGGCTATTCGGTGTTTGACTCTTCTTGACTTGCCGCACCAGTAGGCGCCGGCCTTCCGGGTTCGTACCCTGCACATCCATTTTAATCAAGATTCCCCTGCTGCTTTCAGCCATTGAAAATCATAGCTGCAGTCTTTAGATTCAGACTAATGCATAGTCCTAAAAGATTCAGACTAATGTACTACTAAAAATGGATAGATACGAAGATTCAGACTAATGCATACTCCTAAAAATGGATAGATTCAAAGATTCAGACTAAAGCATACTCCTAAACATGAGGCAGTATTTTTAATGTATCCAGACTAATGGACATGTATAGATGGATAGGTTTCTAGTTTTTAAAACAATACTGCCTCGAGATTCATAGCCTCATAGATTCGGTGTCATGCGAGATGCATGCATCTTTAAGTTTTTTTTTAATTCAAGGCTAGGTGTAGATACATACATTCATAAATCAAAAGATTCAGTCTTTCAAATCTATGCTGTTTCTAGTTTCATAAATTCAGTCTTTCAAAGCAGCAGCATTTATGCTGGGGCCGTCAGGATCCATTTTAGCTTACTATTTGCAAACAGATAATGAGACAGCCACTCATGGCAAATGCATAATAGAACTAGTCTTTTGCAAACTCATGGTAAATGCATAATATAACTAAGCAGATAATGAGACAGCCACTCCGGTCTTGTTCAGAACAGCACTTCCTCGATCATGAAGCTTGGGAGCTCACCCTTGTTCTCCTTCATAAAGCTCATCTCGTATGCAATCTGCTTCTTAAGATAATCCAGCTCGTACTACAATACAGTTCAATTCCAGGAGTTATCACCTATATAAAACACAATCAAATTTTTACAAACATCACTCGATTTGTTCTCCAACTATATACTCACCTCACCCAGGTGTCCATTGTAGTACCTCCAGTAGTGTGCGAGATAGACCTAGGTGTCCTCGCTGCGAAGCATGAGAAACTAGAAATGAAGTATCCGCAACAACTTATGTTCCTACTGTATTGAGTTAACAGAATATTCACATCTCACATGGTGCGCGCGGATGCACCACCGAAGTCCTCTCAGCACCAGGTTTGCATTCACCTCATGCTTCACCCTCATCTCATCATCGTGAATGCTTGTCTCTGCTGGGTCCTTAACAAGAAGATTCCTTTGCTCAACATCCACAATATAAAAAAGAAAAGCCTTCCATCATTGGTACAGGTAGAAAATGCTGCACAATTCAGCAAAAACATTCATTTAGAGTAAATACATTTTTGTCTATCCCATAATCAAATCTTCTGCACTATTGTTGACGTACCTTCTCCGGCACAGCAGGCCCACTTTTCTCTTTTATTTGCTTCACTATGTATTGCAATGCATGTCTTGAGTTTCTCAACCTCTTCCACCTGATAAGCTCTCCACTCATACAATATATGTCCAAACTGTTCAAACATGGCCCTTGTATATATCTTGCTAGCATACCTCTCGACTGCAAGGTTTGCCCTCATGAGCGCTCCCCCCACCGCGCGCAAAATGACCACTGACCAGTCACCATAAAATAAATTAGTTCTTTCATGTAACAAATCTCAGCAAGGCCTAGGTACATAGAAAAGAATACTCAACTGAAGCCTCATGTACTTCTGCACAAACATGTGCATTGGGCACCCGGGAGGCACGTAATTCTTCAACATGTCGTTCGCACTTCTGCTCATCTGTGTGCTGGTCATTTTCGCACAAAAAACTCTCTTAAAATAATGCTTCGCACATTTCTTCCGAATCTCAAATAGTTGTGGCATGTATGGGTGTGACCTCAGCTTGTATTTATCCAGCAACATTTCCCACCCCTTCTCAAATTCATCCTCCATGAGCATATGATTCACCACTTTATGAAATTCAGCTATAAAGTCGCTTTTCTTTGTATACAAACCACCCAATGACTCCTTCGCTTCTTCAACAAGTGCCACTCGTTGCGTCCGGCATGATCTTCTTAATAGTTAGCCCCATGGCACAGTTTTTGGTCTGCAGAATTGATAGACACATAATTTCCAGAATTAATACTATGGACCATATCACATCAAATTTCATTAACTGTCCCTATCACAATTCACAAACGAAAAAACTAATTAACCTGCAAGTATGGTCACTGGTGGAGAACCACCCATCATTCTAAGAAATTCTGAGAATACCCACTCAAAACTTTCTTGCGTCTCGTCACAAACCAGCACACCAGCCAGGATCACTCTGATAGTGATTGTTAACTCCAAGAAATAGGCCGAAAGGCATGTCGTACAGGTTGGCCCTATACGTGGTATCAAATTTTATGACATCTCCGAAGTAGTACTGAAGCCTGCTGCTCCCACTTGCCCGCATCAGATTCTTAATCCTCCCCTCACTGTCAGCCTGAATCCTATATGTAAAATGGGATCTTTTGCTCCAATCTCTACGAAAACATCCATCGTCTTCCTCACATCATCATCTACGTGGTCCCTATTGATCTCCCCGGTTACGCAAAGACCTTTTCGTGAACAGGACATTTTCCATTGAGCCAAAAAAGCCTCCAATGATATTGTATACCTTAGCAAGATTCACATTGTTCTGCCTCAGCTGCTTCACAAGATCCCTGGTGTACACATCTATGTGCCCGTGTGATGGCCAATGGATTGTCTCGCCAAAATTAGGAGAAAGCGAGTGGTTGTGATTCTCTTTGTGTTCTGCAATATACCGCCCATTGTCCTCTGATCTTAGGAGCCTTATCAAAGCCGGGCACTCGCAGCGACAAGACCTCGTGTTCTTAACACCAGCTTTGCCTACATAATTGTTCCAAAACTTTGGTCAGTTCAAACATTCGCACCACTCAGGAGATTAAGTGAATTGACAAGCACACTTTTATACTCACCGAGCAACCACACACTATTTACTGCTTGCATTTTGTCCTCTCGAGATTCAGCCGGCTCTTCCCATATCGGATGTTGAAGCCTTTCTCCCATGAATCAAATTATAGAAGTCATAAGCCCCACGCAAAGAGTCAAAAGTAGCCCCAATCACTGGTGTGATCACATTCTCAGCTGGGTTGTCGGCATAACTCCTAACAGCCTTCTCAAACGCGCTGACACAATTTGGGCATGGTGTTCTGCTCAGTGCGGCAACCCTAATTCTCAGCCTGCAAAACACAGCCTCCACATATTAACTGTCTGGATTTCAGTAAGCATCATTTTCCTTAGATGAAATGCCTCACGGGGCACCAAGCATGATTCCGTGAATATTACTACAAAATCACTAGTTCACATATTAAACTTCAAAATTCACGTATTAACTCCCTCAAATCAGCAATCAGCAATTTTATCATATGAACTGACTGGGTTCAGCAAGGATGGTTCAGCTTCCTGACTGCAACATCACTAGTTGTTCTAATGGCAGGATTTATCCAATTCCAACTATAATGTAAATCCCTAGTATACTGACTGAAATACAAATCCAACACTAACCTCTAGTTCCAACCAGGAGATTCATCCTCCTAGTTGTCAGCTCCGACGTTGGAGGCAAACTATCCCTTCATTGGCGGCGAAAACCTAAGCGTCCGCGCTGTCCACCGCTCCTGGCCGCTCCGCCACTTGCTGCTCTTCCACCGTACCATCTCCCCTCGAACAAAGCAGCACAGCTTCCGGTATCAAGCAATCCCCTAGTTCCTCAAGGACAGTGGATCTGACCGCCACATCCTGCTCCTCCAGCATACCGCATCCCATCGACGCCCTCGCCATGGGGCCCGGCACTAAGCTCTCTCCTACTTCTTCAAGGACACTGGATCTGATTCAAGTCAAAACCAAATCCTTTCAGTCACCAAAGCCATGCGAGTAAGATTTGCTACGAATCCGTCAGGCAAGCAAAGATCTACGTACCTGCCGAATGGCTCGATTAGAAACTCCATGCTAGATCGCCGCCGCTACTTTTCTCTCCGCCGGAGACCCCTGTTTCCAAATGAGCGCCGCTTGTAGCCAAAGAACACTCTGGATCCTGCCTGTCCCCACCAGACAGAAAAGCAAACTTCCAGGGCCACGGATCAGACGAGGACATGCGATTCTGATCCATGTCCCACCTCCACTAGGCCGAACGGACGTCCAACTCCACGTTAACTCTGGCCCACCACCAAGCTCTGCTGCGTACGTATTTATCAACAGTGTGCATTTTCCTAGCACCCCTCCAACGCCGGAATAAACAATTGGCTCAGATCCTGATGCGCTATCGAACGTGCACGATAACGAGCTCATTTGAGCTCGCGCTCAATTACTCCGCTTCCAGTTCAGTGGTCTAAAATTACTGAAAACTATGCTTGCGTAATGTCTTCGGTGGTTGTGGTTGCCGCTTAAAAACATTATTATTAAGAAAAAACATGGTTAGCCTGTAGCAACATATAAAAAGACAAAAAAACAAGCATCCACGAAACGCTGGACAGTTTTCAGGATTCGAAAGTCAATACACGAGGTGTGGTGACAATATTCCAACTCCGGCCGCGCATACTGTTTCTCGCAGTGTTTCGCGGCTTTTCTATCCAAAAGAGAAGACTGCTTCAATTCGTCAGGTTTGGTCTCTTTTTTTCTTTTGCGGGGGATCAGGTTTGCTCTCTGCTGCCGCGTAGATATTAGAGCAACTTCAATGGGGCGATTCATTTCGTTCGCCCGCGTTCGTTTGGATCGACGAGTACAAAAGTGGCACCCAATGCGCCGACCTAAATTTAAATTTTGTCCGCCCGGCGTCCGCGTCGACCCATTTCCGGCCCAAAATTGCGCCTGAAATGCATCGGCGCGGATGAGAAGCGGACGCGCCGCGCGTCTCCTCGCCGTCCGCCACGTCCCCACCTGTATACCGTCCAACAACTACGGTCAACATAATTTATGACGACCGCCCACCTTGGGCCCACGCGTCAGCGACGGCGGTCGTCCTTTTTTAAGCCGAGCGTGCGGCGGGGCCGTCCTCATCCACTACCACTCGCCCTCCGTCCCCATCTGGCCACCCCTGCCCCCACGCCGGCGACAACCCTAGCCACCGCCAGCATGGGTTTCTTCTCCGGCATCGGCAGCAGCCGCAAGGGGCAAAGCCCCCGCCTGACATTCCCCCTCCCTCCCCGCCCTCCCCGCGCCGGCGCGCGCTCCCCGGCGGAGGCAGCGCATCAACGTGCCGTTGCACCAGGCCGAGTGGCACTGGCACCACCGCGTGCCTCTGCCGTACCCGGACGTGACGCTGCCGCACGACTGGCATTTGGATCCGGAGAGGATCCCAGTGCCGGCGGCGCCGCGGACGGCCAGGGCCCATGCGGAGGAGGTGCGGCGCCGGCGGGCGTTGCTGAGAGAGGAGCAGCGCGCCGATCCGCGCTTCGCCGTCGACTCGCTCAACTGGGCTCGATGGTTCGCCATCGAGCACGAGGAGGCGAGGCGACGCGGCGTCCGCGGCGTTGACCATAGCCTGCCGCCGCCCGCGCTCGTCGTCCGCGACGAGGACCAGGAGGCCGAGGCCGCCTACCAGGCGGCCATCAAGGAGAGCGAGGAGGAGGAGCGGTGGAGGGAGGCGGACGAGGCGGCTTTCGAGGCTGCCATGGCGGAGGCCATGGCCCTCTCCGCGGCGGGCGACTGCGTCGTGCCGCCAGTGGCCCCGCCGTCCCCGCCCAAAGCCGAGCCGGAGGAGCCGGCCTACCTCGAGCGCTACTCCTGGACCGGAGTAGTCCGCGAGTTGGTCGGCGCTCCGCCGATCTGTCTCAGGGCGACGGAGAAGCAGGAGGCGGCCTACCTCGACCACTGGCGCCGCGTTCGGCTTGCCGAGGACCGCCGGGAGGGCCAGCGCCTGCAGATGCTCGAGCGCGAGGCCGAAGAGGAGGCACGCCAGGCCTAGGCAGCGGCGGCAAAGCCCGACATCACCGCCGTCTGGAACACGACATTCCCCTGGGCCGGCCTTGCGCCGACGTTGATCGACCTCACCGGTCCCGAGGCAGACGCCGCCACCGATGAGGACACCTAGGGTAGCGCGTCGTCTAGTTTAGTGTTTTTAATGTAATGCAGACTTTCGCCGGCCTTCGTGGCCGGCTTTTATGTTTAATTAAATGCATGTATTTATTTTCAAAATGCTTGCAATACTTTTTTTTGCGCGCCGATAAAATGGGTCGGGGCAACATTGGGCGCTCGTGCCGACCCAAACACAGCGCCGAACGTTTGTGTCCGCCGGGCCGATCCAAACGGACAAAAAGCGGACAAAAGCGCAGTCAGTTTGAGTCGGCCCATTGGAGTTGCTCTTAATAAAGCGAAAAATGAAGTAGCAGGTCAGGGCTCTTTACCAACCATACGTAGTACCTTGCTAATTAACTGAAAATTGTCCACTAATTCATGGAACTGTGAATTCCGGTGCATCATTAATTAGCATACGCCTACATCCATCTCATGGAATCTTCTTCTCTTCCCTTGTGAAAACAAAGGCCTTGACACACCAATAACTTCTTATTTTTGCGAATAATAACATAACTAACCAGACACAAATTAAGGGTAAGGTAGTTTTAACCTACTCCCTCCGTTCCTAAATATAAGTCTTTTTAAAGCAATATGAACTTGATACGGATGTATGTAGACATATTTTAGAGTGTAGATTCATTCATTTTACTCCGTATGTAGTCTATATTGCAATCTCTAAAAAGACTTATATTTAGAAACGGAGGGAGTAGTAAAGCTCGATTCTCTTTGTCTTCGAAAGCTAGGAATGTATTACCTCCATACCAAAATGTAAGACATTTTTTATAGGCTAGTTTAGTCTACCAAAACGTCTAAGTTTTTTTGTACGGAAGTAGCATATATATTTAGCTTATCATTAGGGAAGTATCCTTTCGTACCTAATACCCTTAGGTAGTAATCACACGCACACAAAGGCATGCTTAGCTTCTACTCCCTCCGTTTCGAATTACTTGTCTTGGATTTGTCTAGATACGGATGTATATCTCGTATCTAGACAAATCCAAAACAAGTAATTCGAAACGGAGGGAGTAGAATCTTGAAAAGGAGAGCAGTTAGGGTAGATAGTACTGAAAAAAAATATGCATGTTAATTGATGGCAGGGGAATGAAAAGCAAGCTGGTTAAGCAAGTAGTAACACTTTTGACAGACAACGGATACCAACCACTTTCTAAACATTGTCGAGTGTTGGTACTTGAGACGACATATGGTCTTCAGATATTAAAACCATCATCGAGCGTGGTTTTGGTTTTAGAATTTTGTATTTATATTACATCTAATTAAGTACTCCCTTCGTCTCATAACATATGACGTTTTTTGACACTAGTGTAGTGTTAAAAAATGTCTTAGATTATGAGACGGAGGGAGTACAATGCTTAAATGAGAAGCATGGAGTAACATGTCAGTACCACGTTAATCTCTGAATTCATGGCAAAATCTTATAAGACTTAAATGAATAAAAGAATCACAATTTTTTGTACGCAAACTCATTTCAAACATAAATTTAAACTAATTCATGGCATAATTTGCGAACGGTATGAACGCCATACGTAGCATATTAAAATTTTCATTGCCTACTACATTAAACAGTCGAACTAGATTAAGTATCAAGATAAACCATATAAAACTGCATACTATATAGCTCTACTTGTCGTGCCCCCTCCCCCACCCCCCGAGGGGCCGACCTTGTTGCCGTTGGTGGTGTGCCGACTCCACGACCTATTGTCGTCCTCCTCTTCCTCGTTGAGCTCATCAAACATCTCATGCTCGGCTTGAAGGCGGGAGAGCTGGGCGCGCCCATAGTCGATCATGCACTCAAACTCCATGGACTCGAAGTACGGTAGGGTCTTGGCGAGGAGGTCCGGCTCCTACACAACGAGATTGGCCACCAAGTCAGCGTCGGGACACTCGATTACGATATGCACCTAGCCTTCTTGTGCTCCTTCTCCTCATCCCCGGAGATGATCTGAAAGACGGGAGGGGCGAGATCGATCGCAGCTGCCGCAATAGTAGGGAAGCTAAGCTTAACATGCGTCCCAATTAAGCGAATCACGATGGCGTCGTGCGAGCGAGCCGCCTTGACCGTAGTATCAAAGGTACCAATACACCGATGACCCACATATACATTGCAGATCTCCGCAAATTTGCCCCACGATTTGCGCTAGACATTGTGGTACTTTCGCGACACCGGCTGTGAAACGGATGCCAAAGCTCGGAGAGGCAATGTGCGGGCTCGGAGCTGCGGTAGGGAGCTGGCAGTGTCGTAAATGATGTTGTGGTGGCAAGGGGAGGAGGTGCTGGAGCTCGGGGGTATCGGAGTCAAGGAAGACGGCGCACGGGGAGCGGTGGAGGCGTAGGTGAGGTGACAGAGCTCAAGCAACAGATGTGCCCCTTGAGCTCGAGGAAGGTCATGGCGACAACCTAAATCGGCGGCGGAAGAGGTCCGCACTAGGGACGACGAGGGGAAAAATGGATGCGTGACGGGGCAGGCTAGGATTTTGAGGTTGCGACGATGGGTTTTATAACTGTAGATGTACAATCGACCGATGTGTCAATCCTCGAGCCATGAATATGGGAGGAGAAGTGTCTACCTATTTTAGCTCAGACTAAGCACCTCTAAAGCAAATATAGTCTAGAAGACTGAGTTTTAAGTGTCCAATTTGGAAGAAGTTAAGGTTCTAGGGGCCTGGTATAGCACTTAAGCTTTTAAAACTAAATTTTATTTCTCAAATATGATTTTTGAAGGGTCCGCTAAAATAGGATCCGCTAGAGACTCTCTAAAAACAAAATACTTATCAATTTCTTAACAGAGTACAGACGCAGACGCTTATACATATGCACATGCACTCACCCCTTATGCACGCACGCACATCCTAAAGTTATGAGCACCTCCGAGAGACTGAGTCGGCACATCATCTTGAAATTGATGAAGTCGTCAAAGACGCTTTCATAGTCGAGACGAATGTCTCCTTCCACCGAACGCACATCGCCGGAAAATCTGAAATAAATCCAGAAAATGCGAGCACCAGTGTTAAGTGTAGGACTTCAATCCTGGTGGGCTGGGATACCACTGTACTCCTAACCATCTATTCACGGGTTGGTTCGCAAAACATTTACCAACTTAAACAACAACTTTTGGCATATCAATTGAAGAGAATAACTAAACAAATTTGTATATGGCGAACCACCTCATTATTAGAACAGATCTGAACGCTTCGTTCACCATTAGTTTCACATCACACACGCGACAAAACATTCAATCTTTCTTACCAAGATCTCCGCTCCCCTCTCTCTTCGTTGTTCTCTCTCCCACCCAGCCAAGTACCCCCGCTTCTACCGGGTGAGATTTTATGTTTCCTTATTAGGTGGTTTTTTCTTAGGAAAAAAATGTAGATGTGAAGCTTTGAACTCGGGTCGCTTGAAAGAGACCAATCACCCACATTACCACAATAACCAACTAACCACTGCCTGTTTTCTATTAAGTGAAAGGAAAACTTGCACTAGTGCAGGAATGCCTAGCAGTGTGAGGCGCCAAAAGCCCAGCAGTGACGGGTGAGGCTCTTCGGGGCGCCAACCACTGATGTCCCGCCACTTCTAACATGGCGGGATTATCTAGTCGCCCGCCACTGGGAAATGTAGTTACAGTGGCGGGCCTTGCCTGGCACCCGCCACAACAATGTCTAGTCGGCAGCACTTTTAGTTCTCCGTCGCTATTACAAAACCAAGCATTAAACAATAGCTGACGTATTTATGTACAACGCAATAGATGTATGGTAGATTACCAGTATCACATTTTATCATAATGACAATCCAAATGCAATACAATAGATGTACGCATTAGACTACAATTCACACAACAACATCATAAGTAAGTATACATAGCCTTCTCAGCGAAGTCTCTGACATGTTGCATCTTACCTACATATACGACCTCATGATAACAACAACACCATAATGACAATGAACTGGATAAAATCAATGGGAGCCTCTCCCACATCCTCAAGTTAAAAATATATATAATGAACTAGATAAAGATTATGAAATTCTTTACTCATCCATAGGGACTTGCATACTTCATGGTTGATTTTCTCTGTGAGGACGAAGTTGGAGTAACGATCCTCTGCTCCTCTTTTAGTTTTTTTATCCTTTATAGTAGTTGTTCTCGTAACCATCCACTTGTTCATTGCATTTCTCCCATGAATTATAGACTCCTAATTTTTTTCCATAGTGCACCACATACCACTTCATCTACGAAGATAAACAAACAAGCTAACAAGTCAATTTCATAGTTATCCAGTTACATATAGCAAAGTCATATAGCAATCTTCATAGCAACATAGAAATTACGTTCACAAGCATCGATCATACAGATCACATAAAGGCAGTGATATGGACAGAGCCCCTATAGATATAACCCTAATTGTTATGCGTAAGCATAATTATCAGGTGGATTCTGATGGAGATTGTATGAAATATGAATTATTATTTTGTTATCCGAAACAGAAATACAACACAATATTTTATTATATGCAGGATTACACAAGACATACACAAACCTCGGGTGAAGATGTGAGGACTAATTGTTCAAGGGAATCAAACAAAACCAAGACATGCATATGTTTTAAATTCGAACATCTAAGAGATGCTCATGTCATGCCTTGCACCATATCTACATGTGTGCATGCTCGTTGATGCTAGTAGTTCAGAAGCAAAAGTTCAACCCTCTCATGGCAACATAGAAATTAAGTTCAAATGCAACGTTCATATAGATCACATAAAGGCAGTGCACTAGTAGTTCACAAGCAAAAGTTCAGCTTTGTAATGAGCTCTCCTCGCCTCCAAACATCTTCATGATCTAGGCTTGGGCGGTCCTCGCAGCTTCGGCGGCTACTCGCGCCCTCTCGGTGGCTGCCCCAGTGCTCTCACTTTCTCGGTAGATGATGTAGCGCTCTCGGTAGCTGCTCGAGCGCTCTCGGCATAGGCGAGCATGATCTCCGTGTACTCAGCCACCCTCGCGACGGTGTCTATGGCTGTAGGAGTCCTAACGAGGCGCCTCAACTTCTCCTTCGAAATCACATTAAGAAACTTTAATGAAATAATATTTATGAGAATAACTAATATAAGCATTCCCGCGACACTTTTTTTTCCTACCATAGAACAAGATAAAACTGTTTACGAAAACAATCGGTATCTGTTCTTCGGGTGGACACTTCTCACTTTTAAGTGGTTCTACATATGTTGGACACTTCTCACTTTTAAGTCGTTCTACATAGTTGAACACTCCTTGATTAGTACTTTGATCATCGGTGCTGGTCGTTCTTCACCCTCTCCTATTGCTTTAACAAGGTCTCAGAGGAGGGGAAGGAGAAGAATGACCCCCTACGACAGCAGTCGGTTCATCTCTCAAGTAGTTGTATATATGATGTACACTCACTCATTGACTGTTATTTTGACTATCGGTGATGGTCGTCCTTCATCTTCTCCTCCTTCATTACCAAGATCTCAAAGGAAGAGAAGAAGAAGGATGACCCCCTACAACAACAGTCGATGTCCTCCTCTTAGAACAACACCCATCTCAGTGGTGGATTAAGAGCGAGTATTTTCCACCTGAAGAAAAAAAGTATATTCCGAAAAAAGGTTAAAAATTTACGGAAAAAAATCAGCATGACCTTTGCTAGAAATTGGACATATTGAGTGTAAGAAATTAAACGAACGGAACTTAATGAACATTCCGCTAAAACGTTGGTACTCACTATGGATACCTGCATCATGAATAAAATATGGTACACTAAACAACAACTAGAAACAACTACACAATGTCACTTAACTAATACAAAATTTTACGAATATCCAATTCGGCTCCCGAGCTCATCTATACCTTATGAACAGTAAGTTCAAAAAAATTCTAGAAAAATTCAGAAACTTCCAAAAAAATTGTGGTAAAATATGCTTGAGTGTGTGATGTCCGTGCCAAGTTCAGAGCATTCGGACATTGGAGTAGCCCTTAGCCAAATAATTAAATCAGGTCCAAACAATGCACAAACAGTAAACTTTTTCATAAACCCTGAACTTCTCTTTTTTAAGAGCTACTCAGATGTCCAAATATTCTTAAATTTGTCTCAAGCATCTTCCGCCATAAAAAATCAGAAATTTTCTAGTATTTTAAACAAATTTACCATTTACTTCCGGGCTCATCTGAGCCCCGGAGCAAAAATGCCGTGTCCAAACTTTTACTAGTGTAAAAAGAAAGTTATTCATTATCACAACTATAGATAGCAAACTTCTACTATAGTACATCCTATAATAAACTTTTACTACAGTAACAAAATGTTGTAAATTTATGATTACAATAACCAAGAACAACTACACTCTACAATAAGAGAGAGAGAGGGAGAGAGAGAGAGGTGTAGTTACGGGGGCAGAGGGAGACGACTGGGAGGTGGAGCGGCAAGGACAATGGTGGCGGCGGACGACGAGGTCGACGGGAGCACCGACAATGTTGGAGGCGGTGGAAGGCGGGGGCAATGGTGAGGGCGAGGACGCTAGAGGTGGCAGTGGATGGCGAGGGTGAGGATATTCGAGGCGACGACGGACGACGCGGGCGGCGGGGAAGGCCACGATGTTGGAGGCGGCGAATGGCGACCGTGACGGGGGCAACGTCGAAGGCCGCTAGGACGCTGGAGACAGCAGCGACGCGAAGAGCAAGAGGAAGAAAGACTCTGTGTTTGTGGATAAGGTGTGAGTGGCTGCGGGTGTGAGCAGGTTTGGTGGATAAGGTGGTAGATAGCAGTGACGAGCGACAGCGAATACCCGCCATAGCTACGTTCGAGTGGCTGGTGTCGCTTGGGACCTGCCACAACTAAGTTTTTGAACCACATCCTACCACACTAAAATCTATTTTTAAAAACTTTTGAACTTCAAACTTTTCCTTTGATTAATACACACCATCGAAAGCCCCATTTTCGAAGTTGGCGACTTTTCGAGTTGGCCTCCTATTTACAAGACATTAACTGATTTTTCGGCCACTAAAAAAGGAGAAAATCTTTTAGCGTACAAGTGAGCTCGAAAAGAGATCAAACCTATCATGGTATCTTTATAATACCCCTAAATTATGTGGCAAAAAAATTATCAGTGTTATGGCAAAAACTCGATGTACTTCAAAGTACAAAGTAAAGACTCTCCCACAAAGTGTTAGGGTTTCGAACGGAAATCACCACCTTCCTCCATTTATTTTAATCATTAGGACTTCAAACATTTTCCATTAGTAATACACTCCATCCAAAGCACCATGCCCAAATTTGAGAATATTCTAGGTTTGGTAACGATGATTTTCTTAGAAATTTTTAGATCTAAGGAATGAGTGGTGGAGGTCGAAAGAGCCCACCACCGCTAACTTTCTGGAAATTTTGAGTTAGGTTGGAGCAGATTACAGAAATATTGCTGTGGGGGACATTGTTTTGGCCCACCACACTATTGCAGGCCAAATTAGTGATAGGCAATTTCAAGGCGTCCGCCACTGCTCGCTTTCACCACGTGGTCAAATTTGAAAGAGTTTACGACTAGCGGGCGAGTGTTTCTGGCCGCCACTACTTGCATGGTTTTAGTGGCGAGCGCTTATATTTACCCGCCACTGCTACTTTTCCAAAATAACAGTGAAGGGTACTTGAAGGCGTTAACCACTGATTTGAGGCCACCTATAAGCCTTTTCCAAGTAATGTAGGGGTTAGATCATTTGTCTCTATTAAACAAACCTTCTTTATTATTAAACTAGTAATCAAATCTAGAATCTTGTGTCTTTGCCCTTTACATCACCAAACTATAGATGACGATGAGACACGTCACGCTGCCTTATTGGTCATCATGGTGTAACCCTGAGCCAAACCCACCGGTCCACCCACGGATTCCTGACAGTTAAGTCTAGGATAAAAATTGGTCTCACCGATCAATACTAGTCTTTTCTGCACTTTGTTCTCACTCATGCGCATCTGAGATCAACTTCCCGTTGGACAACTATCCTCAAATTACTCCAAGCCAAGAACTCTTAACTTTGAGGTTCTTTCGGGTGGGCTCTTAGGGAAAAAGTGCACCTTGTTGATATGAATATTCAATCATTCCTATTAAACCGAGATGTAACACCCCCCTCCCAAAGGAAACCACATCTCTGTCGGCCCAGGAACATTCCATCTTGGCACACGTTTGTGCGCACTAGTGGCAGAATTTACTTGTGCCGCATGTATTCATCACTGACCCTCACACCCCGTGTAACCGCGAGGGTCAACTCTGATACAAATTGTATTGCCCCGACCAAACCCACCGGTCCACCCCCCCCCCCCGATTCTTGGCTGTTGCGCCTGGGATATAGACTGGACCTATAGACCAACAATAGTCTTTGTTACGCTCTTTGTCCACACTCGTGCGCACGCGGGATCAACTTTCCATTAGGTCACCAATTCTCGAATTGCTCCAAGCCAAACATGCTTAGTTTTGAAGTTCTTTTCAGGTGGGCTCCCAGAAAATAAGGTAAAACTTGTTAATATGAGTAGTCTATCATTCCTATTAAGCTGAGATGTCACACATGATAACTTACGTGCAAACACTCTTGAACTTTGACTTGGGTAAAAGTTATTTAAACATTCTCCGGTAACTAATGTCTAAAATACCATGCTAGTTACACAGAAGTTATTGAAAACATACCCCGGTAACTTTCTCTCTAAATACGTTGTGTCAAGTAAAAATATGAAGCACACTTAACTTTTAGGTTCCTTTTGGGTGGGCTCTCGGAAAAGAAGATGCACCTTGTTGACATGAGTAGTCTATCATTCCTATTAATTTTGGATGTCACACATGGTAACTTACGTGCAAACACCGTCGAACTTTGACTTGGGTGTGGGGAATAGCATGGTACTTTTACTTGCCGCATATCCGATAACTTTGACAGGGGAAGGGAAGATGATGAAACAACGATAACTGCATGTGTAAACAACATGATAAGTTATGCATCACAGACATGATAGCTTACGTATAAAACACCATTATAACTTTGACCCGAGGATTTTTTTTTTGTGAAACATAACCCCGATAACTTCTATGTAAATAGCATGATAATTTACGCATCACGGACCTGATAACTTACTTTCCAACATTGTGCTAACTTTTCACCCGGGGAGGGAAAAGTTTTCAAAACATACCCCTGATAATTTCTGTGTAAACAACATGGTATTTTCACACCATAAACCTGACAAGTTACGTACAAACACCATCGTAATTTTGACCTGGTGTTTTTTTGTTGTTGAAATGTACCTCCCCCTAGATAAATTATGTGTAAATTGGATGGTAATTTACGCACCGCAGACCTGATTACTTGCATTCAAACATCATGGTAACTTTTTCAACGGGAGGGGGTTTGTTGAAACCTACCCGGTAACTTATGTGTAAAGTTACCATGCTTCTCATGATATAGTTTATAGCCTTCTCATGCTATATTAGCAACCTTATCATGTAAAGTTACCAGGCTGCTCGTGTCATAGTTATCACATGCTCATGCAAAAGTTACCATTCCTAAAATTATTATTTTTGGTGATATGATAGAAACAAAAAGGATTCAAATACTCTTATTTATGTACATCAAACAACAAGTAAAGATGGTTGGTGTTGGTTATTGGGCTTAGTAGCTGTGAAATAGATCCGTTTCAAGTCCCTTTCTAGTACTTTGTTCTTTTTCGTGTTGTTTTGTGACTAGAAAGGAATACAATGGAAAAAACCCAATGGTTACTATTAGTAGCTACAATTTTCGAGAGAAGGGAATAATCGATGAAAACGAGCATGGTACAATAGTGATCACGAGTCCTGTTTTTTTAGAGAACGTCGGCCTTTATTGATTAAGCAACAAACTTACACAGAGTCTCCCAGATGCAATCCGGAGCAGAACGGAAAATACAAAGACTAGAAGAGTTCAAACTAGATCTAGCTAGGATATGAGCTAAAACATTACATTGCTGACGAACATGCTGGAAGCAAACAGAAGAGAGGTCGTTTGCCATGATCTTAACCTCCGAAAGAACGGATCCCACCATCGACCGATCTCTGGAGGAAGACGAAAGATGTTGCACCACCGAGAGGCAATCAGTGTTGAAGGAGACATTGGAGAAGCCCTCCTCATGAGCTAAGATGAAAGCACGCCGGAGCGCCATGGCCTCAATCATCTCAGAGAACGTGCGCGCCAAAGAGGCTCAGAACACGCCACCACACATCACCCTGCATGGTCAAGCATCACCACACCCAAAGCAGATTTGCCCAGCTCTTCCGACACTGCAGCATCATAGAAAGCCACCACCGTACCCTGCGGCAGTGAAGACCAAAGACAACCAGAAGAGGAGGTCTCACGCCTGGGAGCAGGAACATCTTCGTATAGGTGTTGGAAGATAAGGTCAATATAGGCCTTTGCCCTGGCAGCAGTATGCTTCGGCTGGGGCGCCACAGGTTCATTCCTCGCTACATTCCGAGCTTCCCAAATATGCCAAATGGAAACCGTAAGGACTGTTGCCTCTCGATTTGAGCACCCAGAGAGGAAGTCGAAGAGCCACTTTTTGGGAGAAGAAATGCATGAACGCCGGAGATTGATGTGGAAGAAGCCTTTGATATCATCCCACACAGCATGTGCATAAGGGCAGAAGAGCAGGGCATGCTCCACTCGCTCCGTTCTGCCACAGAAAGGACAGTCCGTCCTGGTGGGAACTTGACGATGATTGATTTGATCACCCGATGATAAGCAATCATGAGCAAGGCGCCAAAGAACAATTTTCATCTTATTGGGGACCTTGACATGCCAAAGAGCCTTCCATAGTTTCTCCTCCGCCGGCCAACCTGAACTTTGACCGAAACAATTGCTGCTTCGGTCCAAGATAAACCGGCTTGTTTTGTCCAAGTTGTAGGCAGACCTAACTGTATATTCACCAAACCTTGTGAAAGGCCAATGCACAAAATTCGTTCCTCCATTCCTATTGACTGGGATTTGAAGTATTTCCTCGGCCACCCTAGTAGGAAAGAAGGCTCTGACAGTCTCCTCGTCCCAAGCCCTCCTGTCAGCATCGATGAGGAAGTGAACAGTGGCATTAGCAGGAAAAGGCGAGGTGGGCTATAGCACACTTGGTGGAGTAGACGAGATCCAATGATCTGCAAGCATATTTGTCTGTCGCCTGTCCCCGATCCCCCACTGCACTCCTTGTCGGTGTCAAAACCGGCGGATCTCGGGTAGGGGGTCCCGAACTGTGCGTCTAAGGTCGATGGTAACAGGAGATGAGGGACACGATGTTTACCCAGGTTCAGGCCCTCTCTATGGAGGTAATACCCTACTTCCTTCTTGATTGATCTTGATGAATATGAGGATTACAAGAGTTGATCTACCACGAGATCGTAATGGCTAAACCCTAGATGTCTAGCCAGTATGATCGTGATTGCCTCTACGGACTAAACCCTCCGGTTTATATAGACACTGGAGAGGCCTAGGGTTGTACAAAGTCGGTTTACAAAGGAAGGAATCTACATATCCGAACGCTAAGCTTGCCATCCACGCAAAGGAGAGTCCCATCCGAACACGGGGGAGCGTCTTCTATCTTGTATCTTCACGGCCCATCAGTCCGGCCCACGTCACATAGGCCGGACGCCCGAGGACCACTTAATCCAGGACTCCATCAGTAGCCCCCGAACCACGCTTCAATGACGAGGTGTCCGGTGCGCAGATTGTCTTCGGCATTGCAAGGCGGGTTCCCCCTCTGATTACTTCAAAGCACCTGTCTTAGAGAGTTGTATTCGGCTTGTGATTTAATGCCATGCCCCTTGGCTTCTGCGCCTCCATTGCTTCTGCTTCCACGTGTCGAGCGAATACAAGAAGTCAGGGTGTTTTTGCGCAAAACACCCCGACCCTGTAAGAAAGGCATCTATTTAAAGAGATTGGATCTCAGATCCCATTCCACATCAAGCGGAAAATCCTTAGAGCTTGCCAGAAGAAACCATTCCAACATGGCTAGTGTTCCCAGTTCTTCCTCCCGCCCCCACGGCTCCGAAAAAGGCGACTGGGAGAGATGCTCAGTATGCCATGATCAGCTGGTTAAGCTTCAAATGCAGGGATTTCTCTCCCCCCCCCCCCCCCCCCCGCGGATCTATTCCCTGTTCGGGCAGGATTGACCTCCTTCTTTGGCGAAGTCCTGGCGGAAAATTTCCCCAATCCAACCAGGGGGGAACGGTGTGCTTCCTTTCCTACTTGTTAAGAGGCGTCGGATTTCCAATCCACCCTTTCCTCCGAGGACTCCTAGAGTATTATGGCCTCCAACTGCACAACCTCACGCCGGACTCAATCCTGCACATTGCGGGTTTTGTTGCTCTTTGCGAGCTATTCCTGGGCTGTGAGGCCCACTTTGATTTATGGAGAAAGCTATTCTGCCTCGTCCCCCGCACCTAAGAGGGATCGGTATTTGAGGTGGGCGGTGCTGAGGTATGGCGCATAGACGGGACCGGATACCTATTCGGCACACCGAAGAAGGCATCCGAAGAGTGGCCCTTAGAGTGGTTCTATATTGAGGACGTCACTCTCCTCGACCCAATCCGCATGGGTCTTCCCGAATTTTTGAGTGCTCCATTGAAGAAACACCACAGCTGGCGCCCTCGGAGCCTCGAGGAGGAAGATAGCGCGGATGTCCGTGAATTAATGGGCAAGATAAGGACACTCGCCCAGTCCAGATTATCAATAATCGAGGTAATGGCAACTTCCATAGTGCGGGGTGTCCAGCCGCTCCAATTCAGAGGGCTCCCTATGTGGCACTACAATGGGGAAGATGACGCCTCACGCTGCGGACGGAAGGGTTCGGACACACCTGCCGCTTTGGCAAAAATATTGGCTGAACTGTACAAAGGGGAGAAAGAGAAGTTCACTTGCCTTAAAAGTCGAGATGGACTTTCCATGTACAATCCTCCTAGCTGGGTGAGTTTTAATCCCACCACTTTACTCAATCCACCCCCTGAGTCACTTTTAATTGACATTAACCCATCCATTTGTAACCGGAATGGCGGAAGGTTACTGTGGGGATCCATAGCCCCGCCCCACAGCCAGAGGATCATAACCGGGACCTTGACCCCGGATTCGAAGAGGATTCGGAAGTATTTGTAGAACTCGAGGATGGAGTATTCTACCAGGCGAGCTATAACGGCACAGAAGTGGCCATCATTGCCGACTATCTCGGCCTCCTTCTTGCCTCGCACGTAAGTATCGGGAGACATCTCCTTCGAAAGGGTTTCCTCATTATGCCTCACCCATCGCACTTTTTCATGTTCCAAAGGGGAGGCGCTTGACGCGCCATGCTGCACCAGAGGCGTCTCCTAAGAGAGCGGCGCCTGCGTCGGGCAGATCTTTGAAGAGAAAGGCAAATGACAACACGGCATAGCCTTCATCAAAGAGGTATGGATTTTCTTTTGAATATGCCCCTTGGTAGTCACATCAAACTGAGACATTGTCTGCTATCCCTTATCAGGACGAGCATTTGCCGGACTATGTCCAGGGATTTTGCCGGCTGCGCCTCCACTAGTCAGGTTCCGGACCCTTCCTTACGGACTGGGGCTGATACAAGAGTGACGCCGGACTGTCCTCCTACAGAGGATTCAGATGATGTATCCGTCACGAACTCTGAAGTGGAGAGCGCCATGAATCATCGGTGCCGGAGGGCCGCTCTTCGCGACCCTGGCTTTACAAAAGAGGCATTTAATGCCTTCAGCTCGGTTGATGCATACATCTGAGCTGCTCGAGATGGGCTTTCCAGAGCCACAGACCAGTATTTGAAAGATATGCGGGTAAGTACGCATTATACAGATCTGTTAATCATATACCAGTAGCCCCCGAGACTTGAAGCAGTTGACACAACTGATTTAAGGATCATTGTATAACCAGGTGCTCACGGAGAAGAAGAACTTGCTGTCTCAAGAGCTGGAACAGTGTCGGGCCCAGCTAGCTGCTGTTACCGCTGAACTGGAGAAATCCAAGGAGGCACTGCTTTGTAATGTTTCCTTCCATCGGGAGAAAATATAATCATATACCAGCAATATTAATACTGTTGTATTTCCCATGGCAGGATCGTTAGATCAACGGAAGGAGGCACTAAAAGTCGTGCAGGCGGGTGAACAAGAGGCCAAAAGGCAACTGACCGCGGGCGAACGTGTGCTAACACGGGTCAGGGATGATAAAAACAAGCTGCAGGATTCCAACACCCTGCTGGGCGAAGAACTAAAAGATGTGCGAGCCCAGCTGGCTGACTCCGTGAAGGAAAATAAGAGGCTAAGAGGCGGCATATTCAGTATGTTTTTGAACCTTCCTCCGTATAATTTAGCGAGGAAAGGAACTGACAGATTTATGTCTGTAGGTATGCTGACTGGCCGTATTGAAGTGGAAATGTCCGGATCTCAAGGCGACCTTCTACAAGAGTTGTCCCAAATGCACGAGCGAGCTCGGCAAGCAATGCGGAGTGTTGCCAAGGCTTTATGGCCATCCGCCTCCCCTCCGGGAAGTATGGAGGAGCTCGTAAAGCTATTCAAGGGAGCACGGCGGCGTTTTCGATTATGGAAGCTATCGGCCTGCCGAGAAGGTGCGCGAGAGGCCTGGGCCATGGTGAAAACAAGGTATACCAAGCTTGATCCGAATCATATGGCCCGGGTCGGACCTCGAGGGTCAGATGGAAAAGAAATTCCAGTTAGTTTGGTATATGACCAAGTAAAGATAGCCGCCAAAAATTCCCAACAGGATTGCAAGCTAGACAACCTATTAGACGACATAGAGGAAGAAGTTTTTGAGTCCAAGTGACTATGTACTTCAATTGACATATTTGTCCCTAGCCGGATTGTAAAACGATTGTCATGGCAGACCTTTTCGCTTCGACCTCGTGGCAGACAAGTTGTATCCGGCTAGCTATGTTATATTACATTGTAATTGTAAGAAACATCTTCCAGAGAGAATAGTTACATTAAGGGTTCCTTTCCCTGGGTGAACATGCGTTAGTGTGCATGCCCAGACAATGGTTGAAAAATCGCAGTATATGTAACATCTGGGGGTTCATAGTGTAATGAATGTAAAACGTCTTTAGTCCGCCGATCGAATATTCTCTTAAGAATGCTAGCTTTCAGCTTCACCCAGTCTGAGGTACACGTCCGGATGACCTGGCTGTAACAATCGCAGAGGTGCTCCCTTTATGCCCTAGCCGAACAAACAGGAACGTAGGGCATAAGCACAGGAGCCAGGCAACCCAGCTTGGCCAAAACTTAAGTCATAATGATGCATATAATGGCGAAGAAAAGGTACATATGAGGGAAGGACACATATGTGGTGAGCTTGATGCTCGGCAAATAATAATAAGCTTCTGTACAAGAAGCCCCCAGGTATTATGGGCGCTCATATTTAAATATGTGTACGTCATAGGTGTGCGGTTTAGCCGCACAAGAGCTTAAAGCTAGAAAAAAAGTTAAAGAGAGGAAAAAATAATGGAAACAAAGGGAGAAGAAGACGAACAAAGAGTCCGGCTCTAGGCGTAGAATCTTCGGAGTCTGGCGGCATTCCACGAGTTCGGCTCTAAGCGATTGCCCGATGCATCACGCAGGCGGTACACTCCTCCAGTGAGAACTTCATCTATGATGAAGGGACCCTCCCACTTGGGCTTGAGTTTGTCCTTTTTCTTATTTGGCAAGCGTAGAACAAGTTCGCCAACATTATAAGTCTTGGACCGCACTTTTCTGCTTTGATATCTGCGAGCCTGTTGTTGATAAAATGCGGAACGGGCTTTTGCAACGTCGCGCTCCTCCACCAGGGCATCTAAGCTGTCCTGCCAATCAACCTCGGCCTCTCTTTCTTCATACATGCGCACTCGAGGTGAGTCATGAATAATGTCGCAAGGCAACATGGCCTCTGTGTCGTACACCATGAAGAAAGGTGTGTATCCGGTGGTGCGATTGGGCGTGGTCCACAGCCCCAGAGTACGGAGTCGAGCTCCACAACCCAGTGCTTGTTTGATTCTTTCAAAGACCGCACTAGTCTAGGCTTAATGCCGCTCATAATAAGACCATTATCTCATTCGACTTGACCGTTTGTTTGTGGGTGATAGACGAAGGCGTAATTGAGCTTAATTCCCAGGTTAGCACACCAAGTTTTTACTTCATCGGCTATAAAATTGGAGCCATTTTCGGTGATGATACTGTGTGGGACACCATAACGGTGTACGACACTGGATATAAAGTCGTTCATTAGTCCGGCTTCGGCTGTTTTAACTGGTTTGGCCCCTATTCACTTGGTGAATTTATCTACCATGACCAGCAGATACTTTTTCTTATGGCTTCCCCCTTTAAGGGGTTCGACCATATCAAGCCCCCAGACCGCAAAAGGCCAAGTAATGGGGATTGTTTGTAGAGTGGTGGGTGGCATATGGCTTTGATTGGCGAAAAGCTGGCATCCGACACAGCGTTGGACAAGGTCCTGTGCATCTGCTCGGGCCGTCGGCCAAAAGAAACCTGTAAGAAGGCTTTGCTTACAAGGGCCCGAGCCATGGCGTGGTGACCGCCGAGACCAGCATGGATTTCAGCCAGGAGCTGCCGTCCCTCTTCTTCGGAGATGCATCTTCGAAGGACTCAGGTAGCACTTTTCTTGTAGAGCTCTCCTTCATGGACCTTGTAGGCTTTCGAGCGCCGGACAATGCAGCGAGCCTCATTATGATCCTCAGGGAGCTCACACCTATTAAGGTAGGCCAAGAAGGGTTTGGTACATGGGGCAATTACTGCCATTATGAGATGGGCCAATGGTGTTATTTCGGTGGCTGAGCCCCCGATGATATCGGCATTGTGTTCAGAGTCTGGGGGTATAATCGGATCCGGACTGGTGTTGCTGCTCTCCCCCTGCCACACCACGGATGGCTTGAATTGCCTTTCCAGGAAGATGTCAGGCGGGACGGGGTCACGCTTGGCATCAATGCGAGCAAGGACATCCACTACTTGATTACTTTCTCGAGCCACATGATGAAACTCGAGTCCCTCAAATCGGGCCAATGTTTTGAGTATGGCGTTATGATAGGCTGCCATCTTCGGATCTTTAGCGTCGAAATCTCCATTTATTTGGGATATTGCAAGATTTAAATCCCCACGCACCTCCAGGCGTTGTATGCTCATGGAGGCAGCCATCCAAAGACCGTGTAACAAGGCCTCGTATTTGGCTGCATTGTTGGAGTCTGTGTATAATATCTGGAGTACGTATTGGACTATGTCTCCAGTGGAGGACGTTAAGACAACGCCGGCTCCTAAGCCGGCCAGCATTTTGGAGCCGTTGAAGTGCATGACCCAGTTGGAATATGTGTCATACTCTTTAGGTAGTTCGGCCTCTGTCCGTTCGGCGACGAAGTCGGCCAATACTTGGGATTTAATGGCTCGGCGCGGTTTGTACGTTATGTCAAATGGCAGGAGCTCAATGGCCCACTTGGCAATCCGGCCCGTAGTGTCGCAGTTGTTTATTATGTCATTGAGTGGTACTTCGGAAGCCACCGTGATCGAGCACTCTTGAAAGTAGTGTCTTAGTTTCCGGGATGCCATGAAGACCGCATATGCTATCTTTTGGTAATGAGGGTACCGGGATTTGCATGGTGTGAGTACGGTGGATACGTAGCATACCGGTTTCTGAGGTGGGTTTGTGTCCGTCCACCTCTCGCTCAACGACGATCATTGCGCTCACCACCTGGTGTGTTGCCGAGATGTATAATAACATGGGTTCACCGATGTTCGATGTGTCCAGGATTGGGTTGCTCGCTAAAAGAGCCTTTATTTGTTCTAGTCCGGCCGTTACCGCATCTGTCCACTCGTAGTGGTCAGTGCGTCGGAGAAGGCGATAAAGTGACAATGATTTTTCTCCTAGTCTGGAGATAAAGCGGCTTAAAGCTGCCACGCATCCGGCTAGTTTCTGGACCTGTTTAAGATCTGTTGGTGTGGCCAGTTGTGACAAAGCTCGGATTTTGGCTGGATTTGCCTCAATTCCTCTATTGGAAACGATGAAGCCCAGCAGTTTTCCAGCGGGTACGCCAAAAACACATTTTTCTGGATTGAGCTTGATGTCATATGTACGGAGGTTGTCAAATGTGAGAGTAGGTCGTCTATTAGTGACTTAACGTGCCTAGTCTTGATGACTATGTCATCCACATATGCTTCAACTATCTTGCCGATTTGTTTCTCCAGGCATGTTTGAATCATCCGTTGGTAGGTGGCGCCGGCGTTTTTGAGCCCGAAGGGCATAGTGTTGAAGCAGAAAGGCCCATATGGGGTAATGAATGCCGTTGCGGCTTGATCGGACTCCTTCATTTTGATTTGATGGTATCCGGAGTATGCATCGAGGAAACACAACGAGTCGTGTCCTGCAGTAGCATCAATAATCTGATTGATGCGAGGGAGGGGGAAGGGATCCTTAGGACAGGCAGTTGAGGTCTTTGAAATCGACGCACGGGCGCCAGGATTTATCCTTCTTTGGCACCATCACCAGGTTTGCTAGCCAGTCCGGGTGTTTTATTTCTCTGATGAATCCGGCCTCGATTAACTTGGCTAGCTCCTCCCCCATAGCTTGTCGTTTGGGTTCGGAAAAGCACCGCAGTATTTGCTTGACAGGCTTATATCCCTTCAATATATTGAGGCTATGTTCGGCCAACCTGTGTGGGATTCCTGGCATATCAGAAGGGTGCCAGGCGAATATGTCCCAGTTCTCGCGCAGGAACTCTCATAATGCGGAGTCAACCGTTGCGTCCAGCTATGCCCCGATGGAAGCTGTCTTCTTGGGGTTTGTAGGGTGGACTTGAAATTTGACTATTTCGTCTGCTGATTTGAAGGAGGTGGATTTGGGCCGCATATCAAGGATTATGTCGTCCCTATCCATCGTGGAGCGTACTGCAGTTAACTCTTCGGCCGCGAGGGCCTCAGACAGTGCCTCGAGGGCCAGGAATTCGATTTTATTTTCGGCACAAAGTGCTATGTTCGGATCGCTGGCGAGTGTGATAATACCGTTGGGCCCGGGCATCTTGAGATTCATATACCCATAATGGGGTATGGCTTGAAAGCGTGTGAATGCATCTCGCCCCAATAGAGCGTGATATCCACTGTTGAAAGGGGCCACCTGGAAGGTTATCTCTTCGGACCGATAGTTCTCTGGCGTGCCGAATACCACGTCGAGCATTATTTTCCCCATGCATCGCGCCTCCCGGCTGGGAATAATCCCTCAGAAGGTCGTCTTGCTTTGCTCGATGCGGCTCCTGTCTATTTCCATTTTGTTGAGTGTATCCTCGAGATGAGGTTTAGTCTGTTGCCACCGTCCATGAGCACTTTAGTGAGCCGAAAACCGTCCACAATTGGATTGAGGACCAAGGGGGCTGGTGCCCGGACTGTCCTGAATTTTGGTTCATCACTGGCATTGAAAGTTATGGTCGTGTCGTTCCAGGGGTTTATTGCTGCGACTTGGCAGACTTCGGCGAGGTCGCAGAGTGCCCTCTTGCGCCGATTATTTGAAGCGAAAGTCTCGAAGACTGACAAAACTCCGAGGTCGTTGTCTTCCGGGGGGTGTTGCTCTGGGGTGTTTTTGGTGAGGATATCCTTGCCACTCTTCGCCACCTGCCGGAGTATCCAACATGCTCTAAGGCTATGGGTTGGTACCGTATCCGATGTCGTGTGTATTTTGCATGGCCTGTCGAGCCATCCCTCCAGAACTGTTCCGCGTCCCGTAATGGGCTTAGTTTTCTTTACTATGGGGTCGGGCACCCCGCAAGGGTGCATCCTTTTTGCCCGCCCAAGGGGTTGAGTGGGAACCGGTCGTTCCCAGCGAGCTGTCTAAGTCTTTTCCAGGCGCTTTCCATTGTGCAGTACTTCTGTACTATGGTTGCCAAGTCAGCGAAGTGTAATACGCGACAGCGGTTGATGGCGTTGAGGATTCCTCCATACATGCAATTATTGCAGAATACTGAAATTGCGTCCTCGTCGCGGCAATCTTTAATCTTGTCTTTGACAAGGAGGAATTTGGCCCAAAAGTGATGGACTGTTTCCTGAGACTATTGTCGTACGTAAATGAGGTCGCATATATCCGGAGGTCCGAAATTGTTTGGCGAATATTGCTTGTGGTGGGTGGGTGGCTTTAAATCTGAACCCTGACCCAATTTGGGGTCCGAAGTTTGAAAGGCTTCCGAGCTTAATAGCTCGGGCTCCGGGATGTCAACTGATTTTTCAGGCCCAACGTCCGATTCTAGGTTCGGAGGACAGGGCGTGTCGTTCCGCAGACAGGTATCCGACTCTTCGAGCTAGGAAATCCGAACATAGTTCGTCCTCAACATAGAGGAAGAGTTGTTGTTTTGCTCCTCTACTACCGCTATCTGATGGGTGATCGGTGGAGATTTGATTTCTCTCTGGTCGGGTTTAAGCCCAACCTGATCATAGTCTATAGCGACCCCCAAGGCGACGAGGTGATCCAGGAGTTCGTTTAAAGACGACAACTCCGCCGGACCGTTTGGAGTATTCGGAGTCAATACGGAGACGATTTTCGATGACCTGAGAAGTCATCGTCGGCTTGACGGCTGAACGGGCGATCATGATAAAGCCGCCCAGCCGGTGGGTTTGGCCTGAGGCCAGGGCTCCTCCGGTGGTGATACTGTCCTTGATGACAAGGCGAGCCATCAACCCTATCTTTGATGTCACAGTGGAACTCTCAATGAAAGCACCAACGTCGGTGTCAAAACCGGCGGATCTCGGGTAGGGGGTCCCGAACTATGCGTCTAAGGTCGATGGTAACAGGAGACGGGGGACATGATGTTTACCCAGGTTCGGGCCCTCTCGATGGAGGTAATACCCTACTTCCTGCTTGATTGATCTTGATGAATATGAGGATTACAAGAGTTGATCTACCACGAGATCGTAATGGCTAAACCCTAGATGTCTAGCCGGTATGATCGTGATTGCCTCTACGTACTAAACCCTTTGGTTTATATAGACAGCGGAGAGGCCTAGGGTTGTACAAAGTCGGTTTACAGAGGAAGGAATCTACATATCCGAACGCTAAGCTTGCCATCCACGCAAAGGAGAATCACATCCGGACACGGGAGAGCGTCTTCTGTCTTGTATCTTCACGACCCATCAGTCCGGCCCACGTCACATAGGCTGGACGCCCGAGGACCCCTTAATCTAGGACTCCCTCACTCCTCTCTTTAGAAGATCACGACCATGAATAATACCACGCCACGTGGCCGAAGCCGTCCGTGGCACCGAGGCATTCCAGAAACTGCCATTGGGATAGTATCTCCCCTTCAAAACTCTAGCACACAAGGAACCAGGTTCAATCAGGAGTCTTCACCCTTGCTTACCCAGCATCGCTTGGTTGAAGAGGGCCATATCACGGAAACCCATGCCACCGAGAGACTTGGGGGTCGAAAGCCAGGCCCAAGATCTCCAATGAAGCTAATCACGAGTCGTTCTGTTTTGTCACTAGGTATCATAGTACATAGATAAAAATAGTTACTATCATAGAGATTCAGGACAACAGGGGCATATTAGGCAGGAATTGGGAACAAAACAAAACAAAATGAATATATTATTCTCTACTTATATTTACTCCAAAAGGACGTAAGGTTTTTTTTCCCTTTCCTCCTCTTCCCTCCCCCTTCTATCTTTGATTTGTCTCCCACGTCTTATTAGTTTTCCAAAATAAATAATTGTTTCTTTGGTAAGTCATTAAATTTTCATCAAATAATGATTAACATAAGATGGCAAGTAAATCATGGTGATTGCGTAGAAAAACTTGCTAAATAAGTTCTTATCAAATAAATGCTTAACAATAAGATGACAGGTAAATCATGATAAAACATACTAAGATTTTAACGCATCAACATAATAATAAACGTGTAGTCACAAGCTAATCTACTAGCATGTGTATGTTTTCGTTGCAACACACGAGAAGTTATCTTCTGGTCTACTCGTAAAAGACATTTTATTATTATGTTATAGTCTATGTTGCTGTTGCAACACACGAGAAATTACATTCTTTTGAATGTATATGTACTTCAAAAGAATATAAGGTTCTATCGTCCACCTTGTCCTTCATCCAGCATTCCTCTTTTCCTCTCGTCTTTTATTGGTCACTTGACAAATAAAATTATGTTTTTTTTTGCGAGAAGGGTATGATTTTATTTCTCTGAAATAGTGTTACAGTCCGCTAAAACAAAATTAGAAACACTATCTGGAACACGGCACAACCAAAAAGCGGTGCGACCTCAAGATCTACCAAAATTAGCTAAACTATAAGCAACACTATAAAATTATGTTTTCTTTGGCAAGACATTAAGTTCTTGCCACATAAGTGATTATCAAATAAAAAATTTAGGCAGGTAAATCACGGGTTTGATAAACAATTATTCATACAATCACACTAATATAAATAGATAATCAGAGTGAACTTCTTAGAATATTGACACAGGTTGCACGTGAGAATATTGACACAGGTTGCAAGTGCGCGAGCTATTATCTATGAAACCAAACAATTGAAGCGATGAGATAGGACAAGGGAGGGAGAGGGGGATGCGCAAAAAAAGAAAGGAAAAAAACAAAGAAAAAAAACAAAAGAGGGAGAGGGCTCCGGACAGGAGCAGAAGCATGCCATTCCCTACCTACCAACCTACCAAATCCGTCCCAGGGGCTCCGCAACCACTCACTCACCCCCTCCTCTCTCTCCTCACACCAACTCGGTCAAATGTCTCGGAGTGATCCGGGTCAATGGGAATGGGACCCTTTCCGCTCTATCTCTCTCCATCCACCTCGACCTCGCCCCGCTTTCTCTCCCTCCGCCCCTCCTTCTCCGCCACCATATAAGCGCCTCTCTCCTCCCTGAGATCAAACAACAGTCGTCACTTGGCTCTGCGTCCGTCTCCTCCAGCTACTTCTCCGATCTCTCTCTCCCTCTTGCGCCTAGGGCTGTGGGCCGTGCCGGCCGTCGGCGAACATGGGGAGATCGCCGTGCTGCGAGAAGGCGCACACCAACAAGGGCGCCTGGACCAAGGAGGAGGATCAGCGGCTCATCGCCCACATCAAGGCCCATGGAGAAGGGTGCTGGAGATCGCTCCCCAAAGCAGCAGGTACAACATACTCCTATCTTTATTTGGTATGCGGACTCAACATTGCGAAAAAATATAATAGAACACCTGCACCCAGGCCCACCCTATCTAGCCATCCATTCCGCGCTTCGCGATTCGTGCAAACACATTTCTCTTTTAAAAATCATTTTTTGTATATTTATTTTGACCAAAAAATCTGAAAGATTTATCCTAGATTCTAGATAGAAAGCTTTGCCACGCGATTTAAAAATCATTTTTTGTATATTTATTTTTGACCAAAAAATCTGAAAGATTTATCCTAGATTCTAGATAGAAAGCTTTGCCACGCTGCAAAGGTTTGAACTTCAAAACATGTTTTATGCGAGAGAAACAAAAAAGAGAAAAATTCAGATAGAAAGTTAGTTGTGTTGCACAGATCTTAAAGCAATATTGGACAGCTAGGATAGCAGGGACCAGGTGCAGATGTTCTAAAAATCCACGCCCCTCAACATTGGCATGCATGCCGGCCGTGTGGGAGGTGATGTTGATTCGTGTGCATGTACTCGTGTAGGGTTGCTGCGTTGCGGAAAGAGCTGCCGGCTGCGGTGGATCAACTACCTGAGGCCGGACCTTAAGCGCGGCAATTTCACCGACGAGGAGGACGAGCTCATCATCAAGCTTCACGAGTTCCTCGGAAACAAGTAAGCCATCTAAGCCCTAGCTTGCTATGGCCATCGAAAAATCTGAACTGAAATATATGTGCCGGATGCGATGTAATGGCGGACGGCGGTGATATTGATTATTGGCTTCCTTGCTTTGCAGGTGGTCGCTGATCGCCGGGAGGCTGCCGGGGAGGACGGACAACGAGATCAAGAACTACTGGAACACGCACGTCAAGCGCAAGCTCCTCGCCCGCGGCGTCGACCCGCAGACCCACCGCCCGCTCAATGCTGGCACCGCCGCCGTGCAGGGGATGCACACGCCTTCGTCCCCCGTCGTGGCGAGCGGCGCCAGCCCTCACCAACTCGCGGGCGGCTCCAGCTGCTCGCCCGATGCCAGCGGCCACAGCAGCGACGCCGACGACAGCGTGTCCTTGCCGCCGTCACTGGCGGGGAACCTCGGCGTGGGCATGATCGACCTGAACCTGTCCATAAGCCCGCCCTGCCAGCCGCCCCTAAGCCGAGAAGCGGATGGTGTGCTTAGGACGGGATACTCGGAGAGGGAGAAGATATGCTTGTCCTTGAACCGGCTGGGATTGCACGGCGGCGAGGGGTGCAGCTGTGTCGGTTCCTCGTCTTGTTCTTCCTTGCACCCGGCGAGCTCCGGAGTGTTAAGATTCCTTGATGCCTCGCTCTTCAGAGATCCTAAAGTACAATAGCTTAGAGACCGAGATATTAGCTTCGGAAAGTCAGAGCTCAGATTAATTAGAGAGAGAAGCGCGTACGTAGTTATACTGAAATTTATGTTTTTTCGGAGCATTTTTGTGTAAGTTGATCGGAGGAAGTTTTGTGTTTGCCTTCATTCTCTAATGCCTGGTCTGGATTGCAAGTTTTTTAACACATGGATTTTACGACAATTTCCACAGATTGAGTAGCTCGACATAAAATTGAGTAGGAGTAAAAGAAATCGCTTCCTGTAATCCACAACGTACCGATGGGGGCCCTTGACTGTCATGTTCCAGACCGGCTATAGTCTTTGATTGTAGCCCAGTCTGGCTTAATTGTCGTGCTGCTGGTTTTGTTCACCGGAACCAATGCTGCTTTAATTGTTCTTTCCTCTTTCTTTGATGCATGGCACAGCTAGCTATGGTGGTGAAGTCATATCTGCGTTGGTAGTTGAGCTCAACGCCTTCTTTCCTCGTTCTTTTGCTTCGTGACACCTTTTTGTCCATTTCCGTAACTTTCTCTAGCCCGCGCTTTGTTATGAATTTAGTTTAGGTATTAAAATTAAGACATTTATTTTGGGACGGATGAAGTAGTACATAAAAATGCACCTTAATTTTATAGAAAAGAGCAAATATTGTTTAGAAGCAAGACGTGAACATCATCATAGGTACGCCCACTCCACACAATGCTAACTACATAGTACTTCCTTCGTCCGCGAATAGGCGTATATCTAGTTTTTGTCATAAGTCTCAAAACTTTGACTAACTTTACATGGAAGAATAGCAGCATTTATGACATTAAATTAGTATGTTGAAACGTTGCGTAAGCCGTCGTTGCCAGCCCGGGATGAACTTTCTAACAAGGCCCAGCATCGGTTGCCACTCATCTTTGGTTAGTTGCTTGATGGCGAGCTGGAGACCAAGATATTTGCACGAAAACTCCGGTAGCACACACTACGGCAGATTGAGAACTCGCGCACGACCCTCCTATTTGCCTCAAATCAAGGTGGTCGAGGATTTCCTGTAGTTCATCCGCAGCCCAGAGGCTTCACCAAAGACTTCGAGAGCATCAACAACAATACGGAGATCTTGATGGGATGGACGAATAAACAGGATGATGTTGTTGGCATAAATAGATAACAATATCCAGGTGTTGATTCCTGTGTAGGAGCTCAGCACACGTTCTTCCATAGCTCCGACGATGATCGTCGTAAGGGCATCCATAGCAATGACAAAAAAGAGGGGGGGAGATGGGATCGCCCTGGCGCAAACCGCACGCATGCACTATACTCTTGCTAGGGGCACCATTCACCAGAATTTGGTGGAAGCAGATTGAAGAAGAATAGCCACCGATCTAAGCTAGTTGCTATCAAACCCTTTGGCACGAAGAACTTGAAACAGGAACGGCCAGGAAAGAGAGTCAAAGGCGCATGTCGTGGATGAACACGGTCACCTATGGGGCCATGAGCCCCATGTGGTTCGGCAACGGGGAGATCACGTTGCACAAAGAGCGGAAGCCATGAGGCAGCATGAAGATGGGGCTCTAGTCATTTTTACCCAGGTTCGGGCCGCTAATAAGCGTAAACCCATACTTCTTCTTTGGTGGATTGGATGGAGAAAACACAACAGCACGCAGTGCTCAAGCCCGGCAAGGTGGGCTTGGGGAGAGCTTCTGCGTGCGTACAAGTGTGATGGGGTACGAATCCCTCTCTAGGTTGCCTTGGGCCTCCTTTTATAGCTCAATGGGTAACCACAGTGGCAAAATAGTCATTCTCTCGTGATTAGAGAGCTAACAGTGCTATCATACCTAACTATGGCACTTAGCACAAAATGCCATAAATGCTACCTTAGGTGGCGTGTGGGGGTGCATCCCCGGCAAGCTTATGTCGCCGCTTAACCACCTTCTACTTATCTGTTGGGGAACGCAGTAATTTCAAAAAATTTCCTACGCACACGCAAGATCATGGTGATGCATAGCAACGAGAGGGGAGAGTGTTGTCTACATACCCTTGTAGACTGAAGCGGAAGCGTTGACTCAACGTAGAGGAAGTAGTCGTACGTTCTCCTCGCGATCCGACCGATCACAGCACCGTTACTCCGGCACCTCCGAGTTCTTAGCACACGTTCAGCTCGATGACGATCCCCGGGCTCCGATCCAGCAAAGCGTCGGGGAAGAGTACCGTCAGCACGACGGCGTGGTGACGATCTTGATGTGTTACCGGTGCAGGGCTTCGCCTAAGCACTGCAACGATATGACCGAGGTGGAATTTGGTGGAAGGGGGCACCGCACACGGCTAAGGAACGATCCGTAGATCAACTTGTGTGTCCTAGGGTGCTCCCCTGCCCCCGTATATAAAGGAGCCAAGGGGGAGGGGCTGGCCGGCCAAGGGGTGGCGCGCCAGGGAGTCCTACTCCCTCCGGGAGTAGGATCCCCCCCCCCAATCCTAGTTGGAATAGGATTCCTCAAGGGGGGGAAAGAGAGAGAGGGGGGCCGGCCACCTTCTCCTAGTCCTAATAGGACTAGGGAAGGGGGGAGGCGCGCGGCCACTAGGGCTGCCCCTTTCTCCTTTCCACTAAGGCCCATTAAGGCCCATATCGCTCCCGGGGGGTTCCGGTAACCCACCCGGTATTCCGGTAAAATCCTGATTTCACCTGGAACACTTCCGATGTCCAAACATAGGCTTCCAATATATCAATCTTTATGTCTCGACCATTTCGAGACTCCTCGTCATGTCTGTGATCACATCCGGGACTCCGAACAACCTTCGGTACATCAAAATGCATAAACTCATAATAACTGTCATCGTAACGTTAAGCGTGCGGACCCTACGGTTCGAGAACAATGTAGACATGACCGAGACACGTCTCCGGTCAATAACCAATAGCGGGACCTGGATGCCCATATGGCTCCTACATATTCTACGAAGATCTTTATCGGTCAGACCGCATAACAACATACGTTGTTCCCTTTGTCATCGGTATGTTACTTGTCCGAGATTCGATCGTCAGTATCCAATACTTAGTTCAATCTCGTTACCGACAAGTCTCTTTACTCGTTCCTGTAATACATCATCCCGCAACTAACTCATTAGTTGCAATGCTTGCAAGGCTTAAGTGATGTGCATTACCGAGAGGGCCCAGAGATACCTCTCCGACAATCGGAGTGACAAATCCTAATCTCGAAATACGCCAACCCAACATCTACCATTGGAGACACCTGTAATACTCCTTTATAATCACCCAGTTACGTTGTGACGTTTGGTAGTACCCAAAGTGTTCCTCTGGCAAACGGGAGTTGCATAATCTCATAGTCATAGGAACATGTATAAGTCATGAATAAAGCAATAGGAACATACTAAACGATTGGGTGCTAAGCTAATATAATGGGTCATGTCAATCAGATCATTCAACCAATGATGTGACCTTGTTAATCAAATAACAACTCTTTGTTCATGGTTAGGAAACATAACCATCTTTGATTAACGAACTAGTCTAGTAGAGGCATACTAGTGACACTCTGTTTGTCTATGTATTCACACATGCATTATGTTTCCGGTTAATACAATTCTAGCATGAATAATAAACCTTTATCATGATATAAGGAAATAAATAATAACTTTATTATTGCCTCTAGGGCATATTTCCTTCAGTCTCTCACTTGCACTAGAGTCAATAATCTAGATTACACTGTAATGATCCTAACACCCATGGAGTTTTGGTGCTGATCATGTTTTGCTCGTGGAAGAGGCTTAGTCAATGGGTCTGCAACATTCAGATCCGTATGTATCTTGCAAATCTCTATGTCTCCCACCTGGACTAGATCCCGAATGGAGTTGAAGCGTCTCTTGATGTGTTTGGTCCTTTTGTGAAATCTGGATTCCTTTGCCAAGGCAATTGCACCAGTATTGTCACAAAAGATTTTCATTGGACCCGATGCACTAGGTATGACACCTAGATCGGATATGAACTCCTTCATCCAGACTCCTTCATTTGCTGCTTCCGAAGCAGCTATGTACTCCGCTTCACATGTAGATCCCGCTACGACGCTTTGTTTAGAACTGCATCAACTGACAGCTCCACCGTTTAATGTAAACACGTATCCGGTTTGCGATTTAGAATTGTCCGGATCAGTGTCAAAGCTTGCATCAATGTAACCTCTTACGGTGAGCTCTTTGTCACCTCCATATATGAGAAACATATCCTTAGTCCTTTTCAGATATTTCAGGATGTTCTTGACCGCTGTCCAGTGATCCACTCCTAGATTACTTTGGTACCTCCCTGCTAAACTTATAGCAAGGCACACATCAGGTCTGGTACACAGCATTGCATACATGATAGAGCCTATGGCTGAAGCATAGGGAACATCTTTCATTTTCTCTCTATCTTCTGCAGTGGTCGGGCTTTGAGTCTTACTCAATCTCACACCTTGTAACACAGGCAAGAACCTTTTCTTTGCTTGATCCATTTTGAACTTCTTCAAAATCTTGTCAAGGTATGTGCTTTGTGAAAGTCCAATTAAGCGTCTTGATCTATCTCTATAGATCTTTATGCCTAATATGTAAGTAGCTTCTCCGAGGTCTTTCATTGAAAAACTTTTATTCAAGTATCCCTTTATGCTATCCAGAAATTCTATATCATTTCCAATCAGTAATATGTCATCCACATATAATATTAGAAATGCTACAGAGCTCCCACTCACTTTCTTGTAAATACAGGCTTCTCCGAAAGTCTGTATAAAACCAAATGCTTTGATCACACTATCAAAGCGTTTATTCCAACTCCGAGAGGCTTGCACCAGTCCATAAATGGATCGCTGGAGCTTGCACACTTTGTTAGCTCCCTTTGGATCGACAAAACCTTCCGGTTGCATCATATACAATTCTTCTTCCAGAAATCCATTCAGGAATGCAGTTTTGACATCCATCTGCCAAATTTCATAATCATAAAATGCGGCAATTGCTAACATGATTAGGACAGACTTAAGCATCGCTACGGGTGAGAAAGTCTCATCGTAGTCAATCCCTTGAACTTGTCGAAAACCTTTTGCGACAAGTCGAGCTTTGTAGACAGTAACATTACCATCAGCGTCAGTCTTCTTCTTAAAGACCCATTTGTTCTCAATTGCTTGCCGATCATCAGGCAAGTCAACCAAAGTCCATACTTTGTTCTCATACATGGATCCCATCTCAGATTTCATGGCTTCAAGCCACTTTGCGGAATCTGGGCTCACCATTGCTTCTTCATAGTTCGTAGGTTCATCATGGTCTAGTAACATGATTTTCAGAATAGGATTACCGTACCACTCTGGTGCGGATCTCACTCTGGTTGATCTACGAGGTTCAGTAGTATCTTGATCTAAAGTTTCATGATCATCATCATTAGCTTCCTCATTTATTGGTGTAGGTATCGCAGAAACAGTTTTCTGTGATGTACTACTTCTCAATAAAGGAGTAGGTACAGTTACCTCATCAAGTTCTACTTTCCTCCCACTCACTTCTTTCGAAAGAAACTCCTTCTCTAGAAAGTTTCCGAACTTAGCAACAAAAGTCTTGCCTTCGGATCTGTGATAGAAGGTGTATCCAACAGTTTCCTTTGGATATCCTATGAAGACACATTTCTCTGATTTGGGTTCGAGCTTATCTGGTTGAAGCTTTTTCACATAAGCATCGCAGCCCCAAACTTTAAGAAACGACAACTTTGGTTTCTTGCCAAACCATAGTTCATATGGCGTCATCTCAACGGATTTAGATGGTGCCCTATTTAACGTGAATGCGGCCGTCTCTAGAGCGTATCCCCAGAACGATAGTGGTAAATCAGTAAGAGACATCATAGATCGCACCATATCTAGTAAAATACGATTACGACGTTCGGACACACCATTACGCTGTGGTGTTCCGGGTGGCGTGAGTTGCGAAACTATTCCACAATTTTTCAAATGTACACCAAACTCGTAACTCAAATATTCTCCTCCACGATCTGATCGTAGAAACTTTATTTTCTTGTTACGATGATTTTCAACTTCACTCTGAAATTCTTTGAACTTTTCAAATGTTTCAGACTTATGTTTCATTAAGTAGATATACCCATATCTGCTCAAATCATCTGTGAAGGTGAGAAAATAATGATATCCGCCACGAGCCTCAACATTCATCGGACCACATACATCCGTATGTATGATTTCCAACAAATCTGTTGCTCTCTCCATAGTTCCGGAGAACGGTGTTTTAGTCATCTTGCCCATAAGGCACGGTTCGCAAGTGCCAAGTGATTCATAATCAAGTGACTCCAAAAGTCCATCAGTATGGAGTTTCTTCATGCGCTTTATACCGATATGACCTAAACGGCAGTGCCACAAATAAGTTGCACTATCATTATCAACTCTGCATCTTTTGGCTTCAACATTTATGAATATGTGTATTACTACTATCGAGATTCATAAAAAATAGACCACTCTTCAATGGTGCATGACCATAAAAGATATTACTCATATAAATAGAACAACCATTATTCTCTGATTTAAATGAATAACCGTATCGCATCAAACAAGATCCAGATATAATGTTCATGCTCAACGCTGGTACCAAATAACAATTATTTAGGTCTAATACTAATCCCGAAGGTAGATGTAGAGGTAGCGTGCCAACTGCGATCACATCGACTTTGGAACCATTTCCCACGCGCATCGTCACCTCGTCCTTTGCTAGTGTCCGCTTATTCTGTAGTCCCTGTTTTGAGTTGCAAATATTAGCAACAGAACCAGTATCAAATACCCAGGTGCTACTGCGAACATTAGTAAGGTACACATCAATAACATGTATATCACATATACCTTTGTTCACCTTGCCATCCTTCTTATCCGCCAAATACTTGGGGCAGTTCCGCTTCCAGTGACCAGTCTGCTTGCAGTAGAAGCACTCAGTTTCAGGCTTAGGTCCAGACTTGGGTTTCTTCTCTTGAGCAGCAACTCGCTTGCCGTTCTTCTTGAAGTTCCCCTTTTTCTTCCCTTTGCCCTTTTTCTTGAAACTAGTGGTTTTGTTAACCATCAACGCTTGATGCTCCTTCTTGATTTCTACCTCCGCAGCTTTTAGCATTGCGAAGAGCTCGGGAATAGTCTTGGTCATCCCTTGCATATTATAGTTCATCACGAAGCTTTTGTAGCTTGGTGGCAGTGATTGGAGAATTCTGTCAATGACGCAATCATCTGGAAGAGTAACTCCCAATTGAATCAAGTGATTATTATACCCAGACATTTTGAGTATATGCTCACTGACAGAACTGTTCTCCTCCATCTTGCAGCTATAGAACTTTATTGGAGACTTCATATCTCTCAATCCGGGCATTTGCTTGAAATATTAACTTCAACTCCTGGAACATCTCATATGCTCCATGTCGTTCAAAACGTCGTTGAAGTCCCGGTTCTAAGCCGTAAAGCATGGCACACTGAACTATCGAGTAGTCATCAGCTTTGCTCTGCCAAACGTTCATAACTTCTGGTGTTGCTCTAGCAGCAGGCCTGGCACCTAGCGGTGCTTCCAGGACGTAATTCTTCTGTGCAGCAATGAGGATAATCCTCGTAATTGCTACCATCATCTTTCAACTTTGCTTTCTCAAGGAACGCATTAAAATTTAACGGAACAACAGCACGAGCCATCTATCTACAATCAACATAAACAAGCAAGATACTATCAGATACTAAGTTCATGATAAGTTTAAGTTCAGTTAATCAAATTAATTAAGAACTCCCACTTAGATAGACATCCCTCTAATCCTCTAAGTGATCACGTGATCCAAATCAACTAAACCATAACCGATCATCACGTGATATGGAGTAGTTTTCAATGGTGAACATCGTTATGTTGATCATATCTACTATATGATTCACGCTCGACCTTTCGGTCTCTGTGTTCCGAGGTCATATCTTATATGCATAGCTCGTCAAGTATAACCTGAGTATTCCGCGTGTGCAACTGTTTTGCACCCGTTGTATTTGAACGTAGAGCCTATCACACCCGATCATCACGTGGTGTCTCAGCACGAAGAACTTTTGCAACGGTGCATAATCAGGGAGAACACTTCTTGATAATTTAGTGAGAGATCATCTTATAATGCTACCATCAATCAAAGCAAGATAAGATGCATAAAAAGATAAACATCACATGCAATCAATATAAGTGATTATGATATGGTCATCATCATCTTGTGCTTGTGATCTCCATCTCTGAAGCATCGTCATGATCACCATCGTCACCGGCGCGACACCTTGATCTCCATCATAGCATCATTGTCGTCTCGCCAATCTTATGCTTCCACGACTATCACTACCGCTTAGTAATAAAGTAAAGCATTACATCGCGATTGCATTGCATACAATAAAGCGACAACCATATGGCTCCTGCCAGTTGCCGATAACTCGGTTACAAAACATGATCATCTCATACAATAAAATTTAGCATCATGTCTTGACCATATCACATCACAACATGCCCTGCAAAAACAAGTTAGACGTCCTCTACTTTGTTGTTGCAAGTTTTACGTGGCTGCTACGGGCTTAAGCAAGAACTCATCTTACCTACGCATCAAAACCACAATGATAGTTTGTCAAATAGACTCTGTTTTAACCTTCTCAAGGACCGGGCGTAGCCACACTCGGTTCAACTAAAGTTGGAGAGACAGTCTTCCGCAAGCCATCTATGTGCAAAGCACGTCGAGGGAACCGGTCTCGCGTAAGCGTACGCGTAAGGTTGGTCCGGATCATCTCGTCCAACAATACCGCTGAACCAAAGTATGACATGCTGGTAGGCAGTATGACTTGTATCGTCCACAACTTACTTGTGTTCTACTCGTGCAAATAACATCAAACCATAAAAACCTAGGCTCGGATGCCACTGTTGGGGAACGCAGTAATTTCAAAAAATTTCCTATGCACACGCAAGATCATGGTGATGCATAGCAACAAGAGGGGAGAGTGTTGTCTACATACCCTTGTAGACTGAAGCGGAAGCGTTGACTCAACGTAGAGGAAGTAGTCGTACGTTCTCCTCGCGATCCGACCGATCACAGCACCGTTACTCCGGCACCTCCGAGTTCTAAGCACACGTTCAGCTCGATGACGATCCCCGGGCTCCGATCCAGCAAAGCGTCGGGGAAGAGTACCGTCAGCACGACGGCGTGGTGACGATCTTGATGTGTTACCGGCGCAGGGCTTCGCCTAAGCACTGCAACGATATGACCGAGGTGGAATTTGGTGGAAGGGGGCACCGCACATGGCTAAGGAACGATCCGTAGATCAACTTGTGTGTCCTAGGGTGCTCCCCTGCCCCCGTATATAAAGGAGCCAAGGGGGAGGGGCTGGCCGGCCAAGGGGTGGCGCGCCAGGGAGTCCTACTCCCTCCGGGAGTAGGATTCCCCCCCAATCCTAGTTGGAATAGGATTCCTCAAGGGGGGGAAAGAGAGAGAGGGGGGCCGGCCACCTTCTCCTAGTCCTAATAGGACTAGGGAAGGGGGAGGCGCGCGGACACTAGGGCTGCCCCTTTCTCCTTTCCACTAAGGCCCATTAAGGCCCATATCGCTCCCGGGGGGTTCCGGTAACCCACCCGGTATTCCGGTAAAATCCTGATTTCACCTGGAACACTTCCGATGTCCAAACATAGGCTTCCAATATATCAATCTTTATGTCTCGACCATTTCGAGACTCCTCGTCATGTCCGTGATCACATCCGGGACTCCGAACAACCTTCGGTACATCAAAATGCATAAACTCATAATAACTGTCATCGTAACGTTAAGCGTGCGGACCCTACGGTTCGAGAACAATGTAGACATGACCGAGACACGTCTCCGGTCAATAACCAATAGTGGGACCTGGATGCCCATATTGGCTCCTACATATTCTACGAAGATCTTTATCGGTCAGACCGCATAACAACATACGTTGTTCCCTTTGTCATCGGTATGTTACTTGTCCGAGATTCGATCGTCAGTATCCAATACTTAGTTCAATCTCGTTACCGGCAAGTCTCTTTACTCGTTCCTGTAATACATCATCCCGCAACTAACTCATTAGTTGCAATGCTTGCAAGGCTTAAGTGATGTGCATTACCGAGAGGGCCCAGAGATACCTCTCCGACAATCGGAGTGACAAATCCTAATCTCGAAATACGCCAACCCAACATCTACCATTGGAGACACCTGTAATACTCCTTTATAATCACCCAGTTACGTTGTGACGTTTGGTAGTACCCAAAGTGTTCCTCTGGCAAACGGGAGTTGCATAATCTCATAGTCATAGGAACATGTATAAGTCATGAATAAAGCAATAGGAACATACTAAACGATCGGGTGCTAAGCTAATATAATGGGTCATGTCAATCAGATCATTCAACCAATGATGTGACCTCGTTAATCAAATAACAAATCTTTGTTCATGGTTAGGAAACATAACCATCTTTGATTAACGAACTAGTCTAGTAGAGGCATACTAGTGACACTCTGTTTGTCTATGTATTCACACATGCATTATGTTTCCGGTTAATACAATTCTAGCATGAATAATAAACCTTTATCATGATATAAGGAAATAAATAATAACTTTATTATTGCCTCTAGGGCATATTTCCTTCATTATCATCTTGACACGCCCTTAGACGAGTGTCAAATGGGTGTGATCTGCTTATCATTGAGTTGCCACGTGCTTAGTGAGAGCCACTTAATCACCTGGAGAGCTCGACACTGCATCGGTAAGTGACTGGCGTCGCGATGCGGTGGAGCGGTGGTAACTAGCCTGCACCTGCCGGGGGCAGGGCTTTCCAGGCTATCTTGGAGGGGTGTGCGCTTTGGTCTCTGGTTGCCCCGGAGGCGCAGCTGGCGGGGATTTACCTTTGCTCTTGTGTTCTGCATCGACTCTGCCGGCCTCGCTTGGGCAGTGGAGGATGCTTCTCTTAGAATCTTCACATTGTATGTTGGCTTTGTCTTCTTGATCCACTCCTTGATCTCATGAAGAGCAATTTCTCTGGCTTGGTCTTGCGTTACTCATTGGTGCTGGATATATGATTGTCAGCATGCGTGTGTATGGGTCTGGTCAACAAATGCAAATGTTTGTTGCATTGACAGGAGCCCCCGGGCCTGGCCCATACATGTCGTCGGGCATCATTGGCGTTGGCCCCAACAAATGCACATGCGAACACTTTGGTCGTACCGCAGTGGGATCCATGTCTTCCGTGATATCTTCCTTGCTTCTTCATTAACCTGTGACTGAATCAGTTTCCGGTTTCCCCCGCGAGTCGTACTGAACGACGTGGGGCTACCCACGTAATGGTCCATGGGTCGCGCACGTTCACGGGGAGGTAACATCCATTTTACTCATCCCACTACCACCACCGTTTCCGCCATGTACGCTGCATGCATTGCGCAGGGTTGGTGGTGGAGACGCAGGACGTGGGAATGAGTGCCATGGCAGAAAACTCGGTGTCGCGGATAGGCGCATGATGGCGGTCTGCGATTCTGGACGTTGCTAGTGACGCTGATGGACCGGATTGGTCGATCGTGGCTATTGCCATGGGGTAGTGGGGAGCCAGCCCCCTGCCACGTTCCGCTATAAAAGGGAGCGCAGAAGTGGGCGAAAGGACTCACCCATGCATCTCCTTCTTCTTCTCGTGCTCCTCTTCTATCATGGTGAGGGGGAGAGGGCGCGTTCGTGCTCCTGCGGTCGCAATGATGACCTCTTCTCGGCAACACATCCCTGCACCGGTTGGGGATGCGGGGGCAGAACCCAGCACACAGGGCGGTGCAGCGAGACATGGACGCGGTCGGCGAGGCTCTTGGGGCCGGGGAGGACGCAACGGCGCTCTGGTTGCTCCTCCACCAGCCACTCTGGCCCCAATGGAGGGCCACGTCGGGGACACGCCGCTGGAGTTCATCGTCAGGCTGTGCGAGCCCCCGCGCAGCCGTCTTCGGCTTCCTACCCCTTTTGCAAGGGTAATGGAGATTGAACAGACGCACAGATTGAAGCTACACATGATGGTTTGCTGTAATGGCAACATGCGGGCGGACTTGGAGTTCCCCGCACCTCATGTCATGCTTCTCCGGCGTGGCTGGAAAACCTTTGCACATGCCCATAGCTTGGCGGAGGGGCACCTCCTCTATTTTAAGTTAATGGAGGCAGATCTGCTCTCCATCAAGGTCTTCGGCTGATCGGGTGCTCGCTTAGGGTGCTGCGCGGAGAGCTCGACCGATGACAAAAGCTCCTCCTCGAGCGACATCACGAAGAGGACACTGACAGCAAAGACGATGGCGTCGAGCAAGAAGACGATGGCTCAGACTCCAGCTAAGCGCCGGACGCACCATCACCGCCAGCCAGGCGCCGGCAGCACGATCATCTGCACCTGGTCTTCTCCCCGGCAGAGCAATTTGCCGGGGGTTTGGGTGTGGATGCCTCCGCCTCCTCCAGCTGGACTCCGGCAGGCTTCCCTGTGGACTCAGGCTTCGTCTTCCCTGTCGGTGTCCTTCCTGTCGCTTTCCGCTGGTCCTGGCGGCGGTGACTAGAGCATCACCTGGCCGCTCCTTCCGCCCTTCCGGCTTCGTCCCCGCCCTCCCGATCTTGTCAGGCTGCGTCCCGCGGGACCTGACAGGGTCAGGTTGGGCTTCTGCCCAGGCACTCCTTTTGCCCTCTTCACCTCCCACTGTAGCTCCTAGGAGGAGAGGGACAAGAAAGGCATTACGGGGCACTTATCCTTTTTCAATCTAAAAGATGTAGGCACTTGCGAAACTTTAGCTTAAATTATGTAATCTCCCATCCATGTTTGTACGCCGTATGGTTTGTACTCGTTTATCCGTGTATTAATGAAAAAAGATGTGCTTGTCGGGCGCTTGTGCATGTATCACATCCATGCTGAGGAATGACTCCTCAATACGTCCAGGTAAACAAGGTTTTTCGGCAAGACACCTTGCCGGTCCCTTCCGTTGCCGCCACAGAGCTCGGCTTGACGGGTTAGGAGCACGGAAGGGAACCGGACCCTCATCAACCCTTTTCCAAAAGCTACTGCTACCATCCCGACTGAAGTAATTCTTCAAATCAACAGATGGGAGCACAAATGTCGAGGGCAATAAGGTTTTTCTAAACACAAACTTTTCATACATGGGTATACTATGGATGGCTAGGGGAACTTATCTTCTTTATGCTGCCGGGGATCGGTACACCAGCTTGTTCTCACTTCTTCCCTTCGGGGAGTTTATCCGCGGCGGGGGCCCTGTTGTTAGTACAGGGGAAAAACATCAGCATACAATCTCATCTATATGATTTAAGGACTATAGCAAAGTCAGTTTTAAATAAGCATGCATGCAAGTTTTAGGCTCCATCGCTTCGTTTTATTATCTTTGCACATGGTCTGCACCTGGATTTGTACAAAGGGTTACATGCACATCGACAAGGCTTGTACAAAAGGTGGTTGCCGGGGGCTGAGCCCGGCAGCCACGCCTTACGGGTAGAACTTGCGAAGATGCTCAATATTCAATGAGTTTTGCATTTTAATGCCATCTTCGGTCTCCAGACAGACTGTGCCAGGTATGGAGACTTGTACTACCTGGTAAGGGCCTTCTCACTTAGGGGTCAACTTGTTGGAACCCTTGGCGGACTGAACGCACCTAAGGACAAGGTCGCCTTCCTCAAGGCTCCCGGCATGAATCCTGCGGCTATGATAGCGACGCATGGCTTGCTGGTAGCATGCAGCACGCACAGCGGCCTAGAGACAATCTTCCTCGAGGAGCACGACATCGTCATGTCGAAGCTGCTTTTGCTCTACTTCATCCTAGGAAACTACTCGAGTTGACCCGTATATGAGTTATGTGGGGAGCACTGCTTCCACCCCATACACTAGGGAGAAGGGAGTCTAGCCGGTGGCTCGATTTGGTGTTGTCTGAAGGGACCAAAGAACCATCAATAGCTCGTCAATCCAACGTCTACCGCATTTCTGCAATTTATCAAAAGTTCTCGTCTTGATTCCACGCAGCACCTCAGCATTCATCCTCTCAACGTGCCCATTGCTCCGGGGATGAGCAACAGATGCAAAGGAGACCTTGCTCCCAAGGCTTTGGATGTACTGCATGAAGGTGCGGCTGGTGAAATGGTTGCCATTATCGGTGCCGGGTACGCCAAAACGACACACCAATCCTTTCAAGAAGATGGCTGATTGTGCAGTCACCTTCCTCACTGGCTCCACCTCAGGCCACTTTGTAAACTTTTCGATTGCAATGTAACAAGAATTCAAAGCCCTTGGTAGCATGGGGGAAGGGGACCAAGATATCGAGCCCCCAGACTAAGAATGGCCAGGATAAAGGGATCATGTGGAGAGCTTGAGTTGGTTGATGAATGTTTTTGGAATGGAACTAGCAGGTTGCACACTTGGTGACTAGCTCAGTTGCATCCTGGAGGGCTGTGGGCCAGTAGAAACCCTGCCGGAAGGCTTTTCCAACCAGGGCTATTGATCCAATGTGAGAGCCACACATACCCCCGTGTATCTCTGCCAACAGCTTTAGCCCATCTTCCCGGCAAATGCATTTCAATTTCACCCCGTTTGGTCTTTTTTCTGTATAGAGTGTCATTGACAAACCGGTACATATTGGATTGTCAGGCTACTTTTTCAACTTCTTCATGCTCTTCGGGAAGTTCTCCTGTTTGAAGGAAACGGATTATGTGCTGCGCCCAAGTTGGAGCATGTGGCTCGACATCAAGGACTAAAGGCACCTCCTCGTTTGTGGGAGAGCTTCCCTCTATCGCAAGAACTTGTTGTTCTGCGGGAGGGTGCTGCTCACCAACCGAAGCGGGGTTACCTCCGCCAGTCTCTCTATCAGCAGCTTCGGGGGGTTCTGCCGGGAAATGCTTGTTAGGGTTCACCTTTCTTATTTTTCTGGCTATTGTTGAATGGGACACTGATGGTTAAGTTAGATGGAGGACAAAAGTCCCTAGTTCCACAGGAAGCTTTTGCGCGGCGCACTTTGACAAGTGATCAGCGATGCTATTTTCTACTCATGGCAGGTGCTCATCTTGTAATCCCTCCAAGTGTTCTGCCAACTTCCTCAACTCTACCACATATTCCTCCATCAACGGACTCTGATAATCTTTGTTGATTTGCCTCACCACTAGCTGAGAATCTCCACGGATAACCAGTTTCTTGATTCCCAACTCCATTGCAATTCTGAGCCCGGCAAGGAGCCCCTCATACTCAGCAGTGTTGTTGGTGGCCTTCTCCCAGGGAAAGTGCATTTGAACCATATACTTGAGATGCTCTCCGGTGGGCGCGACAAGAAGCACGCCGGCTCTAGCGCCCTGCAGTGAGAAAGCACCATCAAATTACATGATCCACTCTTGAGGTGCCTCTTTGCCGGGGGAGAACTATTTCTGGCACTTCTTCATCTAGAGTGGGCATCTATTCTGCAATGAACTGTGCCAATGCCCTGCTCTGAATAGTTGAGGTGCTTTCATACTTTAAGCCAAAGCTTGACAATTCTAGTGCCCACTAGACTATTCTTCTTGTGGCTTCGGGGTTCCTCAATATGTGCTACAGTGGAAAACGGGTGGTAACTATGATCTCGTAGGCTTGGAAGTAGTGGCGTAGTTTCCTCGAGGCCATGATAAGGCCGAAGATCAGCTTTTGCACTCCAGAGTACCTTGACCTAGCCCCCTCTAATAGGCAGCTGACAAAGTAGACTGGTTGTTGCACCACTTTCTTCCTTACCGAGGTTTTAGGATCGCCTTCGCTGCCTTGCTCCACCTCCCCCCGGTCTGTGTCCAGTCCTGCCATGACTGGTTTCGTTCCATCTCTGGAGGGTGTAGTTGCTACAGCTTCTTCCTCATCCACTTCTCGATGTGCCACCAGCGCTGCACTAACCACTTGGTTCGTCGTAGCTAAAATAGCAACAACGGCCCTTGTGGTTTAGGCGCGACTAAGGTGGCAGCAGAGGAAAGGTAGGCTTTCAAGTATTGCAGCGCTGCTTCTGCTTCTGGGGTCCACTTCATCGGGCCTGCTTTCTTCAAGACTTTGAAGAAAGGCAAGGCACGCTTGGCAGACTTGGAGATGAACCTACTCGCTGCGGCAATGCATCTAGTCAAACACCTCACATCTTTAACAGTCTTGGTTGCTTGTATTTGCTCGATTGCTCTGATCTTGTCGGGGTTGGCCTCTATCCCCTGTTGGGATACAAAGAAACCAAGGAGCTTGACGGATGGGACACCAAACACACATTTCTTAGGGTTTAGCTTCAAATTGATCTTGCATAAGTTTGCAAAGGTCTCTTCCAAGTATTGAATGAGTTTTGATATGTCCTTGGTCTTGACCACTATATCATCCATATAAGCTTCTACATTCCTGTGTAGCTAGGGTTTGAAACCAACCTGAACTGCCCATGCAAAAGTGGATCCGGCGCTCTTTAACCAGAAAGGCATTCGTACAAAGCAGTACATGCCACATGGAGTTATGAACGCGGTCTTCTCTTCATATTCTTTGGCCATAAATATCTGATGGTACCCAAAGTACGCATCCAAGAAAGATAGCAAATCACATCTGAAAGTGGAATCAACAATTTGATCAATGCGCGGCAGGGGGAATGGTCTTTTGGACATGCTTTTGTTCAAGTCTGTGAAATCAATGTGGAGCCTCCATTTCCCGTTTGCCTTGCGCACTACCACTGGATTAGCTAACCAAGTTGGATGTAGCACCCCTCTGACCAAACCAGCTGCTTCAAGCTTCTTGATTTCCTCGGCAATAAACTGCTCCCGCTCTAAAGCTTGCTTTCTGACCTTCTGCTTGACGGGCCAAGCATGAGGGCAGACAGCAAGGTGGTGCTCGATTACCTTCCTGGGAACACCGGGGATGTCTGATGGTTGCCAAGCAAACACATCGACATTCGCCCGTAGGAAGGTAACGAGCACACTTTCCTATTTGTCATCAAGGGTGGCACTATGGTGAATGTACCGTCAGCGCCATCCCGCCTTGCCGAAACCCTCTTCACAGCAGGTGAAGCAACCTTGGGCCTCTTGCTAGTGGAACTCTCCGGCAGGTCATCAACAGGCGCAACACACTCCGAAGAGGCGCGCCTCCCAGAGTCCTTGCCAGCATCTCTGCTAGCCTTCTTTCCCTTCTTTGTTTCCTTGGCGGGAGCTAGGGCATTGATGTCTATTATGCAACTTTATTCTTGTAGACACGTGTTGGGCCTCCAAGCGCAGAGTCTTGTAGGACAGTAGCAATTTTCCCTCAAGTGGATGACCTAAGGTTTATCAATCCGTGAGAGGTGTAGGATGAACATGGTCTCTCTCAAACGACCCTGCAACCAAATACAAGAAATCTCTTGTGTCCCCAACACACCCAATACAATGGCAAATTGTATAGGTGCACTAGTTTGGCTAAGAGATGCTGATAAAAGTGTAATATGGATGGTAGAAATATATTTTCATAATCTGAATAAATAAAAACAGCAAGGTAGCAAATAGTAAACGGGCACAAAAACGGTATTGCAATGCTTGAAGATGAGGCCTAGGGTCCGTACTTTCACTAGTGCAATCTCTCAACAATGCTAATATAATTGGATCATATAACCACCCCTCTAAGTGCGATGAAGAATCACTCCAAAGTTCCTTTCTAGCGGAGAATATAAGAATAAATTGTTTGTAGGGTATGAAACCACCTCAAAGCTATTCTTTTCGTTCAACCTATTCAAGAGTTCGTACTAAAATAACACAAAGCTATTCTTTCCATTCGATCTATCCTAGAGTTCGTACTAAAATAACACCAAATCAGCATATTCGTAATACTCAATCCAACACAAAGAACTTCAAAGAGTGTCCCAAGATTACTATCGGAGAAACAAAGACAAGAACATGCATCAACCCCTATGCATAGATTACCCCAATGTCACCTCGGGAATCCGCGAGTTGAGTGCCAAAACATATACCAAGTGAATCAATACGATACCCCATTGTTACCACGAGTATTCAATTGCAAGACATATATCAAGTGTTCTCAAATCCATAAAAGTATTCAATCCAATAACAACGAAATCTCAAAGGGAAAAAGTCAATTCATCACAACAAGATAGAGAGGGGAAAACACCATATGATCCGACTATTTTAACAAAGCCCGCGATACATCAATATCGTGACATCTCAAGAACACGAGACAGAGAGAGAGAGAGAGAGATTAAACACATAGCTACTGGTACAAACCCTCAGCCCCGAGGGTGGACTACTCCCTCCTCATCGTGGTGGCTGCCGGGATGATGAAGATGGCCACCGGAGATGATTCCCCCCTCTGGCAGGGTGCTGGAACGGGGTCTAGATTGGTTTTCGATGGCTATAGAGCCTTGCGGTGGCGGAACTTCTGATATAGGTTTATTTCTGATGGTTTCTCTATTTATAGGATTTTTGGGCGTCGGTTTCACGGTAAGATGGGCCTTGAGGTGAGCACAACCCACCGGGGCACGGACAGCCCACCAGACGCGCCCTGGTGGGTTGTCCCCTCCTCATGGCTCTTTGGGCCCTCCCACAAAGCTTCAGGGGCTCTTTTGTTCGAAAAAGAATCATCAAAAAGTGTCTCCCAATTCCGAGAAGTTTTATTTCTGCACAAAAAACAACACCACGGTAGTTCTGCTGAAAACAGCATCAGTCCGGGTTAGTTCCATGCAAATCATACTAAAACCATATAAAATTGTTGTAAACATGGCATGACTACTACATAAATTATAGATATGTTGGAGACGTATCAGCATCCCCAAGCTTAATTTCTACTCGTCCTCGAGAAGGTAAATGATAAAAGAAATAATTTATGAAGTGTGAATGCTACCAAAGTGCATAAGTTTGATCAATGATAATTTTAATCACTTTTCCTAGCATCATAACATCAATTCTTTCTTATAAAACTTCTCATTAATGTAGCAACCAATTCACATGTTAAGGTTCAAACAATGAATTCTCTTGAAACTCAACAACCTATGTTCTTAGTCACCAAGCAATTGCAATTCAACTTATTCAACAGAGTTTAAGTAAGAGCTCCACATACTCAACCATCATATAGTCTTCTATGATTGCTAACACTCACCGCATACACATGATCAAAACATTTCAACCAGACACATAGAAAGATAGGGGCTTATTGTTTTGCCTCCCAACGTATTCACCTCAAGGGTGATGTCAACAATAATAACTCATGATACCCATATTCAACTTGACATATGTGCCTAGATCTTTCCTCACCACATGATGCTTGCTAAAAGAGAAAAATAAAAACGAATAGAGAGAAAAACTTTGACTCTTTGCATAAAAGTAAATACTAAAAAGTAAAAGATAGGCCCTTCACATAGGGAAGCAGAGGTTGCCATGCGCTTATTTGTTTGTATGCTCAATTCCTTAGTGTAAAAGAACGTCACGTTGTATTTCCCCTTAAGGTGGCAACCTTTATTATGTAGTCTGTTGCTTTTATTCTTTGCCATCCAAGTTCGTACAACGCTCAATTTTCTCTTACACTAATTGATCTCACTTTTAGAAGCAATTTTTATTGCGTTATTGCACCGATGACAACTTACTTGAAGGATCTTGCTCAATCCTTAGGTATGTATGGTTGACTCTTGAAAATAAGATTTGGGTTTAAGGGTTTTTGGATGCACAAGTAGTATCTCTACTTGGTGCGGAATTTTCGGCTAGCATAGATGGGGGGCAAGTGTCGTGGTTCTAAGTCTGATAGTGATGTAGGGGGGTTAGTATGGAGAGGCTAGATCCTAGCTATGCAGGAGCTATAAGCACACAAAGATGTACGAGTTCAGGCCCTTCTCAGAGGAAGTAAAAGCCGTACGTCTCAGTGCCCGGAGGCGGTCGACTGGATTATGTGTGTATGAATAACAGGGGTGCGAACCCTTGATACTGAGGAGGGGGTGGCTTATATAGAGTTCGCCAGCCCTCTCCTGCCCTCAGTAATGCAGGGTTTAAGGTACATTAAGGTTTAGACGTTACTGGTAACGCCTCTAATAAAGTGTTATAATGACCATAAAGACTACTTAATGACCGGCCGTTTGCCTGCGGAGTGACTTTAGGTCTCCTGACGGTCGAGTCGTTGGCTTCGTGGTCGAGTGATAGCTTCCTGGTCGAGTGTCTTGAACCCGTCGAGTGGGTACCTTCAAGTCGATTGAAAGGTGATTTCTTCTTTGGATGTCCTTGGGCAAGGCTCTTAGGACAGGTCCGTGCCCCTACCCTAGGTACATAGCTTCATCATTAGCCCCCGAATGGATCGAGGTTAGAGTGGAGAAAGAGTTAGCGATCTTTCCGACTGGTTCTTTGCGCTGCATGAGCATCTCGTTTTGGATCAATCGTCACGGATGACGTTATCAACTTTTTTCAGTCGCCTTGATCCATTCCAAGTCTTTCGTCGAGTGAATTTCCTTGCTCGTGGAGTTCTGAATGACGATGTGAAAGGGATCTTCTATCTGACGGATTGTTCTGCAACCCACGGATTTCGCGGGATTTGATTTTCGGGAAGCGCGCGGGACGGGAGCGGCCGCAGTAATCGAATGTGATAAGGCGGAAGCTCCTCGATCCCCGCGCCACCTTTTTCGCCACGTACCGCGCGCGCGTCTGCTGCGGGATTTGACGGGATAGCCTGGGCCTACCAGTCAGCCACTCGGAAGCGGCCCCTTATAAGCTGCCGGCTCGGGGTTTCCAACAATGTGTTCTCTTCTTTCCTTCTCTCCTCGCAAAGTTCTCCGCCACCTCCGCTCTCGCCCTAGCGCCACAGGCCCGTTCGAGCTTTCCGGCGACGATGGTGAAGGACAAGACGTCCGCCCTGGAGCGCACGAAGAAGGCGGCGGCGGCACAGGGAAAAGGGAAGAAGTCCACTCGGGGCGGATCTTCCTCAAGGACTTCTCTGCCCAGAGGCTGGATCCAGGGCGACTGGATGCCGACGGTGCTGAAGCAGGAAGATCTCGACGATATGGTTGAGGGAGGAGTCATCCCTCATGAAGCTGCGCGTCTCCCGGGGAGAGAAGTCGAGCCCCAACCTCTTGATGGTGAGTGTGTGCTCCTCGCCACCCATATCGATCGCGGGTTTCCCCTGCCTCCTCATCCCTTTTTCCGGAGTTTCCTGAATTTCTTCGGAGCGCAGCTCCACCACTTCACTCCCAACTCTATCGTGTATCTGGCTGCTTTCATTTCCTTGTGTGAGGGTTTCTTGGGCTGTCGTCCCCATTGGGGGCTCTTTAAGCATATCTTCACCTGCCGTTCCCAATCGGTCAAAAAGGCCAAGTCGAGTGACGAGAGGACGCATGTGATCCAGCTGTGCGGGGGCCTGGCGATCCAGACGAGGGGAAAAAGCTCCTTTCCATCCATCAATTTCCCTGAGTCGGTCCATGGTTGGCAGGCAACCTGGTTTTACTGCAAAGACCAGGCGACTCCAGGTCAGTCGACTGGACTTCCCCCTTTCTCTCTGGAACGAGCCCAAAAACCTGCTTCTCTGAAAGTGACACCGGAAGAAAAGGCCCAAGTCAAAGTGCTGGTTGGTTGAGTGGTTCAGCTTGTCCGCGACGGCATGACTGGTATGGACTTGCTAGAGGTCTTCCTTAGGAGGCGTATCCAGCCGCTCCAGGCTCGCGATCATCCGATGTGGCTATATTCGGGTCTTGAAGACACCACTCGGATCCACCCGGAGGAGGTCACTGACGAGATGCTAGAAGGATGGCTGTCGAGCATCACAGGAAACAAAGACAATCCCCGAGGAGCCAGGAGGGTTCCTCCACTCGACAACACATATGAAGTGGACCAGGTCTGACCTTATGCACCTGACTGAGATCTTGCTTTCTTCATCGGTTTTCTTTGAATTGGTCGATTGATTTTTCTCTTGTCTGTTGTTTTCCAGGCAACCACCGAGATGTCCTCGACGCCCAACGGGGCGCAGGAGCCGACTGAGGAAGGGGAGGTGAGCGGCGGTGAGAGTGGGGATGAACAAGCCGAGTGGGAATCCGACGGCGAAGGAGAGGGAGACGACGACGACGTCGACTCCAGCGAAGAGGAGGAGGAGGTTGAACCTCCTCGCTCAGAGAGGCGATCCAAACTTACGCACGATCCGATGCGGGAACGTGGTAAGTCGACTGCTCCTGTTGGGCAGTCGTCGAAACGCTCTCGAACCTCTTCTCCTATGCCGACCGAAAAGGCTCCCAAGCACCCACGCGCGACGCCGTCCAAGCCGCCTAAGGCTCTGCCAAAGATGAAGATGACTGTCCCCACCATTTCTGGGTAAGAATAGAACTTGTTTTCGCTTGTCGACCGTGGACGGATCCTTGGTCGATTCACCGAACCAACTGACTGACTTTCGGGATTTGCAGCACCGCTACCTCCGAGCTCTCCGCCAAGGATGACGACCAAGAAATGGAGGATGCTGTTACTTCCAATCCTGGTATGATCACTGAGGTTCTGCCTTGAGTCGACTGAATATTCATTGCAACTCTGATCGATTGAATTTTTTGTTGTAGCTCCTCCTCATGTTATTAACCTCTCGGATGACGACGAGGACGACGTGTCGCTGAGAGTGAGAAGGAACAGGAAGGCGTTGGCTGGCAAGACTCCCCAATCCGCTCTGGCGCCTGAGGCCGTAGCTCGGGACGGTGGTGACACCACTTGGGCTTCCGTGACCTTCGCTGTTCCTCTGACGAGCGTGCGGCCTTCGTCGTCGACTGCAACTCCACCTTCGCTTTTTGCCACGTACCCCGCCCCTGAGGACCAAGCGAGTGCCACGAAAGAGGCTATCTGTCAGGCGGGGATCATGATGGAGCAAGTGAAAGTGGCTCGGGAGGCCAGTCAAGCAGCCTATGACGTGAGTTCGGCTCTTCAGAGCAACGTCCAGGTCAGTCGACTCGACACTTGGTCTGTTACGACATGCTGTTTGAAGAATCTCTTTTCTGAAGATCTTTGTATCTGTACACCCACTGGGTGTGTCTGCCATCTTTTGGATGAATGGGGGCACGCTAAGTGTACCCACTGGGTGTAGTCCCCGAGACTACGGTGGACTGCTGGCAGTCGACTGTAGTCTTTATACTGTGTTGTTGTAGTTGTACTTCTTCACTCGGTCTGGTCAGGCCATGTCGAATGGAACTGTATCTGGTCGACTGCGGACAGTCGACTTTTTTTTTAGAAAACCAGTGGGGGCACGCTGAGTGCACCCACTGGGTGTAGTCCCCGAGACTACTGTCGAATGTTTTGATTCGGCTGTAGTCTTAGAAACGTCATCATTGTCTCTTAGTTACTCGGAAGCAACTTATCTCGGATGTCTGTCGACTGACTTTTGCAGAAATCCTGTGAACTTGCGGCTCGCTATACTGAGTTGGAGAACAAGCAGATCCAGCTCAACCTTGACTTGAAGCTTGCTCAAGAGAACCTGAAGAAGGCGCAAGAAGAAGCAAAAGGTATGGCTGGTGAGGCTCCCCATTCTTGACGAGTGATTTTCCTTTCTTGTCTATTCTTGATGTTGATTTCACTCGACTTGCCGCAGATAAACTGGAAGAAGCTTTGAAGAAGAAGGATCAGGACCTCGCAGAAGCACAGAAGGAAGCCTTGAACAAAACGAAGCTTGCTGAAGAGAAGCTGGCTTCAGTCGGAACTCTTGAACAAGAGAACTCCAGGCTGAAGGCCGCTCTCGATGCAGCTAACCAGGAGGTCAGTCGTCTGAAGAACGACAAGATTGCTCTGAATGCCAAGGCAAGCGAGTTGGTAGGGAAGAAGAATGATCTTGAAGCTTATCTCGGAGGACTCGCCAAGAAGTTGTTCGTCATGCTTGAGGGTAATAATCTTCATTTAACTGGTTTGCAGTAACCAAACTCGAGTAGAACCATTGACTTATTCTTGAATCGTGTTTGCAGAGTTCTGTCGGAACTTTGAAGAGGAGACCAGTCGAGTGGAACCAGGCTTGGACCCTGCCAACTCTCTTGTGAAGGATGAGGCTGCAATGAACATGCTCCGTCTGGAGTCTCGCGTCGCCAGCATGGTTGACTATCTGGCTCGGCTGAAGGTTGCGGTGTCGCGGATCGACACGTCACTCTGGCCCAGGGCGACGCTTTCAAATGATCTCGAGTCTCTGATGACTCGACTGAATGACGTCCCTAGTCGAGTGACGGAATGGAAGAAATCCTCCGCAAGGTGTGGCGTTGATGTCGCTCTGTCTCTGGTACGCGTCCATTGCAAAGAGGTGCAAGAAGAGAAGCTGGCTGCCATCCAGGTTGCCAACACCAGGAAGCTCAGCTTTCAGGACTTCATGGAGACTTTTATAGCCGCTGCCACTCGTATTGCAGACGGGATCGACTTGGATGAGTTCGTTGCCCCTTCCAGTCCTCCGCCGGAGGAGTAAAAAACTTTGATGCTTCACTTCAAATTTGCCTCGGGATGCCGAGTGGATCTTGTAATCATTAAACTCTGTCGAGCCGAAGGCTCAAGCACTTTGATCTGAGGCCTGGGGCCTTTGGATTTTATCCGAGCTTGGTTTATCGTTGAATATCTTCGTGAATTATCTGTCGAGTGGAACTTGATCTTCACTCGAAATAACTTCGTATATGTGGTGCAGCTCCGAAGGAGAAGGTAATGGTCGATTCGCATCTTGCCGCCCTTGTGGATTGGGACGCGTTCCGTACTTAGGTGAGCACTGGGCTGCTGCTAAGCCCCCCGAGTGGGAGGTTTGCTCTCCACTCGGTAGGATTTTACATACTTAGGCGAGCACTGGGCTGCAGCTAAGCCCCCGAGTGAGAGGTTTGCTCTACACTCAGTAGGATTTCACATACTTAGGCGAGCACTGGGCTGCAGCTAAGCCTCCGAGTGAGAGGTTTGCTCTACACTCGGTAGGATTTTTATACAGTTAGGCGAATACTTGGACTGCAGCTAAGCCCCCGAGTGAGAGGTTTGCTCTACACTCGGTAGGATTTCACGTACTTAGACGAGCACTGGGCCGCAGCTAAGCCCCCGAGTGAGAGGTTTTCTCTACACTCGGTAGGATTTCACGTATTTAGGCGAGCACTGAGCTGCAGCTAAGCCTCCAAGTGAGAGGTTTGCTCTACACTCGGTAGGATTTTTATACACTTAGGCGAGTACTTGGACTGCAGCTAAGCCCCCGAGTGAGAGGTTTGCTCTACACTCGGTAGGATTTTTACACACTTAGGCGAGTACTTGGACTGCAGCTAAGCCCCCGAGTGAGAGTCTGGCTCGCCACTCGGAAGGATTTCACGTACTTAGGCGAGCACTGGGCTGTAGCTAAGCCTCCGAGTGGGAGGTTTGCTCTCCACTCGGTAGGATTTTTATAACTTAGGCGAGTACTTGGACTGCAGCTAAGCCCCCGAGTGAGAGTCTGGCTCGCCACTCGGTAGGATTTTTATAACTTAGGCGAGTACTTGGACTGCAGCTAAGCCCCCGAGTGAGAGTTTGGCTCGCCACTCGGTAGGATTTTTATAACTTAGGCGAGTACTGGGACTGCAGCTAAGCCCCCGAGTGAGAGTCTGGCTTGCCACTCGGTAGGATTTTTATAACTTAGGCGAGTACTTGGACTGCAGCTAAGCCCCCGAGTGAGAGTCTGGCTCGCCACTAGGTAGGATTTCAAACACTTAGGCGAGCACTGGGCTGCAGCTAAGCCCCCGAGTGAGAGTCTGGCTCGCCACTCGGCAGGATTTTTATAACTTTGGCGAGGACTTGGACTGCAGCTAAGCCTCCGAGTGAGAGTCTGGCTCGCCACTCGGTAGGATTTTTATAACTTAGGCGAGTACTTGGACTGCAGCTAAGCCCCCGAGTGAGAGTCTGGCTCGCCACTCGGTAGGATTTCAAACACTTAGGCGAGCACTGGGCTGCAGCTAAGCCCCCGAGTGAGAGTCTGGCTAGCCACTCGGTAGGATTTCAAACACTTAGGCGAGCACTGGGCTGCAGCTAAGCCCCCGAGTGAGAGTCTTGCTCGCCACTTGGTAGGTTTTTTTTGCAAACTTAGGCGAAACGGATTCGCAGCTAAGCCACCCACTGGGGGATTTCGTACGCAAACAAAAGTGACAGCAAATACAGGAACACTCTTGCCTTTGATAAACATAAACTACAGAAATTTTTCTTATTACATCTCATCCGAGTGAGAATTCAAGTGTAAAATGGGCGGAGTAGTTCCGCATTCCAAGCTCGTGGCTCGTCGATCTTGTGATCAATGTTGTACAGATGATATGCTCCATTGTGGAGGACTCTGGTGACGATGAAGGGACCCTCCCAAGTAGGAGCAAGTTTGTGTGGTTTCTGTTGATCCACTCGGAGGACCAAATCTCCTTCTTGGAAGGCCCGACTCTTCACATTTCTGGCATGGAATCGACGCAAGTCTTGCTGATAGATGGTCGATCTGATCATAGCCATTTCCCTCTCCTCCTCTAGGAGGTCGACTGCATCTTGCCGGGCTTGCTCTGCTTCATCTTCGTTATAAAGCTTGACTCTGGGTGCATTGTGAAGCAGATCACTCGGTAGGACGGCTTCGGCTCCATAAACCAGAAAGAATGGCGTTCTCCCTATCGACCGGTTCGGGGTGGTCCTCAGTCCCCACAAAACTGACGGAAGCTCGTCGACCCTAGCGCCTGTTGCGTGCTTTAGATCACGCATCAGTCGAGGCTTCAGTCCCTTGAGAATCAGACCATTTGCTCTTTCGGCTTGTCCATTCGACTGGGGGTGAGCGACCGACGCGTAGTCGACTCGAGTGCCTTGTGAGGCGCAAAAAGCTCTGAACCTGTCTGAATTGAAGTTTGATCCATTGTCAGTGATGATGCTATGCGGGACTCCATATCTAAATATTAGCTCCCTGATGAAACTGACTGCAGTGCAAGCATCAAGATTCTTGATCGGCTTGGCCTCAATCCACTTGGTGAACTTGTCGACTGCTACTAGCACATGTGTGAATCCGCACCTGCCTATTCTCAATGGTCCAACCATGTCCAGTCCCCAAACCGCGAAGGGCCAGACGAGTGGAATGGTCTTCAGGGCTGATGCTGGCTTGTGCGACATGTTGGAGTAGAACTGGCAGCCTTCACACTTGTCAACTATCTCTTTCGCCATTTCATTTGCCCTGGGCCAGTAAAAACCTGCTCGGTATGCTTTGGCCACGATGGTCCGAGAGGACGCATGGTGACCACAGGTCCCCGAGTGGATATCATCAAGGATTATCTGACCTTCTTCTGGCGTTATGCATTTCTGACCGATTCCAGTTGGGCTTTCTCTGTACAACTATCCTTTTATGACCGTGAAGGCTTTAGATCGACGGACGATCTGTCGAGCCTCTTCTTCGTCCTCTGGAAGTTCTTTCCTCAAGATATACGTGATGTACGGTACCGTGCAGTCGGGAGTGATCGCCAAGACCTCCATGATTAGGTCGACCACAGCAGGAACTTCGACTTCGGTCGGATCTGTGGCACTTTTCGGCTGCGGGGCTTCTTCTGTAAAAGGATCCTCCTGGATGGACGGGGAGCGGATGTGCTCCAAAAACACATTGCTGGGAATGGCTTCTCTCTTAGAGCCTATCGTTGCCAAATCATCAACCGCTTGATTTTTCAGTCGGGGGATATGATGAAGCTCTAACCCCTCGAATTTCTTTTCCAACTTTCTCACCGCATTGCAGTAGCTAGTCATAGCTGGGCTTCTGACGTCCCACTCCTTCATCACCTGATTAACCACCAAATCTGAGAAGCCATAGACCATGAGGCGCCGGACGCTGAGTGAAATGGCCATGCGCAACCTGTCGTGGATTTGTCACGTCAGATGTCCTTAGTGTCAGGACTTAGTCGCGAGGCCAACGCATCTATGTGGTAGCTTGAGAGGGGTTGAGTGGGACGAGAGACGCAGGGCGGATCAACACGCAAGACAAGGATTTAGACAGCTTCGGGCCCCGGGAAACATCATCCGGTCAAAACCCTACATGTTGTTTGAGGCTAGGTCTCATTATCATCACGAGGGAGACGCCGTAAACCGGCTCTTTGTGTCTAGCCCTAGGGATTATTGATTGTCGCTTCTAACTTGTCCCTCTTTGGGGAGCCCTGCCCCTCCTTATATATGTTGAAGGGGCGATTTACATGTGGAGTCCTATTAGGATTAGGACTAGTCTATCTCTAATACAAACCGGATACAAGTCTTGGTCTTAACTCCTTGTAAGGTAAATATTCCTTTCCTCTTAAACCGGCCCACAATAGTTGAACCGGCCTTCTAGTCCTTGGGCCTTGTCATCCGTCTGATCCGCCCGCCGGGTTACCAGTGAGTCATAATGACCAAGAGGGTTGCTTGTAAACCGCCAAGGTCAGGGCGGGTCTTCAGATAAACCGCCAAGTCCGGTCGGGTTAACTTCCGGCCGGTTTACACCGCGGGGTATAACCCCGACATTAGCCCCCAAGTTTAGCTTGGATTCATCCATGGTAAACTTATGCTGCAAAATAAACATAAGAACAAATTTGACAGGTTGCGCTCCGGTTTAAGAATTCTTGTAAACCGGCTCCTGATCATCCTTAAGTCCTTGTCATTCCTCCTTCTAGAAAATCCGGGTCAATAACCAGCTTCATACTCAAATTGCTGACATTGGTTTCTCATAGAAAAATATTGTGAAGAATAATCCACTTGAGTCGGCTTCCAAAGCGCCGGTTTAAGAAATATTGGTCTTGTAATACTCATCTGATATTCAACCGGTTTGAAAATGTAGACTCGTCGGTTTATCATTGTCAAGATTGCCGGTTTATAAAAACTGAATTCCAGGTCATGATTGTTTCCAATGCCGGTTCATGATTGTTGTAGACACCGGGTCATAATGATTGGCTCAAAACAGAAAATTGGAAGATATTTCTCCCTTATATCCATATTACCTGTAGCCCCCAAGTGCCAGGTTGTCATGCTTGCAGCAACCTGGGACTTGTAATTTCCTGATGCTCATAAAAACTTCAACCAGTGTAGCTCCCACGGGCCGGGTCATTACGCAATAATGAGCAGGGACTGTGTAAATATAATCATGTAGGTTTGAGAAATGATGTGTAGCCCCCAAGGGCCGGTTCAGTAAGATAATATTGAGCTGGTACTTGATTTATGCTTCAATGAAAATAACATCATATGATGTAACCCCCATCATGGGGCTTGAATCCACGTCCACAAGGTTAAGAGCCTTGTGCTTTACCAACTGAGCGATATACCCTTCAATATAATGGATAACAAGCTTTGTACCTTGAACTGTTGACTGGAGCAATTGGTAGCCCCCCAAGGGCCAGCTTATTATAATGTGATGAGTTGGGTCTTCAATAATATGAGCAAAAAATGACTTTGCATTAGCCCCCAAGTGTCATGGTGCATGCTTGCAGCGACATGAGACTTGCATATTTGATGAAATCTCAACGTGAATAACGTAGCCCCCAAGTGCCGGGTCGTAAGCCTGCAGCGACTTGGGACTATTCCTTCAATTGTAGAATAAATCATATCCATTGATAATATGATAGCCATTGCGCTAAAGCGACTTTGAAAACCTTAATTATAATACTGGTTATTGATAACCATAATAAAAATCCAGCCATGTTGGCTATTTGAATGATATACCCAATGATTTATAAGCGCATAATTCCAATGGTGCAATCCAAATACATACTCGCGACTTATAGTCCAAAGCCAGGCCGGTTTAACAAAACACCGGATAATTTCTCATCATATACTGGCGACTTATTGTCTTAAAGCCAGGCCGGTTTAATAAACACCAGATAATTTATAATCATGCTTTATTCAACCTGTTTTTGCATACAACAAGTTTAAAGTATCCTGGCGGTTTACCACCGGACGGGTCATAATGCCCAACATATAACCTGGGTTTATAACCAAGGCCGCACTTAATAATAATCAAATATGAAATATATCATACCTGTGATATTGAATCACATTGTTGGCTTACCAACTTTTGTAGTAAGGGTGATAATCCCAATCTTGAGTACTGATAACTCCTTCCATATTGTGCCGGTTTATGATAAAACCGTACCGGGTTATGATACACATCGGATTATCCATATATAATACTGACAACTTGTAGTCGAACCAGACCGGGTTAATAATCGTCGGATCATAATTTGATCGTGTACTGACAACTTGTAGTTGAAAGCCGAGCCGGGTTGATAAACACCGGTTTACTCCATAATAGGATGGTAATAGAAAATCAAACCGGGTAAATAATCTCCGGTTTAAAAATGGACCATGTTCCGCCAATTTGGCTATTTGAACCGGTGTAAAACGTTGTCGGTTTAAAAACACAACCAAGATAAAACAGCAGTTTATCAAGAAAAGATATTGAATCAAAGGCAATGATAAAACTGTTTGCAAAAAAGAGGCTTTACTGAGCCGATCAAATGGTGTTACCATGGTCGGACACGACCAAGCCCCCAATAGGCGTAGCTGTGGTTCAAGTCAGCCAGGTCCCCAAATGAAACCGTGGCATTATGCCGATCAAGTGGCATGGCAATGGTTCGGGTTCGACCAAGCCCCCAAGTGACTCTATGGCCTTTAGGCCGATCAAGAGGCGTGACTGGTTCAGACTTGACCATGTCCCCAAGTGATCTGGTGGCTTTCGCCTATCAAGAGGTGTTGCATTGGTTCGGACACGACCAAGCCCCCAAGTGACATAACATGATGCTTTGAAAAGCTAATCCAAGGGGTAAACCGGAGGCCACTTTAAGACAGAACCTCCGTGTAACCACGCATGATGTAAAAAAGAACAGAGACCCCGCTTTATGAAGCAGAAGCCCCCATGTGATCAATAATATGTTAGGACAATAAGGCGGGATACCCATGTTTGAACCACGCATCATGGCAGCAGGTCATCTTCGGTAATTTTTAAGTTTTTGCAAGAGATAAATTCTTCTTGAACCGGGATCTTGAACCGGATATTGAGAGCTTCAAAGCTTTGCGGGAGACATCTTTCCCTTGAACCGGATTTTAAACCGGAATTTTCATTTTTAGCCGGAAATTTTCTGACAGCCTTTAAACTCGAACTTGAGAGAAGTTAATTCCTTTTTGAATCGGACATTGTTAAACCGGATTTGGGCGCTTCAGAGCTTTGTGGGAGAACAGATTTCCCTTGAACCGGATTGTAAACCGGATATTTGAGAGCTTCAATGAGACTGACTTCCCTTGAGCTGGATTTTAAACCGGAATCTTTTCTGATGACCCGGATCTTCTTCATTGAGCCGGGATTTTGTAACTGTCATATACTTTCTAAGCCGGAAATTTTCTGACGGCCTTTAAATTTTCATCAATATAACAGTAGCCTCCGGGACCGGGTTATCTTTCCCTTCATCGTCCTGGGGTTCTTAAACCGGCTGAAACTGGCAAGAATTGCTGAGTCATGTCATCGTAGCCCCCGAGTCTCAAAGGTGATTCGAGGAGTTGGCTTGAGACTCTTCATATTTGACCGTGATATAAACCGGCATAACTTGTATATCATTGGTGTTGATAGCACGATGTGAATCCACGGAAGATTGAGGTGACTGCGGCGGGTTGTAAATGATCCCGTATGAACCGTGTCAGCAACTCGGCCAATGGTTCCTTCCAACTGTCTATTGAAATTAACCAAACTGTAGTGGCGGCGACTTGTGCGCCTGCTCATTGAGCCATCCAGTGCAGATGGCGGTTGATGATAATTTGCTTCCAATTTGAAAGAAAATCGGTCTACCCAAGCTGTGACTTGCTCATACTCAACAAACAGCTCATGCAGACAGGTGCGCCCCAGTATGTTGATGTAGACCAGGCCGCGAGAGATGGACGACAAGGACGACCACAGTATCAGAGGCAGCTCGGATAGATGAGTTGGACGCATGTCACAGCATTGCAAGCCGGTGCGGACGGAGAAAATCGGCACCGGTGTTGTAAACCGGCACGGACGGACAAATTAATGTAGACCGGGTCCGCAGAGGCGGCAGCTTTGTGCACGTCCATTGAACAACAATCAAACGCGATCCTGGCAAGTTGATGTAGACCGGGCCGCAAGGGCGACGACTTGTTTGTGTCCATTAAACAACGAGAAAAAGCGACCGCGGCAAGTCGATGTTGACCGGGCCGCAAGGGCGTCGACTTGTGCACGTCCATTCAATGGGTAATATGTCACGGACTATCGCCGGGCGGAACATTATCAGCCCGTGCTCCATACCGTGGTATAAACCACATTTATAATGAATAATTATCCTGTATACAAAAATATACAGATCAAAGTAATTGTTCCTTGACAAAAACAATATGCGCTAATAAATAAACTTAGATGAATGTCACCTGATTTTTATTTGTCGGATGAACGTGGATACTGGGATCAAAACATATCAAATGTATGATGACTCCACGTGACCTTCTCCTCTTGTCTTAATCTCTCATGGAGGACCTGATTGACGTGAGGTCTCCAGCAACTCAAGTTGCCTTTTTTCTTCTTTTGTCTCGGGTTCTGCGCGAGCAAAGAGAGGTCGCCGACTGTTTCTTTGTTTTATCTGCTTCAACATGCAAGGAGCAAAAGGGACTTTGGTCTTCACGTGGAGGATATAGTAGCAGCAACTACAGCGAGGCAAACCGGAAAGGAAACTTGGAGGTGAAGCGACGCCTGCGCGGGGAGACCGTAGCGGCGACTCACAGTAGCAACGGCTCGCGGCTGGCCACGCACTGAATAGCGACTTGAGGCCGGAGGCGGAGACGCCGGGGCAAGCCGGCGCGAGGACAACTCAGAAACAAGGCGGATCAAAGCAGACGGGACTGATCAGCAAGGCGGCCGGCGGCGACGCAGGAGCCGGGCCACGGGTGGATGACGCAGAGCGGGGCGGCACCGCGTAAACCGAAGCGGAGACACGCGAGCGTAGCTTCGTGCAGCGATGAGTTGGTCCGGGTTGTAGCAGAGCGCACGGGCACGTCGAAGGCGAAAAATCCGGTACGGCGGCAGGGTCGCGGTCAGACGGCTTGGAGCTGGAAAACGGCGGCGACTCGGCTCGAGCTCGACGGAGACCAGCAACTCGGCCGCGGAGTCACACAACCAGCGGCGAAGCAGTCCAGATCCATCCCCCATCCGGCGACAGTTTAGCAGAAAGCGGCGACTCGGCGATGACGACTCAAAGACGCCGGGCGGACCATTGAGACGGTCCAGCGAGGAGGAGGCGACCCAGCAACATGGAAATCGAGCCGGTTTACTGAGGCAGCTGTGATCTGAGGGCTTCAGTGAACCGGAGCAAGGCATGGACGAGGCCAGCGATTCAGCATGGTGCGACGAGGTGGCATCAGCCACAGAGGGGACGGACCGTCGGCGGGGGTATCTCCGCTTGACCCGCGTGGTAGGGCCGACTTGCGGCCGGCTCAGCAGCAGAAGCCAATGAAGGCGACGGGGACCGAGACGAGAAGCGGAGATGGCGGCTCGAACCGGCAGAGGCGACGGTCGGCGAGCTGGCAAGGCGACTTGATCGCAGTCCAGCCCACTCGAGGTGAAGCGCTGAATCCCCAGAGAAATTGTGACCTCTCGATCCCTATGAAAGATCCCTCCAAGAACTCAACACCACCGTGCGCGAGCCCCACGGTGGGCGCCAACTATCGTGGTTTTGTCACGTCAGATGTCCTTAGTGTCAGGACTTAGTCGCGAGGCCAACGCATCTATGTGGTAGCTTGAGAGGGGTTGAGTGGGAAAAGAGATGCAGGGCGGATCAACACGCAAGACAAGGATTTAGACAGCTTCGGGCCCCGGGAAACATCATCCGGTAAAACCCTACATGCTGTTTGAGGCTAGGTCTCATTATCATCACGAGGGAGATGCCGTAAACCGGCTCTTTGTGTCTAGCCCTAGGGATTATTGATTGTCGCTTCTAACTTGTCCCTCTTTGGGGAGCCCTGCCCCTCCTTATATATGTTGAAGGGGCGATTTACATGTGGAGTCCTATTAGGATTAGGACTAGTCTATCTCTAATACAAACCGGATACAAGTCTTGGTCTTAACTCCTTGTAAGGTAAATATTCCTTTCCTCTTAAACCGGCCCACAGTAGTTGAACCGGCCTTCTAGGCCTTGGGCCTTGTCATCCGTTTGATCCGCCCGCCGGGTTACCAGTGAGTCATAACGACTAAGTGGGTTGCTTGTAAACCGCCAAGGTCAGGGCGGGTCTTCAGATAAACCGCCAAGTCCGGTCGGGTTAACTTCCGGCCGGTTTACACCGCGGGGTATAACCCCGACACAACCCATACAAGAGCGCTTCATATTCTGCTTCATTATTGGAGGAATCAAAGTGAATCTGGAGAACATATCTGAGCTTATATCCTCGGGGGGAGACCAATACTACCCCAGCACCGGAACCATTCAGTATCTTAGATCCATCGAAGAACATGGTCCAGTGCTCCGAGTGAACTTGAGTCGGAAGCTGCTGTTCAATCCACTCGGCGACGAAATCTGCAATTGCTTGGGACTTGATAGCCTTCTTTGCTTCAAACTTGATATCTAAGGGAAGGAGTTCAATCGCCCACTTCGCCACTCGACCAGTTGCATCTCTGTTGTGCAAAATTTCTGATAGTGGAGCGTCGCTGACGACTGTAATGGAATGGTCAGAGAAGTAGCGTGCAACCTTCTTCGTGGTCATGTAAATCCCATAAACAAGCTTCTGGTAGTGGGGATATCTTTGCTTCGACGGAGTCAAAACTTCAGACACATAATATACTGGGCGTTGAACTCTGAAGGCCTTTCCTTCTTCTTCCCGCTCGACCGTAAGTACTGTACTGACAACTTGTCCTGTGGCCGCAATGTAAAGCAGCAGAGGCTCTTTACTGATTGGGGCAGCAAGCACCGGCTGGGTGGAAAGCAGAGCCTTGAGGTTTGCAAACGCTGCATCAGCTTCTGGAGTCCACTCAAACTTGTCAGACTTCTTCATGAGTCGGTAGAGAGGCAACGCCTTTTCACCGAGACGAGAAATGAATCGACTTAGAGCGGCCAAGCAACCTGTAAGTTTCTGGACATCGTGCACGCGCACAGGGCGCTTGATCCGGAGTATGGTACCAACTTTCTCGGGGTTGGCGTCGATTCCTTGTTCGGAAACGAGGAAACCGAGTAACTTTCCACCTGGAACTCCGAATGTGCACTTTGATGGATTGAGCTTGATATCATACCTCCTGAGGTTAGCAAAGGTTTCAGCAAGGTCAGTCAGCAGGTCGGAACCTTTCCGTGACTTAACCACAATATCGTCCATGTATGCCTCCATATTCCGACTGATTTGAGTGAGTAAACACTTCTGAATCATCCTCATGAACGTGGCTCTGGCATTCTTGAGGCCGAAGGGCATGGTGACATAACAGAAGCACCCGAATGGAGTGATGAAAGCTATTTTGATCTCATCGGGTCCATACAGACGGATCTGATGGTACCCGGAATAGGCGTCTAGAAAAGACAACCGCTCACACCCCGCGGTCGAGTCGACTATTTGGTCGACGCGAGGGAGAGGAAAATGATCTATCGGGCAGGCCCGATTGATATGTTTAAATTCGATGCACATGCGAAGCGACTTGTCCTTCTTGGGGACCATGACAACATTGGCGAGCCACTCGGAGTGGTAAATCTCTCGGATGAACTCCGCTGCTAAGAGCCGAGCCACCTCCTCGCCAATGGCTTTCCTCTTCTGGACGGCGGACCGTCGAAGATGTTCTTTCACAGGCTTGAACTTCGGGTCGACTCGTAGACGACGCTCAGCCAGCCCCCTGGGAACTCCAGGCATGTCAGAAGGCTTCCATGCGAAGATGTCCCAGTTCTCACGGAGGAACTGGATGAGCGCTTCTTCCTATTTGGAGTCGAGCGTCGTTGAGATGTGGGTTGGAGCAGCATCGGGGTCGGTCGGGTGAATGTGAACTGGCTTAGTTTCACCAGACGACTAAAAAGCTGATTCTGAAGCTGGCTTCTTGGCTCGCAGCAATTCACTCGGATCAGCTGTCTTCTGGTACTCTTGTAGCTCGACTACTGCCATCTGAGCATCAGCAATTTTTGATCCTTTCTGGAAACACTCTTCTGCATTCTTCCGATTACCTGTAACAGTGATCACACCTTTGGGGCCAGGCATTTTCAACTTAAGATACACATAGCACGGTCGAGCCATGAAGCGTGCATAGGCTGGCCTGCCTAGAATAGCATGATAAGCACTCTGGAAGTCCACAACTTCAAACGTCAACTTTTCCTTGCGGTAATTCTTTGAATCACCGAAAACCACATCGAGAGCAATCCGGCCGAGTGACTCGGCTTTCTTTCCAGGAATGACTCCATGGAAACTCATGTTGCTGGCACTGAGCCTGGACATCGGAATGCCCATCCCCTTCAACGTTTCAGCATACAATATGTTCAGGCCACTGCCACCATCCATCAGGACTTTGGTCAGTCGAGTGCCTTCGACAACTGGATCGACCACCAGAGCTTGCCTCCCAGGGGTGGCAATGTGCGTAGGGTGATCGGACTGGTCGAACGTGATGGCAGTCTGAGACCACTTCAGGTAGCTGGGTGTTGCTGGGGCAACCATATTTACTTCATGGTTAATTACTTTCAGTCGACTTTTGCTCTCGACATCAGCAAAAATCATCAAGGTGGAATTGACTTGGGTGTACCCGTCGTCACTGTCTTGTTTATCCTCAACTTTGTCTGACTCTTTTTCTTTGTCCTTGGACTGCTTGCCCTGGAACTACTGAATCAGGAGCCGACACTGAGTGGTATGCTTGGGATAAATGAGTTTACCCTCTTCATCTTTCTTGGTGTGAATGTGACACGGTAGGTCCAAAACATCATTCCCGTCTTGATCTTTTACTTTCTTGGGGTTCCAGGGCCCCTTAGGTTTCCCCTTGAATTTTCCCTGGGTTACGGCTAGGGCCTCCCCAGGAGCGGCTGGCTCGGCCTTCCGCTTCTGCTTCCGACTGGAATTGCCTCCGGTTTCCTGGGCGACTGCTTTCTGTTTGCCACTCCGGAGTCGATCTTCATCTTCACCATTAGCATATTTGGTGGCAATTTCCATCATCCGATTCAGAGACATCTCTCCGGTCCGACCAAACTTCAGGTTCAATTCTCTGTTCTTGACGCCTTCTTTAAAGGCATAAACTGCTTGGTGATCTGGTACATTCTGAACTGTGTGATGCAGAGTGATCCACCTCTGGATGTAATCTCTCAGATTTTCACCCGGTTTCTGCATGCAAGACCGCAATTCTGTAAGGCCTGCCGGTCGTTTGCATGTCCCTTCAAAAGTCGTGACAAACACTCGGGAGAGGTCCTCCCAAGTGTAGATGCTACTGGGTGCTAGCTGATTCAGCCACGCTCTGGCTGAGCCGTCTAACAGGAGAGGCAAATGCTTCATAGCCACCTCATCATTGCCGCCACCAATCTGGACAGCCACTCGGTAATCTTCGAGCCAAGTGCCAGGCTTAGACTCACCAGTGAACTTGTTGACTCCAGTCGCCAACCTGAAGTTGGGAGGAATCACTGCGGCCCTGATGGCTCGAATGAAACACTCTGGCCCTGAAACATGTACTCTGCTGCTGGTGGGAGCATCTCCGTCATGCCCTTCTCTGTGAGCCCTGTTCCTGTCGACCAAACCTTGAACGAGGATGGACCTCGCGTCAAAGCCTGGTTCCCTGGGGTCGACTGGAATCCTCCGCCCAACACTATGAGGGCATCTGTCATCCTGCTGTCGAGGAGCATATGACCCACTCCTCGGGGGAGAGGTTGGCACTCGACGTCGATCATCACGATCGAATCGGTGGTCATACTGCTCGTTTCTTCTGTACTGATCTGGCCGGTCTCCACGTCCCTCACGCCTCGGGGGCGATCCTAGGCTGTGAGCCGACTGCACTGTATCCGCTGCAACGGATCGACTGTGGATCCTGTTCCGCGACCGAGAGACAACGGAATTCCGGTTTCCCGCTGCCCGGAGCAATGCTCTGATTTGCAACAAGCCTCTTCTAGCTTCTGACTGTGAAGGCTGAATTGATTCCGCTATCCGGGCTGCGGCTGCCAAATTCTGAACAAGAGTTCGATATACCTGCGTGGGCGGGAAGAGCTGACGTCGACTGGACTCGGGAGCCCGCTGACGCGCCCGCTCGTTGAGTGCTTGCTGGAGATTCTCCAGTCGAGTGTGCTCGGCCAAGTTAGCCAAGCGCGCGTCCTCCAAGGCCCGGGCCTCGGGGGTCTCTCCAATGATAGGAGTGTGGAGTGCATCCATGTTCCGGCGGCGGAGTTCTTCTCGCTGCAGCGACGTGAGAGGCTCAGGGAGATACTCTTCGTGGGGGTGCGACGGATCTCCCCCATCCGCGCCTCCACCGGTACGAGTAAAACCGGGAGGGCTGCGTGTGCCATTGATTGCCAGAACCTCCGCCGTAGGGTCACTGCTGTCGCATTCGGATGCGGTCTCTGCGGAGCCAGTCGAACAGGCAGTAGAGAGATTCGTCGGGCTCGATTGCCGCGACTTGTGGGGTGGCCGACTGGCGAGCCACCGCATGCCTCACCCACCTCTGAAGTCTCGATCGACCAGAGCGCTTGCACTGGCGAGAGACGAGGCGGGGAGATGAAACGGGAGCCGACTGATACTGGGTCGACGGCTGCCGTAGGAGAACGCCGCGAACACATGCGCGAAAGTGCGTCGCCCCGCAGACGGGGAGCGCGTCGACGTCGAGCGGGGCCTCCTGAAGCCAGGCGGAGTCGTCGGCGACGAATGTGAGCGCGCCGAGACGGATCTCGCGGCCCTCCACCAAAACTTCGCATGAAACCATGATCAAGGAGATCGGAAAAATCGCAACTCCTACAATCAAGCGCTAAGATTCCTGCCCCACGGTGGGGGCCAACTGTCGTGGTTCTAAGTCTGACAGTGATGTAGGGGGGTTAGTATGGAGAGGCTAGATCCTAGCTATGCAGGAGCAGTAAGCACACAAAGATGTACGAGTTCAGGCCCTTCTCAGAGGAAGTAAAAGCCCTACGTCTCGGTGCCCGGAGGCGGTCGACTGGATTATGTTTGTATGAATAACAGGGGTGCGAACCCTTGTTACTGAGGAGGGGGGTGGCTTATATAGAGTTCGCCAACCCTCTCCTGCCCTCAGTAATGCAGGGTTTAAGGTACATTATGGTTTAGACGTTACTGGTAACGCCTCTAATAAAGTGGTATAATGACCATAAAGACTACTTAATGACCAGCCGTTTGCCTGCGGAGTGACTTTAGGTCTCCTGACGGTCGAGTCGTTGGCTTCATGGTCGATTGATAGCTTCCTGGTCGAGTGTCTTGAACCCGTCGAGTGGGTAACTTCAAGTCGATTGAAAGGTGATTTCTTCTTTGGATGTCCTTGGGTAAGGCTCTTAGGACAGGTCCGTGCCCCTACCCTAGGTATATAGCTTCTTCAGCAAGCACCACATGTTGAAGGATCTATGACAATATGACTTCTATGTGAATATTTGCAAACATAAATCATTACATTGTCTTCCTTGTCCAACGTCAACAATATTGGCATATAATATTTTGATGGGGGCTCACAATCACAAAAGATTTCCATGATAGTGTATTTGCATGTGAAAGTTCTCTTCCTTATACTAATTATCTATGAATTGCTTGTATGACCAATATTGTGATTGTCAAGCCTCAAAAGATTTCACTTTCTAAACCCAATGTCAAGCTACCACTAGGCTTGATATAATTTCAACTTCATGATACTCAATTCATTCAACAATTTACTTATAGGATATAAGTGAAGCACAAGAGTAAATGACAAACTACTCCAAAAAGATATAAGTGAAGATCATGAGCATAATATTTCTTTCTCTCAAATTAATTTAAGTGATGCAAGAGAGATTTTCTTCAAAAATACTAAAGCACACCGTGCTCAAAAAGATATAAGTGAAGCACTAGAGCAATTCCACACAAAAGAGCTTCGTTGACAGGATGTGAGTGCCGCTTACTTAGCCTCCCTGGCAACTATTTGAGGAATATATTTTATTTAATTTTTTTTGATCTAAGTATTTTATTAAAACAGCAAGAAAAAAAATAAAATGACATTCTAAGAATAGCACACATCATGTGAAGAACCGAAAACTTAGGCTCAACTGATACTAACCGATAATTGTTGAAGAAGAAAGGTGGGATGCCTACCGGGGCATCCCCAAGCTTAGATGCTTGATACTTCTTGGAATATTAACTTAGGATGCGTTGGGCATCCCCAAGCTTGAGCTTTTGTGTCTCCTTAATTCCTCTCATATCACGGTTTCCCTAAATCTCAAAAACTTCATCCACACAAAACTCAACAAGAACTCGTGAGATTAGTTAGTATAAATCAATGCAAAACCTTATCATTCTCTACTGTAGCAAATCACTAAAATTATTATTCAACATTGCATACTAAATGCCTCTGCATATTTAATACTCCTATCCTCAAATAGAGTCATTAGACAAGCAAACATATGCAAACAATGCAAACATAACAGCAATCTGCCAAAACTGTACAGTCTGTAAAGAATGAAGAGTATCAATACTTACCTAAACATTATGAAATTCTACCAAACTGTAGAAAATTTATCAGAGCTTATTATGCAAAAAGTTTCAACATTTTATCACATTCTGACTTTTCTACGGAATTTTTGCAACAACGGTAAACTTTCTGTTTTCAAACAGCAACATGTAGATTTGCAAAATAAGCATAGTAAAGGCTATCAATGCCACTTTTATTCAAATAAAATATGCAAAACATTATTCTAAATAACAGAAATAAAATCCTAACAAAATAAATTGACTCTCCAAGCAAAACACATATCATGTGACGAATGAAAACATAGCTCCAAGTGAGGTTACCGATAATGTTGGAGACGAAAGAGGGGATGCCTTCGGGGGCATCCCCAAGATTAGTTGCTTGGATATTCCTTTAATATTACCTTGGGTGCCTTGGGAACCCCAAGCTTAGGGTCTTTTCACTCTTTATTCTCTTCATATCGATATCTCACCCAAAACTTGAAAACTTCAATCACACAAAACTTAACGGAACTTTGTGAGATAGGTTAGTATGATAAAGAGCAAACCATTTCACTTTGGTACTTTCAAAGACAAGATTCATAATTGTTTACACACAATTCCTACTGTAGCATATCATTTCCACAATTTATATTGAGCAATATAAGCCATAGAAACTAGTAAACAAGCAAACTATGCATTGAAAACAGAATCTGTCAAAAATAGAACAGTCTGTTGTAATCTGTACTCAAACAATACTTCTGCTACTCCAAAAATTATGAAAAAATTAGGACCACGTGATAAATTTGTATATTAAACTTCTTCAAAAAGAATCAACTCAAAATCACTCTTCTGTTATAAACGAGAATTATTTTCGTGAGCGCAAAAGTTTCTGTTTTTCAGCAAGATCAAATCAACTATCACCCAACATGATCCCAAAGGCTTTACTTGGCACTTTATTGAAACAAAAGCTATAAAACATAATTACTACAGTATCCTAATCATGTGAACACACAAAAACAATAGGTAAAAGTGTTGGGTTGTGTCCCAACAAGCGCTTTTCTTTAATGCCTTTTAGCTAGGCATGATGATTTCAATGATGCTCGCATAAAAGATAAGAATTTAAACACAAAGAGAGCATCATGAAGCATATGACTGGAACATTTAAGCCTAACCCACTTCCTATGCATAGGGATTTTTTGAGAAATAACTTATGGGAACAAGAATCAACTTGCATAGGAAGGAAAAACATGCATAACTTCAAAATTTTCAATATAAAGAGAGGAAACTTGATATTCTTACAATACCTACAAGCATATGTTCCTCTCTCATAATAATTTTCAGCAGCATCATGAATGAACTCAACAAAATAACCATCACATAAAGCATTCTTTTCATGACACAAAAGCATAGAAATTTTACTACTCTCCACATAAGCAAATTTATTCTCATCAGTAGTAGTGGGAGCAAACTCAACAAAGTAACTATCATGAGATTGGAAATTAAAATCATGATGAAAATTTTCATGGTTATCATTAATCTTTATAGCATACATGTTTTCACCAAAATCATCATAGATAGGAACTTTGTTGTCATAATCAATTGTGACTTCTTCCAACATAGTGGAATCATCATTAAATAAAGTCATGACCTCTCCAAATCCACTTTGATAATTATTACAATAAGATTCAACACCCTACAAAATAGTGGGATCATTAGTACCTAGAGTTGACACTCTTCCAAACCCACTTTCATCAATATAATCATCATAAATAGGAGGCATGCTTTCATCATAATAAATTTTCTCATCAAAACTTTTCATATCATTAGCATCATGGATATTCAAAGAATTCATACTAGCAATATTGCAATCATGCTCATCATTCAAATATTTTGTGCCAAACATTTTATTGACTTCTTCTTCTAACAATTGAGCACAATTTTCCGAACCATCATTTTCAAGAAAGATATTGTAAATATGATCAATAATATGATGCAACCTCAATTCCATTTTTATGTAGTTTTCTTTTATAAGACAAGCTCGTGATAAAATAAGAAACTAAAAGATTCAATTACAAGATCTAAAGATATACCTTCATGCACTCACCTCCCCGGCAACGGTGCCAGAAAAGAGCTTGATGTCTACTACGCAACTTTATTCTTATAGACACGTGTTGGGCCTCCAAGCGCAAAGTTTTGTAGGACAGTAGCAATTTTCCCTCAAGTGGATGACCTAAGGTTTATCAATCCATGAGAGGTGTAGGATGAACCTGGTCTCTCTCAAACGACCCTGCAACCAAATACAAGAAATCTCTTGTGTCCCCAACACACCCAATACAATGGAAAATTGTATAGGTGCACTAGTTCGGCTAAGATATGGTGATAAAAGTGTAATATGGATGGTAGAAATATATTTTTATAATCTGAATAAATAAAAACAACAAGGTAGAAAATAGTAAACCGACACAAAAACGGTATTGCAATGCTTGAAAATGAGGCCTAGGGTCCGTACTTTCACTAGTGCAATCTTCCAACAATGGTAATATAATTGGATCATATAACCACCCCTCAAAGTGCGATGAAGAATCACTCCAAAGTTCCTTTCTAGCGGAGAACATAAGAATAATTTGTTTGTAGGGTACGAAACCACCTCAAAGCTATTCTTTTCATTCAACCTATTCAAGAGTTCGTACTAAAATAACACAAAGCTATTCTTTCCGTTTGATCTATCCTAGAGTTCGTACTAAAATAACACCAAAGCAAATTCATATTCGTAATACTCAATCCAACACAAAGAACTTCAAAGAGTGCCCCAAGATTTCTACCGGAGAAACAAAGACAAGAACGTGCATCAACCCCTATGCATAGATTACCCCAATGTCACCTCGGGAATCCGCGAGTTGAGTGCCAAAACATATATCAAGTGAATCAATACGATACCCCATTGTTACCACGAGTATTCAATTGCAAGGCATATACCAAGTGTTCTCAAATCCATAAAAGTATTCAATCCGATAACAACGAAATCTCAAAGGGAAAAAGTCAATTCATCACAACAAGATAGAGAGGGGAAAACACCATATAATCTGACTATTTTAACAAAGCCCGCGATACATCAAGATCGTGACATCTCAAGAACATGAGAAAGAGAGAGAGAGAGAGAGAGAGAGAGAGAAAGAGAGAGAGAGAGAGAGAGATTAAACACATAGCTACTGGTATAAGCCCTCTGCCCCGAGGGTGGACAACTCCCTCCTTATCGTGGTGGACGCCGGGATGATGTAGATGGCCACCGGAGATGATTCCCCCTCCGGCAGGGTGCCGAAACGGGGTCTAGATTGGTGTTCGATGGCTACAGAGCCTTGCGGTGGTGGAACTTCTGATCTATGTTTATTTCTGATGGTTTCTCTATTTATAGGATTTTTGGGCGTCGGTTTCACAGTAAGATGGGCCCTTAGGTGAGCACAACCCACCGGGGCACAGACGGCCCACCAGGTGCGCCCTGCTGGGTTGTGCCCTCCTCGTGGCTCTTCTGGCCCTCCCACAAAGCTTCGGGGGTCTCTTTTGTTCCAAAAAGAATCGTCAAAAAGTTTCTTCCAATTCCGAGAACTTTTATTTCTGCACAAAAAACACCACCACGGTAGTTCTGCTGAAAACAGCATCAGTCCCACATATAAAATTGTTGTAAACATGGCATGAATACTTCATAAATTATAGATACATTGGAGATGTATCAGGCATTAGTTGCCTCAGCTGCTACCGCGTCCCAATACATCTTGTCTACACACATGACCACATCTTTCTTATTTGACAGGACGGAAATGAGGCCCATCAGCCCTGGCATCTTCAAAGTGTTGTAGGCATAGTGGGATGCTGCCATAAACTTTGCCAGAGCTTGATGACCAAGAATCCCATTGTAAGGCAAAGGAAGTTCAACAACTGCAAACACGACCCTCTCGGTCCGGTAGTTCAGTTCCTCACCAAATGTTACAGACAATGTGATCTTCCCTTTGGGCCGGCTCCTGTAGGGGTTGATTCCTTGGAATGTACCTGTGGCCTTGAGTTCTCATCAGAGATCTGTAGCTTGCCAACCACCTTGGGGGAGATCAGGTTTAGCCCAGCCCCGCCGCAACCTAGCATCTTTGTTACATTGAGGTTGCGGATCGTTGGGGAGGCCAACAATGGCAAACACCCTACCACAATAGTGCGGTCAGGGTGATCCTCTTTCATCAAAGATGATAGGCGTGTGGGACCACTTAAGTGGCCTTTGGGAATCCGCAATTGGCTCCACGACATTGAATTCACGCGCCCATTGCTTGAGCTGCCGATGAGAGTAGTGCAAGGATGCACCCCCATCAATGCACATGGCTTCAGTTGCCTTCTGGAATTCTTGTTCGCTGGTTTCTTCTTCATCCTCTTCATCATTCCTGTCATCTCCTTGTTTCTTTTCACATCCTCTAGCGGGTTTTTCCTTCTGCTGTGGGGCCCTACCATAGCGGCCTCCTCTACCACGATCTTTCCCGCCAGCACCCTCCTAGCCTCTCTCCCTATCACGCTTCTCATATTCAGCCTTTTGCTTCTTAACAAGCTCCTCAACTTTATGGCACTCTTGGAGATCATGGCCCTTGGTGCGGTGGATTTTGCAGTACGGCCCGTCGGATTGCCCGGCCTCCTCCGCTGCCGCGGCCTCCCACAATCAGCGCACGTAGCAGCTCCCTTTGCCAGGGGCCTCGGTCTTAGTGTTCTTGCTGGCACTAGGATCACTAGAGCTCTCAGCGGCCAACACTGCCTTCTCTTTGCGCTTCCTATTGCGCCTCCGATTCCTCCCCTTCAGGTTGGTGGCGCCGTCATCATCATCAGAATTTATTTCGATGTCAGCCTCTTCTCCGGGGAGTCGCCTCCCTTCTTCAACCCGAGCACACTTATCCTCCAGGGTGTACAGCTCGTTGATCGTCTTGGGCAGCCGGACGTTCATCTTGGCCTGCATCCTTCTATTATGCACATTCAAATGGAACGTGACAATCACGGCTATAGGGTGTATCTCTAGAATCACTACAAAAAAAGACACATCCGTGACATTTTGGGCCGAACAAAAAAAATCTGTCATACTTATGACACTTCTATGACGATAACTATGACAAAACCTGGTATCATCATAGATGTGGTGGGCTCCTACTTCTATGACAAAAAATCATGACAGAAAATAGGCTTTTCATCCTGGGCGGGCTGGAGACGCAGCTGCATGACATTCTTTGGGCCGCCCAGGACGGATAAAACCGTGGTAGAAGCGAGGGCGAGGAAAATATCGGGGGAGTTCCCGGTTACGGTGGGTGGTCGGGAGCCGAGCGATGCACGTTTCTCTCGTACCTACGCGCGTGTGTGCGAGGCGTTGCGCCCTAACTGAACCCGAGCAAGGCGTTGGGTTCTAACTGAACCCGAGCGATTGCACTGTAGGCTACGCATTATTGAACCCGAGCGATCGATCGATGGCTGTTAACTGAACCCGATCGAGCGATTCCTTCGCTACTACTGCTAACTGAAACCGATCGATGTTGCCTCTTGATGAACAGTGAGCGTTGTTGGGGGGTTTGGATGAACAGTTCCCGGTGGGGGTTGGATGAACAGGAACCCGTTGTACTAGAGGTTGTTGCCGCTGGATGAACAGTACCCTGATCGATCGAGCCAGTGGATGAACAGGACCCCGTGGAGGGCTGGATGAACAGGACCCCGTGGAGGGCTGGTTGAACAGTAGTCGGTGGAGGGCTGGTTGAATAGTAGCCGGTGGAGGGTTGGATGAACAGTAGCCCGTGGAGGGGTGGTTGAACAGGACCCCGTGGAGAGGGCTGGTTGAACAGTAGCCGGTGGAGGCTGGATGAACAGGAGCCCTGGATGAACAATCACATGTGGAGGCTGGAGGAGGTCGACGGTGGATGAACAGTAGCCCGTGGAGGCTGGAGGAGGTCGACGGTGGACATGAACAGTATCCCGTGAAGTCCCGTTTTGCGGTACGCCACACCCCTCCCGATGAACAGGACCCCCGTTTCGACCGTAGCGCTCCAATACAAGTCCGTTTCCTCCGTTTTGCAGTAAGCCACACTCCTCCCGATCAACAGGACCCTGTTTCGACCGTAGGAGGTCTGTTTCCTCCATTTTGCGGTACGCCAGACCCCTCCTGATGAACAGGATCCCGTTTCCACCATGGCCGGTCGAACACAAGGCCGTTTCCTCCATTCTGCAGTACGCCAGGCCTCGTTTCCATCGGCTGTTCCGTCCAAGCCGGTTGGCTCCCGATGAACAACACGCGTTTCGTTGCCTCTCGATTAACACGACGCATTGCGTTGCCTCCCCATGAACACGACGATGACGCAGTTTCTCCGTTCCGAGCCAGCCACAGCCATGTACACGAGCCCTAGCCGTACGTATGCGCGAGTAGGCGTTCGATACCCCGCCCGTATGTACGTACGTGGCCGTATTTACTTTCTTGCACCCTGGCCGCTGTACGTACGTGTACATGCTACGTGCGCGCCTCTACTACCACGCGTGCGCACCTCTACATCGACCAGTATGTACGTACACGTTCGCGACCTAAATGACAACGCTACATACGCTTCGACCGGGTGGGTCCCGACTGTTAGGCACTTCCTTGCGTGCGAAGATGTAGCTGCTGGGTCCCAGCAGTCAGGGGGGCGAATCATTTTTTTTGCCTGTAATATGGACGCACTTCCTTGCGTGCGAAGATGTAGCTGGTGGGTCCCAGCAGTCAGGGGGCAAATGTTTTTTTTGTGAAATACGGTGGCCCGTCCAGTGGGTCCCTGCTGTCAGGTAGAGGAATCATTACTTTTTGTGAAATAAGGTGGCACTTCCTTGCTGCGGCCGTGGACCCAGCTGTCAGCGTCTCCACGTACAGTACTCTTCCGATGGAAGTCGTTCCTTGACCACGTTGACCATGCCACGGAGAGAGAACCAGGGCGATGGACAACGGTGAGGCCTAGGAAGGGGTTGACGTAGAGCCGGGGAAGACGCGATAATGGATGCCCACGCAGAGAGGAGTATGAGGGTTCACTGGTTCGGCTGTGGTGTGAGGCTGCCATCACCGCAGGTCCTGGCCAGCGGTGAGAGTTGTAGGGGGCGGTGAGGCCTCCGCGGCATCACAACCGGCCACGGGAAGCAGGAGCACGCGGCACGACTGGCACTGGTTTGGGCGGCTGGAGCAACAAGACCAGAGGTTGAAGAATTACTACTACCGTTGGATGGACATCGTACAGTCACTGGAGCTAGAATCATTCATATTGACTAAGTTGACAAAGCCCTCCATCCCCGTCAACTTAGTAGGCCGACAAGTAAGCCTCCCACTATGGTGGGCCCAGCTAGCAGGGGTATTCATTTTTTTGTGTGCGTAATAACGAGGCACTTCCTTGCATGCGAGGATATAGCTGGTGGGGCCGACCTGTCAGAGGGGGGAACATTTTTTCACGAAATACAGAGGCCCTTTCGGTGGGTCCCAGCTGTCAGGTGGAGGAATCATTATTTTGCACGTAATAAGGAGGCATTACCTTGCATGCGGCCGTGGACCCAGCTGTCAGCCTCTCCACGCACAGTCTACTTCCGATGGATGTCGTTCGTTGACCACGTTGACTACTCCGCGCCGAGCGCATCCAAGGTGGTGGACAACGGCGAGGCCCTGGACAGCAACGAGCCGGATATGCGAAGTGTCGGTGTCAAAACCGGCGGATCTCGGGTAGGGGGTCCCGAACTGTGCGTCTAGGCGGATGGTAACAGGAGACGAGGGACACAATGTTTTTACCCAGGTTCGGGCCCTCTTGATGGAGGTAAAACCCTACGTCTTGGTCGATTAATATTGATGATATGGGTAGTACAAGAGTATATCTACCACGAGTTCAAGGAGGCTAAACCCTAGAAGCTAGCCTATGGTATGATTGTTGTATGTTGAGGTTCTGTCCTACGGGCTAAAACCCTCCGGTTTATATAGACACCGGAGAGGGTTAGGGTTACACAAAGTCGGTTACAATGGTAGGAGATCTGAATATCCGCACCGCCAAGCTTGCCTTCCACGCCAAGGAAAGTCCCATCCGGACACGGGACGAAGTCTTCAATCTTGTATCTTCATAGTCCAGGAGTCCGGCTGAAGGTATAGTCCGGCTACCCGGACACCCCCTAATCCAGGACTCCCTCAGTAGCCCCTGAACCAGGCTTCAAGACGACGAGTCCGGCGCGCAGATTGTCTTCGGCATTGCAAGGCGGGTTCCTCCTCCAAGTTCTTCATAAAAGTTTGTAAACACCAAGGGTAGTGTCCGGCTCTGCAAAATAAGTTTCCACATATTGCCATAGAGAGAATAATATTAACACAAATCTAATCTGCTGACGTATTCCATAGCGTGACATCACGCCCCGACCAAGCCCTTCACTCTAATTGTTTTTACTTCCACACCTCAGCGCGTTTTGCGAGGCGGTTTCCTTGGCACGTCTTGTCAAAGCAGAGATCATGTCCCCTTTATTTACGGGATTCTCATCAATACGGACGTGGGTAACCCAATCGTGCCCGTTAGCATGTTTTCTCGATTAAAGGCGAGTTCCAAACGGTTACGGGGAGGCCCTTGGTATTCAACCTCTTATGAAGAGACCAAGGCCCTACTCCTTTCTTTCAATCTCAAACGAGTTCGCCTGTCTCCTCGAGTTCCAACACCCTAGGCTCTAGATTTCAGGCGCTTCAGACCTTCGACAATGTCCGGTTCCGACCTTCAAGGCCGATGGATGCCCTCCTCCGTCACGGAGGGGGACGTGCTAAAGTTGAGGGAGGCCAAGTTCTTGACCAGCGAAATTTCGCATAGGTTGCCTGCTCAAGGGCAGGCCGTTACCAGTCCCCAGCCCGGTGAGAGCGTGGTGTTCGTGTCTCACTTCCTTCGGGGGTTAGGCTTCCCAATGGATCCCTTCGTGAGGGGGCTGATGTTCTATTATGGGCTGGAATTCCATGACTTAGCTCTGGAGTCCATCCTCCATATTTCCTCATTTATCGTTGTGTGTGAAGCATTCCTCCATGTTACTCCTCACTTCGGATTATGGCTCAAGACCCTTAAAGTAGAGCCAAAGATGATCGAGGGACGCCACGCAGAGTGCAGAGGCGCTGTTATAAGCAAGAATGCCGAAGCTCCATGGCCCGAGGGCTCTTTTCAAGAGGAGCTCGGCTTATGGCAACGGGAGTGGTTCTATATCACCGCTCCCAGGGGCACCAAGTGGGTGGCGCCACCTGCCTTTCGCTCGGGTCCCCCAAAGCAGCGGGGGTCGTGGGTCAATAAAGTCCTAGATTGGGGGCCATCCCAGGACGTGTGAGGGAGTCCTGGATTAGGGGGTGTTCAGATAGCCAGACTATACCTTCAACCGGACTCCAGGACTATGAAGATACAAGATTGAAGACTTCGCCCCGTGTCCGGAAGGATCTTTTCTTGGCGTGGAAGGAAAGCTAGGCGTGCGGATATTCAAGATCTCCTACCATTGTAACCGACTCTGTGTAACCCTAACCCTACCCGGTGTCTATATAAACCGGAGGGTTGTAGTCCATAGGACAACCATCATCATACACAATCATACCATAGGCTAGCTTCTAGGGTTTCGCCTCCTTGATCTCGTGGTAGATCTACTCTTGTACTACCCATATCATCAATATTAATCTAGCAGGAGTAGGGTTTTACCTCCATCAAGAGGGCCCGAACCTGGGTAAAATAAAGTGTCCCTTGTCTCCTGTTACCATCCGACCTTGACGCACAGTTCGGGACCCCCTACCCGAGATCCGCCGGTTTTGACACCGACATTGGTGCTTTCATTGAGAGTTCCTCTGTGTCGTCGCTTTTAGGCCCGATGGCTCCTTTGATCATCAACGACGATGAGGTCTAGGGTGAGATTTTCCTCCCCGGACAAATCTTCGTCTTCGGCGGCTTCGCTCTGCGGGCCAATTCGCTTGGTCGTCTGGAGCAGATCGAAAGCTACGCCCCTGGCCATCAAGTCAGGTTTGGAAGCTTAAACTACACGGCAGATATCCGCGGGGACTTGATCTTCGACGGGTTCGAGCCACAACCAAGCGCGCCGCACTACCTCGAGGGGCATGATATAGCTCTGCCTCCGAATAGTGCCCTGGAGGCCGCACACGCACCGGCCCCGATCCTCGACTCGGAGCCCGCTGCGTTCTTTGAGGATGAACGGTTGGACGTCACCTCGGGGGCTGCGATCTTGAAGGCGATCGGGCCGAGCGCCAGCCCCGCACTCCACACGGTCCATGACTCCAAGGAGTCGGATTCTTCTCCGAACTCCGGGCCTCCCGTGCCCCTGCCGATCGAATCCGATTGGGCGCCTATAATGGAGTTCACCGCCGCGGACATCTTTCAGTACTCACCTTTCGGTGATATCCTGAATTCTCTCAAGTCTCTCTCTCTATCAGGAGAGCCCAGGCCGGACCATGGTCTGCGAGGTTGGGATTCGGACGACGAAGAAATTCAAAGCCCACCCACCACCCACTTAATAGCCATTGTCGATGATTTAACCGACATACTTGACTTCGGATCCGAAGACTTCGACGGTATGGACGACAAAGATGGAGACGAACAGGAACCAACACCTATAGGGCGCTGGACCACCACCCCACCTAACGATGTATTCATGGTGGATACCCCTAAAGGAAACGACAAAGAGGAAAAAGGGGACGAAAAAGGATAAACCCTCCGAAAAGCAATCAAAGCGGCGACGAAAACGCCGAGCCAAGCCCCGCCTCGATCAAGACCCAGCCATAGAGCAGGATGAGCCGGTAGACGACGAGCATGCCTCAGAGCAACCGTCCGAACAGGGCAACGCGGATAGAGAGGACAGACAGCCCTCCCCCGGCCATAACAGAACTCCGGACGATCTCACACCGGACAAAACCATGGAGTAGAAGAATCTCCACGAAAGGCTCGTTGCCACAACACGCAGCCTGAAAAAGCAGAAGCGGAAGCTAAATACGGCGGAAGATGCACTCAGAATAAGATGGAGCAAGGTAATCAAGACCGCAGACAAATACGGCGGCAGCCGCCGCACTAAAAGCTATCCGAAGAGAAAACTACTGCCCGAATTCGACCAAGAGGCCCTAGAGCCCTCGCATTCAAAAAATAAAAAAGCCACACGGTCGGATAGACGACCCCACGGCCACCATAAAACGGCAAGCGGCGCCGCACTCAATGCGGCATGCAACCCAATTAAAGACTCGCATCATGGCCCAGCCAGGTCCATTTACGAGCCAAGAAAGCAAGCTCTCACAAGTAATGCAAAAAAGCCATCATCAGAATCCGGCACACCCAAATACAGGGGCGCCGCACACCCCCTATGTTTCACTGATGAGGTCCTGGAATATGAATTTCCAGCGGGATTCAAACCCGTCAACATAGAGGCGTACGATGGAACAACAGACCCCGGAGTCTGGATCGAGGATTATATCCTCCACATGCATATGGCTAGAGGAGATGATCTCCACGCCATCAAATATTTACCCCTTAAGCTCAAAGGGCCAGCCCGGCACTGGCTTAAAAGCCTTCCCGAAAACACAATTGGAAGTTGGGAAGAGCTCGAGGATGCTTTCCGAGCAAATTTTCAAGGGACCTCTGTCTGCCCCCCGAACGCAGACGATCTGAGTCACATAACTCAACAGCCCGGGGAATCAGCTCGGCAGTTCTGGGACAGATTCCTTGCTAAAAAGAATCAGATAGTGGATTGTCCGGACGCCGAAGCCTTAGCAGCTTTCATGCATAATGTCCGAGACGAATGGCTCGCCAGACACCTCGGCCAGGAAAAGCCAAGAACAATGGCCGCACTCACAAGCCTCATGACCCGCTTTTGCGCAGGAGAGGACAGCTGGTTGGCACGATGCAGCCCCAACGACCCAAGTACATCCGAAATCAGGGATGGAAACAGAAAACCGCGATGAAATAAGGACCGTCGCCGAACCAAAGAAAAAAGTCCGAAGAGCACGACAGTCAATGCCGGATTCAAAAGCTCACGGCAAAATCAGACAAAACCATCCCTTCAGGATAATAGGGACGATCCGTCCAGCTTAAATAGAATCCTGGACAGAATATGTCAGATACACGGTACTCCTGGGAAGCCTGCCAATCACACCCACAGAGACTGTTGGGTTTTTAAACAATCCGGAAGTCTTAACGCCGAACACAAGGGGCTCGATACACCAAGCGAAGACGAGGACGAACCCCAGAAGCAGAACACCAGGAAACAAAAGAACTTCCCACAAGAAGTTAAAACAGTGAACTCACTTCACGTAACAAAACGTGTGGCACCCATAAAGGTACGCACAATAAAACCTATCCCTGAGGGGTCGCGCCACTGGTTATTAAAACCAATCATTTTTTATCAGCTAGATTATTCTAGAAATTTCAAAAACGCAGGCCGGACTGCCCTGATACTAAATCCAATAATTGACGGATTCCAGTTTACCAATGTCCTTATGGACGGCGGCAGTGGACTAAACCTGATATATCAGGATACAATCTACCGCATGGGCATCAACCCAGCAAGAATCCGCCACAGCAAAACCTCCTTTCAAGGGGTAGCACCGGGCCCGGACACCCATTGTATGGGTTTTCTCCGGCTTGCAGTCATATTTGGCTCTGCCAATAACTTCCGTCGCGAAAAGTTGACCTTCCATGTCGTCCCGTTTTCAAGTCGCTATCAAGCACTAATGGGACGCGGAGCTTTCGCTCGCTTTAACGCAATACCGCACTATGCATCTCTCACGCTTAAGATGCCCGGTCCACGAAGCATCATCTGTTTAAAGGGAACGCACTAAAATACGCCTCCTCCAAACAGAGAATTGCGCGGCCGCTTAAACAGCCGCACAATAAAGTGGCCTCGCCAGCCAAAAGACTTTTTCGATATAAGTCATTAAAGGCCACGGACCCGGACTAAATGAGTTCGGCACAAGTCCATCATCAGCGCAGGCTTAAGACGCCATATACCCCCGTACCGGGGGCTATACGCACAGACAATAAAGCTCAACTTTATATATTTTTTACTTTATATTTTGTTTATTATCTTTTTGTTCCACACGACCCATTTTCAATTCAGTTCCTCTCTTTTACAGATGAACGTCGTGCGGCGCCCGTCCAGGACACGGCACAGCGGAGACACAGGCGCAGACGTGCAGTAGGTGAAGGAAATATGCCCTAGAGGCAATAATAAAGTTATTATTTATTTCCTTATTTCATGATAAATGTTTATTATCCATGCTAGAACTGTATTAACTAGAAACATAATACATGTGTGAATACATAGACAAACAGAGTGTCACTAGTATGCCTCTACTTGACTAGCTCGTTAATCAAAGATGGTTATGTTTCCTAACCATGGACAAAGAGTTGTTATTTGATTAATGGGATCACATCATTAGGTGAATGATCTGATTGACATGACCCATTCCATTAGCTTAGCACCCGATCGTTTAGTATGTTGCTATTGCTTTCTTCAAGACTTATACATGTTCCTATGACTATGAGATTATGCAACTCCCGTTTACCAGAGGAACACTTTGTGTGCTACCAAATGTCACAACGTAACTGGGTGATTATAAAGGTGCTCTACAGGTGTCTCCAAAGGTACTTGTTGGGTTGGCGTATTTCGAGATTAGGATTTGTCACTCCGATTGTCGGAGAGGTATCTCTGGGCCCTCTCGGTAATGCACATCACATAAGCCTTGCAAGCATTGCAACTAATATGTTAGTTGTGAGATGATGTATTATGGAACGGGTAAAGAGACTTGCCGGCAATGAGATTGAACTAGGTATTGGATACGGACGATCGAATCTCGAGCAAGTAACATACCGATGACAAAGGGAACAACGTATGTTGTTATGCGGTTTGACCGATAAAGATCTTCATAGAATATGTAGGAGACAATATGGGCATCCAGGTCCCGCTATTGGTTATTGACCGGAGACGTGTCTCGGTCATGTCTACATTGTTCTCGAACCGTAGGGTCCGCACGCTTAAGGTTTCGATGATAGTTATATAATGAGTTTATGAGTTTTGATGTACCGAAGGAGTTCGGAGTCCCGGATGAGAACGGGGACATGACGAGGAGTCTTGAAATGGTCGAGACGTGAAGATCGATATATTGGACGACTATATTCGGACATCGGAAAGGTTCTGAGTGGTTCGGGTATTTTTTGGAGTACCGGAGAGTTACGAGAATTCGCCGGGGAGTATATGGGCCTTATTGGGCCATACGGGAATAGAGGAGAGAGGCCAAAAGGAAGGAGGCTTGTGCCCCCCTCTGGTCTGAATTGGACAAGGGGCGCAGCCCCCTTTTCCTTCTTCCTCTCCACCTCTTTCCCCTTCTCCTACTCCAACAAGGAAGGAGGGAGTCTACTCCCGATGGGAGTAGGATTCCCCTTGGCGCGCCCCCTCCCCCTTGCTCCTTTATATACGGGGGCAAGGGGGCACCCCATGACACACAAGTTGATCTTCGTGATCGTTCCTTAGCCATGTGCGGTGCCCCCTTCCACCATATTCCACCTCGATCATATCGTTGCAGTGCTTAGGCGAAGCCCTGCGCCGGTAGAACATCATCATCGTCACCACGCCGTCGTGCTGACGGAACTCCCCCCGAAGCTTTGCTGGATCGGAGCTAGGGGTGCGTCATCGAGCTGAACGTGTGCCAAGAACTCGGAGGTGCCGGAGTAACGGTGCTTGGAGCGGTCGGATCGGGAAGACGTACGACTACTTCCTCTATGTTGCGTCAACGCTTCCGCTCCGGTCTACGAGGGTACGTAGACAATACTCTCCCCTCTCGTTGCTATGCATCACCATGATCTTGCGTGTGCGTAGGATTTTTTTTTGAAATTACTACGTTCCCCAACAGTGGTATCAGAGCCTAAGTTTTTATGGTTTGATGTTATATGCACGAGGAGAACACAAGTGAGTTGTGGACGATATAAGTCATACCGCCTACCAGCATGTCATACTTTGGTTCGACGGTATTGTTGGATGAAGTGGCCCGGACCGACATTACGCGTACGCTTACGCGAGACTGGTTCTACCGACGTGCTTTGCACACAGGTGGCTGGCGGGTGTCAGTTTCTGCAACTTTAGTTGAACCGAGTATGGCTACGCCCGGTCCTTGCGAAGGTTAAAACGGAGTCTATTTGACAAACTGTCGTTGCGGTTTTGATGCGTAGGTGAGATTGGTTCTTGCTTAAGCCCGTAGCAGCCACGTAAAACTTGCAACAAACAAAGTAGAGGACGTCTAACTTGTTTTTGCAGGGCATGTTGTGATGTGATATGGTCAAGACATGATGCTAAATTTTATTGTATGAGATGATCATGTTTTGTAACTGAGTTATCTTCAACTCGTAGGAGCCATATGGTTGTCGCTTTATTGTATGCAATGCAATCGCCCTGTAATGCTTTACTTTATCACTAAGCGGTAGCGATAGTCGTAGTAGCATAAGATTGGCGAGACGACAACGATGCTACGATGGAGATCAAGGTGTCGGGCCGGTGACGATGGTGATCATGACGGTGCTTCAGAGATGGAGATCACAAGCACGAAGATGATGATGGCCATATCATATCACTTATATTGATTGCATGTGATGTTTATCTTTTTATGCATCTTATCTTGCTTTGATTGACGGTAGCATTATAAGATGATCTCTCACTAAATTATCAAGAAGTGTTCTCCCTGAGTATGCACCATTGCCAAAGTTCGTCGTGCCCAGACACCACGTGATGATCGGGTGTGATAAGCTGTACGTCCATCTACAACGGGTGCAAGCCAGTTTTGCACACGCGGAATACTCGGGTTATACTTGACGAGCCTAGCATATGCAGATATGGCCTCGGAACACGGAGACCGAAAGGTTGAGCGTGAATCTTATAGTAGATATGATCAACATAATGATGTTCACCATTGAAAACTAATCCATTTCATGTGATGATCGGTTATGGTTTAGTTGATTTGGATCACGTGATCACTTAGAAGATTAGAGGGATGTCTATCTAAGTGGGAGTTCTTAAGTAATATGATTAATTTAACTTTAATTTATCATGAACTTGGTCCTGGTAGTATTAGCATACCTATGTTGTAGATCAATAGCTCGCGATGTTGCTCCCTGTTTAATTTTGATATGTTCCTAGAGAAAATTGTGTTGAAAGATGTTAGTAGCAATGTTGCGAATTGGATCCGTGATCTGAGGTTTATCCTCATTGCTGCACATAAGAATTATGTCCTTGATGCACCGCTAGGTGACAGACCTATTGCAGGAGCACATGCAGACGTTATGAACGTTTGGCTAGCTCAATATGATGACTACTTGATAGTTTAGTGCACCATGCTTAACATCTTAGAATCGGGACTTCAAAAACGTTTTGAACGTCATGGACCATATGAGATGTTCCAGGAGTTGAAGTTAATATTTCAAGCAAATACCCGAGTTGAGAGATATGAAGTCTCCAACAAGTTCTGTAGCTAAAAGATGGAGGAGAATCGCTCAACTAGTGAGCATGTGCTCAGATTGTCTGGGTACTACAATCACTTGAATCAAGTGGGAGTTAATCTTCCAGATAAGATAGTGATTGACAGAATTCTCTAGTCACCATCACCAAGTTAGTAGAACTTCGTGATGAACTATAGTATGCAAGGGATAACGGAAACGATTCCCAAGCTCTTCGTGATGCTAAAATCGACGAAGGTAGAAATCAAGAAAAACATCAAGTGTTGATGGTTGACGAGACCACTAGTTTCAAGAAAAAGGCAAAGGAAAGAAGGGGGACTTTAAGAAGAACGGCAAGCAAGTTGCTGCTCAAGTGAAGAATCCCAAGTCTAGACCTAAACCTGAGACTAAGTGCTTATACTGCAAAGGGACTAGTCACTGGAAGTGGAACTGCCCAAGTATTTGGCGGATAAGAAGGATGGAAAAGTGAACAAAGATATATTTGATATACATGTTATTGATGTGTACTTTACTAGTGTTTATAGCAACCCTTCGGTATTTGGTACTGGTTCAGTTGCTAAGAGTAGTAACTCGAAACGGGAGTTGCAGAATAAACAGAGACTAGTTAAGGGTGAAGTGACGATGTGTGTTGGAAGTAGTTCCAAGATTGATATGATCATCATCGCACACTCACTATACTTTCGGGATTAGTGTTGAACCTAAATAAGTGTTATTTGGTGTTTGCATTGAGCATAAATATGATTTGATCATGTTTATTGCAATACGGTTATTCATTTAAGTTAGAGAACAATTGTTGTTCTGTTTACATGAATAAAACCTTCTATGGTTATTACACACCAACGAAAATGGTTTGTTGGATCTCGATCGTAGTGATACACATATTCGTAAAATTGAAGCCAAAAGATGCAAAGTTAATAATGATAGTGCAACTTATTTGTGGCACTGCCGTTTAAGTCATATTGGTGTAAAGCGCATGAAGAAACTCCATGCTGATGGGATTTTGGAATCACTTGATTATGAATCACTTGATGCTTGCGAACCATGCCTCATGGGCAAGATGACTAAAACTCCGTTCTCCGGAACAATGGAGCGAGAAACTGACTTGTTGGAAATAATACATACTGATGTATGCGATCCGATGAGTGTTAAGACTCGCGGCGGGTATCATTATTTTCTGACCTTCACAGATGATTTGAGCAGATATGGGTATATCTACTTGATAAAACACTAGTCTGAAATATTTGAAAAGTTCAACGAATTTCAGAGTGAAGTGGAGAATCATCGTAACAAAAATAAAAGTTTCTACGATCTGATCGCGGAGACAAATATTTGAGTTACGAGTTTGGTCTTCAGTTAAAACAATGTGAAATAGTTTCACTACTCACGCCACCTGGAACACCACAACATAATGGTGTGTCCGAACGTCATAATCGTACTTTATTGGATATAGTACAATCTATGATGTTTCTTACCGATTTACCAATATCGTTTTGGGGTTATGCATTAAAGACAGCTGCATTCACATTAAATAGGGCACCATCTAAATCCGTTGAGACGACACCGTATGAACTATGGTTTAGCATTAAACCTAAGCTGTCGTTTCTTAGAGTTTGGAGTTGCGATGTTTATGAAAAGGTTTCATCCTGATAAGCTCGAACCCAAATCGGAGAAATGCGTCTTCATAGGATACCCAAAGGAGACTGTTGGGTACACCTTCTATCACAGATCCGAAGGCGAAATCGTTGCTAAGAATGGATCCTTTCTAGAGAAGGAGTTTCTCTCGAAAGAAGTGAGTGGGAGGAAAGTAGAACTTGATGAGGTAACTGTACCTGCTCCCTTATTGGAAAAGTAGTTCATCACAGAAATCTGTTCCTGTGACTACTACACCAATTAGTGAGGAAGCTAATGATGATGATGATCATGTAACTTCAGATCAAGTTACTACCGAATCTTGTAGGTAAACCAGAGTGAGATCTGCACCAGAGAGGTACGGTAATCCTGTTCTAGAAGTCATGTTACTAGACCATGACGAACTTGCGAACTATGAGGAAGCGATGATGAGCCCAGATTCCGCGAAATGGTTTGAGGCCATGAAATCTGAGATATGATCCATGTATGAGAACAAAGTATGGACTTTGATGGATTTGCCCGATGATCGGCAAGCCATAGAAAATATATGGATCTTCAAGAGGAAGACAGACGCTGATAGTAGTGTTACTATCTACAAAGCTAGAATTGTCGCAAAAGGTTTTCGACAAGTTCAAGGTGTTGACCATGATGAGAGTTTCTCACTCGTATCTATGCTTAAGTCTGTCCGAATCATGTTAGCAATTGCCGCATTTTATGAAATCTGGCAAATGGATAAACAAAACTGCATTCCTCAATGGATTTATTAAAGAAGCGTTGTATACGATACAACTAGAAGGTTTTGTCGATCCTAAAGGTGTTAACAAAATATGCAAGCTCCAGCGATCCATCTATGGACTGGTGCAAGCATCTCGGAGTTGGAATATACGCTTTGATAAGATGATCAAAGCGTATAGTTTTATACAGACTTGCGGTGAAGCCTGTATTTACAAGAAAGTGAGTGGGAGAACTACAACATTTCTGATAAGTATATGTAAATGACATATTGTTGATCGGAAATAATGTAGAATTATTCTGTGAAGCATAAAGGAGTATTTGAAAGTTTTTTTCGAAGAAGGGCCTCGGTGAAGCTGCTTACATATTAAGCATCAAGATCTATAGAGATAGATCAAGACTCTTGATAACTTTTCAATGAGTACATACCTTGACAAGATTTTGAAGTAGTTCAAAATGGAACAGTCAAAGAAAGAGTTCTTGCCTGTGTTACAAGGTGTGAAATTGAGTAAGACTCAAAACCCGACCACGGCAGAAGATAGAAAGAGAATGAAAGTCATTCCCTATGCCTTGGCCATAGGTTCTATAAAGTATGCCATGCTATGTACCAGATCTATTGTGTACCCTACACTGCGTTTAGCAAGGGAGTACAATAGTGATCTAGGAGTAGATCACTGGACAGCAGTCAAAATTATCCTTAGTGGAATAAGGATATGTTTCTCGATTATGAAGGTGACAAAAGGTTCGTCGTAAAAAGTTACGTCGATACAAGTTTTGACACTAATCTAGATGAATCTAAGTCTCAATCTAGATACATATTGAAAGTGGGAGCAATTAGCTAAAGTAGCTCCGTGCAGACCATTGTAGACATAGAAATTTGCAAAATACATACGGATCTGAATTTTGGCAGACCCGTTGACTAAGCTTCTCTCACAAGCAAAACATGATCACACCTTAGTACTCTTTGGGTGTTAATCACATAGAGATGTGAATTAGATTACTGACTCTAGTAAACCCTTTGGGTGTTGGTCACATGATGATGTAAACTATGGCTGTTAATCACATGATGATGTGAACTATTGATGTTAAATCACATGACGATGCGATCTAGATTATTGACTCTAGTGCCCTAGAGGCAGTAATAAAGTTATTATTTATTTCCTTATTTCATGATAAATGTTTATCATTCATGCTAGAATTGTATTAACCGGAAACATAATACATGTGTGAATACATAGACAAACAGAGTGTCACTAGTATGCCTCTACTTGACTAGCTCGTTAATCAAAGATGGTTATGTTTCCTAACCATGGACAAAGAGTTGTTATTTGATTAACAGGATCACATCATTAGGTGAATGATCTGATTGACATGACCCATTCCATTAGCTTAGCACCTGATCGTTTAGTATGTTGCTATTGCTTTCTTCATGACTTATACATGTTCCTATAACTCTGAGATTATGCAACTCCCGTTTACCGGAGGAACACTTTGTGTGCTACCAAACGTCACAATGTAACTGGGTGATTATAAAGGTGCTCTATAGGTGTCTCCAAAGATACTTGTTGGGTTGGCGTATTTCGAGATTAGGATTTGTCACTCCGATTGTCGGAGAGGTATCTCTGGGCCCTCTCGGTAATGCACATCACATAAGCCTTGCAAGCATTGCAACTAATATGTTAGTTGTGAGATGATGTATTACGGAACGAGTAAAGAGACTTTCCGGCAACGAGATTGAACTAGGTATTAGATACCGACGATCGAATCTCGGGCAAGTAACATACCGATGACAAAGGGAACAACGTATGTTGTTATGGGGTTTGACCGATAAAGATCTTCGTAGAATATGTAGGAGCCAATATGGGCATCCAGGTCCCGCTATTGGTTATTGACCGGATACGTGTCTCGGTCATGTCTACATTGTTCTCGAACCGTAGGGTCCGCACGCTTAAGGTTTCGATGATAGTTATATAATGAGTTTATGAGTTTTGATGTACCGAAGGAGTTCGGAGTCCCGGATGAGATCGGGGACATGACGAGGAGCTCGAAATGGTCGAGACGTAAAGATCGATATATTGGACGACTATATTCGGACATCGGAAAGGTTCTGAGTGGTTCGGGTATTTTTCGGAGTACCACAGAGTTACGGGAATTCGCCGGGGAGTATATGGGCCTTATTGGGCCATACGGGAATAGAGGAGAGAGGCCAAAAGGAAGGAGGCCTGCGCCCCCCCTCTGGTCCGAATTGGACAAGGGGCGCAGCCCCCTTTTCCTTCTTCCTCTCCCCCTCTTTCCCCTTCTCCTACTCCAACAAGGAAGGAGGGAGTCCTACTCCCGGTGGGAGTAGGACTCCCCTTGGCGCGCCCCCTCCTAGGCCGGCCGCCCCCTCCCCCTTGCTCCTTTATATACGGGGGCACCCCATGACACACAAGTTGATCTTCGTGATCGTTCCTTAGCCGTGTGCGGTGCCCCCTTCCACCATATTCCACCTCGATCATATCGTTGCAGTGCTTAGGCGAAGCCCTACGCCGGTAGAACATCATCATCGTCACCACGCCGTCGTGCTGAGGGAACTCCCCCCGAAGCTTTGCTGGATCGGAGCTAGGGGTGCGTCATCGAGCTGAACGTGTGCCAAGAACTCGGAGGTGCCGGAGTAACGGTGCTTGGATCGGTCGGATCGGGAAGACGTACGACTACTTCCTCTAAGTTGCGTCAACGCTTCCGCTCCGGTCTACGAGGGTACATAGACAACACTCTCCCCTCTCGTTGCTATGCATCACCATGATCTTGCGTGTGCGTAGGAATTTTTTTTGAAATTACTACGTTCCCCAACAGTGGTATCAGAGCCTAGGTTTTTATGGTTTGATGTTATATGCACGAGTAGAACATAAGTGAGTTGTGGATGATATAAGTCATACTGCCTACCAGCATGTCATACTTTGGTTCGACGGTATTGTTGGATGAAGCGGCCCGGACCGACATTATGCGTACGCTTACGCGAGACTGGATCTACCGACGTGTTTTGCACACAGGTGGCTGGCGGGTGTCAGTTTCTCCAACTTTAGTTGAACCGAGTATGGCTACGCCCGGTCCTTGCGAAGGTTAAAACGGAGTCTATTTGACAAACTATCGTTGCGGTTTTGATGCGTAGGTGAGATTGGTTCTTGCTTAAGCCTGTAGCAGCCACGTAAAACTTGCAACAAACAAAGTAGAGGACGTCTAACTTGTTTTTGCAGGGCATGTTGTGATGTGATATGGTCAAGACATGATACTAAATTTTATTGTATGAGATGATCATGTTTTGTAACCGAGTTATCGGCAACTGGTAGGAGCCATATGGTTGTCGCTTTATTGTATGCAATGCAATCGCCCTGTAATGCTTTACTTTATCACTAAGCGGTAGCGATAGTTGTAGTAGCATAAGATTGGCGAGACGACAACGATGCTACGATGGAGATCAAGGTGTCGCGCCGGTGACGATGGTGATCCTGACGGTGCTTCAGAGATGGAGATCACAAGCACGAAGATGATGATGGCCATATCATATCACTTATATTGATTGCATGTGATGTTTATCTTTTTATGCATCTTATCTTGCTATGATTGACGGTAGCATTGTAAGATGATCTCTCACTAAATTATCAAGAAGTGTTCTCCCTGAGTATGCACCGTTGCCAAAGTTCGTCGTGCCCAGACACCACGTGATGATCGGGTGTGATAAGCTGTACGTCCATCTACAATGGGTGCAAGCCAGTTTTGCACACGCGGAATACTCGGGTTATACTTGAAGAGCCTAGCATATGCAGATATGGCCTCGGAACACGGAGACCGAAAGGTTGAGCGTGAATCATATAGTAGATATGATCAACATAATGATGTTCACCATTGAAAACTAATCCATTTCACGTGATGATCGGTTATGGTTTAGTTGATTTGGATCACGTGATCACTTAGAAGATTAGAGGGATGTCTATCTAAGTGGGAGTTCTTAAGTAATATGATTAATTGAACTTTAATTTATCATGAACTTAGTCCTGGTAGTATTAGCATACCTATGTTGTAGATCAATAGCTCGCGATGTTGCTCCCTGTTTAATTTTGATATGTTCCTAGAGAAAATTGTGTTGAAAGATGTTAATAGCAATGATGCGGATTGGATCCATGATCTGAGGTTTATCCTCATTGCTGCACAAAAGAATTATGTCCTTGATGTACCGCTAGGTGACAGACCTATTGCAGGAGCAGATGCAGACGTTATGAACGTTTGGCTAGCTCAATATGATGACTACTTGATAGTTTAGTGCACCATGCTTAACAGCTTAGAATCGGGACTTCAAAAATGTTTTGAACGTCATGGACCATATGAGATGTTCAAGGAGTTGAAGTTAATATTTCAAGCAAATACCCGAGTTGAGAGATATGAAGTCTCCAACAAGTTCTGTAGCTAAAAGATGGAGGAGAATCGCTCAACTAGTGAGCATGTGCTCAAATTGTCTGGGTACTACAATCACTTGAATCAAGTGGGAGTTAATCTTCCAGATAAGATAGTGATTGACAGAATTCTCTAGTCACCATCACCAAGTTAGTAGAACTTCGTGATGAACTATAGTATGCAAGGGATAACGGAAACGATTCCCAAGCTCTTCGTGATGCTAAAATCGACGAAGGTAGAAATCAAGAAAAACATCAAGTGTTGATGGTTGACGAGACCACTAGTTTCAAGAAAAAGGCAAAGGAAAGAAGGGGAACTTTAAGAAGAACGTCAAGCAAGTTGCTGCTCAAGTGAAGAATCCCAAGTCTAGACCTAAACCTGAGACTAAGTGCTTATACTGCAAAGGGACTAGTCACTGGAAGTGGAACTGCCCCAAGTATTTGGCGGATAAGAAGGATGGAAAAGTGAACAAAGATATATTTGATATACATGTTATTGATGTGTACTTTACTAGTGTTTATAGCAACCCTTCGGTATTTGGTACTGGTTCAGTTGCTAAGAGTAGTAACTCGAAACGGGAGTTGCAGAATAAACAGAGACTAGTTAAGGGTGAAGTGACGATGTGTGTTGGAAGTAGTTCCAAGATTGATATGATCATCACCGCACACTCACTATACTTTCGGGATTAGTGTTGAACCTAAATAAGTGTTATTTGGTGTTTGCGTTGGGCATAAATATGATTTGATCATGTTTATTGCAATACGGTTATTCATTTAAGTTAGAGAACAATTGTTGTTCTGTTTACATGAATAAAACCTTCTATGGTTATACACACCAACGAAAATGGTTTGTTTGATCTCGATCGTTGTGATACACATATTCGTAAAATTGAAGCCAAAAGATGCAAAGTTAATAATGATAGTGCAACTTATTTGTGGCACTGCCGTTTAAGTCATATTGGTGTAAAGCGCATGAAGAAACTCCATGCTGATGGGATTTTGGAATCACTTGATTATGAATCACTTGATGCTTGCGAACCATGCCTCATGGGCAAGATGACTAAAACTCCGTTCTCCGGAACAATGGAGCGAGAAAGTGACTTGTTGGAAATAATACATACTGATGTATGCGATCCGATGAGTGTTAAGACTCGCGGCGGGTATCATTATTTTCTGACCTTCACAGATGATTTGAGCAGATATGGGTATATCTACTTGATAAAACACTAGTCTGAAACATTTGAAAAGTTCAACGAATTTCAGAGTGAAGTGGAGAATCATCGTAACAAAAATAAAAGTTTCTACGATCTGATCGCGGAGACAAATATTTGAGTTACGAGTTTGGTCTTCAGTTAAAACAATGTGAAATAGTTTCACTACTCACGCCACCTGGAACACCACAGCATAATGGTGTGTCCGAACGTCATAACCGTACTTTATTGTATATAGTACAATCTATGATGTTTCTTACCGATTTACCAATATCGTTTTGGGGTTATGCATTAAAGACAACTGCATTCACATTAAATAGGGCACCATCTAAATCCGTTGAGACGACACCGTATGAACTATGGTTTAGCATTAAACCTAAGCTGTCGTTTCTTAGAGTTTGGAGTTGCGATGTTTATGAAAAGGTTTCATCCTGATAAGCTCGAACCCAAATCGGAGAAATGCGTCTTCATAGGATACCCAAAGGAGACTGTTGGGTACACCTTCTATCACAGATCCGAAGGCAAAATCGTTGCTAAGAATGGATCCTTTCTAGAGAAGGAGTTTCTCTCGAAAGAAGTGAGTGGGAGGAAAGTAGAACTTGATGAGGTAACTGTACCTGCTCCCTTATTGGAAAAGTAGTTCATCACAGAAATCTGTTCCTGTGACTACTACACCAATTAGTGAGGAAGCTAATGATGATGATGATCATGTAACTTCAGATCAAGTTACTACCGAATCTTGTAGGTAAACCAGAGTGAGATCTGCACCAGAGAGGTACGGTAATCCTGTTCTAGAAGTCATGTTACTAGACCATGACGAACTTGCGAACTATGAGGAAGCGATGATGAGCCCAGATTCCGCGAAATGGTTTGAGGCCATGAAATCTGAGATATGATCCATGTATGAGAACAAAGTATGGACTTTGATGGATTTGCCCGATGATCGGCAAGCCATAGAAAATATATGGATCTTCAAGAGGAAGACAGACGCTGATAGTAGTGTTACTATCTACAAAGCTAGAATTGTCGCAAAAGGTTTTCGACAAGTTCAAGGTGTTGACCATGATGAGAGTTTCTCACTCGTATCTATGCTTAAGTCTGTCCGAATCATGTTAGCAATTGCCGCATTTTATGAAATCTGGCAAATGGATAAACAAAACTGCATTCCTCAATGGATTTATTAAAGAAGCGTTGTATACGATACAACTAGAAGGTTTTGTCGATCCTAAAGGTGTTAACAAAATATGCAAGCTCCAGCGATCCATCTATGGACTGGTGCAAGCATCTCGGAGTTGGAATATACGCTTTGATAAGATGATCAAAGCGTATAGTTTTATACAGACTTGCGGTGAAGCCTGTATTTACAAGAAAGTGAGTGGGAGAACTACAGCATTTCTGATAAGTATATGTAAATGACATATTGTTGATCGGAAATAATGTAGAATTATTCTGTGAAGCATAAAGGAGTATTTGAAAGTTTTTTTCGAAGAAGGGCCTCGGTGAAGCTGCTTACATATTAAGCATCAAGATCTATAGAGATAGATCAAGACTCTTGATAACTTTTCAATGAGTACATACCTTGACAAGATTTTGAAGTAGTTCAAAATGGAACAGTCAAAGAAAGAGTTCTTGCCTGTGTTACAAGGTGTGAAATTGAGTAAGACTCAAAACCCAACCACGGCAGAAGATAGAAAGAGAATGAAAGTCATTCCCTATGCCTTGGCCATAGGTTCTATAAAGTATGCCATGCTATGTACCAGATCTATTGTGTACCCTACACTGCGTTTAGCAAGGGAGTACAATAGTGATCTAGGAGTAGATCACTGGACAGCAGTCAAAATTATCCTTAGTGGAATAAGGATATGTTTCTCGATTATGAAGGTGACAAAAGGTTCGTCGTAAAAAGTTACGTCGATACAAGTTTTGACACTAATCTAGATGAATCTAAGTCTCAATCTAGATACATATTGAAAGTGGGAGCAATTAGCTAAAGTAGCTCCGTGCAGACCATTGTAGACATAGAAATTTGCAAAATACATACGGATCTGAATTTTGGCAGACCCGTTGACTAAGCTTCTCTCACAAGCAAAACATGATCACACCTTAGTACTCTTTGGGTGTTAATCACATAGAGATGTGAATTAGATTACTGACTCTAGTAAACCCTTTGAGTGTTGGTCACATGATGATGTAAACTATGGCTGTTAATCACATGATGATGTGAACTATTGATGTTAAATCACATGACGATGCGATCTAGATTATTGACTCTAGTGCCCTAGAGGCAGTAATAAAGTTATTATTTATTTCCTTATTTCATGATAAATGTTTATCATTCATGCTAGAATTGTATTAACCGGAAACATAATACATGTGTGAATACATAGACAAACAGAGTGTCACTAGTATGCCTCTACTTGACTAGCTCGTTAATCAAAGATGGTTATGTTTCCTAACCATGGACAAAGAGTTGTTATTTGATTAACAGGATCACATCATTAGGTGAATGATCTGATTGACATGACCCATTCCATTAGCTTAGCACCTGATCGTTTAGTATGTTGCTATTGCTTTCTTCATGACTTATACATGTTCCTATGACTATGAGATTATGCAACTCCCGTTTACCGGAGGAACACTTTGTGTGCTACCAAACGTCACAATGTAATTGGGTGATTATAAAGGTGCTCTATAGGTGTCTCCAAAGATACTTGTTGGGTTGGCGTATTTCGAGATTAGGATTTGTCACTCCGATTGTCGGAGAGGTATCTCTGGGCCCTCTCGGTAATGCACATCACATAAGCCTTGCAAGCATTGCAACTAATATGTTAGTTGTGAGATGATGTATTACGGAACGAGTAAAGAGACTTTCCGGCAACGAGATTGAACTAGGTATTAGATACCGACGATCGAATCTCGGGCAAGTAACATACCGATGACAAAGGGAACAACGTATGTTGTTATGGGGTTTGACCGATAAAGATCTTCGTAGAATATGTAGGAGCCAATATGGGCATCCAGGTCCCGCTATTGGTTATTGACCGGATACGTGTCTCGGTCATGTCTACATTGTTCTCGAACCGTAGGGTCCGCACGCTTAAGGTTTCGATGATAGTTATATAATGAGTTTATGAGTTTTGATGTACCGAAGGAGTTCGGAGTCCCGGATGAGATCGGGGACATGACGAGGAGCTCGAAATGGTCGAGACGTAAAGATCGATATATTGGACGACTATATTCGGACATCGGAAAGGTTCTGAGTGGTTCGGGTATTTTTCGGAGTACCACAGAGTTACGGGAATTCGCCGGGGAGTATATGGGCCTTATTGGGCCATACGGGAATAGAGGAGAGAGGCCAAAAGGAAGGAGGCCTGCGCCCCCCCTCTGGTCCGAATTGGACAAGGGGCGCAGCCCCCTTTTCCTTCTTCCTCTCCCCCTCTTTCCCCTTCTCCTACTCCAACAAGGAAGGAGGGAGTCCTACTCCCGGTGGGAGTAGGACTCCCCTTGGCGCGCCCCCTCCTAGGCCGGCCGCCCCCTCCCCCTTGCTCCTTTATATACGGGGGCACCCCATGACACACAAGTTGATCTTCGTGATCGTTCCTTAGCCGTGTGCGGTGCCCCCTTCCACCATATTCCACCTCGATCATATCGTTGCAGTGCTTAGGCGAAGCCCTACGCCGGTAGAACATCATCATCGTCACCACGCCGTCGTGCTGAGGGAACTCCCCCCGAAGCTTTGCTGGATCGGAGCTAGGGGTGCGTCATCGAGCTGAACGTGTGCCAAGAACTCGGAGGTGCCGGAGTAACGGTGCTTGGATCGGTCGGATCGGGAAGACGTACGACTACTTCCTCTAAGTTGCGTCAACGCTTCCGCTCCGGTCTACGAGGGTACATAGACAACACTCTCCCCTCTCGTTGCTATGCATCACCATGATCTTGCGTGTGCGTAGGAATTTTTTTTGAAATTACTACGTTCCCCAACAGTGGTATCAGAGCCTAGGTTTTTATGGTTTGATGTTATATGCACGAGTAGAACATAAGTGAGTTGTGGATGATATAAGTCATACTGCCTACCAGCATGTCATACTTTGGTTCGACGGTATTGTTGGATGAAGCGGCCCGGACCGACATTATGCGTACGCTTACGCGAGACTGGATCTACCGACGTGTTTTGCACACAGGTGGCTGGCGGGTGTCAGTTTCTCCAACTTTAGTTGAACCGAGTATGGCTACGCCCGGTCCTTGCGAAGGTTAAAACGGAGTCTATTTGACAAACTATCGTTGCGGTTTTGATGCGTAGGTGAGATTGGTTCTTGCTTAAGCCTGTAGCAGCCACGTAAAACTTGCAACAAACAAAGTAGAGGACGTCTAACTTGTTTTTGCAGGGCATGTTGTGATGTGATATGGTCAAGACATGATACTAAATTTTATTGTATGAGATGATCATGTTTTGTAACCGAGTTATCGGCAACTGGTAGGAGCCATATGGTTGTCGCTTTATTGTATGCAATGCAATCGCCCTGTAATGCTTTACTTTATCACTAAGCGGTAGCGATAGTTGTAGTAGCATAAGATTGGCGAGACGACAACGATGCTACGATGGAGATCAAGGTGTCGCGCCGGTGACGATGGTGATCCTGACGGTGCTTCAGAGATGGAGATCACAAGCACGAAGATGATGATGGCCATATCATATCACTTATATTGATTGCATGTGATGTTTATCTTTTTATGCATCTTATCTTGCTTTGATTGACGGTAGCATTATAAGATGATCTCTCACTAAATTATCAAGAAGTGTTCTCCCTGAGTATGCACCGTTGCCAAAGTTCGTCGTGCCCAGACACCACGTGATGATCGGGTGTGATAAGCTGTACGTCCATCTACAATGGGTGCAAGCCAGTTTTGCACACGCGGAATACTCGGGTTATACTTGAAGAGCCTAGCATATGCAGATATGGCCTCGGAACACGGAGACCGAAAGGTTGAGCGTGAATCATATAGTAGATATGATCAACATAATGATGTTCACCATTGAAAACTAATCCATTTCACGTGATGATCGGTTATGGTTTAGTTGATTTGGATCAGGTGATCACTTAGAAGATTAGAGGGATGTCCATCTAAGTGGGAGTTCTTAAGTAATATGATTAATTGAACTTTAATTTATCATGAACTTAGTCCTGGTAGTATTAGCATACCTATGTTGTAGATCAATAGCTCGCGATGTTGCTCCCTGTTTAATTTTGATATGTTCCTAGAGAAAATTGTGTTGAAAGATGTTAGTAGCAATGATGCGGATTGGATCCATGATCTGAGGTTTATCCTCATTGCTGCACAAAAGAATTATGTCCTTGATGTACCGCTAGGTGACAGACCTATTGCAGGAGCAGATGCAGACGTTATGAACGTTTGGCTAGCTCAATATGATGACTACTTGATAGTTTAGTGCACCATGCTTAACAACTTAGAATCGGGACTTCAAAAACGTTTTGAACGTCATGGACCATATGAGATGTTCAAGGAGTTGAAGTTAATATTTCAAGCAAATACCCGAGTTGAGAGATATGAAGTCTCCAACAAGTTCTGTAGCTAAAAGATGGAGGAGAATCGCTCAACTAGTGAGCATGTGCTCAAATTGTCTGGGTACTACAATCACTTGAATCAAGTGGGAGTTAATCTTCCAGATAAGATAGTGATTGACAGAATTCTCTAGTCACCATCACCAAGTTAGTAGAACTTCGTGATGAACTATAGTATGCAAGGGATAACGGAAACGATTCCCAAGCTCTTCGTGATGCTAAAATCGACGAAGGTAGAAATCAAGAAAAACATCAAGTGTTGATGGTTGACGAGACCACTAGTTTCAAGAAAAAGGCAAAGGAAAGAAGGGGAACTTTAAGAAGAACGTCAAGCAAGTTGCTGCTCAAATGAAGAATCCCAAGTCTAGACCTAAACTTGAGACTAAGTGCTTATACTGCAAAGGGACTAGTCACTGGAAGTGGAACTGCCCCAAGTATTTGGCGGATAAGAAGGATGGCAAAGTGAACAAAGATATATTTGATATACATGTTATTGATGTGTACTTTACTAGTGTCTATAGCAACCCTTCGGTATTTGGTACTGGTTCAGTTGCTAAGAGTAGTAACTCGAAACGGGAGTTGCAGAATAAACAGAGACTAGTTAAGGGTGAAGTGACGATGTGTGTTGGAAGTAGTTCCAAGATTGATATGATCATCATCGCACACTCACTATACTTTCGGGATTAGTGTTGAACCTAAATAAGTGTTATTTGGTGTTTGCGTTGGGCATAAATATGATTTGATCATGTTTATTGCAATACGGTTATTCATTTAAGTTAGAGAACAATTGTTGTTCTGTTTACATGAATAAAACCTTCTATGGTTATACACACCAACGAAATGGTTTGTTTGATCTCGATCGTAGTGATACACATATTCGTAAAATTGAAGCCAAAAGATGCAAAGTTAATAATGATAGTGCAACTTATTTGTGGCACTGCCGTTTAAGTCATATTGGTGTAAAGCGCATGAAGAAACTCCATGCTGATGGGATTTTGGAATCACTTGATTATGAATCACTTGATGCTTGCGAACCATGCCTCATGGGCAAGATGACTAAAACTCCGTTCTCCGGAACAATGGAGCGAGAAAGTGACTTGTTGGAAATAATACATACTGATGTATGCGATCCGATGAGTGTTAAGACTCGCGGCGGGTATCATTATTTTCTGACCTTCACAGATGATTTGAGCAGATATGGGTATATCTACTTGATAAAACACTAGTCTGAAACATTTGAAAAGTTCAAAGAATTTCAGAGTGAAGTGGAGAATCATCGTAACAAAAATAAAAGTTTCTACGATCTGATCGCGGAGACAAATATTTGAGTTACGAGTTTGGTCTTCAGTTAAAACAATGTGAAATAGTTTCACTACTCACGCCACTTGGAACACCACAGCATAATGGTGTGTCCGAACGTCATAACCGTACTTTATTGGATATAGTACAATCTATGATGTTTCTTACCGATTTACCAATATCGTTTTGGGGTTATGCATTAAAGACAACTGCATTCACATTAAATAGGGCACCATCTAAATCCGTTGAGACGACACCGTATGAACTATGGTTTAGCATTAAACCTAAGCTGTCGTTTCTTAGAGTTTGGAGTTGCGATGTTTATGAAAAGGTTTCATCCTGATAAGCTCGAACCCAAATCGGAGAAATGCGTCTTCATAGGATACCCAAAGGAGACTGTTGGGTACACCTTCTATCACAGATCCGAAGGCAAAATCGTTGCTAAGAATGGATCCTTTCTAGAGAAGGAGTTTCTCTCGAAAGAAGTGAGTGGGAGGAAAGTAGAACTTGATGAGGTAACTGTACCTGCTTCCTTATGAGTTTTGATGTACCGAAGGAGTTCGGAGTCCCGGATGAGATCGGGGACATGACGCGGAGTCTCGAAATGGTCGAGACGTAACGATCGATATAATGGACGACTATATTCGGACATCGGAAAGGTTCTGAGTGGTTCGGGTATTTTTCGGAGTACCGGAGAGTTACGGGAATTCGCCGGGGAGTATATGGGCCTTATTGGGCCATACAGGAATAGAGGAGAGAGGCCAACAGGAAGGAGGCCTGCGCCCCCCTCTGGTCCGAATTGGACAAGGGGCGCAGCCCCCTTTTCCTTCTTCCTCTCCCCCTCTTTCCCCTTCTCCTACTCCAACAAGGAAGGAGGGAGTCCTACTCCCGGTGGGAGTAGGACTCCCCTTGGCGCGCCCCCTCCTAGGCTGACTGCCCTCTCCCCCTTGCTCCTTTATATACGGGGGCAATGGGGCACCCCATGACACACAAGTTGATCTTCGTGATCGTTCCTTAGCCGTGTGCGGTGCCCCCTTCCACCATATTCCACCTCGATCATATCGTTGCAGTGCTTAGGCGAAGCCCTACGCCGTTAGAACATCATCATCGTCACCGCGCCGTCGTGCTGACGGAACTCCCCCCGAAGCTTTGCTGGATCGGAGCTAGGGGTGCGTCATCGAGCTGAACGTGTGCCAAGAACTCGGAGGTGCCGGAGTAACGGTGCTTGGATCGGTCAGATCGGGAAGACGTACGACTACTTCCTCTACGTTGCATCAACGCTTCCGCTCCGGTCTACGAGGGTACGTAGACAACACTCTCCCCTCTCGTTGCTATGCATCACCATGATCTTGCGTGTGCGTAGGATTTTTTTTGAAATTACTACGTTCCCAACAGTAGGGACCTGTCCTAAGGATTCTTTTTAGATTAAGACCCTGCGTAAATTTTACTGTCTCTTGCTGCTATACATCCCCTGGTTTTTTCTATTATAACCAAGGAGGAGGCTGGCGTTTTGGCATGTGGCCACGCCAGAATTTTTCCTCGTACCTGGACACTAGGGGCTCTTTTTTTTAAGGGTGTTGTTTCACCCGCACTCATAAAGACCGAACACCTTAGGGAGTGTTCGGCGTCGCGAGTTTTGGCACTATATGCATCAGCTCCGAATCATGTCTTTGGTCAAATGTTGGGTTGCCCGGCTCCTGAGTTCGGCTACCTTACATTCCGCTCTATCGGCTGAGGTAGCACCAGGAGAACTACTGCGATTGTGCCCCGGTTTGGCCGGGTGAGCACCTCAGTAGAGAAAGCCGAAAACCGACCGTCATGATGTAGCGCGAGACTGGTCGCCACTCGATGACTTATAGGAATTTATCGGATTCCTCCGCTTTGACGAAGGGCCGTTTCTCTTCAGGCACGTATGCGCCCTGAATTCGGGCAAGCGCAGTCGCCACTAAGGGCCTACCTAAAGAGTCCCACTGTCAAGCTCCTATGGCTAAGTGAAAGTGTTAAAGCATTATAGTCCGGTTGCCTAGCCCGCTGCGCTATCACCTCCTTTGTAGGACCAAGACGTTGGGTTAAGTGTGAAAATGCGTCTTCTGCGCGCACCCCCGCACTATGTGCGTGGGGGCTGAAGCCAGCGACTGCAATCTTTCAGAATTTATATATTAAAACGGCCGCACAGGAGGTGTTCTTAATACTTGATGGCACAAGTCTAATAATGCCACTACAATTTATCAAAATACTGTTTTATGATTACATATGCTATCATAATATAGCATCCTTCGAGCACTGCGTCTCTATTACGCGAGCGCCTTCGAGGACTTCCTTAAAATAGTGCTCGGAAGGTATTCGGCTTTTTTCCGAATCCCGGGACGCAACAATGGTGGGCTCCATATCTGCCCAGTATGTCTTGACACGGGCAAGAGCCAGCCGAGCGCCCTCTATGCACGCTGACCTCTTCATAGCATCGACACGTGGCACCACGTCTAGAAATTGCTGCACCAAGCTGAAATAAATCTTCGGCTTCGATCTCCCCGGACACAGATGATCCATGACGTACTTCATGGCGAGTCCGGACAACCTATTCAGTTCGGCCTATTGGGCCAGGCGATCGTCCACTGCCAGTGGACGCCCTGGATTGATGAATTGCGACCAAAAGAGCTTCTCCACTTCATGATCCTTTTTATCTCGAAAGTGTTCGGTCGCATCAGCAGCACTAGCCGCCAAATCCAGATAGGTGTCCTCTACACTCCACATCCGGTCTAACGGGGCAAACTTCGGATCACAAAATTTTCTCCGCAGCGAGAAGGGCTTTCCATCCGCAATTTGTCCGGCTTGACGCAGCTCTTCCCTTGCCGCTCTCATTATAGAGCGGGCGTCCTTGGCGTCAGCAACAACCTTCTCTAAGCTCGTTTGCCTCGCCCGACCCTCTTCTTCAAAAAGCTTGCAACGGTCAGTAGCACTCTTTAACTTTACGGCCATATCAGCCATCTCCTCCTTGCTTCGGCTATGGGCAGCCTGTTCGGCTTTCAGCTCTTCAAGGGCTTTCACGGTAGCCGCATCGCTTTTCCTGGCTTGTTCCTTTGCTCGGGCGAGTTCGGCCCTAAGACCCTCCACGGCGGCCGCACCATCTGCGTCAAGCATACACACGGTAAGATATTGACATAAAGCTCCTCTTACTAACCATCGCCCGATGATTTCAATACCTTGAGCATCATCCAGCCACTTGTTAACAAGCGCGATGTCGGCTTCTGCCTCATCAAGTTGTCGCTTCAGTTCGGCAAATTCACGAGTCCGGCTTGACTCCGGACAATCCGCCACCTACATATAAAGGTGCCACTTAAAGGACCTGGGATTAAGATCATCTGCGCGCCGTCAATTTTAACGACGCACAGAGTCTCAGGGGCTACTATCTACACAGGGTGCACTTTATTTATGCGCAACTAACACAAGTGTACATTATTTAAAACGTACCTCAAGGCCTGCCAGTAAACTTTTGACGGCCTCGTGCAATCCGCTTTCTGCGGATGAAATCTTTTCAATCACCGTGTTCATCAACGCACGATGCTCCTCTGAGACAGAGGCTCGCCCCAGCAGAATCTTTAGCTCCTCCGGCCGAACACCAGATGGTGCCGGACTCGTCCCATGGCCTCCCTCAAAGGCCGGACGCGGAGAACCTCGGGGGGCCACATGGCCACCTTCCGCCCCTGTTGGATCCGGAGAAATCCTCCGCGACGACACTTCAGCGTCGCCCGCCTTGCTAGGCGATACAGAAGGAGGAGGCGTTCCGCTCTCCATCATCTCCGGAAGAAGATCCCCCGAGGACGAGTTCTGTTGAGAAGGGCTGAGGTCCGAACTACAATGTAAGGTTTCGGTTAAAACTTCTCAGATATAAATCAAGGATTTCTCTTAAAATAAAAACTCTTCTTCTACTTACGGCTCGCTGGAGAGCTGGTCACTTTGAGGGTTTAGTTCGGCCGAGGGGCTCCCCGGCGTCGGTCCCTCTGACAAGGATTCTTTCCCCCGCTTTGAGGCTACGGTCTCCGGGTCATCAGAGGCAGCCGTTTTCTTTCCCTTAGGAGAGGAATTATAGATTCCCCCCTTCAGAATGGCCTCTTTCAAGGAGGCCATGGTTTCCTTGTCCTCCCCCTTATTTCCCTCCAAAGGCACTACCTCCAGCATCCTGACTAGCACGGGATCCAGCCTGGTTTCAGGAAGGGCAGCCGGACACCTGATCAGCTTCGCCTTCGCTATCCACTCCTGCTTAAAAGGAGAAGCGCTGTTAAGAGCAAGTCGATTATGTGGATAGAAGGTCCGGGCACAAGGTTACCTACTTGACTATCCGGGCGATTGCGGCTTAAACCCACATCCTCGGTCAAATCCGGACTCACTTCTTGTGATCGGAAGAACAGTTTATACATCTCCGCGGGCGTCACGCCCATAAAATCCCGGAGAACTCGCGGTCCCTCTGGATTGAACTCCCACAAGCGAAGGGAGCGACGTTGGCCGGGCAGTGTCCGGCGAATCAGCATGACTTGTGTCACCTTGACCAGGTTGAGGTCTCCTTTCAAGAGATCCTTAATGCGGCCCTGCAGCAGAGGTACGTCTTTGGGCAAGCCCCGATCTAACCCTGTGTTGATCCATGACGCTAACCGCGGTGGGGGACCCGAGCGAAAGGCAGGAGGCGCCACCCATGCGGTGCCCCGAGGAGCGGTGATATAGAACCATTCCTGTTGCCATAAGCCAAGCTCCTCTTGAAAAGCGCCCTCGGTCCATGGAGCATTGGCATATCTTTTTATAGCAGCGCCTCCGCACTCTGCGTGGCGCCCCTCGATCATCTTCGGTTCTACTTTGTAGGTCTTGAGCCATAATCTGAAGTGAGGGGTAACACGGAGGAACGCTTCGCACACAACAACGAACGAGGAGATATGGAGGATGGACTCCGGAGCTAAGTCGTGGAATTCCAGCCCATAATAAAACATCAGCCCCCTTACAAAGGGATCCATTGGGAAGCCTAATACCCGAAGGAAGTGGGATATGAATACCACACTCTCACCGGGCTGAGGGCTAGGGATCACCTGTCCTTGAACAGGCAACCTGTGCGAAATCTTGCCGGTCAGGAATTTAGCTTCCTTCAACATTAATACGTCCTCCTCCGTAACGGAGGAGGGCATCCATCGGCCTTGGAGGTCGGAGCCGGACATTGTCGAAGGTCCGGTGCGCCTGGAATCTGGAAGCCTAGGGTGTTGGAACTCGAGGCGACGGGCGAGCTCGTTTTGAGAATAGAAGAGGGGAATAGGGTATAGGTCTCTTTATAAGAGGCAGAATACCAAGAGCCCTCCCCGTAACCGTCTTGGACTAGCCTTTAATTAAGGCAAAACGTGCTAATGGGCACGACTGGGTTACCCATGTCCGTATTAATGAGAATCCCATTAAAAGGGGCACACGATCTCTGCTTTGACAAGACGTGCCAAGGAAACCGCCTCGCTAAACACGCTGAGGTGGAACATTGAAAACAATTTATATAAAGAGCTTGGCCGCAGTGTTATGACGCACTGCGGAATACGTCTGCAAATTTGATATTTTGTTAATATTATTCTCTATATGGCAATATGTGGAAACTTATTTTGCAGAGCCGGACACTATTTTTGGTGTTTACAATCTTCTTGAATAAATTGGAGGAGGAACCCGCCTTGCAATGCCAAAGACAATCTGCGCGCCGGACTCGTCGTCATTGAAGCCTGGTACAGGGGCAACTGAGGGAGTCCTGGATTAGGGGGTGTTCGGATAGCCGGACTATACCTTCAGCCGGACTCCTGGACTATGAAGATACAAGATTGAAGACTTCGTCCCGTGTCCGGAAGGATCTTTTCTTGGCGTGGAAGGCAAGCTAGGTGTGCGGATATTCAAGATCTCCTACCATTGTAACCGACTCTGTGTAACCCTAACCCTATCCGGTGTCTATATAAACCGGAGGGTTGTAGTCCGTAGGACAACCATCATCATACACAATCATACCATAGGCTAGCTTCTAGGGTTTAGCCTCCTTGATCTCGTGGTAGATCTAATCTTGTACTACCCATATCATCAATATTAATCTAGCAGGAGTAGGGTTTTACCTCCATCGAGAGGGCCCGAACCTGGGTAAAATAAAGTGTCCCTTGTCTCCTATTACCATCCGACCTTGACGCACAGTTCGGGACCCCCTACCCGAGATCCGCCGGTTTTGACACCGACAACGTGCCTTTGTTGCAGATCCGCATCAGGGATCTCTTAGAAAGAGGTCTCAGCCTGGTCAAAGTGACGCAAGTCATGCTGATCCGCCGAACACTGCCCGACAAACGTCGCTCCCTTCGTCTGTGGGAGTCTAATCCGGAGGGACCACGAGCTCTCCAGCATTTTATGGGCGCAAGGCCCGCAGAGATGTATGAACTGTTCTTCGGATCACAAGCAACGTGTCTGGATTTGACCGAGGACGCAGGTCTGAGCTGCAATCACCCGGATACTCAAGTAAGTAGCCTCGTGTCCGGACTCATTATCCTTATATTTGCCATAGACTTGCCTCTAAAAGAGTTGTCCTTTTAAACAGGAGTGGATAGCGAAAGCAAAGCTGATCAGGTGTCCGGCTCCCCTCCCCGAGACGAGGCCAGATCCCGTGCTGGTCAGGATGTTGAAGATTGTGCCTTTGAAGGAAAGTGAGGGAGGGTACAAGGAAACTATGGCCTCCTCGAAGGAGGCTATTCGGAAGGGAGGAACCAAAAATTCCTCTCCTCAGGGGAAGAAGAGGACCGCCTCTGAATACCCGGAGACTGTGGCCTCCAAGCGGGGGGGGGATCCTTGTCAGAGGGTCCTACGCCGGGGGATACCTCGGCCGAACTATGCCCTCAAGGGGATCAGCCCTCCAGGGAGCCGTAACTAGAGAAAGATTATATTTTTGAGAGAGAAATCCTTGCTTTATATCTGAGAAGATTAACCGAAATTTACCTTGCAGTTCGGACCTCAGCCCTTCTCAGCAGAGCTCGTCTTTGGGGGACCTTCTTCCAGAGATGATGGAGAGCGGGACGCCTCCCCCTACCGCACCACCTAGCGAGGTGGGCGACCCTGAGGTGTCGTCGCGGAGGGTTTCTCCGAATCCGGCAGGGGCGGAAGGTAGCTGTGTGGCCCCCCAAGGTTCTCCGCATCCGACCTGCGAAAGGGGTCATAGGACAAGTCCGACACCATCTGGTGCTCGGCCGGAGGAGCTGATGAATCTGCTGGGGCGAGCTTCTATCTCAGAGGAGCACCGTGCATTGATGGGCACGGTGATTGAAAGGATTTCATCTGCGGAAAGCGGATTGCACGAGGCCGTTAGAAGTTTACTGACGGGCTTTGAGGTACGTTAGATAATGTACCCTTTTGTCAGTTGCGCATAAATAAGATGCGCCCTGTGTAGATAGTAGCCCCTGAGACTCTGTGCGTTGTCAAAAGTGACGGCGCGCAGAGGATCATAATCCCAGGTCTAAAATGTCGCATTTGTATACAGGTGGCGAAGTGTCCGGAATCCAGCCGGACTGATGAATTGGCCGAGCTAAAGCGGCAACTTGACGTGGCAGATGCCGACACCGCGCTTGTCAACAAGCGGCTTGATGAGGCACAAGGTATGTAATTCCTCGGGCAGCACCTGGTAAGAGGAGCTTTATGCCAGTATCTTACATCGTGTATGCTTGACGCAGATGGTGCGACCACCGTGGAGAATCTTCGGGCGGAACTTGCCCGAGCCAGGGAACAAGCCAGAAAAAGTGATGCGGCTACCGAGAAGGCCCTTGAAGAGCTGAGAGCCGAACAGGCTGCTCATTGCCAAAGCAAGAAAGAGATGGCCGAGATAGCCGTGAAGCTGAAAAGCGCTGCTGACCGTTGCAAGCTTCTTGAGAAAGAAGACCGGGCGAGACAGACGGCCTTAGAGAAGGCCGTTGCTGATGCCAAGGACGCTCGCTCTGCGATGGGAGTTGCGTCAGGCCAGAGAGATTGCGGCTGGAAAGCCCTTTATGCTGCGGAGGAAGTTTTGTGATCCGAAGCTTGCTCCGTTGGACCGGATGTGGAGTGTGACGGACACCTATATGGATTTGGCAGCGAGTGCTGCTGATGCGACCGAACACTTTCGGGATCAGGAAGATCGCGAAGTGGAAAAACTTTTCTGGTCGCAGTTCCACTATCCATCACGTCCACTATCTGTGGACGATCGTCTGGCTCAATGGGCCGAACTGAATAGGTTGTCCGGACTCGCCATGAGGTGCGTCATGAGTCACCTGTGGCCGGGGAAATCAGAGCCGAAGAGTTATTTCAGCTTGGTGCAGCAGTTCCTTGGTGCGGTGCCGCGTATTAATGCAATTAAGAGGTCAGCATGCATAGAGGGTGCGCGGATGGCTCTTGCCCGTGTCAAGACATACTGGGCAGAAATGGAGACCATAGCTGTTGCATCCTACGATTCGGACAGAAGCCGAGTACCTTCCGTGCACTATTTTCAGGAACTACTACCGGGCGCTCGTGTAATAGAGTCTCATTGCTCGAAGGATGCTATGTTCGAATAGCATATGCCATTGTAAGACAGTAGTTTGATAAATTATAGGAACTTTTTTATACTTGTGCCTGCAAGTATTGTAACACCTCCTGTGCGGCCGTTTAGAATATATATAAAATCTGAAAGATGGCAGTCATTGGCTTCAGCCCCCTCGCACATAGTGCGGGGGTGCTTGCAGAAGGCGCATTTTCACACTTAATCCAACGTCTTGGTCCTACAAAGGAGGTGATGGTGCAGCGGGCTAGGCAACCGGACTATAATGCTTTAACACTTTCACTTAGCCATAGGAGCTTGATAGTGGGGCTACTTAGATAGCCCTTGGTGGCGACTGCGCTCGCCCGAGTTCGGGGCGCGTGTATGCCTGGCCAGGAAACGACCCATCGTTAATGCGGAGGAATCCTATAGATTCCGGTAAGTCATCGAGTGGCTGACCAGTCTCGCGCTATATCATGACAGTCAGTTTTCAGCTTTCTCTACTGAGGTGCTCGCCTGGCCAAACCGGGGCACAATCGCAGTAGTTCTCCTGGTGCTACCTTAGCCGATAGAGCGGAACATAAGCTAGCCGAACACAGGAGCCGGGCAACCCAACATTTGACCAAAGACATGATTCGGAGCTGATGCATATAAGGCCAAAACTCGCGACGCCGAACACTCCCTAAGGCATTCGGTCTTTATGAGTGCGGGCCAGACAACGCCCTTTGTTAAAAGCCCCTAGTGTCCAGGTACGCGCAAAATTTCTGACGTGGCCACATGCTAAGACGCCAGCCTCCTCCTTGGTTATATCAGAGAAAACCAGGGGATGTATATCAACAAGAGACAGTAAAAAAGGTTTACGCAGGGTCTTAATCTGAAAAGAATCCTTGGAACGGGTCCCTACTGCACGTCTGCGCCTGTGTCTCCGTTGTGCCGTATCCTGGACGGGCGCAGCACGATGTTCATCTATAAAAGAGAGGAACTTAGTTGAAAAAGGGTCGTGCCGAACAGAAGTTATATAAAATAAACAAAATAGAAATTGAGATGGGTAAAATTGAGCTTGATTGTCTGTTAGTTTACAGGTGTGGATCCCCTAGAGTAGGGGTGTATGGCTATTAAACCTTTATCAATGATATTTTTGTGCCGGACTCGTCTATCCGTGTCCATGGTTTTAATGACCTATTCAGATGTCTTGGCTGGTGAAGCCATTTTACTGTGGGGCTGTTAAAGCAGCTGCACAATGCTCCGCTCGGGGAGGCGCACTCAGTGCTTCCCCTTCAAAGAGATGATGCCTCATGGACCGGGTATCTTAAGCGTAAGAGATGCATAATGCGGTATTGCATTAAAGCGGGCGAAAGCTTCGCGTCCCCGCAGTGCTTGATAGCGACTTGAGAATGGGACAATGTGGAAAGTCAGCTTTTCACGGCGGAAGTTATCGGTAGAGCCGAATATAACTTCGAGCCGGAGAAAACCAAAGCAATGGGTGTCCGGACCTGGCGTTACCCCTTGAAAGGAGGTTTTGCTGTGGCGAATTCTTGTTGGGTCTATCCCCATGTGGCGGATTGTGTCCTGATATCAGGTTTAGACCGCTGCCGCCGTCCATCAGGACATTTGTAAATTGGAGTCCGCCAATTATTGGATCGAGTACCAAGGCAGTCCAGCCGGCGTTCCTGATACTTCTAGAATAATCCAGATGATCAAAGATTATTGGTTTTGACTACTAGTGGCGAGACTCCTTTGGGATAGGCCGCATGGCGCGTGCCTTTATGGGCGCCGCACGTTTTGTTATGTGAAGTAAGTTTACTGTTTTTACTTCTTGTGGAAAATTCTTTTGTTTCCTGGTGCTCTGCTTTTGGGGTTCGTCCTCGTCTTCGCTTGGTGTGTCGAGCCCCTTGTGTTCGGCATTGAGTCTGCCGGATTGTTTGAAGACCCAACATTCTCTGTGGGTATGGTTAGCAGGCTTCCCGGGAGTACTGTGTATTTGACATATCCTGTCCAGGATTTTGTTTAGGTTGGATAGGTCGTTCTTGTTATCCTGGAGGGGCGGCTTTTTCTGATTCTGCCGCGAGTTTTTAAATCCGGCGTTGACTGCCGTACTCTTCGGACTGTTTTCCTTAGTTCGGCGACTATCCTTGTTGCGTCGCGGTTTTCCGTTTCCATCCCTAGTTTCGGATGTACTTGGGTCGCTGGTGCTACATCTTGCCAACCAGCTGTCCTCTCCTGTGCAAAAGCGGGTCATGAGGCTTGTTAATGCGGCCATTGTTCTTGGCTTTTCTTGGCCGAGGTGCCTGGCGAGCCATTCGTCTCGGACATTATGCCTAAAGGCTGCTAAGGCTTCGGCGTCCAGACAGTCAAATATCTGATTCTTTTTAGTAAGAAATCTGTTCCAGAATTGCCGAGCTGACTCTCCGGGCTGTTGAGTTATGTAACTGAGACCGTCTGCATCCTTAGGGCGGACATAGGTCCCTTGAAAATTTGCTCGAAAAGCGTCCTCGAGGTCTTCCCAACTTCCAATGGTGTTTTCAGGAAGGCTTTTAAGCCAATGCCGGGCTGGCCCTTTAAGCTTGAGGGGTAAATACTTTATGGCGTGGAGATCGTCTCCTCTAGCCATATGTATGTGGAGGATATAATCCTCGATCCAGACTCCAGGGTCTGTTGTTCCGTCGTACGCCTCTATGTTTACGGGTTTGAATCCCGCTGGGAATTCATAATCCAGGACCTCATCGGTAAAACATAGGGGGTGTGCGGCACCCTTGTATCTGGGTGTGCCGTGATGTTCGAATACTGGTGTTGTTGCATTGCTTACGAAAGCTTGCTTTCTTGGCCCATAAATAGATCTAGTTGGGCCATCTTTTTGATGCGAATCCTTGAGTGGGTCGCGTGCCGGCTTGAGTGCGGCGCCGCTTGCCGCCTTACGCTGGCCATGGGGTCGTCTATTCGACCGGGTGGCTTTATTACTTTTTGACTGCGGGGGCTCTACGGCCTCCTCGTCGAATTCAGGCAGCAGCTTTCGCTTCGGATAGCTTTTAGTATGGCGACTGCCGCCGTATTTGTCTGCGGTATTGATTACTTTGCTCCATCTGATTCTGAGTGCATCTTCCGCAGTTTTTAGCTTCCGCTTCTGCTTTTTCAGGCTGCGTGCGGTTGCAACAAGCCTTTTGTGGAGGTTCTTCTACTCCGTGGGCTTATCCGGTGTAAGGTCGTCTGGAACGCCGTTTTCGCTGGGGACGGGTTGTTCGGTTTCTTTATCCGAGTTGCCCTGTTCAGACGGTTGCTCTAAGGCATGCTCGTCGTCTGCCGGCTCATCTGCTCTATGGCTGGGTCTGCATGACTGTTATTTTTATCGAGGCAGGGTTGGAGCGACGTTTACGCCACTTCTTTGATTGCTTTTCGAGGGATCGATCCATCGTTGCATCCCCTTGTTCTTCGTTGTCGCTTTCTTTAGGCGTATCCACCATGTACACATCATGAGATGAGGTGGCTGTCCAATGCCCTATAGGTGTTGGTTCATATGCGTCTCCTGCATTGTCGTCCATACCGTCGATGTCTTCGGAGTCGAAATTGAGCACGTCGTATAAATTATCGACAGTGGCTACCAAATGGGTGGTGGGTGGTACTTGAATTTCTTCATCGTCCGTATCCCATCCTCGCTGACCGTAGTCCGGCCAGGGCTCTCCTGATAAAGAGAGAGACTTTAGTGACTTCAGAATATCGCCCAAGGGCGAGTGCTGAAAGATGTCCGCAGCGGTGAACTCCATGATAGGCGCCCGATCGGGTTCGATCGGCGGGGGCGCGGAGGGCTCGAAGTCCGAAGAAGAGTCTGGCCACTCGAAGTCACGGACTTTGCAGAGTGCGGGGCTGGTGTTCGACTCGATCGCCTCTGAGATCGCAGCCTCCGAGGCAGCGTCCAACCACTCATCCTCGATCGGCGCAGTAGGCTCTGAATTAATGGTTGGAACCGATGCGTGTGCGGCTTCCAGGGCATTGTCCGGCGGCAGAGCTAGATCGTGCCCATCGAGACAGTGCGGCGTGCTCGGCTGTGGCCCGAACCATCGAAGATCAAGTCCCCGCGGATATTAGCCGTGTAGTTTAAATTTCCAGATTTGACCTGATGGCCAGGGGCGTAGGTTTCGATCTGCTCAAGGTGGCCAAGCGAATTGGCCCGCAGTGCAAAGCCGCCAAAGACGAAGATCTGTCCGGGGAGAACAGTCTCACCCTGGGCTGCATCGTTGTTGATGATCGAAGGAGCCATCGGGCCTAAAAGTGACGACACAAAGGAACTCTCAATGAAAGCACCAAATGTCGGGGTCAAAACCAGCAGACCACGGGTAGGGGGTCCCGAACTGTGCGTCTAGGCGGATGATAATAGGAGACGAGGGACACAATGTTTTTACCCAGGTTCAGGCCCTCTTGATGGAGGTAAAACCCTACGTCCTGCTCGATTAATATTGATGATATGGGTAGTACAAGAGTAGATCTACCACGAGATCAAAGAGGCTAAACCCTAGAAGCTAGCCTATGGTATGATTGTTGTATGTTGAGGTTCTGTCCTACGGGCTAAAACCCTCCGGTTTATATAGACACCGGAGAGGGTTAGGGTTACACAAAGTCGGTTACAATGGTAGGAGATCTGAATATCCGCACCGCCAAGCTTGCCTTCCACGCCAAGGAAAGTCCCATCCGGACACGGGATGAAGTCTTCAATCTTGTATCTTCATAGTCCAGGAGTCCGGCTGAAGGTATAGTCCGGCTACCCGGAAACCCCCTAATCGAGGACTCCCTCAGGAAGACGTGGGAGTAGAGTCGCAGACGGAGAGGTGTACGAGGGTTAACTGGTTCTGGTGCGGTGCGGTTCGGCAGTCGGTGGAGAAGAACAGGAGGTGTGGAGGGATGGCCTGGCCAACGGTGGGGTAGCGCTTCATAGCGAAGCGTGCTAAGCAGAGCTGCTAGCAGCAGGAGGCAGGAGCAGGTGGTCCCGGCAACGCTGGAGGAAGAAGACGAGAGATTGAAGATGGATGCCGGTCGTTGGATGTAAATCCAATGGTTAACGATGTCAGAATCATTTGTTGACTAAGTTGACAACGACTTGCGTTGGCTTCGACCTATTGGCCCACATTTCAGCCTCCAAAAATGTGGCACGTATTCAACCCATTTTTTTTAGAATTTACAGTCAATTTGATATCTTTCTTTTTAGAATTACAGTCCATTTGCTAGGCTGGGTGAACAAATAATGTAGCGTCCATGCGGCCCATTTATTTTTCTCCTAAAAAATTACAAGCTATTTGCATTTTCTCGAAATACACGATTTTGCTGGGCTGATTCTAATTATAATGTCGGGTTGGTCGCAACAATGTTATCAATAAATAAACAGGGGCTGAGCATTTTGCTATAAATATATTTAAATAATAAGTGATTTATTATTACATTGGTCCTTAAATCTTACCAAGCTTTTGTACACAATCCCTAGGATTTTCGTTGCCAAAAAAATCCAGTATTTTATTGTTAAGAAATTATTTTTATAAGTTAATAAGATGTGGGATATTTTTTTCTTACATATGTAAGTATCTATTAGATATATGATGACAATAACAATAATATATAATAACATATAAAATAATTTAAAAATATATAATATAGTTAGAAGGGAAACAAAAGTTGGACCAGGCGTTCCTATTCTTATATAGAAAAATACAACAGACCTCTGCATTTTCTTCAAAAAATACATAAATTGGGCTGCCGATGTTTCAGGAAAAATAAAACCTTGGATGGGAGGTCCATAGGCCGGTCGATACATGACAGCCCTCAAAAAAATACAAACCGGCATGTCGTGGGCTGCGCATGTTAAAAAAGAAAGCCTAGACGGGGCAGCCCAAAACCCAGCGGATACTTGCTGCCCGAGTGATAATAAATGATACTACCCGCCAGCTCCACGTCTTTGTTGTGACTTTATCTCCTACGTTGAAGCACCTAAAAAATGTAACTATGTTGACAAACGCATGGGCCCCAAAGTCAGTATAGCATTAGGAGGATGTTTTTTCGATGAGGCACTTGCTTCCGTACGGCCATAGGCCTGGTGGGTCCGACTGTTCGCCTCTTCACGTACAGTCCTCTCCAGATTCCTCTCGTTTGTTCAGTATGTTCACAATGGCAGACAGTGGTGCCGCGGCGAGCGCACAAAGGCGCAGGAGGTGATCGGACCACCCAAGGCAGTGCCTTATTTGTAACAAAAGTACTAAACTAGCCAAGTGGCCAAGTGACACTACCCGACAGCTGTTTCGCCGGGTTTGATTCCACCTGATGCAGGGAAAATATCTTCAAAATTTTTGCCTCTGCCATTATTGACATGTGGGTCCCCATTGTCATCTACGCACACCACGTCTAACACTTGCCAAAACTTCGTTCCTCATTTTCTGTAGCGACCCGACCTCAAACGGTCAACTCTCTGTGCTTCAGTGTCATCCCTGGATCAGTAATGCTGACACACACAGTACTCGAAGGATTTATAACAGAGTAGCAATCACACACTTATTACATCGAATGTCTCAAAAGAGAACTTATTACAATAAATATGGCATAAGGCCATCTAATACGATAACATGGGAAGGCTTGGAAGATAAAGCGAGTCCATCAATTCCAACGGCATAGCTGACCTACATGGCAATGACCTAACGAACCTTACTCCTCGTCTGAAAACTCTGCAACATAATACGTTGCAGCACGAAAACGGGTCAGCACATGGAATATGCTGGCAATATAACACAATAGAGCAAGAACAGAAGAATGCTATCACTACATGCATATTTGGCTGGTGGAAAGGCTCTATGGTTATAGTTTTGCAAAAAGCCATTTTTTTCCTACAACAAAGGAATAAGTTTTATTTTAACTATCATGGTAGTTGAAACATCATTGAGAAGGTTCCCCCAACTCAATCTCAATTAAAAAGTAATTATCAACCCAACAATATTAAATTAGAGTGATGAGATACATATGATAATCCAAGTACTAGATACTCAAGATGCCCATAACCGGGGACACGGCTAACCATGATTAGATTGTACACTCTGCAGAGGTTTGCGCACTTTTCCCCACAAGACTCGATCTCCTCCCTTGGATTTCTTGCACTACATGGTGTTTGAGAAACGGATGACCGAGACACAGTCTTTCAGAAGAATTAACTCTAACCCCGGGTAGACAGTACCAACCTACATCCCTCTATATCTGCTAGCCTACCACTGGAAGAGGTCATGCAACTTGCTCAACTATGCTAGAGCCCATAATAGCTTGTGGCTGCACACGGAAGTTTCTAGCATGAAATATCTCAGTTCCCTTTGAGCCTGGGTGGCGGACCTTAGGATTATCACACGGGTACTCCAGGATATCCTAGGACAACACTAGATTCTCCAGGTGCCCGACAAGCAATCCACCCAGATGTGTATTAAAGTTGCCATCTTAAGTCGAACCATTAATTAACAATCTCTCATCTGTCATGGATTCACTCACTCAAACCATGTCTACGAGCATAGCATAGCAATATAAGCAATACGTAGAAGTAACTCCCAAGGGTTTGATTATAACAGGGCAATAGGATCTACATCATCAACTACTTCCCATTACCCACAAGTTAATCACATCCTAATCATGCAATGTTTGAGGATTGGAGCTAATGCATAAAAATTGGGTAATAATGGGATATGATCAAAGTGTTACTTGCCTTGCTGATGATCCGCAAAACCTAGAGACTCGTAGTAGCACGCTTCGCACTCCGGGAATTCTATCGCAAACAAACAATAACATACATAAGCAATCAAGCAAACATGTACATGTAAAACTCAAATAAGAAGATCTAACCAGAAAGTTCAACTTAAGAACTCCGTTTTGCAAAAAAAATCAAATCAAACGGAGCAACGAAACTCAAACTGCAAAAGAAACAAGATTGGTTTACTAATCTGGACTAAAGTGAAATTTTACAGTACCAAATTCTTGTTCAAGTTGGTTAAACAAAAACAGGGCTTCGAGACGAAGATCTAGGCGCTTGAATCGCCTGATTCCGACAAACGAGCGAAAAGTTAAACTAAAACAATAATTGGATCAGAAATTGCGATCGAGAATAATCGCGAAAATCCGAGAAAAAGAAAAACTGACGAACAGGCTAACGAACGATCGTTTGCTGTCTGCGGTAACGGGTGAAAACCGTTCGTTAAAACGAACGAACGAACAGGCGTTCGCTATATAAATAAACCGATGGGAAAAACCGATCTAAAAGAATAAACCAGAATTTTTTAAAAAAACCGGATCTGGGGTTTACCGAAATAAACTAATGAGAGAAAAAAACGGCGGCGGCTCCGGCGAAGTCGGCGTGGGCGGCGTCCGCTCGTGCGGCGGCGGCGCGGTGGCGCGGAGCTGTGGCTGCGGCGCGGCGGTGAGCTGCAGCGGCGTCGGAGGAGCTGCGGCTCAGGGCGGCGGGGCTGGCGGCGGCGGTGGTGTGGGGGTCGAGGCGGGGCCAGCTCGACCTTTAAAGGGTTGGGCAAGGCGGCGGCTTGGGCAAGGGGCCGGGGGGAGGAGGAGTCCTCCCCGGAGTTGTCGGCGGCGGCGTGCGCCGGCCGGACTCCGGTCGGAGTCGGTCGGGGCGAGGGGTGGGCTGGCACGGCTGGCAAACTAGGCCTCCGCCCAGTTTGGTCCGGCGGAAATGTTTTTTTAAAATAAATTCCGCGTAGAAAAACACCAAAAAAATACGAAACAGAAGCCAAAAATCCCGAAATAAATTTTCCCCGTCCTCCAAAAATCTACTGGACAAGGTGAACATTTATTTGGGCCCAAAATGCAATTTTGAAAAACTCGAATTTTTCCTATGCAAATAAAATAGCAATAAAATCCCGTATAAAATATTTAATTGTTTTTAATATTTTTTCCTCCAATATTTCATTGTTTTTGGGGAAGTCATATTATCCCCTCTCATATATTTTTTATATGAAATATTTTTGGAGAGAAAAAAATAATAAAACAAATTGATCCTCGTTTTGATATTTGATAAAATTCAAATATGAAAACAGTGAAATCCCCGGCTCTCTCCGAGGGTCCTTGAGTTGCTTAGAATTTCGAGGATCACAAAACGAATATGCAATAAAATATGATATGCATGAATTATCTATGTATAACATTCCAAATTGAAAATTTGGGATGTTACAAACCTACCCCCCGTAAGATGAATCTCGCCCTCGAGATTCGGGTTGGCTAGAAAATAGGTGTGGGTGGTCCTTGCGAAGATCATCCTCTCGTTCCCAGGAGGCTTCATCCTCGGTATGGTGGCTCCACTGAACTTTGCAAAACTTGATAACCTTGCTGCGGGTTACTCGGCTGGCAAATTCAAGAATCCTGACTGGCTTCTCCTCATAGGTCAGACCACTGTCCAACTGAATCGCTTCCAAGGGCACTGTATCTCTTAGCGGTATATCGGCCATCTCAGCATGACACTTCTTCAACTTTGAAACATGAAACACATCATGAACCCCTGATAGTCCTTCAGGTAACTCCAACTTGTAGGCAACCTCTCACATACGTTCCAAAATTCGGTACGACCCTACAAATCTCGAGGCTAACTTTCCCTTAACTCCAAATCGTTTCACTCCTTGCAGAGGTGACACTCGTAGATATGCGTTATCTCCAATTTCATAGGATACTTCCTTGTGTTTCAAATTTGCATAACTCTTATGCCTGTACTGAGCTACCTTCAGTCTATCTCGAATCAAATTAACCTTCTGTTCAGACTCCTTGATCAAATCTGGTCCAAACAACTGTCGGTCTCCAACTTCATCCCACATCAATGGTGTTCTGCACCTTCGTCCATACAGGGCTTCGAACGGTGCCATCTTCAAACTGGCTTGATAGCTATTGTTGTATGAGAACTCCGCGTAGGGAAAATTGTCATCCCAGCTAGATCCATAATCTAGTGCACAAGCTCTCAACATATCCACCACAATCTGGTTGACTCTCTCTGTCTGTCCATCTGTCTGCGGATGGAATGCTGTACTGAACTCTAGCCTTTTACCCAAAGTCTGGTATAGCTGATGCCAAAACTTTGAGGTAAACCATGTTCCTCTAACTGATACGACGGTCCTTGGAACTCCATGCAGACATACGATCCTGGTCATGTATATCTTGGCCAACTTCTCACTTATAGGTGGTTTTCACTGGGATAAAGTGAGCCACTTTGGTCAAGCGATCAACTACTACCCATATAGAATCATATCCTGATTTGGTCCTGGGCAATCCGGTGATGAAATCCATGCCAAGCTTATCCCACTTCCATTCGGGTATCGACATAGGCTGTAACAATCCTGCTGGCTTTTGATGTTCCGCCTTCACTCTCTGACATACATCACATAAGGCTACATACTAGGCAATATCCTTCTTCATACCAGTCCACCAGAAACGTTCCTTCAAATCCAAATACATCTTGGTGTTTCTGGGGTGTATCGAGTATGGTGAGTCATGAGCCTCCTGAAGTATTTACTTCCTGATCTCTGTGTTCTTGGGCACATAAACACGGTCCTCAAACCATAAGGTGTCGTGCTCATCCTCACGAAAACCTTTGGCCTTTCCTTTGCTCATTCTCTCTTTTATCTCGGCAATCTCTTTGTCATCCTTCTGAGCTTCTCGAATCTTTCCTAACAATGTAGACTGAACTTCCATTGTTGCAACAAAACCTCTAGGAACAATCTGCAATCGAAGTTCCCTGAGATCCTCTGCTAACTCCTTTGGCAATCCCGTGCTTACGAGGGTGTTAGCGTAACTCTTCCGGCTCAAAGCGTCTGCTACGACATTGGCCTTTCCTGGATGATAGTGAAGCTTCATGTCATAATGCTTTATAAGCTCCAACCATCTCCTCTACCTAAGGTTCAGCTCCTTCCGTGTGAAAATGTACTTCAAACTCTTATGATCAGTGTACACAACACAACGGTTTCCAATAAGGTAATGTCTCCAAGTCTTGAGCGCATGCACTACAACTGCTAAATCTAAATCATGCGTGGCATAATTCAATTCGTGCGGTTTTAGTTGTCGTGAGGCATACGAAGCAACTCTTCCGTCCTGCATAAGCACACTTCCAAGTCCTAAGCGAGAGGCATCGCAATACACTTGAAAATCCTTGCGTATATCCGGCAGAATCAACACTGGGGCTATAGTCAGACGTTTCTTTAACTCCTGAAAACTCGCCTCACATTCTTCCATCCATTTAAATTTGGTATCCTTCTTCAATAACTCCGTCATTGGCTTCTTGGAAAAATTCTCAATGGATCTCCGATAGTATCCCGCGAGTCCAAGAAAACCGCGGATCTCGCTAACTGAAGTGGGTGCCAACCATTCAGTGACTACCTGAACCTTGGTGCGGTCTACGGCTATACCTTCTCCTGATATAACATGTCCAAGGAATCCAACTTCCTTCAACGAAAACTCACATTTGCTGAACTTGGTATACAACTGATGTTCCCTGAGTTTCTCGAGAACTAAACGCAAATGCTCCTTGTGCTCCTCTTCATTCTTCGAGTATACCATTATATCATCAATGAACACCACAACAAACTTATCCAAATATTCCATGAACACCTTGTTCATCATGCTCATGAAATAGGCAGGGGCGTTAGTCAGTCCAAATGACATGACCGTATACTCATATAACCCATACCTTGTGGTAAATGCGGTTTTAGGTATATCCTTCTCCTGGATCTTCAGCTGGTGATATCCTAATCGCAAATCGGTCTTCAAAAACACCTTAGCTCCTTGCAGCTGGTCAAACAAATCATTGATCATCGGCAGTGGGTATTTGTTCTATATCGTCACCTCATTCAACGCCCGATAATCAACAACCATCCTCAATGATCCATCCTTCTTCTCAACCAGGAGCACTGGGGATCCCCACGGTGATGAACTTCGTCGGATGTAACCTTTCTCCAATAACTCCTTGATCCGGTTCTTAATTTGCTCCAGATCATTTGCGGGCATCTGGTATGGTCTGTTCAATATAGGCCCGGTGCTTGGCAACAGTTCTATCAAAAACTCGATGTCCCGATCTGGCGGCATGCCTAGTAATTCCTCTGGAAATACATTTGGGTAATCCTTTACAACAGGCACTTCTTCTTGAACAACTCTTGAGAGGGAATTTACTTGGGTTCTCCTTGTCGCATGCCTGGATACATCCTTGATCCTTTTTCCCTCCGGGGTGGTGAGATAAATCGACTTACTAGCACAGTCAATGCTTCCTCCATACTTTGACATCCAGTCCATGCCTAATATCACATCCAATCCTTGTGGCTCCAAAATTATTAGGTTTGACGGGAAAACATGGCTATCAATGGTTAAGGGTATCCGGTCGGACCATCGGCTAGCCATATACTCTGCTCCTGGTGAACTTACTAACAGAGGGGTCCTAAGGGCTTGGGTTGGTAGTTTAAACTTATCCACGAATCCCCTTGATATGTATGAATGTGATGCACCAATATCAAAAAGAAAAAGGGCGGTAAAAGACTTAACCAAAAACTTATCGATAACTGCGCCTGGCTGCCCTTCAACCTCCTCCACGTTAACGTGGTTCACTTGTCCTTTGTTGAATGGATTGGGCTTCTTCCCAGCGCTCCCATTACCGTTTCCATTCTTCGCTTCAGGGAACTCCGTGGCATAGTGTCCAGTCTTCCCGCACTTGAAGAAAGTAATGTGACTTAGGTCTGTCTTGGCGGGTGTGGCTGGATTGGAGCGGTTCTGATTGTTGCTTGTTCCGTTCCCAGTCCCATTCTTGGAACCATTGTGGTTATGCGAACTTCCTCCGTTGTGGTTATGACCTCCATGGTTATGAACAAGTCCTCCCGAGTTCGGGGTTAGACGAGGCTTCTGATGAGCTCCAGAATTGTATCTTCCTTGCCCATACTTCCTCTTACGGTTCTCGATCTGCTGCTGCTTCCCTTCAATCATAAGAGCCTTATCTACCAACTCCTGGTAGTTGTTGAATGTTGCCACCATCAACTGCATGCTCATCTCATCGTTCAGCCCTTCCATAAACTTCTCCTGCTTCACGGCATCTATGGCCACATCATCAGGGGCATAGCGAGATAACTTGCTAAACTCATCCACGTACTGAGCTACAGTACGGTTCCCTTGGCGTAAGTTGCGAAACTCACGCTTCTTCATGCTCATAGCTCCAGTTGAGACATGGGTTGTGCAGAAAGCTTGCTGAAACTGATCCCAAGTGACGTCGGCTATGAGGAAAGTGGCCGTATAATTCTCCCACCATGAAGCTGTTGGTCCATCCAATTGATGTGCGGCAAAGCGCACCTTCTCAGCATCTGTGCAACCTGCGGTGGGTAACTTCCTTCCAATAAGGCGTCGCCAATCATCAGCAACTATAGGCTCGGTGCTACTGGAAAACACCGGCGGCTGCAACCTCAGAAAGCGAGCTAAGTTGTCAACTGGAGGCGGGTTGTTGTTGTTGTTGCCTTGGTTCTGGACTATTGTCTGCATCAAGGCATTCTGCTGCTGGATCAACTGGGTGATCTCCGGTGGCAAGACAAATCCGGTGTCACGTCTCAGAGGCATCTGATGGGTTTAGAGGGGAGAGATTAGAATAGAAAAGGGGTATAGTGAGAAAGCACTATCCATATGCACATGAGACAAACACAATCATATCACTCAATCAATCGAGCAAGGGCATACAAACGGTCTAGGACTATCGTTAAAAGTGCTCAAACTACTACTATATACATGGGGGAAATACTACTAATCATTTGGTGGTCATCTAGAAATTTTGATCGGTGGACGACTCCATGATGTCTGCTCCAGCTTCATCTTCAAAGTCATCTTCACTGGGGTCGGAGTCGGTGTCGTCGATGATGATGTAGTTCTCCGGGCAAGTGGAATCATCGTCCTCTCCTCCTGGCACGGGGTCTCCCATGAATACTCTGATCTTCTTTATCAGGTCGTCATTCTTCTCCAATAGTGTTGCAATTTCCTCCTCATATCCATCGCGTGTAAACTTGAGTTCTTCTTCCAGGTCGGTGATCCTTGTCTTCGCCTTCTTCAAATCTATCATGTCTGCGCACATCTGATTCTCCCGGCATCGAATGTGCTAGTTTAACTCCAGAATGAAAGCTGCAATGGATCTATCCTTCTTGGTGCTGATCATCTCCCATTGCTCATCTCGGCGCCCACATATCTAGTAGATAGTGTCCTTGAGATCCTTGCTGTAGACTTCTCCAATACGTCCCATGGCAATGTGGGCTGCCATGCTCTTGCCAAGACTCCAGGTTGGTGCATCAAAGGAAACATCTATGGGCTCAGTGATTGGCGCGAACGTCCTTCCTGGAACATGAACTCGAATCATACAACGCTCCTCTTCTGGTAACGTGGCGTTGTAGGTCCAGGTGAAGCTTGGTATTCCGATGTTCAGGTACCTAGTGACTTCCTTCAAGTGTCGTCCAAACGGTGTGTCTTCATCCGGTTGTGCAAACTTGTTCCTCGAATCCGCCATCCTAAGAGTAGAAAATGGAGAGGAGTCAGAAATGAGTAAAGAAGAGTGACCTATGGCTTATCTTTGTGGCCGTGTCCTACACTCAGCATGTGCTCTGATACCATCTTGTAGCGACCCTACCTCAAACGGTCAAGTCTCTGTGCTTCAGTGTCATCCCTGGATCAGCAATGCTAACACACACAGTACTCGAAGGATTTATAACAGAGTAGCAATCACACACTTATTACATCGAATGTCTCAAAAGAGAACTTATTACAATAAATATGGCATAAGGCCATCCAATACGATAACAGCGGAAGGCTTGGAAGATAAAGTGAGTCCATCAACTCCAACGGTATAGCTGAGCTAGGTGGCAACGACCTAACGAACCTTACTCCTCGTCTGAAAACTCTGCAACATAATACGTTGCAGCCCGAAAACGGGTCAACACATGGAATATGCTAGCAATATAACACAGTAGAGCAAGAACAGAATAATGCTATCACTACATGCATATTTGGCTGGTGGAAAGGCTCTATGGTTATAGTTTTGCGAAAAGCCAATTTTCCCTACAACAAAGGAATAAGTTTTATTTTAACTACCATGGTAGTTGAAACATCATTGAGAAGGTTCCTGCAACTCAATCCCAATTAAAAAGTAATTATCAACCCAACAATATTAAATTAGAGGGATGAGATACATATGATAATCCAAGTACTAGATACTCAAGATGTCCATAACCGGGGACACGGCTAACCATGATTAGATTGTACACTCTGCAGAGGTCTGCGCACTTTTCCCCACAAGACTCGATCTCCTCCATTGGATTTCTCGCACTACATGGTGTTTGAGAAACGTATGACCGAGACACAGTCTTTCAGAAGCATTAACTCTAATCCCAGGTAGACAGTACCAACCTACATCCCTCTACATCTGCTAGCCTACCACTAGAAGAGGTCATGCGACTTACTCAACCATGCTAGATCCCATAATAGCTTGTGGCTGCACACGAAAGTTTGTAGCATGAAATATCTCAGTTCCCTTTGAGCCTGGGTGGCAGACCTTAGGATTATCACACGGGTACTCCAGGATATCCTAGGACAACACTGGATTCTCCAGGTGCCCGACAAGCAATCCACCCAGATGTGTATTAAAGTTGCCACCTTAAGTTAACCATTAATTAACAATCTCACATCTGTCATGGATTCACTCACCCAAACCACGTCTACGAGCATAGCATAGCAATATAAGCAATACGTAGAAGTAACTCCCAAGGGTTTGATTATAACAGGGCAATAGGTTCTACCTCATCAACTACTTCCCATTACCCACAAGTTAATCACATCCTAGTCATGCAGTGTTTGAGGATTGGAGCTAATGCATAAAAACTGGGTAATAATGGGACATGATCAAAGTGTTACTTGCCTTGCTGATGATCCGCAAAACCTAGAGACTCGTAGTAGCACGCTTCGCACTCCGGGAATTCTATTGCAAACAAACAATAGCATACATAAGCAATCAAGCAAAGATGCACGGGTAAAACTCAAATGAGAAGATCTAACCAGAAAGTTCAACTTAAGAACTCCGTTTTGCAAAAAGAATCAAATCAAACGGAGCAACGAATCTCAAACTGCGAAAGAAACAAGATTCGTTTACTAATCCAGACTAAAGTCAAATTTTACAGTACCAAAATCTTGTTCAAGTTGGTTAAACAGAAAGAGGGCTTAGAGACGAAGATCTAGGCGCTTGAATCGCCTGATTCCGACAAACGAGCGAAAAGTTAAAGTAAAACGAAAATCGGATCAGAAATCGCGACCGAGAATAATCGCGAAAAATCCGAGAAAAAGAAAAACTGGCGAACAGGCTAACGAACGATCGTTTGCTGTCTGCGGGTAACGGGTGAAAATTATTCGTTAAAATGAACGAACGAACAGGCGTTCGCTGAATAAATAAACCGACGGGAATCCTATCTAAAAGAATAAACCAGAATTTTTTTAAAAACCGGATCTAGATCTAGGGTTTACCGAAATAAACCGACGAGAGAAAAAAAATGGCGGCGGTTCCGGCGAAGTCGGCGGAGGCGGGGCGGTGGCGCGGCGGCGAAGCTGCGGCTCGGGGTGACAGGGCTGTCGACGGTGGTGGTGTGGGGGTCGAGGCGGGGCCGGCTCGGCCTTTAAAGGGCCGGGCGAGGCAGCGACTTGGGCAAGGGGCCGGGGGAGGAGGAGTCCTCCCCGGACTCGGCGGCGGCGGCGTGCGCCGGCCGGACTCTGGTCGGAGTCGGTCGGGGGGAGGGGTGGGCTGGCGCGGCTGGCCAACTCGGCTCAGTTCGGTCCGGCGGAAAAACTTTTTTTTAAAAAAAATTCCGCACAAAAAAATGCTGAAAATAAATACTAAACGGACGCCAAAAACCCCGAAACAAAATTTCCCCATCCTCTAAAAATCTACGGACAAGATGAACATTTATTTGGGCCTAAAATGCAATTTTGAAAAACGTGAATTTTTCCTATGCAAATAAAATAGCAATAAAATCGCAAATAAAATATTTATTTGTTTTTAATATTTATTCCTCCAATATTTCATTGTTTTGGGGAAGTCATATTATCCCCTCTCATATATTTTTTATCTGAAATATTTTCGGAGAAAGAATAATATTAAAACAAATTGATCGTCGTTTCGATATTTGATAAAATTCAAATATGAAAACAGTGAAATCCCCGACTCTCTCCGAGGCTCCTTGAGTTGCTTAGAATTTTGAGGATCGTGAAACGAATATGCAATAAAATATGATATGCATGAATGATCTATGTATAACATTCCAAATTGAAAATTTGGGATGTTACATTTTCTCTGTTTTTCGCACACTCGACATTGTGTGGGCATTTTGAAAATAACATATCTTTTTAACTGTGCATCATATGAAGATGTGCTATGAATGAATGTTGATCAGCACGATGTTAACTGGCTGGTAGTTCCATTTTCGACCATGAATAAAACTTCCAACATGATGTTAACCCTGTTTAAAAAGGCCGTGTTAATATAAATGCTCTGCCTCTGAAAGTTGCAGTTTCTTACTTATCTGAAACTGAAACTTGCAGTTTCTTGTCTGAGAATCACATTGTCTGCACTTTTATACTCCTATGAAACTACATTTTTTAAGTGCTAAAAATAGATCTCTAGAATTCATAAAATACTTCATATGCTCAATACTGTAAATCTGAAATTCAAAAGACTTTCATATCTGAAAGTACTCTCAAAATACACAACACAAAACACAATTCACAACCTGCAAATACTGATAACCCTAAGCTCCTCCTGACAATTCACAAGCCGCCCGACTATTGGGCTGGGGGGCAGTCCCCTCCTATTCCTTGCCGGCAGACAGCCGCCCCGTCAGAGGATGTGAATGGCGAGGGAGAGGATGGCAGGGAAGCGGCGTCGGGCCAACTGCTTTTCTCCTCTTGCAGCTGGGTTCGATCGACGAAGACTCCACCGACTCGCTCTGGACGACACCCTCACAAACGGCACCCTGTAGATGCTTGATCCTTCAATCTCTGGTGGATACTCCATCTGGGATCGATACTCCCACTACCGCTCCCTCATGATCGGATTTGGTGAATCTGTTTGCTCCATGGCCCAGAGGAGCAGCTCTATGTACTCCCGCGTGACTCCCTTCGGGAGTATCGTCGCCTTTTCGCTCTGTTGCAGATATTTGGCCATGGATGTCGCCGTCACCGCAAGTTGGTCCATGTTGTCAAACCAAGATTGTATCTCCACCATCCTATCTAGCTTCACAGGGTCGCCGTCTGCGATCCTCGCGTATCAGTTGTACTCCTCCATTGATCTACTTCTCCACAACACCTTCACTCGCCGGCAGTGGTTTTTGAATGGAAGAGGGGAGGAGCTACGCTAGTTTTGGATTAGAACGAGAGAGGGGCGACGCTGGTTTTGGATTGGAATAGGAGAGGAGGGGCGGTGGTTTTGAAATGGAAGAGGAGAGGAGCGGCGCTGGATTTAGATTGGAACAGGAGAGGAGCGGCGGTGGTTTAAGAGGAGAGGAGCGGCGCTGGTCTTGGAAGTATTTTTTCTTTTGCATATTTTGGGTCAAAGTTTGACCACGTACTGTATTTGACAAGCAAAATGTGAATGCATGTCACCAAAAATTGTATCGTTTGGTTCGTATCTGAATGTACTTTCAAATTATATTATTTTTACAAAGTATAACATATATTTTATTTGTGAAAATCATGGTCAATTATGACCTAGAATAAAAGGGAGACTAGTTAATGTGGGGTCGCTTTCTTAACTGAAGGGTAAATTGATTTTGATTTTGATCCAGTCACAGCGCGCCGGCCCTCTCGTCCAAACCTAAATCGCTGCCGCACGCTGCTCTCCCTCTTCTCTATTGCAAAACCACCTCCTCTCCTCTCCATCATTTCCATTCCAAAACCACCATCTTGCCTCTCCCTCTTCTCCATTGCAAAAGCACCTCCTCTCTCCCCGGACGAGGATCCCCTGATGTAGCCCATCCTGCCATGAGACACTGACACATGGGTCCCACCAAGTGTGGGGCCCACCTGACAGCGACCGAAAGGCATGTAAACCTCTCCTCTCCATCATCTCCATTCCAAAACCACCGTCTCACCTCTCCCTCTTCTCCATTTCAAAACTACCCCCTCTCCTCTCCATCATCTCCATTCCAAAACCACCATCTCGACTCTCCCTCTTCTCTATTGCATGACCATCGTCTCTCCCCCCATCTTCCAAAGCTAGCACTGGACCACTCAGAAGGACATCTATGGAGAGGATGCAGCAGCGAATAAGGCAGATCGCCGACGGCGACCAGGCAAAGTTAGCCAGGTTGAAGGAGATCCTTACTTGGTTTGACAATGAGTGGGAGATTTCGAGGACGGTGAGGGCCATGTGGCAATTTATGCGAAAGAGTGATGATGGCGGCGATGTACTCCTTGGAGGCAGTCATGCCACAGTCCTTCGAGTTCATCGAGTATCTCCTCTGTGCGATGGAGCAGAAAGATTCGCCCGAGGCGAAAGTCAGGCGGAGGTGGTGGGCGTACAGGTCGAATGTCGAGCACCCAGAGGATAACGAATCGATCGAGTACGGTGTGTCGTTCGTGAGGGTGCAGAGCCAGCCGGAGCCACATGAGTATTCGTTCTACCATCGCAAGAGGAGGCCGGATGGCATGACGTTGCTTCCCCTCCGTTCTCCACGGTTCCCTCGACGCTCGCCTCATTTCAACGATGTCGGTAGGGTTTAAGGTAGGGACAATTACATTTTTGTCCCTAGTTGGAACCTACCCACGGGTTTTGCCCTTACTTTTCGACTCTGCCCAGTTTTGCCCTTAGATTTTCATCTGAGGTCCCCCGAATGCCCTTTGACCGTTTGACCAATACTTTGAAAATTCATAACTAATTGAGATGAACTCAGAAAAATGCAAATAAGATATCAAAATGTTCATATAAACATTACCTTTATGTGTATGACATTTGAATTCAGGACAAAAGTATCGTTTAAACAACCTAAGGTTATTAATGTTATTAACATTATTAAAAATAAAAAGGTATAAACAATACTTTTTTGAGGAATAAAAATTACACGCAAATGTAGGTGATGACCCACAAGTATAGGGGATCTATCGTAGTCCTTTCGATAAGTAAGAGTGTCAAACCCAACGAGGAGCAGAAGGAAATGATAAGCGGTTTTCAGCAAGGTATTCTCTGCAAGCACTGAAATAATATGTAACAGATAGTTTTGTGATAAGATAATTTGTAACGAGCAACAAGTAAAGAAAGTAAATAAAGTGCAGCAAGGTGGACCAATCCTTTTTGTAGCAAAGGACAAGCCTGGACAAACTCTTATATAGAGAAAAGCGCTCCCGAGGACACATGGGAATTATCGTCAAGCTAGTTTTTATCACGTCCATATGATTTGCATTCGGTACTTTGATAATTTCATATGTGGGTGGACCGGTGCTTGGGTGCTGCCCTTACTTGGACAAGCATCCCACTTATGATTAACCCCTATTGCAAGCATCCGCAACTACAAAAGAAGTATTAAGGTAAACCTAACCATAGCATGAAACAAGTGGATCCAAATCAGCCCTTTACAAAGCAACGCATAAACTAGGGTTTAAGCTTCTGTCACTCTAGTAACCCATCATCTACTTATTAGTTCCCACTACCTCCCCCTAGGCCCAAATAATGGTGAAGTGTCATGTAGTTGACATTCACATAACACCACTAGAGGAGAGACAACATACATCTCATCAAAATATCGAACGAATACCAAATTCACATGACTACTAATAGCAAGACTTCCCCCATGTCCTCAGGAACAAACGTAACTACTCACAAAGCATATTCATGTTCATAATCAGAGGGGTATTAATATGCATATAGGATCTGAACATATGATCTTCCACCAAATGAACCAACTAGCATCAACTACAAGGAGTAATCAACACTACTAGCAACCTACAGGTACCAATCCCAAACTTAGAGACAAGAATTGGATACAAGAGATGAACTAGGGTTTGAGAGAAGATGGTGCTGGTGAAGATGTTGACGGAGATTGCCCTCTCCCGATGAGAGGAGCGTTGGTGATGACGATGGCGATGATTTCCCCCTCCCGGAGGGAAGTGTCCCCGGCAGAACAGCTCTGCCGGAGCCCTAGATTGGTTCCACCTCGTGGCGGCGGAGTCTCGTCCTGAAAGCTTGCTTATTATTTTTCTTCAGACGAAAGACTTCATATAGTAGAAGATGTGCACCAGAGGGCCAACAAGGGGCCCACGAGGTAGGGGGCGTGCCCAGGGGGTAGCGCGCGCCTCCCACCGTCGTGGCCAGGGTGTGGGCCCCCTATGGTATTTCTTCCGCTCAGTATTTTTTATTATTTCCAAAAATAAATTTCATGGAGTTTCAGGACTTTTGGAGTTGTGCAGAATAGGTCTATAATATTTGCTCCTTTTCCAGTCCAGAATTCCGGCTGCCGGCATTCTCCCTCCTTATGTAAACCTTGTAAAATAAGAGAGAGTAGGCATAAGTATTGTGACATAATGTGTAATAACAGCCCGTATTGCAATAAATATCGATATAAAAGCATGATGAAAAATGGACGTATCAGTAGGTGACATTTTTTGAACATCCTGATATCTTATTTGCATTTTTCTGAGTTCATATCAACTTGTCATAAATGCTCAAACGACTTTGGCCATTATTTTGAAACTTCATCACAAGTTGATATGAACTCACAAAAATGCAAATAAGTATTGGTCAAATGGTCAAAGGGTATTTGGGCGACCTCGGAGGAAAATCTAAGGGCAAAACTGAGCAGAGTTGAAAAGTAAGGGCAAAACCCATGGGTAGGATCCAACTAGGGGCAAAAATGTATTTGTCCCTTTAAGGTAAGCTTCGCACTAACCTAATCTTCCATCTGCTCATGCTTACAATCAGTGTGACAGCTAATAAAATCATGCTTACAATCAGTCTCCGAGTACTATGCCAATCACCCTAAAATAGCTCTGGACCTTTGGGTCAAAGTTGTGACACTGTGTACAAATAAAGAAAAATAGTTGGTGCTTCTTTCGGAAAAGATTACACCCTAGAGAACTGCCAATATAAGCTACTAGTATTTTTTTTGAAGTCTAAGCTACTAGTATTTGGTTAGAGGATTTGTTGACGAGAAAGATCCATCCACAGTGAGCGTCACACATCCCACTGATGGTGGTGGATGCCAATGCTTAGATGGAGCAGGGTTGGTGTCGGTAATTTTTACTTGGCACCTCGCACTCTGCATATATGCCGGTTCCATCCGTACATTTGTGCAGTTCCACCAAAATGCAGCTGAATAACCCTGTTTGCACAGATAATGAAAATGCATGATTACATTATAGTGGCACTAGTTGATGAAACATACACTAATAAATAGAAGAAAATATTGCGATAGTATCATAGTATGCCATGCTGTGAGGGCAAGATGGGCCCGACGACGCCTCATACGGTGCGCCTCATACTGGAAATCGACCAAAGTCTCCCCGATACACCTTCTGCCAGTGATGAACATCGCTGTACAGCGGTAGTACAAGGAGGGGCCTTGAGACATTCCAATCTCTATTTTTGTGCAGATCAACTAAAATTAAGCACCCCAGTTTGCAGGAATGCTTAGCATTAACAATGGGACTAGTTGATGAAACATATACTAACAAAGAGAAGCACTTTCTTTATCTACATTGGAAATGAAATGATAGAGAGGACACTCGCTCTATTTTAACTGTATTATTACTTCATTTTATCGGTGGCACTAGGTTTGAGCAGGTGGCAAACGAGGTGTACCGTGCGTCGCAAGGATGGAGGCCCGGGGTGCTTAGACTGGGATGCTGAAGCTGCCTCTTTCAGTCCCTATCTTCCCCTCTGATGTTTCTGTGGTAGCATTTGGGTTGTAATCCAAACTTGGTCGAGCTGGTGCTGCATCCCCCTACCTGCCTAGCTTATGTGGTGAACTTGTCTCCTGCTAGTACTCAGTCCGTTCTAGTAGTAGTTGCGTAACTGCCCATTTACACTGAGATGTTGTCGGATAATGGTTCTCTATGGTTGGATTTCTTTAATGAAATCGGAGGAAACCCGTCTTTCGATATATAAAAAAAATCAGTGCCACCAGCGGTGCCAAAACACTGCCTCAAATTAATAGTGCCACTAGATTAAGGTGCAAAATAATAACATTACTGCTTTATCATGGCAGTGCCAAAACAGTAGCACAAGAGCAGACTCAACATGCAAGATCTTTGGCAAACTGTCAGACCAAAAAGGAACATACCTCGTGATGGGAACCATGTCTGCAGTCAACGCCATCCTAGAAGGGATGACACCAGTCACCAACATGGATGATTCAATTCATGGGACCTTTTGGTGCAGTTCACCTAAAACGAAGCAATGTCCCATGAGCTAGCAGCTTCTTCTTCATTTTTTTAGAAAAAGGCTCCAGCCCCGGTTCCATTTCCATCAGAAAACGAAACCCACAGAGCTTCTTCTTCATTAGTTGCAATAAAATTGAGTAACATCAAGGTTGGTTGTGAAGCTCCTGGAATGTTCAACTATAATTTAGATATCATTTGTCCAGTTCAACTAAGATCAAGCGTGAAATGTATGTCTCTGTTTGCACAAAAAAGGTGGAAAGGAGGGTGACAAACAAGTGATGAAACATCCATCAAATGAAAAGAAGCATGTTCCTTATCTGAATGGCAATCCTACAAGGACGGTAGCAATTTCTAAAGCAACAGCATTGCTAGATATTAGTGTGGGCAGTATATTAACTATGACAACCGTTAAATATGACATTACTTTAATGGTGCCATTGCTTCATTTTACCAGCAACAGTGGTTTAACGTGTCCTTACTTTTAGCAGTGCGCCCGCTACATTTTACCAGTGGCATTACATAAGAGTGGCTCGGGGCAACAAACATCAGAACATGATATCTGGGTTGGTCCCATTTTTGTTCGGTATAGCCACCTTATACTGTGTGACGCTAGCAAATCTAGTGCTGGACATACTCTGTTGACTTGTCCCCCAGTCCCCACTTCCTTTCCTTTTTCAACCAATAGATCGGGTTTATATTGAGTTTGTACTGTGTTTCCCTTTACTTCCCTATTAGACCTAGAGACCAGGTGGATAGCCAGTCTCTGCAACTTTTCGCCCCCATTATTTCCTCTTTGGACCAAGTCCTAGATTTAGGTAACAAATCTTCCCCCACCCCCACCCACCCCCTTTCTTCTTTGTTTGAACCAAGTAGTACTAGATTCGAGTGCATGAACTAGTTTTACCTCTTAACAGTAAAAATTTAGGTGGCTTTCGAACAGCCGATCGATCCTATCTACGAGGGGGCCTGGGAAATAGTAAAAGATACAAATACAGCGACGTCAGGAGCTCGGGAAGTAGAGAAAGGCCAGTTTCGAAGGAAGTTATACCTGAGAGTCACCGGGATGTCGCTAGGTGGCGGCGGGAGGCCACTACGGTAGCGACGAAGAAGGGGTCGGAGGCCCTCCCTAGCAAGCGGTGCTTGGGAGAGAATGGCAAGGCACGCTGATCGGGATGCACCAGTAGTGGGTAAGAGCCATCGCCAAGGACGATCGCGTGAACATTGCACCTTCTCACCTTCCCCGGCAGAGAGGATCCGGATGGATCTGTGACCAGCGCTGAGCAGAGAGAGAGAGAGAATGTGTGTGTGGCCACCGATGTCGGGTTTAGATCTGGAGAGGACGAGACAATGTGAAGAGAGCAACACTAGCAAGCAAGCGTGGAGGCCCCTGCCTATATAGCGGAGTACTACTAGTTTTATTTTGTCTACCGGAGCTGGCTTGACCTCGTCAATGACTGTCTTCATGCACGTGCCCCGGAGGCGCAGGTATCCTCATTTTGATCTGAAGCGCCGGATTATAACATGACAAGAAACCATAACCTCACTGCCCAAAGGAGAAAACATGAATCCCGACGGATAAACTAGACGAGGATCAAAGCTCAAATTAAAGATAAACTCGTAGAAAAGGGGTCCATCGATAGATGCCCTAATTAACATAGCCGGCTTGACATAGATGGCAGCCGAGTAGTCTTCGTGCATGTGGCACCCATGACTAGCGCCTTGGAGGAACTCAGTTATCGCTGTTTAACCCTCGCAGTGATCTGAAGCACATGACACCTAATTTTGCGAGATGACAAGAAACCTTTTTTAAGATTTCTCACAAAAACTACAACCATGTACAACACAGCCTGCACAATATGTAGACGATAGCCAATCCAGGCGTGTCTGCTGGAGTCTGGTCACATGCATGGACGAACTGATCTTCCATGTCATGCAAGGATCGTCCAGACACCAACGTCGAGGCCTCCACCAACGTTTGTACAACACTTCTCTAGTACTATCACTCATCTCTCTCTTCTATTAACTCACCCGACTTGCGGGGCCAGGGAGTGTGCCTATGGTCGTTTCTCAATTGCGATCCCACATGTATGTGCAAACGCAATATGAGGCGCGTTCCATTCGGAGAGCGGTGTGCCAGACCGACCGACCATCTGGGGTGCGACGCGAACGCGACGGGCGGGCTGTATACTGTACTTCGTAAATATGTACCACCGTTTTCTTGAGGCTTTGCTCCATGGCGCAATCCATGGATACAAAATTAGTATACTGTACTATTTAAAAGTCAAGGGCGGGGCTTTTCCTGCGCGGTAGGCGGGGCTGTTCCGCCTAGTCGGCTCGACAGAGGCGCGAGAAGATGAGGGAGTAGGCTGCTGCAAACGTAGGGCTGTGTGATTTGACAGCGAGTTACTGCTGGACAGGTGGGGCCCGGTGATTTGACTTGCCATTATCATTTTAACTGCGGTGCTAGGACCGGCGTGAGTCTCCTAATTCCTGACCACCTCCATACAGGTGCCTCTCCCGATGCTCCACCATGTAGAGGTTGGCTCTTGCTTGAGAGCCCACTCCTCCACTTTTTCCTTGCCTCTTTCCCCCACATATGCAAAAATGCCATGTAAAGCGGGCTTATAGCCCACTATTGTACTTGATCCTATAGGTGCTAAGCCTACCACATAGGCATAAAGTCTGATGTGGCAAGTTAATTAAGAAGAGAGAGACTAGTTTGGTGACCCCAGGAAGAAACGGTGATAAGCGCGTGTACCTAGATGAAGCAAACTTAGCAGGGACTTGAGTTGCTAAGCCATTTAATGCCCATAGCACCTCATCTAAGCACCATTTCATTGGAAGAGGTCACTCCTTGGAAAATGCAATAAGTACTACAAAGAAAGAGATAGAGAGAAGTAAACAAAAAAATACTCGTATAGCCAACCTTATAGCTAACCTTGTTGTAGTATGAGTGACTAAGTGATGACTATGTATGACATGCCAACATCAGATAGCCTAACGCACCGTGTTAAATCTCCAAGGGCGCGACCGCGCGAGCGAGGCGACGGTTGTGGTAGGCGCGACCATGATACAGGATGCTGGCAGACCTTGGATCTGAGATCGAACAGTCACATGCTAAGTTGCTGAAAATTTGCAGAATAACCCTCCAGGATAGGATATTCACCCATAGGTCTAGAATCACGCCATGCAACCGTTCGATCTCAGATCCAAGGGCTCTTGGAAGCTTCGTATCACCTGTAATTTTCCCGATGCTAGATATGACATTGAAAGCCATTTAATTGGGCGTCGAGTAGACATGACATCTAATTGGCCCCCCATAGTACTGTGCATGAATCCATTTATCCACCAGGCAAGCCATTACCCTCCGTTCGCACGCCCCCCCCCCCCACTCGGCATTTTTACAACCGATAAATTGTTCCTAGTCGTCCTGTCCTTTCACATTACGGCAGTTCCATTAATCCTAACCCTCCTCCCAAATCCATGGCGTCCCAAATCTTCATGGTCGGCGGTGAGTACAAGGTTAGAACCATCACCGGCCATGAGTTCGATGTCATCTACACCCGTTCTTCCACGACGGTGAAAGGATGCCTTGATCGCTTCAGACGCATGTTCAAAAACTCAAATGATGAGTGGGTCGCTGGGCTAGATGTTAAGTACACCACAGTCCTGGGAAAAGACAAGAATCTAAAGGAGGAAGAGAGGAAGAAGCCCGCCGTGATCCAGGTTTGGGTGCATGACTTATGCTTGGTCTACCACATATGCCATGCCGACGTTGAGTGCGAGGAATTTAAGAAGTTCCTCAAGGGCGGCCGAGTCAAATTCGTTACTGTAGACTTTACAAATGACATAAGAGTCCTGGAACGGATAGGCCTCGTTGTAGGCAAATCCTTCGACCTCTAGAATAATGGGCTGGTGTCCAACCGTGATAAGCCTTCAATGCTGACCCTGGCAGGAGCCATGGTTCATCCTTCGTACGGTACATTGAAGAAACCTCCGCACACGTTTCATCGTGCATGGCAGTGGAATGTACTAGATATAGACCACATCCACTACACTGCAATGGATAGCTACCTTGTTTCAGTATCTACAAGGGTTGGATGAAGAACAAGAGCCAAGTGTGCGGTTCAAGCAAAGAAGTATCGGCCAAGAGGAAGAGTGACAAGGACGAAGTCGAGGACGTGGACGAGGACTCCGAGTAAGGTGGCAGTGTCGTTGATCATGGTGGTTATAATGCAGTGTCTACCGGATTAGTTGCTTAGTTTAATTTCTGGTGTGCTTAGTTTTATTTGAGGGGTGTGTTTTGCTGAGCCCCCAGCAGAACTATCTTATGTTTCTTCTCGTTACTTTAACTCTTCAGTATGTACATACTAGTATTTCTTACAGTTCATCTTTTAGTTGCTATAGTACTACGACTACCACTCATTTCTTCACATTATATACGTACAATATATATGGCCAACATCATATAGCCAGTAGTTTAGTTGTCAAAGAATTTCAGGGGGCTTAGTTTTGTCAAAGAATTTCAGGGTGCTTAGTTTTATTTTAGGGGTGTGTTGTGCTGGACACCATTATTGTGACTCAAATCTCTTTTGCCATGTTATAATGACATAAATACCGATGGACCAACATGCCAGCTCTCCCTCTATCTCACTACAGTAAAATAAAGTGTGGGGCCTACTTGATCCCAATAGCGTTCTTATTTTCCTGTAAAATTGTTCGCTCGGTTACTCCTGACAAGCGGGGCCACACTTATCATTGTGAGAATCGGCTTATTTTTGTCATGTAACATGGTCAACGGTTTTGACATGAAATTCACAATGTCTAATGGCATTATTGAGCAAACATCTAACTTAACGATGGCATTTTTGAGATATCTAATTGCATTTTTGAGCAGGCATCTCACGGATCGATGGCATTTTTCAGTAGTTGTTACTTCTAATGGCAAAACTCTGTAGTGATACACAAACTAGTGGCATAAATAATAAGAACCCAAGAATTTAATAGGTATGCTAATTTCTTTAATAGAATTTAGCACCCCATTTAAGCACATACTAGCTTTTTAATAGTACTATATGCATAATTGGGCGACGAGCGCTCTCAATATGTACCACCTTTTTTCTTTAATTTCATCTTGTTAGTTTTGCTCCATGGCGCAATCCATCGATCCTACTACTATACAAAAGTATACATTTTTTAAAAGGCTAGAGGGCGGGGCAGTCTAGCTAGGTCGATTTCAAGAGAGGCGAGGGCCTTTATGATTTGACGGCTCATTACTGCTGGAAGGCGGGGCCTTGTGATTTGACTGCTCGTATAAATGTGCCAACGACCTGAGGAGGAGCAAAGAACCGTGCGGTATACTCAAGTTTTCCACTGGAGTACAACAGAGGAGCATGAAACATGGCAGCCCAGTGCCATATCCTCTACTCTCTACTCTTATTATATATTACTAGCAAGAGGCATTGTTCTATTGGTGATAAAGAATGATCTAATTTGCTAGTCATCTCATTTTTAGCATTGTTCTATTCATGCCTCGCACAGAAGGTGACACGTGCGGCGAAACACCCGAAGCAAAAGAATAAACACAGGAGCAAAAGAAGAAGGAAGATTATCACCCCAAAAAAAGAAGGAAGACGCACACACAAGTCTGGGGCGCTACTCTCACTACATGAACGGTTGCTGCCCGCGGAGTCGTAACTGCTTCTTCATCGCCTCCACGACCTCCATCTCCTTGCACGTCTCCTCCGCCATCTTCTTCATTGTGTCCATGACGCGGGATTTCTCGACGTGAGCCATCATCATCTGTTCCACGGCCGCATTACGTACGTTGACAGCAGCCGGGTGCTCGATGGGGAGCTTCGCCAACTCCTCCTTCTGTTCCATGACGAGGGCCTGCAGCATCTTCATCGAGGAACTACTATTCCCATGCAACTTCTTCTAGCCGTCATTCTCCTCCGTCAGCAGGTCGAGCTTGTGGTAGAGCTTTGCCTTGTCCTCCTGAAGTTGCAGGATTTTGCCGGTCGCCTTCTTCTCCGAGTTTCTTCAGCAGCATCACCAAGCCGGCGATCAACTCCCCCTACTCATTGAGCTCAGCGGGCATGTTGTCAAGGCTCTCCTTCAGCAGCTCCACCAAGCCGTGGATGAACTCCTTCTGCTTATTGAGGTCATTATTGAGCTGATCGGGCATGCCGTCGAGGGATAACGACTCCAGCAACGCCAGCTCGGCATGTTCGCCTCCGCGGCTAGGGCGCTCCTGGGAGCCATCGCCTGCCCGTGAGAGATCTTTTGAGGTCTCTGCGTGGCGGCGAACCCTCTTTTTTCTGCAGCCTTGGTTGCCGCTCCCTTGTTACGAGTAGTTCTCGACCTAGAGCTCTGCACACTGGCCATGGCAAGGACGTACGAAGAAGGAGCACTTATGAGGAGGAAGGTAGAGTAATTTTCGGTTAGGTAGTTCCCCTTTTTATAACCTAAGTACTAGCACTAGTACTAAAACCTGCATAGTGGGAACACGTTCAGGTTTGGTACGTACTGGTAGGTGTGAGCAGGCTTGCACTTAATTGTAGCACTAGTACTTTGGAATGTGATGGGAACAAGGTAAAGATTAATTGATGGTTTTGGTTTCGAGGCCCGAAACAGCTCCCGATGAGTTTAGTGGAACATAAATTTCAAGTACTCCCGATGAGTTTAGTAGAACATAAATTGTTTAACATAAAAAATATATCATTAAAAAATAGAATATTTGAAGTTTGTAATGATATATTTTTTGTAATGTATGCCTCTTATTAAGTTGGTAAAATTAACGACCTAGGTACACGTGCAAGACTTGTAAACTGAGATAGAGGGAGTACTACACTGCTCAAATGCGGTCGCACAAGTCAGTGATGTAACTGGTCGTACATGTCAGACCAAGCTGATGCGTGTCCCTTCGGTGAGACGGGGGTCCGACCGACCGTTTGTTGGTGCAACCGATCGTAAAGTACTTACGCGATGGAGACTTCTGGTTGTGGCTTCGGTTGATTGTCACGACCAAGCATTCTAAAACTAGTGATAAATCAATTACCATCTTTTTTCAAACGACCAAGTATTTTTTACAGGAACACAATACATATAGATGGAGTGATTGTCAAGGTTGCAAACCGACATAGCATTGCAAGTTCACCGCAGCAGCAACCGACTAGGTCACTGCATCATTGGCGGGGAAGGCGGGAATCTCACCTCGCCTACGATGCATGCCCAGCGGCGCCACCGCAACTGCTCCCAGGATTTGGCTTCTCCTACCGCCCATTTGAACAGTTGCACTGGCTGCTCATGCCATTGCACATGCATGCACGTTGTTTCCTCCACAATCGACTCCGTGAATATGATCTCTGCCATTAGCCCTAGCTCGAAATCAAGGCGACGCTGCCAGATGCTGACATCCCTCAGCATCTCTCCCCTGAGATCGACTTGCGCCTCCGCCTTGTGTGGCGCCAGGCACAGCTCCTTGGAACTTCTCTCCAATCGATGCGATGCTTCCTCGATCCGATTTTCCCTTGCTGCCCACCACCGGAAACATAGCCCTGTCATGTCCTCTGGCGCCACCGATCTATGATTTCAGAGCAATGGATCCCCCTCTAAAACACATGTGGGTTTCACTCAATGGTGGCAGTGCTGCGGGCCGCAGCGAGAGTGCAGCCCATGCGATCCTGGGATCTAAGGGATTATCCATGGCGGGATCCGGTGGGCGAGGCGGGGAGGCGATCCTAGGCGCTGGGAGAGCCCTACGATGCTAAGATAAAGATAGTACTACTCCACTCCATCCATATTTAAATACAAAGGCCACCAACAGTAGCCCTGGCAAAAATTGATCATGCTGCCTGCGTCCTGGTTTATTGGCCCCCTTTTTTTGTGCCACTTTTTATGACATGCATAAATATTAAGTTACTTACAAATATGGTAAAAAATTGGCACAAAAAATGAACGAGACCAATGGAAGTACTGGCACCCCATGATTTAACTACTCGCATACACGCACTGTAGTAATGTCTTTCTTCCGCCCACACGTCCACTCAATTTGCATGCGCTGTATTAATTAACCATCAATGAAATGAAGGACTTTACACGTGTCAAATTATCACATGGAGTGGATCTTCATAAAAAAATGCATCGCCCCGTGTACCCGCGTGTGCGTGCGAGGGAATGAGTGCGTACGTGGCGTGAGTGCGCATCTTCATGTCGTGCATGTACCGCCAGTGTGGCTCAGAGAGGACGAGTACATTCTTCTGGAAGCAGCAGCACGTCACTGTGATCAATCCACACAAGGAGGTCGCGACAATGCCTCCACATGTGCCACATAGCTTCATGAACTGTAAGAGAGACACTGTGTAGCGTGCCATTGGAATTCTAATTTACGTGTTTGCACATACTCGAAGTACTAGTAAGGTACACGTGCATTGCACGCATCAGATTTGGCAAACAAATTATGAATAAATACCACACTATAGCATGTAAGCTCTGAGTCATATATGCCTGATGTAGACCTTCATTTAATTTTTATAGTTCATCTCATTCAAAATAAATTAGTTTTTATAAAAAAGCTAGGGCCTCTTTGATTCATAAGATTTCCAAAACGTGGGAATAGGAAAAACTTGGGATTATAGTGGAATGTCGTCTTGAATCCTATAGGATTGTACGAGTGTTTGATTGTGCATAGAAAAAACGCAGGATTCTTTCAAAGTGTTTTGAGTGGATGGGATGTTTCCTATGAAATCTAGTGCAAATGAATCCTATGACAAAATTTCTATGGTTTACAATCCTACGAATCAAACAACCAAGATAGGAAAAATTCCTAAGGAGTATAATCCTCCAAAATTCCTTTGAGAATCCTTTGAATCAAAGAAGCCCTCAATCTATTTTATGATTCATGGAATTGTGCGTTGTAAAGCATAAAGTAAAAACAAATAATGGCAATTCAACTAGAAAAAAAAGTTTGGGCAGTTATGATATGGAAGATTCTAGAACAAAGGAGAAGCACTTGTGTTTTGAGGTTTGTGCATTATGCTTAAGTTCAACCATGGAGTCCGCTAGATTGTACATGTGGCAAAATCTGGTGGGGGGCTAGAAGATGGTGCGAGGGGCCAAGTGGAGGGAGACTATGAAGGAGTGCACAAGTGCGAGATCGATATTTGAAGAGAGGGGGCGAGAACGTGCGCTGTTGCGCGCAGTGGCGAAGCCATGAAAAATAAATGAGCTAGGGGGCCAAGCATTGCTAATCCTGTACGAGGAGGGCCAATTCATCAACTTAAACCATTTTACCAGCAATTGTCTAAAGATCACATTCATATTAGCCTCGATATATAGTGATGTTAGGGAGGGCAGGGCCCTTGCTGCCCCCTGTCTTCGCCATTGTGCGCGTGTCTGAGAGATGAAGCGGAGGCATGGATGGTGAGAGGGGGATGTTGGATGTATAATTAATGTGGGTGTATTAGCTATGTAATCCTATATAGAGAGGTATAGATTTATCGATGTGGACGTGGGAAAGAGGGTGAGACCTCACTAGATATATAAATTGATCGATTTGTGTGGAAAACTATGAAAGACCTAGCTATATACACACACACATAGAGGAACATCGATCGTTGCGCATGCACGTGAGAGACAAAGAATACCCGATATGATGGGGAGGGGGAGGTGTGTGTGTGTATGCATGCATGGGAGACCGGCCTGAAGAAAAAGATTGCATGTGTGCGATGGATAATGCCGACTGGTATTGTGTGTGCATGCATGTACGAGATAAAGTTAATGGTACAATTATAAAGACAAGATGATTGTGTGGGTGTAAAGGACTAGGTGATGTCATAATCAATGTAAAGTAGAATTCAAATATTTGAATAAGAGATCATGATGTTTGAAACCCATGCATGCATGAATATAGCTGAGATATGTGTGATGTGGTTTGGAAACGAGCATGTTGTACTGTATACACATTGAACAAGGTCAGACTGATTTGTATTTGAGATATCGATAGCAGACATCGTTTGGCCACATTGCATCCGTGCATGGACAGACTATTCTAATTGGAGATGATGGGTGGCTTTCGCATCACATATCCATATCTATACCCCTATATATATTATATTTTATATTTTTTATATAGTGTGCGGATAACTTTAACTTTGAAAGATGGTCGTTGGATGAGGCCAATCCAATGGTGCAGAGATGGCAAATTTGAGCACAACTCGCCATTGGATATCATCTAGATTCCACCAGATTTTGCCACATGTACAATCTAGAAGACTCCATGGTTGAACTTAAGCATAATGCACAAACCTCAATACACAAGCACTTCTTTGTTCTAGAATCTTCCGTATCAGAATTGCTCAAATGTTTTTCTACATGATTTGCCATCATTTGTTTTTACTTTATGCCTCGCAACACACAATTCCACGAATCTTAAAATAGATTAGCTTTCTTATGAAAACTAGATGATTTTGAATGAAATGAACTATAAGAATTGAACAAACATCTACATCATGCATATATGACTCAAAGCTTACATGCTATAATGTGGTATTTATTCATAATTTGGTTGCCAAATCTCATGCAACGTGTACCCTACTAGTCTATATGGTGTTTGTGTGTGTGTTGTGCTTGTTAAACACATTGTACGTAGTATATAATACATGGTTTAGATTCTGAACATCTAGCTAAAGCATAATGTACTATGATTTGAATTCAACATAAAATCTATACATATATTTGAATTTGAGATCGTATGTACATGTAGTTCGTATTTATATAGGAATTTACTTCTCCTATATTCATGTCATGTGTTGTGAAGATAATATTTAGATGGTTGTATAACTAACCCGAGTACAATCCCATTCAAACAGGGAAAATGTACTCAAATTTAGTCCATATGCTAGACAACACACATTGTTTTTTTATTGTTGAGGGAAGTGCAAATTGTTTTGGTACTGTACTCGTTATGTTTGTTGTCCTGATTTTTTTAGTTTTTTTGTTGTATTTGAATGCATTTCTAGTAATATAGTAAAACAGGACATAGCTCTCTCTAGTGATGAGGTGCGAATTGTCTTTTTTTGGTACACGTTAAGCTTGTTCTCCCGAAATTTCAAGCCGCGCGTTGTTATGCCAAAATTTCAAGCTAGCGTCTCTGTCTATCATGCTGCGAAACTCTTGCCTCTTCAACCTGTGCCTTGTTACCCTAAAATATTTAAGATATATCTTTGTCTTGTTGTGCTCCAACAACTCCCTCCATCTCAACCCGCGCCTTGCTATTCCAAAATTACAACGCGCGCGAAAACACCCACCTCCTGTGAAATCCCAGAACGCGAAATGCCCGTGATACCCCTGAACCGAAAGAACCGCCTAGGTCAAATCGGTGGGGGTACTTTCATAACTTACCCCACATTTCAGATAAGCGCGTCCCTAAGCCATGGTTCCCCACACCCATCCCATCCGCCCACCTATTCGTACACCGAGGCCGTGAAAAACCACGAAGCCCCACACCCTCCTCCATCCGCCACCCAGCCGGAGCCTCTTCCCCGACGACGTTGTCCACAACAACACCTCGACGTCCCTCATCCACCGTACCGGATGAGGGTCCGTCATCGATCCTGTCGTCCCGCCGGTTCAGCCACCCCGTTCTCCACCTCCAAGGAGCTGCCCCGACGTTCCCCTCATCTTTCGCGCCACCTCCATTGCCACACCGCCATGATCACCTGCACCACCGGAAGAGCGTCATCATCACCGTTTCCTCAGATGAAGTTGAGGCCTAATCGGCGCCACCAAAGAGGTTGTACACTAATCGCCGCATTTTCTTCTTGATTCGGTCTCACGGTGCTACCGGCGCTCGGTCCCGAGCCGACACGGCGCGGCTCCATCCACGGCAGTGTCGCCTGCTACCTCTTGAGCATGTGTTGGTTTTCCTTGAAGAGGAAAGGCTGATGCAGCAAAGTAGCGTAAGTATTTCCCTCAATTTTTGAGAACCAAGGTATCAATCCAGTAGGAGGCCACACGCAAGTCCCTCGTACCTACACAAACAAATAACAACCTTGCAACCAACGCGATAAAGGGGTTGTCAATCCCTTCACGGCCACTTGCAAAAGTGAGATCTGATAGAGACGATAAGATAATATTTCTGGTATTTTTATGATAAAGATTAAAAGTAAAGATTGCAAAATAAACGACGACAGAAATAACTAGTTGATGGAAGATTAATATGATGGAAAATAGATCCGAGGGCCACAGGTTTCACTAGTGGCTTCTCTCAAGATAGCATACGTATTACGGTGGGTGAACAAATTACTGTTGAGCAATTGATAGAATAGTGCATAGTTATGAGAATATCTAGGCACGATCATGTATATAGTCATCACGTCCGCGACAAGTAGACCTCCTCCTGCCTGCATCTACTACTATTACTCCACACATCGACCGCTATCCAGCATGCATCTCGAGTATTAAGTTCATAAGAACATAGTAACGCATTAGGCAAGACGACATGAAGTAGAGGGATAAACTCAAGCAATATGATATAAACCCCATCTTTTTATCCTCGATGGCAAGAATACAATACTTGTCGTTTCCCCTTCTGTCACTGGGATCGAGCACCGCATGATTGAACCCAAAGCTAAGCACTTCTCCCATGGCAAGAAAGATCAATCTAGTACGCAAAACCAAACTGATAATTCGAAGAGACTTGCAAAGATAACCAATCATACATAAAAGAATTAAGAGAAGATTCAAATATTGTTCATATATAATCTTTATCATAAACCCACAATTCATCGGATCTCGACAAACACACCGCAAAAAGAGTTACATCGAATAGATATCCAAGAATATCAAGGAGAACTTTGTATTGAGATCCAAAGAGAGAGAAGAAGCCATCTAGCTAATAACTAGGGACCCGAAGGTCTGAGGTAACCTACTCACACATCATCGGAGAGGCTATGGTATTGATGTAGAAGCCCTCCGTGATTGATGCCCCCTCCGGCGGAGCGCTGGAAAAGGCCCCAAGACGGGATCTCACGGGTACAGAAGGTTGCGGCGGTGGAAATAGGGTTTCGTGGCGCTCCTGGATGTTTTCGGGGCACGTAGGTATATATAGGAGGAAGAAGTAGGTCGGTGGAGCTACGAGGGGCCCACGAGGGTGGGGGCGCGCCTCCCTGCCTCGTGGCCTCCTTGTTCGCTTCTTGACGTCCACTCCAAGTCCTCTAGATCACGTTTGTTCCGAAAATCACGCTCCTGAAGGTTTCATTCCGTTTAGACTCCGTTTGATATTCCTTTTTTGCGAAACACTGAAATAGGCAAAAAAACAACAATTTGCACTGGGCCTTGGGTTAATTGGTTAGTCCCAAAAATAATATAAAAGTGTACAATAAATCCCATTAAACATCCAAAACAGAATATATAATAGCATGGAACAATCAAAAATTATAGATACGTTGGAGACGTATCAAGCATCCCCAAGCTTAATTCCTGCTCGTCCTCGAGTAGGTAAATGATAAAAACAGAATTTTTGATGTGGAATGCTTCCTAACATATTTCTCAATGTAATTTTCTTTATTGTGGCATGAATGTTCAGATCCTAAAGGTTCAAGATAAAAGTTTAATATTGACATAAAAATAGTAATACTTCAAGCATACTAACCAAGCAATTATGTCTTCTCAAAATAACATAGCCAAAGAAAGCTCATCCCTACAAAATCATATAGTTTGGCCATGCTTCATTTTTGTCACACAAGATGCTCTCATCTTGCACAACCCCGATGACAAGCCAAGCAATTGTTTCATACTTTAGTATTCTCAAACTTTTTTCAACTTTCACACAATACATGAGCATGTGCCATGGATATAGCACTATGGGTGGAATAGAATATGATGATGGGGGTTGTGTGGAGAAGACAAAAAAGGAGAAAGTCTCACATTGGCGCGGCTAATCAACGGGCTAGGGAGATGCCCATCAATTGATGTCAATGCAAGGAGTAGGGATTGCCATGCAACAGATGCACTAGGGCTATAAATGTATGAAAGCTCAACAAAAGAAACTAAGCGGGTTTGCATCCAACTTGCTTGCTCACGAAGACCTAGGGCATTTGAGGAATCCCATTGTTGGAATATACAAGCCAAGTTCTATAATGAAAAATTCCCACTAGTATATGAAAGTGACAAAACAAAAGACTCTCTATCATAAAGATCATGGTGCTACTTTGAAGCACAAGTGTGGAAAAAGGATAGTAGCATTGTCCCTTTTATTTCTCTTCCTTTTTTTGGCCTTCTTTTTTTATTTCGCCTTTCTTTTTTTTGGGACAATGCTCTATAAATGATGATCATCACACTTCTATTTATTTACAACTCAATGATTACAACTCTGATAACCCACAAGTATAGGGGATCGCAACAATTTTCGAGGGTAGAGTATTCAACCCAAATTTATTGATTCGACACAAGGGGAGCCAAAGAATATTCTCAAGTATTAGCAGTTGAGTTGTCAATTCAACCACACCTGGATAACTTAGTATCTGGAGCAAAGTATTTAGTAGCAAAGTAATATGATAGTAGTGGTAACGGTAAGAAAAGTAACGGAAGAAAAAGTAATATTTTTGGTGTTTTGTAGTGATTGTAAGAGCAGCAACGGGAAAGTAAATAAGCGAAGAACAATATAGGAAAAGCTCGTAGGCATTGGATTGGTGATGAAGAATTATGCCGGATGCGGTTCATCATGTAACCATCATAACATAGGGTGACACAGAACTAGCTCCAATTCATCAATGTAATGTAGGCATGTATTCTGAATATAGTCATACATGCTTATGGAAAAGAACTTGCATGACATCTTTTGTCCTACCCTCCGTGGCAGCGGGGTCCTAGCGGAAACTAAGGGATATTAAGGCCTCCTTTTAATAGAGTACCGGACCAAAGCATTAACACATAGTGAATATATGAACTCCTCAAACTATGGTCATCACTGGGAGTGGTCGCGATTATTGTCACTTCGGGGTTGCCGGATCATAACACATAGTAGGTGACTATAGACTTGCAAGATAGGATCATGAACACACATATATTCATGAAAACATAATAGGTTCAGATCTGAAATCATGGCACTCGGGCCCTAGTGACAAGCATTAAGCATAGCAAAGTCATAGCAACATCAATCTCAGAACATAGTGGATACTAGGGATCAAACCCTAACAAAACTAACTCGATTACATGATAGATCTCATCCAACCCATCACCGTCCAGCAAGCCTACGATGGAATTACTCACGCACGGCGGTGAGCATCATGAAATTGGTGATGGAGGATGGTTGATGATGACGACGGCGACGAATCCCCCTCTCCAGAGCCCCGAACGGACTCCAGATCATCCCTCTTGAGAGGTTTTAGGGCATGGCGGTGGCTCCGTATCGTAAAACGTGATGATTTCTTCTCCTTTATTTTTTCTCCCTGAAAGCAGATATATAGAGTTGGAGTTGGCGTCGGAGGAGCTCCAGGGGGCCCACGAGGTAGGGGGTGCGCCCTAGGGGGGAGGGCGCGCCCCCACCCTCGTGGACAAGGTGTGGGCCCCCTGGTCTTCATCTTTAGCAACAATTTTTATTATTTCCAAATAGACGTTATGTGGAGTTTCAGGTCATTCCGAGAACTTTTGTTTCTGCACATAAATAACACCACGGAAAGTCTGCTGAAAACAGCGTCAGTACGGGTTAGTTCCATTCAAATCATGCAAGTTAGAGTCCAAAACAAGGGCAAAAGTGTTTGGAAAAGTAGATAGGACGGAGACGTATCAACTCCCCCAAGCTTAAACCTTTGCTTGTCCTCAAGCAATTCAGTTGACAAACTGAAAGTGATAAAGAAAAACTTTTACAAACTCTGTTTTCTCTTGGTGTTGTAAATATGTAAAGCCAACATTCAAGTTTTTAGCAAATATTATGACTAACCACATTTGCAATAACTCTCAGGTCTCATGTTTACTCATATCAATGGCATAATCAACTAGCGAGCGATAATAATAAATCTCGGATGACAACACTTTCTCAAACTAATCATAATATGATATAACAATATGGTATCTCGCTAGCCCTTTCTGAGACCGCAAAACATAAATGCAGAGCACCTTTAAAGATCAAGGACTGACTAGACATTGTAATTCATGGTAAAAGAGATCCATTCATGGTCATACCCAATATAAATTAATAGTAATGGATGCAAATGACAGCTGTGCTCTCCAGCTAGTGCTTTTAATAAGAGGGTGATGACTCAACATAAAAGTAAATAGATAGGCCCTTCGCAGAGGGAAGCAGGGATTTGTAGAGGTGCCAGAGCTCGGTTTTGAAATAGAGATAAATAATGTTTTGAGCGGCATACTTTCATTGTCAACATAACAACTAAGAGATGGCGATATCTTCCATGCTACGCACATTATAGGCGGTTCCCAAACAGAATGGTAAAATTTATACTCCCCCTCCACCAACAAGCATCAATCCATGACTTGCTCGAAACAACGAGTGTCTCCAACTAGCAACAGTCCCAGGAGGAGTTTTGTTTGCAATTATTTTGATTTAGTTTGCATAAAGCATGGGACTGGGCATCCCGGTGACCAGCCATGTTCTCATGAGTGAGGAGTGGAGTCCACTCCTCTTGAGAATAACCCGTCTAACATGGAAGATAAGGGCAGCCCTAGTTGATACATGAGCTATTCGAGCATACAAAACAGAGTGTTTATTTCAAGGTTTAGAGTTTGGCACATACAAATTTACTTGGAACAGCAGGTAAATACCGCATATAGGAAGGTATAGTGGACTCATATGGAATAACTTTAGGGTTTAAGGGATTGGATGCACAAGCAGTATTCCCGCTTAGTACAAGTGAAGGCTAGCAAAAGACTGGGAAGCGACCAACTAGAGAGAGACAACAGTCATGAACATGCATTAAAATTAATAAACATTGGATGCAAGCATGAGTAGGATATAATCCACCATGAACATAAATATCGTGAAGGCTATGTTGATTTTGTTTCAACTACATGTATGAACATGTGCCAAGTCAAGTCACTTAAATCATTCAAAGGAGGATACCACCCCACTATACCACATCACAACCATTTTAATAGCATGTTGGCACGCAAGGTAAACCATTATAACTCATAGCTAATCAAGCATGGCACGAGCAACTATGATATCTAATTGTCATTGCAAACATGTTTATTCATAATAAGCTGAATCAGGAATGATGAACTCATCATATTTACAAAAACAAGAGAGGTCGAGTTCATACCAACTTTTCTCATCTCAGTCAGTCCATCATATATCATCATAATTGCCTTTCACCTGCACGATCGAACGATGTGAATAATAATAGGAGTGCACGTCCATTGGACTAAGCTGGAATCTGTGAGCATTCAATAAACAGGAGAATACAAGCCAATATGCTCTTGGTTAAATCAACAATAATGCATATAAGAGCCACTTCAACAATTTAATCATGGTCTTCTCCTATCGACCCCCAAAGAAAAGAAAATAAATAAAACTATTTACATGGGACAGCTCCCAACAAGCAAAAGAAGAACAAGAAATCTTTTTGGGTTTTCTTTTTAATTATTACTACTACAGCAAGAAAAGTAAACAAGCTAAAAGCTACACTAATTATTTTTTTGTTTTTCTTAAGGTTTAACAAACACACAGGAAGAAAGCAAGAAAAAGAAAATAAACTAGCATGGATATTACAGTGAAAGAGTATGAGCACCGACATCTAGCAATGAGTGTGTGAACATAAATGTAATGTCGGTGAGAAATACGTACTCCCCCAAGCTTAGGCTTTTGGCCTAAGTTGGTTCATTGCCAAGGATGGCCTGGCGGATACCCGTAAGTGTAGCTGGGGTCGTACTATGATGCAGTGGTCATCGCCTCCTGAGCTGCAGCGTGGCGTCGAGCTACCTCCACCCTCCTCTCGTACTCATTTACCTCCTCTCTGGTAATAACATATCTTCCTTTTGCCTGATAATCAAAGAAGGCAGGAGCAGGGAGAGTAATACGGACATCACGCCGTTTGTCAAAGATTAGTCGATACTGGAGAGGTGATTCATTCCTCTCGACAAACTGGTGATAGACCATAGAATTTTAGTCTATATAAGTAGGAGGCAACTCAATATCGTCTTCACGAACGTCCACATCAAGAAAATCAGATAAGCGGGTTGCATAAATTCCTCCAAAGAAATTTCCATTAAATCTATTATGATGCAACCTATGTGCAATAATGGCTCCCAAATTATAAGATTTCTCTCCTAACACAGCACTCCTAAGAATACTAAGGTCAGGCACACACATATGACATGCTTCATCTTTACCATTTATGCACCTACCTATGAAGAGGCAAAATAATGTATAGCAGGAAAGTGAATGCTCCCTATGGTAGCTTGTTCTATATCTCTAGATTCCCCCACGGTTATACCAGCAAGAAAGATTCTAAATTCAGATTTACGAGGGTCACTAACACTACCCCACTTTGGAAGTTTGCAAGCAGAAGTAAAATCCTCTAAGTCCATGGTATAAGATTTTTCATAAAGATCAAACACGACAGTTGGAGAACTACGTGAAGATGAAAATTCAAACCTCCTCACAAATGAACTAGTGAGTTGATGGTATTGGCTGCACTTCTCTACCTCAAAGCTTTCAAGATCAGCGTTACGCAAATATGCGTTAAATTCTTCATTGATTCCCGCTCGATCCATAAAATTTTCTGAAGGCCACTCACAAGGCCGCATTGGAGCGTCCCTTGGTGGCTCATCGTCAGCATCACGCATTGCAAGCCTGGGTCCTTGCTTCCTTGAAGAACCACCTTGGAACATTTTCCTAAACATATTTCTTCCTCTCAAAAATTTCTGAAATTTTTAGTAACTTCAAACAAAACTGAACCAACTTCAATAAAATTGATAGCAACTACTCCTACAAGTGCCTAGAGACTATATCAAGCATTAGAACTACTTGGAACCATATAAATTTGACATGCAAGCTCAAGAACATGGTCACCTAGGCAGCACAAATTTGCAATGAATAAAGCACTAGAACAAAAACTAATTGGACCAATGGAGGAGTCACATACCAAGGAACAATCTCCCCAAGCAGTTTTGTGAGAGGTGCTTTGAGCAAGGAGATCAAAAATTGCAGCAAAATGAGCTAGGACTCGTGCTTGAGCTGGATATTGGTGTTTGTGGGAGGAAGAAGGAGTGTATGGGTGCAGGAATAAGTGGAGGAGGGCCACCGTGGGCCCACAAGGTAGGGGGCACGCCCTGGGGGTAGGGCGCGCCCTCCACCCTCGTGGCCAGGTGGTTGACCCCCCTGCTGTGTTCTCAGTTCTAGAAATCCTCAAATATTCTAGAAAAAATCATATTTCATTTTCAGGGCATTTGGAGAACTTCTATTTTCGGGGTATTTTTATATTGCACGGATAAATCAGAAAACAGACCAAAAATACTATTTTTACTTTATTTCAACTAAATAACAGAAAGTAGAAAGAGGGTACAGAAGGTTGTGCCTTCTAGTTTCATCCATCTCATGCTCATCAAAAGGAATCCATTAACAAGGTTGACCAGGTCTTGTTAATAAACTCATTCCGAATAACATGGAACCGGAGAAATTTCGAATAACACTATGTTACCTCAACGGGGATATGCACATCCCCAATAATAAGAATATCATATTTCTTCTTGACAGTAGGAAGAGGAAATTCAAAACCTCCAAATATAATCGATGGAATTTTTCCAGTAGAGTTGGTACTATGGACTTGAGGTTGTTTCCTCGGAAAGTGTACTGTATGCTCATTGCCATTAACATGAAAAGTGACATTGCCTTTGTTGCAATCAATAACAGCCCTTGCAGTATTCAAAAAAGTTCTTCCAAGAATAATAGACATACTATCGTCCTCGGGAATATCAATAATAACAAAGTCCGTTAAAATAGTAACGTTTGCAACCACAACAGGCACATCCTCACAGATACCGACAGGTATAGCAGTTGATTTATCAGCCATTTGCAAAGAGATTTCAGTAGGTGTCAACTTATTGAAATCAAGTCTACAATATAAACAAAGAGGCATAACACTAACACCGGCTCCAAGATCACATAAAGCAGTTTTAACATAGTTCCTTTCAATGGAGCATGGTATAGTGGGTACTCCTGGATATCCTAGTTTCTTTGGTATTCCACCCTTAAAAGTATAATTAGCAAGCATGGTGGACATTTCAGCTTCCGGTATCTTTCTCTTATTAGTGACAATATCCTTCATATACTTAGCATAAGGTTCATTTTGAGCATATCAGTTAATCGCATACGCAAAAAGATAGGTCTAATCATTTCAGCAAAGCGCTCAAAATCCTCATCATCCTTTTTCTTGGATGGTTTGGGAGGAAAAGGCATGGGTTTCTGAACCCAAGGTTCTCTTTCTTTACCATGTTTCCTAGCAACAAAGTCTCTCGTATCATAACGTTGATTCTTTGATTGTGGGTTATCAAGATCAACAGCAGGTTCAATTTCTGCATCATTGTCATTACTAGGTTGAGCATCATCATGAACATCATCATTAGTATTTTCATTAGGTTCATGTTCATTACCAGATTGTGTTTCAGCATCAGAAATAGATATATCATTTGGATTCTCAGGTGGTTCAGCAATAGGTTCACTAGAAGTTTGCAAAGTCCTATCATTTTTCTTTTTCTTCCTTTTAGAAGAGCTAGATGCAGCAATATTATTTCTCTGAGAATCTTGCTCAATTCTCTTAGGGTGGCCTTCAGGATACAAAGGTTCCTGAGTCATTCTACCAGTTCTAGTAGCCACTCTAACAGCATAATCATTTTTCTTACTATTCATTTCATTGAGCAAATCATTTTGAGCCTTAAGTACTTGTTCTACTTGAGTGGTAACCATAGAAGCTTGTTTGCTAACGAGTTTAAGTTCACCTCTAACATTAGCCATAGAATTACCCAAGTGTTTAAGCATATCGGAATTGTATTTTAGTTGTCTAGCAAAATAAGCATTGAAGTTTTCTTGTTTGACAATAAAATTATCAAACTCTTCTAAGCATTGTCTAGCAGACTTATAGTGAGGAATATCTCCTTCATCAAATCTATAGAGAGAATTTACCTTTACTACCTGTGTCGGGTTATCAAGACCATGAGGTTCTTCAATAGGTAATGGATTAAGATCATATGTTTCTTCAACAGGCGGTAAATTAAGACCATGTATTTCTTCAATAGGAGGTAAATTCTTAACATCTTCAGCTTTTATACCTTTTTCTTTCATAGATTTCTTTGCCTCTTGCATATCTTCAGGACTGAGAAATAGAACACCCCTCTTGTCGGTGTCAAAACCGGCGGATCTCGGGTAGGGGGTCCCGAACTGTGCATCAAGGTCGGATGGTAACAGGAGACAAGGGACACTTTGTTTTACCCAGGTTCGGGCCCTCTCGATGGAGGTAAAACCCTACTCCTGCTAGATTAATATTGATGATATAGGTAGTACAAGAGTAGATCTACCACGAGATCAAGGAGGCTAAACCCTAGAAGCTAGCCTATGGTTATGATTGTGTATGATGATCGTCGTCCTACGGACTACAACCCTCCGGTTTATATAGACACCGGATGGGGTTAGGGTTACACAGAGTCGGTTACATTGGTAGGAGATCTTGAATATCCGCATGCCTAGCTTGCCTTCCACGCCAAGGAAAGAACCTTCCGGACACGGGACGAAGTCTTCCATCTTGTATCTTCATAGTCCTGGAGTCCGACTGAGAGTATAGTCCGGCTAGCCAAACACCCCCTAATCCAGGACTCCCTCAGTAGCCCCTGAACCAGGCTTCAATGACGACGAGTCCGGCGCGCAAATTGTCTTCGGCATTGCAAGACGGGTTCCTCCTCCAAGTTCTTCAAGAAGATAATGAACACCAGAAAATAGTGTCCGGCTCTGCAAAACAAATTTCCACGTATTGCCATGTAGAGAATAATACAAACACAAATTAAATCTGCTGATGTATTCCGCAGTGCGTCATAACACTGCGACCAAGCCTTCTGTATGGATTATTTTTACTGTTCCACCGCAGCACGTTCAACGAGGCGGTTTCCTTGGCACGTCTTGTCGAAGCAGAGATCGTGTGCCCCCTTTAACGGGATTCTCATTAATACGGACGTGGGTAACCCAACCGCGCCTTTTACCACGGCGCTTGAGCGGCAAGCGAGTTTTATGAGGCAGGTGGGGACGCATAACAACATCAGCCTATATAAGGGGATAAAGATCCACCTCTTTCACCTACGCCTTCTTCCTCCTTTGCCCATCCATCTCTCCCGCACTCGAGCTCCAACGCCCAAGTCCGCCCTTTCTCCCTCGACCTTCTCCAACAATGTCCGGAGCGGGAGGGAAGTGGATGGCTTCCTCCGTCACGGAGGCTCAAATTAAAAAGCTTAGGAAGGCCGGATATTTGTCCAAGGACATCCCGCACCGGCTTCCTGCGGAGGGGCAGCTTCTTCCTACCCCGAGGCCCCATGAGAGGGTAGTTTTTCTCCCCCATTTCCTCCGCAGACTGGGCTGTCCGCTCCATCCCTATGTCCGGGGGCTCATGTTCTACTACGGCCTGGACTTCCACGATCTGGCCCCGAACTTTATCCTCAATATCTCGGCGTTTATCGTCGTGTGTGAGGCCTTTCTCCGCGTCCGCCCCCACTTCGGCCTCTGGCTCAAGACCTTCAACGTCAAGCCCAAGGTGGTGTCCGGCACCCAGGCGGAGTGCGGAGGCGCTATGGTTGGCAAGATAGCCAACGTCCTCTGGTTCGATGGATCCCTCGTGGAGTCCCTAAAGGGGTGGCAGGCTGGGTGGTTTTACATCACCGAGCCCCATGATCTGAAATGGGTCGCGGCCCCTGAGTTCAGATCCGGACCCCCCACGCGGCTCATGTCCTAGAAAGAGATAGGCCTGTCGTGGGGCAACGAGGAGGAAGTGACTGGTTTGCAAACATGCATCCAGTCCCTGGTGGACACGCCAATCCGGATTGCCAATATAGTCCAGGTCATGCTCGTTCGCCTGATCCTCCCGTGTCAAGAACGGGATTTTACTTTGTGGGAATTCGACCCGGCGCAACACCAAACCCTCAACCGGCTATTCGACACGACGTATGAAGACGTCTGGAAGGTGCTGACCAAAGGCGCCGAGTCCCCTACATCCGCCTCCGAGGATCGCGGATACAGCTCGCAGCGCAACGCTGGTGAGGTAAGCTATCTATACCTTTGACAGGTTCGTTTAAGCTCTTCTACATAGATTAACTCTATGCGGGATCCAAAAACTCCCTTTGCCTTTGACAGGCGTGGCTGAAGATAGCCGGACCAATTAACTGTCCGGCTCCTCTGCCCGAAGACCCGGCCCCAGCTCTCTTGGTGAAGCTAATGGCTCCGGCACCTTACGTGGTGCCGGAGAGGAAGGCCAAGAAGAAGAAAACCACCGGGACTCGAAAAAGTGCCCGCAACATGGTGGTGTCAGACTCGTCATCTGACGAGTCCGCGACTCCCTCCGCTCGTGAAAACGAGGAGGAGGAAGAAGAAATCCCTCCCCCTCCAACGGGGGAAGGTAAGAAGAGGAAGGCTGCCCCAGCGGGGGCAGCTAAGGGGTCCAAAAAGAGTTAGACCCCTCCGCCGGACTACTCCCCTGACGCCAACGAGGACGAGGAGGAGTGGCCGGAAAGGACCAAGCGTCCGGCGAAGTCGTAAGTATTCGGATACCAGAGTAACTCATGATATTCTTTTACAGCTTTCCCTTACGTATGAATATAATTGTGCAGGCCGCCCCGGGCCACACTCAACATTTCGTCGAGCGGCTCCCTGGATTCGTCGGAGATGGACTCCGTCCCTCCCGCGGTCTCCCCCCGCAGGGCGGGTGACGCCGAAGCAGCGTCCTGCCGAACAGGGCAGGAGGAGGTGGTCCTGGAGGAGCCGCAAGGCAATCCTCAGGACCCGAGGAGTAAAGGGGATAAAACCCCCCAGGGCTCCCAGTCCGGCTTTGTGCCGGACACCGTGCCGGACTCAACCGTCCTGGTTCACGGTGGGTGGACTCCTTCCAAAAGGAGTAAGCCATCCGATCCGGCGACCTCTGTCCAGCCAGAGGCGCCGGACAACCTGATGGAGGCACTTGAAGGTGCCACCATCGACGAGGAGCACCGTACTGTTATGAGTACGGTGGTCCAAAGGGTTCAGTCCGCCAAGAGCGGACTGAATGCAGCTTGCGCTAGCCTTCTAACAGGCTTCCAGGTAAGAAAAAAATATGCTAAACTCATTACCGCATAGACAGTAGCCCCTGATGCTCTGTTCGGTGTTCGAAAGAAAAGCCGAATAGAGGATCTAATAATTTTCGCAGGAGTCTAACCATATAAAGTCAAATATGCGTATGCAGGCTTCCCTGCTGTCCACCGCCGCGCTAACTGCGCAGGTGGAAGTCCTGAAAAAGGACTTCGAGCGGTCCGAGCAAGAGCTCGGCCTTGCCAAGAGGCGGCTCGAGGAGAAGGAAGGTAAGATACCCCTCCATAATAAAATGTGCCAATAGAGAGGCTTGATTGCAAAAAATAACAGGATTGAACTGCCTATTGTAGGGGTCGCCACGCAGGTGGAAACCCTGAGGCAGGCGCTTATTGAGGCCGAGAAGAAGACGACCGAAGAGCGCACCAAACGAGAGAAGCTTGGGGTCCAATACGGAGAGGTGCAACAGGAGCTGCAAGCTCTCATGAAAAAACATGAGGGTTTGGAGCTTGACGTGAAAACGCAAGCCACCGAACTCGCCTATGCCGTTGAGGCCACCAAGATTGCCAAGGCCGAAGCCCAGAAGGCCCTCCAAGAGTTGGAGGATATGAAGAAAATAGCAGCGGGTAAGGCATTCTCAATGCAAAGTAGGAACATAAAAGTAAAGTACCTATTACTTACCCGAATCCGGAGTTCTCCAAGGGCGTTCTTCGATCTTCCCCGCAGTGCAATCGACGCCGCCGCATTCTTCCGGAGCGAAGAGAACAACTCGACGGAGAGTGTGTTCTGGTCTCAGTATTCTGAGGCCAGACACCCTGTGCCCTTGAGCGACCAGCTGAAGCAGCTGGCCGAGCTCCACAAGGCGTCCGAACAGGCCATGAAGGGCTTACTAGTTCGGCTGTGGCCTGGAGAGGCCCTGCCTGGGAGCTACTTCGGGCTAGTGCGGCGGCTGGTGGAGGCCTGTCCACGACTTGAGGTCATCAAGCGCTTTGTCTGCATTGAAGGCGCCCGGAGGGCCCTTGCCCGTGTAAGGGTACACTAGGGTAAGCTGAACGGCGAGAAGCTGGTGAAGGACGGGCCGCCGCAGGGGAAGGAGCATCGTAAACCCGAGAAATACTATGAGGAAGTTATTGCCGGATCCTGCCTTATTGCGGATGAATGTACCAAGGATGTAATATTTCAATAAACTCGTTCGTTTGTATCCTGTGCGCTGAAAACTTGTTCATGTGCGCTTTAAGCAATGCTTTGAATTTATAATATTGTTTCTGTGCGGCCGTTTATCAGTAATTGAGAGATGGCGAGTCGTCGGCTTCTGCCCCCATGCAACTAGTGCTGGGGTGTTCGGGATAAACCTGCGGGCTCTTGTTCCGATAGTTGGGTCCTTCGAGGGAGGCCCGCAGCACAACGAACCAGGCAACCGGACTATAATGCTTGAACACTCTCACTTAGCCATAGAACTTTATAATTTTAAATTTCGGCGAAGCCCCTAGTTCAGAAGGCCGAATTCGGGGCACTATCCACGCCTTTAGCCGGATTTAACCAGCTCTCCGCTCGAAAGCGGCATAAGCGTTTAAGGACTCGAAAAACCTCTCGAACAGCGACCGGTCTCACGCCCTATCATGACAGTCTGTTTTAGCTTTCTCCACTGAGGCGCTCAGCCACATGATCTGGGGCGCAATCGCAGTGGTTCTCCTAGTGCTACCTTAGCCGATAGAGCGGAGCGTAAGGTACCAAAACATAGGAGCCGGGCAAACCCAACATATGACCAAAATCATGACTCGGAGCCGATGCATATAGTGCTATAAGTTCAGGGTGCCGCACTTTGGGAAAGTGTGCGGACTTCTCACGACCAGATAAAAGGGTAATGAAGCCCCTGGCGTGGTTTGCCGTACCATGTTGTACGGGTGCCATCATGTTATAAAATAAACATATATAAAAAAGATGATAATGCAAAAAAATAGACTAAAGCTATGCATTGTTTATAAGGAGGCTGTTTGTTCAAGCCGAACGATACAAGTAGTGCAATAAGCAAAAAATACTAGACTATTTAACATGTCCTAACCAGGCGCAGGCCGCAGAAACTTAGAAATAGATATATTGCTCGAAATAGAGACCACCTGAGAGTTCCATAATGCGGCTTCGTTTTGCCTGCTTTCCTGGGTCTTGTACCGTCTGTGCGGCAGCGAAGCCGAACAGTTTTTACAGAGTCCTGAAAAAAGGAAGGAAAAACAAAGAATTTTTTTTGGCAGCCCCTAGTACGTTTGACGCCGTATTGCAGGTATGCCAGGAATATCCCCCTCCCCTGTGCCCATGGAATTTTGAGGGCGTAATTCTGTACTCTAGGTACTAGCTCTTTTATGTAGCGATGGCTAGGGTTGGGGCGTTGTTGCTATGCTTGCTCCGAACGCGCCAGTTGGTCGTGCTGCAGAGTACTCCAGGCACGCTTTGCATTGTCCGGCTTTTTAGCGGCCGGACTGGAGAGTTGCCTTAAAAGGCTGCTTTGTACCTCCGCTGCGAGGGCCGCCGTGTGCTCCTCCGTACGGATGGAGCGTTCGGTGTTTCCGCTGATCGTTATTACACCTCGAGGGCCTGGCATCTTGAGCTTGAGATATGCGTAGTGCGGCACCGCATTGAATATAGCAAATGCGGTTCGTCCGAGCAGGGCATGATAGCCACTGCAGAACGGGACTATGTCGAAGATCAACTCTTCGCTTCGGAAGTTATCCGGAGATCCGAAGACCACATCAAGTGTTATCGAGCCTGTGCAATTGGCCTCTACGCCTGGAATGACGCCTTTAAAGGTCGTCCTTGTGGGCTTGATCCTTGATGGATCTATGCCCATTTTCCGCACTGTATCCTGGTAAAGCAGGTTCAGGCTGCTGCCGCCGTCCATGAGGACTCTTGTAAGGTGAAATCCGTCAACTATCGGGTCGAGAACCAATGCGGCGAAACCGCCGTGACGAATGCTGGTGGGGTGGTCCCTTCGATCGAAAGTGATCGGGCAAGAGGACCATGGGTTGAACTTGGGGGCGACTGGCTCCATCGCGTATACGTCCCGTAGCGCACGCTTCCTTTCCCTTTTGGGAATATGGGTCGCGTATATCATGTTCACCATCCGCACTTGTGGGGGAAACCCCTTCTGTCCTTTGTTGTTCGGCGGCCTGGGCTCCTGCTCGTCATCGCTGTCCAGCCCCTTGTCTTTATGTTCGGCTCTCAGCTTGCCTGCCTGCTTGAACACCCAACAATCTCTGTTGGTGTGATTGGCTGGCCTTTCGGGGGTGCCATGAATCTGGCACGAGCGGTCGAGTATTCGGTCCAAACTGCACGGGCCCTGGTTATTCTTTTTGAATGGCTTTTTCGCTGACCGGATTTATAGCCTCTGAATCCGGCATTTACTGCCGTATCCTCATTGCTGTCGTTGCTAACGCGGCGCTTTGGATTATTTCGACGTGACCTGCCGCTTTTGTCCTTGGTATCCGGATTACCAGTCTTCTTCGATAAGTTGTTGCTACGAGCTAGCCAGCTGTCTTCGCCCGCGCAAAAGCGGGTCATGAGAGTCGTGAGGGCCGCCATGGATTTCGGCTTTTCCTGTCCTAGGTGCCGGGCAAGCCATTCGTCGCGGATATTATGATTGAAGGCCGCTAGGGCCTCTGCGTCCGGACAATCGACTATCTGATTTTTCTTTGTTAGGAACCGTGTCCAGAATTGCCTGGCCGATTCATCTGGCTGCTGAATTATGTGGCTTAGGTCATCGGCGTCCGGTGGTCGCACATAAGTGCCCTGGAAGTTGTCAAGGAATGCGGCTTCCAGGTCCTCCCAAGAACCGATTGAATTTGCTGGCAAGCTGTTAAGCCAATGCCGAGCTGGTCCCTTAAGCTTGAGTGGGAGGTATTTGATGGCGTGCAGGTCGTCATACTGCCGGATCCATACTGCCGGATCTGTCATACCGTCGTACGACTCGATGCTGACGGGTTTGAAACCCTCTGGGATTCTATGATCCATTACTTCGTCTGTGAAGCATAGTGGGTGTGCGGCGCCCCTGTACTGGGCTATGTCATGATGCAGCTCGGAAGAGCTGTGTTTGTTGTGTTCGGCCCAGCCGGATTTATGTCCGGACTGAAAATCATCACGTGTTGGGCGTCCGTGCGATCCATAGATCGATTTTGTTTGCCTTGCTTTGTCCTCCAGGACGTCTCGCAGATCTGGTTCGTGTTCCCGTGCCTTTGTGAAGCGGCAACGGGGCATGGCTTGTTTGGTTGTTTGGCAGTTTTCTCTGTCGCGGCCACGAGGTGGCCGATCTACCATGTCTTGTGCTTCCTCCTCTGATAAGGGGAGCGTCCTGCGCTTAGGATAATTTTTGGAGGGGAGCCCGAGTTCATACTCTTCGGCCGCAAGGACGTCTGTCCATCTGTCAGCTAGCAAATCTTGATTAGCCCTAAGCTGTTGCTGCTTTTTCTTTAGGCTGTTCGTCGTGGCTATAAGCCTGCGTTGAAAACGCTCTTGTTCAGCAGGGTCCGATGGTACGACGAATTCGTCGTCGCCGAGGCTTGCCTCGTCTTCGGAGGGATGCATATAGTTATCATCCTCAACCTCTTGTTCTGCCGCTTTCTCATGAAGGCTGGCTTCTCCATCTTCCTGTGTCAAATCATGCTGAGGTGGTGCTCTTCAGCGCTATCCGAGGTAGCATTATCCCCCGTGCCGGAATCACCATTCTTGCTTTGGCGGGATTTAGAGCGGCGACGATGACGCCGGCGTTTGGGAGGCTTTTTCGAGGTGCCATCCTCTGCTGTTCCATCGCCGTCCCCGTCTTTCGGGGCGTCCACCATGTATATGTCAGACGACGAGGTGGCAGTCCAGCGCCCTACGGGTGCTGGTTCTTGCTCGTCTCCTCCTTCGTCGTCCATACCGTCGAAGTCTTCGGAGCCGAAGTCAAGCATGTCGGTTAAGTCGTCGACAGTGGCTATTAAGTGGGTGGTGGGCGGGCTTTGAATTTCTTCGTTGTCTGAATCCCAACCTCGCAGGCCATAATTCGGCCTGGGCTCTCCTGACAAAGAGAGAGACTTGAGGGAATTCAGTATATCGCCGAAAGGTGAATGCTGAAAGATATCCGCGGCGGTGAACTCCATTACGGGCGCCCAACCTCATTCGATCGGCAGGGGCGAGGGAGTTTCGGAGCTCGGAGAAGAGTCCGGCTCCTCGGAGTCATGGGCCACGCGGAGTGCAGGGCTGTCCTTTGGCTCGATCGCCTTTGAGATCGCAGCCCCTGAGGTGACGTCCAACCGTTCATCCTCAACGAACGCAGCGGGCTCCGAATCGAGGGTCGGGGCCGGAGCGTATGCGGCCTCCAGGACACTATTCGGGGGCAGAGCTATATCGTGTCCCTCGAGATAGTGCGGCGCGCCTGGCTGTGGCTCGAATCCGTCGAAGATCAAGTCTTCGCGGATATTTGCCGTGTAGTTTAAGCTTCCAAACCTGACTTGATGGCCAGGGGCGTAGCTTTTGGTCTGCTCCAGATGGCCAAGGGAATTGGCCCGCAGAGTGAAGCCGCCAAAGACGAAGATCTGTCCGGGGAGAAAAGTCCCGCCCTGGACCTCGTCGTTGCTGATGATCAAAGGAGCCATCGGACCCAAAGGCGACGACACAGAGGAACTCTCAATGAAAGCACCAATGTCGGTGTCAAAACCGGCGGATCTCGGGTAGGGGGTCCCGAACTGTGCGTCGAGGTCGGATGGTAACAGGAGACAAGGGACACTTTGTTTTACCCAGGTTCGGGCCCTCTCGATGGAGGTAAAACCCTACTCCTGCTAGATTAATATTGATGATATAGGTAGTACAAGACTAGATCTACCACGAGATCAAGGAGGCTAAACCCTAGAAGCTAGCCTATGGTTATGATTGTGTATGATGATCGTCGTCCTACGGACTACAACCCTCCGGTTTATATAGACACCGGATAGGATTAGGGTTACACAGAGTCGGTTACATTGGTAGGAGATCTTGAATATCCGCACGCCTAGCTTGCCTTCCACGCCAAGGAAAGAACCTTCCGGACACGGGACGAAGTCTTCCATCTTGTATCTTCATAGTCCTGGAGTCCGGCTGAGAGTATAGTCCGGCTAGCCGAACACCCCCTAATCCAGGACTCCCTCACCTCTTCTTCGGAGTTGGTTTAGGAATGGGCTCAGGAACTGGCTTGGGAGCTGGCTCAGGAAGTGTCCAATTATTATCATTTGTCAACATATTATTCAATAGAATTTCAGCTTCATCCGGTGTTCTTTCCCTGAAAATAGAACCAGCACAACTATCCAGGTAATCTCTGGAAGCATCGGTTAGTCCATTATAGAAGATATCAAGTATTTCACTTTTCTTAAGAGGATGATCAGGAAAAGCATTAAGTAACTTGAGAAGCCTTCCCAAGCTTGTGGGAGACTCTCTTCTTCAATTTGCACAAAGTTGTATATTTCCCTCAAAGCAGCTTGTTTCTTATGAGCAGGGAAATATTTGGCAGAGAAGTAATAAATCATATCTTGGGGACTAAGCACACAACCAAAATCAAGAGAATTAAACCATATATTAGCATCACCCTTTAATGAGAACGGAAATATTTTAAGGATATAAAAGTAGCGAGATCTCTCATCATTAGTGAACAGGGTGGCTATATCATTTAATTTAGTAAGATGTGCCACAACAGTTTCAGATTCATAGCCATGAAAAGGATCAGATTCATAGCCATGAAAAGGACCAGATTCAACCAGAGTAATTATATCAGGATCAACAGAGAATTCATAATCCTTATCGGTAACACAGATAGGTGAAGTTGCAAAAGCAGGGTCAGGTCTCATTCTATCATTAAGAGACTGCTGATACCATTTAGCTAATAACCTCTTGAGTTCACAACTATCCTTGCAAGCTAAAATAGTTGCAGAAGCTTCTTTATCAAAAATATAACCCTCAGGAATAACAGACAAGTTTTCATCATCAATTTCATCAATAATATCAGTTTCAATAATTTCTTTCTCTCTAGCCCTAGCAATTTGTTCATCAAAAAATTCACTAAGGGGCACAGTAGTATCAAGCATAGAAGTAGTTTCATCATAAGTATTATGCATAGCAGAAGTGGCATCATCAATAACATGCGACATATCAGAACGAATAGCAGCACCAGGTTTAGGTGTCGCAAGCTTACTCAAAACAGAAGGTGAATCAAGTGCAGAGCTAGATGGCAGTTCCTTACCTCCCCTCGTAGTTGAGGGATAAATTGTTGTCTTAGCGTCTTTCAAGTTCTTCATAGTGACCAGCAGATATAAATCCCAAGTGACTCAAAGAATAGAGCTATGCTCCCCGGCAACGGCGCCAGAAAATAGTCTTGATAACCCACAAGTATAGGGGATCGCAACAGTTTTTGAGGGTAGAGTATTCAACCCAAATTTATTGATTCTACACAAGGGGAGCCAAAGAATATTCTCAAGTATTAGCAGTTGAGTTGTCAATTCAACCACACCTGGATAACTTAGTATCTGCAGCAAAGTATTTAGTAGCAAAGTAATATGATAGTAGTGGTAACGGTAACAAAAGTAACGGAAGCAAATGTAATATTTTTGGTGTTTTGTAGTGATTGTAACAGTAGCAATGGGAAAGTAAATAAGCGAAGAACAATATAGGAAAAGCTCGTAGGCATTGGATCGGTGATGGAGAATTATGCCGGATGTGGTTCATCATGTAACAATCATAACATAGGGTGACACAGAACTAGCTCCAATTCATCAATGTAATGTAGGCATGTATTCCGAATATAGTCATACGTGCTTATGGAAAAGAACTTGCATGACATCTTTTGTCCTACCCTCCCGTGGCAGCGGGGTCCTAGCGGAAACTAAGGGATATTAAGGCCTCCTTTTAATAGAGTACCAGACCAAAGCATTAACACATGGTGAATACATGAACTCCTCAAACTATGGTCATCGCCGGGAGTGGTCCCGATTATTGTCACTTCGGGGTTGCTGGATCATAACACATAGTAGGTGACTATAGACTTGCAAGATAGGATCAAGAACACACATATATTCATGAAAACATAATAGGTTCAGATCTGAAATCATGGCACTCGAGCCCTAGTGACAAGCATTAAGCATAGCAAAGTCATAGCAACATCAATCTCAGAACATAGTGGATACTAGGGATCAAACCCTAACAAAACTAACTCGATTACATGATAGATCTCATCCAACCCATCACCGTCCAGCAAGCCTACGATGGAATTACTCACGCACGGCGGTGAGCATCATGAAATTGGTGATGGAGGATGGTTGATGATGACGACGGTGACGAATCCCCCTGTCCGGAGCCCCGAACGGACTCCAGATCAGCCCTCTCGAGAGGTTTTAGGGCTTGGCGGCGGCTCTGTATCGTAAAACGCGATGATTTCTTCTCCTTTATTTTTTTCTCCCCGAAAGCAAATATATAGAATTGAAGTTGGCGTCGGAGGAGCTCCAGGGGGCCCACGAGGTAGGGGGGTGCGCCCCCACCCTCGTGGACAGGGCGTGGGCCCCCTGTCTTCTTCTTTTGCAACGGTTTTTTATTATTTCCAAATAGACGTTCCGTGGAGTTTCAGGTCATTCCGAGAACTTTTGTTTCTGCACATAAATAACACCATGGAAAGTCTGCTGAAAACAGCGTCAGTCCAGGTTAGTTGCATTCAAATCATGCAAGTTAGAGTCCAAAACAAGGGCAAAAGTGTTTGGAAAAGTTCAAACTCGATACTAGAACAAAATATGACTCTATATGAATGCCTCTGGCGGTGTACCGGGATGGGCAATAAATCAAGAGTGACATGTATGAAATAATGTGCATAGTGGCTTTGCCACAAATACGATGTCAACTAGATGATCATGCAAGGCAATATGACAATGATGAAGCGTGTCATAATAAACGGAACAGTGGAAAGTTGCATGGCAATATATCTCGGAATGGCTATGGAAATGCCATAATAGGTAGGTATGGTGGCTGTTTTGAGGAAGATATAAGGAGGTTTATGTGTGATAGAGTGTATCATATCACGGGGTTTGGATGCACCGGCGAAGGTTGCACCAACTCTCAAGGTGAGAAAGGGCAATGCACGGTACCGAAGAGGCTAGCAATGATGGAAGGTTGAGAGTGTGTATAACCCGTGGACTCAACATTAGTCATAAAGAACTCACATACTTATTGCAAAAATCTACAAGTCATCAAAAACCAAGCACTGCGCGCATGCTCCTAGGGGGATAGATTGGTAGGAAAAGACCATCGCTCGTCCCCGACCGCCACTCATAAGGATGACAATCAAAGAACACCACATGTTTCAAATTTGTTACACAACGTTTACCATACGTGAAAGCTACGGGACTTGCAAACTTCAACACAAGTATTTCTCAAATTCACAACTACTCAACTAGCACAACTTTAATATCACTATCTCCATATCTCAAAACAATCATCAAGTATCAAACTTCTCTCAGTATTCAATGCACTTATATGAAGTTTTTTATTATATCCAACTTGGATGCCTATCATATTAGGACTAATTTTATAGCCAAATCAAACTACCATGCTATTCTAAAGGAGTCTCAAAATAATATAAGTTAAGCATGATAGATCAATAATTTCTGTAAAATAAAACCACCACCGTGCTCTAAAAGATATAATTGAAGCACTAGAGCAAAATTGTTTAGCTCAAAAGATATAAGTGAAGCACATAGAGTATTCTACTAAATTCCGATCAATGTGTGTCTCTCCCAAAAGGTGTGTACAGCAAGGATGATTGTGGTGAACCAAAAAGCAAAGACTCAAATCATACAAGACGCTCCAAGCAAAACACATATCACGTGGTGAATAAAAATGTAGCTCCAAGTAAAGTTACCGATGGACGAAGACAAAAGAGGGGATGCCTTCTGGGGCATCCCCAAGCTTAGGATTTTTGGTTGTCTTTGGATTTTACCTTGGGGTGCCTTGGGCATCACCAAGCTTAGGCTCTTGCCACTCCTTGTTCCATAATCCATCAAATCTTTACCCAAAACTTGAAAACTTCACAACACAAAACTTAACAGAAAATCTCATGAGCTCTGTTAGCGAAAGAAAGCAAAAAACCACTTCAAGGTACTGTAATGAACTCATTCTTTATTTATATTGGTGTTAAACCTACTGTATTCCAACTTCTATATGGTTGATAACCTCTGATACTAGCCACAGATACATCAAAATAAGCAAACAACACATGAAAAACAGAATCTGTCAAAAACAGAACAGTCTGTAGTAATCTGTATCTAACGCAAACTTCGGTAACTGAGAAAAATCTACCAAAATAGGAAGACCTAGATAATTTGTTTATTGATCTACTGCAATTGGAATAAGTATTTTATCACGTTCTTGTGATTTCTAACAATTGTTTTCGTGAGAAGAAAGTTTCTGACTTTTTCAGCAAGATCAAATAACTATCATCCAAGAAGATCCTATAGGTTCTACATGGCACAAACACTAACTAAAACATAAAAACACATCTAACCAGAGGATAGATCAAAGATTTATTACTAAACAGAACCAAAAAGCAAGAAACAAAAATAAAATTGGGTTGCCTCCCAACAAGCGCTATCGTTTAACGCCCTTAGCTAGGCATAAAGGCAAGGATAGATCCAGGTATTATCATCTTTGGTAGGCAATCCATAAGTGTCTCTCATAATAGATTCATGAGGTAATTTAATTTTCTTTCTAGGGAAGTGTTCCATGCCTTTCCTTGACGGAAAATGGAATCTAATATTCCCTTCTTTCATATCAATAATTGCACCAATTGTTCTAAGGAAAGGTCTACCAAGAATAATAGGACATGAAGGATTACAATCTATATCAAGGACAATGAAATCTACGGGCACATGTTTCCTATTTGCAAAAATAAGAACATCATTAATTCTTCCCATAGGTTTCTTAGTGGTGGAATCTGTGAGGTGCAAGTTTGAAGAACAATCATTAAATTCACGAAAACCTAATATATTACACAAAGTTTTTGGAATCGTTGAAACACTAGCACCCAAATCACACAAAGCATAGCATTCATGATCTTTAATTTTAATTTTAATAGTAGATTCCCACTCATCATAAAGTTTTCTAGTGATAGAAACTTCCAATTCAAGCTTTTCTTCATAAGATTCCATTAAAGCATCAACGATATGTTTGGTAAAAGCCTTATTTTGACTATAAGCATGCGGAGAATTTAGCACGGATTGCAACAAGGAAATACAATCTATTAAAGAGCAATTATCATAATTAAATTCCTTGAAATCCAAAATAGTGGGTTCATTGCTATGTAAAGTTTTGACCTCTTCCATTCTACTTTTACCAATTTTTGCATCAAGATCTAAGAACTCCGAATCATTGGGACGCCTTTTAACTAAAGTTGACTCATCTCCAGTCCCATCATTATCAAGATTCATATTGCAAAACAAAGATTTAATAGGGGACACATCAATCACCTTTAGATCTTCATCCTTATTACCTTCTAGATCTTCCGGTTTAGCGGCCATCTTATTAACTAAGGTGGCCTGTTTATCTGAAATTTGGGCTATTAAGTTTTCAAGATGAGCAAACTGAGATCTCAAGCCATAAAATTCCTTAGACATGTCATCAAGCTCTTTATTCATGTACTCCATAAAGTTTTTTTGTTCATTAAGCTCGTTTCTAAAGAAATTATTATGCTCAAATTGCAAAGTCATAAAGCTTCTGACGTTGTTTTCAATTTCTTCCAACTTTTTAAGGTAAGGATAAACGTTTTTAGGCAGGGCCATTAGGGCAAACAGGCAACAAGAAGCAAGCGAAAAAGAGGCGAACGGAAAGAGAGGGCGAATAAAACGGCAAGGGTGAAGTGGGGGAGAGGAAAACGAGAGGCAAATGGCAAATAATGTAATGCGAGGGATAAGAGTTTGTGATGGGTACTTGGTATGTCTTAACTTGTGCGTAGACTCCCCGGCAACGGTGCCATAAATCCTTCTTGCTACCTCTTGAGCATGCGTTGGTTTTCCCTTGAAGAGGAAAGGGTGATGCAGCAAAGTAGCGTAAGTATTTCCCTTAGTTTTTGAGAACCAAGGTATCAATCCAGTAGGAGGCCACACGCAAGTCCCTCGTAGCTACACAAACAAATAACAACCTTGCAACCAACGCGATAAAGGGGTTGTCAATCCCTTCACAACCACTTGCAAAAGTGAGATCTGATAGAGATGGTAAGATAATATTTTTGGTATTTTTATGATAAAGATTAAAAGTAAAGATTGCAAAATAAACAGCGACAGAAATAACTAGTTGATGGAAGATTAATATGATGGAAAATAGACCCGGGGGCCATAGTTTTCACTAGTGGCTTCTCTCAAGATAGCATAAGTATTACGGTGGGTGAATAAATTACTGTCGAGCAATTGATAGAATAGTGCATAGTTATGAGAATATCTAGGCATGATCATGTATATAGGCATCACGTCCGCGACAAGTAGACCGACTCCTGCCTGCATCTACTACTATTACTCCACACATTGACCGCTATCCAGCATGCATCTAGAGTATTAAGTTCATAAGAACAGAGTAACGCATTAGGCAAGATGACATGATGTAGATGGATAAACTAAAGCAATATGATATAAACCCCATCTTTTTATCCTCGATGGCAACAATACAATACGTGCGTTTCCCCTTCTGTCACTGGGATCGAGCACCGCATGATTGAACCCAAAGCTAAGCACTTCTCCCATGGCAAGAAAGATCAATCTAGTAGGCCAAACCAAACTGATAATTTGAAGAGACTTGCAAAGATAACCAATCATACATAAAAGAATTCAGAGAAGATTCAAATATTGTTCATAGATAATCTTGATCATAAACCCACAATTCATCGGATCTCGACAAACACACCACTAAAAGAATTACATCAAATAGATATCCAAGAAGATCGAGGAGAACTTTGTATTGAGATTCAAAGAGAGATAAGAAGCCATCTAGCTAATAACTATGGACCCGAAGGTTTGCGGTAAACTACTCACACATCATCGGAGAGCCTATGGTGTTGATGTAGAAGCTCTCCATGATCGATGCCCCCTCCGGCGGAGCGCCGGAAAAGGCCCCAAGATGGGATATCACGGGTACAGAAGGTTGCGGTGGTGGAAATAGGGTCTCATGGTGCTCCTGGATGTTTTCGGGGTACATGGGTATATATAGGAGGAAAAAGTAGGTCGGTGGAGCTACAAGGGGCCCACGAGGGTGGGGGGCACCCAGGGGGCAGGCGCGCCTCCCTGCCTCGTGGCCTCCTTGTTCGTTTCTTGACGTCCACTCCAAGTCCTCTAGATTATGTTTGTTCCAAAAATCACGCTCCCGAAGGTTTCATTCCATTTGGACTCTGTTTGACATTCCTTTTTTGCGAAACACTGAAAGAGGCAAAAAAACAACAATTTGCACTGGACCTTGGGTTAATTGGTTAGTCCCAAAAATAATATAAAAGTGTACAATAAATCCCATTATACATCCAAAAAAGAATATATAATAGCAAGGAACGATAAAAAATTATAGATACGTTGGAGTCGTATCATCGCCGGCCACTTCCTCCACGGCGTCGCTCCCTCGGCGGCGACGTCCACATCAGTAGGAGATGTTGCTGCTTTAGCTCTTGCTCACGCTGCTGCTCTGCTCTTGCTCTCGGTCCCCTGCTTGGTCTGCTCTTGCTCTTGCTCGCGTTGCCGCTCTCGCTCTTGCTCTTGCTTGCGATGCTGCTCTGATTTAGCTACACTTCAGTCAACTGAATCGACTTTCGGGTCAGTCGATTTTCAGGGGGTGGGGGGGCTCGCCGGAGTTAAGGAAGAACCAGCCGCAACAGGGAGGGGGCTCACCGGAGAGGTACCCCAGTATCTATCTTAGGGTTCAGGGTGGGGGTGGTGGTCACCGGTGGTGGTGGGGCGGTGGCGTAGGGATCGCCGAAGAAAAAGCTCGGCATGGGGGGGCCTAGAGGGATGGCCGGGGCGGCGGCCGACCGGCGGTGGGGAGTGGTTTTGGGGCGGGCGGGGGGGCGGGGGGGCTGTTTGGACGGTGGTGGCTGGCGGCTCAGGGTAGCCTCACCTGCTGCTGCTACACGACTAGCTGCCCCGACTCTCGCACGCGCTGCTGCTACTGCTTTTCTGCTGCTAGTGCGTTCAGTTTCGACAGTTAAGTTTAGTTTAGACAGTTAAATTCAGTTTCCACAGTTAAGTTCAGAGATGAGCGGCTGATGTATTTTACATCTAGCACTTTGTGGTTATGTATTTTACGTCATCTATTGGAGATGCTATTAGAATTCCACTCAGGTTAACGTTGTCCCTCTTGTCCTGCTTTAGCCTTGGCGTCATACAACTCACCGAAGCTGCTCGAACGACGAAACCCTCCATCACAGCAGAGCTGTACCCCGGGCTCCATCTCCAGACGCCTAAGATCTTCTTCCCCTCCTCCAATAGCCAAGTCAGTCGGGTCATCCTCACCGACCAATCCTATCACGCTGAGATCGACATGGCTTCGCCAAAGAGGTTGTACACTTGTTGCATCTCTTTTTTACTCTACATGTTCTATATATTGTCCACTGAGCACATGTAGTAACGTGAAATGCGATTAGTTTCTCCTACTATATGACAAGCAGCGAGGTACCAGGCAACTTAGCTATCCGTGATGGACTCTCTTGAACGCCATCGTTATTAATCTCTGAGCGTTTGAGCTGTGCATATGTCGATGGGCCCGGGAGTTGAGCTAGTAGGGCAGTGGCCTGGGTCCAAAGTAATAGAAGTAGCACAAAAACATTTTTTGAGTGTAGGCTTTTCCTTGCTCAAGCCTGCCTACTAGAATCGTCAGTGCTTGAAAGGAAAAGTGAAGGAAAACATAGGAATTGGAAAGTTTCCTATGGTACTACTATTCATGAATTTGGTTCAAAGGAATGGAGCAAAGGAAAACTGTAGGATTTGTTCCTTTATTGTCTCCTTGAAAGAAAAACCGTAGTAATTTTAATTTCAACTTGTCCTCCTTTTCAAATTCCTATTCATGAAGCACAAGACTAAGAGATAATAGCATAATAGCATTATAAGCATACATTTTCTTATGGTTTGACTTAATCTCACTGAGGGAGTCCTAGATTAGGGGGTATCTGGACAGCCGGACTATAACCTTTGGCCGGACTGTTGGACTATGAAGATACAAGATTGAAGACTTCGTCCCGTATCCGGATGGGAATCTCCTTGGCGTGGAAGGCAAGCTTGGCAATACGGATATGTAGATCTCCTCCCATTGTAACCGACTCTGTGTAACCCTAGCCCCCTCCGGTGTCTATATAAACCGGAGGGTTTAGTCCGTAGGACAACAATGACAACAATCATACCATAGTCTAGCTTCTAGGGTTTAGCCTCTCTGATCTCGTGGTAGATCTACTCTTGCACTACCCATATCATCAATATTTATCAAGCAGGAGTAGGGTTTTACCTCCATCGAGAGGGCCCGAACCTGGGTAAAAACATCGTGTCCCTTGTCTCCTGTTACCATCCGCCTAGACGCACAGTTCGGGACCCCCTACCCGAGATTCGCCGGTTTTGACACCGAGATTGGTGCTTCCATTGAGAGTTCCTCTGTGTCGTCACCGTTAGGCTTGATGGCTCCTTCGATCATCGTTAGCGATGCAGTCCAGGGTGAGACTTTTCTCCCCGGACAGATTTTTGTATTTGGCGGCTTTGCACTGCCGGCCAATTCGCTTAGCCATCTGGAGCAGATTGAAAGCTACGCCCCTGGCCACCAGGTCAGGTTTGGAAGCTTAAACTACACGGCCGATATCCGTGGAGACTTGATCTTCGACGGATTTGAGCCCTTGCCGAGTGCGTCGCACTGTCACGATGGGCATGATTTAGCTCCGCCGCCGGACAATGTTCAGGAAATCGCACCTGCAACCGCTCCGACCTTCAGTTCGGAGCTAATCGCGCCATCCATGGACGGGTGGTTGGGCCCCGCCATGGATGCCACAGCCTCAACCGCGATCGAGCCGGATACCCTTCGCGAGGCCCATGACTCCAAATTGCCGGACTCCCCTCCGGACTCCGAGCCGCCCGCGCCCCTGCCAATCGAATCCGATTGGGCGCCGATCATGGAGCTTACCACCGCGGATATCTTTCAGCACTCGCCCTTCGGCGACATACTGAATTCACTAAGGTCTCTCTCTTTGTCCGGAGAGTCCTGGCCGGATTATGACCGGCAGGATTGGGATGCGGACAAAGAAGAAATTCGACGCCCACCCACCACCCACTTCATAGCCACTGTCGATGACTTTACCGACATGCTCGACTTCGACTCCGAAGACATCGACGGTATGGACGACGATGCAGGAGACGAACAGGAACCAGCGCCTATAGGGCACTGGAAAGCCACCTCGTCGTATGACATATATATGGTGGACACACCCAAAAAAAGGCAATGGCGACGGAACAGCGGAGGATGACCCCTCCAAGAAGCAACCTAAGCGCCGGCGTAAGCAGCGCCACTCTAAGTCCCGCCAAAGCAAAAACGGTGATTCCGGCACAGGAGACAATAACACCCCGGACAGTGCCGAAGACAACCCCCTCCAGCAAGATTCAGCACAGGAGGATGGAGAAGCCGGCCCTCATGAGAGAGCGGCAGACAGGGAGGCAGAGGATGATAATTACATGCCTCCCTCCAAAGACGAGGCAAGCCTCGACGACGACGAATTTATCGTGCCTGAGGATCCCGTTGAGCAAGAGCGCTTCAAGTGTAGGCTTATGGCCACGACGAGTAGCCTTAAGAAAAAGCAGCAGCAGCTTAGAGCTGATCAAGACCTGCTAGCTGACAGATGGACTGAAGTCCTTGCGGCCGAGGAATATGAACTCGAATGCCCCTCCAAGAGCTACCAAAAGCGCAGGTTGCTACCCCGATTAGAGGAGGAAGCACTAAAACCCACATGCCCAGTGTATGACGTGGCTGATCGGCCACCTCGTGGCTGCGATAGAGAGGCCTCTCGGCCCATAGCTCAAGCCGCACCCCGACGCCACTCCAAAAATGCCAAGGTACGGGGAAATACGCTGGATCTATGATACATATTGGAGGACAAAGCAAATCAAGAAAGATCGATCTACGGATCGCGAGGGCGCCCCACCACACGAGACGATAACCGTCACGCCGGATACAGTAAAAGTAAATCCGGCCGGGCCGAACACAGCAGACAAGATTCATTCGAGCTGCGTCGTGACATAGCCCAGTACAGAGGCGCCGCACACCCCCTATGTTTCACGGATGAAGTAATGGTTCATCAAATCCCAGAGGGTTTCAAACCCGTAAATATTGAACCATACGATGGTACAACAGATCCTGCGGTATGGATTGAGGACTACCTCCTGCATATCCACATGGCCTGTGGTGACGATCTACACACCATCAAGTACCTCCCACTCAAAGTTAAAGGACCAGCTCGGCATTGGCTCAACAGCCTGCCAGCAGAATCCATTCGTTGTTGGGAGGATATGGAAGCCGCATTCCTCGACAACTTCCAGGGCACTTATGTGCGACCACCAGATGCCGATGACTTGAGCCATATAATACAACAGCCAGAAGAATCGGCCAGGCAATTCTGGACACGGTTCCTAACCAAGAAAAATCAAATCGTCGACTGTCCGGATGCATAGGACCTAGCAGCTTTCAAGCAAAACATCCGTGACGAATGGCTTGCCCGGCACCTCGGCCAGGAAAAGCCGAAATCTATGGCAGCCCTCACGACACTCATGACCCGCTTTTGTGCGGGAGAGGACAGCTGGCTGGCTCGCAGCAATAATATAGATAGCAAATTTGTTATCATAATCAATTGCAACCTCCTCCAAAATAGTGGATTCATCATTAAATAAAGTTGTGACCTCTCCAAATCCACTATCATCAATATAATCATCATAAATTGGAGGCATGCAATCATCATAATAATTTTCTCATCAAAACTTCGGGGACTAAAAATATCATCTTCATCAAACATAGCATCCCCAAGCTTATGGCTTTTTATATCGTTAGGATCATGGATATTCAAAGAATTCATACTAACAACATTGCAATCATGCTCATCATTCAAATAACTTGTGCCATACTTTTTATTGACTTCTTGTTCTAAGAATTGAGCACACTTTTCCGATCCATCATTTTCAAGAAAGATATTATAAACATGATCAATAATATGACGCAACCTCAATTCCATTTTTTGTAGTTTTCTTTTATAAACCAAACTAGTGATAAAACAAGAAACTAAAAGATTCGATTGCAAGATCTAAAGATATACCTTTAGGCACTCACCTCCCCGGCAACGGCGCTAGAAAGGAGCTTGATGTCTACTATGCAACTTTATTCTTGTAAACTCGTGTTGGGCCTCCAAGCGCAGAGTTTTGTAGGAAAGTAGCAATTTTCCCTCAAGTGGATGACCTAAGGTTTATCAATCCGTGGGAGGTGTAGGATGAAGATGGTCTCTCTCGAACAACCATGCAACCAAATACAAGAAACTTCTTGTGTCCCCAACACACCCAATACAATGGCAAATTGTATAGGTGCACTAGTTCGGCGAAGAGATGGTGATAAAAGTGTAATATGGATGGTAGAAATATATTTTTATAATCTGAATAAATAAAAACAGCAAGGTAGCAAATAGTAAACGGGCACAATAACAGCATTGCAATGCTTGAAAATGAGGCCTACGGTCCATACTTTTGCTAGTGCAATCTCTCAACAATGCTAATATAATTGGATCATATAACCATCCCTCAAAGTGTGATGAAGAATCACTCCAAAGTTCCTATCTAGAGGAGAACATAAGAATAAATTGTTTGTAGGGTATGAAACTACCTCAAAGCTATTTTTTCCGTTCGATCTATTCAAGAGTTCGTACTAAAATAACACAAAGCTATTATTCTCATTAGATCTATCCTAGAGTTCGTACTAAAATAAAACCAAAGCAAATTCATATTCATAATACTCAATCCAACACAAAGAACTTCAAAGAGTGCCCTGAGATTTCTACCAGAGAAACTAAAGACAAGAATGTGCATCAACCCCTATGCATAGATTACCCCAATGTCACCTCTGGAATCCGCGAGTTGAGTGCCAAAACATATATCAAGTGAATCAATATGATACCCCATTGTCACCACGAGTATTCAATTGCAAGACATATATCAAGTGTTCTCAAATGGGAAAAACTCAATTCATCACAACAAGATGGAGAGGGGAAAACACCATATGATCCAACTATATTAACAAAGCCCGCGATACATCAACATCATGACATCTCAAGAACACGAGAAAGAGAGAGAGAGAGATTAAACACATAGCTATTGGTAAAAACCCTCATCCCTGAGGGTGGACTAATCCCTCCTCATCGTGGTGGCCACCGGGATGATGAAGATGGCCACCGGAGATGATTCCCCCCTCCGGCAGGGTGCCTGAACGGGGTCTAGGTTGGTTTCGGTGGCTACAGAGGCCTGCGGCGGCGAAACTTCTAATCTAGGTTTATTTATGATGGTTTCTCTATTTATAGGATTTTTGGGCGCCGGTTTCACGGTAAGATGGGCCTCGAGGTGAGCACAACCCACCGGGGCACGAATGGCCCACCAGGCGCGCCCTGGTGGGTTGTGCCCTCCTCGTGGCTCTTCTGGCCCTCCCATAGAGCTTCGGGGGGTCTCTTTTGTTCCAAAAATAATCATCAAAAAGTTTTGTCCAATCCCGAGAACTTTTATTTCTGCATAGAAAACAACGCCACGGTAGTTCTGCTGGAAACAGCATCAGTCCGGGTTAGTTCCATGCAAATCATACCAAAACCATATAAAATTGTTGTAAACATGGCATTAATACTTCGTAAATTATGGATACGTTGGAGACGTATCAGCGCGATAGGCACAACCTCACCCGGGATGAAAACCGAACACAGATGACATCCGAACTCTGTCGTGTCGTTGCCCGATACAGAGGCGCCACACACCCCTTATGCTTTACCGATGAGGTAATGCAACACCAGTTTCCAGAAGGGTTTAAACCCATAAACATGGAATCATACAATGGCACGACAGATCCTACGGTATGGATTGAGGATTTCCTTCTCCATATTCATATGGCTCGCGGTGACGATCTCCACGCCATCAAATACCTCCCCTTAAAGCTAAAAGGACCAGCACGGCACTGGTTAAACAGCCTCCTAGAGAACTCCATTGGTAGCTGGGAAGATTTGGAGGACGCCTTTCGAGACAACTTCCAAGGCACCTACGTCCGGCCTCCGGATGCCGATGACCTCAGTCATATAGTCCAGCAACCCGGGGAGTCAGCTCGCAAACTCTGGACTAGGTTCTAAATTAAAAAGAATCAAATCGTTGATTGTGCGGATGCCGAAGCCCTCGCGGCCTTTAAACATAGTGTCCGTGACAAATGGCTTGCCCGACACCTCGGCCAGGAAAAACCAAAGTCCATGGCATCTCTTACCGCACTCATGACCCGCTTTTGCGCGGGAGAAGATAGCTGGTTAGCTCGTAGAAGCAACACTACCAGCGACCCTAGCACCTCCGAAGCCAGAGACGGCAACGGTTGGCCACGATGCAACAAGCACAAGCTTAGAAGCAACAATGAAGATACCGAAGACACAACGGTCAACGCCGGATTCAGTGGCTCTAAATCTGGTCAGCGGAAGAAGCCCTTCAAAGGAAACAAAGATGGTCCATCCAGTTTGGACAAAATACTCGATCGGCCTTGCCAGATCCATGGCACCCCTGACAAGCCTGCCAATCATTCCAACAGAAATTGTTGGGTCTTTAAACAGGCCGGTAAGTTAAACAACGAACACAAGGGGAAAGGGCCGCCAAGCGAGGACGATGAAGAGCCTCGCCCACTGAACACAGGGGGACAGAAGAAATTTCCCCCTGAGGTGAAAATAGTGAACATGATATATGCCACGCATATCCCCAAGAGGGAAAGCAAGTGCGCACTAAGGGACGTCTACGCTATAGAGTCAGTTGCCCCAAAATTCAACCCCTGGTCGGCTTGTCCGATCACCTTCGATCGTAAGGACCACCAGACCAGCATCTGTCATGGAGGTTCGGCAACTTTGGTCGTTGATCCAATCATCGACGGATTCCATCTCATAGGAGTCCTCATGGACGGCGGCAATAGTCTTAACTTGATTTATCAAGACACGGTCGCAAAATGGGTATTGACCCATCAAGAATCAAGCCTACTAACACCACCTTTAAAGGAGTATTACCAGGTGTGGAAGCCCGCTGCACGGGCTCAATAACATTGCAACTAGTCTTCGGTTCTTCAGACAACTTCCGAAGCGAAGACTTGATCTTCGACATTGTCCCCTTCCGCAGTGGTTATCACGCACTGCTCAGACGAACCGCCTTCGCTCGCTTCAATGCGGTCCCTATTATGCTTACTTAAAGCTCAAAATGCATGGACCCCGCAGCGTCATCACAGTTAATGGAAACATGGAGCGCTCCCTCCGTACCGAGGAGCACACCGCGACCCTCGCAGCCAAGGTACAGAGAGACCCTACCAAGACGCACACTTCATCGGGCATCAAGCCCCTGGACAATGTCAAACGAGTCTGGTCCGCACTGCAGAACGACAGCTCGGTTCATCCAGAGCTGGACTAGCAATTCTGCCTCCGTCAAAACCTCCATCTAATCACGGCATATGTACAGCGCGTGCATAACTACGCACTAAAAATACCTTGGGCAAGGATGGAGGCACACTACAGACAAGGTCCACAATACGGCTCGACCTTATTCGGACCTTGATCTTCTTCTTTTTCTTCTCCTTTTTTCTCTTTTCTCTCTTATTTCAGGTTCTTTAAAACCTAAATCACTTTTCGGTGGTACAAGGGCCCTTTCCCAGGCCCATTCTATATACACGATCGTTGATCCTCTCAAAGGATCCTACACCAAGGTGAAAAGTGGCGCATACGTGCGGCAGGGTGTCCAAAGGCCCTTCAAGGCCACCTTTTCTTTTTTTAAGACCTGTATACAGCTTTCCCTTTCAAAAATTCTTGGCATGTAAAATAGCCTTGATGGTTATGGCATTCTTCTTAAGAGCATGTTTTGACGTATCAATCAGAGTATAATGGAAACAATTTTGTCCAACCCTATTCGGTATTGGCTTATTTCATCATCTGTATGCCCTCTTCACATTAGGTTGGAATATACACCTCGACATGATTTAAATTGCGAGGGGCTCTACTCGGCCACATATATTTTTCAAAAAAAAGTTGGAACACTTTTATAGTATACTTTGGCGTCCCGAATACTACATTATATGCATCGGCTCTGAATCATGTCTTTGGTCAATAGTTGGGTTGCCCATCTCCTATGGTTACCACCTTACGTTCTGCTTGTTTGGCTAAGGTAGTAAAGGGAGAACTACTACGATTGTGTTTCTGGTTCATCCGGTCAAACACCTCAGTAGCGAAAGCTGAAAACTGACTATCATGATATAGCGAGAGCTGGTCAGCGGTTCGGTGACTTACTAAATCTCTTGCGATTTTTTCGTATTGTACGAAGGACTGGTCTCCACCCTGTCATGCGCCTAAGGCATCCAAGTTCGGATAGCCGCAAATGCACCAGGGGCTAGCTCATAGTCCCATTGTCAAACTCCTATGGCTAAGTGAGAGTGATAAAGCCGCATAGTCTGATTGCCTGGTTCGCTGCACAGACACCTCCTTTACGGACCAAGACGTTGGGTCAAGAGTGGTCATGTGCTATTCCGAACACCCCCATAGTATCTACGTGGGGGCTGAAGCCGACGACTGGTAAACTTTTAGAAATAAAAACGGCTGCACAGCAGGGAAAATAATTTCAGATAAAGGCACAAATATATTACAAAGCCTTAGTTCATAAAACAATGTCTGGGCAGTTTGGATACATTCACTCAAACATGATATCCTTTGAGCATTGGCCCTCTATTAAACGGGCACCCTCTAGGATGTCTTCAAAATACCGCTCCGGCTTGCGGTGGTCCTTGCCTTTGGGTGGGCCCTCGACCGCCCACGACAGTAGCCTTCATCTTCGCCCAGTGCATCTTGATATGAGTGAAGGCCATCCGCGCACCCTCAATGCACGCCGAGCGCTTCACAGCTTCAACTCTAGGCAAGGCGTCGCCGAGCTGCTTGACCAGGTTAAAGTAGCTGCTAGGAATGGGTCCGGGTGGCCGCAGGCAGGCTATGATGTCCTTCATGGCCAAACCGGACATCCTATGCAGCTCTGTCAGCTGCATCATCTCGTTGTTCAGCAGCGCTAGCCATTCTGGCGCCAGGTACTGTGACCAAAAGAGCTTCTCCGTGGTGTTCCCCTCCTGGGCCCGGAAGAAATGTGCAACGTCGGCCGCACTCCTCGGAAGAGTCGCAAAGGCGTCTAGAGAACTCCATAGTCGAGTGAGCAAGGCATATTTCTGACTGCCGAATTTACTCTACAAAATAAAGGGCTTATCCGCCGCTATCTGTTCAGCCTGCTTGATCTCCTCGCGAGCCGCCCAGGACTCGGTCCGCGCCTCCTTTCCCCCCTGGAGAGCCTTGGCGAGATCGGCCGCTTGGGCCTTATTCTTCTCTCCCAAGGCATCACACTTGCCAGCGGCGTCCTTGAGCTCTTGCTCCACTTCGGTCACCCGCTCCTTGTATCGGCAGCGGGCGACGTGCTCGGCCTTTAAATCTGCGGACGCTTTGTCAGCGGCCGCTTGGCTCACCCGTGCCTGCTCCTTGTCTTGGGCAAGGGCGCTCTTCAGGGTCTTGACCTCGGCCGCACTACCTGCAATAACGATCAAGGCAACACAAGAAATTAGACTCTGCATTGGCATATTACTTTAGGTGTGTAAACAATTTTTCAAAAACATACCTTATGCCTCATCAAACCGCTTGTTGATGTGGACGAGATCCTCATCGGCCAGCTCCAGCTTCCGCTTGAGTTCGGATACTTCGGCCTCCTAGGCGGTCGCCGCTAATAGTGAAGCCTGTTTATCAAAATAGACAAGTACGTTATCTCCTGCGAATATTACTTGATCCTCTGTTCGGCCTTTTTTTCAAAAGCCGAACAGAGTCTTAGGGGCTACTATCTGTACACAGGCATTTTTTTTGCATAAGCGGCTAAGAATATTACATCGCATACCTCAAAGACTGTTAATAGGCCGGTGAAGGCTTCGTTCAGGCCGCTCTTGACGGACTGGACCTTCTCAACCACCGTACCTATCAGGGTACGATGCTCCTCCCCGGCGGAAGCACATTGCAGTGCGTCCATCAGAGGGCTCGGTGCCTCCGGATTAGTGGAGGTCGCCGTTGGAGCGGGCGCTCCCTCTTCCTTTAAAGGGGATTGCTCGCTCGATTCCAGAGCCACATGGGTCCTCGGAATGGTGTTCTGCTGGGGGCCGGACTGGTCGGGCCCCCCGTTGTCAGTCTCCATGGGGGTTGTGCCCCCCATGTTCTCAGCAGCCGAGGCATTACCCTCTGATGCCGTCTTGGCAGCCTCCCGCACCTCTCCGTGGCCCGGAGAGGCCCTTTGGGACAACACTTCGGTGTCGTCCATGGCGGTTGGCGGAGAGGCTCGCGGAGGCGTCTAGCTCTCCACCATCCCCGGCTCTAGCGAGTTCCCCGAAGATGATGATAGTTGGGGAAGATCGCGGGCCGAACTGAAGCACACAATACAATGTGTTAAAACTACAATCATACAGACCGGATATATGTAAAGTATCCTGGGATACTTACGATGCGGCCAGGGGCTTCGACCTGGGGCACCACTCAGGGATGGCTTCGGCATCTAAATTGGAGCCGTTCGAGAGGGATATTTTCCCCCTATTGGATGCCATCGCCTCTATGTCTACGGAGGCCGCCCTTTTCTTCTTCCTCCCCTTAAAGGGAGAATCACTTTAGGCCTCCTCCCCCTCTTTGTCTTCATCTCCCTCATGAAAGGAGGGAGCCTCGGTCTCTCCGCACATAGCGTCTGAAGTGCCTTTATGGCGGAGGCCACCTTTGGCCTCCTTGCTCTTCTTCTTGGCCTTCTTCTCCAGCGCGTGATACGGCGCCGGGACCAGCATCCTCGTTAACAGAGGAATGACTGGGTCTTCGGGCAGCGGGGCCGAACACTTGATCCGCTCCGCCTTCTTCGTCCAGCCCTGAAATAAAGGATGGAAGGCTCAACGTACTCTTTGATTGGTAAGCTAAAGTTATGTTTGAAAATTAAAATACTTACCGAGGTGGTCGGATGAGCGCAGTCGAGGTTGATGTCGTCGGTCTTCTCCGACCACGACTTCTGGGCCTTGAAGAGCAGCTTCCAGATCTCTTCATGCGTCATGCCGAAGAATCTCTGCAGTGTCCGTGGCCCTTCCGGATTGAACTCCCACATATGTAGAGGCCAGCGCTGGCAGGGAAGGGTCCGGCGGAATAGCATCACCTGGATCACGTCAGTGAGGCTAGTGTTCTTTTCTATCATGTTTTTATGCGCTTCTGCAGCATCAACACCTCGTCGGTTGACCCCCAGTCCAGACCCTTGTTGGTCCATGACGCGAGCCGCATTGGGGGTCCGAATCTAAACTCAGGAGTGGCTGCCCATGTGGCGCCGCGAGGTTCGGTGATGTAAAACAAGTCCTGTTGCCATATCTTGACAGTCTCCACGAAGGCCCCTTTGGTCCAAGTGACATTGGGGAGCTTGCTCACCATGGCGCCACCGCAGTCTGCGTGCTGCCCATCGACCACCTTCGGCTTCACGTTGAAGACCTTGAGCCATAGGCTGAAGTGTGGGGGGATGCGGAGGAGCGCCTCGCACACGACGATGAACACCGAGATGTGGAGGAAGGAATTCGGAGCTAGATCGTGGAAATCTATCCCGTAATAGAACATGAGACCACAGACAAAGGGATGGAGGATAAACCCTAGTCCGCGGAGGAGGTGGGGGATAAATACCACCCTTTCACTGGGCTCCGGGGTGGGGATGACCTTCTTCTTGGCAGGGATCCTGTGCGCAATGTCCGCACTCAGGTACCCCGCCTCCCGGAGCTCCTTGATGTCCTTCTCTGTCATGGAGGAGGCCACCCACTTGCTTTGGGAACCGGATCCGGACATGGCTGGAAAGGTTGGTGGCGGTGGGGAAGATCGAAGCTTGGGCGCTGGAGCTCGAGGATGAGAAGGCTGAGGAAGGAAGAAGGCGTGGGGTGAAAAGAAGGGATCTTTATCCGTTTATATAGGCAGTGAATATCAAGCACCCCCTCAAGCCTTAAAACTCGCCTGTTCCCAAGGGGTCGTGCGAATGGCACGGTTGGATTACCCAAACCCGTATTGATGAGAATCATGTAATAAGAGGGACACAATCTCTGCTTTGAAAAGACGTGTCAATGGAGGCTGCGCCTCAAAACGCGAAGCGGAAGGCCAAATAACGGTTCGAAATAATAAAGAGGCCAGACGTAACGTTTCACCAAAAAGTTGTCAGTAGACAAACCTTATTTTTGTTAAGTATTGTACCCTTGTGGTTGGAGATTGTGACTGTTATACAGAGCCGGATACAGTTCTCTTACTCAGAGGACTGCTTTAAAATATTCGAAGGAGGAACCCGCCTTGCAATGTCGAAGACAATATGCGTGCCGAATACATCGCCATTGAAGACTGGTACAGGGGCTACTGAGGGAGTCCTAGATTAAGGGGTCCTCAAGTGTCCGGGCTATGTGACATGGGCCGGACTGGTGGGCCGTGAAGATACAAGGAAGAAGGCCTTCCCCCGTGTCTGGATGGGACTCTCCTTTGCGTGGATGGCAAGCTTGACGTCCGGATGTGTAGTTTCCTTTCTCTTTTAACCGAATCTGGACAACCCTAGGCGTCGGCGGTCAAGGCATGTGGGATGTGGAAGGAGGAGGAGGATGGGGGTCAGGTGTGGATTACCTACCTGGATCGACGAGGCCGAGCAGCGTGAAGGAGGGTCGCCGACGAGGAGGCGGCGCTGCAAGCAAGGAGTGAAGGTTTCAACTTGGAAAAGAAGGCGGAAACAGGGGAAATTTGGCTTTTTGTAAGGGGGAGGGGTGGGGATGTAGATATTTCTGCGGAAGCCAAAAAAACTTAATCGGTGCAGCGATAAAACTGGTGTGCAAAGTGTCATCAGACACGGTGCCTTATTCAGCATTGCGTACGATATGTGAACATCACAAACGATTCATATAGCTTAACCTGTGTGTGATGAGTTTGAACGTGCAAATTTTGGTTCAAATTTCCCTGGTAACAATGGCATCCACGTCATTGCATAATTTGGGTACACAAAGGAGACTACAGCACACCCACACTTCTTAATCGAGCAAGTTCAGCAATTAAACAGAGCTAGCTGACATAAACATTACTCTAACAAATTAAAGACCGGCGCTCTTAATTAAACAAAACAAAGAGTACTACTACGGCTAGTGCTCGTCGATCTCCGTCGCCTCCTCCATGTCCAGCTCGCGCCCGACGATCTCCTGGGGAAGGAGCTCCATGGCATCCATCGCACCATACTCGACAAGCATCTCGCCATCCGCGTTCGCCATTTCTTTCGGAAAGGCCGCCATGAGCTGCACGTGGGAGACCACAATTTGGGCTTGGACGGGCACCGTCATGGCCAGGTATGCGGCGGAGGAACGAATGGCTGCTTGAACGCTCTTAGCGATTGCTAACTCTTCGGCCATCGGTTGCCGACCTTTGTCGGAGAAGCTTCGTTCGATTTGTGCGGTGACCGCCATGAGCTGGGCATGGGCGGCCTCGACATGGTCATGGGCGGCCTCCATCAGGGCTAAGGCCGCCGCTGCGGAACGAACAACTGCTGGACCACCCTCGCCAGTTGCTATCCCCGAGGCAGATGTTGTTGTCGCCACCTGAGAAGCAACAGCGGCCGTTTGGGCTGCCTTGGCCGCTCGGTCACAGATTGGGGTCGCGCTGATGCAGCTTGTTAGAATGTGCGGCTGCTGCGGTCGTGCTCTCCCGAAGTGGGCCAACGAAATTGCCCTCACGACGCGGATCCATGTCCCCATCTTTCACAGGCGATGATTGAACACTAAAATGATATTTGGGGAGCGAGCTAGTGTGCTTGACATGCCGGCTGTGGACTATAGCCGACGCACCTTCTCGCGTAAGCCATAGGCGTACTATACTCCGACAGTGCTACAAGATATTTTGTACTACATCTCACATGGTTGGTGATAATAAACTATGTGCGATCTACTTGATTTTTCATCTTGATTTGAATTACATAATGGGATCACAGGAAAAGGAGGGTGTTTGAATTGCTAGAACTTGTATCTGCAGTGAACATGCAACTATAGGTGTGTCATCAAAAAATTGGAATTGTTCAGGGTTCGTTTGGACATTTTTATACATTAACTTGGTTTTCTAGCCATTTCAGGTGCACAATTCAAAATTAAACTACATGCACACGCCCCGGTGCACCAAAATGGGTTGTAAAATCATATATGTGCCCATGGGTTTATGCTTATGTCCCATGCAAGAAATGGGGATGAATTTCGAACACCGCGGCACCATGGCTCTCCGGCAAACATTGAGGTACTTGCTTTTGTAATTCTAGTAAATCCAAAACCCGTCTGAAATTCATGAACCTTGGCATGCTATCATGGAATGGCATCAACATGTGGGGTAAAAACTATTGTCCCATTTGGGGCAGGTTATGGTATAAGCTTCTCACAAACCAAAGCTTCTCACAAGAAGCCTCATGGTTCTGTTAGGGAAACGTGTCACCTTTGTGGACAAAATGATATCCGTTGCCTCTTCTTGCTTTCAAAAAAATTTCTGGTGTCAATATAGAACAACATGAGTGTCGTGTTAAATTTTGGAATTTTTCGGGGATCGTTTGTAGATTTTTATATGTTAACTGAGTTTTCTAGGCATTTATGTGCATAATTCAAAATTGAACTACATGCACATGCTCCAGTGCATCAAAACGGGTTGAAAAATCAAATGTGTGTCCTTGCTTGCAAGCTTAGGTCACATGCAAGAAATGAGAATGAATGCCAAACACCTTGACACTGTCGCTCGGCCGCTAACATTGAGATACATGGTTTTAAAATTCTAGTAAATCGAAAACTCATATGAAATTCATGAAACTTGTCATGATATCATGGAATGGCATTGACATGCCGTGGTAAAATTATTGTCCAATTTGGGGCAGGTTTGGGTATAATCTCCTCACAAACCAGAGCTTCTCACAACAAGACTGATGGTTTAAGTAGGGAACGTGCCACCTTGGGGGATGAAACGATATCGGTTGCCTCTTCTTACTTCCAAAAATTTTCTCGTGTGAACATAGAACAACATGAGTGTTGTGTCAATTTTTGAGATTTTTCGGGGATCGCTTGGATATTTTTATACATTAATTGAGTTTTCTATGCATTTATGTGCATAATTCAAATTTGAACTACATGCACATGCTCCAGTGCATATAAATGGGTTCAAAATTGAAATGTGTGTCCTTGGTTGCATGCTTAAGTCCCATACAAGAAATGAGAATGACTGTAAAACACCTTGCCACCGTCGCTCGGCCGCTAACATTGAGATCCATGGTTTTAAAATTCTAGTAAATCGAAAATGCGTCTGAAATTTATGAAACTTGACATGCTAGCATGGAACAGCAACAACATGTCATGGTAAATATAGTGTCCCATTTGGGGCAGGTTGGGGTATAAGCTTCTCACAAACCAGAGTTTCTCACAACAAGCCTCATGGTTACCGTAGGAAACGTTTCACCTTTCAGGACGAAACGATATCCGTTGCCTCTTCTTGATTTCAATTTTTTTAGTGTCAACATAGAACAACAAGAGTGTTGCCTTAAATTAGGAATTTTTTGGGGTTCGTTTGGACATTTTTATACATTAATTGAGTTTTCTATGTATTTATGTGCATAATTCAAATTTGAACTACATGCACATGCTCCAGTGCATGTAAATTGGTTGAAAAATCAAATTTGTGTCCCTGTTTGCATGCTTAGGTCCCATGCAAGAAATGGGAATAAATTCCAAGCACCTTGCCACTGTCGCTCGGCCGCAAACATTGAGATAGATGGTTCTAATAAATCCAAAACTCGTCTGTAGTTCATGAAACTTCACATGCTATCATGGAGCGGCATCAACATGTTGTGGTAAATTTTTTGTCCCATTTGGGGCAAGTTTGGGTATAAGCTTCTCGCAAACCAAAGCTTCTCTCAACAAGCCTGATGGTTTCGGTAGGGAACGTGCCACCTTTGGGGATGAAACAATATCTATTACCTCTTCTTGCTTTCAAATTTTTTCTATTGTCAACATAGAACAACAGGAGTGTTGTGTCAAATTTTGGGATTTTTTGGGGTTCGCTTGGACATTTTTATACGTTAACTGGGTTATCTAGGCATTTCGTGTGCATAATTCAAATTTGAACTACATGCACAAGCTCTAGTGACGAAAAATGGGTTGACATATCAAATGTGTGTCATTGGGTGGATGCTTACGTCCCATGCAAGAATTGGGAATGAATTTCAAACACCAGGGCACTGTTGATTGCTGGCAAAACATTGAGATACTTTGTTTTAAAATTCTAGTAAATCCAAAACTTGTCTGAAATTCATGAAACTTGGCATGCTATCAGGCACCCGACATGCTGTGGTATTTTTCGTGTCCATTTTGAGAGAAGGCACACTCAAATAACAGCCAACAAATGCATTCTGAAACAAATAGCTTCCACTTTAACATCTCAAATGTTTGTATAACTTAAATCATGTGCATTCTGTTAACCATTCACGTGACGCCACATGTCTCTCTTTTAATGGATATAGGAGGTGCCGTGTGGATAGCTGCTTGACTGAACAGGAGGCGTGCGAGCGCAGTCCGGTGCGCAGGCTGACCGAGAGGCGTGCAAACTGTCGTCCAATATGCAGGCTCACCGGGAAGCGTGCGAGTTGGACGCTGTGCAGGATCACTGGGAAGCGAGCGCTTTGATTTCCATGGCCGCCCGCCTTGCTCGCATCCTCTCCACTAATGGCGCCTGAGCCGCTGTATAATACATGCATCTTACTGTTCGCCTCCCATTCCCCTCCCTGTCGCAGACCTCCACCAACGCCATGGCGCAAAAGGATCATCTGCCACTAGTCTTCCAGTTTGGTGAAGTCGACTCCGTGCCGGAGGAGATAGAAAATAAGGAGGAATGTGGCCTCATGGACATGGACCTGAACAAGCTGGGCGCGGCGGTTGATGCCCACGCGCCCGTCCCAGCTCCCATCCCCGCGCCTGCGCCAACGGACATCCCCGTAGCATTGACGGGCTGGTCGCCGAGCACTATCGCAGAGCTAGAAGCCACTGACATCAGCGAGGTCTCCGCGGACCCGCGCGAGCTCGTGTACATGCCAGCGCCAGCGCCCGTGCACGTGCCCATGCGCCCATGCACCCACTACAGAGCCGGTCCCCGTGCGTTTGCCTGCACACGCCGCACCCGTGCCCATGCGCGCGCCCCCCTCAACGGCATGGGTCGTCATCGTCGACCGCTACCTCGCAGCGATGCGAGTTGCCGTCCTCCCACGGCCCACCCGTAAATCGCATGACGACATGATGTTTGATTTCCAAGAGAAGAACATTACGTGCTTCCTTGAAGACTTCAACAACGGCGTCCCGGAGGACGACAACTACAACGCCAGCGTGGCACGCCACCTCATCCGCCGCCGGAATTAGTTTTCTTGGGGGGTTTAATACTGTATCAGTGTATCCCGATCATATGAATATAAATTCGTAGTGTGACTGAATGAAAGATAAGGTTTGAAGGAACTTGCATTTTTCTCTCTGAATGTACAAACTTATCAAACGATTTTCTTTAAAAACAACGTAAATGGTTTTTAAATATAAACACTCATCGCAAATGTTTTAGATAGAACACATGTATGCAAACCGACGGCTTCCCCAGGAAGCCAAGGGAAAATGTGCTAAGGAGGATTTGTGCACCTCTCGATCGTGAATGTTTTAGATAGAACACACGTATGCAAAGTGAGAAATATGGTCTTCCCTAGTAAGCCAAGGGAAAATTTGCAACGCAGGATTTGTACATCCCTTCAACGCAAACGGTTGTTTGGAATGACCCATGTGCAAGCATGTACAGACAATTTGGTAAAATTTTCATCTGTCATATTGGGTATATTGCCATTTGTCAAACTGGAAAGATTGACATTTGTTGATCTCATAACATTGCCATTTGTCAAGCTTGTAACACTGCCATTTGTCAAAATATGCAGCTAAAAATCACTAGCACTATCTAATTTTTGCAACTAAAATTCAGTAATTAAGCATATATTTCATTCATGGATTAAGCCGTCGTTCTTTATACAAACAGTTCAAGTCGACAGCTGACCAACCAAACTTTTCCCCAATTGTTGCCAACCATGTACTGAAATAGCTAGTTCAACTATCTATAATAGCTAATTTTAAGTACGTTGTACAGTTCCACCACATCTATGGTCAGATGAACTGAACAAAATAGCCCCTAAATACACTACTACGAAGGGGCTTTGTACTACTTCCCGCAGCCTCGCCTCGGCCGAGCACGCTCCGAAAGAGGCAGAGGAGGAGGAGCCTATCGACGAGCTAGAAAATTGCAATACAGTGCCTGTAACATCCCAATTTTCAGTTTGGATGTTATTTAGATCATTCATATGCATTCATCATTTGTGCATTTTGGAATTTTTTTTTCAATTTTTTAGCCTTGAAACCTTAAGCAACTCAAGGACCAATTGAGAGAGTTGGAGGTTTTTCTCTAAAATCCATTTTTGAATTTTCAAAAATTGGCAAATTGGATCAAAGTGATTTATTCAAAATATTTTTTCCAACAAATTTCAAATAAATAAAATAATTAGAGAAGATAATATGACTTCTTAAAAAATAGCAAAGAAATATTGGAAATTTAATTTTGAATAAAAATAAATTTTATTTTGATTTTATTTGCAAGTTTATTTATCTGTTATTAGTACTAAAATGTTTGTTTTTATTTTAGCCATTTAGGTCCAGAAAAATGTTCACATTAGCCCAAATATTAGGAGGGAATTATGTGAATTTTTCTGGAATTCTTAAAAAATATTTTTATTATGTTTTTCGCATTTTCCGTATCTTTGGGAAAATGTTTTAAAAAATAAAGAAATCTCGGACCGACCGGACCGGGCCGGCCCAGTTCGCCAGCCCAGCCAGCCCAAGCCGGGCCGCCTCGTCCCCGAGCTCGGGACGGAGTCCCGAGCGATCCCGCACGCCGCCGTGTCTGCCTCGGACACGCCCCGCTGTCGGGGGAAACGACACCTATGGGATCACGGGGATCCCTTCTACGGTTAACGGGCGCGGGGTTGTGCAAAGAGCGGGTCTAGTAGCCACAGCGAGATTTTACCCAGGTTCAGGCCGCGAAGATGCGTAATACCCTAGTCCTGCTTTGGTGTATATTTGAGTGTTCTTGAGCTCTGGAACTAGCTACGGTGCGTGTCTCGTCCAAAAGATCTAAATCCTCCCTCAGTACGGCTCGGGCCTCCTTTTATAGTCAAAGGGGTCGCCATAGTAGCACATAGGAGGTGGAAAGGTATGTACAGAGTACGAGCTTATCGCTTGTCATTACAGGACAAAATGCATTAAATGCACTACTTAGGTGTCCACTTGCTTTATCGGGGACGGTAACGAGGCCCGTCCCGTCCGTCGCCACTCCGCCTTGCTCCGACACGTGTCCAGGACAACGAGGCATGCAGCGCCATGTAGGCTGGCAAGCTGCTGAGCTGGCGTGGTGGTAGGGTCTTCACGAAGATCTACATGCCACCACGCAGGTGCTTGACTAGTTGATTTAGGAGCCGCGTACTGGCACGTGGGTACTTGCTTTAGTTGGTGGGTCGGCCGCTGAGCTGGGGCGGCAAGGCTTTGCCGCGGTCTTGTGGATATTCCCGGCAAGAGTCTTGCCGGGGCCTTGTGAGCACCCTCGGCAAGAGCCTTGCCGGGGCCTTGCGGGTGTCTTCGGCAAGGAGCCTTGCCGGGGCCTCGTGGGCATCTTCGGCAAGGAGCCTCGCGGTTGTCTTGCCTTTTGGTTCTCATCTGGGCTTTGTAGGCTCTTTATCTTCACAAAGATCTACATGCCATCATGCAGGTGCTTCCCGAGCCTTGGTTCCAACGTTGTCGATGGTGTCGGAACTCTTAGGCTCAAAGGTGACTGATATGCTGGCGTTGGGTGAGCTGCCCCGGCAAGACTCTTATCGGGGTTGCGTAGGCCGCCCCGGCAAGGGTCCTGCCAGGGGAAAGCCCATCTTGTTGCTTGACCTTCTTGCGCCTCTGACGTGGCGCTGCTCTGGTAGTCTTGTATTTCTGCTTCCCTCCTTTGCCCTGCTAAGTGTGGCCGTAGGTGCGGCTCTGACTGCCCGTGCACAAGTAAAGGGGTACAAAAAGAGCCCCTAATTTTGTACACCGACACCCGCCGCCGCCTCTCCCTTGCCCCCTCCTCCAAGCCGCCGCACCTCTCCCTCCCCTCCTTAAATACTGGACCCCCCGGCCCCTCTCTCCCTCAAATTGCAGCAACAGCAAGCCGCAGCCGCCGCCGGAGTTCGCCACCGCCCCTGCAAGCCACCGTTGCCCCGCCGCCCCGCTTAGCCACCGCCGTCGCCGCTCCACCGCCACCGCAGCCGCCGTTGCCGGAGATCCGCCGCCATCGCCGAACCGCCGAGAACCGCCGCCGAACCACCCGGTTTTTCTTTCGGTTTTTCTTTTAAAACCCGATCTGTTTTATTTAGTGAACGTACACTCGTTTAGGTTCTGTAGCAAACATATTCATTAGATTAGTTTCGGTAGCGAACGTTCGTTCGGTAGATTTTTCTTTTTATTTTAGTTTTCTGCTAGGGACCTATCCACTAGGTTTATTTTACACATTAGTCCCTATTCATCAAACGATCACAACTTTTTGCTCGTTTATCCAAATCCAATGAAACCAATGCCAAATTCTTCGTTATGATCCCCTCTATCCTGATAACCAACTCAAACATATTTTTGAAAGTTTAAAATTTGTTTTCAAATAGATTTGAATTTGAACTTCTTTTGATCGTAACTTGAGTTTCGTAATTCCGATTTAGTTGATTCTTTTTGCAAATAGAAGTTCTTGACCCTTTATGTTAAGATATTTTTCCTCGGTTTTCTTTGCATCTTCATGCTTGAGTGCTTATGTATGCTATTGTTTGTCTATGATAGATTTTCCAGAGTGCAAAGCTTGCTACTACGAATCTCTAGGGTTTACCGATCGTCAGCAAGACAAGTTACACTTTGATCATAGCCCTTTATTACCTAGTTTTATGCATTAGCTACATCCTCAAATATTGCCCGAGTAGGATTGGGAACATGTGGTTATTGCTATGTAGTTGAAGAGGTAGGAACCTAATACCTTTGATCACCCCGCGAATATACGTTATGCTCATATTGCTTAGCCATGCTCGTAGACGGGGATTGGTATGTGAGAGTCATGCAAGTTGTGAGAGATAATAACTAAGGGAAACTTAAGGTGGCTACTTTAATACACATCTTGGTGGATTGGTTGCGGGCACCTGGGGAATCCAGTGTTGTCCTAGGAGATCTCGGAGTACCCGTGTGATCATCCTATGGAATGCCACCCAGGCTCAAAGGGATCATAAGATTATCCATGCTAGAAACTTCCGTGTGCAGCCACAAGCCGTTATGGGCTCTGGCATAGTTAAGTAAGTTGTGGGAAACCTTTCCATGATGGGCTAGCAGATGTAGGGGAATTGTAGGTGTACCGGCCTATCTATCGATTAAGGGGACCTCTTCAGAAAAGCTATGTCTCGATCTTCCGATCATGGATGCAATCGAGTCTTGTGGGGAAAAGTGCGCAAACCTCTGCGGAGTGTATAAACTAATCATGGTTAGCCGTGTCCCCGGTTATGGACAATTTGAGTATCTGGTATTTGAATTATAGGTTGATCTCATCAGTTTACTTAATGAATTTGTTGGGTCATTATTATTACTTGGTAATTTCAGGATTGAGTTGGGAGAACCTTCTCAATAATGGCATAAAATTGGTAGTAAATAAAATCTATTCCTTTGTTGTAGGGAAAAAATAGCTTTATGCAAAAGTTAAACTTAGAGACTCCACCGGCCAAATATGCATGTAGTGATAGCTATTATTCATCATTGCTCTATAGTGTGATCTTGCCAGCATATTCCATGTGCCGACCTACATGGCTGCAACGTCTCATGTTGTAGAATTTTCAGACGAGGAGTAAGGTGCGATAGGTCGTTGTCTTGCACTCAGTTTTTTCGTGGAGTTGGATGGACTCATTTATCTTCGAAGCTTCCGCGGTTATTTTATTTTAGATGGCCTTCAGCCATATTGATGTAGTATGTACTCTTTATGAGACCCTCGTGTAATAAGTGTGTGATGGAACTCTGTTATAAATCCTCGAGTACTGTGTGTGCCAGCATACCGATCTAGGGATGACACTTAAGCACAGACACTTCGATCCATTGTAGGTTGTGTTGGAAGGCGGCTGCCACGCTCGGCAGGCTGAATGGCATGCAAACATAGCTGTGAGTTGGGCCCTCACACCGCCCAACGCACGAAGGCAAGAAGCGCTCCTGAGATGCATCCCTGTTGAGCCCTGGGATGTCGATGCAGACGCGTAGCCCGCGATCCTCGCCTGGATGGGGGGCTGTGCCAGGTAGGCGGCGGTCGCCGTGCATGACTCTTGCATCCTATAGCTCCTGAGTGGTCATGGCGATGAACTCCTAAGCGCCAGGCGCTCGTCGCCCGTTGTCCTCCTAACGGAAACATGGCGCAAAGCACGCCTCCACATGGTGCCCAAGCGCCTCCCTCGTGATGTTGTCTAGGTCTGAGGCCCTCCAGAAGAGAGCCCCTAAGCCCTGCACGAGGAGGGCGCCGAGCGCGCCTTCCTATGCGAGGGAGGGAGGCGCCCCTGGTGCGGGCGCCGATCCTGATGTGGCACCGCTAGAGGCGCCGCTCCCCTGAGGCCCTGTGCGGATTAGTTGCTTCTTCTTCTTGGGGATGGCCTCAGGAGGGTACTGTGCGCCATCGTTGTCGGGGTCTTCGATTGCTGCGGCTTGGAAGGGGCGCTCGAGGGAGCACACCGCATCTCTTTCTTCGCAGGCGACTTTGATGATCCCGCCGCTTCCCGGCATCTTGAGGACGTTGTAGCCGTGGTGGGTCACTGCCATGAACTTGGCGAGCGCTGGGTACCCGAGGATGGCATTGTATGGCAGACAGATGTGGGCGACGTCGAAGTCGATGAGCTCGGTGCGGTAGTTGTCACACTGGCCGAAGGTGACAGGGAGGCGGACTTGCCCTATCGGGGTGGTGGAACCGTCAGTCACTCCTGAGAAGGGCTTTGTGGGCTGTAGCTGATCGTATGGCACTTGGAGGCTGTCGAATGTTTTGACGGACAGGACGTTAAGCCCCGCGCCGCCGTCGATGAGGGTCTTGGTGACTTGTACGTTGCTGATGACGGGTGAGCAGAGCATCGGGAGGGCGCCAGCAGTGGCCTCGCATTTGAGCTGGTCCGCCGAGCTGAAGGTGATGGCGCACTTGGACCACCTGAGCGGGCGCATGGGCTCGAGCCTGGGAAGGGTTGCGTTCACCTCACGAGCAAACTGCTTGAAGATGCAGTGAGATGCTGGGGCCTGAGCTCCGCCCAAGATGCAGGCGATAGCACGTGGTTCCTGGAAGCCCCCAGCCCCCTCGTCCTGATGATGGTCGTCGTTCCTTCTTGGTGGTGGCGGCAGTGGAGGGAGACTAGGATTTCCCTAAGGGCGGTCCTCGCGAGGCTGATCCCTCCGTGCGCCCTCACGAGGCTGGTCCTGCCAGCGGTCCTCGCGAGGCCTGCCGCGCCACTCCTGGCGAGGGCCGCGATGTCCCAGCATCCTCTGCCTCGTCCTCCTACTCGGTCGTAGCCCCAGTCGTTGCGCTTGGGGCGTCGACCGAAGTGTCCATCTCGAATGGCCCTGAGCTCTTGACAGTCATTGGTGTTGTGGCTGTGTACGTTGTGGAAGGCGCAGAACGGTCGGCTGCTCTTGGACGACTCGGGGTGGTCCCGGCCGCACTTCGTGTCTGGCTCCGCCGCAAGCTCGGCCACCCCCTTGCGCTTCACGTCCTTGGCCTTGGCTTTCTTCTCCTCTGGGTCGATAGCAGGGAGCTCGAGGAGGGAAAGGTGCCCTTCCTCAGCTCTTGTGCACTTGGTCGCCATGTAGAATAGCTCCAGAGCCATGCATAACTCCTCGTGGATGGCGAGCTCCTTCATCCTGACATCGCGGACGCAATCAGAAAACGCCAAAATGATGGCCTCGTCCGTCACCTTGGGGATCTTGAGACGAACGTTGTTGAAGCGCTGGATGTACTTCTGCAAGGTCTCTCCTGGCTGTTGCTTGATGTGGCGCAGGTCACCCATGGCCGGAGGGCGGTCGCGAGTGCCCTAGAAGTTGGCGACAAAGCGGTCGCGCATCTCATACCACGAGGAGATCGAGCCCGAGGGCAGGTTCACGAGCCACGAGCGAGCACCATCCTTGAGAGCCATGGGGAACCAGTTCGCCATGACTTTCTCGTCGCCGTTGGCCACCTCGATGCTCAGCTCGTAGAGCTGCAAGAACTCCGCAGGATCGAGGGTGCCGTCGTAGCGAGGAGGCAGGTCTGGCTTGCACTTGCCCGGCCAGACGATGCTACGCAACTCCGGAGTGAAGGCGCGGCAGCCTGTTGTGGCCACCGGGGCCCTTTGCTAATGCGGAGCCTGCCCCTAATGTCCGCGCGCCGCCACTGCAGGCGGCACGCGGTCTTGTCGCGGTGGCGCCAGGAGCGCAGGAGCGTTTTTCTTGCGGCCGGGGAACTTCTTGGCATCTTCCTTCTTCTCGCGTGGGCGCCTGACGCGGTGGGTCATGCCAGGGGGCGCACGCCTTGGCGCCAGGGCGCCGTCTTGGTGCGGAGGAGGTGGAGGTGCTCCGTGGGCTACGTCGCCTGCAGCTGGCGGAGGGCAAGGAAGCGAGAGGGACGGGACAGGTGATCCCCTAGCGGCGCTGACGAGATCGGTGATGCAATCCAACCAGTCCTCGTAGAGGTCGTCGACTGGGCGGTAGCGCAGGAGCTCGCATGCCATGCATGAGCAGTGCGGCCCGCGCGTCTTTGGGAGCGCGACGAGCGTGATACGATGAGCCGGCCGGGGTCTGTGAGGGAGTGGCGGTGCGGCCGTCCCGCTGCACAGAGGGGTGCAGCGAGGATGCTTGCTACTCGTTTCCTGCTGGCCCAGTGGCGGCGTTGGCGCCGGATGACGGAGAACGACGGGGAGGCCCGCCGACAGGGGCTGTTTGAGCGACACGGGCAGCGAGGGCGACCCGACGCTCGGCGCGGGCTCGACGCGCGTCCGCCATGGATGCGGTGGACCGATGAGACGTGGATCAGCGGAAGGAAAGCTTCAGTGCACCCCTACCTGGCACGCCAAATGTCAGATTTCGGGTTCCGGCAAAACCCTTGAGGTTCGAACTCTGGGGTGCGCACGGAGATCTCTCCTCCCCCTAGCTCACGCCCTCACCGTGATCTCAAGGCTCAGCACGACAAACTCACAGAACAAGGGACACAAGGTTTATACTGGTTCGGGCCACCGATGTGGTGTAATACCCTACTCCAATGTGGTGTGGTGGATTGCCTCTTGGGCTGAGGATGAATAGTTACAAGGGAAGAACAGCCTCCTGAGGAGAGGTTCTCTTGTGCTTGGCAAGCTTGTGCAGATGAGGATGATCTGGATGGTCTCAGATCAGTTGCCTCCTACTGTGGTGGCTAGTCCTATTTATAGAGGACCTGGTCCTCTTCCCAAATGTAGGCGGGAAGGGATCCAACAATGGCCAAATTTGAAGGGAGACAACTAGTACAAGTTATCCTGACTAAAGATGGTCTTCGCCTGCCAAAGGTTCTGATGGCGACGCCGCCTTGGGCTCTATGGTCACCTCCATCCTGCCGTCCTGCTGGTCTTGGTCTCGTTGCACCGATATGGAAACCTTTGCTTGATGCCTCGGGACTCCTCGCCTGCGCTTGCCTCTTTAGCACCAAAGAGGAAACGAGGACACTGCGCGCGCCTGCGCCCGCCAGGCACCCGCCTGGCCTTGGTCGTCATGGCTTGCGTCATAGGAACCTCGCGAGGTACCCCTCGCCTTGATCTCTCCGCCCCTCGCGAGCCAGCCTAGTGAGGCCGCCCCCGAGGAGGTATTGTGTCGTCCGCCTCGCGAGGGTCTTGAGTGTTGGCTGATAAAGATGGGTCGTACGGGGCCGCTGGAGGAGCCAGGCCGTGGGCCGCAGGCTGGCAAGTCTGGGGACCCCCGTTCCTAGAACGCCGACACACACAACCACAGTGGCCCAAAGAATGGTAATGGGAGTGGAGTAAACAACAGTCAGAGTCATTCAAACCCAGCAACCCCCGCCAAGAAGGATCTAAGTCATGTTACTTGTTTCAATTGTGGGAAGACCGGACACTACGCCAATGAATGTCCTGAGGCAAAGAATGGTAATGGCAATGGAAGCTCTCGAAAGAAGCCCAGCCCTTTCACCAGGGGACAGGTGAATCATGTCAACGTGGAGGAAGTTGACGAGCAGCCTGACGCAGTTATTGGTAAGTTTTTGATTAAGTCATTTACAACCCTTGTTCTTTTTTACACTGGTGCATCTCATTCATACATATGAAGGGGATTTGTGGAAAAGTTTAAGTTGCCAACCGTAGCCCTTAAGACACATATGTTAGTAAGCTCGCCAGGAGCGGAATATTTGGCTAGCCGAGGGTGTTTTCAATTACTATTGACCATAGGTAGGCATGTTTTTCCCACCGATCTCATTACTCTGGAATCACAAGGATTGGATGTAATACTAGGCATGGATTGGCTATCCAAGTATGGGGGAAACATCAGTTGTGCTAGTAAGTCAATTCTTCTCACCACCTAGAAGGAAAACGGATCAAGTATGTGTCTAGGCATGCGTTAAGAAGGACTCAAGTAAATTCACTCTCGGGAGTTGTTCAGGAGGAAGTGCCAGTTGTGAAGGATTATCCCGATGTATTCCCGGAGGAACTACCAGGCATGCCACCAGACCGAGACATTGAGTTTTTGATCGAGTTGTTGCTAGGCACCGGACCAATATCCAAGAGACCGTATCTGATGCCCGCAAATGATCTGGAGGAAATTAAGAAGCAGATTTAGGAGTTATTGGAGAAAGGTTATATTCGACCAAGTTCATCACCGTGGGGAGCCCTAGTGCTCTTAGTTGAGAAGAAGGATGGATCCTTGAGAATGGTTGTTGATTATCGTGCATTGAATGAGGTGACGATCAAGGAGCTAAAGTATTCTCCAAGATCGATCTTCGATCAGGATATCACCAGCTGAAGATCCGAGAACAGGATATACCTAAGACAGCTTTTACCACAAGGTATGGGCTATATGAGTACATGGTCATGTCTTTTGGTTTGACTAACGCCCCTGCCTACTTTATGAGTATGATGAATAAGGTGTTCATGGAGTTATTGGATAACTTTGTTGTGGTGCTCATTGATGATATATTGGTGTACTCAAAGAATGAAGAAGAACATAGGGAACATTTGCACTTGGTCCTCTAGAAGCTCAGGGAACATCAGCTACATGCCAAGTTCAGCAAATGCGAGTTTTGGTTGAAGGAAGTCAGATTTCTTGGACATGTTATATCAGGAGAAGGAATAGCAGTAGACCCTTCCAAGGTTAAATCTGTCACCGAGTGGTTGGCACCCACCTCAGTTGGAGAGATACGCAGTTTCCTTGGACTTGTAGGATATTATCAGAGATTTATTGAGAATTTTTCCAAGATCGCAAAGCCCATGACAGAGGTATTGAAGAAGGACACCAAGTTTAAATGGACTGAGGATTGTGAGGCCAGTTTTCAGGAGTTGAAGAAACGTTTGGTTACAGCCCCAGTGCTAATTCTTCTGAATATACACAAGGATTTCCAAGTATATTGCAACGTTTATCGCCAGGGACTTGGAGGCGTTCTTATGCAAGAAGGAAGAGTTGTTTCATATGCCTCACGTCAGCTTCGACCTCATGAGTTGAATTACGCCATGCATGATTTGGATCTAGCAGCCGTAGTGCATGCGCTCAAGACCTGGAGGCATTTTCTTATTGGAAATCATTGTGATGTTTACACGGGTCATAAGAGTTTGAAGTACATTTTCATGCAGAAGGAGTTGAACCTCAGGCAGAGGAGATGATTGGAGCTCGTAAAGGATTATGACATGACACTGCATTATCATCGAGGAAAGGCCAATGTCGTGGCAGATGCTTTGAGCCGCAAGAGTTATGTCAATACTCTCATAATCGGGGGATTACCTCAGGAGTTAGCCGATGATCTCAGAGAACTTCGCTTGGAGATAGTTCTGAGAGGTTTTGTTGCAGCATTGGAAGTTCAGTCCACTTTGTTGGGAAAGATCCGAGAAGCCCAGAAGATTGATAAGGAAATTGCAGAGATAAAAGAAAATATGAGTAAAGGAAAGGGCAAAGGTTTTCGTAAGGATGAACATGAAACTTTATGGTTTGAGGATCGCATCTATCTGCCCAATGACCCAGAGATCAGGAAGTTAATTCTTTAGGAGGCTCATGATTCACCTTACTCGATTCACCCAGGCAACACCATGATGTATCTGGACATGAAGGAACGTTTCTGGTGGGTTTTCGTAAGGATGAACATGAAACTTTATGGTTTGAGGATCGCATCTATCTGCCCAATGACCCAGAGATCAGGAAGTTAATTCTTTAGAAGGCTCATGATTCACCTTACTCGATTCACCCAGGCAATACCATGATGTATCTGGACTTGAAGGAACATTTCTGGTGGACATGTATGAAGAAGGATATCACTGACTATGTAGCAGTATGCGACGTATGTCAGAGAGTTAAGGCAGAGCATCGGAAACCAGCAGGATTACTTCAGCCTTTGCTGATACCCGAATGGAATTGGGATAAGCTTGGCATGGATTTCATCACCGGATTACCCATGACTCGTTTAGGATATGACTCCATCTGGGTGGTACTTGATTGCTTGACCAAGGTGGCTCACTTTATCCCCGTGAAAACCACGTATACGAGCGCTAAGTTGGCCAAGATATATATGACCAGGATCGTATGTCTGCATGGAGTTCCGAGGACCATCATATTAGATAGAGGAACACATTTTACCTTGAAGTTTTGGAATCAGTTACACCAAACCTTGGGTACCAGGCTAGAGTTCAGTACAGCCTTTCATCCACAGACTGATGGGCAGACCGAGAGAGTTAAACAGATTCTGGAGGACATGATGAGAGCTTGTGCGCTAGATTATGGATCTAGTTGGGATGATAATTTGCCTTACGCAGAGTTCTCATATAACAACAGTTACCAAGCTAGTTTGAAGATGGCCCCTTTCGAAGCTTTGTATGGAAGGAGGTGCAGGACACCATTGATGTGGGATGAAGTTGGAGATCGACAATTGTTCGGACCAGATTTAATCAGAGAGTCTGAGGAGAAGGTCAAGTTGATCCGTGATAGACTTAAGATAGCCCAGTCCAGGCAGAAGAGTTATGCCGATACTAAACGCAAGGAGTTAACCTATGAAGTCGGAGACCAAGCATATATTCGTGTGTCGCCACTTCGAGGAGTTAAATGATTTGGAGTCAACGGAAAGCTAGCGCCACGATTTGTGGGACCATACAGAGTCTTGGAACGTATGGGTGAAGTTGCCTACAAGTCAGAATTACCCGAAGGTTTGTCAGGAGTTCATAATGTGTTTCACGTTTCCCAGTTGAAGAAGTGCCATGCAGAAATGACCGATATTACTCTTAGAGATACAGTGCCCCTGGAAGTAATTCAGTTGGAGAGTGACCTGACCTATGAGGAGAAACCCGTCAAGATTCTCGAGTTCGCCAACCGAGTTACTCGCAGCAAGGTCATCAAGTTTTGCAAAGTTTAGTGGAGTCACCATACCGAGGAGGAAGCCACCTGGGAACAAGAAGAAGACCTCTGAAAGGACCACCCACACCTTTTTGCTGGCAAACCCGAATCTCGAGGGCCAGATTCATCTTAAGGGGGGTAGGTTTGTAACATCCCAATTTTCAATTTGGATGTTATTTAGATCATTCATATGCATTCATCATTTGTGCATTTTGGAATTTGTTTTATTTGAATTTCTGATCATGGAAACCTTAAGCAACTCAAGGACCAATTGAGAGAGTTGGAGGTTTTTCTCTAAAATCCATTTTTGAATTTTCAAAAATTGGCAAATTGGATCAAAGTGATTTATTCAAAATATTTTTCCAATAATTTTAAATAAATAAAATAATGAGAGAAGATAATATGAATTCTTCAAAAACAGCAAAGAAATATTGGAAATTTATTTTTGAATAAAAATATATTTATTTTGATTTTATTTGCAAGTTTATTTATCTGTTATTAGTACTAAAATGTTTGCTATTATTTTGGGCATTTAGGTCCAGAAAAATGTTCACATTAGTCCAAATATTAGGAGGGAATTATGTGCATTTTTCTGGAAGAGGTGTTCCGCGAACACCCAACATGGACGCCACACGCACTACACTACGTCAGAGACTGCGCCGTTGCCGCAGTGTTGCCTCCCATCTGGAGTTGTCCTCTGATGACGGCGGAGTGGCTGAGCGACGATGACAGACCGATGCCATTGGAAATTGTGGGGGAAGCAGATGAGATAAACTACAGGGAGGGAGGTGAAAATGCGATGCAGGACTCGCCGGCTGTGAGGGTTTATATAGCAGGCCGATAAGCATTGGGATTTTGTGGGATTTCACCGAGTCGGGCGGGAAGCTTGCACGGCAACCTGCGAGGTTGCGCAAGTACGGGCTTACCGACGATTCATTAGCGCCACTTCGAGCCACCGTTTGGCCAAAAGAACCCCCCCACCCGCCCCCCGCGTGCTGCGCAAGCTTGCCTGTAAGCCGTCTGCGGCATCGTAGTGACAAGACGTGCGAGAGGAGGACAAAAGGACACATACACATATGGTTAATAAAAACATTTGCGATTAAATTACGTACTACCCCCATCCTGGTTTATAAGTAGGATTTAACTAAGAAAATATGAATGCATGTCGCCAACAATTATATCGTTGGATTTGTATTTGAACATAGTTTCCAATTATATAATTTTTATAACATGCATCAACATTTTGTTGGTTAAATTTAAGGTAAAAATATGGCACCGAATATAAAGGGGACTAATAGACAAAGACGGAGGTAGTAGCACACGGCCGCTCTCTACGTAGCGTCGCAACTACTGGCCGGCTTGTAGACGACCATTTCCTGCGTGTTCAACTACTCTATGCGTGTGGTTGCTCGCGGTTGAGGTGGCCACGGTGCGCTCTGCTCGCGTCCCTCCGGGCACTCTGCCCTCGTCCCTCCATGCGCACTGCTAGTGTTTGGGGCCGACGCATGATCACGTACGTTCGTGCTTCTATTATGCATGCGGTTGTGCTGGGCACGGCGCCACGATGCAGTTACCCGCTGCAAAAACTGCCATGCGGACACGCCGAGAATCCAGGCCGCCCGGCCCCTATTTTTTCCTGCGGCCATCTACCTTCATCTCTCGTGCCACACAACACAATAGGCACACCTACGACGACACATACAGAGAGGACATCCAGCATTTCCAATGGCGCTCCCGTGGCTCCAATGGGGCTCCCAGCGGTCGACGACGACAACGAGGGGCAGTTCACCACGCATCATGTAGTGGACACCAACATGAGGGGGAAGGCCCTCTCGGTGGTGTACACGAACGAGCCGGTTTCGCTGGAGAGCTCCATCGAAACTATGGAGCAGTTGCTTGCTGAGGACAAGTACCAAGTGGTCGACTTCGACCTCGGGTACACCATCGATCGTGCCGGGCACGATCAGAAGGTTGCGGTTGCCCAGTTATGCGTGTGACAGGACGTCCTCGTCTACCACTACCACCAGGCCACAAGGCCTTGCGAGCATTTCTCCAGGTTTATCAACAACTCTGACTACAGTTCTACTACGGTGGACACCACCAATGATCTAAAAGCACTCAAGGTTTCGGGCTTGAAAAGCCAGAATCTTGTCAACATCCAGGACCACTACAAGGTCTGGGGCAGCGACAACAACAAACATAACTCCCTAGTTGACCTCGCCTCGGCCATCATCGACCCCTACTACATGAATATGAAGGCTGAGAGTGTCGGGGTGGACGGCGTCCCCCGCGAGCACCTATGGGGCCGGAGCCCCTTTCGTTGTCCGGTGAGGGGGGGCGGAGGGAGCACAGAGAGCAGATCGAGGCGAGCACACGGGCCGTTTACCCAGGTTCGGGCCGCGATAGACGCGTAAAACCCTACTCCTGCTTGGTTGTATTGAACTGCGGAGCTCGGGAGCTTGGAGAGCTAGCTACACCGAGCGTATGGTTGTCCGGGTTCCGAATCTCCGAACCTCCGAACCTCCCCTACGTTGCACACGGGCCTCCTTTTATAGCGCAAAGGGGTCACCGACAGGTGTCAACGTAAGAGAAAGGGGTAAAAGTGTAAAAGGGGTGGAAGTTGTAACAGTGCGGGAACGGTGGCGCTACAGTGCGGCACAGTGTTATCATACCTACTTCTGACGGTAGGGGACAAGGGCATTAAATGCCCGTCACGGTCGCCTGGACAGCACCGAGGCGGACCGTTAGGTGCGCCACCGCTCGCCACGGTGGTGGCTGCATGCCACCGCATGCCCCTGGCTGCGCGGTGCCCCGCCACGTGCCTTTGGGGGAAACCCCGGAGCGACGCGTGGGCGGGTGAGCTGGAGCGCAGTCCTGAGGTGGCGATTTGCCGCGGCAAGTGGCTTGCCGCGGGGGTCGTCTTCCTGTGCCTGATAGCTTGCCGGCTATCAGGCCTTGCCGGGGCGCATGGCGCGCCGTGGCGGGCTTCTCTTGTGGTGCCTGGGTTCGGCCTTCCCGACAAGCTCCTCTTGTCGGGGCCTTGATCTTTTGTCTCGTATACTTTGTTCTTGAATGGTATTACATGGGCTTAGTCGTCCCGGCAAGCTCCTCTTGCCGGGGCCTTGTCTTCTTGGCCCGGCAAGCTCCTCTTGCCGGGGGCCTTGTCTTCTTGGCCCGGCAAGCTCCTCTTGCCGGGGGCCTTGTCTTGAATGCTTGGTCTTCTCTTGGCGCTTCCTGGGCGGGCCTCGCCGCAGGGTGCTACAACTGCCCGTGCACAAGTCTGGGGTACTAAGGTTCCCCTACTTTAGTACACCGACAGGAGCCCCCGGGCCTGGGCCACACACGGTGCCGAGCGTCGTTGGGCCAGGCCCTAACAGTGGACGGGCACGCGCGGCCTTGGTCGCGCTGCTCCTTAACTCCGCATCCGCCGCACCTCCCCCAGGCGGCGCGCGCTTATCGCGGCGTCGTGGGGGCGAAACGCCCGTTCCCTCTTTAAGTGGAGGGAGGTGCGGAGGCGCGGCTCGATAAATGAACGGGGGTGAGGCGCGGCTTTCGAGGCGTCCGTTCCCCATAATCACGGGATGGGGAGAGGTCGTCCCACCTGTCGCCTCGGTTCTGCGCGCCCACCGCGTGGTCCTCATGCACTCGGAGTCGCGGCGGCGGAGGCAGGGAGTCGGGCCGGCGCGGGTCGATGCAGTGGGTCGACCCCAGTCGTCTGCCCTTCCTCCGCTTCTATTGGAGGAGCGAGGCGGCCGCGTCCCCACTCCGCCCCTTTATAAGGAGCGAAAGGGGGCAACGGAAATCCGCACTCCATCTCCTTCCTCCTTCTGCTTCTGGTTTCCTTCCCCATCCGTGATGGAGGGGGGGAACCCTGGTTCTTCTTCGGTTGCCGCGAGGGTGTCTGCTAGGCAACGCGCCCCTCCTCCCCTTGCGCCCGCGGCGGCGGAGCCGGTCGTCAGGGGAAGAGGGAGAGGGCGAGGTCGCGGACGAGGTCGTGGACGGGGCCGGGGCGCTCGGGGCGGACGGATCGGTGCACCGTCCTCGCCTCCGCCAGCGGCTCCGTTCCTTCCCGCGGTTCATCTCGGGGACGACCCCTGTGAGTTCATTATCAGGCTGCGCCGGGCGCCTCGTCGCCGCGTCCGGCTTCCCGCTCCATTCGCGAGCGTGTTGGAGGCGGAGCAGCCTGAGACGCTAAACCTGCGCATGAGGGGCTGCGGGATCAGTGGGACGCGAGTCCACGTCGAGTCCCGAGCCCCCGGCGTGGTGTGTCTGGGCCGCGGGTGGAAGACGTTCGCCCGGATCCACAGTTTGACGGAGAGGTTCACCCTCCACTTTAAGTTGGTGGGGGAGGAACTCCTCTCCGTCAAGGCCTTCTGGGGCTCCGGCATCCGGGCCCGGTGCTGCGAAGATAGCTCCTCCGACAGCGAAGGCCCCTCCTCGAGCGAGAGTGACGAGGAGGGGAGCGACAGCGACGACGAGGGGAGCGGCCGCCGGGATGACGGGTCCGACTAGGCGTCGGTCGCAGCTCCGGGTGGCACCGGCGGCCCCATCGTCCGCGCCGGGCTCCGTGAACTCCCCGGGGTCGTCTCCTTGGGCGGCTGGCGTAGGGGGGCTGCTGAGGTGGACAGAGGGCGGACGTCGAAGGCCGCGAAGTCGGAGTACGGGCCGACTTCGACAGCTGGCTGACGCTCCGGTGCCTCGTGTTCCAGATGCGCCCCAGACGCCGTCATCACCCTTGCTCTCGGTGACGACCACCGGGGTCTTCTCTTCGGCCCGGCAAGCTCCTCTTGCCGGGGGCTTGACCTCCTCGGGCGGCCGGAGTGGCGAGGCTGGGGAAGAGGAAGAGGCTGGCGGCAAGGCCGCTGCCTCATCTTCCAGCTCTGCCTCCGGCGCCTCCGTCTTCTTCAGCCTCCGGAGACCCCCGGGCGGAGCCCCCCGGATCTTCTCTTGGTGCCTTCTGCCACCCGTAGCTCGCCTAGGTGCCCCTTTCGCCCTCTTCGCCTACTTGCCCTACCCCCTGAGGAGAGAGACAAGAAAGGGATTACGGGCACCTTATCTCTTTTCAGCTTGTAAGCCTTCGGGCCTTAGTTGCGTTTAAGCCTTGTAATCCCTTCTTTTATGTTTTTCATTCTCTCTGAACTGTACCTGAGTGGAATGTTTTTAATGAAAAGGGGATGTTTGCCGGATCATTTGTCTCGCGGGTGGAAACCGCGGTAAGGAACGAATCCTTTACATCGTTAAGATAGACAGTTTCTCGCCCGGCAACAGGCCCAGCCGCTCCCCCGAACTGCTCGACCTTTCTCACGCCCTTGGCGGAGGCGGGGAGCAGGCGGGTTCCGGCCCCTCGCTTCCCTCCCCCTTGCTGCCGCGGCTGCTATCGAAACGGGCCCCAGGAACGCGCTCTGGGGCTTGCCGCTAAGAGAGCACGGTAGCTTTTCAGGAGGAAAGGAGGTTTTCAAATTCCACAGTCCATAAGAGAATGCATGATGAGGGATGCAAAAACTTATCTGAGGTTGCAGCCCCCGGCGACTCTGGCTCGCCGGGGCGTAGGTGTTGGCTCGTCCTTCTCCTCTTCCCTGTCCTTGAGCGGCCCGGCAAGGACATTCAATTCCTGCGAGCCAAAGGGAAAGGACGGGAAAAAGACGCGGACTCGACCTCTAAGTTAGGGGTTAGCGACAGCTAGGAACTGACAACCCTAACCAAGGACGAGACTCTGACTCAGCATGCATGCTAAAATCTAGGGCGCCAGCGCTTCTTTATCTTCGGCCAGGGGCTTCGCCTGGCTTTGTACGAGGGGTTACATGCAACATCGGCAAGGCCTGCACAAACCGGTGGTTGCCGGAGCGGATCACGGCAACCGCGCCTTATGGGCGAAACTTGCGAAGATGCTCTATGTTCCCAGGAGTTGCTCACTGGTAGGCCCTCTTCGGTCTTGAGGCGGACAGCGCCGGGCCTCGCGACTCGTCTCACCCGATAAGGGCCTTCCTGCTTCGGCGTCGACTTGTTATAATTCTTGGCCGACTGAACGTGCCTAAGAACAAGGTCGCCTAACAGGGCAACTTTATCTGGTGCCAGGGGCTTCGCCTGGCTTTGCACAAGGGGTTACATGCAACAGCGGCAAGGCCTGTGCAAACCGATGGTTGCCGGAGCGGATCACGGCAACCGCGCCTTATGGGTGAAACTTGCGAAGATGCTCTATGTTCCCAGGAGTTGCTCACTGGTAGGCCCTCTTCGGTCTTGAGGCGGACAGCGCCGGGCCTCGCGACTCGTCTCACCCGATAAGGGCCTTCCTGCTTCGGCGTCGACTTGTTATAATTCTTGGCCGACTGATCGTGCCTAAGAACAAGGTCGCCTAACAGGGCAACTTTATCTGGTGCCAGGGGCTTCGCCTGGCTTTGCACAAGGGGTTACATGCAGCAGCGGCAAGGCCTGTGCAAACCGATGGTTGCCGGAGCGGGTCACGGCAACCGCGCCTTATGGGTGAAACTTGCGAAGATGCTCTATGTTCCAGGAGTTGCTCACTGGTAGGCCCTCTTCGGTCTCGAGGCGGACAGCGCCAGGCCTCGTGACTTGTCTCACCCGATAAGGGCCTTCCCACTTTGGCGTCAACTTGTTGGAATTCTTGGCCGACTGAGTGCGCCGAAGAACAAGGTCGCCCTCTTCGAGACTCCTGGCCTTGACCTTGCGGCTATGGTAGCGACGCAAGGCTTGCTGGTATCGAGCAGCTCGTACCGCAGCCTGGAGACGTCCTTCCTCAAGGAGCAGCGCGTCATCTTGGCGCAGCCGCTCTTGCTCGAGCTCGTCATAAGCGAGCACCCAAGGAGATCCGTATACGAGTTCCGTGGGGATAACTGCTTCCGCTCCATAGACTAGAGCAAAGGGTGTCTGTCCGGTGGCTCGACTCGGTGTCGTTCTGATTGACCAAAGAGCCGCCGGCAGCTCCTCAATCCAATTTCTTCCGCACTTGCGCAGCCTGTCGAAGGTCCTGGTCTTGAGTCCGCGCAGCACTTCAGCGTTGGCCCTTTCTGCTTGACCGTTGCTCCTGGGGTGAGCAACCGAAGCGAAACAGACCTTGGCGCCGAGATCCTGGGCGTATTGCATGAAGGCGCGACTTGTGAATTGCGTCCCGTTGTCGGTGATGATCCTGTTGGGGATTCCGAAACGGCAGACGATCGACCGGAAGAACTTGACTGCTGACTGCGCGGTCACCTTCCTCACTGGCTCCACTTCTGGCCACTTCGTGAACTTGTCGATTGCAACGTACAAGTACTCGAAGCCCCCGACGGCTCGGGGAAAAGGGCCGAGGATATCGAGCCCCCAGACCGAGAAGGGCCAGGATAAAGGGATTGTTTGGAGAGCTTGAGCTGGCTGATGAATCTGTTTTGCATGGAACTGGCACGCTTCACACTTGGTTACTAGTGCAGTTGCATCTTGGAGGGCTTCTTGCCAGAAGAACCCTTGCCGGAAAGCTTTCCCGACAAGTGCTCTTGCGCCAATGTGATGGCCGCATATGCCTCCGTGTATCTCTGCCAACAGCTCCTGTCCGTCTTCCCTGGAGATGCACTTCAATCTGACACCGTTGAGCCTCCTTCTGTACAGCTCGTTGTCCACGAACTGGTACATACTTGACTGCCTGGTGATCTTCTCCATCTCTTCTGGGTTGTCGGGAAGCTCTCCAGTTTGCAGAAAACGGACGATCTGTTGCGCCCATGCCGGAGCCCGGGGCTCGACGGCAAGGACTAAAGGCATGAAGGCCGCTGCGGGGACCCCGGCTTCTACGGCAAGAACCTCTGGTTCCGCCGGAGCCGGTGATCCCCCGGCAAGCTTGCCGGGGCAAAGCTTGTCGGGAACCCCCGCTTCAACTGGACATATCCTCGGATCCGCAGGAGCGGACTGTTCCTCAGCGTTCAGACTGCTGATCTGCTTGCCGGGGCAAGGCTTATCGGGGACACCTGCTTCGACTGGACGGATCCTGGGATCCGCAGGAGCGGGCTGTCCCCTAGCGTTCTGGTTGTTGATCTTGGGGACCTTGGCGGCGGTCTCAGGAAGGTTCGCCTGCAAGTGGTCGCCGGAGACCAACTTCCTTTTCTTGGACTGCCCAACTGATGGTGTAACGGATGGTTGAGTCAGCTTGAGTAAGAAGGTCCCTGGTTCCACAGGTAACTTCAACGAAGCACACTTCGAAAGGCCGTCCGCTATCTCATTCTGAGTTCTCGGGACGTGCTCCATTTGCAGCCCTTCAAAGTGTTCTTCCAGCTTCCTCACTTCATCTACATAAGCTTCCATCAGAGGGCTCTGGTAGCTCTTGTTGACTTGCCGGACCACCAGTTGAGAATCTCCCCGCACAATCAGCTTTCTGATCCCAAGTTCGGCCGCAATCCTGAGGCCGGCGAGCAAGCCTTCATATTCAGCAGTATTGTTGGTTGCTTGCTCTCTTGGGAAATGCATCTGGATAACATACTTGAGGTGCTCTCCGGTGGGCGCGATGAGTACCACGCCAGCACCGGCGCCTTGCAGCGAGAAGGCACCATCGAAGTACATTACCCACTCGCTTGTTGCTTCTTGTACGGGCGCGCTTGTTTCTTGGGCTTCTTCATCTGGCGTCGGGGTCCACTCAGCTATGAATTCTGCCAAAGCTCGGCTCTGTATGGTTGAAGTACTTTCAAACTTGAGTCCGAAGCTCGACAGCTCCAGTGCCCACTCGACGATCCTGCCTGTTGCCTCGGGATTGTGCAATATCCTCTTCAGCGGAAAGCGAGTGACTACTGTTATCTCATGTGCTTGGAAGTAATGGCGCAGCTTTCTCGAGGCCATGAGGAGGCCGAAAAGCAACTTCTGCACCCCAGAGTATCTTGATCTAGCCCCCTGCAAGAGGGAACTCACAAAATACACCGGGCGCTGCACCATCTTCTTCCGCGCTCCATCCTGTTCCCGCGCAGGGTCGTCCTTGTCGGGGCCAGAGCTTGCCGGAGCAGCCCCCCGCTTGTCGCTGGATTCGCTTGCGGGTGGTATAGACTCCCCGTCGGCCTCCCTCTCCGCCACTAACGCAGCACTAACCACCTGGTTGGTTGCCGCTAGGTATAGCAACAACTTCTCCTGTGGTCTAGGTGCGACAAGTATTGGAGTGGAGGATAGGTACCTTTTCAAATCTTGCAGCGCCGCCTCCGCTTCTGGAGTCCACTGCATGGGGCCTGCCTTCTTCAAGATTTTAAAGAAGGGCAGGGCGCGTTCTGCAGACCTTGAAATGAACCGACTGAGGGCGGCCACACAACCTGCAAGCTTTCTGACGTCCTTGACGCGCTCTGGGGCTTCAATCTGCTCGATGGCTTTGATCTTGTCGGGATTGGCTTCAATCCCCCTCTGTGACACAAAGAACCCGAGAAGCTTGCCGGAGGGGACTCCGAAAACGCACTTCTCGGGGTTCAGCTTGAGCTGTATCCTGCGCAGGTTCTGAAATGTCTCTTCCAGATCTTGGACCAGGGTTTCCTTGCTCCTGCTCTTCACCACGATGTCATCCATGTAGGCCTCCACGTTCCTATGGATCTGTGGCTCGAAAGCAGTGTGCACTACCCTTGCAAACGTTGATCCCGCATTCTTCAGTCCAAACGGCATGCGTATGAAGCAATAGGTGCCGCACGGAGTGATAAATGCGGTCTTCTCTTCATCTTCTTTGGCCATAAAGACTTGGTGGTAGCCTGAATATGCATCAAGAAAGGAGAGTAGCTCACATCCGGCAGTGGAGTCAACAATCTGGTCAATGCGCGGCAAGGGAAATGGATCCTTGGGACATGCTTTATTCACATCGGTGAAGTCTATGCACAGTCTCCACTTCCCATTGGCTTTGCTCACGACGACCGGGTTGGCCAGCCACGTTGGATGGATCACACCTCTCACTAGGCCTGTTGCCTCTAGCTTCTTGATTTCTTCGCTGATGAATTCTTGGCGCTCCACGGCTTGCTTTCTCACTTTCTGCTTGACGGGTCGCGCGTGAGGACAGACAGCGAGCTTGTGCTCAATCACCCTCCTGGGAACACCGGGGATGTCGGACGGTTGCCATGCAAACACGTCGACATTCGCCCGCAGGAAGGCAACGAGCGCGCTTTCCTATTTGCTGTCAAGCGTGGCACTGATGGTGAAGGTACCGCCAGTGCCGTCCTCCTTGGCGGACACCTCCTTGGTTGCCGGATGAGCGGTCATTCCCTTCTTGTACTTGCCGGTGGAGCTCGATGGAACGTCCTCGACGGCGGCGCAGAACTCCGAAGAGGTGCGATTGCAGGAGTGGGCCCCAGAGCACTTACCGGACTTGGTCCTTGTCTTCTTCCCCCCGGGGGCTTCAGCGGCAAGTGTGTCCTTCTCTGCCGCGGCTGCCACATCCCGGTAGATCTTGTCGGCGCAGATAAGCGCGTCCTTTTTGTCGCCATGGACAGTGATGACGCTTATCGGCCCCGGCATCTTGAGTACGTTGTAGGCGTGGTGGGAAGCTGCCATGAACTTGGCGAGAGCGGGACGGCCGAGGATCCCATTGTATGGTAACGGGATATCAGCGACGTCGAACGTGATGCGCTCAGTCCTGAAGTTGAGCTCGCCGCCGAAGGTCACAGGCAGAGTAATCTTCCCCTTGGGCTTGCTCCTCCCCGGGTTGATTCCTTGGAAAGAACCGGTCTCTTCGAGCTCGCCGTCTGGGATCTGGAGTTTCTTGATCACAGCGGAGGAGATCAAGTTCAGCCCGGCCCCGCCGTCTACCAACATTTTGGTGACCTTGAGGTTGCGGATGGTGGGTGAGACCAGCATCGGCAAGCACCCGACCGCGGTTGTGCGGTCGGGGTGATCCTCAAGATCGAAAATGATGGGCGTGCTGGACCATTTGAGGAGCCTGCGCGACCCCACGGGCGGCTCTGCTGCGTTCACCTCTCGCACCCACCGCTTAAGCTGGCGGTGGGAGGTGTGCAGAGAGGCGCCGCCGTCAACGCATAGGACCTCCGTGGCCTTCTGGAACTCCTGCTCGCTGTTATCTTCGTCTTCCACGTCTTCGTCGTCGTCTTCTTCATCCTCGTCGCGGCCCCGGGGAGGCCGATCGCCTTGCCGCTGCTTGGCCTTGCCGCGGCGTCCTCCCCGGCCGATGGGCGGCCGCTTCTTGCTTGGTTCGCCACCTCCACCCTGGGCCTTCCCCTTGTCGCGCCTCTCGTACTCAGCCTTCTGCTGCACGACGAGGTACTCGACGCTTTTGCAGTTGGAGAGATCGTGGCCCTTGGTGCGGTGGATCTTGCAGTATTGCTTGTCGGAGCCGTCCTGCTTGTCGGCTGCCGCCACGGGGGCAGGCTCCTTGCCGGAGCCGCCAGCCTGCGTTCGCTTGGCGGGAGCCTCCTTGCCGGACTCTTCGACGGCAAGCACCTCTTTCCTGTTCTTCCTCCTATTATTCCGCCGCTGGCTTCTCTTCGCCGGGGCGGTGTCGTCACTGTCGCTTTCTCCTGCGCCAGCATCCTCTCCGGGGAGTTTCCTCCCCTCCTCCGCGCGCGCGCACTTGTCAGCCAGGGCATATAGCTCGCTGACGTCCCGGATCTTGGTCATGGCCATCTCTTCACGCATGCGGCGGTTACGCACGTTCTGGTGGAACGCGCTGATAACCGCGGCAGGGTGAACGTCGGGGATGTTGCGATGCACGCGGCTGAAGCGCTGGATGTACTTGCGCAGGGATTCTCCTTCCTTCTGGGCTAGGATGTGGAGGTCGCTATCCTGGCCGTGAGGTTTGTGGCCGCCTGTGAAGGCGCCAACAAACTGATGGCAAAGATCCGCCCAGGAAGAAATGGAGCCTTCCGGCAAGTGCATAAGCCACGAACGAACGTTCGGCTTAAGCACGAGCGGGAAGTAGTTCGCCAATATCCTCTCGTCGCGCCCCCCGGCAGCTTGCACAGCGATCGTGTAGATGCTGAGAAACTCCGAGGGGTGCGTCCTGCCGTCGTACTTCTCCGGTACGTCGGGCTTGAAGTTCTTCGTGCTGGGCCACCGGACGCGCCGCAGCTCACGGGTGAACGCAGGGCAACCTGCCGCGTACGGTAAGTCACCTGGTTCACCGGGCGCGTGCGCGTCGACAGCGTTCCCAGCCCGCTGGTCTGATTGCCGCCGAGTTTCTCGGCGGCGCTCAATCCTTGTTCGAGCGTCTTCTTGCTGCCGCTCGTCGAGGACTCGGCGCTGATCCCGGCGAGTCCGCGGGTCTGACGACGCTGTAGAGCCGTCGTCGGCGTTGCTCCAGCGGGGCGGCGTCTTCTGCTTCTGCGCCGGGGAGTGCATGGTGGTTGCACCCCCGGCGGTCTTGTCGCCGTCGGCCTTCGTCTTCTCGACCTGCCGTGGCCGTGAGGTCGCCGGTTGCTGCGGCGTGTCGTTGTTGGCGAAGGCGATCAGGCTCTGGATGGTGGCCCTCCAGCCTTCGGCCTTGTCAGCCGCTGGAGGGTAGTCGAGGAGCAGTTGCGCTCTCGCGAGCGCTTCTGCCGGAGTGGAGGGGAGCGGGGGCGAGTGGCGCGAGGAGCGGGATACGCTCGGACTCCTAACAATGTTAGAAAGAGCGGGGTCCCCCCCCGGGCGCCTTCGCCTTGCCCGTGTCCGGACGGGGGCCCGGGGCGTCCCGTGAACCTCCAGTTTGCCCTTGGTCCAGCAAGCGGATGCCACCTCCTGTGGCATGGCGCTGCTGGGTCGTCGTTTGTCGGGTCGGATGCGACGCGCCCTCGGAGGCCGAGGCTCGGTCGTCCGCCCTGTTCTTGGATTTGGTGGCGCCGCGAGTGTTCTCGCCGGTGGCCACCCCTCCGACGGCGTCTCCCCCGCCCACCGTTGGCTCCGGTAGCGGTGGAAGAGACGCGGACGGGCCCGCGACCTCCGAAGCCTTCTTCTTCGGGGCCATGGTGTTGATGAAGCTAGCAAATTCGGAGAAGCCGACGAAGAGCGCGCTCGCGCGAACGCCGGATCTGATTCGCACAACCTCGACGCTCCCCCTACCTGGCGCGCCAAAGATGTCGGGGTGGACGGCGTCCCCCGCGAGCACCTATGGGGCCGGAGCCCCTTTCGTTGTCCGGTGAGGGGGGGCGGAGGGAGCACAGAGAGCAGATCGAGGCGAGCACACGGGCCGTTTACCCAGGTTCGGGCCGCGATAGACGCGTAAAACCCTACTCCTGCTTGGTTGTATTGAACTGCGGAGCTCGGGAGCTTGGAGAGCTAGCTACACCGAGCGTATGGTTGTCCGGGTTCCGAATCTCCGAACCTCCGAACCTCCCCTACGTTGCACACGGGCCTCCTTTTATAGCGCAAAGGGGTCACCGACAGGTGTCAACGTAAGAGAAAGGGGTAAAAGTGTAAAAGGGGTGGAAGTTGTAACAGTGCGGGAACGGTGGCGCTACAGTGCGGCACAGTGTTATCATACCTACTTCTGACGGTAGGGGACAAGGGCATTAAATGCCCGTCACGGTCGCCTGGACAGCACCGAGGCGGACCGTTAGGTGCGCCACCACTCGCCACGGTGGTGGCTACATGCCACCGCATGCCCCTGGCTGCGCGGTGCCCCGCCACGTGCCTTTGGGGGAAACCCCGGAGCGACGCGTGGGCGGGTGAGCTGGAGCGCAGTCCTGAGGTGGCGATTTGCCGCGGCAAGTGGCTTGCCGCGGGGGTCGTCTTCCTGTGCCTGATAGCTTGCCGGCTATCAGGCCTTGCCGGGGCGCATGGCGCGCCGTGGCGGGCTTCTCTTGTGGTGCCTGGGTTCGGCCTTCCCGACAAGCTCCTCTTGTCGGGGCCTTGATCTTCTGTCTCGTATACTTTGTTCTTGAATGGTATTACATGGGCTTAGTCGTCCCGGCAAGCTCCTCTTGCCGGGGCCTTGTCTTCTTGGCCCGGCAAGCTCCTCTTGCCGGGGGCCTTGTCTTCTTGGCCCGGCAAGCTCCTCTTGCCGGGGGCCTTGTCTTGAATGCTTGGTCTTCTCTTGGCGCTTCCTGGGCGGGCCTCGCCGCAGGGTTCTACAACTGCCCGTGCACAAGTCTGGGGTACTAAGGTTCCCCTACTTTAGTACACCGACAGAGAGCAAGAAGGACAAGAACGCCTGGCACAATGTCTGGCATCAGAGACTGGATGAATAACACGTCAATTACACTGCCAAGGACGCGTACACAAGCTACAAGATGTACAGGCAGATCGTTGACATGGGGAAGTGTCTTCTTCCTTCCCCAGACGAGGGATTGAGCCACAGAGCAGTGGCGGGAGCATCACAAGAAGTAGATGACTAGACGATTGTCTATCCTAGTTTAGAACGCATGCAATTGTTTATTGAGGTGTGTGTGAATGATCTGTATAGTCACTTATGCAATTGGATGTTTATTTTAGTTATGTGTGTGTGTGTGTGTTATTCTTCTATAGACAGAGCAAATCACACGGCTCACTAGCAGCAGTTGTCTATGTTATTATTGGTCTTCACACACATTTCTGATTACAGACCTGTTTGCCGCGTATCACACACATCTTGTTCAGTTCAACTATTTCTGTTGTCTTGGTCATCACAAACAGTTCATCCGAGTGAACTGTATGCCCTCCATCGCACACACCTTGATCTGGCTGACCGTTCCTATTGTGTTGCCTAATCACACATAGTTCATCCTAGTGAACTATATGACGTATATCGCACACACCCTCATCTGGCTGCCTATTTATATTGTTCTGCCTCATCGCAAACAGTTCTGCTGGATTAACTGTATGTCACGCATCGCACACGCAACTCTAATGTGAAGCTTGTTTGATGTCACCGCCATCGCAAACATTTTGTATCTTTTTTGACGGATTTATTACATCATCGTTTGTGATTAATGCATCACACACAGTTTCGTCGAAGGGTCTCTGATTGGACCGTCGCGTTTGGACCAACCTGTAGTAGTGTATATACACCCCTCAACCCCCTTCTCCATTTGTGAGAGAGCCATCAGAATGTGCCTACACTTCCACCATACATTTTCTAAGAGAGAACCACCTACTCATGTGTTGAGATCAAGATATTCCAATCCTACCACAAGAATCTTGATTTCATGCCTTCCCCAAGTTGCTTTCCACTCAAATCATCTTTCCACCATATCAAAATCCGTGAGAGAGAGTTGAGTGTTGGGGAGACTATCATTTGAAGCACAAGAGCAAGGAGTTCATCATCAACACACCATTTATTACCTTTTGGAGAGTGGTGTCTCCTAGATTGGTTAGGTGTTGCTTGGGAGCCTCCGTCAAGATGTGGAGTTGAACCAGAAGTTTGTAAGGGCAGGGAGATCGCCTACTTCATGAAGATCTACCCGAGTGAGGCAAGTCCTTCGTGGGCGATGGCCATGGTGGGATAGACAAGGTTGCTTCTTCATGGACCCTTCGTGGGTGGAGCCATCCGTGGACTCTCGCAACCGTTACCCTTCGTGGGTTGAAGTTTCCATCAACGTGGACGTACGATAGCACCACCTATCGGGACCACGCCAGAAATCTCCATGTGTACATTGTGTTTGCCTTCTCCAAACCCTTCCCTTTACCTTCACATGCAATGTTTTACTTTCCGCTGCTACACTCTTAGAATTGCATGTGTAGGTTGATTGCTTGACTTGTGCTAATTGCTAAAATCTGTCCACAGCTAAAAATTTTAGATTTTTTATTTGGTCAAATAGTCTAATCAACCCCCCCCCCCTCTAGACATACTTTCGATCGTATAGATATTGAGAATCCTCGATCGTGACGTTGATAGGAAAGGCATACCTCCCAAATTTATATTCATCTCTGTTTTAAGCTTTGAACTCCGGCACCTCTGCAAATCCATGCTTCCCTATACAAAGGCCTATCTATTTACTTTTATGTTATTTACTTTTATTGTTGAATCATCACCTTCTCATTCAAGCACCAATTAGACAACACTATTTTCTTTCTTATGCATTGAGTATAGTTAATGTTGGGTGTGACATGACTGGATCTCTTCTACCATGAATTATAATGTTAGTCGTTGCTTGAACTTCAGAGGTGCTCTGCATTTATATTTTGTGGTCTCGGTAAGGGCCAGCGAGATACCATGTTATCATATTATATCACGGTTGTTTTGACAAATTATTGGCATCCGAGATATCTTATTATTGCTCGCTAGTTGGTTATGCTATTGGTATGAGTAAATGTGAGACCTAAGTGTTATCATTCACATGGTTAGTTCATAATCTTTGCTGAAAACTTGAACATTAGATAAGCATATATATACAACAACAAGAGTTTGTAAAAGTTTTTCTTTATCACTTTCAGTGTGTCAACTGAATTGCTTGAGGACAAACAATGAATTAAGCTTGGGGGAGTTGATATGTCCCAAACGTATCTACTTTTACAAACACTTTTGCTCTTGTTTTGGACTCTAATTTTTATGATTTGAATGGAACTAACCCGAACTGACGTTGTTTTCAGAATAATTGCCATGGTGTTATTTTTGTGCAGAAAAAAAGTTCTCGGATTGGGCTGAAAATTTACGGAGATTATATTTAGAATATATAAAAAATATTGGCGAAGAGACCTACCGGAGGGGGAAACCCAAGATCCACAAGATTAGGGGGCACGCCTGGTTATCTTGTGGGCCCCTGGAGCCTCCAACAACCCTAAGTCAAACTTCTTAAGTACCATCTCGCGGAGAAAAAATCGGAGAGAAGGAATCATCGGGTTTTACAATAAGGAGCCACCGCCACCTCTTGTTCTTCATCGGGAGGGCTGATCTGGAGTCTGTTCGGGGCTCCGGAGGGTGGAATTTGTCGCCATCATCATCATCAACCCTTCTCCATCAATAATTACATGATGCTTACCACCGGGAGTGAGTAATTCCTTCGTAGGCTTGCTGGATGATGATGGAGTTGGATGATATTTGTCATGTAATCGAGTCAATTTGTTAGGGCTTGATCCCTAGTATCCACTATGTTCAGAGATTGATGTTGCTATGACTTTGCTATGCTTAATGCTTGTCACTAGGGCCTGAGTGCCATGATTTCAGATTTGAACCCTTTATGTTTTCATGAATATATTGGTGTTCTTGATCCTATCTTGCAAGTTGTATGCACATATTACGTGTTAGATCCGCATACCCCAAGATGATAATAATTGGGATTCTTTCTGGTGATTACCATAGTATGAGGAGTTCATGTATTCACTGTGTGTTGATGCTTTGTTCCGGTTCTCTATTAAAAGGAGTTCTTAATATCCCTTAGATTTCCTTATGGACCCCGCTGCCACGGGAGGGTAGGACAAAAGATGTCATGAAAGTTCTTAATACAAGCACATATGACTATATACGGAATACATGCCTACATTACATTGATGAATTAGAGCTATTGTGTATCGCTCTAGGTTGTGACTATTATATGATGAATGCCATCCAATACAAATATCCATCACTGATCCAAGGCCTATGTTTTTCTCATATTGGTTCTCGCTAAGTTACTTTCGTTGTTGCTACTGTTACAATCACTACAAACCGCTACTGTTACTGTTCCTATTACTATTGTTACTATACTACTAAACACTTTGCTGCAGAAATATAATTTCCCAGGTGTGGTTGAATTGAAAACTCAACTGCTAAGGCTCATAAATATTCTTTGGCTCCACTTGTGTCGAATCAATAAATTTGGGTGAAATACTACCCTCGAAGACTATCGTGATTTCCTACTTGTGGGTTATCAACGAGATTCGTCAAATGCTCGAGGTCTTCATGAGCAAGCAAGTTGGATGCACACCCACTTAGTTTCATATAGAGAGCTTTCATACACCTATAGCTCTATTGCATCTGTTGCATGACCATCCCTACTCCTCGCATTAATATCAAATGTAAGGCCTCTCCATTGCCTAACAATCCACCAAGTCAATGCGAGACTTTCTCAAACTTTTGTCTTCCCTTATATACCTCTACTATCATTCTCCTTGCCACCCGTAGTGCTAAGTCCATGACTCACGGTCGTCTATTGAGTGTGATTGAAAAGCTGAAGCGAGAAAAAGTATGATATAATTACTTGTTTTGGCACAGGGTGCTCATGATTTATACTTTATGCTAGGAAGACTAAGCATGCTAAGCTATATGATTTTGTAGGGATAACATTCTTTAGCATTCTTATTTTGAAGGGCATGATTGTTTGTTAGTATGCCTGAGTATTGATGTCTTCATATCAAATGATAGACTATTGCCCTGAATCATTCGTATCTTAATATTCATGCCATGATTATATTACTTGTCAAGATTGTGCTAGGTAGCATTCCACATAAAAACATTATCTTGTTTTGTCATTTACCTACTCGAGGATGAGCAAGAATTATGCTTGGGGATGCTGATACGTCTCCGTCGTATCTATAATTTTTTATTGTTTCATGCCATTATTTTACAAACTTTCACATACTTTTGGCAACACTTTTTATTTTTGGGACTAACATACTAATCTAGTGCCCAACACCAGTTCCTATTTTTTCATGTTTTTGTATTTCGTAGAAAATCCATATCAAATGAAGTCCAAACGCGATAACAAGTTACAATGATTTTTATGAATATATGGGATTTTTTGGTGCCAGAATCAACAAAAGGGGCCCCCATAGGACCCACAAGCTCAAGGGGCGTGCCTGATGACCCACAAGTATAGGGGATCAATCGTAGTCCGTTCGATAAGTAAGGGTGTCGAACCCAACGAGGAGCAGAAGGAAATGACAAGTGGTTTTCAGCGAGGTAATTTTTGCAAGCACTGAAATTGTTGGTAACAGATAGTTTGATAGCAAGATAATTTGTAACAAGTAACAATAGTAACAATAAGTGGACCAAGGTAGCCCAATCCTTTTGATGGCAAAGGACAGGCCGGTATGGTCTGAGATAATAAGTAAAACGTTCTTGAGGGCACACGAGAATTTCGTCTAGCCACTTTCATCATGTTGGTTTGATTCGCGTTCGCTACTTTCATAATTTGATATGTGGGTGGACTGGTGCTTGGGTGTTGTTCTTACTTGAACAAGCCTCAAACTTATGACTAACCCCCTCACAAGCATCTGAAACTACTAAAGAAGTATTAAGATAGAATCTAACCATAGCATTAAACTATGGACCCAAATCAGCCCCTTCCGGAATAGCGTATAAACTAGGATTTAAGCTTTTGTCACTCTAACAACCCATCATCTAATAACTACTCCACAATGCATTCCCTTAGGCCCAATGATAGTGAAGTGTCATGTAGTCGACGTTCACATAACACCACTAAGGGAATCACAGCATACATATCATCAAAATATCAAACGAATACCAAATTCACATGATTACTTGCAACATGACTTCTCCCGTGGCCTCAGGAACAAAGGAAACTACTCACAAATAATATTCATGCTCAAGATCAGAGGTATATTAAATAGCATAATGGATCTGAACATATAATCTTCCACCAAATAAACCATATAGCATCAACTACAAGATGTAATCAACACTACTAGTCACCCACAGGTACCAATCTGAGGTTCCGGTACAAAGATTGAACACAAGAGATGAACTAGGGTTTGAGATGAGATAGTTTTGTTGAAGATCCTGATGAATATTGGTCTCCCAATGATGAGAGGGTTGTTGGTGATGACGATGGCCTCGATTTTCCCCTCCGGGAGGGAAGTTCCCCCGGTGGAATCGCTCTGTCGAAGGGCAAAAGTGCTCCTACCCAAGTTCCGCCTCGAGACGGCGGCGCTCCATCCCAAAAGTCCTCTCCTTATTTTTTTCTACGCCAAAAGACCTTATGTACCAGAAGATGGGCACCGGAGGTGGGCTGGGAAGCCCACTACCCACCAGGGCGCGCCTGGGGGAACTCGCGCGCACTGGTGTCTTGTGGCCACCTGGCAGCCCCCTCTGGTAGTTCTTTTCTCCAATATTTATTATATATTCGAAAATAATTCTTCGTTAAATTTCAGCTCATTTGGAGATGTCCGGCATAGGTATCTCTGACATAGCTTTTTCAGGTCCAGAATTCCAGCTGCCGGTATTCTCCCTCTTTGTGTAAACCTTGCATATTATGAGAGAAAAGGCATTAGAACTACTCCACAAAGTGTTATAATACATAAAAGGGGTAATTAGATTTATGCCCCTAGTTGTGTCCCACTGGGCTGTTTTACCCCTAATTTCCAAAATTCACCGCTTCTATCCAAGTCACTTCGCTCCTCTTATGTTTTTGCCCTTTGACCGTTTGACCGTCAGTTTGAAAACTTGATAACTAATTCACACTAAATCAGAAAAATGCAAATAAGATATCAAAATGTTCGAAAAAACATCATCTATGTGTCAGTGTCATTTGCATTCATGACAAAAGTGTTGGGAAGTGCCCATCCGAGTTTTAGCTCTTATCATACCACCATGAACATTAAAATAAAAAAATTCTGAAAGAAATTTGGTGGCAAAGAATGACAAATGTTCTAAGTGCTTGCCAAGTTTCATCAGGGAATGGCATTCGTGGAAGTCGTGGCAAAAAAGACAATCTGCACTCCAAAATAGATTGTTTTTTTGCCACGACTTCCACAAATGCCATTCCCCACTGAAACTTGGCAAGCACTTGGAACATTTGTCATTCTTTGCCACCAAATTTCTTTCGGAATTTTTTGAATTTTTTTGGATTTTACTGTTCATGGTGGTAGCATAAGAGCTAAAACTCGGATGGGCACTTTACAACACTTTTGTCATGAATGCAAATGACACTAACATATAGGTGATGTTTTTCCAAACATTTTAATATCTTATTTGCATTTTTTTGCTTTAGTATGAATTAGTTATGAAGTTTTCAAACTGCCGGTCAAACGGTCAAAGGGCAAAAGCATAAGAGGAGCGAAGTGACTTGGACAGAAGCGGTGACTTTTGGAAATTAGGGGCAAAACAACCGAGTGGGACACAACTAGGGACATAAATCTAATTATCCCTACATAAAACACTTAAATAACAGTAGGAAAACATGATGAAAAATGGACGTATCAACTCCCCCAAGCATAGACCTCGCTTGTCCTCAAGCGAAAGCCGATATCAAAAATCATGTCCACATGTTTAGAGAGAGAGGTGATAATCCCCAAGTGCAGGGAATCATCATAGCAATTCCCAAAGGTGGAAGTGATAAGTATGGAGTGTCAAACCCACAAGGAGCTAAAGGTAAGATCAATATTCTCTCAAGTCCTATCTGCCACTGATACGACTCTACGTGCACCGAACGTTTGCTTCCAACTAGAAACGAGAAATAAAACTACATTGTGGGTATGAAGAGGATAACTTTGCATGATATCGGAGAGCTAAAACATAAAAGTAGGTGATGTTATCATAAAGTTAGAATAGTATTACTAAATATTATAAATAGCGAGTGTGGAATAATGATGGGTCGGTGTGCAGAATTATCCTAGGCAATTGTTAACAAGACCGATAATCACTATTTCAATTTCATATGAGGGAGAGGCATAAGCTAACATACTTTCTCTTCTTGGATCATATACACTTATATTGGAACTCTAGCAAGCATCCGCAACTACTAGAGATCATTAAGGTAAAGCCCAACCATAGCATTAAGATATCAAGTCCCCTTTATCCCATACTCCACAAACCCCTTACTCGGGTTTATGCTTCTGTCACTCAAGCAACCAACTATAAGCGAATCATGAACGTATTGCAACACCCTACAGTGGGAATCCCTCACGCTTGCGCGACACAGAGGGGACAATAGGACAACACCAAAATAAGACATACAACTCATACCAATCTAGATCATCAATCAACCCAAAGACAATGGATATCTACTCAAAACATCATAGGATGGCAACACATCATTGGATCATAATAAGTGGCATAAAGCACCATGTTCAAGTAGGGATTACAGCGGGGTGCAAGAGAGTGGACCGCATAAAATAGATGAGGATGGTGATGATGATGGTGATGTTGATGAAGACGGTCACCGCGGCGATGATTCCCCTCTCGATGGCACTCCGGCGCCACCGAGAGAGAGGAGGAGAGGTTCTCCCCCTTGTGCTTCCTCCTCCATGGCCTCCCCCTAGATGCGGAGAGGTTCTCCCTCTGGTCCTTGGCCTTCATGGCGATGATGGCCCCTCCGAGATCCTCCTCCATGGCCTCCGGTGATGATGGCCCCCTCCGACAGTGTGCCAGAGAGGGCCTAGATTGATTTCTCGTGGCTACAGAGGCTTGCGGTGGCGGAACTTCCGATCTAGGTTATTTTCTGGGGGTTTATGTATTTATAGGAATTTTTGGCGTCGGTTCACGTCAGGGGGCTCTCCGAGTCATCCACGAGATAGGGGGCGCGCCCTCCACCCTCGTGGACGGCTCGGGACTTTCTAGTCCATCTCCGATGCTCTATGGGCTTCTTCTGGTCCATAAAAAATTGTCAAAAATTTGCACATCAATTGGACTTCGTTTGGTATTGCTTTTCTGTAAAACTCTAAAACAAGGAAACAATAGAAACTGGCACTAGGCTCTAGGTTAATAGGTTAGTCCCAAAAATCATATAAAATAGCATATAAATGCATATAAAACATCTAAGATGGATAATATAATAGCGTGAATACTTCATAAATTATAGATACGTTGGAGACGTATCAGCATCCCCAAGCTTAATTCCTGCTCGTCCTCGAGTAGGTAAATGATAAAAGAAATAATTTATGAAGTGTGAAAGCTAGCAAGTGCCTAAGTTTTATCAATGATAGTTTCAATCACTGTTTCTAGCAACATTATATATCATAACAGTTGCTCAACTCATAAAACTTCTCATGATCAAGTAAAAAGCTATTCACATGTTAAAGTATAGATCATAAGCTTTCTTGAAAACTAACAAACCGTGGCCTTAGTCATCAAACAATTGCAATTCATCTTATTTTTGGGAAGGGTCTATGTAAGATCTTTGATTCAGCAAACTCCACACAACTATCATTTAATCTTTCACAATTGCTAACACTCATGTGATATTTATGGGTTCAAAGTTTTAATCGGACACAGAGAAAGATAGGGGCTTATAGTTCCGCCTCCCAACCTTTTACCTCAAGGGTAATGTCAACAATAATAATTTATGAAAACCTACATCCAAGTGGATATATATATACGAATCGATCCAACACAAAGTGCTTGCCAAAGGAAAAAGTGTAAAAAGGAAAGGTGATGATCACCATGACTCTTGTATAAGGGTAGAATATAAAAGTAAAAGATAGGCCCTTCGCAGAGCGAAGCAGAGGTTGTCATGTGCTTTTATGGTTGGATGCACAAAATCTTAATGCAAAATAACGTCACTTTATATTGCCGCTTGTGATAAAGACCTTTATTATGCAGTCCGTCACTTTTATTTCTTCCCTATCACAAGTTCATATAAAGGTTATTTTCTTCGCACTAATAGATCATGTTGGAGAACGTAGTAATTTCAAAAATTTTCCTACGCACACGCAAGATCATGGTGATGCATAGCAACGAGAGGGAGAGTGTTGTCTACGTACCCTCGTAGACCGAAGCGAAAGCATTGACGCAACATAGAGGAAGTAGTCGTACGTCTTCCCGATCCGACCGATCCAAGCGCCGTTACTCCGGCGCCTCCGAGTTCTTAGCACACGTTCAGCTCGATGCCGATCCCCGGGCTCCGATCCAGCAAAGCTTCGGGGAGGAGTTCCGTCAGCACGACGGCGTGGTGACGATCTTGATGTACTACCGGCGCAGGGCTTCGCCTAAGCACTGCAACGATATGACCGAGGTGGAATATGGTGGAGGGGGCACCGCACACGGCTAAGGAACGATCTCAAGGATCAACTTGTGTCTCTTGGGGTGCCCCCTGCCCCCGTATATAAAGGAGCAAGGGGGAGGTGCGGCCGGCCTAGAGGAGGCGCGCCGGGAGGAGTCCTACTCCTACCGGGAGTAGGACTCCCTCCCTTTTCCTTGTTGGATTAGGAGTGGAGGGGGAAAGAGGAGGGAGAGAGGAAGGAAAGGGGGGCGCTGCCCCCCCCCCCCCCGCCTCCTTTTCCAATTCGGACTAGAGGGGAGGGGGCGCGCGGCCAGCCCTGGCCGCCCCTCCTCTTCTCCACTCCAGGCCCATGAGGCCCATTAACCCCCGGGGGGTTCCGGTAACCCCCCCGGTACTCCGGTTTTATCCGATACTTTCCCGAAACCCTTCCGGTGTCCGAATATAGTCATCCAATATATCAAACTTTATGTCTCGACCATTTCGAGACTCCTCGTCATGTCCGTGATCACATCCGGGACTCCAAACTCCTTCGGTACATCAAAATGCATAAACTCATAATAACTGTCATCGTAACCTTAAGCGTGCGGACCCTACGGTTCGAGAACAATGTAGACATGACCGAGACATGTCTCCGGCCAATAGCCAATAGCGGGACCTGGATGCCCATATTGGCTCCTACATATTCTACGAAGATCTTTATCGGTCAGACCGCATAACAACATACGTTGTTCCCTTTGTCATCGGTATGTTACTTGCCCGAGATTCGATCGTCGGTATCCAATACCTAGTTCAATCTCGTTACCGGCAAGTCTCTTTACTCGTACTGTAATACATCATCTCGCACCTAACTCATTAGTTGCATTGCTTGCAAGGCTTAAGTGATGTGCATTACCGAGAGGGCCCAGAGATACCTCTCCGACATTCGGAGTGACAAATCCTAATCTCGAAATACGCCAACCCAACATCTACCTTTGGAGACACCTGTAGAGCTCCTTTATAATCACCCAGTTACGTTGTGATGTTTGGTAGCACACAAAGTGTTCCTCCGGCAAACAGGAGTTGCATAATCTCATAGTCATAGGAACATGTATAAGTCATGAAGAAAGCAATAGCAACATACTAAACGATCGGGTGCTAAGCTAATGGAATGGGTCATGTCAATCAGATCATTCAACTAATGATGTGACCTCGTTAATCAAATAACAACTCTTTGTCCATGGTTAGGAAACATAACCATCTTTGATTAACGAGCTAGTCAAGTAGAGGCATACTAGTGACACTCTGTTTGTCTATGTATTCACACATGTATTATGTTTCCGGTTAATACAATTCTAGCATGAATAATAAACATTTATCATGAAATAAGGAAATAAATAATAACTTTATTATTGCCTCTAGGGCATATTTCCTTCAGTCTCCCACTTGCACTAGAGTCAATAATGTAGTTCACATCGCCATGTGATTTACCAGCAATAGTTCACATCACCATGTGATTAACACCCATAGTTCACATCGATATGTGATCAATACCCAAAGGGTTTACTAGAGTCAGTAATCTAGTTCACATCGCTATGTGATTAACACCCAAAGAGTACTAAGGTGTGATCATGTTTTGCTTGTGAGAGAAGCTTAGTCAACGGGTCTGCCAAAATTCAGATCCGTATGTATTTTGCAAATTTCTATGTCTACAATGCTCTGCACGGAGCTACTTTAGCTAATTGCTCCCACTTTCAATATGTATCTAGATTGAGACTTAGAGTCATCTAGATTAGTGTCAAAACTTGCATCGACGTAACCTTTTACGACGGACCTTTTTGTCACCTCCATAATCGAGAAACATATCCTTATTCCACTAAGGATAATTTTGACCGCTGTCCAGTGATCTACTCCTAGATCACTATTGTACTCCCTTGCTAAACACAGTGTAGGATATACAATAGATCTGGTACACAGCATGACATACTTTATAGAACCTATGGCCAAGGCATAGGGAATGACTTTCATTCTCTTTCTATCTTTTGCCGTGGTCGGGTTTTTGAGTCTTACTCAATTTCACACCTTGTAACACAGGTAAGAACTCTTTCTTTGACTGTTCCATTTTGAACTACTTCAAAATCTTGTCAAGGTATGTACTCATTGAAAACTTATCAAGTGTCTTGATCTATCTCTATAGATCTTGATGCTTAATATGTAAGCAGCTTCACCGAGGTCCTTCTTCGAAAAATTCCTTTCAAATACTCCTTTATGCTTCGCAGAATTCTTCTACATTATTTCCGATCAACAATATGTCATTTACATATATTTATCAGAAATGATGTAGTGCTCCCACTCACTTTCTTGTAAATACAGGCTTCACCGCAAGTCTGTATAAAACTATATGCTTTGATCAACTTATCAAAGCGTATATTCCAACTCCGAGATGCTTGCACCAGTCCATAGATGGATCGCTGGAGCTTGCATATTTTGTTAACACCTTTAGGATCGACAAAACCTTCTAGTTGCATCGTATACAACTCTTCTTTAATAAATCCATTGAGGAATGCAGTTTTTGTTTATCCATTTGCCAGATTTCATAAAATGCGGCAATTGCTAACATGATTCGGACAGACTTAAGCATAGATACGAGTGAGAAACTCTCATCGTAGTCAACACCTTGAACTTGTCGAAAACCTTTTGCGACAATTCTAGCTTTGTAGATAGTAACACTACTATCAGCGTCTGTCTTCCTCTTGAAGATCCATTTATTTTCTATGGCTTGCCGATCATCGGGCAAATCCATCAAAGTCCATACTTTGTTCTCATACATGGATCATATCTCAGATTTCATGGCCTCAAACCATTTCGCGGAATCTGGGCTCACCATCGCTTCCTCATAGTTCGTAGGTTCGTCATGGTCAAGTAACATGACCTCCAAAATAGGATTACCGTACCACTCTGGTGCGGATCTCACTCTGGTTGACCTACGAGGTTTGGTAGTAACTTGATCCGAAGTTACATGATCATCATCATTATCTTCCTCACTAATTGATGTAGTAGTCACAGGAACAGATTTCTGTGATGAACTACTTTCCAATAAGGGAGCAGGTATAGTTACCTTATCAAGTTCTACTTTCCTCCCACTCACTTCTTCCGAGAGAAACTCCTTCTCTGGAAAGGATCCATTCTTAGCAACGAATTTCTTGCCTTCGGATCTGTGATAGAAGGTGTACCCAACTGTCACCTTTGGGTATCCTATGAAGACATATTTCTCCGATTTGGGTTTGAGCTTATCATGATGAAAGTTTTTCTTATAAGCATCGCAACCCCAAACTTTAAGAAACGACAACTTTGGTTTCTTGCCAAACCATAGTTTATATTGTGTCGTCTCAATGGACTTAGATGGTGCCCCTTTTTAACGTGAATGCAGCTGTCTCTAATGCATAACCCCAAAAACGATAGTGGTAAATGGGTAAGAAACATCATAGATTGCACTATATCCAATAAAGTACGGTTATGACGTTCGGACACACCATTATGCTGAGGTGTTCCAGGTGGCATGATTTTGTGAAACTATTCCACATTGTTTTAATTGAAGACCAAACTCGTAACTCAAATATTCGTCTCTGTGATCAGATCATAGAAACTTTATTTTCTTGTCACGATGATTTTCCACTTCACTCTGAAATTCTTTGAACTTTTCAAACGTTTCAGACTTATGTTTCATCAAGTAGATATACCCATATCTGCTCAAATCATCTGTGAAGGTCAGAAAATAATGATACTTGCCGCGAGCCTCACACTCATCGGATTGCATACATCAGTATGTATTATTTCCAATAAGTCAGTTGCTCGCTCTATTTTTCCGGAGAACGGCGTTTTAGTCATCTTGACCAAGAGACATGGTTCGCAAGCATCAAGTGATTCATAATCAAGTGATTCCAAAATCCCATCTGCATGCGCTTTACACCAATATGACTTAAACGGCAGTGCCACAAATAAGTTGCACTATCATTATTAACTTTGCATCTTTTATCTTCAACATTATGAATATGTGTATCACTACGGTCGAGATCCAACGAACCATTTTCATTGGGTGTATGACCATCGAAGGTTCCATTCACGTAAGCAGAACAACAATTGTTCTCTAACTTAAATGAATAACCGTATTGCAATAAACATGATCAAATCATATTTATGCTCAACGCAAATACCAAATAACACTTATTTAGGTTCAACACTAATCCCGAAAGTATAGTGAGTGTGCGATGATGATCATATCAATCTTGGAACCACTTCCAACATACATCGTCACTTCACTCTTAACTAGTCTTTGTTCATTCTGCAACTCCCGTTTCGAGTTACTACTCTTAGCAACTGAACTAATATCAAATACCGAGGGGTTGCTATGAACACTAGTAAAATACACATCAATAATCTGTATATCAAATATACCTTTGTTCACTTTGCCATCCTTCTTATCCGCCAAATACTTGGGGCTGTTCCGCTTCCAGTGACCAGTCCCTTTGCAGTAAACGCACTCAGTCTCAGGCTTAGGTCCAGACTTGGGCTTCTTCACTTGAGCAGCAACTTGTTTGCCGTTCTTCTTGAAGTTCCCCTTCTTCCCTTTGCCCTTTTCTTGAAACTAGTGGTCTTGTTAACCATCAACACTTGATGTTTTTCTTGATTTCTACCTTCGTCGATTTCAGCATCACGAAGAGCTTGGGAATTGTTTCCGTTATCCCTTGCATATTATAGTTCATCACGAAGTTCTACTAACTTGGTGATGGTGACTAGAGAATTCTGTCAATCACTATTTTATCTGGAAGATTAACTCCCACTTGATTCAAGCGATTGTAGTACCCAGACAATCTGAGCACATGCTCACTAGTTGAGCGATTCTCCTCCATCTTTTAGCTATAGAACTTGTTGGAGACTTCATATCTCTCAACTCAGGTATTTGCTTGAAATATTAACTTCAACTCCTGGAACATCTCATATGGTCCATGACGTACAAAACGTCTTTGAAGTCCCGATTCTAAGCCGTTAAGCATGGTGCACTAAACTATTAAGTAGTCATCATATTGAGCTAGCAAAACGTTCATAGCGTCTGCATCTGCTCCTGCAATAGGTCCGTCACCTAGCGGTGCATCAAGGACATAATTCTTCTGTGCAGCAATGAGGATAAACCTCAGATCACGGATCCAATCCGCATCATTGCTACTAACATCTTTTCAACACAATTTTCTCTAGGAACATATCAAAATAAACATATGAAAGCAACAACGCGAGCTATTGATCTACAACATAGATATGCTAATACTACCAGGACTAAGTTCATGATAAATTAAAGTTCAATTAATCATATTACTTAAGAACTCCCACTTAGATAGACATCCCTCTAATCTTCTAAGTGATCAAGTGATCCAAATCAACTAAACCATAATCGATCATCACGTGAAATGGATTAGTTTTCAATGGTGAACATCATTATGTTGATCATATCTACTATATGATTCACGCTCGACCTTTCGGTCTCCGTGTTCCGAGGCCATATCTGCATATGCTAGGCTCGTCAAGTATAACCCGAGTATTTTGCGTGTGCAAAACTGGCTTGCACCCGTTGTAGATGGACGTAGAGCTTATCACACCCGATCATCACGTGGTGTCTGGGCACGACGAACTTTGGCAACGGTGCATACTCGGGGAGAACACTTCTTGATAATTTAGTGAGAGATCATCTTATAATGCTACCGTCAATCAAAGCAAGATAAGATGCATAAAAAGATAAACATCACATGCAATCAATATAAGTGATATGATATGGCCATCATCATCTTGTGCTTGTGATCTCCATCTCCGAAGCATCATCATGATCACCATCGTCACCGGCGCGACACCTTGATCTCCATCGTAGCATCGTTGTCGTCTCGCCAATCTTATGCTTCTACGACTATCGCTACCGCTTAGAGATAAAGTAAAGCATTACAGGGCGATTGCATTGCATACAATAAAGCGACAACCGTACGGCTCCTGCCGGTTGCCGATAACTCGGTTACAAAACATGATCATCTCATACAATAAAATATAGCATCATGTCTTGACCATATCACATCACAACATGCCCTGCAAAAACAAGTTAGACGTCCTCTACTTTGTTTGTTGCAAGTTTTACGTGGCTGCTACGGGCTTAAGCAAGAACTCATCTTACCTACGCATCAAAACCACAACGATAGTTTGTCAAATAGACTCCGTTTTAACCTTCTCAAGGACCGGGCGTAGCCACACTCGGTTCAACTAAAGTTGGTGAGACAGTCTCCCGCAAGCCATCTGTGTGCAAAGCATGTCGAGGGAACCGGTCTCGCGTAAGCGTACGCGTAAGGTTGGTCCGGGTCGTCTCATCCAACAATACCGCTGAACCAAAGTATGACATGCTGGTAGGCAGTATGACTTGTATCGTCCACAACTCACTTGTGTTCTACTCGTGCAAATAACATCAAACCATAAAAACCTGGCTCGGATGCCACTGTTGGAGAACGTAGTAATTTCAAAAAAATTCCTACGCACACGCAAGATCATGGTGATGCATAGCAACGAGAGGGAGAGTGTTGTCTACGTACCCTCGTAGACCGAAGCGGAAGCGTTGACGCAACGTAGAGGAAGTAGTCGTACGTCTTCCCGATCCGACCGATCCAAGCGCCGTTATTCCGACGCCTCCGAGTTCTTAGCACACGTTCAGCTCGATGAAGATCCCCGGGCTCCGATCTAGCAAAGCTTCGGGGAGGAGTTCCGTCAGCACGACGGCATGGTGACGATCTTGATGTACTACCAGCGCAGGGCTTCGCCTAAGCACTGCAACGATATGACCGAGGTGGAATATGGTGGAGGGGGGCACCGCACACGGCTAAGGAACGATCTCAAGGATCAACTTGTGTCTCTTGGGGTGCCCCCCTGCCCCCGTATATAAAGGAGCAAGGGGGAGGTGCGGCCGGCCTAGAGGAGGCGCGCCGGGAGGAGTCCTACTCCTACCGGGAGTAGGACTCCCTCCCTTTTCCTTGTTGGATTAGGAGTGGAGGGGGAAAGAGGAGGGAGGGAGGAAGGAAAGGGGGGCGCCGCCCCCCCCCCCCTCCTCCTTGTCCAATTCGGACTAGAGGGGAGGGGGCGCGCGGCCAGCCCTGGCAGCCCCTCCTCTTCTCCACTCCAGGCCAATGAGGCCCATTAACCCCCGGGGGGTTCCGGTAACCCCCCCCCGGTACTCCGGTTTTATTCGATACTTTCCCGAAACCCTTCCGGTGTCCGAATATAGTCATCCAATATATCAATCTTTATGTCTCGACCATTTCAAGACTCCTCGTCATGTCCGTGATCACATCCAGGACTCCGAACTCCTTCGGTACATCAAAATGCATAAACTCGTAATAACTGTCATCGTAACCTTAAGCGTGCGGACCCTACGGTTCGAGAACAATGTAGACATGACCGAGACATGTCTCCGGCCAATAACCAATAGAGGGACCTGGATGCCCATATTGGCTCCTACATATTCTACAAAGATCTTTATCGGTCAGACCGCATAACAACATACGTTGTTCCCTTTGTCATCGGTATGTTACTTGCCCGAGATTCGATCGTCGGTATCCAATACCTAGTTCAATCTCGTTACCGGCAAGTCTCTTTACTCGTACTGTAATACATCATCTCGCAACTAACTCATTAGTTGCATTGCTTGCAAGGCTTAAGTGATGTGCATTACCGAGAGGGCCCAGAGATACCTCTCCGACATTCGGAGTGACAAATCCTAATCTCGAAATACGCCAACCCAACATCTACCTTTGGAGACACCTGTAGAGCTCCTTTATAATCACCCAGTTACGTTGTGACGTTTGGTAGCACACAAAGTGTTCCTCCGGCAAACGGGAGTTGCATAATCTCATAGTCATAGGAACATGTATAAGTCATGAAGAAAGCAATAGCAACATACTAAACGATCGGGTGCTAAGCTAATGGAATGGGTCATGCCAATCAGATCATTCAACTAATGATGTGACCTCGTTAATCAAATAACAACTCTTTGTCCATGGTTAGGAAACATAACCATCTTTGATTAACGAGCTAGTCAAGTAGAGGCATACTAGTGACACTCTGTTTGTCTATGTATTCACACATGTATTATGTTTCCGGTTAATGCAATTCTAGCATGAATAATAAACATTTATCATGAAATAAGGAAATAAATAATAACTTTATTATTGCCTCTAGGGCATATTTCCTTCAGATCATACATATTTAGAGAGCAATTTTTATTGCATGCACTGATGACAACTTACTTGAAGGATCTTACTCAATCCATAGGTAGGTATGGTGGACTCTCATGGCAGAATTGGTTTAAGGGATGTTTGGAAGCACAAGTAGTATTTCTACTTGGTGCAAAGAATTTGGCTAGCATGAGAGGGAAAGGCAAGCTCAACATGTTGGATGATCCAAGACAATATAACGTTTGGGATATAGGAAAATATAACCCATTAAGTTGTCTTCCTTGTCCAACAACAACTTTTTAGCATGCCATATTTTAATGAGTGCTCACAATTACAAAAGATGTCCAAGATAGTATATTTATATGTGAAATCTCCCTTCCTTCAATATTCTTTCATGAATTGTTCAACTGAAAAATTCTGCGTTTGCTAACTTTCAATAAGTTTACTACCTTACTTATTATGTGTGAAGTCATTACTCCGCATGTTTTAAGCATATGAAATGTATGTAAATTAAGATTTATGATATTCAATTCATTCAACCATTTACTCATAGGATATACGTGAAGCACGTGAGTAAATGACAAACTACTCCAAAAAGATATAAGTGATGAGCACTGAGTAGTCAAATAATTAACTAGCCATGGGAGGATTCTTTTTCATTCAAGATTTCAGATCCAATGATTTTATTCAAACATCAAGCAAAATTAAAAATACACTCCAAGCAAAACACATATCATGTGATGAATAAAAATATAGCTCTGAGTAAGGTACACCGATAGTTTTCAAGACAAAAGAGGGGATGCCTTCCGGGACAGAGTCTTCCATGAATATTAACTTGGGGTGCCTTGAGCATCCCCAAGCTTAGGGTCTTTCCACTCCTTATTCTCCACATATCGATATCTCACCCAAAGCTTGAAAACTTCAATCACACAAAACTTAACGGAACTTCGTGAGATAGGTTAGTATGATAAAGAGTAAACCATTCACTTTGGTACTGTCAAAGACAAGGTTCATAATTGTTCTCACACAATGCCTACTGTACCATATCATTTCTACAATTTATATTGAGAAATATAAGCCATAAAACTAGAAAACAAGGAAACTATGCAATGAAAACAGAATCTGTCAGAAACAGAACAGTCTGTAACAACAACCATACTTCTGCTACCCCAAAAATTATGAAATAAAGTGGTGGACGTGAGGAATTTTTCTATTAATCTTCTGAAAAAAGAATAAACTCAAAAGCACTCTTCTGTAAAAATGACAGCTAATCTCATGAGCGCAAAGTTTCCGTTTTTTACAACAAGATCACATTAACTTTCACCCAAATCTTCCCAAAGGTCTTACTTGGCACTTTATTGAAACAAAAGCTATAAAACATGATTACTAAAGTATCTTAATCATGTAAAACACAAGAACAGTAAGGGTAAATATTGGGTTGTCTCCCAACAAGCGCTTTTCTTTAATGCCTTCTAGCTAGGCATGATGATTTCACATAAAAGATAAGAATTGAAACATAAATAGAGCATCATGGAGAATATGACTAGCACATTTAAATATAACCCACTTAATATGCCTAGGGATTTTGTGAGCACATAATTTATAGGAACAAGAATCAACTAGCATAGGAAGGCAAAACAAGTATAACTTCAAAACTTTAAGCACATAGAGAGGAAACTTGATATTATTGCAACTCCTACAAGCATGTATTCCTCCCTCATAATAACTTTCAGTAGCATCATGAATGATTTAAACAATATAACCATGACATAAATCATTCTTTTCATGATCTACAAGCATAGAAATTTTACTACTCTCCACATAAGAAAAATTCTTCTCATTCGGAATAGTGGGAGCAAACTCAACAAAATAACTGTCATGCGAGGCATAATCCAATTGAAAATTAAAATCATGATGACAAGTTTCATGGTTAACATTATTATTTATAGCATACATGTCATCACAATAATCATCATAGATAGCAACTTTGTTCTCATAATCAATTGGAACCTCTTCCGAAATAGTGGAATCATTACTAACTAAAGTCGACACTCTTCCAAATCCACTTTCATAAATATCACACTAAGATTCAACACCCTCCAAAATAGTGGGATCACTAATTCCTAAAGTTGACACTATTCCAACCCCACTTTAGATTATAGTATTATTCATACTCCAAAAGATATAAGTGAAGTTCATGGAGCATTCTACAATTAATATAGACTAACCAATATCCAAGCTCAAAATATATAAGTGAAGCACACGATGCATTCTATAAAACCATGCTCAAAAGATTTAAGTGAAGCACATGAAGTATTCTATAAATCAATGAAGGGTTATCTCATACTAGCATGGTTCTTAAAGGAAAAACAAAAACACAAAGGACACAAATCATGTGAACAAAAAAAAAACGAGGTATACCGATAATTGTTGAAGAAGAAAGATGGGATGCCAACCGGGGCATCCCCAAGCTTAGATGCTTGAGTATCCTTGAAATATTTAGTTGGGGTGCCTTGGGCATCCCCAAGCTTGAACTCTTGTCTCTCTTTATTCTTCTCATATTGATAGCTCCTCGATCTTTGAACACTTCATCCACACAAGACTTTAACAAAAACTTTGTGAGACCCGTTAGTATAATAAAGCAAATCACTACCTTTAGGTACTATTGCAAACTTATTACAAATTAATATTAGAACTATATATACTGTATTCCAACTTCACCATGGTTCATACCCCCCGATACTACCCATAGATTTATCAAGATAAGCAAACAACACACGAAAAACAGAATCTGTCAAAAACAGGACAGTCTGTAGTAATCTGGAAGTTTAGTAAACTTCTGTAACTCCAAAAAATTCTAACGAAATATGAAAATTTAAAAAGTTTGTACAGAAGTAATGTGAAAAATGTTTCAGACCCATTTGACTTTCCAGTAAAAAATATAAATTCATGCGCTACTGCCAAAGTTTCTGTTTTTGTACTGCACAAAGTAAACAAGCAATCTAATCATCCTAAAACCAAAGCTTGGCACATTATTTTTATAATACAATGGATATATACAATTCAGAGAAGCTTCCATGAAACTTTTTACATTGTTTCCATGAGCATGAACACAAGTGCTCAAGGTCGACCCTCACTTCTTCAATGCATAATCTTCCAATCACTTCTCTTATTGAAAAACATTTTAGGCATGAGAGGCAAGTAATTTTTTTTGTATTTTCATTCTTTTAAAAACAAAATTTGTATGTTTCACCCACAACTAAACAGAACAAAAAGGTAAAACAAAATCTACTTAGTGAAGAAAGCAAACAAGCACACACGAGAATATCAACCCCACGCTATTGCTCCCCGACAACGGCGCCAGAAAAGAGCTTGATAATCCCCAAGTGCAGGGAATCATCGTAGAAATTCCCAAAGGTTGAAGTGATAAGTATGGAGTGTCGAACCCACAAGGAGCTAAAGGTAAGATCAATATTCTCTCAAGTCCTATCTGCCACTGATACGACTCTACGTGCACCGAACGTTTGCTTCCAACTAGAAACGAGAAATAAAACTACATTGTGGGTATGAAGAGGATAACTTTGCATGATATCGGAGAGATAAAACATAAAAGTAGGTGCTGTTATCATAAATTTAGAATATATTACTAAATATTATAAATAGCGAGTGTGGAATAATGATGGGTCGGTGTGCGGAATTATCCTAGGCAATTGTTAACAAGACCGGTAATCACTATTGCAATTTCATATGAGGGAGAGGCATAAGCTAACATACTTTCGCTTCTGGGATCATATGCACTTATGATTGGAACTCTAGCAAGCATCCTCAACTACTAAAGATCATTAAGGTAAAACCCAACCATAGCATTAACATATCAAGTCCCCTTTATCCCATACGCCACAACCCCCCTACTCGGGTTTATGCTTCTGTCACTGATAGAGGCAAAGGTGTCCCGTCTTTCGATGAGATGGTGGCTATCGTTTTGGAGGAAGTCGACTTTGACGATCCGACTACGAACGTGCGAGGACGTCGCGCCTTAGCAATCGCTAAACCAACTCCGAGAGGTTATTGACCACGCCGGAGCACGATCAACCTCACCACGAAGGTCTGTTTCCTGCAGGCAAACGAAGAACAAGCAAGAAACTAAGATTGCAATCTGGATATTGCGATTATAAGAGGAAAGCTTTGTTGATCAAGGTGGGGTTCTGTGACGCCTTGGTCTGCTTGTTGAACACAAACGAAGTACATGAAGTTGCAGCTATGGCGAACTTTTGATCTAAACAAAACCCAAGGAAAAAGCTACTAGATGGATCTACTTATATAGGAGTAAGGGGTGGTGGCCAAGGAGGTGAGAGGACGTCCCAAGGCAGACTAAAACCAACCCTAGGTCGTACAAGGCTCATGGGCCCAAGTGGAGGTGATGCAACACCTTTGGACTTGTTGTTTGACTCAGATTCTGCTGCAGCGTCAGATTGTTTCGTCCATATCTCAACGCTCCAGACGAATTTAAAGGTGATTCCAATTGGTTTGGAAAGAGGATGAAATCTACTTTCCAACAAAAAAAGAATCACCCAATTCGGAGTCCGTATGAAAAAGTTCTTGGCGTTTTGAGTCAGGTATGTCTGTGCAATCCGAATCTGAATCCAGAACGTGAGAGACTTGGACTCTATCTTCTCTTGGCCCAAAAGTGACGTGAGAGGACTTTTTGAACAGAACTTAAACTTCTCCTTTTCCCCTATCTTCATATGTGGATTGTACAAATGTCCCATACACCTGCAATTAGACAAAATACAAAAGTGTGTGAAGTATTTTTGTTCTGGATAATATAAATAGATTATTGAATAGTTGACACTAGAAATCACCTGACAAATATGCATGTATGCAATATTTTTGGTCGTATCCAAGGTAGTCATGTCCTCATCATCCTCCCCTTCTTGAAAATAAAGCCGTCCTCGGCGTTGCTTTATCTGAAATGTGGCTAACAAAAGAGACAAGGTGTACATGTTGTATATGTATATGTCATCAATTTTTACTTCCCGTGGATTTTGCACATATGACACATGTATACATGAGTAACTTTCATAGTGAATAAAATATAAAGCATGTATGCAGAAGGCATGAAAGTATTGCAACTCAGTTTGCACATATAAGTGAAGCTCTTATTCATATGAAAAGATTGACAATATTCATCATTAAACCATCCCAATATTGGTGAATAAACCTTACTTGCATCAAATTTACATGCTACAACATGCTTAAATAAGCAAACATGCAATAAGTCATTTGACACAGAATCATCACCAAGATTAGAGGTCATATCAAAATGATTAAACATTGGTTCTTTTGCATCAACAGTTAATTCATTGGGTGCACTCAAAAGTGTTGGTATTTCAGTTGTTTGATCACATGACGCATTAATGACAGTAACATGATTCTCTAAAATAGGTGATGTGCTCAAATCAACAGGTAACTCAACACATAATGTATTCAAGTTAACTAGGCATGCATCATTCTCATGTGAAGTTATATCATCAATACCTTTACAGTTACCTTGTCGCAAAGATGTAGCTGATGTAGGTACGGATGATGGCAATGTACCATACTCTTGAGATGATGTCGCGCTCACAATCTGAGGTGTGGCTGCTCTAGTAGGTGCAACCGTGGAGGAACCAAGCGGTGGTGGTGAGCATGAACTAGAATAGTAGTTGTTGTATTCACTCAATGCATCCTCCTGTAACTGTCTCTCAAAGGTACAAGCACGAACATACATACCAGTAATCCAACGAGGAATATACTGAAATCGTGCCTGAATATCATGGTTCAAACCACCAAAAAATCTATTCATTGTATCATCCTCAGATTCTTCTATGTCACAATGATGCATATAAGATTTGAACTCTTGGTAGTAAGCATGAACAGTGTTGTTGCCTTGTTTAAATTGTTCAAATTTGCGAAGCAATTCACGACGATAGTAAGAAGGGAAAAATTGTTGTCTCATTACATTTTTCAAATCTTTCCAAGTTGTGGGTTGGTTATCAATGTTTTTCTTACAATGCACACTCCACCAAAAAGAAGCAAAACCAGTAAATGCTCTAGTGACTGCTCGTACTCGCTCAAGTTCAGAAAAGTCATGGTGATTAAAAACTTGTTCTACTTCAAGCTCCCAAGCTATATAAATAGCAGGATTAAATCTACCCTCATAGGACGGTAAAGAGATAACCTGACCATGTGCCTGTGTGTGTTGTCCCAACTCTCGTGATGGTGATGATGTGTCCATCGTCCAAGAACTTCTGTCTCCGGAACCTGTCATGATTAGTAGAAACAAGAAACAAAATTCGAGAATAATGTTCCTATGAACTACTAGGATGTGGTTGTAAAGTGCTCACAGTAAAGCAAATATCAATATCTTACAAGTTCTTACCATGCGGCAGGTGGTGACAGGCAACCAGCGGTGTCAAATAACTCTGAAGATTGTGTAAAGCGATTGCCAGGGGAACATACGTATACACGGTGTAGAAATATGTGGCGTTGGGTTGGCTATATATGGTAGCAAAAGATTAGCAATAATCAATTCAAAGATGCAATGTTGAATAAACGCTCAACGACGGTACTGTGCTGGTCCTAGGCTAGACCGGACTAGAGACGCGAGCTTAGAACACTAATAAGGTCACGGCGTAGCACAACTAGCATCAATAAAGGATATGAACTAGCTCCGGACAGTAAGATATAAGTGAAGATCACAATAGCAGTAAACATAATGATGTGAAACAACTGCCAAGCAGGATATACAACAACTCTGTCTCCAACTTTCCTCTTGAAAAGTTTGAGCAAATTTTCTAATAACTTTTTTCAAAGAATGCTACTAGCTCAAGCTTTCCAATGCAAAAAGAATCACTCAATTCCGAATTGATATGAGGAGTCAAAGAATTTGAAAACTGGCCTGAAAAACCGGAATAAGCTGTGTCCGCGAACTTCGGAGGGCAAAAAGACCTATTTAGAAGACGATTTTGAGGTGTCAAATATTGAACTAGCTTCTGCAACTATTTAGATGTGGCTCGTCTCTAGCTTTCATTTGAGTACTCGCGGAGTCAAAACGGACTTCGTATGAGGAAGTTATGCCTGTTTTACTGAACAGTGCACAAAACAGATTGCAATCCGAATTCAACTACGAGATTGAGCCTAGATAGATCCGAATTTTGTTTTTTTCTCTTTTTTTTCCTCACACTTTTTTTTCTTTTTCTTTCTCTCTTTTTTTTCTCTGACTTTTTTTCTTTTTTTTCTCTGTCTTTTTTTTTCTCCCTCTTTCCAAGACAAACTAGATAAGATGCAGATTGGATCAAGCGAAGATGTGAACGACCTCAACTATGATTGTGACAATGAACTATGGGTAGCACGTGGTGGAAAGTGATGGATGGTGTGGTGGATAGCGGTGTTGGAAATATGCCCTAGAGGCAATAATGAAAGGATTATTATATTTCCTTGTTCATGATAATTGTCTATTGTTCATGCTATAACTATATTGTCCGGAAATCATAATACATGTGTGAATACATAGACCACAATGTGTCCCTAGTGAGCCTCTAGTTGACTAGCTCGTTGTTCAAAAGATAGTCATGATTTCCTGACTATGGACATGGGGATGTCATTGATAACGGGATCACATCATTAGGAGAATGATGTGATGGACAAGACCCAAACCTAAGCATAGCATAAAGATCGTGTAGTTCGTTTGCTAGAGCTTTTCTGAATGTCAAGTATCATTCCTTAGACCATGAGATTATGCAACTCCCGGATACCGTAGGAATGCTTTCGGTGTATCAAACGTCACAACATAACTGGGTGACTATAAAGGTGCACTACAGGTATCTCCGAAAGTGTTTGTTGGGTTGGCATGAATCGAGACTGGGATTTGTCACTCCGTATGACGGAGAGGTATCTCTGGGCCCACTCGGTAAGACATCATCATAATGAGCTCAATGTGATCAAGGTGTTGTTCACGGGATGATGTGTTACGGGAACGAGTAAAGAGACTTGCCGGTAACGAGATTGAACAAGGTATCGGTATACCGACGATCGAATCTCGGGCAAGTATCGTACCGATGGACAAAGGGAATTGAGTACGGGATTGATTAAGTCCTCGACATCGTGGTTCATCCGATGAGATCATCGAGGAACATGTGGGAGACAACATGGGTATCCAGATCCCGCTGTTGGTTATTGACCGGAGATCGTCTCGGTCATGTCTACATGTCTCCCGAACCCGTAGGGTCTACACACTTAAGGTTAGGTGACGCTAGGGCTGTGAAGATATTAGTATGCAGCAAACCGAAGGTTGTTCAGAGTCTCGGATGAGATCCCGGACGTCACGAGAGGTTCCGGAATGGTTCGGAGGTAAAGAATTATATATAGGAAGTGTCGTTTCGGTCATCGGGGTGGATTCAGGGGTCACCGGTATTGTACCGGGACCACCAGATGGGTCCCGGGGGTCCACCGGGTGGGGCCACCCATCCCGGAGGGCCCCATGGGCTGAAGTGGGGAGGGAACCAGCCCATAGTGGGCTGGTGCACCCCCCCATGGGCCTCCCCCCTGCGCCTAGGGTTGGAAACCCTAGGGCAGGGGGCGCCCCACTTGCCTTGGGGGGCAAGGCTCCCCCCTTGGCCGCCCCCCACTGGAGATGCATCTCCAGGGCGGCGCCCCCCCCTAGGGGGCCTATATAAAGGGGGGGAGGGAGGGCAGCCGCACCCCTGCTGCATTGGCGCCTCCCTCTCCCCGTTACACCTCTCCCTCTCTTCACAGAAGCTTGGCGAAGCCCTGCTGGAACTCTGCTGCATCCACCACCACGCCGTCGTGCTGCTGGATCTTCATCAACCTGTCCTTCCCCCTTGCTGGATCAACAAGGAGGAGACGTCATCCCGACCGTACGTGTGTTGAATGCGGAGGTGCCGTCCGTTCGGCGCTGGTCATCGGTGATTTGGATCACGACGAGTACGACTCCATCATCCACGTTCTTCTTGAACGCTTCCGTTGCGATCTACAAGTGGTATGTAGATGCTCTCCTATCCCCTCGTTGCTAGAATACTCCATGGATAGATCTTGGTGATGCGTAGGAAAATTTTAATTTCTGCTACGATCACCAACAGTGGCATCATGAGCTAGGTCTATGCGTAGTTTCTATGCACGAGTAGAACACAAAGTAGTTGTGGGCATCGAATTGTCAATTCTTCTTGCCGTTACTAGTCCTATCTTGATTCAGCGGTATTGTGGGATGAAGCGGCCCGGACCAACCTTACACGTATGCTTACGTGAGACCGGTTCCACCGACTAACATGCACTAGTTGCATAAGGTGGCTGGCGGGTGTCTGTCTCTCCCACTTTAGTTGGATCGGATTCGATGAACAGGGTCCTTATGAAGGGTAAATAGAGATTGACAATTCACGTTGTGGTTTCAACGTAGGTAAGAAACGTTCTTGCTAGCAACCTATAACAGCCACGTAAAAACTTGCAACAACAATTAGAGGACGTCTAACTTGTTTTTGCAGCAAGTGCTTTGTGATGTGATATGGCCAGAAGTTGTGATGAATCATGTATGTGATGTATGAGATGATCTTGTTATTGTAATAGGAATCACGACTTGCATGTCGATGAGTATGACAACCGGCAGGAGCCATAGGAGTTGTCTTTATTTATTTATGACCTGCGTGTCAACTTAAATCGTCATGTAATTACTTTTGCTAAAGCGTTAGCCATAGTAGTAGAAGTAATAGTTGACGTGACAACTTCGAGTGACACGATGATGGAGATCATGGTGTCATGCCGGTGACGACGATGAACATGGCGCCCCGAAGATGGAGATCAAAGGAGAGAAATGATGTTGGCCATATCATGTCACTATTTGATTGCATGTGATGTTTATCATGTTTTTACATCTTATTTGCTTAGAACGACAGTAGCATAAATAAGATGATCCCTCATTAAAATATCACAAATGTGTTCTCCCTAACTGTGCACCGTTGCTAAGGTTCGTCGTTCCAAAGCACCACGTGATGATCGGGTGTGATAGGTCCTTACGTTCGCATACAACGGGTGTAAGCCAGATTTACACACGCAATACACTTAGGTTGGATTGACGAGCCTAGCATGTACAGACATGGCCTCGGAACACGGAGGACCGAAAGGTCGAACATGAGTCGTATAGAAGATACGATCAACATGGAGATGTTCACCGATGATAACTAGTCCGTCTCACGTGATGATCGGACACGGCCTAGTTGACTCGGATCATGTATCACTTAGATGACTAGAGGGATGTCAAATCTGAGTGGGAGTTCATTCATTAATTTGATTAGATGAACTTAATTATCATGAACTTAGTCTAAATCTTTACAATATGTCTTATAGATCAAATGGCCCACGGTAATGTCACCCTCAACTTCAACGCGTTCCTAGAGAAAACTAAGCTGAAAGATGATGGCAGCAACTATTCGGACTGGGTCCGGAACCTGAGGATCATCCTCATAGCAGCCAAGAAAGATTATGTCCTAGAAGCACCGCTAGGTGATGCACCATTCCCAGAAAACCAGGACATTATGAACGCCCATCAGTCACGTACTAATGATTACTCCCTCGTTCAGTGCGGCATGCTTTACAGCTTAGAACCGGGGCTCCAAAAGCGTTTTGAGCAACATGGAGCATATGAGATGTTCGAGGAGCTGAAATTGATTTTCCAAGCTCATGCCCGGGTCGAGAGATATGATGTCTCCGACAAGTTCTTTAGCTGCAAGATGGAGGAAGATAGCTCTGTCAGTGAACACATACTCAAGATGTCTGGGTTGCACAACCGCTTGACTCAGCTGGAAGTTAATATCCCGGATGAGGCGGTCATTGACAGAATCCTTCAGTCGCTCCCACCTAGCTACAAGAGCTTCGTGATGAACTACAATATGCATGGGATGGAAAAGACCATTCCCGAGTTGTATTCAATGCTGAAATCTGCGGAGGTGGAGATCAAAAAGGAACATCAAGTGTTGATGGTGAATAAAACCACTAAGTTCAAGAAAGGCAAGGGTAAGAAGAACTTCAAGAAGGACGGCAAGGAGGTTGCCGCGCCTGGTAAATCAGTTGCCAGGAAGAAGTCAAAGAATGGACCCAAACCTGAAACTGAGTGCTTTTATTGCAAGGGAAATGGTCACTGGAAGCGGAATTGCCCCAAGTACTTAGCAGATAAGAAGGCCGGCAACACTAAAGGTATATGTGATATACATGTAATCGATGTGTACCTTACCAGTGCTCGTAGTAGCTCCTGGGTATTTGATACCGGTGCCGTTGCTCATATTTGTAACTCAAAACAGGAGCTGCGGAATAAACGGAGACTGGCGAAGGACGAGGTGACGATGCGCGTAAGGAATGGTTCCAGGGTCAATGTGATCGCCGTCGGCACGCTACCTCTACATTTACCTACGGGATTAGTTTTAAACCTCAATAATTGTTATTTAGTGCCAAGTTTGAGCATGAACATTGTATCTGGATCTCGTTTAATGCGAGATGGCTACTCATTTAAATCCGAGAATAATGGTTGTTCTATTTATATGAGTGATATGTTTTATGGTCATGCTCCGATGGTTAATGGTTTATTCTTAATGAATCTCGTACGTGATGTTACACATATTCATAGTGTGAATACCAAAAGATGTAAAGTTAATAACGATAGTCCCAGATACTTGTGGCACTGCCGCCTTGGTCACATTGGTGTCAAGCGCATGAAGAAGCTCCATGCTGATGGACTTTTGGAGTCTCTCGATTATGAATCATTTGACACATGCGAACCATGCCTCATGGACAAAATGACCAAGACTCCATTCTCAGGGACAATGGAGCGAGCAACCAACTTGTTGGAAATCATACATACAGATGTGTGTGGTCCAATGAGCGTTGAGGCTCGCGGAGGCTATCGTTATGTTCTCACTCTCACTGATGATTTGAGTAGATATGGGTATGTCTACTTAATGAAACACAAGTCTGAGACCTTTGAAAAGTTCAAGGAGTTTCAGAGTGAGGTTGAGAATCAACGTGACAGAAAAATAAAGTTCTTACGATCAGATCGTGGGGGAGAATATTTAAGTCACGAATTTGGCACACACTTAAGAAAATGTGGAATCGTTTCACAACTCACGCCGCCTGAAACACCTCAGCGTAACGGTGTATCCGAACGTCGTAATCGCACTCTATTGGATATGGTGCGATCTATGATGTCTCTTACCGATCTACCGCTCTCATTTTGGGGCTATGCTTTAGAGACTGCCGCATTCACTTTAAATAGGGCTCCGTCAAAATCCGTTGAGACGACACCGTATGAATTATGGTTTGGAAAGAAACCTAAGCTGTCGTTTCTGAAAGTTTGGGGTTGCGATGTTTATGTCAAGAAACTTCAACCTGAAAAGCTCGAACCCAGATCGGAAAAATGCGTCTTCATTGGATATCCCAAAGAAACAGTTGGGTATACCTTCTACCTCAGATCCGAAGGCAAGATCTTTGTTGCCAAGAACGGGTCCTTTCTAGAGAAAGAGTTTCTCGCGAAAGAAGTAAGTGGGAGGAAAGTAGAGCTTGATGAAGTACTACCTCTTGAAAATCAGAGTAGCACAGCTCAGGAAAATGTTCCTGTGGTGCCTGCACCGATTCAAGAGGAGGTTAATGATGATGATCAAGATACTTCTGATCAAGCTCCTACTGAACTTCGTAGGTCCACAAGGACACGTTCCGCACCAGAGTGGTACGGCAACCCTGTCCTGGATATCATGTTGTTGGACAACGGTGAACCTTCGAACTATGAAGAAGCGATGGCGGGCCCAGATTCCGACAAATGGCTAGAAGCCATGAAATCCGAGATAGAATCCATGTATGAAAACAAAGTATGGACTTTGAATGACTTGCCCGATGATCGGCGAGCCATAGAAAATAAATGGATCTTTAAGAAGAAGACAGACGCGGATGGTAATGTGACCATCTATAAAGCTCGACTTGTCGCTAAGGGTTATCGACAAGTTCAAGGGGTTGACTACGATGAGACTTTCTCACCCGTAGCGAAGCTGAAGTCCGTCCGAATCATGTTAGCAATTGCCGCATTCTATGATTATGAAATATGGCAAATGGACGTCAAAACGGCATTCCTTAATGGCTTTCTTAAGGAAGAATTGTATATGATGCAGCCGGAAGGTTTTGTCGATCCTAATAATGCTAACAAAGTATGCAAGCTCCAGCGCTCTATCTATGGGCTGGTGCAAGCATCTCGGAGTTGGAACATTCGCTTTGATGAGATGATCAAAGCGTTTGGGTTTATGCAGACTTATGGAGAAGCCTGCGTTTACAAGAAAGTGAGTGGGAGCTCCGTAGCATTTCTCATATTATATGTGGATGACATACTATTGATGGGAAATGATATAGAATTCTTGGAAAGCATAAAGGCCTATTTGAACAAGTGTTTTTCAATGAAGGACCTTGGAGAAGATGCTTATATATTAGGCATCAAGATCTATAGAGATAGATCGAGACGCCTCATCGGTCTTTCACAAAGTACGTACCTTGACAAGGTTTTGAAGAAGTTCAAAATGGATCAGTCCAAGAAGGGGTTCTTGCCTGTATTGCAAGGTGTGCGATTGAGCACGGCTCAATGCCCGACCACGGCAAAAGATATAGAAGAGATGAGTGTCATCCCCTATGCCTCAGCCATAGGATCTATTATGTATGCCATGCTGTGTACCAGACCCGATGTAAACCTTGCCGTAAGTTTGGTAGGTAGGTACCAAAGTAATCCCGGCAAGGAACACTGGACAGCGGTCAAAAACATCCTGAAGTACCTGAAAAGGACTAAGGAAATGTTTCTCGTTTATGGAGGTGCCGAAGAGCTCGTCGTAAAGGGTTACGTCAACGCCAGCTTCGACACAGATCTGGATGACTCCAAGTCACAAACCGGATACGTGTATATTTTGAATGGAGGGGCAGTAAGCTGGTGCAGTTGCAAGCAAAGCGTCGTGGCGGGATCTACATGTGAAGCAGAGTATATGGCAGCCTCGGAGGCAGCACAAGAAGCAGTCTGGGTGAAGGAGTTCATTACCGACCTAGGAGTCATACCCAATGTGTCGGACCCGATGACTCTCTTCTGTGACAACACTGGAGCAATTGCCCTTGCGAAGGAGCCCAGGTTTCACAGGAAGACCAGGCATATCAAGCGTCGCTTCAACTCCATTTGTGAAAGTGTTCAAAATGGAGACATAGAGATTTGTAAAGTACATACGGACCTGAATGTAGCAGATCCGTTGACTAAACCTCTCCCTAGAGCAAAACATGATCAACACCAAAATTCCATGGGTGTGCGATTCATCACAATGTAACTAGACTATTGTCTCTAGTTCAAGTGGGAGACTGTTGGAAATATGCCCTAGAGGCAATAATAAAAGGATTATTATATTTCCTTGTTCATGATAATTGTCTATTGTTCATGCTATAACTGTATTGTCCGGAAATCATAATACATGTGTGAATACATAGACCACAATGTGTCCCTAGTGAGCCTCTAGTTGACTAGCTCGTTGATCAATAGATAGTCATGGTTTCTTGACTATGGACATGGGGATGTCATTGATAACAGGATCACATCATTAGGAGAATGATGTGATGGACAAGACCCAAACCTAAGCATCGCATAAAGATCGTGTAGTTCGTTTGCTAGAGCTTTTCTGAATGTTAAGTATCATTCCTTAGACCATGAGATTATGCAACTCCCGGATACCGTAGGAATGCTTTGGGTGTATCAAACGTCACAACGTAACTGGGTGACTATAAAGGTGCACTACAGGTATCTCCGACAGTGTTTGTTGGGTTGGCATGAATCGAGACTGGGATTTGTCACTCCGTATGACGGAGAGGTATCTCTGGGCCCACTCGGTAAGACATCATCATAATGAGCTCAATGTGATCAAGGTGTTGTTCACGGGATGATGTGTTACGGGAACGAGTAAAGAGACTTGCCGGTAACGAGATTGAACAAGGTATCGGTATACCGATGATCGAATCTCGGGCAAGTATCGTACCGATGGACAAAGGGAATTGAGTACGGGATTGATTAAGTCCTCGACATCGTGGTTCATCCGATGAGATCATCGAGGAACATGTGGGAGCCAACATGGGTATCCAGATCCCGCTGTTGGTTATTGACCGGAGATCGTCTCGGTCATGTCTACATGTCTCCCGAACCCGTAGGGTCTACACACTTAAGGTTAGGTGACGCTAGGGTTGTGAAGATATTAGTATGCAGCAAACCGAAGGATGTTCGGAGTCCCGGATGAGATCCCGGACGTCACGAGAGGTTCCGGAATGGTTCGGAGGTAAAGAATTATATATAGGAAGTGTCGTTTCGGCCATCGGGGTGGATTCGGGGGTCACCGGTATTGTACGGGGACCACCAGATGGGTCCCGGGGGTCCACCGGGTGGGGCCACCCATCCCGGAGGGCCCCATGGGCTGAAGTGGGGAGGGAACCTGCCCATAGTGGGCTGGTGTGCCCCCCCATGGGCCTCCCTCCTGCGCCTAGGGTTGGAAACCCCAGGCAGGGGGCGCCCCACTTGCCTTGGGGGGCAAGGCTCCCCCCTTGGCCGCCGCCCCCCCTGGAGATGCATCCAGGGCGGCGCCCCCCTAGGGGGCCTATATAAAGGGGGCAGGGAGGGCAGCCGCACCCCTGCTGCATTGGCGCCTCCCTCTCCGCGTTACACCTCTCCCTCTCTCCACAGAAGCTTGGCGAAGCCCTGCTGGAACTCTGCTGCATCCAACACCGCGCCGTCGTGCTGCTGGATCTTCATCAACCTCTCCTTCCCCCTTGCTGGATCAAGAAGGAGGAGACGTCATCCCGACCGTACGTGTGTTGAATGTGGTGGTGCCGTCCGTTCGGCGCTGGTCATCGGTGATTTGGATCACGACGAGTACGACTCCATCATCCACGTTCTTCTTAAACGCTTCCGTTGCGATCTACAAGTGGTATGTAGATGCTCTCCTATCCCCTCGTTGCTAGAATACTCCATGGATAGATCTTGGTGATGCGTAGGAAAATTTTAATTTCTGCTACGATCCCCAACAAGCGAAAGGGATAACGATGCAGCGGCGACGTGACTAATGTGAACAGAACTCGAAACTCTAAACGAACTAGACACTAAGTCTAGCAACTCGACACGACGATGCAACCGATAATTCAATAATGCAAACAATGAAAAGAAAATTGCAAAGGCTCAGACTGGCTTGGACAAAAGGATGAATAGATCTATCTTTTTTTGTGGCTTTTTCTTGGACAATTGGTAAGAAAATAAATCTAATCTATGGGAAACTAGAAATTCTCACCGAGCAACCTGAAAACTGATACCACTTGATAGAGGCAAAGGTGTCCCGTCTTTCGATGAGATGGTGGCTATCTTTTTGGAGGAAGTCGACTTTGACGATCCGACTATGAACGTGCGAGGACGTCGCGCCTTAGCAATCGCTAAACCAACTCCGAGAGGTTATTGACCACGCCGGAGCACGATCAACCTGACCACGAAGGTCTGTTTCCTGCAGGCAAACGAAGAACAAGCAAGAAACTAAGATTGCAATCTGGATATTGCGATTATAAGAGGAAAGCTTTGTTGATCAAGGTGGGGTTCTGTGACGCCTTGGTCTGCTTGTTGAACACAAACGAAGTACATGAAGTTGCAGCTATGGCGAACTTTTGATCTAAACAAAACCCAAGGAAAAAGCTACTAGATGGATCTACTTATATAGGAGTAAGGGGTGGTGGCCAAGGAGGTGAGAGGACGTCCCAAGGCAGACTAAAACCAACCCTAGGTCGTACAAGGCTCATGGGCCCAAGTGGAGGTGATGCAACACCTTTGGACTTGTTGTTTGACTCAGATTCTGCTGCAGCGTCAGATTGTTTCGTCCATATCTCAACGCTCCGGACGAATTTAAAGGTGATTCCAATTGGTTTGGAAAGAGGATGAAATCTACTTTCCAACAAAAAAAGAATCACCCAATTCGGAGTCCGTATGAAAAAGTTCTTGGCGTTTTGAGTCAGGTATGTCTGTGCAGTCCGAATCTGAATCTAGAACGTGAGAGACTTGGACTCTATCTTCTCTTGGCCCAAAAGTGACGTGAGAGGACTTTTTGAACAGAACTTAAACTTCTCTATTTCCCCTATCTTCATATGTGGATTGTACAAATGTCCCATACACCTGCAATTAGACAAAATACAAAAGTGTGTGAAGTATTTTTTTTTCTGGATAATATAAATAGATTATTGAATAGTTGACACTAGAAATCACCTGACAAATATGCATGTATGCAATATTTTTGGTCGTATCCAAGGTAGTCATGTCCTCATCAGTCACTCAAGCAACCCACTATAAGCGAATCATGAACATGCAACACCCTACAGCGGGAATCCATCACGCTTGCGCGACACAGAGGGCACAATAGGACAGCACCAAAATAAAACATACAACTCATACCAATCTAGATCATCAATCAACCCAAAGACAAAGGATATATACTCAAAACATCATAGGATGGCAACACATCATTGGATCATAATATGTGTCATAAAGCACCATGTTCAAGTAGGGATTACAGCGGTGTGCGAGAGAGTGCACCGCGTAAAATAGATGAGGATGGTGATGATGATGGTGATGTTGATGAAGACGATCACCGCGGCGATGATTCCCCTCCCGATGGCACTCTCGCGCCACCGAGAGAGAGGAGGAGAGGTTCCCCCTCTTGTGCTTCCTCCTCCATGGCCTCCCCCCCTAGATGGGGAGAGGTTCTCCCTCTGGTCCTTGGCCTTCATGGCGATGATGGCCCCTCTGGGATCCTCCTCCATGGCCTCCGGTGATGATGGCCCCCTCCGGCAGGGTGCCAGAGAGGGCCTAGATTGATTTCTCATGGCTACAGAGGCTTGCGGCGGCAGAACTTCCGATCTAAGTTATTTTCTGGGGGTTCCTGTATTTATAGGAATTTTTGGCGTCGTTTTCACGTCAGGGGGGTCTCCGAGTTGTCCACGAGATAGGGGCGCGCCCAGGGGTAGGGCGCGCCCTACCCTCGTGGACGTCTTGGGACTCTTCTGGTCCATCTCCGATGCTCTGTGGGCTTCTTCTGGTCCATAAAAAATCGTCAAAAATTGGCACGTCAATTGGACTCCGTTTGGTATTTCTTTTCTGTAAAACTCAAAAACAAGGAAAAAACATAAACTAGCACTGGGCTCTAGGTTAATAGGTTAGTCCCAAAAATCATATAAAATAGCACATACATGCGTATAAAACATCTAAGATGGATAATATAATAGCATGAATACTTCATAAATTATAGATACGTTGGAGACGTATCAATAGGTGTCAATAAAAAAATATGGATATAGTAGCATCATGCATATTATTATAACAACAATAAAATTTATCATAGAACTTCATCATATAGCTTTATCATATAGCTTCTCGTGAACAAGTAACAATTTCTCACAACATCGAAGTAGAAAGCATAAACTTTATTGAAAACGAAAAAACTATGTTTTCAGCCAACTTTGCAACTACAATTCATCATATTTTCATTAAGGGTCTCGTATGAGAGCCTTTTGGCAAGTCCACATACTCAACCATCATTTAATGTTCTATGATTGCTAACACTCACAATATATATATATGAGCATAAAATTTCAACCGGACACATAGAAGATAGGGGCTTATAGTTTCGCCTCCCAACTTATTCACCTCAAGGGTGCTGTCAACAATAATAACTCATGATTACTCATATTCAACTGAATATATGTTCCTAGATCTTTCCCCCACCACATGATGCTTGCTAAAGAGAAAATAAAAAGGAATAGAGGAAAATACTTTGACTCTTGCATAAAAAGTAAATACATAAAAGTAAAAGATAGGCCCTTCACAGAGGGAAGCAGAGGTTGTCATGCGCTTTTTGGTTTCTTATGCACAATCTCTTAATGCAAAAGAATGTCACGTTATATTGCCCCTTATGATAGCAACCTTTATTATGCAGTCCGTCGCTTTTATTACTTTGCCATCACAAGTTCGTATAATGCTTATTTTCCCGTACACTTTTATTGCCTTTTTACACCGATAACAACTTACTTGAAGGATCTTACTCAATCCATAAGTAGATATGGTGGACTCTCAAAATATTGATTTGGGTTTAAGGGTTTTGGGTGCACAAGTAGTATCTCTACTTAGTGAGGATTTTTGGCTAGCAAAGATATTGAGCAAGCACCACATGTTGAAGGATCTATGACAATATAACTTCTATGTTGTAACACCCCAAGAATCATGCCACAGTAATCTCCCACTAATCATGCCATGTCATCATGATTACCTTGCTAGTTGCCACTTGTCCAAAACATCAAGTTCAAAATCAAATTTAAATTGCAAGTCAAACATTTATTTCTCCAAACAGAAAAACTAAAATGTTCATCGTGTGCCAAATAATCCATAACCAATTTTGGTAGTGAACCAACTTTTTGGCAAAGTGTTTAAGTGCACTAAACTATTTAAAATAGTGGCTAAAACAATAGATTAACTACCTTTTTAATTTATAAAAATTGCAAACTATTTCAAAAGCCTCACAATCTTTTTGTGGCAGTGCCAACTATTGCAATGGAATTATGTGGCCACGTCTCACATTTTTCAGAATACTTTTTGGTAGCTCAAATATTGCAAAGCAATTTCTGTAAAAAGAAAAGAGCAAAAGTATATGGAAAAGGGAAAATGAGAAAGAGGCCCCCTTTCCCCCTTGAGCTCCTCGGTGAGCTCTGCTTCGATTCCCCCTTTCCCCCATCGAATCCACGCCGTAGCGCCGCCCCGCGAGCTGGCACCCGCCATGGCCGAAGCTATGATGGCTGCTCTTGGCCACCTGCGCCCCTGCACCTCACCGCATGCACGCTCGCCTGCCCGCTCTCAAACGCCTGCTGCCTTGGCCACTCGCGCCTCGTGCATCGCGCGCGTCCGCATCCGTTCGTCGCCGCGCTCCCCTGCTGCGCCCGCCCGTTGCTGCTGATCTGCTGCTGGCCGTGCTGCTGTTGCTGGCTAAGCTGTTGTTGCGTTTGGTCATCACCATTTGCTGCGCGCGCGCCTGCTGCTTTACTGCTGCTCATGCCGCCGCAGTTGCTAATCCCAGCTACTACTCCTAATCCCTGCCGCTGTTGTTCTTTACTACTGCCTGCTCCAATGCACACTAGTGGCCATCTTGGCCATGTCCGATGGGGCTAGCCTGTGCTATGTTTAGACTAGATGGTATTATTGGTTATATTAGTCTATGTACAGATTAGTCTATGTACATATGACATGTGGCCCCTTTTAATTAGGTTTGTTTTATTTATTCGTTTAGGTAAAGAGTCTATGACACGTGGGCCACACATGCCCCTTTGACTAGTCAAATTGACTTGGTCAATTCGATTTAAGTTAAATACAAAAAAATTCCTGAAAAATTCAGGAAAATGTTTTAAAACTTTAGAAATTCATATAAAATAAACCATACCTCAGATTAAAATACTTTGTACATGAAAGTTGCTCAGAACGACGAGACGAATCTGAACTCGTGGTCCGTTTACCTGTCAGATGCCTCTAACTATCTGAATATGGAACTTTCCCCCTCCCGTCATCTGTCTCACACAGGTCCAGAACCGGGAAAACATTCCCGGTTGACTTCCCCCTTCATCGGTATCGTGTAGCACCGCATTAGAACACGTCTAGCTTTGCCTGTTGTCTTGTTATGCACTTGCTTGCTATGTATTTACTGTTTCTCCCCCCTCTTCTCTTCGGTAGACCCCGTGACGATGCTGATGCCCCTGTGTTCGACTACGTCATCGATGACTCCTCCTTCTCGTCTGAGCAACCAGGCAAGCCCCCCCTTTGATCATCCCAATATTGTCCATTCCATTCTCTCATGCTTGCATTAGATTTTGCTATTGTAATTTATTTCTCCTATTCTGATGCATAGCCTGCTTTTGTTACCTGCTTATTGTTACCTACCTGCTTATCTTAAACTGCTTAGTATAGGTTGGTTAGTGATCCATCAGACACCCCCACCTTGTCCTTGTTGCCCCTGCTTCATCATCGAAGACCCGATCAACGGGATTGAAGACCAGGCCCCGGCACCGCACATCACTTTCCCCTTAGTTGCTCGACACTACTAGGTTACTATCGAGTGCCGAGGGTGAGACCTCTACAACACTTCTGATGTTAACCATGTAGTGTAGCTATTCGGTCGTGGTCATCAAGGGTGATTCCGCCTTAACCACTTCCGATACGACTCTGTCGTGCAACCCCTCAAGTGTGAACCTCGAGGGTGGTTCCTCTTACGTTCACCTCGATGATTACATCGAGTGGAATTCACCGGGGGTGATTCCTCGGGTTTTCCCCTTGATGTTTGGACACACAGTTACTATGGTTACTATGACTTTACACTGAACCATGTTACTAAAGACGGGTCGACCCTGAGGGGTACCGCGTGAGCTTAATTGCGAGTGATGTGGAGACGGGTTAACCTGGAGGGTGTCCGCGAGATAATTACGAGGCGTGGCCGGGCATTTCTAGCCCTTGCCGCAAGTCCTCGAGACGTGGCAACGGGGTCACATCTTTCGTGAGTCTCTACTTGTTACCGTGCGTTCCTAATCCACTATGATTTGGATATTTGATCTGAGGGGCCTCTGGTCTGATAGCACTAACCATCACGTGGGCATAGTATGGGCGTTCTGCGTCGTATACATCAGCCGAAGCTTAATAGACGTCAGCGACTGAGCGGTGCACGCCGGGTTGGACTGCGTAAGCACCTGCCTTTTTGAAGGAGGTAGCTAGGTCTGCTCACCGGCCGCCCTCGCAACGTGCAGGAGTTCCCGGGGCGATGGCCCATGACCCCTGGGGGCATAGGTTTAGTCCGGCGTGCTGACCTCTCTGTTAAGCCTAGGTCAGGTTGCGGCGTATTGTTTGGCCGAGGCCGAGCATGACCCAGGAAAGTGTGTCTGGCCGGAGTTAATCGAGCGTGGTGGGTAAGTTGGTGCACCCCTGCATGGAAGAAAACATCTATCGATAGCCTGTCCTACGGTAACGGACACTTGGAGTTGTATCCCGATCGATACAACTAGAACTGGATACTTGGGATGAGACATGGATATGAGAAATGGATAGTATGGCTCTGGGATTGCTTTCACGCAGGGAGTCGAGAAAGGATCTCTGGCCGAGGTTGACAACACTTCTACTACTTTACTTTATGCATCTACTCCATCCTGTTGCTGTAAGATGGTGGTTTCCAAAAGATGCTAGACTTTGATAGGCTAGGTTTTTCTCCTTCTCTTCTGGCATTCTGCAGCACAGTCCACAAATACATCCCTTTTCATTGATATCGATGCATATGTAATATAGATCCTTGCTTGCGAGTACTTTGGATGAGTACTTACGGTTGCTTTGCTCCCCCTTTACCCCCTTTCTTCTTCTTTCCGATTGATGCAACCAGATGGTGGAGCCCGGGATCCAGACGCCACCTTCGACGACGACTGCTACTACACTAAGGGTGCCTACTACTACATTGGAGGCCGCCGACGACCAGGAGTAGTTAGGAGGCTCCCAGGCAGGAGGCCTTGCCTTTTCGATCGTTGTTGCTTTTGTGCTAGCCTTCTTAAGGCAAACTTGTCTAACTCATGTCTGTACTCTGATATTGTTGCTTCCGCTGACTCTTGTGTTTTCGAGCTTATGTATTCGAGCCCTTGAGGCCCCTGGCTTGTAATATAAAGCTTGTATTATTTTAATTTGTGTCTAGAGTTGTGTTGTGATATCTTCCCGTGAGTCCTTGATCTTGATCGTACACATTTGTGTATATGATTAGTGTACGATTGAATCGAGGGCGTCACATATGTGAATATGGAAAAACATACATCATTATGTTGTCTTCCTTGTCCAACGTCAACAGTTTGGCAAAAGATATTTAGTGGGGGCTCACAATCATAAAAGATGTCCAAGGTAGTGTATTTGCATATGAATCTTCTCTTGCCTTATTAATTATTTCATGAATTGCATCACTGACCAATGCTATGTTTGTCAACTTTCAATAAATTTTACCACTTATACTTTTCCATATGTGATGTCATTACTTACCATAAGATTAGCATATGATATTTTTCACTATTTTCTTTATTTTGATTGAAACGGAAAAGTAAAGAAGCAAAAACTGAAACTAAACTTTATTATATAACTCTCACTCGATTACATACATAGATAGATCATGAAACCAGCATCCAAAAATAGATCATACTAAACTTTTATTCAACTAAATCATGAAATAGCTAAGGAACGAACTAAGATAGGTAAAGATAATAAAAGTGATGGTGATATGATACCGAGGCATCCCCCCAAGCTTGGCACAAGCCAAGGGGAGTGCCCATACCCGTGTACTCAAGTCTCCTTCTTTGGTGATGGTGGTGGTGATGAGTTAGAGGAAAACTTGTCCTACGGCTTCCATGGCATCGGCTCACCATCATAAGAGGAAGCATGAGTCTCCTAAGTCCTGCAACTGGCAGCTGGACTCATACCTTTAAATGTTGCTTCATACTGAAAAACTTGATTTTGAAGATCATAGATTTGACTTTGCGGGAAATTGATTTGCTCGTTGAAGGTGAAGACGATGTCCTCCATAGATTGGCCATCCACCTTGTGATGATAGGCGAATACCATGATCATGAGGTGATTGACACTGAGTCCATGCTCCACCATCCCTTGGCACTTGAAGATCTCTTGCTCCACCGCCTCGAACCTGGCCTCCATTGTTCCCGTCTTCTTAGGCCCTTGAACATCCCGGATGTGGAGCACCCCCTCACGCATCTCAATGGCTTGAGGGTGCTTCATCACCTCCGACAAGTAAGGGTTGATTACCCTCTCGAAGAACTTGTCCTTGGAGGAGCTTGGTGCGGCCATGGCGATCTAGATCTATCAGGAAAACAACACGAAACAAGAACAGGGGATTTCTTCGTGATGTGGTGGTCAAATCGTCCGGGGGTATATATAAAGATTTTTTATCTTGGGAAAAAAGTATACGGAAGGAAAACGGAGTCGGGAAGGTGCTCGAGGGGCCCAGTACCCACCAGGGCATGCCTGGTGGGGCAGGCGCGCCTTCGTGTCTTTGTGGGCACTTAGGTTGCCTTCACGGTTTTTTCTAATTTTTCTATTTTTTCTAATATTCTAAAACTCACAGAAAATATTTTTGTGGATTTTTCAGAGACTATTTACTTACCGTATCATGTACCTCTTCCTTTTTAGGGTTCTTGAGTGTTCTGGTGTAGTTATGTGTTCCTCCGGTGTCATGGTTTGGATAATGTAGTTTCATGTAACATCCCAAATTTTCAATTTGGAATGTTATACATAGGTCATTCATGCATATCATATTTTATTGCATTTTCGCTCTGCAATCCTCGAAATCCTAAGAAACTCAAGGACCCTCGGAGAGAGTTGGGGATTTTCCGGTTATCATATTTGATTTTTATCAAATAATGAAACGAGGATTGGATTTTAATTATTTTTCTCTCCGAAAAATATTTCATATTAAAATATATGAGAGGAGATAATATGACTTCTCCAAAATAATTGAAATATTGGAGGAAAAATATTAAAATCATTTATTTGATTTTATTTGATTTTGTTTTTGGATTTTATTTGAATTAGAGAAAAATTGCACGTTTTCAAAATTGCATTTTAGGGCCAAGAAAATGTTCATCTCGTCCTAAATATTTTATTTAGACGGTGATAATTTGTTTTGGCATTTTTAGGTTTTTATTTTATTTTCTAGGATTTTATTTCTGTCGGCGAAATTATTTTAAAAAAAAACTCCCGCGCCCGACTGGGACTCCGAACTCATCCGGGACTCCGAACTCCTTTGGTACATCAAAACTCATACACTCATAATATAACTGTCATCGAAACCTTAAGCGTGTGGACCCTACGGGTTCGAGAACAATGTAGACATGACCGAGACACGTCTCTGGTCAATAACCATTAGCGGAACCTGGATGCTCATATTGGCTCCTACATATTCTACGAAGATCTTTATCGGTCAGACCGCATAACAACATACGTTGTTCCCTTCGTCATCGGTATGTTACTTGCCCGAGATTCGATCGTCGGTATCTCAATACCTAGTTCATTCTCATTACCGGCAAGTCTCTTTACTCGTTCTGTAATACATCATCCCGCAACTAACTCATTAGTTGCAATGCTTGCAAGTCTTATAGTGATGTGCATTACCGAGTGGGCCTAGAGATACCTCTCTGACAATTGGAGTGACAAATCCTAATCTTGAAATACGCCAACCCAACATGTACCTTCGGAGACACCTGTAGAGCTCCTTTATAATCACCCAGTTACGTAGTGATGTTTGGTAGCACACAAAGTGTTCCTCCGGTAAACGGGAGTTGCATAATCTCATAGTCATAGGAACATGTATAAGTCATGAAGAAAGCAATAGCAACATACTAAACGATCAAGTGCTAAGCTAACGGAATGGGTCATGTCAATCACATCATTCTCCTAATGATGTGATCTCGTTAATCAAATAACAACTCTTTGTCCATGGTTAGGAAACATAAGCATCTTTGATTAACGAGCTAGTCAAGTAGAGGCATACTAGTGACACTCTGTTTGTCCATGTATTCACACATGTATTATGTTTCCGGTTAATACAATTCTAGCATGAATAATAAACATTTATCATGAAATAGGGAAATAAATAATAACTTTATTATTGCCTCTAGGGCATATTTCCTTCAGTCTCCCACTTGCACTAGAGTCAATAATCTAGTTCACATCACCATGTGATCTAACATCAATAGTTCACATCTTTATGTGGTTAACACCCATAGTTCACATCGATATGTGACCAACACCCAAAGGGTTTACTAGAGTCAGTAATCTAGTTCACATCGCTATGTGATTAACACCCAAAGAGTACTAAGGTGTGATCATGTTTTGCTTGTGAGATAATTTTAGTCAACGGGCCTGTTATATTCAGATCCGTAAGTATTTTGCAAATATCTATGTCAACAATTCTCTGCACGGAGCTACTCTAGCTAATTTCTCCCACTTTCAATATGTATCTAGATTGAGACTTAGAGTCATCCAGATCGGTGTCAAAAATTTGTATCGACGTAACCATTTATGATGAACCTTTTTGTTACGTCCATAATCGAGAAACATATCCTTATTTCACTAAGGATAGTTTTGACCGCTGTCTAGTGATCTACTTCCTAGATCACTATTGCACTCCCTCGCTTAACACAGTGTAGGGTATACAATAGATCTAGTACACAGCATGGCATACTTTATAGAATCATGGCTGAGGCATAGGGAATGACTTTCATTCTCTTTCTATCTTCTGACGTGGTCGGGCTTTGAGTCTTACTCAATTTCACACCTTGTAACACAGGCAAGAACTCTTTCTTTGACTGTTCCATTTTGAACTACTTCAAAATCTTGTCAAGGTATGTACTCATTGAAAAAAACTTATCAAGCGTCTTGATCTATCTCTATAGATCTTGATGCTCAATATGTAAGCAGCTTCACCGAGGTCTTTCTTTGAAAAACTCCTTTCAAACACTCCTTTATGCTTTGCAGAATAATTCTACATTATTTCCGATCAACAATATGTCATTCACATATACTTATCAGAAATGTCGTAGTGCCCCCACTCACTTTCTTGTAAATACAGGCTTCACCGCAAGTCTGTATAAAACTATATGCTTTGATCAACTTATCAAAGCGTATATTCCAACTCTGAGATGCTTGCACCAGTCCATAGATGGATCGCTAGAGCTTGCATATTTTGTTAACACCTTTAGGATTGACCAAACCTTCTGGTTGCATCATATACAACTCTTCTTTAAGAAATCCATTAAAGATTGCAGTTTTGTTATCCATTTGCCAGATTTCATAAAATGCGGCAATTGCTAACATGATTCGGATAGACTTAAGCATAGATACGAGTGAGAAACTCTCATCGTAGTCAACACTTTGAACTTTGTCAAAAACCTTTTTCGACAAGTCTAGCTTTGTAGATAGTAACACTACTATGAACATCCATCTTCCTCTTGAAGATCCAATTATTTTCTATGGCTTGCCGATCATCGGGCAAGTCAACCAAAGTCCACACTTTGTTCTCATACATGGATCCCATTTCAGATTTCATGGCCTCAAGCCATTTTGTGGAATCTGGGCTCATCATCGCTTCCTCATAGTTCGTAGGTTCGTCATGGTCATGACCTCCAGAACAGGATTACCGTACCACTCTGGTGCGGATCTCACTCTGGTTGACCTACGAGGTTCGGTAGTAACTTGATCTGAAGTTACATGATCATCATCATTAGCTTCCTCACTAATTGGTGTGGTAGTCACATGAACAGATTTCTGTGATGAACCACTTTCCAATAAGGGAGCAGGTACAGTTACCTCATCAAGTTCTACTTTCCTCCCACTCACTTCTTTCGAGAGAAACTCCTTCTGTAGAAATGATCCATTCTTAGCAACGAATATCTTGCCTTCGGATCTGTGATAGAAGGTGTACCCAACAGTAACTTTTTGGGTATCCTATGAAGACGCACTTTTCCGGTTTGTGTTTGAGCTTATCAGGATGGAACTTTTTCACATAAGCATCGCAACCCCAAACTTTAAGAAACGACAACTTTGGTTTCTTGCCAAACGACAGTTCGTATTGTGTCGTCTCAACAGATTTAGATGGTGCCCTTTTAACATGAATGCAGCTGTCTCTCATGCATAACCCCAAAACTATAGTGGTAGATCGGTAAGAGACGTCATAGATTGCACTATATCCAATAAAGTACGGTTATGACGTTCGGACACACCATTATGCTGTAGTGTACCAGGTGGCATGAGTTTGTGAAACTATTCCACATTGTTTTAATTGAAGACCAAACTCGTAACTCAAATATTTGTCTCCGCGATCAGATCGTAGAAACTTTATTTTCTTGTCACAATGATTTTCCACTTCATTCTGAAATTCTTTGAACTTTTCAAATGTTTCAGACTTATGTTTCATCAAGTAGATATACCCATATCTGCTCAAATCATCTGTGAAGTTCAGAAAATAACGATACTTGCCATGAGCCTTAACACTCATCGGACCGCATACATCAGTATGTATTATTTCCAATAAGTCAGTTGCTCGCTCCGGAGAACGGAGTCTTAGTCATCTTGCCCATGAGGCATGGTTCGCAAGCATCAAGTGATTCATAATCAAGTGATTCCAAAATCCCATCAGCATGGAGTTTCTTCATGCGCTTCACACCAATATGACCTAAACGGCAGTGCTACAAATAAGTTGCACTATCATTATTAACTTTGCATATTTTGGCTTCAATATTATGAATATGTGTATCACTACAATCGAGATCCAACAAACCATTTTCGTTGGTGTGTATGACCATAGAAGGTTTTATTCATGTAAACAGAACAACATTGTTCTCTTAACTTAAATGAATAACCGTATTGCAATAAACATGATCAAATCATATTCATGCTCAACGCAAACACCAAATAACACTTATTTAGGTTCAACACTAATCTCGAAAGTATAGGGAGTCTGCGATGATGATCATATCAATCTTGGAACCACTTCCAACACACATCGTCACTTCACCCTTAACTAGTCTCTGTTTATTCTGCAACTTCCATTTCGAGTTACTAATCATAGCAACTGAACTAGTATCAAATACTTAGGGGATGCTATAAACACTAGTAAAGTACACATCAATAACATGTATATCAAATATACTTTTGTTCACTTTGCCATCCTTCTTATCCGCCAAATACTTGGGGTAGTTCCGCTTCCAGTGACCAGTCTCTTTGCAGTAGAAGCACTTAGTCTCAGGCTTAGGACCAGACTTGGGCTTCTTCACTTGAGCAGCAACTTACTTGCCGTTCTTCTTGAAATTCCCCTTCTTCCCTTTGCCCCTTTTCTTGAAACTAGTGGTCTTGTCAACCATCAAGACTTGATGTTTTACTTGATTTCTACCTTCGTCGACTTCAGCATCACGAAGAGCTTGGGAATTGTTTCTGTTATCCCTTGCATATTATAGTTCATCACGAAGTTCTACTAACTTGGTGATGGTGACTAGAGAATTCTGTCAATCACTATTTTATCTGGAAGATTAACTCCCACTTGATTCAAGAGATTGTAGTACCCAGACAATCTGAGCACATGCTCACTAGTTGAGCGATTCTCCTCCATCTTTTAGCTATAGAACTTGTTGGAGACTTCATATCTCTCAACTCGGGTATTTGCTTGAAATATTAACTTCAACTCCTGGAACATCTCATATGGTCCATGACGTTCAAAACGTCTTTGAAGTCCCGATTCTAAGCCGTTAAGCATGGTGCACTAAACAATCAAGTAGTCATCATATTGAGCTAGCCAAACGTTCATAACGTCTGCATCTGCTCCTGCAATAGGTCTGTCACCTAGCGGTGCATCAAGGACATAATTCTTTTGTGCAGCAATGAGGATAAACCTCAGATCACGGATCCAATCCACATCATTGCTACTAACATCTTTCAACACAATTTTCTCTAGGAACATATCAAAATAAACATACGAAAGCAACACCGCGAGCTATTGATCTACAACATAATTTGCAAAATACTACCAGGACTAAGTTCATAATAAATTTAAGTTCAATTAATCATATTACTTAAGAACTCCCACTTAGATAGACATCCCTCTAATCATCTAAGTGATCACGTGATCCAAATCAACTAAACCATGTCCGATCATCACGTGAGATGGAGTAGTTTCATTGGTGAACATCACTATGTTGATCATATCTACTATATGATTCACGCTCGAACTTTTGGTCTCCGTGTTCCAAGGCCATATCTGTTATATGCTAGGCTCGTCAAGTTTAACCTGAGTATTCCGCGTGTGCAACTGTTTTGCACCCGTTGTATTTGAACGTAGAGCCTATCACACCCGATCATCACGTGGTGTCTCAGCACGAAGAACGTTCACAACGGTGCATATTCAGGGAGAACACTTATACCTTGAAATTTAGTGAGAGATCATCTTATAAAGCTATTGTCGAACTAAGCAAAATAAGATGTATAAAATATAAACATCATATGCAATCAAAATATGTGACATGATATGGCCATCATCGTCTTGTGCCTTTGATCTCCATCTCCAAAGCATCGTCATGATTTCCATCGTCACCGGCATGACACCATGATCTCCATCATCTTGATCTATATCAATGTGTCGTCACATTGTCGTCTCGCCAATTATTGCTCTTGCAACTATTGCTATCGCATAGCGATAAAGTAAAGCAATTATTTGGCGCTTGCATCTTATGCAATAAAGAGACAACCATAAGGCTTCTGCCAGTTGCCGATAACTTCAACAAAACATGATCATCTTATACAAAAACTTATAACTCATCACGTCTTGACCATATCACATCACAACATGCCCTGCAAAAACAAGTTAGACGTCCTCTACTTTGTTGTTGCAAGTTTTACGTGGCTGTTACGGGCTGAGCAAGAACCGTTCTTACCTACGCATCAAAACCACAACGATAGTTTGTCAAGTTGGTGATGTTTTAACCTTCACAAGGACCGGGAGTAGCCACACTCGGGTCAACTAAAGTTGGAGAAACTGACACCCGCCAGCCACCTGTGTGCAAAGCATGTCGGTAGAACCAGTCTCGCGTAAGCGTACGCGTAATATCGGTCCAGGCCGCTTCATCCAACAATTCCGCCGAACCAAAGTATGACATGCTGGTAAGCAGTATGACTTATATCGCCCACAACTCACTTGTGTTCTACTCGTGCAAATAACATCTACGCATAAAACCAGGCTCGGATGCCACTGTCAGGGAACGTAGTAATTTCAAAAAATTTCCTACGCACACACTAGATCATGGTGATGCATAGCAACGAGAGGGGAGAGTGTTGTCCACGTACCCTCGTAGACCGAAAGCGGAAAATTTATAACAACGCGGTTGATGTAGTCGTACGTCTTCACGGCCCGACCGATCAAGCACGGAAACTACGGCGCCTCCGAATTCTATCACACGTTCAGCTCGATGACGATCCCCAGACTCCGATCCAGCAAAGTGTCGGGTAAGAGTTTCGTCAGCACGACGGCGTGGTGACGATCTTGATGTTCTACCGTCGCAGGACTTTGCCTAAGCACGGCTACAATATTATCGAGGATTATGGTGGAGGGGGGCAGCGCACACGGCTAAGAGATCTCAAGGATCAATTGTTGTGTCTATGGGGTGCCCCCCTGCCCCCCTATATAAAGGAGCGAGGGGGGAGGCGGCCGGCCTAGGAGGAGGGCGCGCCAAGGGGGGAGTCCTACTCCCACCGGGAGTAGGATTCCTCCTTTCCTTGTTAGAGTAGGAGAGAAGGAAAGAGGGGGAGAGGAAGAAGGAAAAGGGGGCTGCACCCCTTGTCCAATTCGGACCAGAAGGGGGGCGCGCGCCTCTTTCCTTTTGTCCTCTCTCCTCTATTCCCGTATGGCCCAATAAGGCCCATAAACTCCCCGGCGAATTCCCGTAACTTTCCGGTACTCCGATAAATCCCCGAATCACTCGGAACCTTTCCGATGTCCGAATATAGTCGTCCAATATATCGATCTTTACGTCTCGACCATTTCGAGACTTCTCGTCATGTCCCTGATCTCATCCGGGACTCCGAACTCCTTTGGTACATCAAAACTCATACACTCATAATATAACTGTCATCGAAACCTTAAGCGTGTGGACCCTACGGGTTCGAGAACAATGTAGACATGACCGAGACACGTCTCTGGTCAATAACCATTAGCGGAACCTGGATGCTCATATTGGCTCCTACATATTCTACGAAGATCTTTATCGGTCAGACCGCATAACAACATACGTTGTTCCCTTCGTCATCGGTATGTTACTTGCCCGAGATTCGATCGTCGGTATCTCAATACCTAGTTCATTCTCATTACCGGCAAGTCTCTTTACTCGTTCTGTAATACATCATCCCGCAACTAACTCATTAGTTGCAATGCTTGCAAGTCTTATAGTGATGTGCATTACCGAGTGGGCCTAGAGATACCTCTCTGACAATTGGAGTGACAAATCCTAATCTTGAAATACGCCAACCCAACATGTACCTTCGGAGACACCTGTAGAGCTCCTTTATAATCACCCAGTTACGTAGTGATGTTTGGTAGCACACAAAGTGTTCCTCCGGTAAACGGGAGTTGCATAATCTCATAGTCATAGGAACATGTATAGGTCATGAAGAAAGAAATAGCAACATACTAAACGATCAAGTGCTAAGCTAACGGAATGGGTCATGTCAATCACGTCATTCTCCTAATGATGTAATCCCGTTAATCAAATAACAACTCTTTGTCCATGGTTAGGAAACATAACCATCTTTGATTAACGAGCTAGTCAAGTAGAGGCATACTAGTGACACTTTGTTTGTCTATGTATTCACACATGTATTATGTTTCCGGTTGATACAATTCTAGCATGAATAATAAACATTTATCATGAAATAAGGAAATAAATAATAACTTTATTATTGCCTCTAGGGCATATTTCCTTCAACGCACTAGTAGCAAAAAAGCAGTAGCGGCAGCCATGCCCGGAGTAGCAGCGCGTGCGAGAGCTGGGGCAGCTGGTCGTGTAGCAGCATCTCAGGTAGCAGCTGCAGGGTCTCGAGGGAGAGCAGGATCTGCTGCTCGTGCAGCAGCAGCGCAAGCAAGAGTAGAGCAGCAGCGCAAGCAAGAGCAAGAGCGAGAGCAGCAACAAGAGCAAGAGCAAGAGCAGACCAGGTAGGGGACCGGGAGAAAGAGCAGAGCAGCAGCGTGAGCGAGAGCCAAAGCAGTAGCAGCTCCTACTGATGTGGACGTCGCTGCCGAGGGAGCGATGTCGTGGAGGAAGTGGCCAGCGATGCCGCCGTGGATGGAGCCGCGCAATGTCAGCTCGGGACCGAGCGCCAGCAGCACCGTGAGATCGAATCAAGAAGAAAATGCAGCGATTAGTGTAGAACCTCTTTGGCGGCACTGATTAGGCCTCAGCTTCATCCGAGTAATTTGTGATGATGATGCTCTTCCGATGGTGCAGGTGAAGACGGCGGTGTGGGAATGGAGGGGCGTGAAAGACAAAGGGAACGTTGGGACAGCTCCTTGGAGGTGGAGGGCAGGGTGACTGAACCGGCGGGACGATGAGATCGATGGCGGATCCTCATTCGGTGTGGTGGATGAGGGACGTCGAGGTGTTGTTGTGGACAACGTCGTCGGGGAAGAGGCTCCGGCTGGGTGGCGGACGAAGGACGGTGTGGGGCTTCGTGGGTTTTCTCGGCCTCGGTGTACGAATGGGTGGGCGGATGGTATGGGAGGGGGAACCATGGCTTAGGGACGCGCTTGTCCGAAATGTGGGGTAAGTTGCAAAAGTACCCCCACCAATTTGAGCTAGGCAGTTCTTTCGGTTCAGGGGTATCACGGGCATTTCGTGTGTCGGGATTTCGCAGGAGGTGGGAGTTTTCGTGCGCGTTGTAATTTTGGGATAGCAAGGCGCGAGTTGAGATGGAGGGAGTTTTCGGAGCACAACAAGACAAAGATATATCTTAAATATTTCAGGGTAACAAGGTGCAGGTTGAAATTTCCGGACAAGCCTAACCTATACTGTACCAAATCAATTCGCACTTCCCTCGACGAAAAAACAAAAAGTAATCAATTCGCACCACACAAGAGAGTCTAGTCCCATGTACTGTGACAAACCAATTTGCACTACAAATGCCATTCAAAACTTTGAATTCATGTTATGTTCAATTAAAATATTTCGCTACGTGTATAATGCATGCAACCTGTTACTCAAATGAACGTTTTAGTGCATTCCAAACATATATACTACCACTTCAATATGAACTAAATTTGAATTTGTTTCTCTAGTTGAATAAGAAATGCGATCATGGTTGTTGTCAAGCTAAACCATTTGAATTCATTTCTCTATTTTAATAAGATCTACAATCATCATTATTGTCAAGTTAAACCATTGTTTGTATATTATCTTCATAGCACACCACATGATTACTGTCAAGTTAGATATGAACTATGTGTAGTATATGAACTCTAACTCGATTTTTTGAATCCACTTTATGTTGATTTCAAATCATAGTACATTTCAAGCTCTAGCTAGATCTACATAATCTAAACCATGTATCATATGTATAATGTGTTTATCACATAATGTATGGTGCCCCGCCCCCTATGCCTACAAGTATTTAGAAGTGAGTTGCAAACGCCACACATTATCACAAATTCAAAAAGAATGTGAGGTTGTTCGATATATAGTACGGTTTAGATTGTTCGATATTTAGTTGTGAGCTGCAAACGCCACACATTATCACAAATTCAAATAAAATGTGAGATTGCTCTATGTATAGTATTGTTTAGATTGTTCAGTATTTAGCTGTGAGTTGCAAATGCCACGCATTATCACATTGTGGTATAACATGTCCAAAACCACATCACGCGTATCACCGCTATATTCATGCATGCATATGTTTATAACACTATGATCTCCTGTTCAAATATATGAATCCACTTTCATATCGAATTATGGTCTTTGTTAGTCTCTTACACCCACACAACCCTCTAACCTTTGTAACTAGCACTAACTTTCTCTCATGCATGCACACGTCCTCCTCGCCCTCCCCCTCCCTCAGCATTCTATCCATCGTGCACATTCATTTTTTTAGATCATTCTCCCATGGTCTCCACAACTCCTTTTCGACACACACCGATCGATAAACCTCTCTAGCGATGTCTGCCTACCACATACACACGCACCTTCCATCTCCTCCTTTCTGTGTCCATGCCTCGTGTCTCTCATACGGTCCCACACATGTGTAAACTCTCGCCCCTATTTTCATCGATCTCACAATCGCACACTCCTCCCCTATCTAGCTAGTAGGCCTCTCGCGCCACCTCCTAGCTCCATTCTCTCCGTCTATCCATCTCGCTGGGCCTTATTTGCCTCTAACAAATGGATGTACACCACCCGATCTCCCTCTATACATATAGCTAGCTAGGTTGTTATAACTCGTTTCCCACATGCGCCAATCAATCTACCTCATTAGTTATGTCTCTCCCTTCCTCCGACACACAACAATTGATCTACTGATTAGTTAGGTCTGCTTACCAAACACATGGTCCCCCTTCATCATCCATGCATGCCTCCCGACACATCTATCACGCACACACACACACAGAAACACATCCCCACTCTTATTGATAATATTGTAGTTCTACCTCAGTTTGTCTAGTAGGCCTCTCCCACCATCTTCAAGAAGCAATTCCACCACCCATCCAGCACTCTACCTCTCTCTCTATCTCTCTCTCTCCTTTCTCTCTCTCTCTCTCTCTCTCTCTCTGTCCCAACCTATTTCTTGTCCTTCACTTATGTATGGATGTCGACCGATCTCCCTCAAGACATAGCTGGGTCTCTCCTTCTCAACACATATACGAGTCGATCTACCTCTCTAGTTAGGTCTTTGCCTCCCCCTCCCCCCCACACACATACTGATACATCGAGCGCTCTAGTCATGTGCCACACACAAACTTGCCCTGTGCCCTCTGACGTTCTGGTAGGTCAGTCGCCCTATATCTTTGACTACCACACACACAATTCCGATGGCTCTCTTCATCGATCTCACACCCACCAACTTGATCCTCTCTTCGACTCTATCAATATCTATGGCCCCTCCCTCTCTTCTCGTGGATCGCCCCCTCTATATATGATATAGATAGGCCTCTATTACACACACATTGCATGTGTCAAAAATTTGTTTGAGATATCATCAACACATATTCCCACAAATACTTCCATGAAATCACCCCCCAACGAAAAACACTCACGAACGCACACGCCTTCTGTCTAGGTTTGTATCTCTCTCACACACCTACATAGTGGGGACGTGCACGAAGAGAAGAGGTGCACGCACACTGCACGTACTCCCGTCTCTTTCCCAACCACACCCGCGCGGGTACACGGTGGAGCTCATTTATGTATGAAAAGGTAGCCCACATGGTAATTTGACACGTGTACTGGTTGCCCACTTGATGGAAGATTGTGTACCATAGGTGAACAAACAAATTATGACTTGACGCGTTATGTTAGAAAAGAGGCAAACCATGTGGGGCCTACCTTAGAGGCAACGCTCTATACACTGGAGATGCTCTGTACGTATTACTTTTGATGTGTCCCATCAACTTGCAAGACAAGGAGAAGCTTGCTTAGTACGCCGTCTCCCCCGCCCACGGGCGCGGTGGATCACACAGTCGCAGGACGAGGAGAAGCTTGCTTACTATGCCTACGCCCACTCCCTCACCCACGCGTGTGGTGGCTCGCGGGATGAGGAGAAAATTTAACTACTCCCTCCGTTACTCCTCGTCCCGACCTTGGTTAGAGAGATTATCATATTGTTTGAAATATATGTCTTTTAGTATATTTTCAATATGAACTACTAGTACATACTCTAAACACTAATGTATATAGACGTATTTTAGAGTGTAGATTCAATCATTTTGCTCCGTATGTAGTCCATATTGAAATAGACGTACTAGTACGCACACTCCCTCGCCCCTCGCCCCTCGACCCTTGCTCGACCCTCGCCCACGTGGTGGACGTGCAGCAATTCATTCGGTCTCAGATAGCTAGAATGATATATTGTAGTACCATTAGTGCTCGACTTCCCGAAGAGGCGAAGAGCCAAGTGCAAGGTTAATATTTTTGAGATGCCAAGCACAAGGTTTATAGGAGAACGAGTAGTAGTAGTAGTACTAGTAGTACGTACCAGTGGTACGTACTGTATGAGGAAGAAGGCAACAAGATGTATGTTTTGCATGATAGTCTCTTCTTACAGGACGTGCTAGACCTAGGGGGCCTCATTGTTGCAATGGGAGTACTATCATAGATGGCACGATTCAGAGTGGTGGGTGATACGTCCATTTTGCATCATGTTTTCTTACTGTTATTTATGATGTTTTATGCATAATAATGCCTTTTGGAGTAATTCTAATGCCTTTTCCCTCATAATTTGCAAGGTACACACAAAGAGGGAGAATTCCGGCAGCTGGAAATCTGCACCTGGAAAAGCTATGTCAGGCTACCTATTCTGCACAACTTCCAAGAGGCTGAAACTTCATGGAGAATTTTTTTTGAAAGGAAAGCAGTAGGGGAAGCCCCCCACAGCGAGTTTTTTTAAATAATAAGAACCCAAATTCGCGCCCGTGAGGACTTGAACCTGGGTGGCTGGGTTGTACATCCAGTCCACTAGCCAAGTGAGCTAGGCTCACTTCCTTCATGGAGAATTTTTATGGAATATATGATGAATATTGGAGCAAATAAGTACCAGAGGAGGCCCACCAGGTGGACACAAGCCACCTTGGTGCGCCAGGGAGCCCAGGCACGCCCTGGTGGGTTGTGCTCACCCAGGCCCACCTCCAGCAACCATCTTCTGGTATGTAAGTAATTTTGACCTATAAAAATAAGGAGAGGACTTTTGGGACGGAGCGCCGCGTCTCGAGGCGGAACTTGGGCAGGAGCACTTTTGCCCTTCGATGGAGCGATTCCGCCGGGGGAACTTCCCTCCTGGAGGGGGAAATCATCGTCCTCATCATCACCAAGAACTCTCCCATCTTGGGGAGGGCAATCTCCATCAACATATTCAATGGCACCATCTCATCTCAAACCCTAGTTCATCTCTTGTGTTCAATCTTGTTACCGGAACTATAGATTGGTGCTTGTGGGTGACTAGTAGTGTTGATTACATCTTGTAGTTGATTACTATATGGTTTATTTGGTGGAAGATTATATGTTCAGATCCAATATGTTATTTAATACCCCTATGATCTTGAGCATGATTATCATTTTTGAGTAGTTACTTTTGTTCTTGAGGTCACGGGAGAAATCATGTTGCAAGTAATCATGTGAACTTGATATGTGTTCGATATTTTGATAGTGTGTATGTTGTGATTCCCTTAGTGGTGTCATGTGAACGTCGACTACATGACACTTCACCATATTTGGGCCTAAGGGAATGCATTGTGGAGTAGCAATTAGATGATGGGTTGCGAGAGTGACAGAAGCTTAAACCCAGTTTATGCGCTATTCCGTAAGGGACCGATTGGATCCAAAAGTTTAATGATATGGTTAGAATTTATTCTTAATACTTTTCTCGTAGTTGCGGATCCTTGCGGGGGGTTAATCATAAGTAGGAGGTTGTTTCAGTAAGAACAACACCTAAGCACCGGTCCACCCACATATCAAATCATCAAAGTACCGAACACAAATCGAACCAACATGATGAAAGTGACTAGATGAAATTCCCTTGTACCCTCAAGAACGCTTTGCTTATTATAAGAGACTGTTTTGGCCTGTCCTTTACCTCAAAAGGATTGGGCTACCTTGCTGCACTTTTGTTACTATTATTGTTACTTGCTCATTACAAATTATCTTGCTATCAAACTACTCTGCTACTTACGATTTCAGCAGACATTATCTTGCTGAAAACCACTTGTCATTTCCTTCTGCTCCTCGTTGGGTTTGACACTCTTACTTATCGAAAAGAGCTACAATTGATCCCATATACTTGTGGGTCATCAAGGCTATTTTCTGGCGCCGTTTTCGGGGAGTGAAGCGCCTTTGGTAAGGAAACATTTATATAGTGTGCTGAAATTTATTGTCACTTGTTACTATGGAAAACAATCCTTTGTGGGGTTTGTTCGGGGTATCTTCACTCGACTAGAACCACAATTAGCTACCCTCAACCTACTGCACCAACTGAAAATATTAAATATGAAATTCCTTCGGGTATGGTAGAACAACTGCTAGCTAATCCTTATGCTGGAGATGGAACCGAACATCCTCATATACACTTGATATATGTAGAACAAATTTGTGGATTGTTCAAGCTTGCAGGTTTACCCGGAGATGAAGTTATGAAGAAGGTTTTTCCTTTATCTTTGAAGGGAAAAGCATTGGCATGGTATAGGCTATGCGATGATACTGGATCCTGGAATTGGAATCGATTGAAATTGGGGTTCCATCAAAAAAATTATCTTATGCATCTAGTTCATCATGATCAGAATTATATATATAATTTTTGGCCTCGTGAAGGAGAAAGTATATATCTCTCTAGCTCGGGGGAGGCTTAAGTCAGTGTTATATCCATGCCCCAATCATGAGCTCTCAAGAGAAATTATTATCCAGAATTTTTATGCTCGGCTTTCTCGTAATGATCAAACCATGCTTGATACTTCTTGTGTTGGTTCTTTTCTGAAGAAGAATTAAATGCAACTCTGAATATTGGGAACTCGACGAAGGTGAAGAGTCAGGTATTAAACTTAAGTATGATTGTGTTGAATCTTTTATGGATACCGATGCTTTTCAAAAGTTTAGCACTAAATATGGACTTGACTCTGAGATAGTAGCTTCCTTTTGTGAATCATGTGCTACTCATGTTGATCTCCCTAAAGAGAAGTGGTTTAAATATCACCCACCTATTAAAGAAGAATTAGAGAACCGGTACCAGTTAAAGAAGAAAGTATACTTTACAATGTTGACCCAGTCGTTCCTACTGCTTATATTGAGAAACCACCTTTCCCTGTTAGGATAAAGGAACATGCTAAAGTTTCAACTGTGGTCAACAAAAGTTATATTAGAACACCTAAACCTGATGAACAAATTAAAGTAGAACCTAGTATTGCTATGGTTAAGGATCTCCTGGAAGAAAATGTAGATGGGCATGTTATTTACTTCTGCGAAGAAGCTGCTAGAATTATCAAACCTGATAAAAAGGATAAACATAGACCTGTTGTTGGCATGCATGTTGTCTCAATTAAAATAGGAGATCACTATTATCATGGTTTATGTGACATAGGTGCTAGCGTGGGTGTTATTCCTTATTCCCTATATCAAGAAATTATGAATGACATAGCACCCGCAGAGATAGAAGACATAGATGTTACTATTAAACTTGCTAATAGAGACACTATATCACCAATTGGGATTGTTAGAGTTGTTGAAGTCTTGTGTGGGAAAATAAAATACCCTACTGATTTTCTTGTTCTTGGTTCCCCACAAGATGACTTTTGTCCCATTATCTTTGGTATACCTTTCTTGAACACCGTTAATGCTAGAATAGACTGTGAGAAACAAACTGTCAGTCTTAGTTTTGGTGATGAGTCTCATGAGTTCAATTTTTCCAAGTTTAAGAGGAAACTATTATTTATGTTGATCCAGTTGTTCCTACTGCTTATATTGAGAAACCACCTTTCTCTGTTAGGATAAAGGAACATGCTAAAGTTTCAATTGTGGTCAACAAAAGCTATATTATAACACCTAAACCTGATGAACAAATCAAGGTAGAACCTAGTGTTGCTATGGTTAAGGATCTCCTGGAAGAAAATATAGATGGGCATGTTATTTACTTTTGTAATGAAGCTACTAGAATTGCCAAACCTAATAAAGAGGATAAACATAGACCCGTTGGTTGCATGCCTGTTGTCTCAGTTAAAATAGGAGATCACTGTTATCATGGTTTATGTGACATAGGTGCTAGCGTGAGTGCTATTCCCTTTACCTTATATCAAGAAATTATGAATGACATGGCACCCGCTGAAATAGAAGAAATAGATGCTACTATTAAACTTGCTAATAGAGACACCATCACACCACTTAGGATTGTTAGAGATGTTGAAGTCTTGTGTGGGAAATAAAATATCCTACCGATTTTCTTGTTCTTGGTTCCCCACAAGATGATTTTTGTCCCATTATCTTTGGTAGACATTTCTTGAACACCGTTAATGCTAAAATATATTGTGAGAAACAAACTGTCGGTGTCAGCTTTGGTGATGAGTCTCATGAGTTTAATTTTTCCAAGTTTAGTAGAAAGCTTCATGAAAAAGAATTGCCTAGTAAGGATGAAATAATTGGTCTTGCTTCTATTGTTGTGCCTCCTACTGATCCACTAGAACAATATTTGCTAGATCATGAAAATGATTTACATATGCATGAAAGAAATGAAATAGATAAGATTTTCTTTGAACAATGTCGTCTGCTTAAACAAAATTTGCATATTGAAACTTTAGGAGGTCCTCCTCCACCTAAAGGTGATCATGTGTTTGAATTAAAACAATTGCCAAACACTTTGAAATATGCTTATCTTGATGAAAAGAAGATATATCCTGTTATTATTAGTGCTAACCTTTCAGAACATGAAGAAGAGAGATTATTGAAAGTTCTAAGAAAGCACCAAGCTGCTATTGCATATACTCTTGATGATTTAAAGGGCATTAGTCTCACTCTATGTCAGCACAAAATCAATATGGAACATGATGCTAAACCCGTTGTTGATCACCAACATCGGTTAAATCCAAAGATGAAAGAAGTGGTAAGAACGGAAATCTTAAAACTTCTGTAAGCAGGTATAATCTATCCTATAGCTGATAGTAGATGGGTAAGTCCTGTTCATTGTGTCCCTAAGAAAGGAGGTATTACTGTTGTTCCTAATGATAAGAATGAACTTATTCAACAAAGAATTGTTACAGGCTATAGAATGGTAATTGATTTTAGAAAATTAAACAAAGCAACTAGAAAATATCATTACCCTCTGCCTTTTATTGATCAAATGCTAGAAAGATTATTTAAGCACACACATTTTTGCTTCCTTGATGGGTATTCTAGTTTTTCACAAATACCTGTTTCTCAACCTGATCAAGAAAAGAACACATTTACTTGTCCCTTTAGAACTAATGCTTATAGACGTATGCTTTTCAGTTTATGCAATGCACCTGCTACTTTTCAAAGATGTATGACTGCTATATTCTCTGACTTTTGTGAAAAGATTGTTGAGGTTGTCATGGATAATTTCTCTGTTTATGGGAAGTCTTTTGATGATTGTTTAAGCAATCTTGACCGAGTTTTGCAGAGATGCGAGCAAACAAATCTTGTCTTGAATTGGGAAAAGTGCCACTTTTATGGTTAATGAAGGTATTGTCTTGGGCCATAAAATTTCTGAAATAGGTATTGAAGTGGACAAAGCTAAGGTTGCTGCAATTGAGAAAATTCCATGTCCTAAAGATATCAAAGGTATTCATAGTTTCTTAGGTCATGCTGGTTTCTATAGGAGATTTATCAAAGACTTTTCTAAAATCTCTAGGCCTCTGACGAATCTTTTGCAAAAGGATATTCCTTTTGTTTTTTATGATGATTGTTTAGAAGCCTTTGAAACACTCAAGAAAGCCTTAATTTCTACACATATTGTTCAACCACCTGACTGGAACTTGCCTTTTGAAATCATGTGTGATGCTAGTGATTATGTTGTTGATGTTGTTCTAGGACAAAGAGTTGACAAGAAACTGAATGTTATTCATTATGCTAGTAAAACTCTAGACAGTGCTCAACGAAATTATGCTACTACTAAAAAAGAATTCTTAGCAGTGGTGTTAATTTGCTTGTGATAAATTTAGACCTTACATTGTTGATTCAAAAGTTATTGTTCACACTCATCATGCTGCTATTAAATATCTTACGAAAAAGAAAGATGCTAAACCTAGATTTATTCGATGGGTTCTCTTGCTACAAGAATTTGATTTACATATCACTGATAGAAAAAGAGTTGAGAACCCCGTGGCTGATAACTTGTCTAGGCTTGAAAATGTGCTTGATGACCCACTACCTATTGATGATAGTTTTCCTGATGAGTAGTTAGCTGCAATAAATGTTGCTCATAATACTCCTTGGTATGCTGACTATGCTAATTACATTGTTGCTAAATATTTACCACCTAGCTTTACATACCAACAAAAGAAAAAAATATTTTATGATTTAAGACATTAGTTTTGGGATGACCCACATCTTTATAAAGAAGGAGTAGATGGTATTATTAGACGTTGTGTACCTGAGCATGAACAGGGACAAATCCAATGGAAATGTCACTCCGAAGCTTATGGAGGGCATCAGGCTGGAGATAGAACTGCTCACAAGGTATTGCAATCTGGATTTTATTGGCCTACTCTCTTCAAGGATGCCCGTAAGTTCGTCTTATCTTGTGATGAATGCCAAAGAATAGGTAATATTGGTAAGCGTCAAGAAATGCCTATGAATTATTCACTTGTTGTTGAACCATCAGATGTTTGGGGATTTGATTACATGGGACCTTTTCGTTCCTCTAATGGGTATACACATATTTTGGTTGTTGTTGATTATGTTACTAAATGGGTAGAAGCTATTCCAACCAGTAGTGTTGATCACAACACCTCTATTAAAATGCTTAAGGAAGTTATTTTTCCAAGGTTTGGAGTCCCTAGATATTTAATGACTGATGGTGGTTCACACTTTATTCATGGTGCTTTCTGTAAAATGCTTTCCAAGTATGATGTTAACCATAGAATTGCATCACCTTATCATCCTCAGTCTAGTGGTCAAGTTGAACTTAGAAATAGAGGAATAAATTTAATTTTGCAAAAGACTGTCAATAGGTCCCGAAAGAATTGGTCTAAGAAATTAGCTTATGCACTTCGGGCTTATAGAACAACATACAAAAATCCTATGGGTATGTCTCCTTACAAAATGGTTTATGGAAAAGCTTGTCATTTGCCTCTAGGGTTAGAACATAAAAGCATATTGGGTAATCAAAGAGCTCAACTATGATTTCAAACTTGCTGGTGAAAAGAGGTTATTTGATATTAGCTCATTAGATGAATGGAGAACCCAAGCTTATGAAAATGATAAGTTGTTTAAACAAAAAGTTAAAAGATGGCATGACAAAAGAATTCAAAACCGTGAGTTTAGAGTTGGACAATATGTTCTTTTGTACAACTCTCGTTTTAGATTGTTTGCAGGAAAACTCCTCTCAAAATGGGAGGCCCCTATGTCATCGAGGAAGTTTATCAGTCTGGAGCCATCAAAATAAATAATGTCAAAGGTACTAACCCGAAGGTTGTTAACGGGCAATGAATAAAACATCATATCTCAGGTACGCCCATTAATGTTGAAATTAATATTATCCAAACTTTGACACCGGAAGAACACATAAAAGAGTCCTTCCGGAACACTCCAGAATCATGAAAATAAGGAGGTACGTGATACGGTAAGTAAACGGACTCCAAAAAGTCCGTAAAAATATTTTTAATCATTTTTGGAATATTTAGAAAAATAGGAAAATAAGAAACTTCCAGGAAGCGTACCCTGGTGGGCACAAGACACCAGGGCGCTGTCGGATCTCGGGTTCCAGCAAAACCCTTAAGGTTCAAACTCTGGGGTGCGCGCGAAGATCTCTCCCTCACAGATCACGCCCTCACACGCTTCGCGATCTCTAGGCTAGCTCGACGAACTCGCAACACAAGGGACACAAGATTTATACTGGTTCGGGCCATCGTTGTGGTGTAATACCCTACTCCAGTGTGGTGGTGGTGGATTGCCTCTTGGGCTGAGGATGAACAGTACAAGGGGAAGAACAGCCTCCTGAGGAGAGGTGTTCTTGTGCTTGGTGAACTTGAGGGTGTGTGGATCCCATGCCTCCTACTGTGGTGGCTAGTCCTATTTATAGAGGCCCTGGTCCTCTTCCCAAATATTGAGCGGGAAGGGATTCCACAACGGCTAATTTGAAAGGGGACAACTAGTACAACTTATCCTGACAAAAGTGGTCTTTGCCTGCCAAAGGCTCTGGTGGTGACGCCGCCTTGGGCTCCACGGTGACCTCCATCTTGTCGTCCTGCTGGTCTTGGTCTCGTTGCACCAATAGGGAAATCTTTGCTTGACGCCTCGGTACTCCTCGCCTGCGCTTGCCTCCTTAGCATCAAAGAGGAAACAAGTACACTGCACACGCTGGCGCCCGCCTGGCACCCGCCTGGTCTCGATCGTCATGCCTCACGTCACGAGAACCTCGCGAGGTTTGCCTTGCCTTGATCTCTCCGCCCCTCGCGAGCCAGCCTGGTGAGGCCGCTCCTAAGGAGGTCTTGCGTCATCCGCCTCGCGAGGCTTGGCCCCTCGCGAGGGTCTTGAAAGCTTGTTGGTGAAGATGGGCCATATGGTCCCGCTCGCAGAGCCACGCCGTGGGCCGCAGGCAGGCAAGTCTGTGGACCCCCGTTCCCAGAACGCCGAAATTAGCCCCCGCGCCCAAGGCGCGCTCGGACTTGGCTTTGAGGCGAAGCCAAAGGATAAGTGCGGAGCGCCGCCGGCCCCAACAGCCTGCGGCCTTGGTCGGCGCGCGGCGGTTGATTGGACGAGGGCGTCTCCGCTCCCCCATGCTGCCTCGGCAACCGCCCGACTTGAAAAGTCCCTGCGACATGCAAGGAAAAACCATCATTACCTGTGATCGTGGGGGGCGCTGGTTGGCCTTCTCTTGCTATAAATGGGGTGGGGGTGGAGCCCCCGTTGCCCATCTCTTCCCATTCCGCTCGCTTCTCCTCCTTTGCTCCATTGCTAATAGCGGCACCAATGGCGCCGTCAAAGAGGTTCTCCGCCATGGAGAAGGGGAAGGCCCCTCGCGAAGGGCCCGACTCTCCGATGCCCAAGCATGGACATGGCCGTCCTCGCAAGCACACCGCAACCCCCACCGCGGCCCCCCGTGGTCGCGGCGGTGCTGCTTCGCGTGGCAGGGGTCGCTCCGGTAACGGCAGCTCTGTTGATGAAGGGAGATGCGCTGTGGTCGCACGGCCTCCCTGGCCACGCTTCCACTCGGCGGAGGTACTAACGGAGTTCATCGTCTGGTCGGAGGACCCGGCCGGCAACTGGCTTCAGCTCCCGCGCTTCTTCATCGACGAGCTGCCGGCCGCAGGTCCAAGCGGGCTCTGGCTGCACGCGGACGGGTGCTGCAGCAGAGCTTCCTGGGTCGCGGTTGAGGTCTCCATCATGGGCAACATAGCCCTGGCCCGCGGCTGGCAGACGTTTGCCCGCGCGCGCGGCCTGGGCAGGCGGTGCACCCTTCATTTCAAGTACGACGTTGATGTGACCCTCTACGTGAGGGTGTTTGGGGAAGATGGTCGCCACGCTGGATGCTGCCCCGAGGTCAATGACGGCGACGAGGTGCTCGGACTTAGCGATGGTCGTGACGAGGATGAGGGCGAACCCGCCCTTGGCGTCGACCGTGTCTCATCCAGCTACAGCGGCTCTTCCCCCGGCGACAGCTCTAGCAGCGGTGGTTACGACCAGTCGCCGCGCCGCCGCGCCCGTTTCGAAGGTGGCAGCGGGTCGTCTCGTCATCGCGCCCCTGTGAAGCGCGAGGAGGGGTCTGGCTGAGCTCGGGTCAGCGCCAAGAGCCCGCCTTCGCGGTCTACCATAGGGGAACGCGTCCCTTTTATCTTGTTCTTCCTTTCCTTCCTGTATTTAAGAAAGAGACCAGTATGGGGCCCCGGAGGGGCATGCAACGAACTATGATTTCCCAGTTATTATGCTATGTTCATCGTCCCTGTGTTGTGTCGCAACATTGTTGTTTTATGTAAGGATAACTTAGCTTGACGTGCTTGGAGCAGTCTCCTCTCCACGAGGTGCTCGCTTCCTGGTGCCTGTCGAGGCCCCCTTGGCCTGGTAGGTGCTTAGAAACTGCAGAAAAAACTCGTTAGGAGGCTTAACGTTTTCCTTGAGCCTTGGTCGCAGGCGCCGCTGGCATTGACCCTGTGCTTTGTATCGCAGTACCCGTGGGGCACGGATTAGAAGAGGTGCGCCAGCTTGTGGGCTCGAACGAGGGTGCCTCGCGAAAAGCAGAAAAAAAAGGGAAAACGCTCATGAGGGCACCTGTCCAGCCCCCTCGCGAGGAATACGAGAGAGAGTACCGAAAACAGAAACCAAGGCAGAAGTCGACAGAACCATCAAGGGGGCGAACCAGCAAAGAACCCCAGAAGCAAACTTCAATTAAAGAGGGGCGAGCTAAATACGGAAAGCAAATGAAAAGCCGCGTCCACCACCTAGTCTAGTCTTCATATCTTCTCACCAGCGCGGAGCTAAGTGCTTCCACTTGGACGTGGGAGGGAGCCCTCGAGGCCCGAGGGCGGCACTCCTGAGACTCCGGGGTGTGTACAGCCCCACTCATTATTACGTGAGAGTGTCACGAGCGGAGACCTTCACAGGCATTGGGCCTTCTTCACAGGCGCTGGGCCTTTCTTCATGGGTAGAACTTCCGGAGGTGTTGGATGTTCCAGGTGTTCTGGATGGGTACCTCGTCATGTGTCTCCAGGCGTGCGGCACCAGGCCTGGAGACATGGACGACCTTGAACGGGCCCTCCCACATGGGTGAGAGCTTATGCAACCCTTCCCTGGAGAGGACTCGCCTCAGGACGAGGTTACCCACCTTGAGCGTCCTGGGGCGGATGTTCTGGCAGTGGTACCGCCGCAGCGCCTGCTGATACCTTGCCGCCTGCAGTGCAGCTTCGCGGCGGAGTTCCTCCCCTAGCACGAGGTCCATCCCCCGCGTGGCATCCTGCTGCGTTTCATCAAATGCCAGGACCCGCGCGGGGCGATGCTTGACCTCGCGAGGGAGGACCGCTTCTCCTCCAAAGACGAGGAAGAACGGGGTCTCGGCCGTTGGCTCGGTGGCAGTGGTCCAGATGGACCACAGCACGGACTGGAGCTCGTCGTACCAGCCCCTGCCGCAGGCCTCGAGCTTCTTCTTGAAGGTCCTGGTCTTGAGGCCCCTCAGGACCTCTGCGTTGGTGCGTTCGGCCTGACCATTGCTCCTGGGGTGCGCCATCTAAGCGTAGCAGATCTGCATTCCAAGATTAGCACAATATGTCTTGAAGAGATTACTAGTAAATTGCGAGCCGTTATCAGTGATGATGCGGTTGGGGACCCCAAAACGGCTCACGAGGCCCTTGATTAACTTGACCGCGGAACTAGCTGGGATGGTGCGGATGGCTTCTACCTCCGCCCACTTGGTGAATTTGTCGATGGCGACGTAGAGGTAGCTGTAGCCCCAGGGTGCTCGAGGGAACGGGCCCAAGATATCCAGCCCCCAGTCCGTGAACGGCCATGTGAGTGGGATGGTCTGGAGGCCCTGAGCCGGCTGATGAACCTTCTTGGCGTGGAACTGGCAGGCCTCGCAGGACCTCACCAACTCAGTCGCGTCGTTGAGTGTCGTGGGCCAGTAGAAACCGCTGTGAAACACCTTGCCGACGAGGGTCTGTGCGATGAGTGGTGCCCGCGGTCCCCGCCGTGTATGTCGGCCAGCAGCTCTCTTCCTTGCTCCCTGGAGATGCAACGTAGGGAAACGTCATTTGTCCGCTTCCTGTATAACTCACCGTCCCGGATGCAGTATGTCGTGGCTTGTCGGGCCACAAGTTCCATGTCCTCCTCATCTTCCGGCAGCGTCCCTTGCGTCAGGTATTCCTTGAATTCCTTGATCCAGCATCCCTCCGGAGGTTCGAGTGCCAAGAGCAAGCGCGCTCCAGAGGTCGGGCCGCAGGCCGGGGCTCCTGAAACAGGTGGTTGAGGGAGCTCCTCACGAGGCAGCGCTGTTCGTGGGAGCGGTGGCGTTGCTGATGGCTTGAAGAGCCTCTGCTCAAAGACGCCAGGCTCTTGGGGTAGCCGCTTGGATGCTCTTCTGGCGATGTCGTCAGCTTCCTTGTTGGTGCCACAGGGCACATGCTGTAACTCCAGACCCGAGAACTGCTTCTCCATCTTGCGCACCTCCGTGAGATATGCCTCCATGTGCTCGTCCTTTGGCTCATAAACCTTGTTGGAGATGTTGACGAGGAGCTGCGAGTCACCCTTGATGGTGAGACGCCTCACCCCCAGGGCCACCGCAGCCCTGAGGCCAGCTATGAGGCCCTCGTACTCTGCTATGTTGTTGGAGACCTTCTCGCCCTGCTGGAAGCAGAGCTGCACGGCGTAGTAGAGCTTGTCCTGGGTGGGTGAGATGAGTACCGCTCCAGCCCCTGCGCCCTGGTGTGAGAATGCGCCATCGAAGTACATGACCCAGCCGTCCGGCGCTTCGCTTCCTAGAGATAGGGATTGGTCCTCGCCTGCCTCAAGCTCTGGGGCGTCGGTTCATTCAGCCACAAAGTCTGCGAGTGCAACCCCCTTGATTACCCTGGTTCTGCTGAACTCCAAGTCAAACGCTTGCAGCTCGATGTTCCATTCAGCGACTCACCCGACAGCATTTGGGCTCCTGAGCACTCTCTCCAGTGGGTAAGCCGAGACGACCTTGATGGGGTGACCCTGTAAGTAGTGGCGCAGCTTGCGCGAAGCCACCAGGAGCGCGAGCAGGATCTTCTGAGGCATGGGGTACCGTGCCCTTGCATCCTGTAGCATTGTGCTGACGAAGTACACCGGGTGCTCGACGAGGGCGGGAGAGCTGACGAAGTCTTCGGCTTGTGGGAGCTGAGGTGTCTCTGCGAGGGCTTTGGCTTTAGGGGCTTGGTGGTCCGCTAAAGCAGTTGCTGCTTCAGGAGCTTCGCCTTGGTGCCGCGCTGCTTCGTCCGGCCTGGTGGTTCCCCCTGGTGGGCCCTTGATCTGGCGCTCTTCTCTGAGGGCCACCAGCGCTGCGCTGGCGGAGTGGGGTGTGGCAAGCAGGTAGAGCACCAAGGGCTCGAGGGGTCGAGGCGCCACCATCACTGGCAGGCTGGTCAGGTATCTCTTGAGGTCTTCAAATGCTTGGTCGGCTTCCGTTGTCCACTCGAATGGGCCCTTTTTCTTCATCAGCTTGAAGAACGGTAGGGCACGCTCTCCCAGCCTGGAGATAAAGCGGCCCAATGCAGTCACACGACCAATAAGATTCTGCATCTCCTTGAGGGTCTGCGGCGCGATTGCCTTGACCTTCTCTGGGTTCGCTTCGATCCCTCTGTGGGATACGAGGAAACCCAGTAGCTTGCCGGAAGGCACACCGAACACGCACTTCTCCGGGTTGAGCCGTAAGTTCACCTGGCGTAGGCTTGCGAAAGTCTCCTCCAGATCTTGGATCAAGGTTCTCGCCTCCGGAGACTTCACCACGATGTCATCGACGTAGGCCTCCGCGTTTCTCCTGAGCTGCCGCCCTAAGGCGATGTGCATCAGCCGCTGAAAGGTCACACCCATGTTGCACAGTCCGAAAGGCATGCAAGTATAGCAGTACACCCTACACAGGGTCAGGAAGGCGGTCTTCTCCACATCTTCTACCACCATCTTGATATGGTGGTAGCCTGAGAACGCATCTAAGAAGCACAGCAAATCGCACTCTGTGGTGGAGTCGACAATCTGGTCGATGCGTGGAAGCGGGAACGGATCTTGGGGGCAGGCTTTGTTGAGGTTGGTGAAGTCGACACACATGTGCTCCTTCCCGCCTTTCTTCGGCACAACAAAGGGGTTTGCCAGCCACTCGGGGTACCGAACTTCGCGAATGGCACCCGCCGCCTCCAGCTTGCGGGTTTTTTGGATGATGAAGGCATGCTTCTCTGTGGATTGTCGTCTCGCCCGCTGCTTCACAGGGCGTACGTTGGGGCACACCCTTAAGTGATGTTGAATCACCTCTCTCAGGACCCACACCAGCTGCTTGGGTTCCCATGCAAATATCTCCTTGTTTGCGCGCAAGAACTTCACCAATGATAAAGGTGGCTCCTGAGGTCCCGTCCTCATCGACCGACACCTACTTGGTTTCTGCATTGTCTTGGGTGAACAACTGCTTCTTCTTGGTTGGCGCGACTCCCTTAGCCTCAGAGGCGCCCACACCGGCGGGTTGTGCCACCGCGGCGGTCTTGAAAGCAAGCTTGAGCACCAGTAGAGCCTCCTTGGTGTCCCCCTCGACGGTGAGGACGCCCTTGCTCCCAGGCATCTTCATGAGGTTGTAAGCCAGATGGTTTGCTGCCATGAACTGGGCCAAAGCTGGGTACCCGAGGATGGCGTTGTATGGGAGGCCGATGCAGGCAATGTCGAAGTCGACCAACTCGGTGCGGCAGTTGTCGCGCGTGCCGAAGGTGACAGGAAGGCGGATCTGTCCCAGGGAGTGGGTGGTGCCGCCGCCAACTCCTGAGAAGACTTGCTGAGGCGGAGCCGCTCGAGCGGTACGTGAAGAAGGATGAAGGCCTCCACGGAAAGCACGTTGAGGCCGGCGCCGCCGTCGATGAGGGTCTTGGTGACGGCCACATTGCAGATGGTGGGCGTGCAAAGCATTGGGAGCATACCCGAGCCGGCGGTGGTGACGGGGTGGTCCGCTGAGTCGACGGTAAGGTCGGCCTCAGGCGTGGCCCAGCCCGGGGGAACCCCCAACCACTTGGAGGCCGCGTCGACCTGGCGAAGGAACGGCTTGATGTGACGATCCGAGGGTGGCACCTGAGAGCCGCCGAGGAGGGCCGTGACCGCGTGGGGTGCCGGTGCCGTGAAGCGTGCAACTAAGAGACCGCGCAACTCCTCCCAAGATGCCACAGTGGATCCGGGGAGGTTGAGCAGCCAGGCGCACGGTGCACCTGCAAGGGACATGGGCAACCAGCTGGCCATGACCTTGTCGTCGCCCTGGCCTTAAGGACGGCCTCCTCGTACGCCAGCAGGAAAGCCGACGGGTCCGCCGCGCTATCGTAGCGCGGCGGCATCTCCATCCTGAACTTGGGCAGCCACTGCACCTGCTGCAGGGCGAGGGCCAAGGCTCGAAGCACCCTGGCCCCGTCATCGGTATCAGTCATCGGAACCGGGAGCGAGACGCCTGCCATGGGGGCGAAGCGTGGTGGCGGCGGAGCACGGATCGACGGAAGGAAAGCTACGGCGCACCCCTACCTGGCGTGCCAAATGTCAGATCTCGGGTTCCGGCAAAACCCTTAAGGTTCGAACTCTCGGGTGCGCGCGAAGATCTCTCCCTCACACGCTTCGTGATATCTAGGCTAGCTCGACGAACTTGCAACACAAGGGACACAAGATTTATACTGGTTCGGGCCACCATTATGCTGTAATACCCTACTCCAGTGTGGTGGTGGTGGATTGCCTCTTGGGCTGAGGATGGACAGTACAAGGGGAAGAACAGCCTCCTGAGGAGAGGTGTTCTTGTGCTTGGTGAACTTGAGGGTGTGTGGATCACATGCCTCCTACTGTGGTGGCTAGTCCTATTTATAGAGGCCCTAGTCCTCTTCCCAAATATTGAGCGGGAAGGGATTCCATAACGGCCAATTTGAAAGGGGACAACTAGTACAACTTATCCTGAAAAAAGTGGTCTTCGCCTGCCAAAGGCTCTGGTGGTGACGCCGCCTTGGGCTTCATGGTGACCTCCATCTTGTCGTCCTGCTGGTCTTGGTCTCGTTGCACCTATAAGGAAACCTGAGCTTGACGCCTTAGTACTCCTCGCCTGCACTTGCCTCCTTAGCACCAAAGAGGAAACAAGGACAATGCGTGCGCTGGAGCCCGCCTGGCGCCCGCCTGGTCTCGATCGTCATGACTCACGTCACGAGAACCTCGCGAGGTTTTCCTTTCCTTGATCTCTCCGCCCCTCGCGAGCCAGCCTGGTGAGGCCGCTCCCGAGGAGGTCTTGCATCGTCCGCCTCGCGAGGCTTGGCCCCTCGCGAGGGTCTTGAAAGCTTGTTGGTGAAGATGGGTCGTATGGGCCCGCTCGCAGAGCCACACCATGGGCCGCAAGCAGGCAAGTCTGGGGACCCCCATTCCCAGAACGCCGACAGGCGCGCCTACCAGGCACCCCCAGATGGGTTGTGACCACCTGGGGTACCGTCCGGACTCCATTTTTCTACAGCTTGCTTGTTTCCCAAGATAAAAAATCGTTATATACCCCCCGAACGTGTTGATCACCGTATCGTGGAGAAATCTTATGTTCTCTTTTCTTGTTGTTTTTGGTCAGATATGTTAAGCCGGGCATCATGTCTTCTTCCCCCTCCAACAACGAAGAAGAAGAAGCAAGGGTGTTTTAGGAGGATCTAAGGAGAGAGGAAGCTCAAGAAGTTGCCATGGAGGAAGAAGAGGAAAATCCTTTTGGGGTTCACTCTCCGGCTTCCGAGAGAGGGACATTGGCTAGCATCTCCACTCATCTAAATCCTCATCAAGCTATGATACTGTCAAATAATCAAGAGAGCCTCGAAATGAAAGAAGAAACCCCACCAAGAAGGCCTTTACATAGGTTACATCTGAAGGAAATATGCCCTAGAGGCAATAATAAAGTTATTATTTATTTCCTTAATTCATGATAAATGTTTATTATTCATGCTAGAATTGTATTAACAGGAAACATAATACATGTGTGAATACATAGACAAACAGAGTGTCACTAGTATGCCTCTACTTGACTAGCTCATTAATCAAAGATGGTTATGTTTCCTAACCATGAACAAAGAGTTTTTATTTGATTAACGAGATCACATCATTAGTTGAATGATCTGATTGACATGACCCATTCCATTAGCATAGCACCCGATCGTTTAGTATGTTGCTATTGCTTTTATCCATGACTTATACATGTTCCTTTAACTATGAGATTATGCAACTCCCGTTTACCGTAGGAACACTTTGTGTGCTACCAAACGTCACAACGTAACTGGGTGATTATAAAGGTGCTCTACAGGTGTCTCCGAAGGTACATGTTGGGTTGGCGTATTTCGAGATTAGGATTTGTCACTCCGATTGTCGGAGAGGTATCTCTGGGCCCTCTCGGTAATGCACATCACATAAGCCTTGCAAGCATTGCCACTAATGTGTTAGTTGTGAGATGATGTATTACGGAACGAGTAAAGAGACTTGCCGGTAATGAGATTGAACTAGGTATTGGATACCGACGATCGAATCTCGGGTAAGTAACATACCGATGACAAAGGGAACAAACGTATGTTGTTATGCGGTCTGACTGATAAAGATCTTCGTAGAATACGTAGGAGCCAATATGGGCATCCAGGTCCCGCTATTGGTTATTGACCAGAGACGTGTCTCGGTCATGTCTACATTGTTCTCGAACCGTAGGGTCCGCACGCTTAACGTTACGATGACAGTTATTATGAGTTTATGCATTTTGATGTACCGAAGGAGTTCGGAGTCCCGGTGTGATCACGGACATGACGAGGAGTCTCGAAATGGTCGAGACGTAAAGAATGATATATTGGAAGCCTATGTTTGGACATCGGATGTGTTCCAGGTGAAATCAGGATTTTACCGGAATACCGGGAGGGTTACCGGAACCCCCCGGGAGCATAATGGGCCAACATGGGCCTTGGTGGAGAGGAGAGAGGGCTGCCCTCATGGGCTGCGCGCCTCCCCCCTTCCCCTAGTCCTATTAGGACTAGGAGAGGTGGCCGGCCTCTCTCTCTCTCTCTCCCCCTTGGAGAATCCTAGTCCAACTAGGATTGGGGGGGGAATCCTACTCCCAGAGGGAGTAGGACTCTCCTGGCGCGCCAGGCTTGGCCGGCCAGCCCCTCCCCCTTGGCTCCTTTATATACAGGGGCAGGGAGCACCCCATAGACACACAATTGATCATTGAGATCTTTCCTTAGCCGTGTGAGGTGCCCCCTTCCACCAAATTCCACCTCGGTCATATCGTTGCAGTGCTTAGGCGAAGCCCTGCGCCGGTAACACATCAAGATCGTCACCACGCCATCATGCTGATGGAACTCTTCCCCGACGCTTTGCTGGATCGGAGCCCGGGGATCGTCATCGAACTGAACGTGTGCCAAGAACTCGGAGGTGCCGGAGTAACGGTGCTGTGATCGGTTGGATCGCGAGGAGAACGTACGACTACTTCCTCTATGTTGTGTCAACGCTTCCGCTTCGGTCTACGAGGGTACGTAGACAACACTCTCCCCTCTCGTTGCTATGCATCACCATGATCTTGCGTGTGCGTAGGAATTTTTTTGAAATTACTACGTTCCCCAACAGTGGCATCAGAGCCTAGGTTTTATGGTTTGATGTTATTTGCACGAGTAGAGCACAAGTGAGTTGTGGGCTATATAAGTCATACTGCCTACCAGCATGTCATACTTTGGTTCGGCGGTATTGTTGGACGAGACGATCCGGACCAACCTTACGCGTACTCTTACGCGAGACCGGTTCCCTCGACGTGCTTTGCACATAGATGGCTTGCGGAAGACTGTCTCTCCAACTTTAGTTGAACCGAGTGTGGCTACGCCCGGTCCTTGAGAAGGTTAAAACGGAGTCTATTTGACAAACTATCGTTGTGGTTTTGATGCGTAGGTAAGATGAGTTCTTGCTTAAGCCCGTAGCAGCCACGTAAAACTTGCAACAACAAAGTAGAGGACGTCTAACTTGTTTTTGCAGGGCATGTTGTGATGTGATATGGTCAAGACATGATGCTAAATTTTATTGTATGAGATGATCATGTTTTGTAACCGAGTTATCGGCAACTGGCAGGAGCCATATGGTTGTCGCTTTATTGTATGCAATGCAATCGCGATGTAATGCTTTACTTTATTACTAAGCGGTAGTGATAGTCGTGGAAGCATAAGATTGGCGAGACGACAACGATGCTACGATGGAGATCAAGGTGTCGCGCCGGTGACGATGGTGATCATGACGGTGCTTCAGAGATGGAGATCACAAGCACAAGATGATGATGACCATATCATATCACTTATATTGATTGCATGTGATGTTTATCTTTTTATGCATCTTATCTTGCTTTGATTGACGGTAGCATTATAAGATGATCTCTCACTAATTATCAAGAAGTGTTCTCCCTGAGTATGCACCGTTGCGAAAGTTCTTCGTGCTGAGACACCACGTGATGATCGGGTGTGATAGGCTCTACGTTCAAATACAACGGGTGCAAAACAGTTGCACACGCGGAATACTCAGGTTATACTTGACGAGCTATGCATATAAGATATGACCTCGGAACACGGAGACCGAAAGGTCGAGCGTGAATCATATAGTAGATATGATCAACATAGTGATGTTCACCATTGAAACTACTCCATCTCACGTGATGATCGGACATGGTTTAGTTGATTTGGATCACGTGATCACTTAGAAGATTAGAGGGATGTCTATCTAAGTGGGAGTTCTTAAGTAATATGATTAATTGAACTTTAATTTATCATGAACTTAGTCCTGGTAGTATTAGCATATCTATGTTGTAGATCAGTAGCTCGCATTGATGCTTCCCTGTGTTTATTTTGATATGTTCCTAGAGAAAATTGTGTTGAAAAATGTTAGTAGCAATGATACGGATTGGATCCGTAATCTGAGGTTTATCCTCATTGCTGCACAGAAGAATTTTGTCCTTGATGCACCGCTAGGTGACGGACCTTTTGCAGGAGCAGATGCAGACGTTATGAACGTTTTGCTAGCTCAATATGATGACTACTTAATAGTTTAGTGCACCATGCTTAACGGCTTAGAATCGGGACTTCAAAGACGTTTTGAACGTCATGGACCATACGAGATGTTCCCGGAGTTGAAGTTAATATTTCAAGCAAATACCCGAGTTGAGAGATATGAAGTCTCCAACAAGTTCTATAGCTAAAAGATGGAGGAGAATCGCTCAACTAGTGAGCATGTGCTCAGATAGTCTGAGTACTACAATCGCTTGAATCAAGTGGGAGTTAATCTTCCAGATAAAATAGTGATTGACAGAATTCTCTAGTCACCATCACCAAGTTAGTAGAACTTTGTGATGAACTATAATATGCAAGGGATAACGGAAAATATTCCCAAGCTCTTCGCAATGCTAAAATCGGCGAAGGTAGAAATCAAAGAAAAACATCAAGTGTTGATGGTTGACAAGATCACTAGTTTCAAAAAGGGGCAAAAGGAAAGAAGGGGAACTTCAAGAAGAACGGCAAGCAAGTTGCTGCTCAAGTGAAAAAGCCCAAGTCTGGTCCTAAGCCTGAGACTAAGTGCTTCTACTGCAAAGGGACTGGTCACTGGAAGCGGAACTACCCCAAGTGATTGGCGGATAAGAAGGATGGCAAAGTGAACATAAGTATATTTGATATACATGTTATTGATGTGTACTTTACTAGTGTTCATAGCAACCCCTCAGTATTTGGTACTAGTTCAAGTTGCGAAGATTAGTAACTCGAAACGGGAGTTGCAGAATGAACAAAGACTAGTTAAAGGGCAAGGAGACGATGTGTGTTGGAAGTGGTTCCAAGATTGATATGATCATCATCACACACTCCCTATACTTTCGGGATTAGTGTTGAAACTAAATAAGTGTTATTTGGTGTTTGCGTTGAGCATGAATATGATTTGATCATGTTTATTGCAATACGGCTATTCATTTAAGTAAGAGAATAAATTGTTGTTCTGTTTACATGAATAAAACCTTCTATGGTTATACACACCAACGAAATGGTTTGTTGGATCTCGATCATAGTGATACACATATTCATAATATTGAAGCCAAAAGATGCAAAGTTAATAATGATAGTGCAACTTATTTGTGGCACTGCAGTTTAGGTCATATTGGTGTAAAGCGCATGAAGAAACTCCATGCTGATGGGATTTTGGAATCACTTGATTATGAATCACTTGATGCTTGCGAACCATGCCTCATAGGCAAGATGACTAAAACGCCGTTCTCCGGAACAATGAAGAAAGCAACAGAATTGTTGGAAATCATACATACTGATGTATGTGGTCCGATGAATATTAAGGCTCGCAACAAAATATCATTATTTTCTGACTTTCACAGATGATTTGAGCAGATATGGGTATATCTACTTGATGAAACATAAGTCTGAAACATTTGAAAAGTTCAAAGAATTTCAGAGTGAAGTGGAAAATCATCGTGACAAGAAAATAAAGTTTCTACGATCTGATCGCAGAGACGAATATTTGAGTTACGAGTTTGGTCTTCAATTAAAACAATGTGGAATAGTTTCACAAACTCATGCCACCTGGAACACCGCAGCATAATGGTGCATCCAAACGTCATAACCGTACTTTATTAGATATAGTACAATCTATGATGTATCTTACCGATCTACCACTATCGTTTTTGGGATTATGCATTAGAGACAGCTGCATTCACATTAAATAGGGCACCATCTAAATCCGTTGAGACGACACCGTATGAACTATGGTTTAGCAATAAACCTAAGCTGTCGTTTCTTAAAGTTTGGGGCTGCGATGCTTATGTGAAAAAGCTTCAACCTAATAAGCTCGAACCCAAATCGGAGAAATGTGTCTTCATAGGATATCCAAAGGAAACTGTTGGATACACCTTCTATCACAGATCCGAAGGCAAGACTTTTGTTGCTAAGTTCGGAAACTTTCTAGAGAAAGAGTTTCTTTCGAAAGAAGTGAGTGGGAGGAAAGTAGAAACTTGATAAGGTAATTGTACCTTCTCCCTTATTGGAAAGTAGTTCATCACGGAAATCTGTTCCTGTGACTACTACATCAATTAGTGAGGAAGCTAATGATGATGATCATGTAACTTCAGATCAAGTTACTACCGAATCTTGTAAGTAAACCAGAGTGAGATCCGCACCAGAGTGGTACGGTAATCCTGTTCTGGAAGTCATGTTACTAGACCATGATGAACTTGCGAACTATGAGGAAGCGATGGTGAGCCCAGATTCCCCCGAAATGGTTTGAGGCCATGAAATCTGAGATATGATCCATGTATGAGAACAAAGTATGGACTTTGATGGATTTGCCCGATGATCGGCAAGCCATAGAAAATAAATGGATCTTCAAGAGGAAGACGGACACTGATAGTAGTGTTACTATCTACAAAGCTAGAATTGTCGCAAAAGGTTTTCGACAAGTTCAAGGTGTTGACTACGATGAGAGTTTCTCATTCGTATCTATGCTTAAGTCTGTCCGAATCATGTTAGCAATTGCCGCATTTTATAAAATTTGGCAAATGGATCAACAAAACTGCATTCCTCAATGGATTTATTAAAAAAGAGTTGTATACGATGCAACTAGAAGGTTTTGTCGATCCTAAAGGTGTTAACAAAATATGCAAGCTCCAGCGATCCATCTATGGACTGGTGCAAGCATCTCGGAGTTGGAATATACACTTTGATAAGTTGATCAAAGCATATAGTTTTATACAGACTTGCGGTGAAGCCTGTATTTACAAGAAAGTGAGTGGGAGCACTACAACATTTCTGATAAGTATATGTAAATGACATATTATTGATCGGAAATAATGTAGAATTATTCTGTGAAGCATAAAGGAGTATTTGAAAGGAGTTTTTCGAAGAAGGACCTCGGTGAAGCTGCTTACATATTGAGCATCAAGATCTATAGAGATAGATCAAGACGCTTGATAAGTTTTTCAATAAGTACATACCTTGAAAAAAAAATTGAAGTAGTTCAAAATGGAACAGTCAAAGAAAGAGTTCTTGCCTGTATTACAAGGTGTGAAATTGAGTAAGACTCAAAGCCCGACCACGGCAGATGATAGAAAGAGAATGAAAGTCATTTCCTATGCCTCAGCCATAGATTCTATAAAGTATGCCATGCTATGTACCAGATCTATTGTATACCCTACACTGTGTTAAGCAAGGGAGTACAATAGTGATCTAGGAAGTAGATCACTGGACATCGGTCAAAATTATCCTTAGTAAAATAAGGATATGTTTCTCGATTATGGATGTGACAAAAAGGTTCGTCGTAAAAGGTTACGTCGATGCAAGTTTTGACACTAATCTAGATGACTCTAAGTCTCAATCTAGATACATATTGAAAGTGGGAGCAATTAGCTAAAGTAGCTCCGTGCAGAGCATTGTAGACATAGAAAATTGCAAAATACATAACGGATCTGAATGTAGCAGACCCGTTGACTAAACTTCTCTCACAAGCAAAACATGATCACACCGTAGTACTCTTTGGGTGTTAATCACATAGCGATGTGAACTAGATTACTGAATCTAGTAAACCCTTTGGGTGTTGGTCACATATCGATTTGAACTATGGGTGTTAATCACATGGTGATGTGAACTATTGCTGATAAATCACATGGCAATGTGAACTAGATTATTGAATCTAGTGCAAGTGGGAGACTGAAGGAAATATGCCCTAGAGGCAATAATAAAGTTATTATTTATTTCCTTAATTCATGATAAATGTTTATTATTCATGCTAGAATTGTATTAACAGGAAACATAATACATGTGTGAATACATAGACAAACAGAGTGTCACTAGTATGCCTCTACTTGACTAGCTCATTAATCAAAGATGGTTATGTTTCCTAACCATGAACAAAGAGTTGTTATTTGATTAACGAGATCACATCATTAGTTGAATGATCTGATTGACATGACCCATTCCATTAGCATAGCACCCGATCGTTTAGTATGTTGCTATTGCTTTTATCCATGACTTATACATGTTCCTTTAACTATGAGATTATGCAACTCCCGTTTACCGTAGGAACACTTTGTGTGCTACCAAACATCACAACGTAACTGGGTGATTATAAAGGTGCTCTATAGGTGTCTCCGAAGGTACATGTTGGGTTGGCGTATTTCGAGATTAGGATTTGTCACTCCGATTGTCGGAGAGGTATCTCTGGGCCCTCTCGGTAATGCACATCACATAAGCCTTGCAAGCATTGCAACTAATGTGTTAGTTGCGATATGATGTATTATGGAGCGAGTAAAGAGACTTGCCGGTAACGAGATTGAACTAGGTATTGGATACCGACGATCGAATCTCGGGTAAGTAACATACCGATGACAAAGGGAACAAACGTATGTTGTTATGCGGTCTGACTGATAAAGATCTTCGTAGAATATGTAGGAGCCAATATGGGCATCCAGGTCCCGCTATTGGTTATTGACCAGAGACGTGTCTCGGTCATGTCTACATTGTTCTCGAACCGTAGAGTCCGCACGCTTAACGTTACGATGACAGTTATTATGAGTTTATGCATTTTGATGTACCGAAGGAGTTCGGAGTCCCGGATGTGATCACGGACATGACGAGGAGTCTCGAAATGGTCGAGACGTAAAGAATGATATATTTGAAGCCTATGTTTGGACATCGGATGTGTTCCAGGTGAAATCAGGATTTTACCGGAATACCGGGAGGGTTACCGGAACCCCCCGGGAGCATAATGGGCCAACATGGGCCTTGGTGGAGAGGAGAGAGGGCTGCCCTCATGGGCCGCGCGCCTCCCCCCTTCCCCTAGTCCTATTAGGACTAGGAGATGTGGCCGGCCCCTCTCTCTCTCTCTCCCCCTTGGAGAATCCTAGTCCAACTAGGATTGGGGGGGGGGGGGGAATCCTACTCCCAGAGGGAGTAGGACTCTCCTGGCGCGCCAGGCTTGGCCGGCCAGCCCCTCCCCCTTGGCTCATTTATATACAGGGGCAGGGAGCACCCCATAGACACACAATTGATCATTGAGATCTTTCCTTAGCCGTGTGTGGTGCCCCCTTCCACCAAATTCCACCTCGGTCATATCGTTGCAGTGCTTAGGCGAAGCCCTGCGCCGGTAACACATCCAGATCGTCACCACGCCGTCGTGCTGACGGAACTCTTCCCCGACGCTTTGCTGGATCGGAGCCCGGGGATCGTCATCGAACTGAACGTGTGCCAAGAACTCGGAGGTGCCGGAGTAACGGTGCTGTGATCGGTTGGATCGCGAGGAGAACGTACGACTACTTCCTCTACGTTGTGTCAACGCTTCCGCTTCGGTCTACGAGGGTACGTAGACAACACTCTCCCCTCTCGTTGCTATGCATCACCATGATCTTGTGTGTGCGTAGGAAATTTTTTGAAATTACTACGTTCCCCAACAACATCATAACAATTTTTGCAATTTGATTCATAACTATGGGTTCGAGAATACTCCTCGTAGGCACATACCGTCCAATTGGGAGATATCGCGCCCGAGAGAAAACAGTGCAGGAACAAACCCCTGGGGCCCAGAAAATAAGCACATAATGGCTTAAGTGAAGAAAAACAGTGAGTAGCTTAATCAAGCCCTTCAGGAGATCCAAGGTTTAAAAGATCTACTCATGGTTATATTGGAGAATACCTCACCACCACCACCTTCTTCTTCATCACCAAAAGAGAGTTGAGTATCAGATATGGGCACTCGCCTTGGCTTCCGCCAAGCTTGGGGGAGGTGCCCCGGTATCATATCATCCCCACTTTCTTTTGCCTTTACTTATTTTAGTTCGATCTTTTGCCTTAGATGAATAAAAGTTTAGTTCGATCCCTTCTTTTCGAGAGTTTGCTTAGTGATCTATCCTTGTAATCATGCGCGAGATATATAATAAAGTTTAATTTGAGTTTTTGCTTTCTTTACTTTCTTGTTGCGAATTAAAAGAAAGGAAAATAATGAAAAAGATCATATGCTATCTTATGGTAGGTGATTACACCACATAAGGAAAAGTATAAGTAGGAAATTTTATTAGGGATTGACAAACATAGCATTAGTCAATGATGCAACTCATGAAAGAATTAATAAGGGAAGAGAATATTCACATATAAATATACTATCCTATAAATCTTTTGTGATTGTGAGCCCTCGTCAAAATATTATATGCCAAAATTGTTGACGTTAGACAAGGAAGACAACTTAATGGTTTATATTTGTTTATATTCACATAGAAGCCATATTGTCATGGATCCTTTAACATGTGGTGCTTGCCCCCTATCTTTGCTAGTCAAAAATTCTGCACTAAGTACAGATACTACTTGTGCATTCGAAAACCCTTAAACCCAAACCTTATTTTCAAGTGTCCACCATACCTACCTAGGGATTGAGCAAGATCCCTCAAGTAAGTTGTCATCGGTGCAAAAAGGCAATATAATTGCTTCTAAAAGTGTGAGATATTTAGTGTAAGAGAAAATTGAGCGTTGTACGAACTTGTGATGGTGAATAATAAAAGCGATAGACTGCATAATAAAGGTCGCTATCACAAGAGGCAATACAACGTGACGTTCTTTTGCACTAAGGGGTTGAGCATACAAACAAATAAGCGCATGGCAACCTCTACTTCCCTCTGCGAAGGGCCTATCTTTTACTTTTATGTATTTACTTTTATGCAAAGAGTCAAAAGTTTTCTCTCTATTCCTTTTTATTTTTCTCCTTTGGCAAGCATCATGTGGTGAGGAAAGATCTAGGCACATATGTCCAGTTGAATATAGATAGCATGAGTTATTATTTTTGGCATTACCGTTGACGTAAATACACTGGGAGGCTAAACTACAAGCCCCTATCTTTCTATGTGTCTGGTTGAAACATTTTGCTCATGTGTACACGGTGAGTGTTAGCAATCATGGAAGACTATATGATGGTTGAGTATGTGGACTTGCCTAAAGGCTTCGATACGTGACCCTTCCTGAAAAGATGATGAATTGTAGTTGCAAAGTTGACTGAGAACATAGTTTGTTAGTTTCTAATAGAGTTTTTGCTTTATACTTCAATAGTGTGATGAATTATCACTTGTTCATGAGAAGTCTATGATAAAAGCTCTATGATAAGAGTCTTATGTTTAAGTTTGTTGCTGTTATAATAATGTACATGATGCTTCTATGTCTGTATTTTGTTTTTATCGATACCTCTCTCTCTCTAAGCATGTGGACATGTTTTTCGATTTCGGTTTTCTCTTGAGGACAAGCGAGGTCTAAGCTTGGGGGAGTTGATACGTCCATTTTGCATCATGTTTTCTTACTATTATTTATGATGTTTTTATGCATAATAATGCTTTTTGGAGCAATTCTAATGCCTTTTCCCTCATAATTTGCAAGGTACACACAAAGAGGGAGGATTTATGGGTTGTGAGAGTGACAGAAGCTTAAACCCCAGTTTATGCATTATTCCGTAAGGGACCGATTGGATCCAAAAGTTTAATGCTATGGTTAGAATTTATTCTTAATACTTTTCTCGTAGTTGCGGATGCTTGCGGGAGGGTTAATCATAAGTAGGAGGTTTGTTCAAGTAAGAACAACACCTAAGCACCGGTCCACCCACATATCAAATTATCAAAGTACAGAACACAAATCGAACCAACATGATGAAAGTGACTAGATGAAATTCCCGTGTACCCTCAAGAACGCTTTGCCTATTATAAGAGACTGTTTTGGCTTGTCCTTTGACTCAAAAGGATTGGGCTACCTTGCTACACTTTTGTTACTATTATCGTTACTTGCTCGTTACAAATTATCTTGCTATCAAACTACTCTGCTACTTACGATTTCAGCACTTGCAGACATTACCTTGCTGAAAACCACTTGTCATTTCCTTCTGCTCCTCGTTGGGTTCGACACTCTTACTTATCGAAAAGAGCTACAATTGATCCCATATACTTGTGGGTCATCGGTGGGCAGTGAGCATAATCCGGAGCTGGTTAGTCTTAAACCCCATGAAGAAGTCCCATCGAAAGGAATAGCCATCCTTTACATGTGCTCCTATGTAAAATGAGTAAATGAGACAAAAAGAGAAAGAGACAAAGTAAAAAGTCACCAGCCTTAGAGCCAGCCCTATTGTATCAGTGAATGACATTTCTACATCGTGATTGACATGGCTATATTATTAACCATGTTGCGGAGGTAGAAGCAGATTTTTATTTATTTGCGGAGGTAGCAGTGGATGGATATTCAACGAGGAGTGAAATGATGGTTGCTTCCTTGGTCAAACATAGAGAAAGGTGGGCCTCGTGATTTGATGGCTTATTAGTCATTATTACTGCCTATACTCTTTGCCCATATAATAACCACGTGGTAGAGTAGTGGGATATACTTTTAGTAACCATGCTCGAAGAGAAGAGGTGCACGCACCCACGCATGTGCACTCTTTGCGTCTTCTGCGTCTTCCCCAACCACACATGTGACACGGTGGAGCTCATTTATGTACGATGATGCAGCCCACATGATAATTTGACGCGTCTAGTAGTAGTTACTCACTTATAAATAACAGAGGGTCGGGAACCACGCATGAATGGTGTCGCATCATTTATAAATAAAGTTTTTTTTCTTCAGTGGCACGTACGCAATATAAATAGGTTCATATGGAGAGAAAAAGAAACCGCTCCACTATATCCATAGCCAGGACGAGCCTACATGGTTGCTTGCTGGGGTTGCTCTCTTCGCACTCTCTCGCACAAAACGAGTGTGGCCACATCTCTAACATCCGGACGGATCACGTCCGCCGGGGGAAGGGGTGGATGCTTTGTGTAGATGCGGTCACCGTCGCCGACGGCGAAAACCCACTGTCGACACGTCCCGATCAGGGGTCCCCGCCGTTCTCTCTCACAAAGCCGGTGCGGTTGCCTTCGTCCTTTGCTCACTACCATGACGTGGGCAGTTGCCGCCTCCCGCCGCCCTCCTCTAGGTTGAGCTACATACGTCCTGACATCCCTCAGGTACAACTTCCTTTACAGCCGGCTTGCACCACTGCCCTAGCTGCCCACATCGCTCCATGTGGATATTTCTCTACTTCTTTGCCCCGCACATACCTCTACTGGCTTATACTATATTTGTGATGAGTTTATGTCTCATCAACTAGTCCCAGTAATCTTGTTCTAATCATGCTTCTTCAATTTCTTTGCCACAGGGATGCTCATCTCAATTTTAGTGAAACTGCACAAAATGATCCGATGGTCAAAGGGTTGCAAACTTCATTTCGTTGGAAGGTTCAACGTCGCCAGCAAATTAAAGCCTGGTTAGGGTTTAGGGTTCAAGGGCTAGGGGCTACATGGATCGTTTTTTCTTTATTATCTCTGTTCCAAAATAAGTGTCAACTTTAGTAGTAGTACAACTTTGTACTAAAGTTTGCATAAAGTTGAGACACTTATTTTGGAACGGAGGGAGTACATATTGGCTATGATCTGTCAATCATTGAGATGCAATAGCATGCATGTTAGTCTCCTTTTCATTTGATGAAATGTTGCAACGAGGCAACCTTGGACGCAAGATACATGAAACAGAAGGTGGAAGCTTCATAGCATTGTACAAATTTATCTCACTGAGAAATTACAGTACGTACTATACTACCATGTAAAGAGTTAGGTGTCACATGGTGTCTAGAAAATATGGTGATAGTGTGAGGTGGGCCATGTAATCACTGAGCTTGCGTGTTTGCACTGCTTTAGCACTCCTCCACCGTAAGAATGGAGAAAATTGTAATCTAGTACCTCCTTTTGCCGAAGCGTGGGACATCCAGCAGTCGTACAACCTCAGTAATAATGACCAATGAGCCGTCAAATCACATAGACCCAGTAGTAATTTGGACGGAAGAGGCAACCATCACTCTTGAATCTGCTTCTCCCTTCAACGCAGGTGCCAGTGAGAGGTCGCATCCGCTCTGCCCGGGCATGAATGCGGCACCGATTCTCTGGAGCACACTGACAATTTCGGGCGCGAAGCGCTCGCGGGCGATGGAGGGGCTTTGGGTGGGCCAGGCTGGTCAGGAGCGGGCATGGCAGCTGTCCTGACCGGACGCCCGGAAACAAGAGGATGCACCGACTCTCGTGGCTAAATCGTACACTACACACCATCTCTCTATAGGAGTAGGTCGATGTGTCGCTCTCTCTAACACACACACGTTGTTAAAGCACACACGCGCGTGCGCACACAGGTTCATAGAATAGGAATATCGTGCGAGTGGGAAGCCATAGGAAGTGAGATAAATGGAGTACGTACAAGAAGAGAAGAGGTGAAGAATATTCCATCAAACCTGGACTTAGGAGTAGTACTCCCTCCGTCTAGGTGTTAAGTCATCTTACGAAAATTAGATATTCCCAAAATGTTTAGGCGTCGTCCATTAACTTCTCATATCAAACCCCTCCTAGCCTCGTTGCTAACGAGCGTTGTTACTTACGCTGCCTTGTTATCTCCCCCGGAAACCCAATGCATGGAGCGCAACTACGCGTTGATCAGTAAGGAATCAAAGTCGGCTTGCATGTGAGTTAATATGTTGCCCTACATGGTAGCTAAAATGGCATCTCTTAATTGTTGTGATTAATTGTTGCGTATAGAGACAGAAATTAGGGCTTTGATTGGAGGAAGGACCGGTCAAGTTTCTCCTTTCCTGCAATCTGCTTGCACCTTGGCCCCGCTGCACCTTCTAACGTGACTTACACCTAGACGGAGGGAGTAGTACGAGATACGCTGGCACGCTGACTTAGGTCGAATACAAGTGCCCAAAATAATTAGAAGACAGCAAAGTGTACAAACTAAATAACTAAAATTGAATTTCTCATTTATTTTTCTGAAACGGAGGCAAAATATTTGCCTCATCCGCTAAATAAGAGGAGAATAGAGTTTCACAATTTGCAAGTGACCCTACAAATAAACGACATGGCAATTACTCTCAATACGCCCTAGTTTCTTAGCTGTAACCCTTAGTACATACGGTGGCACACTGACTTAGGCCGTATACAAGCACCCAAAATATTTAAAATTGGAGAATGGTGCAGCCCACGTTTTTGATATTTTGACTGTGTGTGGTTCAGTTGTTGTTTACTTCAGAGGTTCCTGTACCACACGTGGACGTTAGTAAGCAGGACCAGGAGGCGTGCAGCGTTAATTGCTAGTTGAATCCTTCGGGCGTTAAATTTTCTTCACGTATTAGCATTGCCCCTATTATTTTTCTTCACTACGTTAAAGAGTTCCGTTTCATGCACAATTTAAAATGATTTTTATGGAGAGAAAAAGAAAACCACTCCATCTATATACATTGCAGCCTCGACGCTTGTTTTCTAGGGTTTGCTCTCTCTCCACTATATATATACATGCTGGAGCCTCAGCGCTTGTAGTTGCTCTCTTCACACTCTCTCACCCTCTCCAGACCTAAACAAGACTTTGTTGGCCTCTCTCTCTCTCCCCCCCCCCCCTCACTGCTGGTCAAAGAGCCGGCAGGATCCGTCCGCCGGGAAGGGAAGGAGGCTTAACGCTGTCGCCGTTGGCGAGGGAGGGAATCCACTACCAGCGCAGTTGTTCTCTTTCACCCAGCAGCAGCGCGGGAGGGCCTCCGACCCCTTCTTCCTTGCTATCATACATAGTGTGGGCAGATCGGCCTCCGGCCGCCCACTGAGCCACACCTCGAGAACCTTAAGGTATAATTTACTTATTCCACATGCATTGCTCTAGCTGCATGTGGGATTTTTCCGCTTCTACACTCGAATCTAGGTGTTGGATCAAACAAGAAAGTAGTGGGGAAAGTTGTATAGCATGAATCTAGGACGTGGTTCAAAGAGGAAAGGAAGGGGGAAGTTGTATAGCATGAATCTAGGATGTGGTTCAAAGTGGAAAGGAAGGGGGAAAGTTGTATAACATGAATCTAGGACGTGGTTCAAAGAGGAAAGGAAGGGGGAAAGTAGTACAGACTGGCTATCCAGCACCTACGTTGGTCGAAAAGGGAAAACAATGACAAACGCAGTACGCACATCTGTAATGAACTGATCTTTCTGTTTTGGGGGACAAGGCTGTAGAGTTTGAGCAGGACTAGATTTGCTCCCCTCACATAGGGAAAGGTGTCTAATGATAAAAAATTGGGACCAACACGAATATGCTCCTTGGTTGTTTGTTCTTTGTTGCAATAGACTGTGCATCACCCCTTTATACATCGGTAGATGCACATGGTGCTGGTGCGTCCACTGTCCCGTACAACTCTTTAGTTGTTGTTAATCTAAGGCCCTGTTCGATTAAAAGTCCCTAGTCCCTACCTGTTTGGTTCCAGGGACTAAACATGGACTAGAGCTTATTAAATGACATGCTAAATGACCATGTTACCCCTAGTAATGAACTAATAGAGATAAGGTGCAATGCGGGGCAGGGGCAACTGTTGGAAAAAGTCCCAAAAAGACTCTTCCTTAGGGTCTTCTTTCTTTAGTCCCAAATGCCCACTTTTAGTCCCTAAAAGTCCCTCTTATTTGGTCTAGATGGGACGAAAAGGTACTTATTTTAGTCCCTACGCCAAAAAGTCCCTATAAACAAACACCCTATAATAATGCGGCTGGAAAATTGAAGCAATGTCACAGTTAAAAGCAAATTACATGTTTAACGAATTTTATTGTTGATATAGTCTCTCTGTTAATATGAATCAATGCCACCGTTTGAGAAATGCTACTGTCTTGCTTTCTTTTTGTGGGCTTCTATGTCATCCGCTGTTATTGACCAGTAGTTGTTTCCTTTGCACCTCTGTGTAAACAGGGTTATCTACTTCACCTCGTTGCTATTGCGACCTTTTGTTGCACTACACAAAACACTTTTGTTTTAAGAGTGCTTTGTGCAGTTCAACCAAAGTGTCACACCGGCAACGTTGCTTGATTGTGTGATCTTAGTGGAACTGCACAAGAGGAGATCTGACTTCCTATCTGTGTTGGCAAATTTGTTTCCGGTCTTCTTCTTGTGAGTTGTTTGAATTCCGTGTCATGAGAGGTCAGTACTAGCCTTCTTTCACATGATTGTGCAGTGTGCTTTCATATGTTGTGCTACTTATATGGTAATGTTGCCTGATTTTAGTGAACTGCACAAATGGAGACAAGACTTCCAATCTGTATGTGCACCATAATATCCCATTGAGATAAGATAATGATATTTCACAACTGTTGGCGTGTATTTTGCTACTATCATCAGAAAATTAATGTCATTGTTTAGTGTTATACTTGTGCTCCCTAATTGACATGCCAAATCTTACATTGAAGGTGAAGCTTGTCTGTTATTGAACCAAGTGATGAAGGGGAAGAACAAGCGGAAGAAGAACAAAAATCAACTCCCGGTGCTGTAATGAAGCACTGGAACTATGATGACACAAGTAATGATATAGTTTTGCATCTTAATATATTGCTATGGCTGGAACGAGCAATTGTTTTGCCACTGTGATGTGATGCCACTCCTAATGTAATATGTAATTATCTCTACTTGTGCAAACAAGGATCTTGTTTGAAGATAACATATATTTTAGTGGAACTATAGAAGAAGATGTTGGAAACATTAAACTAATCGAGGAGTTTATAGTAAGCTTGGCAACCACAGTAAATAATAATGGATGGTTCCCAAGAAGTGCTTCATCAGTTCATATGCTAGCTCTACACAATAAGCCTCCCGACAAAGGTTGGTACCAGCCCACGGATTTCATCCATATGATTGAGCTTTGTCATCTATATTGGTGTTGTGCTACTGTTTAGCTACTCTCATGAGAAAGTGCTATTGTTTCGCACGTTAATCTAAGGCTGCTAATAAATTGATCCACCGGTTTGCCACCATTATAGCCACTAATAAAATTAAGTAATAATACAGTTCAAGTTGAGCTGTTGCGTTTGGTATCATATCATTTCCTATGAGGATAATGAGGAGATGCATCTCTTTGTGACTATACATTTCATCAGTTACTCCCTTTGTTAATGTAATGGTGGTTTTAAGTATTTCCTTTCCCTTTTTTTGAGCAAACAGATGATAGCATTCAGTTGTTCTCTTTTCTTTGCACAACAAGATCATCCTCCTTTGAAGAAGAATATGGAGTATGTGAAGTGACTAGTTCTGATTATGCCAGGATGAAGAAGCCCAGTCTATCTTCTCATCAAAAGGAGGAATTGAAGGATGGTTACATTACTCCTCACAAGACCAAACTAACTTCAGCTCAGAAGGACTCACAGGTTTCCATCTTTTTTGTTGTGATGGCAAGTACAATGTTGTTCTAGGATTCTTTCTGGTGAGTTCCATTTTTAAAAAGTGTGCTCTACATGGACCATGTAGGTGCATGTTTAAACTGTAAATTCATAATACAGTTTGCTTTACTAATCATTTTTTGTATTTATGCAAACAGGGGTGCTCAGCTTGATTTCAATGGAATCATTCATTTCCACCACAAGAAAGGAGGTGTCGATATGTTCAAGGCATTGCAACATATAAAAGGCCAAATCATACAAGCTACGCGCAAATTTGGTTGATTTTGGTGGAACTGCGCAAAAAGAACAGTTGATTTATTTAGCACGAGGTGCCATGTCAATGTCCGAACTGATGGCAAACACTGCATATTCCACAATCGTAGGCATTTGATATTTTGGACTGGGAAAACCTTGTCAAAGTTTGCTCACTGATGTACACAAAACAATACGTATTTGACATTTTGGAATGGGACAACCTTGTCAAATTTTGCTCATTGATGTTAGCAAGAAGACATGCATTTGATATTTTCGAATGGACGCCCTTTGCTGTCAGCAGCATCGATCGATTTTTCTTTATTATTTAGTTGTGAAATAAATATTGGCTCTGACATGTGAATCACTGAGATGCATCATCTTTGATTGTTTTGGATGTTCTCTATGAATTGGGAGGCCTGTGTGTTTGATTGCAATGTACAGGAACACTAAAAAGCTGCTCAAACTTTTTATACTCCCTTTGTTCCTTTTTACTTTGCATATTAGATTTCTTTCAAGTCAGTTGATTTTACATTGTGAATGTTGATATTTTTTCTATAAGATTGGTCAAAGTAGAGATACTTTGACTTCAGACAAAACTTATATGCGGACTAAAAAGGACCAGAGGGGGTACGTGTGAAACTGCTGCAAACGAGGTGATCACCCTGGGAATAATGCTAGTACGTATTGTTTTGCATGTTCATCCAGTGCTAGTGATACAAGAATTCGAACTAATCAAACTAAATTCGTTCATGCACGGGCGGATTTCATTACATTTCATGCATTCTTCAACTAAAAAGGGGTGCGCTAGAGGTATAATTAATTAACTGAAGCTACCCACTCGTGTCCGGCTCAGCCGAACAGAATCTTCAGTGACTTAACTGAGTTGCAGTTGGGTCACTGACATGTGGGCCAGGTGCATGTTGGGCCCACATGTCAGTGACCCAACTGCACTGCAGTTAAGTCACTGAAGCAGCGTCCTTCTCTAGCACAGCTCTCCGACTCCACGTCGTTGCCAAGAAGCTAATCGGCCATCAATGGTCAACCCGCCAAGTTTAGCTTCAACCGAAGGGTAGCAGCGGTGGCCTTACTTGGACCCGAGCGGCGGCGACCTGCCGTGTTCTACTCTTCCTTGTTTTTTGTGTGGCGCGGCCTCATTGGCAGCGGGGCGGGGCCTCGATGGAGCCAGCGATGTCCTCTGTCTCGTTGCCGGCGGGGCGACGCCTCGACGGAGCGGGGGAAATCCTCCCCCTCATTGCCAGTAGGACGGGGCCTCGGCGAAGCCGGCGATGTCCTCTGCCTCGTTGTTGGCGGGGCGGGGCCTCGGCATTGCAGGGCCTCGCCGAAGCCGGCGAAGTCCTCTGCCTCGATGCCGGTGGGGTGGGGCCTCGACGAAGCCGGCGATGTCCTCTACCTCGTTGTTGGCGCTGCAGGGCCTCGGCGGAGCAGGGCCTTGCCAAAGCCGGCGAAATCCTCTGCCTCGGTGCCGGCTGGGCGGGATATCGGCGGAGCCAGCGGTGTCCTCTGCCTCGTTGTTGGCGCGGCGGGGCCTCGGCGGAGCAGGGCCTTATAGACGCTAGCGGAGCGGGGACTCGGCGGAGCCGGCATTGTCCTCCGCCTCGTCCTCGGTCTTGCCAAACAGCGCGTCGCCTGCTTCATCGCCCTGTTTGTAGACGGCCGCAACCTCCTCCACCCGCATGGGTACCGCCAGCATGCGAGGCAGCTCTTGCGGGCGGAGCGGTACGAGTCGAGCAGCGCCTCCTGCTCCGCCCGCTCTGCGTTGATCTGCTCCTCCGCCTGCAAGTGCTCCTGGAGGAGGTGGTGGTTGTAGGCGGTGTCGGCCTGCGCCTCCCGGAACTGCTCCTAACGCTTCTGCCTCACCGTGTCCATGTATTGGGCACGGGCCTCGCCAATGGTCATGGTGAATGCACCGGCGAGGATGGCATGGAGGAGGGGGTTGGTGCCGGATCATCAACTACCATGTTCTCCATTGGGACATCGTCGTCCTTCGGCTGCCTCAAGCGCGTGCGAGCAAGGGAGGCGGTCTGGGTCGTGTCGGTGTCAAAACCGGCGGATCTCGGGTAGGGGGTCCCGAACTGTGCATCTAAGGTGGTAACAGGAGGCGGGGGACACAATGTTTACCCAGGTTCGGGCCCTCTGGATGGAGGTAATACCCTACTTCCTGCTTGATTGATCTTGATGATATGAGTATTATAAGAGTTGATCTACCATGAGATCGTAGAGGCTAAACCCTAGAAACTAGCCTGTGATTATGATTGTTGTTGTCCTACGGACTAAACCCTCCGGTTTATATAGACACCGGAGGGGGCTAGGGTTTCACAGAGTCGGTTACAAGGGAGGAGATCTACATATCCGAATTGCGAAGCTTGCCTTCCATGCAAAGGAGAGTCCCACCCGGACACGGGACGAAGTCTTCAATCTTGTATCTTCATAGTCCAACGGTCCAGCCAAAGCATATAGTTCGGCTGTCCGAGGACCCCCTAATCCAGGACTCCCTCAGTAGCCCCTGAACCAGGCTTCAATGACGATGAGTCCGGCGTGCAGATTGTCTTGGCATTGCAAGGCGGGTTCCTTCTCCGAATACTCCATAGAAGATTTTGAACACAAAGATCCTGTCCGGCTCTGCAAAACAAATTCCACATACCACCGTAGAGAGTGCAATATTCCACAAATCCAATCAGCTGACATCTTTTAATAACGTGACATCATGACCCGGTCTTTATTCGAACCGTTTTCCTCAACCAGCTGCTGCACATGTTGCGAGGCGGTTTCCTTGGCACGTCTTGTCGCAGCAGAGATCGTGTCCCCTTATCACGGGATTGTCATCAATACGGGTATGGGTAACCCAACCATGCCATCAATCGTGTCGCTTGGGGAATAACCGATTTTACGGGGCAAGTGGGGAAGCGCACAGTTTCTACCGCCTTTATAAAGGGACAAAGACTCCTCTTTTTCACCCACGCCTTCTTCTTCCCCTGCCCATCCATTCTCGTGCACTCGAGCTCCAGTGCCCAAGTTCTCATCTTCTCCACAAAGCCATTCCAAACATGCCCGGAGCGGGAGGCAAGTGGATGGTCTCCTCCGTTATGGAGGAGGACATTACGAAGCTCCGGGAAGCCGGATACTTGGCCGCAGTCATCGCGCACCGGCTCCCAGACGCGGGACAGATCGTCCCTACTCCAGAACCCCATGAGAGGGTTGTATTCCTCACCCACTTCGTCCGCGGACTGGAATTTCCCTCCACCCATTTGTCCGCAGGCTCATGTTCTACTATGGGCTGGACTTCCATGATCTGGCCCCCAATTTCATCCTCAACATCTCGGCGTTTATCGTCGTGTGCGAGGCATTCCTCCGCATCAAGCCCCACTTCGGCCTGTGGCTGAAGACCTTCAACGTGAAACCGAAGGTGGTGGTCGGCCAGCAAGCGAAGTGCGGAGGCGGCATGGTGGGAAAAATGCCCAACGTCACCTGGCTTGAAGGCTCCTATGTGGAGACCGTGAAGGGGTGGCAATCGGGGTGGTTCTACATCACTGAGCTGCGCGACACCAACTGGGTGGCGGCCCCCGAATTTCGGTCCAGCATCCCCATGCGGCTCACCTCCTGGAAAGAGAAGGGCCTATCCTGGCGTTCATCGATGGAGCTGACCGGACTCCAGAACAGTGTAAAAAATATGATAAGCAAGAAAATCAAGCTTGTCAACATGGTCCAGGTCATGCTCTTCCGCCGGATCCTTCCGTGTCAAAGACGGGCATTCAATATGTGGGTGTTCGACCCGGCCAAGCACCAGACGCTCTGAGAGCTTTTCGACACGATGCACAAAGACGTCTGGAAGGTGTTGTTCAAGGCCGCCGAGGTACCTCCTCCCCTTACCGAGGATCGCGGACTCAGCGCAAAGCGCACTGCCAATCTTGTAAGCTTTTTATATCTCACAAGATGTTCCTTTCCCTAGTATAATTGTGTGAGGGATCTGAGCCTCCATGCCATTTTAACAGGACTGGGTAGCGACAGCGGAGCGGATCGACTGTCCGGCCCCACTGCCCGAAGATCCAGCAAGGGCTCTCTTAAGGGAGATGCTGGTTCCGGCGCCCTATGAGGCGCCGGAGAAGAAGGACAAGAAGAAGGCCGCGGGGACCAGGAAAGGTCTCTGGCGCAAGGTTGTATCGGACTCATCGTCCGAAAACACCGAGGTGCACTCCTCCCATGAAAACGAGGAGGAGGAAGAGGAAAGTTCTCCCCCTCCCCCCAACTGGGGGGGACAAGAAAAGGAAGGTCGCCCCATCTGGGGAGACCGAAGGGTCCAAGAAGGGAAGGGCCCTCCTTCCAGACCACTCCACAACAGCCGCTTACAGCGACGAGGAGTGGTTGCCCAGGGACAAGCCCCTGGCGAAGTCGTGAGTATCGAGATACTATAATAGTTCTGGTATGTTTTGTTTTATTGCTTCTTATCGTGTCAAACATGATCGTGTAGTCCGTCCAAAGCCCACATCGACGTATCCTCTTCGGATGGGTGTGAACAACGATTCACTCCCGACAGCCACCTCCCCCCGGCCCACGGACGACATCGAGGTGTTGTCTCAGAGGATATCAAACCAAGGGGAGATAATTCTGGAGGCGCCCCAAGGTGACATCCCAGACGTCGGGCGCATGGGGGGTAAGACTCCCATGGGTTCTAATGACGGGGGCTGCAGCAAGTTTGGCCCCCAGCCGGATACTGCACCGTAACCTCCAGTCGTTCCGGATTCTGACAGGCGACCCTCGCTAAGGGGGGCGGGCCATCTGTGCCGATGGCCTTTGTCTCCAGAGGCATCGGATAACTTGCTGGAAGCACTTCGCGGCGCTTCCATTGACGAAAAGCACCGCACCATCATGAGTGTCGTGGTCGAGAAGGTTCGGTCCGCCAAAAGCAGATTGACCGAAGCCTGTGCCAGCCTCCTAACAGGCTTTGAGGTAAGCAATCAAATTATGAGAAAATATCACAGCATAGACAGTAGCCCCTGATGCTCTATTTGGTATTCGGAAAGAAAGGCCAAGCAGAGGATCAAATAACAATCAAAGGAGTCTAATCAGAATATGTCTATGTGAATAAGCAGGCTTCACTGCTGGCCGCTGTCGCTCGTACTGCGGAGGTCTCCGGACTGAAGTGGGACCTTGAGCGATCGGAGGAAGAGCTCGGCCTTACCAAGAGGCAGCTCGAAGAGAATGTAGGTAAGTGATACCCCGTCTGTATATTGATAAAGAAAAAGTGGTTTTTAGTTCACAGGATCATCATGAATTTTGCTAGGAGCCACGACCGAAGTGGCGGCCCTGAAGAAGGCGCTATCCGAGGCTGAAGACAGAGCGGCCAAGGAGCGCATCGAGCGCGAGAAGCAAGAGGCCCGAGTCGGCGAGGTTCGGCAAGAGCTCTAGGATTTCGTCAAGAAATACGAGTCCTTGGAGCGTGAATCTAAGACACAGGGGGGCCGAGCTTGCGAAGGCCCTCGAGAACGCACAAAATGCCAAGGCCGAAGCCCAAAAGGCCCTCCAGGAGATTCAGGCGGTCAAGAAGATAGCGGCGAGTAAGGCATTCATTATGCAAATCAAGCATGTGAAGGAGACTTTCCTTTTACTTACCCGAATTCGGAGCTCTCCAGGAGCGTTCGCAGATCTACCACGCAGCATATCGGATGCCGCGGAGTTCTACCGGGCCGAGGAAGGGAGCTCGACGGAAAAGTTGTTCTGGTCTCAATATGCTGGGACCGAACATCCGATGCCCTTGAGCGACCAGCTGAAGCAACTGGTCAAGCTTCACAAGGCGGCCGAACTGGCCATGAGGGTTCTCATAGTGCGGATGTGGCCTGGCGAGCCCCTACCCGGCAGCTACTTCGGCCTGGTAAAGAGGCTTGTGAATGCCTGCCCATGGCTTGAAGTCATAAAGTGGTCCGTCTGCATTGAGGGTGCACGCAGGGCCTTTGCCCGTGCGAAAGTGCATTGGGCAAAGATGGATGCCGAAAAGCTGGTGAAGGAGGGGCCACCGGAGGGCAAGGAGCATCGCCACCCCGAAAAGTATTATGACAGTGTCCTGGAGGGTGCCCGCCTTGTGGCGGAGGAATGTGCTAAGGATGTAATATTTGAGTGAATGTACTCATGTGATCCTGTAATATGAAAACGAGTTCATGTGCGCTATATAACGCGTGTCGATTTAAAATGTTACCTTTTGTGCGATCGTGTATAAAATTTGAGAGTTGGCCAGTCATCGGCTTCTGCCCCCATGTAACTAGTACTGAGGTGTTCGGGATAAATCTTAAACACTCTTTATCCAAAAAAAATTGGTCCTTTAAGGAGGTGTTTAGTGCAGCGAACAGGGCAATTGGACTATACAGCTTTATCACTCTCACTTAGCCATAGAAGTCTACAATTTAAAATTTTGGCGAAGCCCCTAGTATTCGGAAGGCCGAACTTGGGGCGCTATATACGCCTAAATCGGACAAGGTCGATTCCTCGCCCGAAGCGGAAAAAATCTTTAAGGATTTGAGACCTCTCGAACAGCGACCAACTCTCGCCGCATCATGACAGTCAGCTTTCGGCTTTCTCTACTGAGGTGCTCGTCCGGAAGAACCGGGACACAATCGCAGTAGTTCTCCCAGTGCTACCTTAACCGATATAGCGGAACGTAAGGTACCAAAACATGGGAGCCGGGCAAACCCAACTATTGACCCAAGACATGATTCGGAGCTGATGCATATAATGATATAAGTTCGGGCTGCCGCACTGTCGAAAGTGTTCGGACTTTTGTTGCCGTGTTATGGGGTACACTGAAGCCACTGGCGCACTGGACATTCCAGAATGTACGGGTGCAATTTGTCGTAAATAAGCACACAAGGAAAAAACATGAAGAAATGCAATAATAAGCTAACATTGTACATTGTTATTTAATTGATATGTCAAAGCGTATGTATACAAGTAGTGCAATAAGTAAAATAGGACTATTTGACATGTCCTATCCAAGGGCAATTTGCGTGTGGGTATGTAAAACAGGTATAGTGATCATTATCAGAGACCACCTGGGGATTCCCTTGTACATCAAAGCTTCTTGCTTCCTTGGTGCTTCCCTCCCATGATGGGTCCGATAATCAGGCTATCGAAAAGGGCCTCCAGAGAATAGGGTCCTGAAAGGAAGAATATGGTAAAGATATACGGGTCCTGAGGCGGTTGAGCCGCATTGTGGGCCGTGCCATAGCCGTGCCTCCGCCTATGCCCATGGTATCTTGAGTGCGTAATTATGTACGCGCGGCACAAATTTCGCTGCTTGACTGGGACTAGGACGGAGGCCGAATTGCTAGGAGAGCTCTGGACGTGCCGGGCGATCCTGTTGCAGGGTACTTCGGACTCGCTTGAAGGTGTCTGAGGGAGTCCTGGATTAGGGGGTGTTCGGATAGCCGGACTATACCTTCAGCCGGACTCCAGGACTATGAAGATACAAGATTGAAGACTTCGTCCCGTGTCCGGAAGGATCTTTTCTTGGCGTGGAAGGCAAGCTAGGCGTGCGGATATTCAAGATCTCCTACCATTGTAACCGACTCTGTGTAACCCTAACCCTATCCGGTGTCTATATAAACCGGAGGGTTGTAGTCCGTAGGACAACCATCATCATACACAATCATACCATAGGCTAGCTTCTAGGGTTTAGCCTCCTTGATCTCGTGGTAGATCCACTCTTGTACTACCCATATCATCAATATTAATCTAGCAGGAGTAGGGTTTTACCTCCATCGAGAGGGCCCGAACCTGGGTAAAATAAAGTGTCCCTTGTCTCCTGTTACCATCCGACCTTGACGCATAGTTCGGGACCCCCTACCCGAGATCCGCCGGTTTTGACACCGACATTGGTGCTTTCATTGAGAGTTCCTCTGTGTCATCGCTTTTAGGCCCGATGGCTCCTTTGATCATCAACAACGATGAGGTCCAGGGTGAGACTTTCCTCCCCGGACAAATCTTCGTCTTCGGCGGCTTCGCTTTGCGGGCCAATTCGCTTGGTCATCTGGAGCAGATCGAAAGCTACGCCCCTGGCCATCAAGTCAGGTTTGGAAGCTTAAACTACACGGCAGATATCCGCGGAGACTTGATCTTCGACGGGTTCGAGCCACAGCCAAGCGCGCCACACTATTTCGAGGGGCATGATATGGCTCTGCCTCCGAATAGTACCCTGGAGGCTACACACGCTCCGGCTCCGATCCTTGACTCGGAGCCCGCTGCGTTCTTCGAGGATGAACGGTTGGACGTCACCTCGGGGGCTGCGATCTCAAAGGCGATCAAGCCGAACGCTAGCCCCGCACTCCGCACGGCCCATGACTCCAAGGAGTCGGATTCTTCTCCGAACTCCGGGCCTTCCGCGCCCCCGCCGATCGAATCCGATTGGGCGCCTGTAATGGAGTACACCGCCGCATACATCTTTCAGTGCTCACCTTTCGGTGATATCCCGAATTCTCTCAAGTCTCTCTCTTTATCAGGAGAGCCCAGGCTAGACTATGGTCTGCGAGGTTGGGATTCGGACAACGAAAAATTCAAAGCCCACCCACCACCCACTTAATAGCCACTGTCGACGATTTAACCGACATGCTTGACTTCGGCTCCGAAGACTTCGACGGTATGGACGACGAAGGAGGAGACGAACAAGAACCAGCACCTGTAGGGCGCTGGACCGCCACCTCGTCATATGACATATATATGGTGGATGCTCCAAAGGATGCAGATAGCGATGGAACAGCGGAGGACGACAACTCGAAAAAACCGCCAAAACGTCGGCGCCAACAGCGCCGCTCTAAATCCCTCCACAGCAGAAACGGTGATTCCGGCACGGGAGATAATACTACCCCGGACAACGCCGAAGAACACCAGAACCAGCAAGATTCGGCGCAGGAAGATGGAAAAGCCAGCCCTCATGAGAGAGCGGCAGAGCGAGAGGTTGAGGATGATAACTACATGCCTCCCTCCAAAGACGAGGCAAGCCTCGACGACGACGAATTCATCGTACCATCAGACCCCGCCAAACAAGAGCGTTTTCAACGCAGGCTTCTAGCCACGGCGAACAGCCTAAAGAAAAAGTAGCAACAACTTAGAGATGATCAAGATTTGCTAGCTGACAGATGGACTGAAGTCCTCGCGGCCGAAGAGTATGAATTCGGGCGCCCCTCCAAAAATTATCCTAAGCGCAGGCCGCTACCCCAATTAGAGGGGGAAACATATGACATGGCAGACCGGCCACCCCGCGGCCGCGACAGAGAGGCCTGTCGAACCCTTAAACAAGCCATGCCCCGGTGTCGTTCAACTAAGGCACGGGAAAACGAGCCAGACCTGCGAGACGTACTGGAGGATAAAGCAAGGCAAACAAGATCGATCTATGGATCGCGCGGACGCCCGACGACACGTGATGACCTTCACTCCGGACACAATAAATCCGGCCGGGCCGAACACAACAGGCACAGCTCTTCCGAGCTGCGTCGTGACATAGCCCAGTACAGGGGCGCCGCACATCCACTATGCTTCACAGACGAAATAATGGATCATAAAATCCCAGAGGGTTTCAAACCCGTCAATATCGAGTCGTACGATGGTACGACAGATCCGACAGTATGGATTGAGGATTATCTCCTTCACATCCACATGGCACGTGGCGACGATCTACACGCCATCAAATATCTACCCCTTAAGCTCAAAGGATCAGCCCGGCACTGGCTTAACAACCTACCAACGGACTCAATCGGTTCTTGGGAGGACCTGGAAGCCGCATTCCTCGACAACTTCCAGGGGACCTATGTGGCCACCGGACGCCGATGACCTAAGCCACATAATTCAGCATCCAGAAGAATCGGCCAGGCAATTCTGGACATGGTTCCTAACAAAGAAAAATCAGATAGTCGATTGTCCGGACGCAGAGGCCCTAGCAGCCTTCAAACATAACATCCGCAATGAGTGGCTTGCCCGGCACCTGGGACAGGAAAAGCCGAAAACCATGGCAGCCCTCACGACACTCAAGACCCGCTTTTGCGCGGGCGAAGATAGCTGACTAGCTCGCAGCAACAACTTATCGAAGAAGCCTGGTAATTCGGATACCAAGGACAAAAGTGGCAGGTCACGTCGAAATAATCAAAAGCGCCGCGTTAGCAGCGACAGCAATGAGGATGCGGCAGTTAATGCCGGATTCAGAGGCTATAAATCCGGTCAGCGAAAAAAGGCATTTAAAAAGAATACCCAGGGCCCATCCAGTTTGGACCGGATACTCAACCGCTCGTGCCAGATTCATGGCACCCCCGAAAGGCCAGCCAATCACACCAACAGGGATTGTTGGGTGTTCAAGCAGGCAGGCAAGTTAAGAGCCGAACACAAAGACAAGGGGCTGAATAGCGATGACGAGGAGGAGCCCAGGCCGCCGAACAACAATGGACAGAAGGGGTTTCCCCCCACAAGTGCGGATGGTGAACATGATATACGCGACCCACATTCCCAAGCGGGAGAGGAAGCGTGCGCTACGGGACGTATACGCGATGGAGCCAGTCGCCCCAAAGTTCAACCCATGGTCCTCCTGCCCGATCACTTTCGATCGAAGGGACCACCCCACTAGCATCCATCATGGCGGTTTTGCCGCACTAGTCCTTGACCCAATCGTGGACGGGTTTCATCTCACAAAAGTCCTCATGGACGGCGGCAGTAGCCTGAACCTGCTTTATCAGGATACAGTGCGGAAAATGGGCATAGATCCATCAAGGATCAAGCCCACAAGGACGACCTTTAAAGGAGCCATACTAGGTGTAGAGGCCAATTGCACAGGCTCGATAACACTTGATGTGGTCTTCGGATCTCCGGATAACTTCCGAAGCGAAGAGTTAATCTTCGATATAGTCCCGTTTCGCAGTGGCTATCATGCCCTGCTCGGACGAACCGCATTCGCTAAATTCAATGCGGTGCCACACTACGCACATCTCAAGCTCAAGATGCCAGGCCCTCGAGGAGTAATTATGGTCAGCGGAAACACAGAACGCTCCATCAGTACAGAGGAGCACACAGCGGCCCTCGCAGCGGAAGTACAAAGCAGCCTTTCAAGGCAACTCTCCAGTCCGGCCGTTAAAAAGCCGGACAATGCAAAGCGCGCCTGGAGTAACCTGCAACAAGACCACCTGGCACGTTCAGAGCAAGCGTAGCAATACGGCCCCAACCCCAGCCATCGCAACATAGTGGAGCAAGTACCTTAAAATTCCATGGGCACAGGGGGAGGGGCACATTAACGGCATGCCTACAATACGGCGTCAAACGTACTAGGGGCTGCCGGATTTTTCTTTTTTACTTTCAGGACTCCATACTCTGGATAACCCGTTCGGCCTTGTTGCCGCACAGACGATGCAAGATCCAGGAAAGCAGACAAAGCTACGCTGCATTACGAAACTTTCAGGTGGTCTCTATTTCGAGCGTTATATCTGTTTTTAAATTCCGCGGCCTGCGCCTGGTCAGGACATGTTAAATAGTCTAATACCTTTTTTGCTTATCGCACTACTTGTATCGTTCGGCTTTGATAAATAGCCTCTTTATAAACAATGCATAGCTTTTTGTCTATTTTTTGCATTATCCTCTTTGAATATATATGTTTATTACATAACATGATCGCACCCGTACACCATGGTATGGCAAACCACGCCAGGGGCTTCATTACCCTTTTATCTGGTGTGAGAAGTCCGTACACTTTCACAAGTGCGGCACCCCTAACTTATAGCACTATATGCATCGGCTCCGAGTCATGATTTTGGTCACATGTTGGGTTTGCCCGGCTCCTATGTTTTGGTGCCTTACGTTCCGCTATATCGGCTAAGGTAGCACTAGGAGAACCACTGCGATTGTGCCCCAGTTCAGGTGGGGTGAGCACCTCGGTGGAGAAAGCTAAAACAGACTGTCATGATAAGGCGTGAGACCGGTCGCTATTCGAGAGGTTTTTCGAGTCCTTAAAGGCTTATGCCGCTTCGAGCGAGGAGCTGGCTATGTCCGGCCAAAGGCGTGGATAGCGCCCCGAATTCGGCCTTCCAAACTAGGGGCTTCGTCGAAATTTAAAATTATAACGTTCTATGGCTAAGTGAGAGTGTACAAGCATTATAGTCCGATTGTCTGGTTCGTTGTGCTGAGCGCCTCCCTCGAAGGACCCAACTATGGGAACAAGAGCCCTCAGGTTTATCCCGAACACCCCAGCACTAGTGGCATGGGGGCAGAAGCCCACGACTGGCCATCTCTCAATTTTTGATAAACGGCCGCACAGAAAATAATATTTTAAATTCAATAAGCATTGCTTAACGCATATGAACAAGTTTTCAGCGCACAGGATACAAACGAACGAGTTCATTCAAATATTACATCTTTAGTACATTCATCCGCGACAAGGCGGGCTCCGGCAAGAACTTCCTTGTAGTAGTTCTATGACGCCCGGATAATTAAACTACAGTAAACCCTCGTTAATGGTGCCATGTCATCACTTTACTGTTACTAATCCACGGTTGATAAAAATCGCAATCCGAATTCAAGTTCAAACTAAAGTGCAAAATTCAAATTTCTCAAACATGCAAAATAAAATGTTCAAAGCGTTGCAAATATTCCATAATTATTTATGGTGGTGAGCCAACCTTGTTTTAAAGTCTTTAATTGCTCCTAAGTATATATATCAGTGGCTAAAAACAATAATTAAATGCCTTTTATAAATTATAAAATATTAAACTAAATTGTTTTTAGGTGTCAAGCTTTTTGTGGCAGTGCTCAATATTTCCTAGTAATTGTTTTGTCCAGCTCCACGTTTTTGCAAAGTCATTTGGTGGCTTATTTAAATGCAAATGGAGGCTGTTAAAAGAAAACAGAATAATAAAGAGAAAACTGAGGAGAAGAAAGGAAGAGAGAGCACGTGCCCGCACTGGGCCTCACCCAAGTCAGCCCACCTAACCCCCGGTCGTCTTCTTCTGTTCACGACCGTGCCCGAACAGGATCGCGTCCCCGTCGAACCACCTCGCCGGCCATGCTGTGGGAGGATAAGGCCTCCACCGAGGCGCCACTCCCCCAGATATTTTCTTCCCACTCGCCTCACTCCTCCTCGGCGCCCTCCCTCCCAGATCCATCTTCTCTCTCTCCCTCGTCGTCCTCTCGGCTCACCCGAGCGCCTACGTCGCCGTCGTTGGCCACCACCGCGGCGACCGTCTCCCCCGTGCCTCTCCAACCTGTCCGTCTGCACCAACGTCGTCGACTGCGTCCTCCCCGTCCACAAGATCGAGCTCGGACCCCCTCGACCATCGGGATCGGGTTCTTCCCCGCACCTACGGCCGTCGACGAGCTCCGTCCGCTGCGACCATCCTACTACTATTAATCCGTCGCCGGCCTTTCGTGTGCCATACCGTGAGCCTCTACTCCTTCTCCTCCTCTTCCCCGTTGGATTCGGTCCATTAGCGCATCTTCCGATCGTTGCCGTAGCCTACGGCCGCTAGCACGACTCCCTCACCCATGCTCCGTTGGCCTCTGGCCATGACCGGCTGCACCCGACCGCGTCCCCATTCGTGCTCGCCCGCGCGTGGCGGTGCCTCCACCGAGCCCACCGTCCTGCTGCCGCTGCTCATCGCCGGCCGGTGTTTCGGACGCCATGGCCGGAGCTCCGCTCCCGCGCGCGGTCATGCTGTTGGGGAACGTAGTAATTTCAAAATTTTCCTACGCACACGCAAGATCATGGTGATGCATAGCAACGAGAGGGGAGAGTGTTGTCTACGTACCCTCGTAGACCGAAAGAGGAAGCGTTATATCAACGCGGTTGATGTAGTCGTACGTCTTCACGATCCGACCGATCCAAGCACCGTTACTCCGGTACCTCCGAGTTCTTGGCACACGTTCAGCTCGATGACGATCCCCGGGCTCCGATCCAGCAAAGCGTCAAGGAGGAGTTCCGTCAGCACGACGGCGTGGTGACGATCTTGATGTTCTACTGTCGCAGGGCTTCGCCTGAGCACCGCTATAATATGACCGAGGTGGAATATGGTGGAGGGGGGAACCGCACACGTAAGGAACGATCACGAAGATCAACTTGTGTGTTCTAGCGTGCCCCCCTGCCCCCGTATATAAAGGAGCAAGGGGAGGGGCGGCCGGCCTGGTTTGGGCGCGCCAAGGGGAGTCCTACTCCCACCGGGAGTAGGATTCCACCTTTCCTAGTCCAACTAGGAGAAGGGGGAAAGGAGGGGAGAGGAGAAGGAAGGGAGAGGGGGCCGCGCCCCCAAACCCCTTGCCCAATTCGGACTGGGCTTGGGAGGGGCGCGCGCCACCTCCTGGCTCCTTCCCACTAAGGCCTAGTAAGGCCCAATACTCTTCCCCGTATTCCCGTAACTCCCCGGTACCTCCGAAAATACCCGAACCACTCAGAACCCTTCCGATGTCCGAATATAGTCGTCCAATATATCGATCTTTACGTCTCGACCATTTCGAGACTCCTCGTCATGTCCCCGATCCCATCCGAGACTCCGAACTCCTTCGGTACATCAAAACTCATAAACTCATTATATAACTATCATCGAAACCTTAAGCGTGCGGACCCTACGGTTCGAGAACAATGTAGACATGATCGAGACACGTCTCCGGTCAATAACCAATAGCGGGACCTGGATGCCCATATTGGCTCCTACATATTCTGCGAAGATCTTTATCGGTCAGACCGCATAACAACATACGTTGTTCCCTTTGTCATCGGTATGTTACTTGCCCGAGATTCGATCGTCGGTATCCAATACCTAGTTCAATCTCGTTACCGGCAAGTCTCTTTACTCGTTCCGTAATACATCATCCCGCAACTAACTCATTAGTTGCAATGCTTGCAAGGCTTAAGTGATGTGCATTACCGAGAGGGCCCAGAGATACCTCTAAGACGATCGGAGTGACAAATCCTAATCTCGAAATACGCCAACCCAACATCTACCTTTGGTGACACCTGTAGTACTCCTTTATAATCACCCAGTTATGTTGTGACGTTTGGTAGCACCCAAAGTGTTCCTCCGGCAAACGGGAGTTGCATAATCTCATAGTCAAAGGAACATGTATAAGTCATGAAGAAAGCAATAGCAACATACTAAACGATCGGGTGCTAAGCTAATGGAATGGGTCATGTCAATCAAATCATTCAACTAATGATGTGATCCCATTAATCAAATAACAACTCTTTGTTCATGGTTAGGAAACATAACCATCTTTGATTAACGAGCTAGTCAAGTAGAGGCATACTAGTGACACTCTGTTTGTCTATGTATTCACACATGTATTATGTTTCCGGTTAATACAATTCTAGCATGAATAATAAACATTTATCATGATATAAGGAAATAAATAATAACTTTATTATTGCCTCTAGGGCATATTTCCTTCAGTCTCCCACTTGCACTAGAGTCAATAATCTAGTTCACATCGCCATGTGATTTAATAGCAATAGTTCACATCACCATGTGATTAACACCCATAGTTCACATCACCATGTGACCAACATCCAAAGGGTTTACTAGATTCAGTAATCTAGTTCACATCGCTATGTGATTAACACCCAAAGAGTACTAAGGTGTGATCATGTTTTGCTTGTGAGAGAATCTTAGTCAACGGGTCTTTCACATTTAGATCCGTTTATGTATTTTGCAATTTTCTATGTCTACAATGCTCTGTACGGAGCTACTCTAGCTAATTGCTCCCACTTTCAATATGTATCTAGATCGAGACTTAGAGTCATCCAGATCAGTGTCAAAACTTGCATCGACGTAACCCTTTACGATGAACCTTTTGTCACCTCCATAATCGAGAAACATATCCTTATTCCACTAAGGATAACTTTGACCGCTGTCCAATGATCTACTCCTAGATCACCATTGTACTCCCTTGCTTAACTCAGTGTAGAGTATACAATAGATCTGGTAAACAGCATGGCATACTTTATAGAACCTATGGCCGAGGCATAGGGAATGACTTTCATTCTCTTTCTATTTTCTGCCGTGGTCGGTCTTTGAGTTTTTACTCAACTTCACACCTTGTAACACAGGAAATAACTCTTTCTTTGACTGTTCCATTTTGAACTACTTCAAAATCTTGTCAAGGTATGTACTCATTGGAAAAACTTATCAAGCGTCTTGATCTATCTCTATAGATATTGATGCTCAATATGTAAGCAGCTTCACCGAGGTCTTCCTTTGAAAAACTCCTTTCAAACACTCCTTTGTGCTTTACAGAATAATTCTACATTATTTCTGATCCACAATATGTCATACATATACTTATCAGAAATGCTGTAGTGCTCCCACTCACTTTCTTGTAAATACAGGCTTCACCGCAAGTCTGTATAAAACTATATGCTTTGATCAACTTATCAAAGCGTGTATTCCAACTCCGAGATGCTTGCACCAGTCCACAGATGGATCGCTGGAGCTTGCATATTTTGTTAACACCTTTAGGATTTACAAAACGTTCTGGTTGCATCATATACAACTCTTCTTTAATAAATCCATTAAGGAATGCAGTTTTGTTTATCCATTTGCCAGATTTCATAAAATGCGGCAATTGCTAACATGATTCGGACAGACTTAAGCATAGATACGAGTGAGAAACTCTCATCGTAGTCAACATCTTGAACTTGTCGAAAACCTTTTGCGACAATTCTAGCTTTGTAGATAGTAACACTACTATCAGTGTCCGTCTTCCTCTTGAAGATCCATTTATTTTCTTTGGCTTGCCGATCATCGGGCAAATCCATCAAAGTCCATACTTTGTTCTCATACATGGATCATATCTCATATTTCATGGCCTCAAACCATTTCGCGGAATCTGGGCTCATCATCGCTTCCTCATAGTTCGCAAGTTCGTCATGGTCTAGTAACATGACTTCCAGAACAGGATTACCGTACCACTCTGGTGTGGATCTCACTCTGGTTTACTTACGAGATTCGGTAGTAACTTGATCTTGAAGTTACATGATCATTATCATTAGCTTTCTTACTAATTGGTGTAGTAATCACAAGAACAAATTTCTATGACGAACTACTTTCCAATAAGGTAGAAGGTACAATTACCTTATCAAGTTTTCTACTTTCCTCCCACTCACTTATTTCGAGAGAATCTCCTTCTCTAGAAAGGATCCATCTTTAGCAACGATTTTGCCTTCGGATCTGTGATAGAAAGTGTACCCAACAATCTCCTTTGGGTATCCTATGAATACGCATTTCTCCGATTTGGGTTTGAGCTCAGGATGAAACTTTTTCATATAAGCATTGCAACCCCAAATTTTAAGAAACAACAACTTTGGTTTCTTGCCAAACCACAGTTCATACGGTGTTGTCTCAACGGATTTAGATGGTGCCCTTTTTAACGTGAATGTAGTTGTCTCTAATGCATAACCCCAAAACGATAGTGGTAAATCGGTAAGAAACATCATAGATTGTACTATATCCCATAAAGTACGGTTATGACGTTCGGACACACCATTATGCTGTGGTGTTCCAGGTGGCATGAATTTGTGAAATTATTCCACATGGTTTTAACTGAAGGCCAAACTCGTAACTCAAATATTTTACCTCTGCGATCATATCGTAGAAACTTTTATTTTCTTGTTACGATGATTCTCCACTTCACTCTGAAATTCTTTGAACTTTTCAAACATATCAGACTTATGTTTCATCAAGTAGATATACCCATATCTTCTCAAATCATCTGTGAAGTTCTGAAAATAATGATACTTGTCGCGAGCCTTAATATTCATCGCACCACATACATCAGTATGTATGATTTCCAACAAATCTGTTGCTCGCTCCATTGTTCCGGAGAACGGAGTCTTAGTCATCTTGCCCATGAGGCATGGTTCGCAAGCATCAAGTGATTCCAAAATCCCATCAGCATGGAGTTTCTTCATGTGCTTTACACCAATATGACCTAAACGGCAGTGCCACAAATAATTTGCACTATCATTATTAACTTTGCATCTTTTGGCTTCAATATTATGAATATGTGTATCACTACGATCGAGATCCAACGAACTATTTTCATTGGGCGTATGACCATCGAAGGTTCTATTCATGTAAGCAGAACAACAATTGTTCTCTAACTTAAATGAATAACCGTATTGCAATAAACATGATCAAATCATATTTATGCTCAACGCAAAACACCAAATAACACTTATTTAAGTTCAACACTAATCCCGAAAGTATAGTGAGTGTGCGATGATGATCATATCAATCTTGGAACTACTTCCAACATACATCATCACTTCACCCTTAACTAGTCTCTGTTTATTCTGCAACTCCCGTTTCGAGTTACTAATCTTAGCAACTGAACTAGTATCAAATACTGAGGGGTTGCTATAAACACTAGTAAAGTACACATCAATAACATGTATATCAAATATACTTATGTTCACTTTGCCATCCTTCTTATCCGCCAATCACTTGGGGTAATTCCGCTTCCAGTGACTAGTCCCTTTGCAGTAGAAGCACTTAGTCTCAGGCTTAGGACTAGACTTGGGCTTCTTCACTTGAGCAGCAACTTGCTTGCTATTATTCTTGAAGTTCCCCTTTTTCCCTTTGCCCTTTTTGTTTGAAACTAGTGATCTTGTCAACCATCAACACTTGATGCTCTTTCTTGATTTCTACCTTCATCAATTTCATCATCATGAAAAACTCGGGAGTCGTTTTCGTCATCCCTTGCATACTATAGTTCATCACATAGTTCTACTAACTTGGTGATGGTGACTAGAGAATTTTGTCAATCACTATCTTATCTGAAAGATTAACTCCCACTTGATTCAAGCGATTGTAGTACCCAGACAATCTGAGCACATGCTCACTAGTTGAGCGATTCTCCTCCATCTTTTAGCTATAGAACTTGTTGGAGACTTCATATCTCTCAACTCGGGTATTTGCTTGAAATATTAACTTCAACTCCTGGAACATCTCATATGGTCCATGACGTTCAAAACGTCTTTGAAGTCCCGATTCTAAGCTGTTAAGCATGGTGCACTAAACTATCAAGTAGTCATCATATTGAGCTAGCCAAACGTTCATAACGTCTGCATCTGCTCCTGCAATAGGTCCGTTACCTAGCGGTGCATCAAGGACATAATTCTTCTGTGCAGCAATGAGGATAAACCTCAGATCACGGATCCAATCCGCATCATTGCTACTAACATCATTCATCACAATTTTCTCTAGGAACATATCAAAATAAACATAGGGAAGCAACAACGCGAGCTATTGATCTACAACATAGATATGCTAATACTACCAGGACTAAGTTCATGATAAATTTAAGTTCAATTAATCATATTACTTAAGAACTCCCACTTAGATAGACATCTCTCTAATCCTCTAAGTGATCACGTGATCCAAATCAACTAAACCATGTCCGATCATCACGTGAGATGGAGTAGTTTCAATGGTGAACATCATTATGTTGATCATATCTACTATATGATTCACGCTCGACCTTTCGGTCTCCGTGTTCCGAGGTCATATCTTATAAGCATAGCTCGTCAAGTATAACCTGAGTATTCCGCGTGTGCAACTGTTTTGCACCCGTTGTATTTGAACGTAGAGCCTATCACACCCGATCATCACATAGTGTCTCAGCACGAAGAACTTTCGCAATGGTGCATACTCAGGGAGAACACTTCTTGATAATTTAGTGAGAGATCATCGTATAATGCTACCGTCAATCAAAGCAAGATAAGATGCATAAAAAGATAAACATCACATGCAATCAATATAAGTGATATGATATGGTCATCATCAACTTGTGCTTGTGATCTCCATCTCCGAAGCACCGTCATGACCACCATCGTCACCGGCGCGACACCTTGATCTCCATCGTAGCATTGTTGTCGTCTCGCCAATCTTATGCTTCCACGACTATCACTACCACTTAGTAATAAAGTAAAGCATTACATCGCGATTGCATTGCATACAATAAAGCGACAACCATATGGCTCCTGCCAGTTGCCGATAACTCGGTTACAAAACATGATCATCTCATACAATAAAATTTAGCATCATGTCTTGACCATATCACATCACAACATGCCCTGCAAAAACAAGTTAGACGTCCTCTACTTTGTTGTTGCAAGTTTTACGTGGCTGCTACGGGCTTAAGCAAGAACTCATCTACCTACGCATCAAAACCACAACGATAGTTTGTCAAATAGACTCCGTTTTAACCTTCTCAAGGACCGGGCGTAGCCACACTCGGTTCAACTAAAGTTGGAGAGACAGTCTTCCGCAAGCCATCTATGTGCAAAGCACGTCGAGGGAACCGGTCTCGCGTAAGAGTACGCGTAAGGTTGGTCCGGATCGTCTCGTCCAACAATACCGCCGAACCAAAGTATGACATGCTGGTAGGCAGTATGACTTATATAGCCCACAACTCACTTGTGCTCTACTCGTGCAAATAACATCAAACCATAAAACCTGGCTCTGATACCACTGTTGGGGAACGTAGTAATTTCAAAATTTTCCAACGCACACGCAAGATCATGGTGATGCATAGCAACGAGAGGGGAGAGTGTTGTCTACGTACCCTCATAGACCGAAAGCGGAAGCGTTATATCAACGCGGTTGATGTAGTCATACGTCTTCACGATCCGACCGATCCAAGCACCGTTACTCCGGTACCTCCGAGTTCTTGGCACACGTTCAGCTCGATGACGATCCCCGGGCTCCGATCTAGCAAAGCGTCAGGGAGGAGTTCCGTCAGCACGACGGCGTGGTGACGATCTTGATGTTCTACTATCGCAGGGCTTCGCCTAAGCACCGCTATAATATGACCGAGGTGGAATATGGTGGAGGGGGGCACCGCACACGGCTAAGGAACGATCACGAAGATCAACTTGTGTGTTCTAGGGTGCCCCCCTGCCCCCGTATATAAAGGAGCAAGGGGGAGGGGCGGCCGGCCTGGTTTGGGCGCGCCAAGGGGAGTCCTACTCCCACCGGGAGTAGGATTCCACCTTTCCTAGTCCAACTAGGAGAAGGGGGGAAAGGAGGGGAGAGGAGAAGGAAGGGAGAGGGGGCCGCGCCCCCAAACCCCTTGTCCAATTCGGACTGGGCTTGGGAGGGGCGCGCGCCACCTCCTGGCTCCTTCCCACTAAGGCCCAGTAAGGCCCAATACTCTTCCACGTATTCCCGTAACTCCCCGGTACCTCCGAAAATACCCGAACCACTCAGAACCCTTCCGATGTCCGAATATAGTCGTCCAATATATCGATCTTTACATCTCGACCATTTCGAGACTCCTCATCATATCCCCGATCCCATCCGAGACTCCGAACTCCTTCGGTACATCAAAACTCATAAACTCATTATATAACTGTCATCGAAACCTTAAGCGTACGGACCCTACGGTTCGAGAACAATGTAGACATGACCGAGACACGTCTCCGGTCAATAACCAATAGCGGGACCTGGATGCCCATATTGGCTCCTACATATTCTGCGAAGATCTTTATCGGTCAGACCGCATAACAACATACGTTGTTCCCTTTGTCATCGGTATGTTACTTGCCCGAGATTCGATCGTCGGTATCCAATACCTAGTTCAATCTCGTTACCGGCAAGTCTCTTTACTCGTTACGTAATACATCATCCCGCAACTAACTCATTAGTTGCAATGCTTGCAAGGCTTAAGTGATGTGCATTACCGAGAGGGCCCAGAGATACCTCTCCGACGATCGGAGTGACAAATCCTAATCTCGAAATACGCCAACCCAACATCTACCTTTGGTGACACTTGTAGTACTCCTTTATAATCATCCAGTTACGTTGTGACGTTTGGTAGCACCCAAAGTGTTCCTCCGGCAAACGGGAGTTGCATAATCTCATAGTCAAAGGAACATGTATAAGTCATGAAGAAAGCAATAGCAACATACTAAACGATCGGGTGCTAAGCTAATGGAATGGGTCATGTCAATCAGATCATTCAACTAATGATGTGATCCAATTAATCAAATAACAACTCTTTGTTCATGGTTAGGAAACATAACCATCTTTGATTAACGAGCTAGTCAAGTAGAGGCATACTAGTGACACTCTGTTTGTCTATGTATTCACACATGTATTATGTTTCCGGTTAATACAATTCTAGCATGAATAATAAACATTTATCATGATATAAGAAAATAAATAATAACTTTATTATTGCCTCTAGGGCATATTTCCTTCACATGCGCCCCTACCGTGGCCCTCACATGCATGCGAGCCCCACGCACCGCCGCTCCCTGCGTTGCCGCCCACCGCGCCATGTCTCTGCTCGCGCCCGCCGTGGCCACGTCCTTGACTGCACCCTGTAGCAAATGATAGGTGGACCCCCCCCCCTCTAAATATCCACTTAAAAATGCAAGATATGTGTCAATGACACCTGGGCCCCATCTACAGTTTCAACAGTCAACAGTTGACTGTTGACTGCACTGTTGACTGAGTCAACAGGGACCCCCGGACCCACTGTCAGCCTCCGGTGGCTCTGCTGTGTGCACTCTGCTGGGTGCACATAGCAATTTCTCCTTTTATTTCGAATTAATAATAATTTCGAAATATTGTTGAAACTTTGAAAAATCATAGAAAATAATCGGTAACTCCGATGAAAAAGTTTTATACATGAAAGTTGCTCAGAACGACGAGACGAACCCGGATACGCAGCCTGTTCGTCCGCCACGTGCCCCTAACCTATCGAACTCGCAACTTTCCCCCTCCGGCTCTTCTGGCCGAAAACACGAAACACCGGGGATATTTTCCCGGATGTTTCCCCCCTTCACCGGTACCACCTCATACCGCGTTAGAACACGTCTAGCTCTGCCTGCTGTCCTGTTATGCACTTGCTTGCTATGTATTTACTGTTTCTCCCCCCTCTTCTCTTCGGTAGACCCCATGACGATGCGGATGCCCCTGTGGTCGACTACGTCAGCGACGACCCCTCCTTCTTGTCTGAGCAACCAGGCAAGCCCCCCCCCCCCTTGATCACCAGATATCGCCTATTCTTCTCTATACTGCTTGCATTAGAGTACTATAGCATGTTACTGCTTTCCGTTAATCCTATACTGCTGCATAGCCTGTCCTTGCTACTACTGTTGTTACCTTTACCTGCTATCCTAATGCTTAGTATAGGATGCTAGTGTTCCATCAGTAGCCCTACACTCTTGTCCGTCTGCCAGGCTATCTACTGGGCCGTGATCACTTCGGGAAGTGATCATGGGCATATACTATATACTTTACACTGTTACATTACCTGTGATACTGTTCGGAGATGGGGGCTGAAGGGGCAGGTGGCTCCATCCCGGTAGAGGTGGGCCTGGGTTCCCGACGGCCCCCGACTGTTACTTTGTGGCGAAGCGACAGGGCAGGTTCAGACCACCTAGGAGAGAGGTGGGCCTGGCCCTAGTCGGTGTTCGCGATACTTAACACGCTTAACGAGATCTGGGTATTTGATCTGAGTCTGGCCATTTGGTCTATGCACACTAACCATCTACGCGGGAGTAGTTATGGGTATCCCGACGTCGTGGTATCAGCCGAAGCACTTCGTGACGTCAGCGACTGAGCGGCGCGCGCCGGGTTGGACCGCGTAACGTGACTTCCTTTGTAATGGAGGTTGCTAGGTCTGCTCTCCGGCCGCGTACGCAACATGCAGGTGTGCAATGGGCGATGGGCCCAGACCCCTTCACACATAGGACTTAGACCGGCGTGCTGACCTCTCTGTTGTGCCTAGGTGGGGCTGCCACGTGTTGATCTTCCGCGGCCGGGCATGACCCCGAAAAGTGTGTCCGGCCAAATGGGATCAAGCGTGTTGGGTTATGTGGTGCACCCCTGCAGGGAAGTTTATCTATTCGAATAGCCGTGTCCCTCGGTAAAAGGACGACCCGGAGTTGTACCTTGACCTTATGACAACTAGACCCGGATACTTAATAAAACACACCCTTCCAAGTGCCAGATACAACCCGGTGATCGCTCTCTAACAGGGCAACGAGGGGGGGATCGCCGGGTAGGATTATTGCTATGCGATGCTACTTGGAGGACTTCAGTCTACTCTCTTCTACATGCTGCAAGACGGAGGCTGCCAGAAGCGTAGTCTTCGACAGTATTAGATATCCCCCTCTTATTCTGGCATTCTGCAGTTTAGTCCACTGATATGGCCCCTTACACATATATCCATGCATATGCAGTGTAGCTCCTTGCTTGCGAGTACTTTGGATGAGTACTCACGGTTGCTTTCTCCCCCCCACCCTTTCCCCCTTTCCTTTCTTCTGGTTGTCGCAACTAGATGTTGGAGCCCAGGATCCAGACGCCACCGTCGACGACAACTCCTACTACACCGGAGGTGCCTACTACTACGTGCTGCCCGCTGACGATGACCAGGAGTAGTTAGGAGGATCCCAGGCAGGAGGCCTGCGCCTCGTTCGATCTGTACCCCTGTTTGTGCTAGCCATCTTATGGCAAACTTGTTTAACTTATGTCTGTACTCAGATATTGTTGCTTCCGCTGACTCGTCTATGATCGAGCACTTGTATTCGAGCCCTCGAGGCCCCTGGCTTGTATTATGATGCTTGTATGACTTATTTATGTTTTAGAGTTGTGTTGTGATATCTTCCCGTGAGTCCCTGATCTTGATCGTACACATTTGCGTGCATGATTAGTGTACGATTGAATCGGGGGCGTCACAAGTTGGTATCAGAGCCGACTGCCTATAGGAATCACCCTTTCCAACTCCTTGGCCGAAGTCGAGTCTAGACATTGCAAAACTTTTACTAACTTAGCTGTGTGTCTTACGGGCACACGTCGCCATCGGGTGGTAGTAGGATCTTTTACTCCTTGATCTATACTCTGGGACTCTGATCTCTCTTCTATTCGGCTTAAATTATTTTAGTAAATCTAACTCTAGGTTCTTGATAATACTTTCTCCCGGAGCACCCCTTCAGTCCCGATGATCGCCTACTGCACCAGAAGATTCAGAAGATACTCTCAAGTGTTCACACGAGACCTTGTTCCTGTTGCTTTTACAATTCTCTACAACCGTTATCCTTAAGGAGAATTACAAGCACATGTTGTCTTACTTTCTTTCTGAGTTGCTCTTGTTATTACAAGATGCATCGAATTATTTCTCCAACTTTTTGAGAATCCTTGAGCTTATTGCCTTGCAGTTCTTTAACACATGAATACCCCTACGAATAATTCCTCACATTTATCAAGTATCCGTTCATCCACAGTTGATTCCTGTATTTCACAAATGTCTTCGAAATACCATTCGATTTTCCAAAAATCACCAACAACCTATTGCTCTTCAAATTCTTACTTGCTTGCATTACGATTCACCATAAGTCTGGTAATATAATTGGCTTCCTTTGTCATTATCATTTCGAGTTCCTTGATTCAATAAGTTGCAAATGTCCGCAATCATCAGTTGATCCTTATAAATTATCTTTCCGGCTCAGCCATCATTTTTAACTGGAGCTGGTTCTCGACCAATCAAATTGTTATCGATTTTACCCCTAAGCTTACTCAACTTATCCATCCTTAATCAGAGCGTTTGCTTCTGATCCTTTGATTTGGAAATCTTAATTCCTTTGCCTTGAGCTTTGAATTAGTCAGTTCTTTCTATAATCCAAAGCCCTTGCTTTGTTTTGTCCTCTGATCGTGTGCCGGTACTCACATCAGCTCTATTATGGACTGACAGATCCTTTGTTGGATTTTATCCAACAGCGTCCTTCATATTCCATAACCTTGTGAGCCTTCCCTCAGATACATAATGCCTTTGGTAAATTGTATCCTCTGCTTTCTCAACCATGCTCAGCTTTCAAGCTGGTGGTATTTACTATTGAAGTTTGTGGTATTTATTTCCCCGATACCCTGATGGGTTGAACCTATGCCTTCCTTAATATAGGTGAACTCGAAAGTTTTCATGAGTCATACACTTCTGGTATTTTGCCAGATAAAATTTCAACACTACAACTTCCTCGAAAGTGAGAAGTGAATGAAAAGTTATGCATTGGGGAAGTGGGAGTCGACCTTGAACTTTGTGTTCATGCCCATGGACACGATGTAGATCTTATCGTTAAAGATTCTCTTAAATTAATTATTCCTTTGGTATAAGTTCAACTTATATCTGGGATCTAGCCTTTTGCAATCGTGGTTCCGACCATGTTCTCCTTTAAATACCATTTCTCGTGCAAGTTTAAGCACTTGTCTTCTGTAGAGCAATACCCCAGTCCAACCTCTACTTGATCTGTCATCGACTATTACCCCCTCTGGTATCTCGAGAATATCCCGGAACTACATAACTTCTTAAGAGTTCTTCATCTACTATTATTCTCGCCGATTCCAATTTTTCCCCGGGTTCTGAGTTGTTAGACACTCAAGGACACCGATAACGGAATCGAGTCTGCACTGCAATTCAACAAGGATTGGAGAACTTTATCACTTACAAGTTTAATACTCCATCATGTCTTTCCTAGCCTGAACGGCTACACCATTATCGTGCTTATTTTAATCATCAGCATTCTGAGCTCTTCAAGGATATCAACTGAATTCATGATGGGAAATACCATCCTTACCCCCGATGATTTGTGTTATCATCGGCCACTTTATTGCCTTCCATTTGTTCTTCTTTACCTTGGAGTATTACCATATTTTATGTCAAGAATGTCGTGAGAATTTCACCACCTCTTAAGGATTCTTGGTATAGTGATACTTCTCACCATCACCATTCTTCCTTGGTCCTTGTGTTGATCCCAACCGGGGTACCAACAAGTGCACGATGTTGTTTGGATTCTACACTTCTAGCAACCCTATTGCTTTGAAGTTAATGGTCGATAGTTTCATTCTAAGTCTTTTGGTTATTGAATCACCATTCTAACATCGATCGTGCTACTTGGACCATATTTCAGGCGCACCCAAACAATGTTTAATTGTGTGTGTTTTCCTCGAGCATACTTCCTTATATCATTTGATCTGACAAATGTTATCTCCTTGTTCACTTAGTTGTGGAAATCCATCTTTTGGAAATCTCGATGAATTGTCGTTGAGTTCATCAGCCACCTCCTTGTCCTCTCCTAGGGTTAATGATGAACTCTTGTTAACGGAAATCACTTCATAGTTCATTTCCCGATAACCATGCAGTGTCATCCCGTCAATTGTTTTGCACCTTTCCTTCTCAGGCATCCTGAGTCCGAGGTATCCTAACACCGATCAGATCTGAATCTCAGTCAGATATGATGGTTGGAACATTTTTCCAAGAGTTATAACACCGGTCTTCTATGACCCGGTAAGATGATGGCATGTCCAGCACACCTGGCCGGATGAACTGCTGTTATAGTTTCCTTATTAGCAAGGTTATCCATTCTTCCATGAGGAAATTGTAATACTTACTCTACAAGTTTTTCCTGATGGATCCTTCCTGTTTCCGAAGTCTGATCTTCACCTGATGACCTTGTCAATGCTATTTCGAAGCATGTCTATGGTACTCCGATTTTCAACAAGAACATTTGAAGCACAATACTAAATTTTCCTTATCAATTATCCAAACACCGTTGTATGGGTAATGTCATGGAAATTCTCTCCCTTACCTAAAGAGTTTTCTGCATTATATCCTGTCATGGATATCATGCTCTGCTTGTCCTTGGGAAGGATATACCCTTGAAATATGTGTTTAAACACATTTTCCTTCCCATTGTTCTGTTTAATCTGATAATCGTATTTTCCTTTCCATTGGTGGGCTTAACGTTTCTTGTGATCTATATAATCTAAGCAGTAATATTCTCCTGCTTATGTAAGCACCTCGTTGTACAACTCTGTCAGTAAGACCCTGTTACCATTGTTGATAGCATCCCGGTAACCACCGATGGACGAGAACTTTGCCTATTGGTCCGCCTCGAATTAACGAGCAGGAAAATGGTTCTCTTCGTCCCTCGCCCTTGGTACCAACGTTGTTGCCAACATAACCGACAGTCTCTTCTCTGATATGCCTGGCTATCATGATGCCTTGTTATCATGACCGTGCAAGATGTCAGTGCCCTCCTACTTTAACCACATGGTGGGCCCATAACCCACATCTCCATAGGATCAAAACCTGACTCTCCTGTACACCCTGTTTCCAAAGTTAATTCTCGCGCTTGGCTTCGTATGCAATTCACGAGCCACATTCCTAGCGATCTTTTCTGATATCGACCACAATAATTATCCCGTTGCTTTGAAACCCCTTTCACATTTTGTCTAGGCATTGAACGATTGCTTGGCTGCTTGAAACTTCTTATTGTACCTTCCAACTTTACTCTCGATGTGTTTTATTTGTTCAACTCGAGAGGTACTCATATGCTCATTCATGGGTTAATCCCAGATTATTACCCTTGTAGCATTCTGTCGTTGACGATCTGCCCCATTACCTATTCTTAAATACGATGAAGATCCCGAAGAAAGGATGCCAACTTCATCATGATGACCTGAAGCAGAGAAATGGAGACATCAACGTAAAGGATCAACTACTTCGGGAAGGGCAACAAAGACCGAGAAGACCCATTAGAATTTCGCAACCTAGTCTTCCCCCGTACTCCCCTCCTAAATCTCGGGACGAGATTTCTTGTAGTGGAGGAGAATTGTGACGCCCGGATAATTAAACTATAGTAAACCCTCGTTAATGGTGCCATGTCATCACTTTACTGTTACTAATCCACGGTTGATAAAAATCGCAATCCGAATTCAAGTTCAAACTAACATGCAAAATTCAAATTTCTCAAACATGCAAAATAAAATGTTCAAAGCGTTGCAAATATTCCATAATTATTTATGGTGGTGAGCCAACCTTGTTTTAAAGTCTTTAATTGCTCCTAAGTATATATATCAGTGGCTAAAAACAATAATTAATGCCTTTTATAAATTATAAAATATTAAACTAAAATTTTTTTAGGTGTCAAGCTTTTTGTGGCAGTGCTCAATATTTCCTAGTAATTGTTTTGTCCAGCTCCACGTTTTTGCAAAGTCATTTGGTGGCTTATTTAAATGCAAATGGAGGATGTTAAAAGAAAACAGAATAATAAAAAGAAAACTGAGGAGAAGAAAGGAAGAGAGAGCACGTGCCCCCACTGGGCCTCACCCAAGTCAGCCCACCTAACCCCAGGTCGTCTTCTTCTGTTCACGACCGTGCCCGAACAGGATCGCGTCCTCGTCGAACCGCCTCGCCGGCCATGCTGTGGGAGGATAAGGCCTCCACCGAGGCGCCACTCCGCCAGATATTTTCTTCCCACTCGCCTCACTCCTCCTCGGCGCCCTCCCTCCCAGATCCATCTTATCTCTCTCTCCCTCGTCGTCCTCTCGGCTCACCCGAGCGCCTACGTCGCCGTCGTTGGCCACCACCGCGGCGACCGTCTCCCCCGTGCCTCTCCAACCTGTCCGTCTGCACCAACGTCGTCGACTGCGTCCTCCCCGTCCACAAGATCGAGCTCGGACCCCCTCGACCATCGGGATCGGGTTCTTCCCCGCACCTACGGCCGTCGACGAGCTCCGTCCGCTGCGACCATCCTACTACTACTAATTCGTCGCCGGCCTTTCATGTGCCACACCGTGAGCCTCTACTCCTTCTCCTCCTCTTCCCCGTTGGATTCGGTCCATTAGCGCATCTTCCGATCATTGCCGTAGCCTACGGCCGCTAGCACGACTCCCTCACCCATGCTCCGTTGGCCTCTGGCCATGACTGGTTGCACCCGACCGCATCCCCGTTCGTGCTCGCCCGCGCGTGGCGGTGCGTCCCCCGAGCCCACTGTCCTGCTGCCGCTGCTCATTGCCGGCCGGCGTTTCGGACGCCATGGCCGGAGCTCCGCTCCCGCACGCGGTCATGCGCCCCTGCCGTGGCCCTCACACGCATGCGAGCCCCACGCATCGCCGCTCCCTGCGTTGCCACCCACCGCGCCCTGTCTCTGCTCGCGCCCGCCGTGGCCACGTCCTTGGACTACACCCTGTAGCCGCCCCGCGCCTGCTTCGCCCGTCCTGGCCGCGACCGCCTGCGCCCAGCGCGCCCTTGCCCGCACGCCCGTGCGTGGCCTCGCCATCGCCTGCTGCTGCTCGCAGCGCTGCTCTACTGAATCTGCTGCTGCTAATTAGTGTAGCTATATGGCTAGCTTTAGGGATTTTACACTGATTGACCCCCTAAACATCCCCTAATCAGTGGTTAAACAACTACTAACAGGCCAAAAATAAATATGAGTAGAATGTACACTTGATAAACTTCATATTACTCCACTGGACCAAATTCATTTGATGCGTGGTTTAAATCCTACAAAAATCACAAAATGCTATCTTCTCTTAACCCTAGCATTGTGTGTGTGTGTGTGTGTTCTGTGTGTGGTGGCCGGCCGGCTCTCCGTTAGCTGATTAGTACTCCTAGTACTAGTTAGTCTAATCAGTGGTTAGGTATAGTGCAAATGACAGGTGGACCCCCCCCCCTAAATATCCACTTAAAAATGCAAGATATGTGTCAATGACACCTGGGCCCCATCTACAGTTTCAACAGTCAACAGTTGACTGTTGACTGCACTGTTGACTGAGTCAACAGGGACCCCTGGACCCACTGTCAGCCTCCGGTGGCTCTGCTGTGTGCACTCTGTTGGGTGCACATAGAAAATAATCGGTAACTCCGATGAAAAAGTTTTATACATGAAAGTTGCTCAGAACGACGAGACGAACCCGGATACGCAGCCTGTTCGTCCGCCACGCGCTCCTAACCTATCGAACTCGCAACTTTCCCCCTCCGGCTCTTCTGGCCGAAAACACGAAACACCGGGGATATTTTCCCGGATGTTTCCCCCCTTCACCAGTACCACCTCATACCGCGTTAGAACACGTCTAGCTCTGCCTGCTGTCCTGTTATGCACTTGCTTGCTATGTATTTACTGTTTCTCCCCCCCTCTTCTCTTCGGTAGACCCCATGACGATGCGGATGCCCCTGTGGTCGACTACGTCAGCGACGACCCCTCCTTCTTGTCTGAGCAACCAGGCAAGCCCCCCCCCCCTTGATCACAAGATATCGCCTATTCTTATCTATACTTCTTGCATTAGAGTAATGTAGCATGTTACTGCTTTTCGTTAATCCTATACTGCGGCATAGCCTGTCCTTGCTACTACTGCTGTTACCTTTACCTGCTATCCTAATGCTTAGTATAGGATGCTAGTGTTCCATCAGTAGCCCTACACTCTTGTCCGTCTGCCATGCTATCTAATGGGCCGTGATCACTTCGGGAAGTGATCATGGGCATATACTATATACTTTATACTGTTACATTACCTGTGATACTGTTTGGAGATGGGGGCTGAAGGGGCAGGTGGCTCCATCCCGGTAGAGGTGGGCCTGGGTTCCCGACGGCCCCCGACTGTTACTTTGTGGCGGAGCAACAGGGCAGGTTCAGACCACCTAGGAGAGAGGTGGGCCTGGCCCTAGTCGGCGTTCGCGATACTTAACACGCTTAACAAGATCTGGGTATTTGATCTGAGTCTAGCCATTTGGTCTATACGCACTAACCATCTACGCGGGAGTAGTTATGGGTATCCCGACGTCGTGGTATCAGCCGAAGCACTTCGTGACGTCAGCGACTGAGCGGCGCGCGCCGGGTTGGACCACGGAACGTGACTTCCTTTGTAATGGAGGTTGCTAGGTCTGCTCTCCGGCCGCGTACGCAACGTGCAGGTGTGCAATGGGCGATGGGCCCAGACCCCTGCACGCATAGGATTTAGACCGGCGTGCTGACCTCTTTGTTGTGCCTAGGTGGGGCTGCCACGTGTTGATCTTCCGCGGCCGGGCATGACCCCGAAAAGTGTGTCCGGCCAAATGGGATCAAGCATGTTGGGTTATGTGGTGCACCCCTGCAGGGAAGTTTATCTATTCGAATAGCCGTGTCCCTCGGTAAAAGGACGACCCGGAGTTGTACCTTGACCTTATGACAACTAGAACCGGATACTTAATAAAACACACCCTTCCAAGTGCCAGATATAACCCGGTGATCGCTCTCTAACAGGGCAACGAGGAGGGGATCGCCGGGTAGGATTATTGCTATGCGATGCTACTTGGAGGACTTCAGTCTACTCTCTTCTACTTGTTGCAAGACGGAGGCTGCCAGAAGCGTAGTCTTCGACAGGATTAGATATCCCCCTCTTATTCTGGCATTCTGCAGTTCAGTCCACTGATATGGCCCCTTACACATATATCCATGCATATGTAGTGTAGCTCCTTGCTTGCGAGTACTTTGGATGAGTACTCACGGTTGCTTTCTCCCCCCCCCCCTTCCCCCTTTCCTTTCTTCTGGTTGTCGCAACTAGATGTTGGAGCCCAGGATCCAGACGCCACCGTCGACGACGACTCCTACTACACCGGAGGTGCCTACTACTACGTGCTGCCCGCTGACGATGACCAGGAGTAGTTAGGAGGATCCCAGGCAGGAGGCCTGCGCCTCGTTCGATCTGTACCCCTGTTTGTGCTAGCCATCTTATGGCAAACTTGTTTAACTTATGTCTGTACTCAGATATTGTTGCTTCCGCTGACTCGTCTATGATCGAGCACTTGTATTCGAGCCCTCGAGGCCCCTGGCTTGTATTATGACGCTTGTATGACTTATTTATGTTTTAGAGTTGTGTTGTGATATCTTCCCATGAGTCCCTGATCTTGATCGTACACATTTGCGTGCATGATTAGTGTACGATTGAATCGGGGGCGTCACAAGTTCTCGGGCTTGCGATGCTCCTTCCCCTGCGGCGGCCCGTCCTTCACCAGCTTCTCTCCATCCAGCTTACCCCAGTGTACCCTTACATGGGCAAGGGCCCTCCGGGCACCTTCAATGCAGACGGAGCGCTTGACGACCTCAAGCCATGGACAGACCTCCACCAGCCGCCGCACTAGCCCGAAATAGCTCCCAGGCAGGGCCTCTCCAGACCACAGCCGAACTAGTAAGCCCTTCATGGCCTGTTCGGCCGCCTTGTGGAGCTCGACCAGCTGTTTCAGCTGATCGCTTAAGGGCACAGGGTGTCCGGCCTCAGAATACTGAGACCAGAACACACTCTCCGTCGAGCTGCCCTCTTCAGCTCGGTAGAACGCGGCGGCGGCGGATACGCTACGGGGAAGATCGGCGAACGCCCCTGGAGAACTCCGGATTCGGGTAAGTAATAGGTAGTTTACTTTTATATTCCTACTTTGCATTGAGAATGCCTTACCCGTTGCTATCTTTTTCACCTCCTCCAACTCTTGGACAGCCTTTTGGGCTTCGGCCTTGGCACTCTTGGCGGTCTCGATGGCTGATGCGAGCTCGGATGCTTGCGCTCTTGACTCAAGCTCCAAACCCTCATGTTTTTTCATGAGAGCTTGCAGCTCTTGCTGCACCTCGCCGACCTGAACCCCAAGCCTTTCTCGCTCGGCGCGCTCCTCGGCCGTTTTCTTTTCGGCCTCAGCCAGCGCCTGCTTCAGGGTTGCCACCTGAAGGAAATATGCCCTAGAGGCAATAATAAAGTTATTATTTATTTCCTTATATCATGATAAATGTTTATTATTCATGCTAGAATTGTATTAACAGGAAACATAATACATGTGTGAATACATAGACAAACAGAGTGTCACTAGTATGCCTCTACTTGACTAGCTCATTAATCAAAGATGGTTATGTTTCCTAACCATGAACAAGGAGTTGTTATTTGATTAATGAGGTCACATCATTAGTTGAATGATCTGATTGACATGACCCATTCCATTAGCTTAGCACCCGATCGTTTAGTATGTTGCTATTGCTTTTATCCATGACTTATACATGTTCCTATGACTATGAGATTATGCAACTCCCGTTTGCCGGAGGAACACTTTGGGTGCTACCAAACGTCACAACGTAACTAGGTGATTATAAAGGAGTACTGCATGTGTCTCCAAAGGTAGATGTTGGGTTGGCGTATTTCGAGATTAGAATTTGTCACTCCGATCATCGGAGAGGTATCTCTGGGCCCTCTCGGTAATGCACATCACTTAAGCCTTGCAAGCATTGCAACTAATGAGTTAGTTGTGGGATGATGTATTACGGAACGAGTAAAGAGACTTGCCGGTAACAAGATTGAACTAGGTATTGGATACCGACGATCAAATCTCGGGCAAGTAACATACCGATGACAAAGGGAACAACGTATGTTGTTATGCGGTCTGACCGATAAAGATCTTCGCAGAATATGTAGGAGCCAATATGGGCATCCAGGTCCCGCTATTGGTTATTGACCGGAGACGTGTCTCGGTCATGTCTACATTGTTCTCGAACCGTAGGGTCCGCACGCTTAAGGTTTCGATGACAGTTATATTATGAGTTTATGAGTTTTGATGTACCGAAGGAGTTCGGAGTCCCGGATGAGATCGGGGACATGACAAGGAGTCTCGAAATGGTCGAGACGTAAAGATCGATATATTGGACGACTATATTCGGACATCGGAAAGGTTCTGAGTGATTCGGGTATTTTCGGGAGTATCGGGGAGTTACGGGATTACGGGAGAAGTAATGGGCCTTGATGGGCTTTAGTGGGAAGAGGAAAAGGCTGCTGCGCCCCCCTCCCCTCTAGTCCGAATTGGACTAGGGAAAAGGGGGCCGGCCACCTCTCCTTCTCCTCCTATTCCTTCTCCCTTCCTCCCCTTTTGGTGGACTCCTACTAAGACTTGGAGTCCTAGTAGGAATCCATATCCTGGCCGCACCTTTGCCTTGGCCGGCCTCCTCCTCCTCCATCCTTTATATACAGGGGCAGGGGGCACCCCATAGACACACAAGTTGATCTACGGATCGTTTCTTAGCCGTGTGCGGTGCCCCCTTCCACCAAATTCCACCTCGATCATATCGTTGCAGTGCTTAGGCGAAGCCCTGCGCCGGTAACACATCAAGATCGTCACCACGCCGTCGTGCTGACGGAACTCTTCCTCGACGCTTTGCTGGATCGGAGCCCGGGGATCGTCATCGAGCTGAACGTGTGCCAAGAACTCGGAGGTGCCGGAGTAACGGTGCTGTGATCGGTTGGATCGCGAGGAGAACGTACGACTACTTCCTCTACGTTGTGTCAACGCTTCCGCTTCGGTCTACGAGGGTACGTAGACAACACTCTCCCCTCTCGTTGCTATGCATCACCATGATCTTGCGTGTGCATAGGTTTTTTTTTTTGAAATTACTACGTTCCCCAACAGTGGCATCCGAGCCTAGGTTTTTATGGTTTGATGTTATTTGCACGAGTAGAACACAAGTAAGTTGTGGACGATACAAGTCATACTGCCTACCAGCATGTCATACTTTGGTTCAGCGGTATTGTTGGACGAGACGATCCGGACCAACCTTACGCGTACTCTTACGCGAGACCGGTTCCCTCGACGTGCTTTGCACATAGATGGCTTGCGGAAGACTGTCTCTCCAACTTTAGTTGAACCGAGTGTGGCTACGCCCGGTCCTTGAGAAGGTTAAAACGGAGTCTATTTGACAAACTATCGTTGTGGTTTTGATGCGTAGGTAAGATGAGTTCTTGCTTAAGCCCGTAGTAGCCACGTAAAACTTGCAACAACAAAGTAGAGGACGTCTAACTTGTTTTTGCAGGGCATGTTGTGATGTGATATGGTCAAGACATGATGCTAAATTTTATTGTATGAGATGATCATGTTTTGTAACCGAGTTATCGGCAACTGGCAGGAGCCATATGGTTGTCGCTTTATTGTATGCAATGCAATCGCGATGTAATGCTTTACTTTATTACTAAGCGGTAGTGATAGTCGTGGAAGCATAAGATTGGCGAGACGACAACGATGCTACGATGGAGATCAAGGTGTCGCGCCGGTGACGATGGTGATCATGACGGTGCTTCGAAGATGGAGATCACAAGCACGAGATGATGATGGCCATATCATATCACTTATATTGATTGCATGTGATGTTTATCTTTTATGCATCTTATCTTGCTTTGATTGACGGTAGCATTATAAGATGATCTCTCACTAAATTATCAAGAAGTGTTCTCCCTGAGTATGCACCGTTGCGAAAGTTCTTCGTGCTGAGACACCACGTGATGATCGGGTGTGATAGGCTCTACGTTCAAATACAACGGGTGCAAAACAGTTGCACACGCGGAATACTCAGGTTATACTTGACGAGCCTAGCATATAACAGATATGGCCTCGGAACACGGAGACCGAAAGGTCGAGCGTGAATCATATAGTAGATATGATCAACATAGTGATGTTCACCATTGAAACTACTCCATCTCACGTGATGATCGGACATGGTTTAGTTGATTTGGATCACGTGATCACTTAGAGGATTAGAGAGATGTCTATCTAAGTGGGAGTTCTTAAGTAATATGATTAATTGAACTTAACTTTATCATGAACTTAGTCCTGGTAGTATTAGCATATCTATGTTGTAGATCAATAGCTCGCGTTGTTGCTTCCCTATGTTTATTTTGATATGTTCCTAGAGAAAATTGTGTTGAAAAATGTTAGTAGCAATGATGTGGATTGGATCCGTGATCTGAGGTTTATCCTCATTGCTGCACAGAAGAATTATGTCCTTGATGCACCGCTAGGTGACGGACTTATTGCAGGAGCAGATGCAGACATTATGAACATTTTGCTAGCTCAATATGATGACTACTTAATAGCTTAGTGCACCATGCTTAACGGCTTAGAATCGGGACTTCAAAGACGTTTTGAACGTCATGGACCATATGAGATGTTCCAGGAGTTGAAGTTAATATTTCAAGCAAATACCCGAGTTGAGAGATATGAAGTCTCCAACAAGTTCTATAGCTAAAAGATGGAGGAGAATCGCTCAACTAGTGAGCATGTGCTCAGATTGTCTGGGTACTACAATCGCTTGAATCAAGTGGGAGTTAATCTTCCAGATAAGATAGTGATTGACAGAATTCTCTAGTCACCATCACCAAGTTAGTAGAACTTCGTGATGAACTATAATATGCAAGGGATAACGGAAAATATTCCCAAGCTCTTCGCGATGCTAAAATCGGCGAAGGTAGAAATCAAAGAAAAACATCAAGTGTTGATGGTTGACAAGATCACTAGTTTCAAGAAAAGGGCAAAAGGAAAGAAGGGGAACTTCAAGAAGAACAGCAAGCAAGTTGCTGCTCAAGTGAAGAAACCCAAGTCTGGACCTAAGCCTGAGACTAAGTGCTTATACTGCAAAGGGACTGGTCACTGGAAACGGAACTACCCCAAGTGATTGGCGGATAAGAAGGATGGCAAAGTGAACATAAGTATATTTGATATACATGTTATTGATGTGTACTTTACTAGTGTTCATAGCAACCCCTCAGTATTTGGTACTAGTTCAAGTTGCTAAGATTAGTAACTCGAAACGGGAGTTGCAGAATGAACAAAGACTAGTTAAAGGGCAAGGTGACGATGTGTGTTGGAAGTGGTTCCAAGATTGATATGATCATCATCACACACTCCCTATACTTTCGGGATTAGTGTTGAAACTAAATAAGTGTTATTTGGTGTTTGCGTTGAGCATGAATATGATTTGATCATGTTAATTGCAATACAGTTATTCATTTAAGTTAGAGAACAATTGTTGTTCTGTTTACATGAATAAAACCTTCTATGGTCATACACACCAATGAAAATAGTCCATTGGATCTCGATCGTAGTGATACACATATTCATAATATTGAAACCAAAAGATGCGAAGTTAATAATGATAGTGCAACCTATTTGTGGCACTGCCGTTTAGGTCATATTGGTGTAAAGCGCATGAAGAAACTCCATGCTGATGGGATTTTGGAATCACTTGATTATGAATCACTTGATGCTTGCGAACCATGCCTCTTGGGCAAGATGACTAAAACGCCGTTCTCTGGAACAATGGAGCAAGCAACAGATTTGTTGGAAATCATACATACTGATGTATATGGTCTGATGAATATTAAGGCTCGCGACAAGTATCATTATTTTCTAACCTCCACAGATGATTTGAGCAGATATGGGTATATCTACTTGATGAAACATAAGTCTGAAACGTTTGAAAAGTTCAAAGAATTTTAGAGTGAAGTGGAAAATCATCGTGACAAGAAAATAAGGTTTCTACGATCTGATCGCGGAGACGAATATTTGAGTTACGAGTTTGGTCTTCAATTAAAACAATGTGAAATAGTTTCACTACTCACGCCACCTGGAACACCACAGCATAATGGTGTGTCCGAACGTCATAACCGTACTTTATTGGATACAGTACAATCTATGATGTCCCTTACCGATCTACCACTATCGTTTTTGGGATTATGCATTAAAGACAGTTGCATTCACGTTAAAAAAGGGCACCATCTAAGTCCGTTGAGACGACACAATCTGAACTATGGTTTGGCAAGAAACCAAAGTTGTCGTTTCTTAAAGTTTGGGGTTGCGATGCTTATGTGAAAAAAGTTTCAACATGATAAGCTCAAACCCAAATCGGAGAAATATGTCTTCATAGGATACCCAAGGAGTCAGTTGGGTACACCTTCTATCACAGATCCAAAGGCAAGACATTCGTTGCTAAGAATGGATCCTTTCCAGAGAAGGAGTTTCTCTTGAATGAAGTGAGTGGGAGGAAAATAGAAAACTTGATAAGGTAATTGTACCTTCTCCCTTATTGGAAAGTAGTTCATCACAGAAATCTGTTCTTGTGACTACTACACCAATTAGTAAGGAAGCTAATGATGATGATCATATAACTTCAAGATCAAGTTACTACCGAATCTCGTAAGTAAACCAGAGTGAGATCCGCACCAGAGTGGTACGGTAATCCTGTTCTGAAAGTCATGTTACTAGACCATGATGAACTTGCGAACTATGAGGAAGCGATGATGAGCCCAGATTCCGCGAAATGGTTTGAGGCCATGAAATCTGAGAAGGGATCCATGTATGAGAACAAAGTATGGACTTTGGTTGACTTGCCCGATGATCGGCAAGCAATTGAGAATAAATGGATCTTCAAGAGGAAGATGGACGCTGATAGTATTATTACTATCTACAAAGCTAGAATTGTCGCAAAAGGTTTTCGACAAGTTCAAGGTGTTGACTACGATAAGAGTTTCTCACTCGTATCTATGCTTAAGTCTGTCTGAATCATGTTAGCAATTGCCGCATTTATGAAATCTGGCAAATGGATAAACAAAACTGCATTCCTTAATGGATTTATTAAAGAAGAGTTGTATACGATGCAACTAGAAAGTTTTGTCGATCCTAAAGGTGTTAACAAAATATGCAAGCTCCAGCGATCCATCTATGGACTGGTGCAAGCATCTCGGAGTTGGAATATACGCTTTGATAAGTTGATCAAAGCATATGGTTTTATACAGACTTGCGGTGAAGCCTGTATTTACAAGAAAGTGAGTGGGAGCACTACAACATTTCTGATAAGTATATGTAAATGACATATTGTTGATCAGAAATAGTGTAGAATTATTCTGCGAAGCATAAACGAGTATTTGAAAGGAGTTTTTCAAAGAAAGACCTCGGGGAAGCTACTTACATATCGAGCATCAAGATCTATAGAGATAGATCGAGACGCTTGATAAGTTTTTTCAATGAGTACATACCTTGACAAGATTTTGAAGTAGTTCAAAATGGAACAATCAAAGAAAGAGTTCTTGCCTGTGTTACAAAGTGTGAAATTGAGTAAGACTCAAAGCCCGACCACGGCAGAAGATAGAAAGAGAATGAAAGTCATTCCCTATGCCTCAGCCATAGGTTCTATAAAGTATGCCATGCTGTGTACCAGATCTATTGCATACCCTACCACTGAGTTTGGCAAGGGAGTACAATAGTGATCTAGGAGTAGATCACTGGACAAGCGGTCAAAATTATCCTTAGTGGAATAAGGATATGTTTCTCGATTATGGAGGTGACAAAACGTTCGTCGTAAAGGGTTACGTCGATGCAAGTTTTGACACTGATCTAGATGACTCTAAGTCTCAATCTGGATACATATTGAAAGTGGGAGCAATTAGCTAGAGTAGCTCCGTACAGAGTATTGTTGACATAGAAATTTGCAAAATACTTAAAGATCTGAATGTGACAGACCTATGGACTAAAATTATCTCACAAGCAAAACATGATCACACCTTAGTACTCTTTGGGTGTTAATCACATAGCAATGTGAACTAGATTAGTGACTCTAGTAAACCCTTTGAGTGTTGGTCACATATCGATGTGAACTATGGGTGTTAATCACATGATGATGTGAACTATTGATGTTAATCACATGGTGATGTGATCTAGATTATTGACTCTAGTGCAAGTGGGAGACTGAAGGAAATATGCCCTAGAGGCAATAATAAAGTTATTATTTATTTCCTTATATCATGATAAATGTTTATTATTCATGCTAGAATTGTATTAACAGGAAACATAATACATGTGTGAATACATAGACAAACAGAGTGTCACTAGTATGCCTCTACTTGACTAGCTCATTAATCAAAGATGGTTATGTTTCCTAACCATGAACAAGGAGTTGTTATTTGATTAATGAGGTCACATCATTAGTTGAATGATCTGATTGACATGACCCATTCCATTAGCTTAGCACCCGATCGTTTAGTATGTTGCTATTGCTTTTATCCATGACTTATACATGTTCCTATGACTATGAGATTATGCAACTCCCGTTTGCCGGAGGAACACTTTGGGTGCTACCAAACATCACAACGTAACTGGGTGATTATAAAGGAGTACTGCAGGTGTCTCCAAAGGTAGATGTTGGGTTGGCGTATTTCGAGATTAGAATTTGTCACTCCGATCGTCGGAGAGGTATCTCTGGGCCCTCTCGGTAATGCACATCACTTAAGCCTTGCAAGCATTGCAACTAATGAGTTAGTTGTGGGATGATGTATTACGGAACGAGTAAAGAGACTTGCCGGTAACGAGATTGAACTAGGTATTGGATACCGACGATCAAATCTCGGGCAAGTAACATACCGATGACAAAGGGAACAACGTATGTTGTTATGCGGTCTGACCGATAAAGATCTTCGCAGAATATGTAGGAGCCAATATGGGCATCCAGGTCCCGCTATTGGTTATTGACCGGAGACGTGTCTCGGTCATGTCTACATTGTTCTCGAACCGTAGGGTCCGCACGCTTAAGGTTTCGATGACAGTTATATTATGAGTTTATGAGTTTTGATGTACCGAAGGAGTTCGGAGTCCCGGATGAGATCGGGGACATGACAAGGAGTCTCGAAATGGTCGAGACGTAAAGATCGATATATTGGACGACTATATTCGGACATCGGAAAGGTTCTGAGTGATTCGGGTATTTTCGGGAGTATCGGGGAGTTACGGGATTACGGGAGAAGTAATGGGCCTTGATGGGCTTTAGTGGGAAGAGGAAAAGGCTGCTGCGCCCCCCTCCCCTCTAGTCCGAATTGGACTAGGGAAAAGGGGGCCGGCCACCTCTCCTTCTCCTCCTATTCCTTCTCCCTTCCTCCCCTTTTGGTGGACTCCTACTAGGACTTGGAGTCCTAGTAGGAATCCATATCCTGGCCGCACCTTTGCCTTGGCCGGCCTCCTCCTCCTCCATCCTTTATATACAGGGGCAGGGGGCACCCCATAGACACACAAGTTGATCTACGGATCGTTCCTTAGCCGTGTGCGGTGCCCCCTTCCACCAAATTCCACCTCGATCATATCGTTGCAGTGCTTAGGCGAAGCCCTGCGCCGGTAACACATCAAGATCGTCACCACGCCGTCGTGCTGACGGAACTCTTCCTCGACGCTTTGCTGGATCGGAGCCCGGGGATCGTCATCGAGCTGAACGTGTGCCAAGAACTCGGAGGTGCCGGAGTAACGGTGCTGTGATCGGTTGGATCGCGAGGAGAACGTACGACTACTTCCTCTACGTTGTGTCAACGCTTCCGCTTCGGTCTACGAGGGTACGTAGACAACACTCTCCCCTCTCGTTGCTATGCATCACCATGATCTTGCGTGTGCGTAGGAATTTTTTTTGAAATTACTACGTTCCCCAACACCACCTCGGTTGTGGCCCCTACAATAAGCAGTACAATCCTGTTATTTCTTTCTGCAATCAAGCCTCTCTATAGGCACTTTTTTTTCTTTTTCAGGGTATTTCTTACCTTCTTTCTCCTCGAGTTGCCGTCTAGCAAGGCCGAGCTCTTGCTAGGTCCGCCCGAGGTCCTTTTTAAGGACATCCACCTACGCAGTCAGTGCGGCGGTGGACAGCAGCGAAAATTAGGGGCTACTGTCCGGCTTTTCTTTCCGAACACCGAACAGAGCATCAGGGGCTACTGTCTATGCGGTAAATAATTTGACATATTTCTATTTACCTGGAAGCCTGTTAGAAGGCTAGCACAAGCTTCAGTCAGTCCGCTCTTGGTGGACTGAACCCTTTGGATCACCGTACTCATAATAGTACGGTGCTTCTCGTCGATGGTGGCGCCCTCAAGCACCTCCAGCAGATTGTCCGGCGCCTCTGGTTGGACGGAGGACGCCGTCTCAGACGGCTTACTCCTCTTAGGAGGAGTTCGCCTACCACGGACCGGGACTGTCGAGTCCGGCGCGGTGTCCGGCACAAAGCCGGACTTGGAGCCCTGGGGGGGTTTCATCCCCTTTACTCCTGGGCTCCGGAGGATTGCCTTGCGGCTCCTCCAGGACCATCTCCTCCTGCCCTGAAGCTTGGCGAGGCGCCACTTCGGCGTCGTCCGCCCCGCAGGGGGAGACCGCGGGCGGAACAGAGTTCACGCCCGACGAATCCAGGGATCCGCTCAACGAATCATCGAGTCCGGCCCGGGGCGGGCTGCATAAATTACGTTCGACATTAGGGAAAGCCACGCATTAGAAAATATCATGAGTCACTCTGGTATGTAAATACTTACGATTTTGCCGGACGCTTGGTTCTGTACGGCCGCTCCTCTCCGCCCTCTTCGGCGTCGAGGGAGTAGTCCGGCGGAGGGGTCTTCCTTTTCCTCGACCCCTCGGCCTCCCCCGTTGGGGCGGCCTTCTTCTTATTTTCTCCCCTCACTGGGGGGGGGAGAGCTTCCTTGTTCCTCCTCCTCGTTTTCACGAGAGGAGAGCATCGCAGACTCGTCAGATGACGAGTCCGACGCCACCATGTTGCGGGAACTTTTTCGAGTCCCGGTGGTTTTCTTCTTCTTGGCCTTCCTCTCCGGCACCACGTAAGGTGCCGGAGCCATCAACTTCACCAAGAGAGCTGGGGCCGGGTCTTCGGGCAGAGGAGCCGGACAGTTAATTGGTCTGGATACCTTCTGCCAAGCCTGTCAAAGGTAAAGGGAGTTTAGATCCTGCATAGAGTTAATCTATGAACAAGAGCTTAACGAACCTGTCAAAGGTATAGATAGCTTACCTCGCTAGCGTTGCGCTGCGAGCTGTATCCGCGATCCTCAGAGGCGGATGTGGGGGACTCGGTGCCTTTGGTCAGCACCTTCCAAACGTCTTCATACGTCGTGTCGAAGAGCCTGCTAAGGGTTTGGTGCTACGCCGGGTCGAATTCCCACAAAGTAAAATCCTGTTGTTGGCACGGGAGGATCCGGCGAACGAGCATAACCTGGACTATATTGACAAGCCAGATTGGCTTGTTCACCAGGGACTGGATGCACGTTTGCAACCCAGTCACTTCCTCCTCGTTGCCCCACGACAGGCCCGTCTCTTTCTAGGACATGAGCCGCGTGGGGGGTCCGGATCTGAACTCGGGGGCTGCGACCAAGTTCGGATCGCGTGGCTCGGTGATGTAAAACCACCCGGCCTGCCACCCCTTTAGGGACTCCACAAAGGAGCCATCGAACCAGAGGACGTTGGCTATCTTGCCAGCCATGGCACCTCCGCACTCCGCCTGGGTGCCGGACACCACCTTGGGCTTGACGTTGAAGGTCTTGAGCCAGAGGCCAAAGTGGGGGCGGACGCGGAGAAAGGCCTCACACACGACGATAAACGCCGAGATATTGAGAATAAAGTTCGGGGCCAGATCGTGGAAGTCCAGGCCGTAGTAGAACATGAGCCCCTGGACAAAAGGGTGAAGTGGAAAGCCCAGTCCGCGGAGGAAATGGGGAAGAAAAACTACCCTCTCCTGGGGCCTTGGGGTAGGAAGAAGCTGCCCCTCCTCAGGACGCCGATGCGGGATGTCCTTGGACAAGTATCCGGCTTTCCTTAACTTTTTTACTTGAGCCTCCGTGATGGAGGAAACCATCCACTTGCCTCCCGCTCCGGACATTGTTGGAGAAGGTTGAGGAAGGAAGAGCGGACTTGGGCGCTGGAGCTTGAGTGCGCGAGAGATGGATCGGCAGAGGAGGAAGAAGGTGTAAGTTAAAAAGGTGAATCCTTATCCCTTTTATAAGCGGGTGCGGTTAGGCGTCCCCACCTACCTAATAAAACTCACTTGCCTCCCAAGCGCCGTGGTAAATGGCGCGGTTGGGTTACCCACGTCCGTATTAATGAGAATCCCGTTGAAAGGGGCACACGATCTCTGCTTTGACAAGACGTGCCAAGGAAACCGCCTTGCTAGACACGCTGAGGTGGAACAATGAAAGCAATTTATATAGAAGGCTTGGTCGCAGTGTTATGACGCACTGCGGAATACGTCAGCAGATTTGATTTGTGTTAATATTATTCTCTATATGGCAATATGTGGAAACTTATTTTGCAGAGCCGGACACTATTTTTGGTGTTTATGACATTCTTGAAGAACTTGGAGGAGGAACCCGCCTTGCAATGCCGAACACAATCTACGCGCCGGACTCATCGTCATTGAAGCCTGGTTCAGGGGCTACTGAGGGAGTCCTGGATTAGGGCGTGTTCGGATAGCCGTACTATACCTTCAGCCGGACTCCAGGACTATGAAGATACAAGATTGAAGACTTCGTCCCGTGTCCGGAAGGATCTTTTCTTGGCGTGGAAGGCAAGCTAGGCGTGTGGATATTCAAGATCTCCTACCATTGTAACCGACTCTGTGTAACCCTAACCCTATCCGGTGTCTATATAAACCGGAGGGTTGTAGTCCGTAGGACAACCATCATCATACACAATCATACCATAGGCTAGCTTCTAGGGTTTAGCCTCCTTGATCTCGTGGTAGATCCACTCTTGTACTACCCATATCATCAATATTAATCTAGCAGGAGTAGGGTTTTACCTCCATCGAGAGGGCCCGAACCTGGGTAAAATAAAGTGTCCCTTGTCTCCTGTTACCATTCGACCTTGACGCACAGTTCGGGACCCCCTACCCGAGATCCGCCGGTTTTGACACCGACAGCGTCCGTGGGCTTTATCGCCGAATTAGCGGTTTGCCTCAGAAGGCTGCTTTGTACTTCTGCTGCGAGGGCCGCAGTGTGCTCCTCCGTACGGAGCGAGCACTCTGTGTTTCCATTAACTGTTATAACCCCGCGAGGTCCTGGCATTTTGAGCTTGAGGTATGCATAATGCGGTATCGCATTGAATCTGGCAAATGCGGTTCATCCGAGCAGTGCATGATAGCCACTGCAGAAGGGGACGATATCGAAGATTAACTCCTTGCTTCAGAAGTTGTCCAGAGATCCGAAGACCACTTCCAGTGTGATTGAGCCCGTGCAACAGGCCTCTATACCTGGTATGGCGCCTTTAAAGGTGGTTTTTGTGGGTTTGATCCTCGAGGGGTCGATACCCATTTTGCGCACTGTATCCTGATAGAGTAGGTTCAGGCTGCTGCCATCGTCCATAAGGACTCGAGTGAGGTGATATCCGTCAATGATGGGGTCAAGGACCAATGCGACAGAACCGCCATGACGGATACTGGTAGGGTGGTCCCTGCGATCGAAAGTGATCGGACAAGAAGACCATGGGTTGAAATTTGGGGTGACTGGCTCCATCAAATAGACGTCCCTTAGTGCACGCTTTTGTTCCCTCTTGGGAATATGGGTTGCGTATATCATGTTCACCGTTTTCACTTGGGGAGGAAATTTCTTCTGTCCTCCTGTGTTCGGCGGCCGGGGCTCCTCCTCGTCATCGCTCTGCAGCCCCTTTTCCTTGTTTTCGACATTCAACTTGCGGGCCTGTTTGAACACCCAGCATTCTCTGTTGGTGTGGTTGGCTGGTTTATCGGGGGTGCCGTGAATTGACAAGAGCGATCGAGTATGTGGTCCAAACTGGACGGGCCCGGATTGCTTCTTTTGAACGCCTTTTTCCGCTGACCGGACTTAGATCCACTGAATCCGGCATTGACTGTCGTGTCTTTGGCGTTGTTGCCGTTGTTGCGACGTGGCTTGTCGTTGCTATCTCTGGCATCTAAATTGCCAAGATTTCTTGATGTGTTGTTGCTGCGAGCCAGCCAGCTGTCCTCACCCGCACAAAAGCGGGTCATGAGTGTCATGAGGGCTTCCATGGACTTAGGCTTCTCTTGGTCGAGGTGTCGGGCGAGCCACTCATCGCGAATATTATGCTTAAATGCCGCTAAGGCCTCGGCATCCGGACAGTCGGCAATTTGGTTCTTTTTAGTTAGGAACCGAGTCCAGAATTTCCTGGCTGACTCCCCGGGCTGTTGGGTTATGTGACTCAAGTCATTAGCATCCGGTGGTCGCACATAAGTGCCCTGGAAGTTGTCAAGGAATGCCACTTCCAAGTTCTCCCAACTGCCAATGGAGTTTGCCTGCAGGCTATTCAGCCAATTCCGAGCCGGTCCTTTGAGTTTTAGTGGGAGGTACTTGATGGCATGTAGATCGTCACCGCGAGCATGTGGATGTGGAGGAGGAAATCTTCAATCCATACCGCGGGGTCTGTTGTACCATCATATGATTCAATTTTCATGGGTTTAAACCCTTCTAGGAATTCGTGGTCCATTACTTTGTCAATGAAGCATAGGGGGTGTGCGGCGCCTCTGTGATGGGCTATATCGGCCCGGCCGGATTTGCTTTTAGTATATCTGGCGTGACGGTTATCGTCACGCGTTGGGGCGCGCCCCCATGATCCGTAGATCGATCTTGTATGAACTGCTTTGTTTTCCAATACATCTCGCAGGTCCTGCGCTGGTAGTGTAGGTTTTAATGCTTCCTCCTCGAGTTGGGGTAGCAACCTGCGCTTTGGGTAACTTTTGGTTGGGTGCTCGAGTTCGTATTCCTCAGCTGCCAGGACTTCGGTCCATCTATCCGCTAGCAGATTTTGATCAGTGTGAAGTTGCCGCTACTTTTTCTTCAGGCTTTTTGCTGTGGCTATAAGCCGGCGCTTGAAGCGCTCCTACTCGATGGGATCCTCAGGCACGATGAATTCTTCGTCGCCGAGGCGATGAATTCTTCGTCGCCGAGGCTCACCTCGTCTTCGGAGAGGGGCATGTAATTGTCATCCTATGATTCTCCGTCTGTCGCCTGTTCCTTAGGGCTAGCTTGCCCATCCTCCCGCTCGAAGCCTGGCTGGGGGGGGGGTGTCTTCGTCTTCGGCACTATCCGCAGCGTTATTATCTCTTGTGGCAGTATCGCTGCATTTGCTATGGCAGGGCTTAGAGCGGCGCCGATGAGGCCGGTGCTTAGATTGCTTCTCGGGGGGATTATCCTTTGTTGCCTTATTGCCATCGCTTTCTTTGGGGGTGTCCACCATATATATCATCTGATGAGGTGGTTGTCCAGCGCCTTGTGGGCAGTGGTTCCTGTTATTCTCCTGCATCGTCGTCCATACCGTCGATGTCTTCGGAGCCGAAATCAAGCATGTCGGATAGGTCGTCGATAGTGGCTATTAAGTGGGTGGTGGGGAACGAATTTCTTCGTCGTACGCTTCCCACTCAAGCCAGACATAGTTCGGCCAAGGGTCTCTTGACAAGGAGAGAGACCTCAATGAATTTAGCACGTCGCCCAAGGGCGAGTGCTGAAAGATATCCGCGGAGGTAAACTCCATGATCAGTGCCCAATCAGATTCGATAGGCATGGACGCTAGCGGTTCGGAGCCTGTGGCCGGGGACGAATCCAAGGGCCCGATGACCCAGGTCTCATAGGAGGTGAAATCAGTATTCGGCTCTACCGCCGCTGAGTGTTCGGCCTCCGTGGCGGGGTCCATCCACCTGTCCTCGGATGGCACGATCTGCTCCGGATTGAGGGCCGGAGTAGCCGCAGGTGTGGTTTCCCGAACACCGTCCGACGGCAGAGCTAAGTCATGCTCGTCGTGACTGTGCGGCGCACCTAACATGGGCTCGAATCCGTCGAAGATCAAGTCTCTGCGGATGCCGGCAGTATAGTTCAAGCTTCCAAACCTGATCTGATGGCTAGGGGCGTAGCTATCGATCTGCTCCAGATGGCCAAGCGAGTTGGCCCGTAGTATGAAGCCGTCGAATACAAAGATCTGTCCAGGGAGAAAAACCTCACCCCGGATCGCATCATTGCCGATGATCGAAGGAGCCATCAAGCCTTTATCGTGACGACACAGTGGAACTCTCAATGAAAGCATCAATGTCGGTGTCAAAACCGGCGGATCTCAGGTAGGGGGTCCCGAACTGTGCGTCTAAAGCTAATGGTAACAGGAGGCAGGGGACACAATGTTTACCCAGGTTCGGGCCCTCTTGATGGAGGTAATACCCTACTTCCTGCTTGATTGATCTTGATGATATGAGTATTACAAGAGTTGATCTACCACGAGATCGTAGAGGCTAAACCCGAGAAACTAGCCTATGATTATGATTGTTGTTATCCTACGGACTAAACCCTCCAGTTTATATAGACACCAGAGGGGGCTAGGGTTACACAGAGTCGGTTACAAGGGAGGAGATATACATATCCGAATTGCCAAGTGTCGGTGTCAAAACCGGCGGATCTTGGGTAGGGGGTCCCGAACTGTGCGTCTAAGGCGGATGGTAACAGGAGGCAAGGGACAAAATGTTTACCCAGGTTCGGGCCCTCACGATGGAGGTAATACCCTACTTCCTGCTTGATTGATCTTGATGATATGAGTAGTACAAGAGTTGATCTACCACGAGATCGTAGAGGCTAAACCCTAGAAGCTAGACTATGGTATGATTGTTGTTGTCCTACGGACTAAACCCTCCGGTTTATATAGACACCGGAGGGGGCTAGGGTTACACAAAGTCGGTTACAATGGGAGGAGATCTGCATATCCGTATTGCCAAGCTTGCCTTCCACGCCAAGGAGAGTCCCATCCGGACACGAGATGAAGTCTTCAATCTTGTATCTTCATAGTCCAACAATCCGGCCAAAGGATATAGTCCGGCTGTCCGGATACCCCCTAATCCAGGACTCCCTCAGTAGCCCCTGAACGAGGCTTCAATCACGATGAGTCCAGCGCGCAGATTGTCTTCGGCATTGCAAGGCGGGTTCTTCTCCAACTCCCGAATACCTGTTAAATAGTGTCCGACTTCTCATAAATATTTGCGCTTCTTGGCTTCCACGCCTAATAATGGCCATCTCCCACGTGTCAAACGAATGCGAGAAACCAGGGCATTTTTACATTTTCCACCCTAGCTATGTGAATAAACTGCCTATTAAAGAGGCGAGGATTCTAAGATCGAAATCACACCATCTTCCCTCAGCGAGCATTCATCGGAGCGCGCCTGAAAAAATCCATTCCAACATGGCTGGCCAGTGCAGCTCCTCCTCTCGCTCCCATAGCCCTAAGCCCGGAGATTGGATGAAGTGTTTCATCCCGCACAACCAATTAGTGAAGCTACAGACCCAGGGATTTCTCCCCCAGCGTACATGGTCCCTGATCGAGCCAGGCTCGCCACCTATAATGGTGGAGGGCAAGCGGAGAGCTTTCCCGATCCCTCAAAGGGGGAGCGGGTATGCCTTGTTCCTTATTTATTAAGGGGACTCGGATTTCCAATCCATCTGTTCCTATGAGGGCTCCTGGAGTTTTACGGCCTCCAATTGCATAATCTCACCCCTGCCTCCATATTACACATCGCTGGTTATGTGGCCCTTTGCGAGCTCTTTCTGGGCTGCGAAGCTCATTTCGCGCTGTGGAAGAGGCTATTCTGCCTTGTGCCCCATACCCAGAGAGGCTCAATATATCAAGTGGGCGGGGCCGAAATATGGCGCATCGCCGGGACCGGATACCTATCCGGTACCCCAAAGAAGACGTCCGAAGACTGGCCTTCAGAGTGGTTCTATATGGAGGACGTCCCTCTCCCGGATCCTATTCGGATTGTCCTTCCTGAGTTTGATAATGCTCCTTTGAAGAAGCGCCTAAGTTGGCGACCAAGGAGCCCTCAGGAGGAAGATGATAGAGACGTTTCTTACCTGATGGGTCGGATAAAGGTGTTGGCCCTATCAGGACTGACTACAACCGAGGTTATGTCAATATGCATTATGCGGGGGGTGCAACCGCTTCAATATCGAGGACACCCTATGTGGGACTTTCACGGGGAAGATGATGCCACCCGCTGCGGCCGTAAGGGGCCGGACTCAGTTGCCGCTCTGGCAAAAATTATGTCCGGTCTGTACAAGGGAGAGGAAGAGGAGTTCCTCCGCATCAAGCCACGGGACAGATTCTCCATGTACAATCCTCCGAGCTGGGTAAGCTGCCACTTTTTGTACCCATCCTTTCCGCATTTTTTGCAATAAATATTTTATCTTGCCATTCCATCGCAGGAGCTGCGTAAGGCTGTAGGGGAGATCAGTAGCCCACCTCCACAACCAGAGGATCCTGAACGGTCCCTCGATCCCGGCCTTAAAGAAGATCCGGACATATTTGTGGAGCTGATTGACAAAATATTCTATCAATTAAGCTGCGATGACGCCATGGTGGCTATTATAGCCGGCTATCCCGGACTACTCCCTGCTTCGCGGGTAAGTGAGACCAGAGTCCCAACCTTCGAGAAGTGTCCCTTTGTACGCCCTTCACCTACCGTATCAGTGCGGTGTTTTACAGGGAAGGTCCTCGGGACACCATGCCGAGCCCGTGGTGAGTCGCCAACGAGGGGTGCCGAAGCCAGGCAGGCTGAAAAGGAAAGCGGTTCGGACTGAGACGCCGGCGCAGACGTATGATACAAAACCTCGCTCCATGGTTGTCGTCTTTAAAAACACAATAACACCCATGTTTCCTAGAAGGAAAAATGCTCGCCGGACTACATCCGAGGAAGTTGCCAATCACGCCTCCACTAGTCGGGCTCCAGGGCCAGACACAGAGGCGGGGCACGCGTCGGATGCTCCTCCTACAGAGGATGCGGATAAAATATCCGCTACAAATTCCGAAGTGGAGAGCGCCATGAATCACAGGCGTCGCCGGGCCGTACTCCGTGACGCTTGTTTCTCCGAAGAGGCGTTTGATGCCTTCAACTCGGGAGGCGCGTACATCCGTGTCGCTCAGAATGGTCTTGCCACAGCCATGGACCAGTATGTAAAGGATATCCGGGTAAGAAAATTTGATGATTATATATATTGGTAGCCCCTGAGACTTGAAACAGTTGGCACAACTGATTTAAGGATCATTATTGGTGCAGGTTCTCACAGAGAAGAATACCCAATTGTCTCAAGAGCTGGAAGAGTGCAAGACCCAGCTGCGGGCCGCAATTGCCGCATTGAAGGAGTCTGAGAAGGCCCCCTCTGGTAACACCTATTTTAAAGAATGATAGGTACCATATAGGATGCGGCATGCACGCAAATCTAACAATAAATATTGCAGATGACGCCGGAGTGAATCCGGATGAGCAACATGCCATACGGCAGCTAATGGCTGGCGAGCGCGTGCTTACAAAAGTTAGGCAGGAGAAAAACGATCTCCAAGATGCCAACACCCAGCTAAGCATGGAACTAAAGGATGTTCGCGCCCAGCTATCGGACTCCTGAAGGAGAATAAGCGGCTTCGACACGACATTTTCAGTAAGTGCTTCAACGAACTTTAAAAAGAGTTCGGCGAAGAAGCCAGCAAACAGAGTTATGTCTGTAGGTATGCTGACGGGTCATCCCGCGGATGAGATGCCCGGGTCTGCGGGTGAGCTTCTACCAGAGCTCTCACAACTGCACGAACAAGTTCGGCAGGTGATGCAAGGTATTACCCAGGCCTTGTGGCCATCCGTCTCCCTGCCCGAAGGCCTTGGAGAGCTTGCGGAGAAGCTCAAGGGAGCGCGGCGGCGCTTCCGATTATGGAAGGTATTGGCCTGCCGTCAAGGTGCCAGGGAAGCCTGGGCCATGGTGAAGACGCGGTATACCAAGGCTGACCCAAACCAGATGGCCGAGGTCGGACCTGTGGGGCCCGATGGGAAAGAAATCCTTGTCAGTTTGGTGTATCACCAAGTAGAGTTAGCCGCAAAGTATTCCCAAGAGGATTGTTTTTTTTTGACTGGTTCCCAAGAGGATTGTAGGCTAGGCAGCCTATTGGATGGTATAGAAGAAGAATTTAGTCAATCTAAGTGAATGTGTAATTTAAATGACATGTAGAATGTCGCTAGCCGGATTGTAATTCATTTGTCATGGCGGACCCTTTCGCTTCGACCTCGGGACCCAATAGTTCGGAGTGTATCCGAATACCCGCTCAGTTATGTAAAAAACCGGGGTATGCGTGGAAACCAGGCGTAGGGGTCATAAGTGCTTGAACAGACAAGTACCCAACTAGTTATGTTATATTACATGGATAGTAAGAAACATCTTCCAGGGAGAACAGTTCCGTTAAGGGTTCCTTTCCCTGGGTATGCATGCCCTAATGTGCATGTCCGGACTACGAAAAGAGACGCAGGCAAAAACATCTGGGGGCGTGTATCAAAAATAAATAAAAGTCATCTTTTGTTCACCGACCGAATATTCCCTTAAGAACGCTAGCTTTCGGCTTCACCCAGTCTAAGGTACACATCCGGCTGACCCGGCAGTAACAATCGCAGAGGTGCTCCCCTTATGCCCTAGCCGAATTAACGGGAACATAGGGCATAAATACAAGAGCCAGGCAACCCAGCTTGGCCAAAACTTAAGTCATATTGATGCATATAATGGCGAAAAAAGGTACATGCGGAAGAATAACACATCTGCGGGGCATGAGGCCCAATAAATAATTCAGCTTCTGTGTAAGCCCCCAGGTATCCTGAGCGCGACTAGCGTGTCAGAGTTGTGTAATCAAGACACATTTTAGCCTACTAAGACCTTGAAAGAAAAAAGGGAAGAAAGAAAGAAAGAGAAGATAGATAACGAGTATATAAAAAATTGACAGAGGTAAGGAGACGAATGCAGAGTCCGGCACTAGGCGTAGAATCTTTGGAGTCTGGCTGCGTTCCATGGATTTGGCTCGAGTCGATTGTCCGATGCATCCCGCAGACGGTATGTTCCACCAGTCAGAACTTGGTCGATAACGAAGGGACCTTCCCATTTGGTCTTGAGCTTGTCCTTTTTCTTCTCTGGTAGGCGTAGAACGACTTCGCCAACATTATAAGTTTTGGCCCATACTTCTCTGCTTTGGTATCTTCTAGCATGTTGCTGATAGAATGCAGAACGGGCTTTTGCCACGTCATGCTCCTCCTCAAGGGCATACAAACTGTCCTACCGATCGAGCTCGGCCTCTCTTTCTTCATACATGCACACTCGAGGTGAGTCATGAATTACGTCGCAGGGCAGAACCGCCTCTGCGCCGTACACCATAAAGAACGGTGTGCATCAGGTAGTGCGATTCGGCGTGGTCCGCAGCCCCCAGAGTATGGAGTCGAGCTCCTCTACCCAGTGCGTATTAGATTCCTTTAAGGACCGCACTAATCTGGGCTTGATGCCGCTCATGATAAGACCATTTGCTCGCTCGACTTGACCGTTAGTTTGTGGGTGATAGACAGAAGCATCATCGATGATGAGGACATCAATACCATTGTTACACCCACAGCCCATACTGTTACATATACTAGACCAATTACTAGGGCTCGCGCACGCCAATTAAATTACCAAGTACTTTCGTTTCTTGGTAATGATTCCAATGTTCATGAGAATATGATACTGCCTAAATTTGATACATTTGTTTTGCTTACAAATGAAGGGCCTAGCTTGGAGAAGGATGAACATTGGAGCAAGAACACGCATGGAGTTGATGGCATGCGCAAGGGGATCAAGAACGGAGTTACAAGTGATGATTTCAGGACTTTGAAGCCACCATAAGGAGTGCATGAAGCCTTGGACGAAATATACAAGATGCCACTTCATAATATTCGTCCATAGGCTATTCTAGGTGTTGCGTCACCTTATTATTGGGCCAGGCCCATGTAATTTCTAAATACTTAAGTATAGGCTATTTTTAGAGTCCGTATGTGTGGGGAAACAAGAGTTAGGGTTGGTTTCGGACCCACCCTCAAGAGCCACGAAATTCCTCCTCTTCCTCCATATATACAGCCCTTAGGGCGTCGTTTAGACTTTGGGTTTTGTTTAGATCAAAAGTTCGCCATAGCTGCAACTTCGCGTACTTCGTTTGTGTTCAACGACCAGACCAAGGCGTCACAGAACCCCACCTTCATTAATAAAGCTTTCCTCTTATATTCGCAATATCCAGATTGCAATCTTAGTTTCTTGCTTGTTCTTCGTTTGCTCGCAGGAAACAGGCCCTCGTGGTCAGGTTGATCGTGCTCCGGCATGGTCAATAACCCTCGGAAGTTGGTTTAGCGATTGCTAAGGCGCGACGTCTCGCACGTTCGTAGTCGGATCGTCAAGGTCGACTCCCACAGAAACGATAGCCACCATCTCATCGAAACATCAGGACACCTTTGCCTCTATCAAATGGTATCAGATTTCCAGGTTGCTTGGTGAGATTTTATAGTTTTTCGTAGATTAGATCGAGTCTGTTCTTCATACCTATAGTCCACAAAAAAGCCACAAAAAATTAGGGTTAGTTCATCATATCCGAACCAATCTGAGCCTTTGCATAATATTTTTAGGGTTTTTGCTTTGTTGAATTTGTGGTTGCATCGTCGTGTCAAGTTGCTGGTCTTAGAGTCTAGTCTTTTAGAGTTTCGAGTTCTGGTCATAAGTTGTCACGCCGCCCCCGCACCATCATCATCACCTTGCCATCTACCACCACTGCTTATCCGTCACCGCTCTGAATCAGTATCCATATACCACCACCAATCCGTATCCATATACCACCACCGATCCGTATCCATATACCACCACCAATCCGTATCCATATACCACCACCGCTACCATATACCACCACCGCTGCCATATCTTACCATCATATATCCACCACCAATCCGAGTTCTTTTCATATTAGGTTTGTTTTCCAGATCCATCTAGTTTTTGTTTTGTGTTTCCTTGCGTGAGTAGGTCTCGGAAAAAAAAAGAGTCTGGAGACCCCCGGGCAGTTTTTAGGCCAAAATTTCGGCGACCAAAAATATTTTTTCCCTATCCTGTTTTTAGGCTTTTCTGAGTCTTTTGAGCCACGTACCATCATAGTGATTTTTTGTTGCACTTTTCCGTCGTTGCTGCCCTGATTTCCGAAAAAAAAAGTCAAAAAAAATTCCGTGCCCATCCTGTCAGTTTGACCTAGGAAGAGTTTTGAGACACTCGCCATTATAGTGAATTTTTGCAAAAAAAAAGAGGAGGACAAAAAAAAGAGCACAAAAAAAATAGAGCGAAAAATAAATTCCAGAGTGTGATTTTCCCTTGTTTACGTGCAGCGTCATGATTTTGTTAGTGTTCTAGGCTCGCGTCTCTAGCACGGTCTAGCCTAGGACCAGCACAGTACCATCGTTGAGCGTTATTCAACTTTGCATCTCTGAATTGATTATTGCTGACCCTTTTTGCTAACATACTATAAGCCTTCCCAGCTCCACATACATCTACGTCGTGCGTTTGACTCTCCCTGGCAATCGCTCTACCCAAGCTTTTGAGAGTTTTGACTACAACGGTTGCCGATCACCGCCTGCTGCTGGGTAAGAACTGGTAAGAATTTGAGATTTGCTTGACGGATTTGTGACAGCCACCACCACCTCTTGACAGTAGTCTATTGGATCATATTCTTGTGTGTTTCTATTGCTTCTAACCATGCCAGGATCACAAGCCGACGAGACTGACTGGGAGAACTTGACGAACAAGGAGCTTCATGATAAGTTTCAGCAAATGATGAGTGGACAGGTGCAAGATGTGCTAAACAGATTTGAAGAGGCCATGGAGAAGATAGATGGCATTGAGAAGACGTTCGAAACAAAGCTCGATAACAAGTTTAATGAATTGCTCGCACATCTTCCACCACCACCACCGGCTGCACCTAATGCACCTCTACAACAACAACAACGACGACTACCTCCACGTCGGGAAACAGCCCTCCGCCGAGCGAGCCGTGTCGCTCTTCAGCCTGGCCAAACTGCTGGTGCTGCTGTTGATACTTCTGTGGCTCCTGCTGCTGATGTGGAGGAGGATGATTATGTGGGAGATTACGAGGATGAGGTTGATGAAAATCAGAACTACTTGCAACCACCAGCACCACATCCACCAGGTCGTCCACATGCAAATAATGGTATTGTCAGGGCTCCCCCTCAGGTACGAGATCATGAGCATCTCCCTAAACTGAAATTGAATATTCCACCATTTGAGGGTAGATATGTTCCTGATATATATCTTACTTGGGAGTTAGAAACTGAACAACGATTTACATGTTTACAATATCCTGAGGAGAGACGTGTTCTTGCTGTTGTTTGTGCTTTCACTAGCTTTGCATGTGTTTGGTGGTCTGAACATTGTCGATTATATCATATTCCAGCTACTTGGGCTGCTTTGAAAACTGCTATGCGTACTCGTTGGGTTCCACCATATCATCAACGTGAATTACTTCAAAATTGCTTTGAAAATTGGGCTGCTGTTTGTGCTTTGAAAATTGCTTTGAAAACTGCTATGCACTTAAGACAAGGAAAAAAATTCAGTAGAAGAATATTATCAGGAATTACAAACTGGCTTGATTAGATGTGGTATTGTTGAGGAGAATGAAGCTATGCTTGCACATTTTCTTGGTGGATTAAATAGAGGGATTCAGACCATTCTAGACTACAAGGATTATAATAATATCACTTGATTATTCCATCTTGCTTGTAAAGCTGAACGTGAAGTGCAGGATCGACAGGCATTGGCGCGGACTAAATTTTCTCCAGGTCGACCTTCATCATGGACACCACGTGCATCATGTACTTCCACACGTTCTACTACACCGGCACCTCCGTCGGCTGCCACCTCCAACCGTGATACAAGAAAGCAGGCACAACCACCACTATCTGCCAAGAGCACACCTGTTGGGCCTACACAGAGCTCTTCTTCTTCCATGGCGTCCACAAGGCACACAAGTGATATTATTTGTCGTCGTTGTAAGGGAAGAGGACATTTTGCGAGGGAATGTCAATCTCAGTGTGTGATGATTGCTACTGAGGATGGTGGGTATGAGTCCGCTAGTGACTATGATGAAGAGACTTTGGCTCTTATTAAACATGAAGAACACGGTGGAGATGATTCTGATCATGAGACGCAATACATGGCTGCTGAAGATGCTGACAGGTATGAATGTTTAGTTGCTCAACGTGTTTTGAGTGTGCAGGTTACACAAGCTGAGCAAAATCAGAGGCATAATTTGTTCCATACAAAGGGAGTTGTGAAGGAACGTTCTATTCGCGTCATCATAGATGGAGGGAGCTGCAACAACTTGGCTAGCATGGATATGGTGGATAAGCTTTCTCTCACCACAAGACCACATCCACATCCTTACTACATCCAATGGTTCAACAACAGCGGCAAGGTTAAGGTAACACGTACTGTTCGTGTGCATTTTAGTATCTCTACATATGCTGATTATGTTGATTGTGATGTTGTACCTATGCAAGCATGTTCCTTATTACTTGGTAGACCATGGCAATTTGATAAAAATTATGTACACCATGGTAGAAACAATCAGTATACTCTTGTTCATAAGGATAAAAATATTACTTTGCTTCCTATGACTCCTGATTCCATTTTGGAAGATGATATTAATAGAGCTAATAAAGCAAAACAGGAGAAAAATAAGAGTGAAAATCAGATTGTGGCAAAAGAATTTGAGCAACAAATGAAGCCTAATAATAAACCATCTAATGTTGCTTCTGAGATTAAACTAAAAAGTGCATGTTTACTTGCCACCAAATCTGATATTGATGAGCTAGATTCTAGCAAATCTGTTTGCTATGCTTTTGTGTGCAAAGAGACATTATTTTCATTCGAGGACGTGCCTTCCTCTTTGCCCCTGCTGTCACTAACATTTTGCAGGAGTTCGCAGACGTCTTCCCACAAGACGTACCACCGGGATTACCACCTATTCGAGGGATTGAGCATCAAATTGACTTAATTCCCGGTGCATCGCTACCCAACCGTGCACCATATCGTACCAATCCAGAGGAGACAAAGGAGATTATGCGTCAAGTACAGGAGCTGCTCGACAAAGGTTATATACGTGAATCTCTTAGTCCTTGTGCTGTTCCTATTATACTAGTGCCTAAAAAGGATGGTACATCGCGTATGTGTGTTCATTGTAGAGGCATTAATAATATTACTATTCGTTATCGTCATCCTATTCCTAGGCTAGATGATATGCTTGATGAATTGAGTGGCTCTACAATATTCTCCAAAGTTGATTTGCATAGTGGATACCATCAAATTCGTATGAAATTGGGAGATGAATGGAAAACAGCATTTAAAACTAAGTTTGGTTTATATGAGTGGTTAGTCATGCCTTTTGGGTTAACTAATGCACCTAGTACTTTCATGAGACTAATGAACGAAGTTTTACGTGCTTTCATTGGACGATTTGTGGTAGTCCATTTTGATGATATACTGATCTATAGCAAATCTTTGGAAGAACATTTGGAACATTTACGTGTTGTTTTTAATGCTCTACGTGATGCACGTTTGTTTGGTAACCTTGGGAAGTGCACCTTTTGCACCGACCGAGTATCTTTTCTTGGCTATGTTGTTACTCCACAGGGAATTGAAGTTGATAAAGCCAAGATTGAAGCTATTGAGAGTTGGTCGCAGCCCAAAACGGTCACGCAAGTGCGGAGTTTTCTTGGACTCGCTGGTTTCTACAGGCGTTTTGTGAGAGATTTTAGCACCATTGCTGCACCTCTCAACGAGCTTACAAAGAAGGATGTGCCTTTTGTTTGGGGTACCGCACAGGAAGAAGCCTTCACGGTATTGAAAGATAAGTTGACACATGCTCCTTTACTCCAACTTCCTGATTTTAATAAGACTTTTGAGCTTGAATGTGATGCTAGTGGAATTGGATTAGGAGGTGTGTTATTACAAGATGGCAAACCTGTTGCATACTTTTCTAAAAAATTGAGTGGGCCTAGTCTGAACTATTCTACTTATGATAAAGAACTATATGCTCTTGTTCGGACTTTAGAAACATGGCAACATTATTTATGGCCCAAAGAATTTGTTATACATTCTGATCATGAATCTTTGAAACACATTAAAAGTCAAGCAAAACTGAACCGTAGACATGCTAAATGGGTTGAATTCATTGAGACTTTCCCTTATGTCATTAAACACAAGAAGGGTAAAGAAAATGTTATTGCTGATGCATTGTCTCGTCGTTATACTATGCTTTCACAACTTGATTTTAAAATATTTGGTTTGGAGACCATCAAAGATCAATATGTGCATGATGCTGAATTTAAAGATGTATTGCAGAATTGTAAACAAGGTAGAACATGGAACAAGTTCGTCGTTAACGATGGATTTGTGTTTCGTGCTAACAAGCTATGCATTCCAGCTAGCTCAGTTCGTCTTTTGTTGTTGCAGGAGGCGCATGGAGGAGGACTAATGGGACACTTTGGCGTGAAGAAGACGGAGGACATACTTGCTACACATTTCTTTTGGCCAAAGATGAGACGGGATGTTGAGCGTTTTGTTGCTCGCTGCACTACATGTCAAAAAGCCAAGTCACGACTCAATCCTCATGGTTTATATATGCCTTTGCCTGTACCTAGTGTTCCTTGGGAGGATATATCTATGGACTTTGTTTTAGGTTTACCTCGAACAAAGAAGGGGAGGGATAGCATACTTGTTGTCGTGGATAGATTCTCGAAAATGGCACACTTTATACCATGTCATAAAAGCGATGATGCTGTTAATGTTGCTGATTTGTTCTTTCGTGAAATTAAACGCTTTCATGGTGTGCCAAATACTATTGTTTCAGATCGTGATACTAAATTTCTTAGCCACTTTTGGAGATGTTTATGGGCTAAGTTGGGGACTAAACTGCTTTTTAGTACTACTTGTCACCCCCAAACTGATGGACAAACTGAAGTAGTCAATAGAACATTGTCTACTATGCTTAGGGCTGTTTTGAAGAATAATAAGAAAATGTGGGAAGAATGCTTGCCTCATATTGAATTTGCTTATAATCGTTCATTGCATTCTACTACTAAGATGTGCCCTTTTGAAATTGTGTATGGTTTCCTACCTCGTGCACCTATTGATTTTTCGCCTCTTCCATCTTCGGAGAAGGTTAATTTTGATGCTAAAGAACATTCTGAATTGATTTTAAAATGCATGAGTTAACTAAGGAAAACATTGAGCGTATGAATGATAAATATAAACTTGCTGGAGATAAGGGTAGAAAACATGTTGTGTTTGCACCTGGAGATCTTGTTTGGTTACATTTGCGTAAAGATAGATTTCCTAATTTGCGCAAATCAAAGCTAATGCCACGTGCTGATGGTCCTTTTAAGGTGTTAGAGAAAATAAATGATAATGCATATAAACTTGAGCTACCTGCAGATTTTGGGGTTAGTCCCACTTTTAACATTGCAGATTTGAAGCCTTATTTGGGTGAGGAAGATGAGCTTCCGTCGAGGACGACTTCATTTCAAGAAGGGGAGGATGATGAGGACATCAATACCATTGTTACACCCACAGCCCCTACTGTTACATATACTGGACCAATTACTAGAGCTCGCGCACGCCAATTAAATTACCAGGTACTTTCGTTTCTTGGTAATGATTCTAATGTTCATGAGAATATGATGATGCCTAAATTGGATACATTTGTTTTGCTTACAAATGAAGGGCCTAGCTTGGAGAAGGATGAACATTGGAGCAAGAACACGCATGGAGTTGATGGCATGTGCAAGGGGATCAAGAATGGAGTTACAAGTGATGATTTCAGGACTTTGAAGCCACCATAAGGACTGCATGAAGCCTTGGACGAAATATACAAGATGCCACTTCATAATATTCGTCCATAGGCTATTCTAGGTGCTGCGTCACCTTATTATTGGGCCAGGCCCATGTAATTTTGAAATACTTAAGTATAGGCTATTTTTAGAGTCCGTATGTGTGGGGAAACAAGAGTTAGGGTTGATTTCGGACCCCACCCTCAAGGGCCACGAAATTCCCTCCTCTTCCTCCATATATACAGCCCTTAGGGCGTCGTGTAGACTTTGGGTTTTGTTTAGATCAAAAGTTCGCCATAGCTACAACTTCGCGTACTTCGTTTGTGTTCAACGACCAGACCAAGGCGTCACAGAACCCCCCTTCATTAGTAAAGCTTTCCTCTTATATTCGCAATATCCAGATTGCAATCTTAGTTTCTTGCTTGTTCTTCGTTTGCTCGCAGGAAACAGGCCCTCGTGGTCAGGTTGATCGTGCTCCGGCGTGGTCAATAACCCCGGAAGTTGGTTTAGCGATTGCTAAGGCGCGACGTCTCGCACGTTCGTAGTCGGATCGTCAAGGTCGACTCCCACAGAAACGATAGCCACCATCTCATCGAAACATCGGGACACCTTTGCCTCTATCAATCGAGCTTGATGCCCATGTTGCTGCACCATAGTTTTACCTCGTCGGCAGTGAAGTTCGTGCCGTTGTCAGTGATGATGTTGTGGGGGACGCCATAACGGTGTACAACCTCAGATATGAAGTCTATCACCGGTCCGGATTCGGCCGTTTTAACAGGTTTGGCTTCTATCCATTTGGTGAATTTATCCACCATGGCCAGTAAGTATTTTTTCTTATGGGTTCCCCCTTTAAGGGGTCCAACCATGTCAAGCCCCCAGACCGCAAAAGGCCAGGTAATGGGGATTGTTTGTAGGGCGACGGGCGGCATATGGCTTTGGTTTGCAAAAAGCTGGCAACCAACGCAGCGTTGGACCAAGTCCTGCGCATCCGCCCGGGCCGTCGGCCAATAGAATCCTGTACGGAAGGCCTTACTTACAAGGGCCCGGGCTGCGGCGTGGTGGCCGCCGAGTCCGGCATGGATTTCTTCCAGAAGCTTCCGCCCTTCCTCTTCGGAGATGCACCTTTGAAGGACTCCGGTGGTGCTTTTCTTATAAAGCTCTCCCTCGTGGACCTTGTAGGCTTTAGATCACCGCACAATGCAGCGTGCCTCATTTTGGTCCTCGGGAAGTTCCTGCCTAATTAGGTAGGTCAGGAATGGTTCGGTCCATGGGGCGATGACGGCCATTATTACATGGGCTGAAGGCGTTATTTCGGTGGCGGAGCCTCCGATTATGTCAGAGTGCTCGGTATCTGGCATTGTGGCCGGGTCCGGACTATTGTTGCCGGTATCCCCTTCCCATACCACGGACGGCTTGAACAGTCTTTCCAAGAAGATGTTGGGTGGGACCATATCGCGCTTAGCGCTGATACGGGCGAGGATATCCGCCGCTTGATTATTTTCTCGAGCCACATGGTGGAATTCGAGCCCCTCTAACCGAGCTGACATTTTGAGGATGGCGTTGCAATAAGCAGCCATTTTTGGATCTTTGGCATCAAAGTCTCCATTTATTTGGGATATAGCGAGGTTCGAGTCCCCGCACACCTCCAGGCGTCGAATGCCCATGGAGACTGCCATCCGGAGACCGTGTAACAGGGCCTCGTATTCGGCTGCATTGTTGGAGTCTGTGTATAGTATTTGGAGTACATATTGGACTGTATCTCCGGTAGGGGACATCAGAACAACGCCAGCCCCCAGACCAGCCAACATTCTAGAGCCGTCGAAGTGCATAATCCAATTGGAGTATGCGTCGTACTCTTTAGGGAGTTCGGCTTCTGTCTATTCGGCGACAAAATCGGCCAATACCTGCGACTTGATGGCTCGCCGTGGTTTATATGTTATGTTGAACGGGAGGAGCTCAATGGCCCATTTGGCAATCCGGCCCGTGGCGTCACGGTTGTTTATTATATCATTCAGTGGCACTTCCAAGGCTACTGTAATTGAGCACTCTTGAAAGTAGTGTCGTAGTTTCCGAGATGCCATGAATACCGCATATGCTATCTTTTGATAATGCGGGTACCGTGATTTGCATGGAGTGAGGACAGTGGATACATAGTATACCGGCTTTGAAGGGGAAATTTGTGTCCATCCTTTCTCGTTCGACGACCAGCACTGTGCTTACAACTTGATGAGTTGTCGCTATGTATAGCAGCATTGGTTCGCCGATGCTTGGCGCGGCCAGGATTGGGTTGGTGGCTAGGATGGCCTTTATGTCTTCTAGTCCGGCCATGGCCGCGTCCGTCCACTCGAAGTGTTCGGTGCGCCGAAGGAGGCGATAAAGCGGTAATGCCTTTTCTCCTAAGCAGGAGATAAAGCGGCTTAGGACCGCCACGCATCCAGTTAATTTCTGGACTTGCTTGAGGTCAGTTCGGATGGCCAACTGTGACAAGGCTCGGATTTTAGCCAGATTTGCTTCAATTCCTCTACTGGAGATGATAAAACCCAGGAGCTTTCCGGCGGGTACGCCAAAGACGCATTTTTCCGAGTTGAGCTTAATGTCGTATGTTTGGAGATTGTCGAACATGAGCCTCAAGTCGTTTATTAAGGAGTCGACGTGTTTGGTTTTAACGACCACATCGTCAACATATGCCTCCACTGTTTTGCCGATCTGCTTTTCCAGACATGTTTGAATCATGTGCTGATACATTGCACCGGCGTTTTTAAGTCCGAAAGGCATTGTATTGAAACAGAAGGGGCCGTACGGCATGATGAATGCCGTTGCGGCTTGGTCGGCTCCACCATTTTTATTTGGTGGTAGCCGGAGTATGTGTCGAGGAAGCACAATGAGTCGTGTCTTGCGGTAGCATCGATAATTTGATCGATGTGGGGGAGGGGGAAGGGATCCTTTGGGCAAGCCTTGTTGAGGTCCTTGAAATCGACGCGTAGGCGCCAGGATTTGTCCTTCTTTGGTACCATCACCAAGTTTGCTAGCCAGTCTGGGTGTTTTATTTCTCTGATGAATCCGGCCTCCAATAACTTGGCTAGTTCCACTCCCATAGCTTGTCTCTTAGGTTCAGAGAAGCGCCGAAGAGTCTGTTTGACCGGCTTGAATCCTTTTAAAATGTTAAGGCTATGCTCGGCCAACCTGCGTGGGATTCCTGGCATATCTGAAGGATGCCAGGCTAATATGTCCCAATTCTCACGCAGGAACTCCCGTAGTGCAGCGTCCATGGCGGGGTTTAACTATACCCCAATGGAGACTGTTTTTGTGGGGTCCGTTGGGTGGACTTGGAATTTGACTATCTCGTACGCTGGTTTGAAAGAGGTGGACTTGGATCTCTTGTCGAGTATCATGTCATCCCTGTCCACGGCGGAGCGTAGCGCAGTTAACTCCTCTGCCGCGAGGGCTTCGGATAATGCCTCGAGGGCCAGTGCAGCTGTTTTGTTTTCGGCGCGGAGCGCTATGTCCGGATCACTAGCTAGAGTGATGATTCCATTGGGCCCGGGCATTTTGAGCTTCAAGTACCCGTAATGGGGTATGGCTTGGAAGATCGTGAATGCCTCCCGCCCTAAAAGGGTGTGGTATCCGCTACTGAACGGGGCCACTTGGAATGTGATTTCTTCGGACCTATAATTCTTCGGCGTGCCGAATACCACATCTAGTGCAATTTTCCCAGCGCAACATGCTTCCAACTGGGGATGATTCATCTGAAGGTTGTGCTGCTTTGCTCAATGCGGTTCTTGTCTATTTCCATTTTTTGAAGAGTTTCCTCATAAATGTGGTTTAATCAGCTGCCGCCGTCCATGAGCACTTTAGTGAGCCGAAAACCGTCTACAATTGGACTAAGGACCAATGCGGCTGGTGCTCGGGTTGTTCGGAATTTAGGTTCGTCACAAGCATTGAAGGTGATGGCCGTGTCGCTCCATGGGTTTATTGTTGCCACCTGACAGATTTCGGCAAGGCTGCGGAGTGTTCGCTTGCGCCTATTATTTGAGGCGAATGTCTCGAAGACTGTTAATACCATATTGTAATCCATGGGATGGTGCTCTGCGGTATTTTGAATGAGGAGATTCCCATGGCTCTTGGCCACCTGCCGGAGTACCCAATAGGCTCTTAGGCTGTGTGTTGGTATGGTATCCGTTGTACTGTGAATTTTGCAGGGTCCATTAAGCCATCCCTCCAGTACGGTTCCACGCCCTGTCGTGGGCTTTTGCTTTTTGGTAATTGAATTGGGCGACTTATGAGGATGCACCCTTTTAATTCGGACTGGGTGTTTATTCAGCGCCGGATTATCCCAAAATTTTGTTTCAGTTTTCCAGGCACTTTCCATCGCACCGTACTTCCGTACTATGGCCGCCAAGTCAGCAAAGTCTGCTATGTCACGGCGACTTATGGCGTTAAGGATTCCCTTGTCCGTGCAATTATTGCAAAAGAATGAGACTGTGTCTTCCTTGCGACAGTCCTTGACCTTGTTCATTACAAGGAGGAATCTGGCCTAGTAGTGATGTACTGTTTCCTGGGGCTCTTGCCTGATGTGGGAAAGATCACTTGCATCTGGGTGGGTGGGTAGACTCGAGTATAAACCCTGACCCTATCTGTGACCCAGGGGCAGGGGAGTTTTCGATCTGGGAAGTTCGGGCTCCGGGGTGTTGCCCGATAGGTCTGGCCCACTGCCTGATTCTAGGTTCGAGGCTTGGGCGATGTTCTTATGTAAACGGGTATCCGGCTCGGAGAGCTCTGTAATCCGGACATAGTTTGTCCTCAATATAGAGGAAGAATTGCCGCATTGTTCCTCCACCACCGCTATCTGATGGGTGACCAGCGGAGAGTTAATCTCCCTTTGGTCGGGTTTAAGCCCAATCCGATCATAGTCCATAGGGATTCCCAAAGCGGCGATGCGATCCAAGAGCTCGTTTAGGGAAGAGAGCTCCATCGGATCCATCTGCTCCGCAAGATCCGAGCCGACGTGGAGGCTGTTTTCGATGACCCGAGAAGTCATCTTCGGTGTGGCAACCGAACGGGCGGTCATGACGAAACCGCCTAGCCGGAGAGTTTGGCCGACAGCCAGGGCTTCCCCCAGAGGTAACGCTGTCCTTGACAACGAGACGAGGCATCCTTTCTTATCGTGGCGTCACAGTGGAACTCTCAATGAAAGCACCAATGTCGGTGTCAAAACCGGCGGATCTCGGGTAGGGGGTCCCGAAATGTGCGTCTAAGGCAGATGATAACAGGAGGCAAGGGACACAATGTTTACCTTGGTTCGGGCCCTCACGATGGAGGTAATACCCTACTTCCTACTTGATTGATCTTGATGATATGAGTAGTACAAGAGTTGATCTACCACGAGATCTTAGAGGCTAAACCCTAGAAGCTAGCCTATGGTATGATTGTTGTTGTCCTACGGACTAAACCCTCCGGTTTATATAGACACCGGAGGGGGCTAGGGTTACACAAAGTCAGTTACATGGGAGGAAATCTACATATCTGTATTGCCAAGCTTGCCTTCCATGCCAAGGAGAGTCCCATCCGAACACGAGACGAAGTCTTCAATCTTGTATCTTCATAGTCCAACAGTCCGGCCAAAGGATATAGTCCGGCTGTCCGGATACCCCCTAATCCAGGACTCCCTCACCAAGCTTGCCTTCCACGCAAAGGAGAGTCCCACCCGGACACGGGACGAAGTCTTCAATCTTGTATCTCCATAGTCCAACAGTCCGGCCAAAGTATATAGTCCGGATGTCTGAGGACCCCCTAATCCAGGACTCCCTCAGGTGGGCCAGGGCGGTCAGACTCATGCTTGGCAGCGGGTTGGTCCAGCAGCCGGACATGCTGGCTCGCGAGCGAGCTCGTTGAGCTGAGCGACTATAATCATACGATGGATGTAGCTTCCGACCAGGAGCCGGCGCCATTGTCCAAGGCTGTTCATGCCGCGTTCACCATAGAGCATGTGCAGCCGCACTTCGACGCCCTAATGGTGGAAGAGCTACCAGCGCAGGAGGACCTGTGCTGCAACCTCCGTCTCCTCCACGAGCATCGGCGAACAAGAAAACGACAATGTCGTCACGGACATGTGGCCCTATGATCCTGGCTTCCTGAATGAGCAGCGGGCGTTGTACCAGACCATCCGTAGGGCCCGCAAGGCCCTCTCCGTCGTCCTTCGAGTTGTTGCGCTCGCCGTGGCACTGCCGTCTTGCGTTGTCAACATGGTCAACGGACATGAGAAATGAGGCGATGACTTTACTTGGAGAGGATGATAGTGGGGACCCACCAGGGCCATAGCCACACGTACGCAAGTGCCTCCTTATTATATACAACTATAATTTTTTTGCTTCCTCCTGGTTTCCTAACATCACGGTCCCACACCATTGTCAACCAATGTAGTCAATAAACGAGAGAATTACACAAGGAGCGGCTGAAAGCTGGTGACGGTGTCCTGGACTAGGGGGTACTCATCACGTAGTCTCCCGATCAGTGGGATTGGGCCAAGGACCCCCATGGCCGTTTACTCATGGGCCAGTTCGGACAGTCGATGACATATATCAGGAAGATTCCACAAGACTTGGTGATCAAGACAAGGACTCCTCTCCACCGACGTATTCGACTAGGACTCTTGCTATCCTAGGCCTCTGGTACATTATATAAGCCGAGGCCAGGCTAGTCGATAGATTATTATGACATTAATCATCATAACCCTAGGGTTTAGACCACAACATATGATCTCGGGGTAGATCAACTCTTGTAATCTCTATATTCATCAAGATCAATCTAGCAGGAAGTAGGGTATTACCTCCATTAAGAGGGCCCAAACTTGGGTAAACATCATGTCCCCTGTCTCCTGTTACCCATCGATCCATGACACACAGCTCGGGACCCCCTACCCGAGATCTACCGATTTTGACACCGACAATGGTGCTTTCATTGAGAGTTCCGCTGTGTGGTCGGCAAAAGGATCAATGGCTCACCTGCAGATCAACTGCGACGTCGACGTCTTCGTCGCCGCCTCGACTAGTCACGTTGGCTTGACCGAGGATTGTGCCCTACCTCCAATCATCATGTTCGGACGAGGGCCTTCATCAACATCAACTCCGATCTCTATCAAGATCGTGGAGGAATCATCCACGGAGCTCGGGGGCTCAACGTCAACATTGCCCTCGGGCGACCGTGTTGTTTCTCCGGACAACGAACTTGTATCCGCTACCACCACCTCCTCGAGCATCGCTTAACACTATAAAATTCCGTCACCTTCCGATGGAGCGATCTCCGCCAGTCTCCGATATATCGGAGCCCCGTCGAGTCTGGACGGGAATCTGCACGAGTTTGGAGCATGGTGTCCAGCACCTAGCTCGGACGTCCTTTGGAAGATCCAACCATTGATCGGCTGCCGAATTCCTATATTTACCACCCCTCCAAATTTGAACTCGATCCGACCGTCCAAACTCTGGGAACCTTCTGATTAGTGCATTACTTTTTAGATATGTTTTCTGCGCGAGAACGAATCCGACCCGAGTTCATATTTTTTATGAACGGGGTTTCGTACATCCTTTTTGAAGGAAGTTTTGTATGGGGTATTGTGTTTTGTTCCCAAACACATCCTACTAATTTTTTTCCAATATAATCTTCACCATCGCGCCGGTGTCAAATCAGCCCGACAACGTTGCTCCACGGCTGCCGACCTGCGCTAGACACGTCGTCGCTTTGTTGAGCCGAGCTCAACTTCTTTGGATCATCATCACGGCAAGCCGAACAAGAGTTCGGCATCGCTAAGGATAAATCATCACCAACCTCGCCTCCCCACGGATTACACAGAGCGGTCACATCGGCATCGCCGCACAGTCACTTCATCAAGCCGGCGCTGACCACGTCACAAGTTATGACCTGCATCGGCACGGCCGCACTGTTGCTTCTTCGAGCCGACGTCCATCACGCCGAACTACTTCAACAGCTTGGCTGACCTGGCAGCTGCAACGTCTCCTTACCGACCTGCTCCGTCACCTCATCTGGACCGAGGGCTTCGCCATTCCTTCATCAACCTACTCCAGAGACTTCGGCGTCGTCAGCCGACCAGCTTCATCATGATAGCTGGACCAGGGGCTTTGCCTCGGCGAGCCAACCTTTACCAACATCGCCATGCCGTCGCTTCACCGTTCATCGGGCAATGGGTGTGCGGATCGAGTCCCAATTTTGGGAGTCACTTTTCTTCAGACTGCTACAACAAATAAACCAGGTGCTATTAATCTTAGCAATTTTTGCTTGTTTGGGTTTATTTTTCCCAAGGAATTATTACTCTGCTTTGTTACATCATCTGTACACAGGTCTATCAAATGGTGTCCGCATTAACGATGTCGCGTGGTGGTTCGGCCAATTTCCGTACATAGTCCAGCGAACGCCGCATTCGGAACTTGGACCGACCTGTGCATTCGGGCTTTGCCATGCCTTTACTGCATCACGTCGACGCCCTGCATCGACATTGACTTCGGCACCAGCCCACATATCTTTAAATAAATTATTTTGCATAAATTAAATACGCAAGGATCTTTATACATTTATATTATTTTTGTTGGCCTGCACTATTTTACATGTCCAGGTAATGAACTTCGACTGCGTCACGTAGTCTCTTCGGCAAGCCGACGCCGTCGTCCCAATCAGCGTAAATCGGCTCGCGTGATCACCTTGATGGTCGTCTTGCCATACCGACGTGTTCGGTTGCCTCGGGGACTTTGGCATCGCCGAGAGAGCTCTATTTCATCGAGTGTTTGGTGCACAGGCCATATTTCTTTTATTACTCACTTTGCATAAATTATTTATTATGCAATAATTTTTTAATTTATTACTATTACTATTATCTCCGGTTTGCACTACTTTTTGTGCATAGGTAAATGATTCGGGTCAGGCAGTGTTGTCACCTCGATGTACTGACATACCACGTCACCTCGGCTGGACGGGGGGCTTCGTCAACACTTCATTAACCCACGCCGGGGGCTTCGGCGTCACTCTGCCGGCCTGCATTGGCCATGCTATGTCACCACTTTGGAGTGCCGAGCTCTTCGCTCCGCCACCTCGGGACCGGCTTGGGGGATGGAACCTTGTCCCGCATCAAGCTCGGACCGCGTCATCAATGCCGAACACATTAACCAGCTAAGTCGCTTTCATGCTCAAAGTTTTAAATTTTGTTCGGTTCGACCAAGCATTATACTTTTTGGCAAAAAGTTGTTTGTGAAAAAGTTCCTTGTCAAAACTTTGTTTGTGACACACAAATTCAAATACCCCGTTTGCTTGGGGGCTTCCTTTATGAAGCCTTTCCTCTTGCATATGATTATACTTGTATGGCTTCGTTCCTTGTTCGTGTATTATGCCACAATATGCACCATGTTGACTTAAGTGTTCCGCAAGCTGGGTTGCCTTGCTCATGTGTTTACCCCTACATTCCCGATTGTTCGGCTAGGGAGTAAAGGGAGCACCTCTGCGATTGTCACGATCAGGTCATCCGAGCTCGGACCTCAAACTGGGTGAAGCCGAAAGCTAGCGCTCTTATTGTTTTCAATCATGGTCGGCACACAACGGAAATCATGAGTACAAAAAATCTACTTCACAAGTCTCATAGTAACAATGAGCAACCGAAGAAAGGTATCGGTGGGGGTACTATTTTCTTCGAAGATGCTTCTTACACTTCGTCGGTAATATAGCATAAGTTCCCTGAGCGCGCTTTGTCTGTTACAGCCTTATGGCCTGATTGCCTGGTTATCGGAAACACCATTGATATTCTTGACAGGTGGAGTACATAACACTTTCCGGCCCTTGATCGAAGAGGGAGAAGTCGACGGTCGGTTAAGACGCGTTTAAAGTTCGGGTGAACACAGATATGATATAAGTACTTGGTACATACAATCATTATACATAAAATTCTTCTACCCAAGTCACTTGGGGGCTCTTAAATTAGTATGAGCCATTTTATAATAAGTGTTTTCTTCTTGGTCGTTGCAAAATCTTTTTCTATCACTCCTTTTTTGACGCGAGTGTGTGGTCAATAGCCGGGGAGCCTAGTTTCTCTCTCAAAGTCGTTCGAGTTTAGTTTGCTAAACTGGCCTAACAAGCAGTACTCCGCCTTCGGTATAGATGGTTACAGCCGTGGGCTGACCCGCTTGAGGTCTTGAGATCGGGTGTGTCATATTAATGCACGACAGAAGCACAAATTATTTAAGACCAATTTTGGATTGGCACCGAACACTTGATCTAGTTCGGACATCAAGTTTTTACTGAAGATTTTTTGTTTCCAAGCCTATGGCACTTTTAGACTATTTGTGTGTTTCCACTTTCCAGCATAAGTCTAGCAGTGCAACGCCGGACACCTTTAGAGATTCGGCAAAAACATTCTCGGATATTGCTATATATGCATCGGTTTCGAATTGTGTCTTCGGTCAATAGTTGGGTTGCCCGGCTCCTGTGCTTGCCTCCTACGTTCCGCTTTGTTCGGCTAGGTGTGCAAAGGGAGAACCACTGCGATTGTGCTTCCAGCTCGCATGGTTAAGCGCCTCAGTGGAGAAAGCCGAAAACTGACTGTCACAAGCGTAAGCTGGTTGGTGATCCGATGACTGTGTTAAAATATAAGATCGATGGAGGTCACCCCATGCTAAGCGACGGGCCGTTCATAACATTGGCTGAATTGTTTACGGCTTAACCTCGGTTGTCGCCGAACACTAAACAGGGGCTAGTAGCTGGCCTCCCAAATTTAAGCTCCTATGACTAAGTGAAAGTTATAAAGCCCGCATATCTGATTGCCTCATTTCCGCTAACACAACTGCCTCAGGGCACCGAGATGTTGGCTAAGGCTTGTCTTCTTATTGCGGAAACACCCTGCACAGTATCTACAAAGGGGTAGAAGACGACGATGGGCCACTTTCAACTGATAAACGGTCGCAACAGAGTCAAAATAAACATATCAGCAACATTTGTATTCACTATACAAGCGCTGCTGAGGGAGTCCTGGATTAGGGGGTGTTCGGCTAGCCGGACTATACTCTCAGCCGGACTCCAGGACTATGAAGATACAAGATGGAAGACTTCGTCCCGTGTCCGGAAGGTTCTTTCCTTGGCGTGGAAGGCAAGCTAGGCGTGCGGATATTCAAGATCTCCTACCAATGTAACCGACTCTGTGTATGTTGGGGAACGTAGTAATTTCAAAAAAAATCCTACGCACACGCAAGATAATGGTGATGCATAGCAACGAGAGGGGAGAGTATTGTCTACGTACCCTCATAGACCGAAGCGGAAACGTTGACGCAACGTAGTGGAAGTAGTCGTACGTCTTCTCGATCCGACCGATCCAAGCACCGTTACTCCGGCACCTCCGAGTTCTTAGCACACGTTCAGTTCGATGACGAACCCCGGGCTTCGATCCAGCAAAGCTTCGGGGAGGAGTTCCGTCAGCACGACGGCGTGATGACGATCTTGATGTACTACCGGTGCAGGGCTTCGCCTAAGTACTGCAACGATATGATCGAGGTGGAATATGGTGGAGGGGGGCACCGCACACGGCTAAGGAACGATCTCAAGGATCAACTTGTGTGTCTTGGGGTGCCCCCCTGCCCCCGTATATAAAGGAGCAAGGGGAGGTGCGGACGGCCTAGGGGAGGCGCGCCGGGAGGAGTCCTACTCCTACCGGGAGTAGGACTCCCTCCCTTTTCCTTGTTGGACTAGGAGTGGAGGGGGGAAAGAGGAGGGAGAGAGGAAGGAAAGGGGGCGCCGCCCCCCCCCCCTTCTTGTCCAATTCGGACTAGAGGGGGAGGGGGCGCGCGGCCAGCCCTGGCCGCCCCTCCTCTACTCCACTTTAGGCCCATGAGGCCCATTAACCCCCCGGGGGGTTCCGGTAACCCCCCCGGTACTCCGGTATTATCCGAAACCACTCGGAACCATTCCGATGTCCGAACATAGCCATCCAATATATCAATCTTTATGTCTCGACTATTCTGAGACTCCTCGTCATGTCCGTGATCACATCCGGGACTCCGAACTCCTTCGGTACATCAAAATGCATAAACTCATAATAACTGTCATCGTAACCTTAAGCGTGCGGACCCTACGGTTCGAGAACAATGTAGACATGACCGAGACTTATCTCCGGTCAATAACCAATAGCAGGACCTGGATGCCCATATTGGTTCCTACATATTCGACGAAGATCTTTATCGGTCAGACCGCATAACAACATACGTTGTTCCCTTTGTCATCGGTAAGTTACTTGCCCGAGATTCGATCGTCGGTATCCAATACCTAGTTCAATCTCTTTACTGGCAAGTCTCTTTACTCGTTCCGTAATACATAATCTCGCAACTAACTCATTAGTTGCAATGCTTGCAAGGCTTAAGTGATGTGCATTACCGAGAGGGCCCAGAGATACCTCTCCGACAATCGGAGTGACAAATCCTAATCTCGAAATATGCCAACCCAACAAATACTTTCGGAGACACCTGTAGAGCACCTTTATAATCACCCAGTTACGTTGTGACGTTTGGTAGCACACAAAGTGTTCCTACGGTAAACGGGAGTTGCATAATCTCATAGTCAAAGGAACATGTATAAGTCATGAACAAAAGCAATAGCAACATACTAAACGATCGGGTGCTAAGCTATTGGAATGGGTCATGTCAATCAGATCATTCAACTAATGATGTGACCTCGTTAATCAAATAACAACTCTTTGTTCATGGTTAGGAAACATAACCATCTTTGATTAACGAGCTAGTCAAGTAGAGGCATACTAGTGACACTCTGTTTGTCTATGTATTCACACATGTATTATGTTTACAGTTAATACAATTCTAGCATGAATAATAAACATTTATCATGATATAAGGAAATAAATAATAACTTTATTATTGCCTCTAGGGCATATTTCCTTCAGTGTAACCCTAACCCTATCCGGTGTCTATATAAACCGGAGGGTTGTAGTCCGTAGGACGACGATCATCATACACAATCATAACCATAGGCTAGCTTCTAGGGTTTAGCCTCCTTGATCTCGTGGTAGATCTACTCTTGTACTACCTATATCATCAATATTAATCCAGCAGGAGTAGGGTTTTACCTCCATCGAGAGGGCCCGAACCTGGGTAAAACAAAGTGTCCCTTGTCTCCTGTTACCATCCGACCTTGACGCACAGTTCGGGACCCCCTACCCGAGATCCGCCGGTTTTGACACCGACATTGGTGCTTTCATTGAGAGTTCCTCTGTGTCGTCGCCTTTGGGTCCGATGGCTCCTTTGATCATCAGCAACGACGAGGTGCAGGGCGAGACTTTTCTCCCCGGACAGATCTTCGTCTTCGGCGGCTTCACTCTGCAGGCCAATTCCCTTGGCCATCTGGAGCAGATCGAAAGCTACGCCCCTGGCCATCAAGTTAGGTTTGGAAGCTTAAACTACACGGCAAATATCCGCGGAGACTTGATCTTCGACGGATTCGAGCCACAGCCAGGCGCGCCGCACTATCTCGAGGGACATGATATAGCTCTGCCCCCGAATAGTGTCCTGGAGGCCGCATACGCTCCGGCCCCGACCCTCGATTCGGAGCCCGCTGCGTTCGTTGAGGATGAACGGTTGGACGTCACCTCAGGGGCTGCGATCTCAAAGGCGATCGAGCCAAACAACAGCCCCGCACTCCGCGTGGCCCATGACTCCGAGGAGCCGGACTCTTCTCCGAGCTTCGAAACTCCCTCGCCCCTGCCGATCGAATCAGGTTGGGCGCCCGTAATGGAGTTCACCGTCGCGGATATCTTTCAGCATTCACCTTTCGGCGATATACTGAATTCCCTCAAGTCTCTCTCTTTGTCAGGAGAGCCCAGGCCGAATTATGGCCTGCGAGGTTGGGATTCGGACAACGAAGAAATTCAAAGCCCGCCCACCACCCACTTAATAGCCACTGTCGACGACTTAACCGACATGCTTGACTTCGGCTCCGAAGACTTCGACGGTATGGACGATGAAGGAGGAGACGAGCAAGAACCAGCACCCGTAGGGCGCTGGACTGCCACCTCGTCGTATGACATATACATGGTGGACGCTCCGAAAGACGGGGACGGCGATGGAACAGCAGAGGATGGCACCTCGAAAAAGCCTCCCAAACGCCGGCGTCAGCGGCGCCGCTCTAAATCCCGCCAAAGCAAGAATGGTGATTCCGGCATGGGGGATAATGCTACCCTGGATAGCGCTGAAGAGCACCAACCTCAGCATGATTCGCCACAGGAAGATGGAGAAGCCAGCCTTCATGAGAAAGCGGCAGAACAAGAGGTTGAGGATGATAACTATATGCCTCCCTCCGAAGACGAGGCAAGCCTCGGCGACGACGAATTCGTCGTACCATCGGACCCTGCCGAACAAGAGCATTTTCAACGCAGGCTTATAGCCACGGTGAACAGCCTAAAGAAAAAGCAGCAACAGCTTAGGGCTGATCAAGATTTGCTAGCTGACAAATGGACATACGTCCTTGCGGCCGAAGAGTATGAACTCGGGCGCCCCTCCAAAAATTATCCTAAGTGTAGGCCGCTCCCCTTATCAGAGGAGGAAGCACAAGACATGGCAGATCCGCCACCTCGTGGCCGCGATAGAGAAAACTGCCGAACAACCAAACAAGCCATGCCCCGCCGCCGCTTCACAAAGGCATGGGAACACGAACCAGATCTGCGAGACGTCCTGGAGGACAAAGCAAGGCAAACAAGATCGATCTATGGATCGCGCGGACGCCCAACACGTGATGATTTTCAGTCCGGACATAAATCCGGCCGGGCCGAACACAACAAACACAGCTCTTCCGAGCTGTGTCGTGACATAGCCCAGTACAGGGGCGCCGCACACCCGCTATGCTTCACAGACGAAGTAATGGATCATAGAATCCCAGAGGGTTTCAAACCCGTCAATATCGAGTCGTATGATGGTACGACAGATCCGGCAGTATGGATCGAGGATTATCTCCTCCACATCCACATGGCACGCGGCGACGACCTGCACGCCATCAAATACCTCCCACTCAAGCTTAAGGGACCAGCTCGGCATTGGCTTAACAGCTTGCCAGCAAATTCAATCGGTTCTTGGGAGGACCTGGAAGCCACATTCCTTGACAACTTCCAGGGCACTTATGTGCGACCACCGGACGCCGATGACCTAAGCCACATAATTCAGCAGCCAGATGAATCGGCCAGGCAATTCTGGACACGGTTCCTAACAAAGAAAAATCAGATAGTCGACTGTCCGGACGCAGAGGCCCTAGAGGCCTTCAAGCATAATACCCGCGACGAATGGCTTGCCCGGCACCTAGGACAGGAAAAGCCGAAATCCATGGCGGCCCTCACGACACTCATGACCCGCTTTTGCGCGGGCGAAGACAGCTGGCTAGCTTGTAGCAACAACTTATCAAAGAAGACTGGTAATCCGGATACCAAGGACAAAAGCGGCAGGTCACGTTGAAATAATCCAAAGCGCCGCGTTAGCAGCGACAGCAATGAGGGTACGGCAGTAAATGCCGGATTCAGAGGCTATAAATCCGGTCAGCGGAAAAAGCCATTCAAAAAGAATAACCAGGGCCCGTCCAGTTTGGACCGAATACTCGACCGCTCGTGCCAGATTCATGGCACCCCCGAAAGGCCAGCCAATCACACCAACAGAGATTGTTGGGTGTTCAAGCAGGCAGGCAAGCTGAGAGCCGAACATAAAGACAAGGGGCTGGACAGCGATGACGAGCAGGAGCCCAGGCCGCCGAACAACAAAGGACAGAAGGGGTTTCCCCCACAAGTGCGGATGGTGAACATGATATACGCGACCCATATTCCCAAAAGGGAAAGGAAGCGTGCGCTACGGGACGTATACGCGATGGAGCCAGTCGCCCCCAAGTTCAACCCATGGTCCTCTTGCCCGATCACTTTCGATCGAAGGGACCACCCCACCAGCATTCGTCACGGCGGTTTCGCCGCATTGGTTCTTGACCCGATAGTTGACGGATTTCACCTTACAAGAGTCCTCATGGACGGCGGCAGCAGCCTGAACCTGCTTTACCAGGATACAGTGCGGAAAATGGGCATAGATCCATCAAGGATCAAGCCCACAAGGACGACCTTTAAAGGCGTCATTCCAGGTGTAGAGGCCAATTGCACAGGCTCGATAACACTTGATGTGGTCTTCGGATCTCCGGATAACTTCCGAAGCGAAGAGTTAATCTTCGACATAGTCCCGTTCTGCAGTGGCTATCATGCCCTGCTCGGACGAACCGCATTCGCTAAATTCAATGCGGTGCCGCACTACGCATATCTCAAGCTCAAGATGCCAGGCCCTCGAGGTGTAATAACGGTCAGCGGAAACACCGAACGCTCCATCCGTACGGAGGAGCACACGGCGGCCCTCGCAGCGGAGGTACAAAGCAGCCTTTTAAGGCAACTCTCCAGTCCGGCCGCTAAAAAGCCGGACAATGCAAAGCGCGCCCGGAGTACTCTGCAGCACGACCAACTGGCGCGTTCGGAGCAAGCGTAGCAACAACTCCCCAACCCTAGCCATCGCTACATAAAAGAGCTAGTACCTAGAGTACATAATTACGCCCTCAAAATTCCATGGGCACAGGGGAGGGGGATATTCCTGGCATACCTGCAATACGGCGTCAAACGTACTAGGGGCTGCCAAATTTTTTTTTCCTTTTTTCAGGACTCTGTAAAAACTGTTCGGCTTCGCTGCCGCACAGACGGTACAAGACCCAGGAAAGCAGGCAAAATGACGCCGCATTATGGAACTCTCAGGTGGTCTCTATTTCGAGCAATATATCTGTTTCTAAGTTTCTGCGGCCTGCGCCTGGTCAGGACATGTTAAATAGTCTAGTATTTTTTGCTTATTGCACTACTTGTATCGTTCGGCTTGAACAAACAGCCTCCTTATAAACAATGCATAGCTTTAGTCTATTTTTCGCATTATCATCTTTTTTATATATGTTTATTTTATAACATGATGGCACCCGTACAACATGGTACGGCAAACCACGCCAGGGGCTTCATTACCCTTTTATCTGGTCGTGAGAAGTCCGCACACTTTCCCAAAGTGTGGCACCCCGAACTTATAGCACTATATGCATCAGCTCCGAGTCATGATTTTGGTCATATGTTGGGTTTGCCCGGCTCCTATGTTTTGGTACCTTACGTTCCGCTCTATCGGCTAAGGTAGCACTAGGAGAACCACTGCGATTGCGCCCCAGATCATGTGGGTGAGCGCCTCAGTGGAGAAAGCTAAAACAGACTGTCATGATAGGGCGTGAGACCGGTCGCTGTTTGAGAGGTTTTTCGAGTCCTTAAAGGCTTATGCCGCTTTCGAGCGGAGAGCTGGTTAAATCCGGCTAAAGGCGTGGATAGTGCCCCGAATTCGGCCTTCCGAACTAGGGGCTTCGCCGAAATTTAAAATTATGAAGTTCTATGGCTAAGTGAGAGTGTTCAAGCATTATAGTCCGATTGCCTGGTTCGTTGTGCTGCGGGCCTCCCTCGAAGGACCCAACTATGGGAACAAGAGCCCGCAGGTTTATCCCGAACACCCCAGCACTAGTTGCATGGGGGCAGAAGCCGACGACTCGCCACCTCTCAATTACTGATAAACGGCCGCACAGAAAACAATATTTTAAATTCAAAGCATTGCTTAAAGCGCATATGAGCAAGTTTTCAGCGCACAGGATACAAACGAACGAGTTTATTGAAATATTACATCCTTGGCACATTCATCCGCAATAAGGCGGGATACGGCAAGAACTTCCTCATAGTAGTTCTCGGGTTTACGATGCTCCTTCCCCTGCGGCGGCCCGTCCTTCACCAGCTTCTCACCGTTTAGCTTACCCCAGTGTACCCTTACACGGGCAAGGGCCCTCCGGGCGCCTTCAATGCAGACAGAGCGCTTGATGACCTCAAGTCGTGGACAGGCCTCCACCAGCCGCCGCACTAGCCCGAAGTAGCTCCCAGGCAGGGCCTCTCCAGGCCACAGCCGAACTAGTAAGCCCTTCATGGCCTGTTCGGACACCTTGTGGAGCTCGGCCAGCTGCTTCAGCTGGTCGCTCAAGGGCACAGGGTGTCCGGCCTCAGAATACTGAGACCAGAACACACTCTCCGTCGAGCTGTTCTCTTCGCTCCGGAAGAATGTGGCGGCGTCGGATGCACTGCGGGGAAGATCGAAGAACGCCCCTGGAGAACTCCGGATTCGGGTAAGTAATAGGTACTTTACTTTTATGTTCCTACTTTGTATTGAGAATGCCTTACCCGCTGCTATTTTCTTCATATCCTCCAACTCTTGGAGGGCCTTCTGGGCTTCGGCCTTGGCACTCTTGGTGGCCTCAACGGTAGAGGCGAGTTCGGTGGCTTGCGTTTTCACGTCAAGCTCCAAACCCTCATGTTTTTTCATGAGAGCTTGCAGCTCATGTTGCACCTCTCCGTATTGGACCCCAAGCTTCTCTCGTTCGGTGCGCTCTTCGGCCGTCTTCTTCTCGGCCTCAATAAGCGCCTGCCTCAGGGCTTCCACCTCCGTGGCGACCCCTACAATAGGCAGTTCAATCCTGTTATTTTTTGCAATCAAGCCTCTCTATAGGCACATTTTATTATTGAGGGGGTATCTTACCTTCCTTCTCCTCGAGCCGCCTCTTGGCAAGGCCGAGCTCTTGCTCGGACCGCTCGAAGTCCTTTTTTAGGACTTCCACCTGCGCAGTTAGCGCGGCGGTGGACAGCAGGGAAGCCTGCATACGCATATTTGACTTTATACGGTTAGACTCCTGCGAAAATTATTAGATCCTCTATTCAGCTTTTCTTTCCGAACACCGAACAGAGCATCAGGGGCTACTGTCTATGCGGTAATGAATTTAGCATATTTTTTGCTTACCTGGAAGCCTGTTAGAAGGCTAGCACAAGCTGCATTCAGTCCGCTCTTGGCGGACTGAACCCTCTGGACCACCGTACTCATAACAGTACGGTGCTCCTCGTCGATGGTGGCACCTTCAAGTGCCTCCATCAGGTTGTCCGGCGCCTCTGGCTGGACAGAGGTCGCCGGATCGGATGGCTTACTCCTTTTGGAAGGAGTCCGCCCACCGTGAACCAGGATGGTTGAGTCCGGCACGGTGTCTGGCACAAAGCCGGACTGGGAGCCCTGGGGGGTTTTATCCCCTTTACTCCTGGGGTCCTGAGGATTGCCTTGCGGCTCCTCCAGGACCACCTCCTCCTGCCCTGTTCGGCGGGACGCCGCTTCGGCATCGCCCGCCCTGTGGGGGGAGACCGCGGGAGGGACGGAGTCCATCTCCGACGAATCCAGGGAGCCGCTCGACGAAATGTCGAGTGCGGCCCGGGGCGGCCTGCACAATTATATTCATACGTAAGGGAAAGCTGTGCAAATAAAAGAATATCATGAGTTACTCTGGTATCCGAATACTTACGACTTCACCGGACGTTTGGTCCTTTCCGGCCACTCCTCCTCGTCCTCGTTGGCGTTAGGGGAGTAGTCCGACGGAGGGGTCTTCCTCTTTTTGGACCCCTTAGCTGCCCCCGCTGGGGCAGCCTTCCTCTTCTTACCTTCCCCTGTTGGAGGGGGAGGGATTTCTTCTTCCTCCTCCTCGTTTTCACGAGCGGAGGGCGTCGCGGACTCGTCAGATAACGAGTCCGACACCACCATGTTGCGGGCACTTTGTCGAGTCCCGGTGGTTTTCTTCTTCTTGGCCTTCCTCTCCGGCACCACGTAAGGTGCCGGAGCCATTAGCTTCACCAAGAGAGCTGGGGCCGGGTCTTCGGGCAGAGGAGCCGGACAGTTAATTGGTCCGGCTATCTTCAGCCACTTCTGTCAAAGACAAAAGGGAGTTTTTAGATCCCGCATGGAGTTAATATATAGAGAAGAGCTTAATGAACCTGTAAAAGGTATAAATAGCTTACTTCCTTAGCATCGCGCTGCGAGCTGTATCCGCGATCTTCGGAGGCAGATTTGGGACACTCGGCGCCTTTGGTCAGCGTCTTCCAGACGTCTTCATACGTCGTGTCGAATAGCCTACTAAGGGTTTGGTGCCGCACCGGGTCAAATTCCCACAAAGTAAAAGCCCGTTCTTGGCACGGGAGGATCCGGCGGACAAGCATAACCTGGATGATATTGACATGCCGGATTGGCTTGTTCACCAGGGACCGGATGCAAGTTTGCAATCCGGTCACTTCTTCTTCGTTGCCCCACGACAGGCCCGTCTCTTTCCAGGACATGAGCCGCGTGGGGGGTCCGGATCGGAACTCGGGGGCCGCGACCCATTTCGAGTCGCGTGGCTCGGTGATGTAAAACCACCCTGCCTGCCACCCCTTTAAAGTCTCCACAAAGGAGCCATCGAACCAGAGGGCGTTGGCCATCTTGCCAGCCATAGCACCTCCGCACTCCGCCTGGGTGCCGGACACCACCTTGGGCTTGACGTTGAAGGTCTGGAGCCAGAGGCCGAAGTGGGGGCGGATGCGGAGAAAGGCCTCACACACGACAATAAACACCGAGATATTGAGGATAAAGTTCGGGGCCAGATCGTGGAAGTCCAGGCCGTAGTAGAACATGAGCCCCCGGACGAAAGGGTGAAGTGGAAAACCCAGTCCGCGGAGGAAATGGGGGAGAAAAACTACCCTCTCATGGGGCCTCGGGGTAGGAAGAAGCTGCCCCTCCGCAGGAAGCCGGTGCGGGATGTCCTTGGACAGATATCCGGCCTTCCTAAGCTTTTTGATCTGTTCCTCCGTGAGGGAGGAAGCCATCCACTTGCCTCCTGCTCCGGACATCGCTGGAGTAGGTTGAGGACGAAAGGGCGGACTTGGGCGTTGGAGCTTGAGTGCGCGAGAGATGGATAGGCAGAGGAGGAAGAAGGCGTAGGTGAAAGAGGTGGATCTTTATCCCCTTATATAGGCTGATGCTGTTATGCGTCCCCACCTGCCTCATAAAACTCGCTTGCCACTCAAGCGCCATGGTAAATGGCGCGGTTGGGTTACCCACGTCCGTATTAATGAGAATCCCGTTAAAGGGGGCACACGATCTCTGCTTCGACAAGACGTAACAAGGAAACCGCCTCGTTGAACGTGCTGCGGTGGAACAGTAAAAATAATCCATATAGAAGGCTTGGTCGCAGTGTTATGATGCACTGCGGAATACGTCAGCAGATTTGATTTGTGTTTGTATTATTCTCTACATGGCAATACGTGGAAATTTGTTTTGCAGAGCCAGACACTATTTTCTGGTGTTCATTATCTTCTTGAAGAACTTGGAGGAGGAACCCGCCTTGCAATGCCGAAGACAATTTGCGCGCCGGACTCGTCGTCATTGAAGCCTGGTTCACGGGCTACTGAGGGAGTCCTGGATTAGGGGGTGTTCGGCTAGCCGGACTATACTCTCAGCCGGACTCCAGGACTATGAAGATACAAGATGGAAGACTTCGTCCCGTGTCCGGAAGGTTCTTTCCTTGGCGTGGAAGGCAAGCTAGGCGTGCGGATATTCAAGATCTCCTACCAATGTAACCGACTCTGTGTAACCCTAACCCTATCCGGTGTCTATATAAACCGGAGGGTTGTAGTCCGTAGGACGACGATCATCATACACAATCATAACCATAGGCTAGCTTCTAGGGTTGAGCCTCCTTGATCTCGTGGTAGATCTACTCTTGTACTACCTATATCATCAATATTAATCCAGCAGGAGTAGGGTTTTACCTCCATCGAGAGGGCCCGAACCTGGGTAAAACAAAGTGTCCCTTGTCTCCTGTTACCATCCGACCTTGACGCACAGTTCGGGACCCCCTACCCGAGATCCGCCGGTTTTGACACCGACAGCTGCCTTCCATAATAATTGTTATAAAGCCATAAATATGCATCAATTTGACTTAAGATTTTGGCCAAGCTGGGTTGCCTGGTGCTACCTCTTGAGCACTGCGTTGGTTTTCCCTTGAAGAGGAAAGGGTGATGCAGTAAAGTAGCGTAATTATTTCCCTCAGTTTTTTAGAACCAAGGTATCAATCCAGTAGGAGGTCACACTCAAGTCCCTTGCACCTACACAAACAAAAAAGAACCTCGCAACCAACGCGATAAAGGGGTTGTCAATCCCTTCACGGTCACTTACGAGAGTGAGATCTGATAGAGATGATAAGATAATTTTTTTGGGATTTTTATGATAAAGAGTAAAAGTAAAGAAAGAAAAGTAAACAATAATGGAAATAACGGGAGATTAATATGATGGAAAATAGACCCGGGGGCCATAGGTTTCACTAGTGGCTTCTCTCAAGATAGCATAAGTATTACGGTGGGTGAACGAATTACTGTCGAGCAATTGATAGAATTGAACATAGTTATGAGAATATCTAGGTATGATCATGTATATAGGCATCACGTCCGTGACAAGTAGACCGAAACGATGCTGCATCTACTACTATTACTCCACACATCGACCGCTATCCAGCATGCATCTAGAGTATTAAGTTCATAAGAACAAAGTAACGCTTTAAGCAAGATGACATGATGTAGAGGGATAAACTCATGCAATATGATATAAACCCCATCTTTTTATCCTCGATGGCAACAATACAATACGTGTCTTGCTGCCCCTGCTATCACTAGGAAAGGACACCGCAAGATTGAACCCAAAGCTAAGCACTTATCCCATTGCAACAAAGATCAATCTAGTAGGCCAAACCAAACTGATAATTCGAAGAGACTTGCAAAGATAACCAATCATACATAAAAAATTCAGAGGAGATTCAAATATTGTTCATAGATAATCTTGATAATAAACCCACAATTCATCGGATCTTGACAAACACACCGCAAAAGAAGATTACATCGAATAGATCTCCAAGAGAATCAAGGAGAACTTTGTATTGAGATCCAAAGAGAGAGAAGAAGCCATCTAGCTAATAACTATGGATCCGAAGGTCTGATGTAAACTACTCACACATCATCGGAGAGGCTATGGTGTTGATGTAGAAGCCCTCTGCTACCTCTTGATCACTGCGTTGGATTTCCCCAAAGAGGAGAGGATGATGCAGCAAAGTAGCGTAAGTATTTCCCTCTGTTTTCGAGAACCAAGGTATCAATCCAGTAGGAGGCTACGCGCGAGTCCCTCGTACCTACACAACACAAATAGCTCAATGCAACCAACGCGATTAGGGGTTGTCAATCCCTTCTAGGTATTGCCATAATAATGGTATGTCAAATCATGAAAACTTCTCTCATATTCTCTATGTTCAGCAGCAAGTTTTCTTTGAGGTAAGCAAAAATAATCAAAAGGGCTAAATTTAATGGGACAAAAGTCCCCAAGATCAATCTCGGGAAGTATGGGTTCCTCCCTAGGCCCTTTGTATTGCACAACCAATTCATCATTAAGAGCATTCTTTTGGAAAAAAGCTACAAGCCTTCGTTCAAGAGGAAAACCCAGTCCATTATTCTGGATAGCATAATCATCATTAAGCTCAGAAATTTTATCAACTAGAACATCGGCAGGAACCTTTTTCCTAAGATTTTCATTATAAGCAATATGATCTAAAGATTGTAAACGCATCATGTATTCTTGATTAAAAAGGATAGCTTCAATGGGAGGATGACTAGCATCTACCCTATAATGCGCAAAGATTTCTTTGGCCTCTTTTATTATAAATCTAAACTCATGAGCCAAAAAGATAGTGGCGGCACGCTTAACAGAAGAATGCTCAATATTAGAGAATTCTAAGAAAATTCGTTGTATGCAAGGATGCATGTGCATAAATTGCCTTTCAAGTTCAACTATAAGCATGGCAATAGCATCCGCAAGACTACTAGTTCTATGAAGAATAGAACCGCCCATAGAAGGCAAAGCACCGGCACAAGTAAAGAAATCTTGAATAACTCCTTTTCCAATAATATTACCACTACCAACTCGAATTTTTTTGTATGCAAGATAGGGGGTTCTTCAGTAGGAGCATCAGTATTTTAAATGATATTATTATTGTCCATGTCAGCAATGATTTCCCCAATTTCAGACATAGCAACAGAAAGAGCGAAGGGCAAAAAGGAGGCGAACAAAAAAGAGAGGGCGAATAAAACGGCAAGGGTGAAGTGGGGGAGAGGAAAACAAGAGGCAAATGGCAAATAATGTAATGCGGGAGATAAGGGATTGTGATGGGTACTTGGTATGTTGACCTTTGCGTAGACTCCCCGGCAACGGCGCCAGAAATTCTTCTTGCTACCTCTTAAGCACTGCGCTGGATTTCCCCGAAGAGGAGAGGATGATGCAGCAAAGTAGCGTAAGTATTTCCCTCAGTTTTTGAGAACCAAGGTATCAATCCCGTAGGAGGCTACGCGCGAGTCCCTCGTACCTACACAACACAAATAGCTCAACGCAACCAACGCGATTAGGGGTTGTCAATCCCTTCACGGTCACTTACGAGAGTGAGATCTGATAGAGATGATAGATAATATTTTTGGTATTTTTGATATAAAGATGCAAAGTAAAATAAAAGGCAAAAGTAAAAAAAGCAAAGCAATAATAAAGTGATTGAATATTGATATGATGAGAATAGACTCGGGGGCCATAGATTTCACTAGTGGCTTCTCTCAAGAGCATAAGTATTTCTACGGTGGGTGAACAAATTACTGTTGAGCAATTGACAGAATTGAGCATAGTTATGAGAATATCTAGGTATGATCATGTATATAGGCATCACGTCCGAGACAAGTAGACCGACTCCTACCTGCATCTACTACTATTACTCCACTCATCGACCGCTATCCAGCATGCATCTAGAGTATTAAATTTAAGAAAACAGAGTAACGCCTTAAGCAAGATGACATGATGTAGAGGGATAAATTCATGCAATATGATAAAAACCCCATATTGTTATCCTCGATGGCAACAATACAATACGTGCCTTGCTACCCCTACTGTCACTGGGAAAGGACACCGCAAGATTGAACCCAAAGCTAAGCACTTCTCCCATTGCAAGAAGAACCAATCTAGTAGGCCAAACCAAACTAATAAATCGAAGAGACTTGCAAAGATAATCAATCATACATAAAAGAATTCAGAGAAGATTCAAATATTGTTCATAGATAATCTTGATCATAAACCCACAATTCATCGGTCTCAACAAACACACCGCAAAAAGAAGATTACATCGAATAGATCTCCACAAGAGAGGGGGAGAAAATTGTATTGAGATCCAAAAAGAGAGAAGAAGCCATCTAGCTACTAACTATGGACCCGAAGGTCTGAAGTAAACTACTCACACTTCATCGAAAGGCTATGGTGATGATGTAGAAGCCCTCCATGGTGGCTTCCCCTTCCGGCGGAGCTCCAGAACAGGCCCCAAGATGGGATCTCATGGGTACATAAGGTTGCGGCGGTGGAATTAGGTTTTTGGCTCCGTATCTGATCGTTTGGGGGTACGTAGGTATATATAGGAGGAAGGTGTACGTCGGTGGAGCAAAGGGGGCCCACGAGGCAGGGGGCGCACCCTAGGGGGGCGCCCTCCACCCTCGTGACCACCTCCCTCCTTTCTTGACGGAGGGTCCAAGTCTCCTGGATCTTATCTGATGAGAAAATCACGTTCCCGAAGTTTCATTCCGTTTGGACTCCGTTTGATATTCTGTTTCTTCGAAACACTGAAATAGGCAAAAAACAGCAATTCTGGGTTGGGCCTCCGGTTAATAGGTTAGTCCCAAAATTAATATAAAAGTGGAAAATAAAGCCCAATATGGTCCAAAACAGTAGATAATATAGTATGGAGCAATCAAAAATTTTAGATACGTTGGAGACGTATCACCCTCCGTGATCAATGCCCCCTCCGGCAGGACACCGGAAAAGGCCCCAAGATGGGATCTCACGAGTACAGAAGGTTGCGGCGGTGGAATTAGGTTTTCGTGGTCGCCTCTGATGGCTTGCGGGTACGTAGGTATATATAGGAGGAAGAAGTAGGTCGATGGAGCCACGAGGGGCCCATGAGGGTGGAGGGCGCGCCTCGGGGGGTGGGCGCGCCCCCTGCCTCGTGGTCGCCTCGTTGGTTGCTTGACGTCCACTCCAAGTCCTCCGGATCACGTTTGTTCCAAAAATCACACTCCTGAGGGTTTCATTCCGTTTGGACTCCGTTTGATATCCTTTTTCTGCGTAACACTGAAATAGGCAAAAAAACAGCAATTTGGGCTGGGCCTCCGGTTAATAGGTTAGTCCCAAAAATTATATAAAAGTGTATAAATAAGCCCATTAAACATCCAAAACAGAATATATAATAGCATGGAACAATCAAAAATTATAGATACATTGGAGACGTATCAAGCATCCCCAAGCTTAATTCCTGCTCGTCCTGGAGTAGGTAAATGATAAAAACAGAATTTTTGATGTGGAATGCTTCCTAGCATAATTCTCAATGTAAATCAAAAATAACATAGCCAAAGAAAGCTTATCCCTACAAAATCATATAGTTAGGCTATGTTTCAATATTGTCACACAAACGTTCTCATCATGCATAACCCCGATGACAAGCCGAGCAATTGGTTCATCCTTTTTAACACGCTTCAGCCTTTTCAACTCTTACGCAATATATGAGCGCAAGCCATGGATATAGCACTATGGGTGGAGTAAAGTACAATGATGGGGGTTATGAGAGAAGACAAAAAAGGTAGAAAGTCTCTCATTGACGCGGCTAATCAATAGGCTATGGAGATGCCCATCAATTTATGTCAATGAGAGGAGTAGGGATTGCCATGCGACGGATGCACTAGAGCTATAAATATATGAAAGCTCAACAAAAGAAACTAAGTGGGTGTACATCCAACTTGCTTGCTCACGAAGACCTAGGGCATTTTGAGGAAGCCCATCATTGGAATATACAAGCCAAGTTCTATAATGAAAAATTCCCACTAGTATATGAAAGTGACAACATAGGAGACTCTCTATCATGAAGATCACGGTGCTACTTTGAAGCACAAGTGTGGAAAAAGGATAGTAACATTGTCCCTTCTCTCTTTTTCTCTCATTCATTTTTTCTTTTTTTTTCTTTGGGCATTCTTCTATTTTTTTTTCTTTGGCCTCTTTTTTTTATTTAGACCGGAATCTCATCCCGACTTGTAGGGGAATCATAGTCTCCATCATCCTTTCCTCACATGGTACAATGCTCTAATAATGATGATCATCACACTTTTATTATTTACAACTCAACAATAACTCAATACTTAGAACCAAATATGACTCTATGTGAATGCCTCCGGTGGTGTACCGGGATATGCGATGAATCAAGAGTGACATGTATGAAAAAATTATGAATGGTGGCTTTGCCACAAAATACGATGTCAACTACATGATCATGCAAAGCAATATGACAACGAATGCTCAAGTCATGTATATGATGATGATGGAAGTTGCATGGCAATATATCTTGGAATGGCTATGGAAATGCCATGATAGGTAGGTATGGTGGCTGTTTTAAGGAAGATATAAGGAGGTTTATGTGTGATAGAGCGTATCTATCACGGGGTTTGGATGCACCGGCGAAATTTGCACCAACTCTCAAGGTGGGAAAGGGCAATGCACGGTACCGTAGAGGCTAGAAAATTGTGGAAGGTTGAGAGTGCGTATAATCCATGGACTCACATTAGTCATAAAGAACTCGTATACTTATTGCAAAAGTGTATTAGCCCTCGAAGCAAAGTACTACTACGCATGCCCCTACAGGGATAGATTGGTAGGAAAAGACCATCGCTCGTCCCCGACCGCCACTCATAAGGAAAGCAATAAAAGAACGCCTATGTGTCAACATTGTCACACAACTTTTACCATATGTGCATGCTACGGGACTTGCCAACCTTAACACAAGTATTTCTCAATTTCACAATTACTCAACTAGCACACTCTAATATTACCACCTTTATATCTCAAAACACTTATCAAGTATCTAACTTCTCATGATATTCAATGATCTCAATATGGAAGATTAATTTCACAATTAAAGAAAATTACCATGCTGTTTAAGACTCTCAAAATACTAGAAGTGAAGCATGAGAGATAAATAATTTCTATAAAATACAACCACCACCGTGCTCTAAAATATATAAGTGAAGCACTAGAGCAAAAACTATATAGCTCAAAAGATATAAGTGAAGCACATAGAGTATTCTAACAAATTCCGAATCATGTGTGTCCCTCTCAAAAGGTGTGTACAACAAGGATGATTGTGGCAAACTAACAAACAAAGACTAAAATCATACAAGACGCTCCAAGCAAAACACATATCATATGGTGAATAAAAATATAGCTCCAAGTAAAGTTACCGATGGGTGAGGACGAAAGAGGGGATGCCTTCCGGGGCATCCCCAAGCTTTGGATTTTTGGTGTCCTTGGATTTACCTTGGGGCGCCTTGGGCATCCCCAAGCTTAGGCTCTTGCCACTCCTTGTTCCATAATCCATCAAATCTTTACCCAAAACTTGAAAACTTCACAACACAAAACTTAACAGAAAATCTCGTGAGCTCCGTTAGCGAAAGAAAACAAAACACCACTTCAAGGTACTGTATTGAACTCATTCTTTATTTATATTGGTGTTAAACCTACTGTATTACAACTTATCTATGGTTTATAAGCTCTTTTACTAGCCATAGATTCATCAAAATAAGCAAACAACACATGAAAAACAGAATCTGTCAAAAACAGAATAGTCTGTAGTAATCTGTAACTAACGTAAACTTCTGGAACTCCAAAAACTCTACCAAAATAGGAAGACCTATATAATTTGTTTATTGATATACTGCAATTGGAATTAGTATTTTATCACGTTCTGGTGATTTTTAACAATTGTTTTTGTGAACAGAAAGTTTCTGGAATTTTCAGCAAGATCAAATAACTATCATCCAAGAAGATCCTATAGGTTTAAATTGGCACAAACACTAATTAAAACACAAAAACACATCTAAATAGAAACTAGATGAATTATTTATTCCTAAACAGAACCAAAAAGCAAAAAAAACTAAAAATAAAATTGGGTTGCCTCCCAACAAGCGCTATCGTTTAACACCCCTAGCTAGGCATAAAGGTTTCGATGATGCTCACACGAAAGACAAGAATTGAAGCACAAAGAGAGCATCATAAAATACGAGACAAACACATCTAAGTCTAACATACTTCTTATGCATAGGCATCTTATAGGCAAACAAATTATCAACGCAAGCAAAAACTAGCATATTCAAGGAAGCGGAAAGAAACAATAGCAATCTCAACATAACGAGAGGTAATTTAGTAACATGAAAATTTCTACAATCATATTTTCCTCTCTCATAATAATTACATGTAGGATCATAAGCAAATTCAACAATATAGCTATCACAAAACATATTCTTAACATGATCCACATGTATGCAAAGTTGACACTCTTCCAAAATAGTGGGGTTAACATTAACTAAAGTCATGACCTCTCCAAACCCACTTTTATCAAAAACTTCATAAGATTGAGCATTCTCCAAATATGTGGGATCTAAAGTTGACACTCTTCCAAACCCACTTTCAATATTATTGCAAACACTATTATCAATCCCATATTCATCATGGGGCTTAAATAAATTGTCAAGATCATAAGAAGAATCACCCCAATCATGATCATTGCAACAAGTAGTAGACATAGCAAAACTAGCATCCCCAAGCTTAGGGTTTTGCATATTATTAGCACAATTGACATTCCTAGAATTTATAATAACATCATTGCGATCATGCTTTTTATTCAAAGATCTATCGTGAATCACTTCATAAGTTTCTTCTTTCAACACTTCATCACAATTTTCAGATTGACGAATTTCAAGCAAAACCTCATAAAGATAATCTAGTGCACAAAACTCACTAGCAATAGGTTCATCATAATTGGATCTCTTAAAGAGATTAGAAAGGGGATGAGGATCCATAACAATAGATTTTCAGCAAGTGAAGATGCAAGCATATAGAAGGCACATGGCAACACAAGCAAACAAGAAGCAAGCGGAAAGAGACGAACGGAAAAAGAGGGCCAATAAAACGGCAAGGGTGAAGTGGGGGAGAGGAAAACGAGAGGCAAATGGCAAATAATGTAATGCGGGGGATAAGGGTTTGTGATGGGTACTTGGTATGTCTTGACTTGTGTAGACTCGGCAACGGTGCCAAAAATGGCTTTGTTGGGAGTCAGATCTCGACTTGACTTGGCGCACACCTCCCCGGCAACGGCACCAGAAATCCCTCTTGCTACCTCTTGAGCACTGCGTTGGTTTTCCCTTGAAGAGGAAAGGGTGATGCAGTAAAGTAGCGTAAGTATTTCCCTCAGTTTTTGAGAACCAAGGTATCAATCCAGTAGGAGGTCACGCTCAAGTCCCTTGCACCTACACAAACAAATAAGAACCTCGCAACCAACACGATAAAGGGGTTGCCAATCCCTTCACGGTCACTTACGAGAGTGAGATCTGATAGAGATGATAAGATAATATTTTTGGTATTTTTATGATAAAGAGTAAAAGTAAAGAAAGCAAAGTAAACAGTAATGGAAATAACGGGAGATTAATATGATGGAAAATAGACCCGGGGGCCATAGGTTTCACTAGTGGCTTCTCTAAAGATAGCATAAGTATTACGGTGGGTGAACGAATTACTCTCGAGCAATTGATAGAATTGAGCATAGTTATGATAATATCTAGGTATGATCATGTATATAGGCATCACGTCCGTGACAAGTAGACCGAAACGATTCTGCATCTACTACTATTACTCCACACATCAACCGCTATCCAGCATGCATCTAGAGTATTAAGTTCCTACGAACAGAGTAACGCTTTAAGCAAGATGACATGATGTAGAGGGATAAACTCATGCAATAAGATATAAACCCTATCTTTTTATCCTCGATGGCAACAATACAATACGTGCCTTGCTGCCCCTGCTGTCACTGGGAAAGGACGCCGCAAGATTGAACACAAAGCTAAGCACTTCTCCCATTGCAAGAAAGATCAATCTAGCTGGCCAAACCAAACTGATAATTCGAAGAGACTTGCAAAGATAACCAATCATACATAAAAGCATTCAGAGGAGATTCAAATATTGTTCATAGATAATCTTGATCATAAACCCACAATTCATCGGATCTCGACAAACACACCGCAAAAGAAGATTACATAGAATAGATCTCCAAGAGAATCGAGGAGAACTTTGTATTGAGATCCAAAGAGAGAGAAGAAGACATCTTGCTAATAACTATGGACCCGAAGGTCTGAGGTAAACTACTCACACATCATCGGAGAGGCTATGGTGTTGATGTAGAAGCCCTCCGTGATCAATGCCCCCTTCGGCAGGACGCCGGAAAAGGCCCCAAGATGGGATCTCACGGGTACAGAAGGTTGCGGCGGTGGAATTAGGTTTTCGTGGTCGCCTCTGATGGTTTGGGGGTACGTAGGTATATATAGGAGGAAGAAGTAGGTCGGTGGAGCCACGAGGGTGGAGGGCGCGCCTGGGGGGTGGGCGCGCACCCTGCCTCATTGCCGCCTCGTTGGTTGCTTGACGTCCACTCCAAGTCCTCTGGATCACGTTTGTTCCAAAAATCACGCTCCTGAAGGTTTCATTCCGTTTGGACTCCGTTTGATATCCTTTTTCTGCGAAACACTGAAATAGGCAAAAAAAACAGCAATTCGGGCTGGGCCTCCGGTTAATAGGTTAGTCCCAAAAATAATATATAAGTGTACAAATAAGCCCATTAAGCATCCAAAACAGAATATATAATAGCATGGAACAATCAAAAATTATAGATACGTTGGAGACATATCACCTGGCTCCTGTGATCACCCCTATGTTCCCGATTGTTCGGCTAGGAGGTAAAGGGAGCACCTCTGTGATTGTTACTTCTGGGTTATCTGTGTTAGTACCTCATACAGGGAGAAGCTGAAAGCTAGCCATCTTAAAGAATATAATTGGTCGGCAATGACGGAAGTGAAAATTTTGGTCCATAAAAAACCACAGAGATCGGGAACTTACCCCGAACTAAATCCTCAAAAAGTTTCTCCTGCATCGATAGGAGTTGATGTTTCATGATCATGGTCGGCATGACAACCCAAAGAAAGGAACCGACAGCGGGATTATTTTCTTTGGGAGATGTTTCTTACATCAAATAGTAAAAGAAAATTCTCTCTGCTTACCTTTGTTTATAAAACCATATGGCCGGATTGCCTTGTTTGTCGTAAACCTGTGCCCTTGCAAAGGCTTTATAAAGTAGGACAAACACTCCTCGGCTACTAGCCGAGGAGGTGGAAGTCGATGGTCGGTCAACAAAGTTTTGTACAATGCGGATCCGAAAATTAATGACGTAAAGTACTTGGATACATAGACAACCGAGAAACTTACATAAAGCTCTCCTAAATCCCAAGTGGCATTGATTTCCTATCTATTAAGCCCCTTGGGGCCAACCTTGGCAAGCCCAGCTTTCGTTGGCTTTAGCTCCTTTAAGAGATCTTTATTCTCTTTTTGAGAAGTTTGTGTTAAACACAACAAAAAATTTCTATCAAACGTATATCGATCCTTAATTCGGCCACCCGTGCCCACATTAAGACTCGGGGGCTACTGGGCTTCGCGCTCATTATTTATAAATATTAAAGGGGCACATCGATCCCTTGATCTGGTGTTGCCATCCGACCAGTGGCTCGGGGGCTACTGCATTGCCTATTCAATGTAGAAAATTCAAAGTGCTCAGTGTCCGGCATAACCGAGCTATGGACAAGCGTGTCTTCGGGCGACAATAAGTACCATATGGGACTTATCCGGCATCAAGCTGATATATCACGGCGACTTCTCATGGCCCACTCTCAGGGTCCCGTCCGCCGATCACTATTACCTCTAATATATTACACTTCGTTTCTATTCCTATGTATGTTGCCGAGCTAGGAGTTGATCCTTAGGCCGATTTTATGACATGAGTCTCAGAAGCTACTAGGGTCAGCGGTTTCATATTTTCCTTTAGGTGCATCTCGGATTTTCGGCCGACAGACACCTTGAGGGCTACTGGCAATACATCTCGTCAGCAAATAAATTTATACGCATCGGAAATAAAATCCGCAAACAATCAGCCCATGACCGAGGTGCTGAGCCACCTCGGAAGCAGTTCGGCATATAGCTCGGATGCAAGTGGCTGGCTCCTTAGAGGGCATTTCCGGCATTAAGCTCGGCTGAAACTTTTTGAACCAAGGTGATCTATGGCACCTCGGATATAGTCCGGCGTTGGAGCTTGGACATAGTCCGGCGTTGGAGCTCGGACACAGTCCGGCGTTGGAGCTTGGATATAGTCCGACGTTGGAGCTCGGATGCAATCCAACGTTGGAGCTCAGACGCAAGAGGACACTACCGCACGGGAAACACTTCAAACCCGAGGTGCGGCATAAAAATAACAAGGCATTGATAAAGGCCGAAGACTTAAAGGGATCCTCGGATACCTGACATGTGAAATCTTCAGATTTAGCTTGGCAACCCTCCGGATAGAAGATGGGAAGATTTATTGAACCAGTTTTCAAGACCGACGACCGAAGATGAAGAACAGTTCGGAAGAATCGAGGAGCGTCCCCAACTTGAAGACCGGTTCAAGGGGCTACTTACGGTGTCCTGGACTAGGGGGTACTCACCACGTCGTCTCTTAATCAATGGGATTGGGCCGAGGACCCCCGTGGCCGTTTACTCTTGGGCCAGTTCGGACAACCGATGACATATATGAGGAAGATTCCACAAGACTTGGTGATCAAGACAAGGAGTCCTCTCCACCGACGTATTCGACTAGGACTCTTGTTATCCTAGGCCTCTGGTACATTATATTAGCCGAGGCCAGGCTAGTCTATAGATTATTATGACATTAATCATCATACCCCTAGGGTTTAGGCCATAACATATGATCTCAGGGTAGATCAACTCTTGTAATCTCTATATTCATCAAGATCAATCAAGCAGGAAGTAGGGTATTACCTCCATTAAGAGGGCCCGAACCTGGGTAAACATCATGTCCCCTGTCTCCTGTTACCCATCGATCCATGACACACAGCTCGGGACCCCCTACCCGAGATCTGCCGGTTTTGACACCGACAGCTGAGACCAAGCAGCTCGAGCAGTATTTGTGTTTTTGAGGTGTGAGCACTGCAGAGTTTTCTTAAGCGATGTTTTTGTTGTTGTTCAGAGGATAGCAGGGTATTAACTGGACGGGTTGTGGCCCATCTAGCCTAGGCCAGATATCTAGCCCAGATATTAACTTTTTTCAAGCAGAAAACGGCTAGCCCCGCTATACTTTTTTTGAGGAATACCCAGGCAAGGTCAACTTGTTATTCTCCGCCCCGCCGGGCTGCAAATCTTTCCTAGGAGGGATGCATTAGGCTTAACAAGAAAATGGGCTTTAAGAAATAATAAATAGGATGTAATTATAAAAACTGGGCAGTAACTATAAAAAATGCACCAAACACGCAATTAGTTTTAAAAAAAATATTATTATTGGATTTTAAAATTTGTAATTTCATTAATTATTGTGCGCGCAATATTTTGTTGGATTTTTATGTAATACAAATTTATTTTGAAATTATATTTAATCTGACTAGAAATTTCGGGATAAAAATATTTCGGATCCCATCAATTGTGGGAAATTTTATTGAATTTTGTTTTGAGCGGTTGGTTAAAATTATTAATCGTTGTCTTAGCTAGAAAATTAGCTGTACTTTTAACAAACTGTAAATGGGTTGTACTAAATTTCATTAGAATTCAAAAATGGGTTGTACATTCTTACAAATCGCAAATGGGCTATATGTTCTCTGCCACACACTTGTGGGCCTACTAAGTTGACGCGTACGCAAGGCTTTGTCAAGTTATAGTCAACACACGGTTCTAGCAGCAGTGGCCGTTGGATGTCCATCCAACGGATGTCGTGCTTCTTCTTCAATCTCAGATATTCTTGATTCAACCGCCCAAAAAATGATTCCTCCCCCTAACATCTGGGGTGCACCATTTCAGAGGCTGACCTGTGGGCCTACTAAGTTGACGCGTACAAAGGGCTTTGTCAACTTAGTCAATATAAACGATTCTAGCAGCAGTGACCGTACGATGTCCATCCAACGGCTGTCATGCTTCTTCAACCTCTGGTATTCTTGCTCTAGCCGCCCAAACCAGCGCCGGTCGTGCCGCCTGCTCCTGCCTCCCATGTCCGGTTGTGCTGCCACCGTTGGTCATGCCATCCCTCTATACTCACCCATACCTCCTATTATTCTCCAGCGATAGCGGCCTCACACCGCAGCCGAAGCGGTCAACCCACGTACTCCCCTCCGCATGGGCATCCACTACTGTGTCTTCCCTGGCTCCACGTCATTCCCTTGCTAGGCCTCGCCGTCGTCCACCGCCTTGGTGCTCTCGGAGCGGCGTGGTCAACGTTGTCAACGAAGGACAACCATCCGAAGAGGACTTTAGGTGGTGAGGCTGGCGGCTGGACCCACAAGCTACATCTTCGAACACAAGGAAGTGCCTCCTTATTACTCACAAAATAGAAACAATTCCTCTCCCTGACAGCTGGGACCGACCAGCTATATCTTCGCACGCAAGGAAGTGCGTCATTATCCTCCCTGACCGCTGGGACCCACCTATTCAAAGTGTGTTGGGGAACGCAGTATTTCAAAAAAAATCCTACGATCACGCAAGATCTATCTAGGAGATGCATAGCAACGAGACGGGAGAGTGTGTCCATGTACCCTCATAGAACGAAAGCGGAAGCATTTAGTAACGTGGTTGATGTCGTCGAACGTCTTCACGATCCAACTGATCCAAGCACCGAACGTAAGGCACCTCCGTGTTCAGCACACGTTCAGCATGATGACGTCCCTCGAGCTCTTGATCCAGTTCAGGACGAGGGAGAGTTCCATTAGCACGACGGCGTGGCGACGGTGATGATGAAGTTACCGGCGCAGGGCTTCACCTAAGCACTACAACGATATGACCGAGGTGTTAAACTGTGGACGGGGGCACCGCACACGGCTAAGAGATTGTTTGTTGTGCTTTGGGGTGCCCCTGGCCATGTATATAAAGGAGGGGGAGGAGGAGGCAAGCGGCCAAGGAGGGCGCGCCAAGGGGGGAGTCCTACTTGGACTCCTAGTTCAAGTAGGATTCGGCCCCCCTCCTTCCTTCCACCGGAGAGGGAAAGGGGAAGGGAGAGAGAGGGAGAAGGAAAGAGGGGGGTCGCGCCCCCTCCCCTAGTCCAATTTGGTTTGGGCATGGGGGCGCGCGCCTCCTCACGTGGCATGCCTCCTCTCCTCCACTATGGCCCAATAGGCCCAATAACTTTTCTAGGGAGTTCCGATAACCTCCCGGTACTCCGATAAATCCCCGAACCTTATCGGAACCATTCCGATGTCCGTATATAACCTTCCAATATATCAATCTTTACCTCTCGACCATTTTGAGACTCCTCGTCATGTCCGTGATCGCATCCGGGACTTCGAACAAACTTCGGTCATCAAATCACATATCTCATGATACAAATCGTCATCAAACGTTAAGCGTGTGGACCCTACGGGTTCGAGAACTATGTAGACATGACCGAGACACATCTCTGGTCAATAACCAATAGCGGAACCTGGATGCTCATATTGGCTCCCACACATTCTACGAAGATCTTTATCGGTCAAACCGCATAACAACATATGTTATTCCCTTTGTCATCGGTATGTTACTTGCCCGAGATTCGATCGTCGGTATCATCATACCTAGTTCAATCTCGTTACCGGCAAGTCTCTTTACTCATTTTCAGAGATACCTCTCTGATACACAGAGTGACAAATCCTAATCTCGATCTATGACAACTCAATAAACACCATCGGAGACACCTGTAGAGCATCTTTATAATCACCCAGTTACATTGTGATGTTTGATAGCACACAAAGTGTTCCTCCGGTATTCGGGAGTTGCATAATCTCATAGTCAGGGGAATATGTATAAGTTATGAAGAAAGCAAGAGCAATAAAACTAAACGATCATCATGCTAAGCTAATGGATGGGTCTTGTCTAATGATGTGATCCCGTTCATCAAATAACAACACATGTCTATGGTTAGGTAACTTAACCATCTTTGATTAACGAGCTAGTCAAGTAGAGGCATACTAGGGACACTCTGTTTGTCTATGTATTCACACATGTACCAAGTTTCTGGTTAATACAATTCTAGCATGAATAATAAACATTTATCATGATATAAGGAAATATAAATAACAACTTTATTTATTGCCTCTAGGGCATATTTCCTTCAGTCTCCCACTTGCACTAGAGTTAGTAATCTAGATTACATAGTAATGATTCTAACACCCATGGAGTCTTGGTGCTGATCATGTTTTGCTCATGGAAGAGGCTTAGTCAACGGGTCTGCAACATTCAGATCCATATGTATTTTGCAAATCTCTATGTCTCCCTCCTTGACTTGATCGGGGATGGAATTGAAGTGTCTCTTGATGTGTTTGGTTCTCTTGTGAAATCTCGATTCCTTCACCAAGGCTATTGCTCTAGTATTGTCACAAAAGATTTTCATTGGACCCGATGCACTAGGTATTACACCTAGATCGGATATGAACTCCTTCATCGATACTCCTTCATTTGCTGCTTCCGAAGCAGCTATGTATTCCGCTTCACACGTAGATCCCGCCACGATGCTCTACTTGGAACTGCACCAACTAATAGCTCCACCATTCATTATAAATATGTATCTAGTTTGTGACTTAGAGTCTTCCGGATCAGTGTCAAAGCTTGCATTGACGTAGCCATTTACGACTAGCTTTTTGTCACCTCCATAAACGAGAAACATATCCTTAGTCCTTTTCAGGTATTTCAGGATGTTCTTGACCATTGTCCAGTGATCCACTCCTGGATTAGTTTGGTACCTCTCTGCTAAACTTATAGCAAGGCACACATCAGGTCTGGTACACAGCATTGCATACATGATAGAACCTATGGCTGAGGCTTAGGGAATGACTTTCATTTTCTCTCTATCTTCTGTAGGGGTCGGGCATTGAATCTGACTCAACTTCACACCTTGTAACACATGCAAGAAGCCTTTCTTTGACTGATCCATTTTGAACTTCTTCAAAACTTTATCAAGGTATATGCTTTGTGAAAGTCCAATTAAGCGTCTTGATCTATCTCTATAGATCTTGATGCCCAATATATAAGCAGCTTCACCGAGGTCTTTCATTGAATAATTCTTATTCAAGTATCCTTTTATGTTATCCAGTAATTCTGTATTATTTCCAATCAACAATATGTCATCCACATATAATATTAGAAAGGCTACAGAGCTCCCACTCACTTTCTTGTAAATACAGGCTTCTCCAAAAGTCTGTATAAAACCATATGCTTTGATCACACTATCAAAGCATATATTCCAACTCCAAGAGGCTTGCACCAGTCCATAAATGGATCGTTGGAGCTTGCACACTTTGTTAGCACCTTTAGGATCGACAAAACCTTCTGGTTGCATCATATACAACTCTTCTTTAAGATATCCATTAAGGAATGCAGTTTTGACATCCATTTGCCAAATTTCATAATCATAAAATGCGGTAATTGCTAACATGATTCGGACAGATTTAAGCATCGCTACGGGTGAGAAGGTCTCATCGTAGTCAACTCCTTGAACTTGTCGAAAACCTTTCGCAACAAGTCGAGCTTTGTAGACAGTAACATTACCGTCAGCGTCAGTCTTCTTCTCAAAGATCCATTTATTCTCTATGGCTTGCCGATCATCGGGCAAGTCAACCAAAGTCCACACTTTGTTCTCATACATGGATCCCATCTCAGATTTCACGGCCTCAAGCCATTTCGCGGAATCTAGGTCATCATTGCTTCCTCATAGTTTGTAGGTTCGTCATGGTCAAGTAACATTACCTCCAGAAAAGGATTACCATGCCACTCTGGTGCGGATCGTACTTTGGTTGACCTACGAGGTTCGGTAGTAACTTGATATGAAGTTTCATGTTCATCCTCATTAGCTTCCTCACTATGGTGTAGGAATCACTGGAACTGATTTCTGTGATGAACTACTTTCCAATTCGGGAGAAGGTATAATTACCTCATCAAGTTCTACTTTCCTCCCACTCACTTTTTTTGAGAGAAACTCTGAGGGAGTCCTGGATTAGGGGGGGTTCGGATAGCCGGACTATACCTTCAGCCGGACTCCAGGACTATACCTTCAGCCGGACTCCAGGACTATGAAGATACAAGATTGAAGACTTCGTCCCGTGTCCGGAAAGATCTTTTCTTGGCGTGGAAGGCAAGCTAGGCGTGCGGATATTCAAGATCTCCTACCATTGTAACCGACTCTGTGTAACCCTAACCCTATCCGGTGTCTATATAAACCGGAGGGTTGTAGTCCGTAGTACAAGGACAACAGAACCATCATCATACACAATCATACCATAGGCTAGCTTCTAGGGTTTAGCCTCCTTGATCTCGTGGTAGATCTACTCTTGTACTACCCATATCATCAATATTAATCTAGCAGGAGTAGGGTTTTACCTCCATCGAGAGGGCCCGAACCTGGGTAAAATAAAGTGTCCTTTGTCTCCTGTTACCATCCGACCTTGACGCACAGTTCGGGACCCCCTACCCGAGATCCGCCGGTTTTGACACCGACATTGGTGCTTTCATTGAGAGTTCCTCTGTGTCGTCGCCTTTAGGCCTGATGGCTCCTTTGATCATCAACAACGATGAGGTCCAGGGTGAGACTTTCCTCCCCGGACAGATCTTCGTCTTCGGCGGCTTCGCTCTACGGGCCAATTCGCTTGGTCATTTGGAGCAGATCGAAAGCTACGCCCCTGGCCATCAAGTCAGGTTTGGAAGCTTAAACTACACAGCGGATATCCGCGGAGACTTGATCTTTGACGGATTCGAGCCACAGCCAAGCGCGCCGCACTATCTCGAGGGGCATGATATAACTCTGCCTCCGAACAGTGCCCTGGAGGCCGCACACGCTCCGGCCCCGATCCTTGACTCGGAGCCCGCTGCGTTCTCCGAGGATGAACGGTTGGACGTCACCTCAGGGGCTGCGATCTCAAAGGTGATCGAGCCGAACGCCAGCCCCGCACTCCGCATGGCTCATGACTCCAAGGAGCCGTACTCTTCTCCAAACTCCGGGCCTTCCGTGCCCCTGCCGATCGAATTTGATTGGGCGCCTGTAATGGAGTTCACTGCCGCGGACATCTTTCAATGCTCACCTTTCGGTGATATTCTGAATTCTCTCAAGTCTCTCTCTTTATCAGGAGAGCCCAGGCCAGACTATGGCCTGCGAGGTTGGGATTCGGACGCGAAGAAATTCAAAGCCCACCCACCACCCACTTAATAGCCACTGTCGACGATTTAACCGACATGCTTGACTTCGGCTCCGAAGACTTCGACGGTATGGACGACGAAGGAGGAGACGAACAAGAACCAGCACCTATAGGGCATTGGGCCGCCACCTCATCATATGATATATACATGGTGGATGCTCCAAAGGATGGAGATGGCGATGGAACTGCGGAGGACGGCACCTCGAGAAAGCCGCCAAAACGCCGGTGCCAACGGCGCCGCTCTAAATCCCGCCACAGCAGAAACGGTGATTCCGGCACGGGAGATAATACTACCCCGGACAGCGCCGAAGAACACCAAAACCAGCAAGATTCGGCGCAGGAAGATGAAAAAGCCAGCCCTCACCAGAGAGCGGCAGAGCAGGAGGTTGAGGATGATAATTACATGCCTCCCTCCGAAGACGAGGCAAGCCTCGGCGACGATGAATTCGTCGTACCATCAGACCCTGCCGAACAAGAGCGCTTTCAATGCAGGCTTCTAGCCACGGCGAACAGCCTAAAGAAAAAGCAGCAAGAGCTTAGAGCTGATCAAGATTTGCTAGCTGACAAATGGACTGAAGTCCTTGCGGCCGAAGAGCATGAACTCGAGCGCCCCTCCAAAAATTATCCTAAGCGCAGGCCGCTACCCCAATCAGAGGAGGAAGCTCATGACATGGCAGACCGGCCACCTCGCGGCCGAGACAGAGAGGCTTGTCGAACCTCTAAACAAGCCATGCCCCGGTGCCGTTCAACTAAGGCACGGGAAAACGAGCCAGACCTGCGAGACGTACTGGAGGATAAAGCAAGGCAAACAAGATCTATCTATGGATCGCGCGGACGCCCGACGACACGTGATGATTTTCACTCCGGACACAGTAAATCCGGCCGGGCCGAACACAACAGGCACAGCTCTTCTGAACTGCGTCGTGACATAGCCCAGTACAGGGGCGCCGCACACCCACTATGCTTCACAGACGAAGTAATGGATCATAGAATCCTAGAGGGTTTCAAACCCGTCAATATTGAGTCATACGATGGTACGACGGATCCGGCAGTATGGATTGAGGACTATCTCCTTCACATCCACATGGCACGTGGCGATGACTTGCACGCCATCAAATATTTGCCCCTTAAGCTCAAGGGACCAGCCCGGCACTGGCTCAATAGCCTCCCAACAGACTCAATCGGTTCTTGGGAGGACCTGGAGGCCGCATTCCTCGACAACTTCCAGGGGACCTATGTGCGGCCACCGGACGCCGACGACCTAAGCCACATAATCCAGCAGCCAGAAGAATTGGCCAGGCAATTCTGGACACGGTTCCTAACAAAGAAAAATCAAATAGTCGATTGTCCGGATGCAGAGGCCCTAGCAGCCTTCAAACATAACATCCGCGACGAATGGCTTGCCCGGCACCTGGGACAGGAAAAGCCGAAATCCATGGCAGCCCTCACGACACTCATGACCCGCTTTTGCGCGGGCAAAGACAGCTGGCTGGCTCGCAGCAACAACTTATCAAAGAAGCCTGGTAATTCGGATACCAAGGACAAAAGTGGCAGGCCACGACGAAATAATCAAAAGCGCCGCGTTAGCAGCGACAGCAATGAGGATACGGCAGTAAATGCCGAATTCAGAGGCCATAAATCCGGTCAGCGGAAAAAGCCATTTAAAAAGAATAATCAGGGCCTGTCCAGTTTGGACCGGATACTCGACCGCTTGTGCCAGATTCACGGCACCCCCGAAAGGCCAGCCATTCACACCAACAGGGACTATTGGGTGTTCAAGCAGGCAGGCAAGTTAAGAGCCGAACAAAAAGACAAGGGGCTGAATAGCGATGACGAGGAGGAGCCCAGGCCGCCGAACAACAATGGACAGAAAGGGTTTCCCCCATAAGTGCGGACGGTGAACATGATATACGCAACACACATTCCCAAGCGGGAGAGGAAGCGTGCGCTATGGGACGTATACGCGATGGAGCCAGTCGCCCCAAAGTTCAACCCATGGTCCTCTTGCCCGATCACTTTCGATCGAAGGGACCACCCCACTAGCATCCGCCACGGCGGTTTCGCTGCATTGGTTCTTGACCCAATCGTGGACGGATTTCATCTTACAAGAGTCCTCATGGACGGCGGCAGCAGCCTGAACCTGCTTTACCAGGATACAGTGCGGAAAATGGGCATAGATCCATCAAGGATCAAACCCACAAGGACGACCTTTAAAGGCATCATCCCAGGTGTAGAGGCCAATTGCACAGGCTCAATAACACTGGATGTGGTCTTCGGATCTCCGGATAACTTCCAAAGCGAAGAGTTAATCTTCGATATAGTCCCGTTCCGCAGTGGCTATCATGCCCTGCTTGGACGAACCGCATTCGCTAAATTCAACGCGGTGCCGCACTACGCATATCTTAAGCTCAAGATGCCAGGCCCTCGAGGAGTAATCACGGTCAGCGGAAACACCGAACGCTCCATCCGTACGGAGGAGCACACGGCGGCTCTCGCAGCGGAAGTACAAAGCAGCCTTTCAAGGCAACTCTCCAGTCCGGCCGTTAAAAAACCGGACAATGCAAAGCGCGCCTGGAGTAACCTGCAACAAGACCGTTCGGCACGTTCGGAGCAAGCGTAGCAATACGGCCCCGACCCCAGCCATCGCACCATAGCGGAGCCAGTACCTAGAGTACACAATTATGCCCTTAAAATTCCATGGGCACAGGGGGAGGGGCACATTAAATGGCATGCCTAAGACACGGCGTCAAACGTACTAGGGGCTGCCGAACTCCTTTTACTTTCAGGACTCCATACTCTGGATAGCCTGTTCGGCCTTGCTGCCGCACAGACGATACAAGACCCAGGAAAGCAGACAAAGCTACGCCGCATCACGGAACTCTCAGGTGCTCTCTATTTCGAGCGTTATATCTGTTTCTAAACTTCGCGGCCTGCGCCTGGTCAGGACATGTTAAATAGTCTAATATATTTTTTGCTTATCGCACTACTTGTATCGTTCGGCTTTGATAAATAGCCTCTTTATAAACAATGCATAGCTTTTTGTCTATTTTTTGCATTATCCTCTTTATATATATATATATATATATATATATATATATATATATATATATATATGTTTATTAAATAACATGATCGCACCCGTACACCATGGTACGGCAAACCACGCCAGGGGCTTCATTACCCTTTTATCTGGTTGTGAGAAGTCCGTACACTTTCACAAGTGAGGCACCCCGAACTTATAGCACTATATGCATCGGCTCCGAGTCATGATTTTGGTCACATGTTGGGTTTGCCCGGCTCCTATGTTTTGGTGCCTTACGTTCTGCTATATCGGCTAAAGTAGCACTAGGAGAACCACTGCGATTGTGCCCCAGTTCAGGTGGGTTGAGCACCTCAGTGGAGAAAGCTAAAACAGACTGTCATGACAAGGCGTGAGACCGGTCGCTGTTCGAGAGGTTTTCGAGTCCTTAAAGGCTTATGCCGCTTCGAGCGAGGAGCTGGTTATGTCCGTCCAAAGGCGTGGATAGCGCCCCGAATTCGGCCTTCCGAACTAGGGGCTTCGCCGAAATTTAAAATTATAACGTTCTATGGCTAAGTGAGAGTGTTCAAGCATTATAGTCCGATTGCTTGGTTCGCTGTGCTGAGCGCCTCCCTCGAAAGACCCAACTATGGGAACACGAGCCCTCAAGTTTATCCCGAACACCCCAGCACTAGTGGCATGGGGGCAGAAGCCGACGACTGGCCATCTCTCAATTTTTGATAAACGGCCGCACAGAAAATAATATTTTAAATTCAATAAGCATTGCTTAGCGCATATGAACAAGTTTTCAGCGCACAGGATACAAACGAGCGAGTTCATTCAAATATTACATCTTTAGTACATTCATCTGCGACAAGGCGGGCTCCGGCAAGAACTTCCTTGTAGTAGTTCTCGGGCTTGCGATGCTCCTTCCCCTGCGATGGCCCGTCCTTCACCACCTTCTCTCCGTCCAGCTTGCCCCAGTGTACCCTTACACGGGCAAGGGCCCTCCGGGCACCTTCAATGCAGACGGAGCGCTTGACGACCTCAAGCCGTGGATAGGCCTCCACCAGGCGCCACACTAGCCCGAAATAGCTCCCAGGCAGGGCCTCTCCAGGCCACAGCCGAACTAGTAAGCCCTTCATGGCCTGTTCGGCCGCCTTGTGGAGCTCGGCCAGCTGTTTCAACTGATCGCTCAAGGGCACAGGGTGTCCGGCCTCAGAATACTGAGACCAGAACACACTCTCCGTCGAGCTGCCCTCTTCAGCTCGGTAGAACGCGGCGGCGTCGGATGCGCTGCGGGGAAGATCGAAGAACGCCCTTGGAGAACTCCGGATTCGGGTAAGTAATAGATAATTTACTTTTATATTCCTACTTTGCATTGAGAATGCCTTACCCGCTGCTATCTTTTTCACATCCTCCAACTCTTGGAGGGCCTTCTGGGCTTCGGCCTTGGCAATCTTGGCGGTCTCAATGGCCGAGGCGAGCTCGGATGCTTGCGTTTTCGCCTCAAGCTCCAAACCCTCATGTTTTTTCATGAGAGCTTGCAGTTCTTCCTGCACCTTGCCGGCTTGGACCCCAAGCCTTTCTCGCTCGGCGCGCTCCTCGGCCGTTTTCTTCTCGGCCTCAGCCAGCGCCTACTTCAGGGTTGTCACCTCGGCTGTGGCCCCTACAATAAGCAGCACAATCCTGTTATTTCTTTTTGCAATCAAGCCTCTCTATAGGCACTTTTTTTCCTTTTAGGGTATTTCTTACCTTCTTTCTCCTCGAGCTGCCATTTGGCAAGGCCGAGCTCTTGCTCGGCCCGCCCGAGGTCCTTTTTAAGGACATCCACCTGCGCAGTCAGTGCGGCGGTGGACAGCAGCGAAGCCTGCATACGCATATTTGACTTTTTTGTTAGACTCCTGCGAAAATTATTAGATCCTCTATACGGCTTTTCTTTCCGAACACCGAACAGAGCATCAGGGGCTACTGTCTATGCGGTAAATAATTTGACATATTTTTTTACCTCGAAGCCTGTTAGAAGGCTAGCGCAAGCTTCATTCAGTCCGCTCTTGGCGGACTGAACCCTTTGGATCACCGTACTCATAACAGTACGGTGCTCCTCATCGATGGCGGCGCCTTTAAGCACCTCCAGCAGATTGTCCGGCGCCTCCGGTTGGACGGAGGCCGCCGGCTCAGATGGCTTACTCCTCTTGGAAGGAGTTCGTCCATCACGAACCGGGACTGTCGAGTCCGGCGCGGTGTCCGGCACAAAGCCGGACTTGGAGCCCTGGGGGGTTTCGTCCCCTTTACTCCTGGGGTCCGGAGGATTGCCTTGTGGCTCCTCCAGGACCATCTCCTCCTGCCCTGAAGCTTGGCGGGGCGCCACTTCGGTGTCGTCCGCCTCGCAGGGGGAGACCGCGGGCGGAACAGAGTTCACGTCCGACGAATCCAGGGAGCCGCTCAACGAATCGTCGAGCCCGGCTCGGGGCGGGCTGCATAAATTACGTTCGATATTAGGGAAAGCCGCGCATTAAAAGAATATCATGAGTCACTCTGGTATGCAAACACTTACGATTTTGCCGGACGCTTGGTTCTGTCCGGCCACTCCTTTCCGCCCTCTTCGGCGTCGTGGGAGTAGTCCGGCGGAGGGGTCTTTCTTTTCCTCGACCCCTCGGCCTCCCCCGTTGGGGTGGCCTTCTTCTTCTTTTCTCCCCTCGCCGGGGGGGGAGAGCTTTCTTGTTCCTCCTCCTCGTTTTCACGAGAGGAGAGCGACGCAGACTCGTCAGATGACGAGTGCGACACCACCATGTTGCGGGCACTTTTTCGAGTCCCGGTGGTTTTCTTCTTCTTGGCCTTCCTCTCCGGCACCACGCAAGGTGCCGAAGCCATTAGCTTCACCAAGAGAGCTGGGGCCGGGTCTTCGGGCAGAGGAGCCGGACAGTTAATTGGTCCGGATACCTCCTGCCAAGCCTGTCAAAGGTAAAGGGAGTTTGGATCCCGCATAGAGTTAATCTATGTAGAAGAGCTTAACGAACCTGTCAAAGGTATAGATAGCTTACCTCGCCAGCGTTGCGCTGCGAGCTGTATCCGCGATCCTCGGAGGCGGATGTGGGGGACTCGGCGCCTTTGGTCAGCACCTTCCAGACGTCTTCATACGTCGTGTCGAATAGCCTACTAAGGGTTTGGTGCTGCGCCCGGTCGAATTCCCACAAAGTAAAATCCTGTTCTTGGCACGGGAGGATCAGGCGAACGAGCATGACCTGGACTATATTGGCAAGCCGGATTGGCTTATCCACCAGGGACTGGATGCATGTTTGCAACCCAGTCACTTCCTCCTCGTTGCCCCACAACAGGCCTGTCTCTTTCCAGGACATGAGCCGCGTGGGGGGTCCGGATCTGAACTCAGGGGCCGCGACCCATTTCGGATCGCGGGGCTCGGTGATGTAAAACCACCCAGCCTACCACCCCTTTAGGGACTCCACGAGGGAGCCATCGAACCAGAGGACGTTGGCTATCTTGCCAACCATAGCGCCTCCGCACTCCGCCTGGGTGCCGGACACCACCTTGGGCTTGACGTTGAAGGTCTTGAGCTAGAGGCCGAAGTGGGGGCGGACGCGGAGAAAGGCCTCACACACGACGATAAACGCTGAGATGTTGAGAACAAAGTTCGGGGCCAGATCATGGAAATCCAGGCCGTAGTAGAACATGAGCCCCTAGACAAATGGGTGAAGTGGAAAGCCCAGTCCGCGGAGGAAGTGGGGAAGAAACACTACCCTCTCATGGGGCCTTGGGGTAGGAAGAAGCTGCCCCTTATCAGGAAGCCGATGCGGGATGTCCTTGGACAAGTATCCGGCTTTCCTTAGCTTTTTTATTTGAGCCTCCGTAACGGAGGAAACCATCCACTTGCCTCCCGCTCCAGACATTGCTGGAGAAGGTTGAGGAAGGAAGAGCGGACTTGGGCGCTAGAGCTTGAGTGCGCAAGAGATGGATGGGCAAAGGAGGAAGAAGGCGTAGGTAAAAAAGGCGGATCCTTATCCCCTTATATAGGCGGATGCGGTTATGCGTCCCCACCTGCCTAATAAAACTCACTTGCCTTTCGAGCGCCGTGGTAAATGGCGCGGTTGGGTTACCCACGTCCGTATTGATGAGAATCCCGTTAAAGGGGGCACACGATCTCTGCTTTGACAAGACGTGCCAAGGAAACCGCCTCGCTAAACGCGCTGAGGTGGAACAATGAAAACAGTTTATATAAAGAGCTTGGCCGCGGTGTTATGACGCACTGCGGAATACGTCAGCAGATTTGATTTGTGTTAACATTATTCTCTATATGGCAATATGTGGAAACTTATTTTGCAGAGCCGGACACTATACTTGGTGTTAATAATCTTTTTGAAGAACTTGGAGGAGGAACCCGCCTTGCAATGCCGAAGACAATTTGCGCGCCGGACTCGTCGTCATTGAAGCCTGGTTCAGGGGCTACTGAGGGAGTCCTGGATTAGGGGGTGTTCGGATAGCCGGACTATACCTTCAGCCGGACTCCAGGACTATACCTTCAGCCGGACTCCAGGACTATGAAGATACAAGATTGAAGACTTCGTCCCGTGTCCGGAAAGATCTTTTCTTTGCGTGGAAGGCAAGCTAGGCGTGCGGATATTCAAGATCTCCTACCATTGTAACCGACTCTGTGTAACCCTAACCCTATCCGGTGTCTATATAAACCGGAGGGTTGTAGTCCGTAGGACAACCATCATCATACACAATCATACCATAGGCTAGCTTCTAGGGTTTAGCCTCCTTGATCTCGTGGTAGATCTACTCTTGTACTACCCATATCATCAATATTAATCTAGCAGGAGTAGGGTTTTACCTCCATCGAGAGGGCCCGAACCTAGGTAAAATAAAGTGTCCCTTGTCTCCTGTTACCATCCGACCTTGACGCACAGTTCGGGACCCCCTACCCGAGATCCGCCGGTTTTGACACCGACAAACTCCTTCTCTAGAAAGGTTCCATTCTTAGCAACGAATATCTTGCCTTCGGATCTGTGATAGAAGGTGTACCCAACAGTCTCCTTCGGGTATCCTATGAAGACACATTTCTCTGATTTGGGTTCAAGCTTATCAGGTTGAAGCTTTTTCACATAAGCATCGCAGCCCCAAACTTTAAGAAATGACAGCTTAGGTTTCTTGCCAAACCACAGTTCATATGGTGTCATCTCAACGGATTTAGATGCTACCCTATTTAATGGGAATGCAGCCGTCTCTAAAGCATAACCCCAAAACAATAGCAGTAAATGAGTAAGAGACATCATAGATCGCACCATATCTAATAAAGTACGGTTACGACGTTCGGACACACCATTATGCTATGGTGTTACAGGTGGCGTGAGTTGCGAAACTATTCCACATTGTTTCAAATGAAGATCAAACTCATAACTCAAATATTCACCTCCACGATCAGATCGTAGAAACTTTATTTTCTTGTTACGATGATTTTCCACTTCACTCTAAAATTCTTTGAACTTTTCAAATGTTTCAGACTTATGTTTCATCAAGTAGATATACCAATATATGCTCAAATCATCTGTGAAGGTCAGAAAATAACGATACCTGCCGTGAGCCTCAACACTCATCAGACCGCATCAGTATGTATTATTTCCAATAAGTCAGTTGCTCGCTCCATTGTTCGAGAGAACAGAGTCTTAGTCATCTTGCCCATGAGGCATGGTTCGCAAGCATCAAGTGATTCATAATCAAGTGATTCCAAAAGCCCATCAGCATGGAGTTTCTTCATGCGCTTTACACCAATATGACCTAAACGGTAGTGCCACAAATAAGTTGCACTATCATCATTAACTTTGCAGCTTTTGGCTTCAATATTATGAATATGTGTATCACTACAATCGAGATTCAACAAAAATAGACCACTCATCAAGGTTGCATGACCATAAAAGATATTACTCATATAAATAGAACAACCATTATTCTATGATTTAAATGAATAACCATCTCGCGTCAAACAAGATCCAGATATAATGTTCATGCTTAACGCTGGCACCAAATAACAATTATTCAGGTCTAAAACTAATCTTCGTCTCATACAACAATTTATATCTCATCATGTCTTGACCATATCATATCACAACATGCCCTGCAAAAACAAGTTAGACGTCCTCTACTTTGTTGTTGCAAGTTTTACATGGCTGCTACGGGCTTCTAGCAAGAACCGTTCTTACCTACGCGTCAAAACCACAACGATTTTTCGTAAGTGTGTTGTTTTAACCTTCAACAAGAACCGGCCGTAGTCAAACTCGATTCAACTAAAGTTGGAGAAACAGACACCCGCTAGTCACCTATGTGAGAAGCACGTCGGTAGAACCAGTCTCATGAACGCGGTCATGTAATGTCAGTCCGGGCCGCTTCATCCAACAATACCGCCAAATCAAAGTAAGACGTTGGTGGTAAGCAGTATGACTATTGTCGCCCACAACTCTTTGTGGTCTACTCATGCATATAACATCTACGCATAGACCTGGCTTGGATGCCACTTTTGGGGAACGCAGTATTTCAAAAACAAATCCTACGATCACGCAAGATCTATCTAGGAGACGCATAGCAACAAGACGGGAGAGTGTGTCCACGTACCCTCGTAGACAGAAAGCGAAAGCGTTTAATAATGTGGTTGATGTAGTCGAACGTCTTCACGGTCCAACCGATCCAAGCGCCGAACGTACGGCACCTCCGTGTTCAGCACACGTTCAACACAATGACGTCCCTCGAGCTCTTGATCCAGTTGAGGACGAGGGAGAGTTCCATCAGCACGAAGGCGTGGCAACGGTGATGATGAAGTTACCGGCGCAGGGCTTCACCTAAGCACTACGACGATATGACCGAGGTGTTAAACTGTGGAGGGGGGCACCGCACACGGCTAAGAGATTGTCTGTTGTGCTTTGGGGTGCCCCCTGGCCACATATATAAAGGGGGGAGGAGGAGGCCGGTGGCCAAGGAGGGCGCGCCAAGGGGGGAGTCCTACTTGGACTCCTAGTACAAGTAGGATTCGGCCCCCCTCCTTCCTTCCACCGGAGAGGGAAAGGGGTAGGGAGAGAGAGAGGGAGAAGGAAAGAGGGGGGCCGCGCCCCCTCCCCTAGTCCAATTTGATTTGGGCAGGGGGCACGCGCCTCCTCACGTGGCATGCCTCCTCTCCTCCACTATGGCCCAATAGGCCCAATAACTTTCTCGGGGGGTTCCGATAACCTCCCGGTACTCCGATAAATCCCTGAACCTTACTGGAACCATTTCAATGTCTATATATAACCTTCCAATATATCAATCTTTACCTCTCGGCCATTTCGAGACACCTCGTCATGTCCGGGATCTCATCCGGGACTCCGAACAAACTTCGGTCATCAAATCACATAACTCATAATACAAATCGTCATCGAACGTTAAGCGTGCGGACCCTACGGGTTCGAGAACTATGTAGACATGACCGAGAAACATCTCCAGTCAATAACCAATAGCGGAACCTGGATGCTCATATTGGCTCCCACATATTCTATGAAGATCTTTATTGGTCAAACCAACAACATATGTTATTCCTTTTGTCATTGGTATGTTACTTGCCCGAGATTCGATCGTCGGTATCATCATACCTAGTTCAATCTCGTTACCGGCAAGTCTCTTTACTCATTTTGTAATGCATCATCCCACAACTAACTCATGAGTCACATTGCTTGCAAGGCTTATAGTGATGTGCATTACCGAGAGGGCCTAGAGATACCTCTCAGATACACAGAGTGACAAATCCTAATCTCGATCTATGCCAACTCAACAAACACCATCGGAGACACCTGTAGAGCATCTTTGTAATTACCCAGTTACATTGTGACGTTTTGTAGCACACAAAGTGTTCCTTTGGTATTCGGGAGTTGCATAATATCATAGTCAGAGGAATATGTATAAGTCATGAAGAAAGCAATAGCAATAAAACTAAACGATCATAATGCTAAGCTAACAGATGGGTCTTGTACATCACATCATTCTATAATGATGTGATCCCGTTCATCAAATGACAACACATGTCTATGGTTAGGAAACTTAACCATCTTTGATTAACGAGCTAGTCAAGTAGAGGCATACTACGGACACTCTGTTTGTCTATGTATTCACACATGTACCAAGTTTCTGGTTACTACAATTCTAGCACGAATAATAAATATTTATCATGATATAAGGAAATATAAATAACAACTTTATTATTGCCTTTAGGGCATATTTCCTTCAAAGCGTACATAGCGTTGTCTGTCTGGTCGCGAACGTGTACGTACATACTGCTCGATCGGTCTCTTTGCAAATATGAACCGTGGCCGAGTAAGTAGCGGCACGTGTCATTGTAGAGCACCCGACATAGCAGTTCACGCAGTCCCGTCTAAGTCTTGTACACGTATGTACAACCATAGGGCAAAAAATACAGTCACGTACAAACATACGGGCGGGGTCTCGAGCGCGTACTCTCGCATATATATGGACGACCAGGGCTTGTGTACACAGAGAGGCAACGGACAGCAGCAACAACATCATGTTCATAGGGCAGCGAACCGGCTGGGTCAGAACGGAGAAACAGCGTCCTGTTCATCGGGAGGCAACCGACTAGATCGGAGTGCGTCCTGTTCAACGGGAGCCAACCGGCTTGGACGGAACAACCGAAACAGGGTCTAGCGTACCGCAGAATGAAGGAAATGGCCATATGTTCGACCGGTCACGGTCGAAACGGTATCCTATTCATCGGGAGGGGTCTGGCGTACCGCAAAACGGAGTAAACAGACTTGTGTTCGAGTGCCTATGGTCGAAACAGGGTCCTGTTGATCGGGAGGGGTATGGCATACCGCAAAACGGAGGAAACAGACTTGTGTTGGAGCGCCTACGGTTGAAACGGTGTCCTATTCATCCCCCGTCTACTACCTCGCTCCAGCCTCCATGGGCTACTATTCATCCACCGTCGACCTCTCCAGCCTCCACTGGCTACTGTTCATCCAGCCTCCACCGGCTGCTGTTCATAGAGCCTCCACGGGGTCATGTTCATCTACCCCCAACCGGCTGGGGTGCGGCGGCCTCCTCGGTGTCATGTTCATCCAGCGGCAATGTCCTACTACCACGGGGTCCTGTTCATCCAACCCCCACCGGGAACTATTCATCCACAGCCAACCAACCGGCTCGACTCACCATTGTTGGGGAACGTTGCAGAAAATTAAAAATTTTCCTACGATTTCACCAAGATCCATCTATGAGTTCATCTAGCAACGAGTCATGGGAGAAAGAGATTGCATCTACATACCACTTTGTAGATCGCGAGCGGAAGCATTCAACGAACGGGGATGAAGTAGTCGTACACACCGTGATCCAAATCACCGGAGATCCTAGCACCGAAAGCACGGCACCTCCGCGTTCAACACACGTACGGTCAGCGTAATGTCTCCTTCTTCTTGATCCAGCAAGGCAAAGGAGAGGTTGGGGAAGAAGACTCCAGCAGCAGCACGACGGTGTGGTGATGGTGGAGCCGCAGTACTCCGACAGGGCTTCGCCGAGCTCTTACGGAGGAGGAGGAGGTGTTGGAGAGGGAGAGGGAGGCGCCAGGGCAAAGGGTGCTGCTGCCCCCCTCCCCTCCCCTTTATATATAGGCCTCTGTGGGGGCGCCGGCCCTGGGAGATCTGATCTCCCAAGGGGGGCGGCGGCCAGGGAGGTTTCCCTCCCCCCAAGCCATCTAGGAGGTGCCTTCCACCACTAGGACTCCTCCCTTTTGGAACCCTAGGCGCATGGGCCCCTTTGGGGCTGGTTCCCCTTGGCCCATGCAGGCCAAGGCGCACCCCCTAAGGCCCATGTGACCCACCGGGGCAGGTGGCCCCACCTGGTGGACCCCCGGGACCCCTCCGGTGGTCCCGGTACAATACCGACAACACCGAAACTTGTCCCGATGGCCGAAATAGCACTTCCTATATATAATTCTTTACCTCCGGACCATTTCGGAACTCCTCGTGACATCCGGGATCTCATCCGGGACTCCGAACAACATTCGGGTTACTGCATATACATATCTTCACAACCCTAGCGTCACCGAACCTTAAGTGTGTAGACCCTACGGGTTCGGGAGACATGCAGACATGACCGAGACGGCTCTCGGGCAATAACCAACAGCGGGATCTGGATACCCATGTTGGCTCCCACATGCTCCACGATGATCTCATCGGATGAACCACGATGTCGAGGATTCAATTAATCCCGTATACGATTCCCTTTGTCAATCGGTATTTTACTTGCCCGAGATTCGATCGTCGGTATCCCAGTACCTCGTTCAATCTCGTTACCGGCAAGTCACTTTTCTCGTACCGTAATGCATGATCCCATGATCAAACACTTTGATCACACTGAGCTCATTATGATGATGCATTACCGATAGGGCCCGGTGATACCTCTCCGTCAAGCGGAGTGACAAATCCCAGTCTCGATCCATGTCAACCCAACAGACACTTTCAGAGATACCCGTAGTATACCTTTATAGTCACCCAGTTACGTTGTGACGTTTGGCACACCCAAAGCACTCCTACGGTATCCGGGAGTTACACGATCTCATGGTCTAAGGAAAGGATACTTGACATTGGAAAACTCTAGCAAACGAACTAAGCGATCTTATGCTATGTTTAGGATTGGGTCTTGTCCATCACATCATTCTCCTAATGATGTGATCCCGTTATCGATGACATCCAATGTCCATAGTCAGGAAACCATGACTATCTATCGATCAACGAGCTAGTCAACTAGAGGCTCACTAGGGACACGTTGTTGTCTGTTATTCACACATGTATTACGATTTCCGGATAACACAATTATAGCACGAATAAAGACAATTATCATGAATAAGGAAATATAATAATAATGCTTTTATTATTGCCTCTAGGGCATATTTCCAACAACCATGTCTTGACTCATTCTACGTACCGCACGCACGGTAGCAATGGGCACTGTTCATCGAGAAGCAACCCAACACCGGCTCGATCGGCTTCAGTAAGCAACAGCAGTGAACGATCTCTTGGGTTCAGTTAGCAGCAGCAGCGAAGGAATTGCTTAGGTTCAGTCGGCAGCGAATGAATCGCTCGGGTTCAGTTAACAACCAAGGGATCGATCGCTCGGGTTCAGTTAGCCAATGCCTCGCACACACGCGCATACACGAGAGAAACGCACAAACCATAGTGCATCGCTCGGCCCCGACCACCCACTGTAACTAGGAACTCTTTGATATTTTCCTCGCCCTCGCTTCTACCACGATTTTTTCCGTCATGGACGGCCAAAAGAATGTCATGCAGCTGCGTCTCCGGCCCGCCCAGGATGAAAAGCCCATTTTTTGTTATGATTTTTTGTCATAGAAGTACGAGCCCACCACATCTATGATGATATCGGTTTTTGTCACAATTATCGTCATAGAAGTGTCATAAGCATGACAGAAAAAAAATCCGTTCGGCCCGATGTGCCTTTTTTGTAGTGATATATCTTTTTCTCATCAAGATAAGCATATTTCAAAGTGTCAGGCAATTGCTTTAATTCAAACACGGGATCACCTTTAGGTGGAGGAGAGCCTCCTAGAGTTTCAATAGGCAAATTGTGTTTAAGGAGAGGTTGTTGTTCGAAGAAATTTTTATCTATTTCATTTCTTTCATGCACGTGCATATCATTTTCATGGTCTAGCAAATATTGTTTTAGTGGATTAGTGGGAGGTACGACAATAGAAGCAAGACCAATTATTTCATCCTTACTATGCAACTCTTTATCATGAAGTTGTCTACGAAACTTAGAGAAATTAAACTCATGAGACACATCACCAAGATTAACACTGACAATTTCTTTATGGCAATCTATCTTAGCATTTACAGTGTTCAAGAAAGGTCTACCAAAAATTATGGGACAAAAGTCATCTTGTGGGGAACCAAGAACTAGAAAATCAGTAGGATATTTTATTTTCCCACAGAATACTTCAACATCTCTAACTATACCAAGTGGTGTGATGGTGTCTCTATTTGCAAGTTTAATAGTAACATATATGTCTTCTGTTTCACCGGGTGCTATATCTTTCATAATTTCTTGGTATAGAGTAAAAGGGATAGCACTCACACTAGCACCTGGTCACATAAACCATTATAGCAATGATCTCCTATTTTAACTGAGACGACATGCATGCCAACAACAGGTTTGTTCTTATCTTTAGTATCGGGTTTGGCAATTCTAGCGGCTTCATCATAGAAGTAAATAACATGCCCATCAATATTTTCAACCAAGAGATCTTTAACCATAGCAACACTAGGTTCTACTTTAATTTTTCCAGAGGGTCTAGGTGCTTTAATATTACTTCTGTTAACCACTGTTGACACCTTAGCATGTTCCTTTATCCTGACAGGGAAAGGTGGTTTTTCAATATAAGAAGTAGGCACAACTGGATCAACATTATAAATGATAGTTTCATTTTTAGCTATAACCGGTTCTTTAATTTGTTCTTTAATAGGGGGGTAATATTTAAACCACTTCTCCTTAGGAAGATCAACATGAGTAGCAAATGATTCACAAAAAGAGGCTACTATCTCAGAGTCAAGTCCATATTTAGTGCTATTGTGAAAAGCATCGGTGTTCATAAAAGATTTAACACAATCAAACTCAAGCTTAATACCTGGCTCTTTACCTTCATTGAGTTTCCAATCTTCATAGTTGCATTTAATTCTTTCTAAAAGATCCCACCTGAATTCAATAGTCTTTGTCATAAAAGAACAAGTACAAGAAGTATCGAGCATGGATTGATCATCACGAGAAAGCCGAGCATAAAAATTCTAAATAATAATTTCTCTCGAGAGGTCATGATTGGGGCATGAATATAACATTGACTTAAGCCTCCCCCAAGCTAGAGCAATACTTTCTCCTTCATGAGGCCAAAAATTATATATATAATTCCGATCACGATGAACTACATGCATAGGACAAAACTTTTGGTGAAATTCCAATTTCAATCGATTCTGGTTCCACGCTCCAATATCATCGCATAGAATATACCATGTCAATGCCTTTCCCTTCAAAGATAAAGGGAAAACCTTCTTCTAATTCATCTCTGGGTAAACCTGCAAGCTTAAATAATCCACAAATTTCACCCACATGTATCAAATGCATATAGGGATGTTCCGTTCCATCTCCTGCATAAGGATTAGCTAGCAGTTGTTCTATCCTACCCGAAGGAATTTCATAACCAATATTTTCAGTAGGTGCTATAGGTTGAGGGGCAACTCTTTGTGTTTCCGGTCAAGATGAATATACCCCGAACAAACCCCCTCAAAGGATTTTTTCCATGGTAACAAGTGACAATAAATTTCAGCACGTAGTATAAATTTTTCCTTACCGATTTCCACTTACCAAGAGCGCTTCAATCCCCGGCAATGAAATTGTAGTCCTTTTGATAAGTAAGAGTGTCGAACCCAACAAGGACTAGAAGGAAATGACAAGTCGTTTTCAGCAAGGTAATTTCTACAAGAACTGGAAGTGTCAGTAACAGATAGTTTGATAGCAAGATAGTTTGTAACAAGTAACAAGTAACAATAGTAACAACCCAATCCTTTTGATGGCAAAGGACAGGCCGGTACGGTCTCAGATGATAAGTAAAACGTTCTTGAGGGCACACAGGAATTTCATCTAGCCACTTTCATCATGTTGGTTTCATTCGCGTTCGCTACTTTGATAATTTGATATGTGGGTGGACCGGTGATTGGGTGCTGTTCTTACTTGAACAAGCCTCCCACTTATGATTAACCCCCTCGCAAGCATCTGCAACTATGAAAGAAGTATTAAGATAAAATCTAACCATAACATTAAACATATGGACCCAAATCAGCCCCTTATGGAATAGCGCATAAACTAGGGTTTAATCTTCTGTCTCTCTAGCAACCCATCATCTAGTCGACATTCACATAACACCACTAAGGGAATCACAACATACATATCATCAAAATATCGAAAGAATACCAAGTTCACATGATTTCTTGCAACATGACTTCTCCCGTGGCCTCAAGAACAAAGGCAACTACTCACAAATAATATTCATACTCAAGATCAGAGGGATATAAAATAGCATAATGGATCTGAACATATAATCTTCCATCAAATAAATCATATACAAGATGTAATAAACACTACTAGTCACCCACACGTACCAATCTGAGGTTCCGGTACAAAGATTGAACACAAGAGATGAACTAGGGTTTGAGATGAGATGGTGCTGTTGAAGATGTTGATGACGATTGGTCTCCCAAAGATGAGAGGGTTGCTGGTGATGACGGTGGCTTCGATTTCCCCCTCCGGGAGGGAAGTTCCCTGATGTCTACTACGCAACTTTATTCTTGTACACACGTGTTGGGCCTCCAAGCACAGAGTTTTGTAGGATAGTAGCAATTTTCCCTCAAGTGGATGACCTAAGGTTTATCAATCCGTGGGAGGCGTAGGATGAACGTGGTCTCTCTCAAACAACCCTGCAACTAAATAATAAAAAGTCTCTTGTGTCCCCAACACACCAAATGCAATGAAAATTTCTATAGGTGCACTAGTTCAGCGTAGAGATGGTGATACAAGTGTGATATGGATAGTAGATATTGATTTTTCTAATAAGAACAATAAAAACAGCAAGGTAGCAATTGATAAAACGGAGCACAAACGGTATTGCAATGCTTGAAAATGAGGCCTAGGGTCCGTACTTTCGCTAGTGCAATCTCTCAATAATGCTAATATAATTGGATCATATAACCATCCCTCAAAGTGCGATGAAGAATCACTCCAAAGTTCCTATCTAGCGGAGAACATAAGAAGAAATTGTTTGTAGGGTACGAAACCACCTCGAAGCTATTCTTCCTGATCGATCTATCCAAGAGTTCGTACTAAAATAACACCAAATAATTTCAGATTCCTAGTACTCAATCCAACACAAAAGAACCTCATAGAGTGCCCCAAGATTTCTAACGGAGAAACAAAGACAAGAACGTGCATCAACCCCTATGCATAGATTACCCCAATGTCACCTCGGGAATCCGTGAGTTGAGTGCCAAAACATATATCAAGTGAATAAATACAATACCCCATTGTCACCACGGGTATTCATAGAAAGACATAATAAAGTGTTCTCAAATCCATAAAAGTATTCAATCCGATAAAACGAAATCTCAAAGGGAAAACTCAATTCAACACAACAAGATAGAGAGGGGAAAACACCATATGATCCAACTATATTAACAAAGCCCATGGTACATCAAGATCGTGCCATCTCAAGAACACAAGAGAGAGAGAGAGAGAGATTAAACACATAGCTACTATTACAAACCCTCAGCCCCGAGGGTGGACTACTCCCTCATCATCATGGTGGCCGTCAGGATGATGAAGATGACCACCGGTGATGATTCCCCCCTCCGGATGGGTGCCGGAACAAGGTCTAGATTGGTTTCTCATGGCTATAGAGGCTTGCGGCGGCAGAACTTCTGATCTAGGGTCTCCCCGAGGGTTTTTGGAATATCTGACAATTTATATGGCGAAGAGGGGGTGCGGGAGGCCACCGAGGTGGGCACAACCCACCTGGGCACGCCTGGGGCCCAAGCGTGCCCTGGTAGGTTGTGTCCCCCTTGGGGCACCCACCAAGTGTTGCTCTGGCCCATTGGATGTCTTCTGGTCCATCAAAAATCCACAAAAAGTTTCGCAGTGTTTGGACTCCGTTTGATATTGATTTCCTGTGATGTAAAAAACAAGCAAAAGGTAGCAACTAGCACTGGGCACTGGATCAATAGGTTAGTCCCAAAAAATGATATAAAGTTGCTATAAAATGATTGTAAAACATCCAAGAATGATAATATAACAACATGAATACTTCATAAATTTGATCAATGAAGTGTGAATGCTAGCAAAGTGCATAAGTTTGATCAATGATAACTTCAATCACTTTCCCTAGCATCATAACAGCAACTCTTTCTCACAAAACTCATCATGACAAAGTAGCAACCAATTCACATGTTAAGGTTGAAACAATGAATTCTCTTGAAACTCAACAACCTATATTCTTAGTCACCAAACAATTGCAATTCAACTTATTCAACAGAGTCTAAGTAAGAGCTCCACATACTCAACCATCATATAGTCTTCTATGATTGCTAACACTCACCGCATACAGATGATCAACTCGTTTCAACCGGACACATAGAAAGATAGGGGCTTATAATTTCGCCTCTGAACGTATTCACTTCAAGGGTGATGTCAACAATATTAACTCATGCTACCCATATCCAACTGGATATATGTGCCTAGATCTTTCCTCACCACATGATGCTTGCCAAAAGAGAAAAATAAAAAGGAATAGAGAGAAAAACTTTGACTCTTGCATGAAAGTAAATACATAAAAGTAAAAGGTAGGCCCTTAGCAGAGGGAAGCAGAGGTTGCCATGCACTTTTTGTTAGTATGCTCAATCCCTTAGTGCAAAAGAATATCACGTTATATTGCCCCTTATGATAGCAACCTTTATTATGCAGTCTGTCGCTTTTATTCTTTGCCATCACAAGTTCATACAACGCTCAATTTTCTCTTACACTAAATGATCTAACACTTTTAGAAGAAATTTTTATTGCCTTATTGCACCGACGATAACTTACTTGAAGGATCTTACTCAATCCTTAGGTAGGTATGGTGGACTCTTGAAAATAAGATTTGGGTTTAAGGGTTTTTGGATGCACAAGTAGTATCTCTACTTGGTGCGGAATTTTTGGCTAGCAAAGGCGGGGGGCAAGCACCACATGTTGAAGGATCTATGACAATATAACTTCTGTGTGAATATGAACAAACATAAATCATTACGTTGTCTTCCTTGTCCAATGTCAACAATTTTGGCATATAATATTTTGATGGGGGCTCACAATCACAAAATATTTCCAAGATAGTGTATTTCAATGTGGAAGTTCTCTTCCTTCTACTAATCATTCATGAATTGCTTGTATGACAAATATTGTGATTGTCAAGCTTCAAAAGATTTCACTTTCTACACCCAATGTGAAGCTACCACTAGGCATGATATGAACATATAATTTCAACCTCATTACATTCAATTTATTCAAAAATTTACTCATAGGATATAAGTGAAGCACGAGAGTAAATGACAAACTACTCCAAAAAGATATAAGTGAAGATCATGCGAGTAGTTAAGTAAATGGGTAGCTAATTGAGGACTCTCTCTTATTTAAAACTTTCAGATCTAAGTATTTTATTAAAACACCAAGCAAAACAAAACAAAGTGACATTTCAAGAATAGCACAACTCATGTGAAGAAGCAAAAACTTAGGCTCGGCCGATACTAACCGATAATCGTTGATGAAGAAAGGTGGGATGCCTACAGGAGCATCCACAAGCTTGGATGCTTGAGACTTCTTGAAATATTATCTTGGGATACCTTGGGCATCACCAAGATTGAGATTTTGTGTCTCCTTAATTCCTTTTATATCACGGTTTCCCTAAATCTTAAAAACTTGATCCACACAAAAATCAACAAGAACTCGTGAGATAAGTTAGTATAAACCAATGCAAAAACCTTATCATTCTCAACTGTAGCAAATCACTAAAATTATTATTCAACATTGCATACTAAATGCCTCTGCAAATTTAATACTCCTATCCTCAAATAGAATCATTAAACAAGCAAACATATGCAAACATAACAGCAATCTGCCAAAACAGTACAGTATGTAAAGAATGCAAGGGTATCAATACTTCTTTAACTCCAAAAATTATGAAAATTTACCACATTGTAGAAAATTTATCAGATCTTATTGTGCAAAAAAATTGAACATTTTATCACATACTAACTTTTCTCAGGAATTTTTGCAACATCGATAAACTTTCTGTTTTGAAATAGCAACACATAGACTTGCAAAATAAGCATGGTAAAGGCTATCCTTGGCATTTTTATTGAAAAGAAAGATGCAAAATATTATTGCAAATAACAACAAGCGAATCGTAACAAAAAAATGACGCTCCAAGTAAAACTCATATCATGTGACGAATGAAAACATAGCTCCAAGTGAGGTTACCGATAATGTTGAAGACGAAAGAGGGGATGCCTTCCGGGGCATCCCCAAGCTTAGTTGCTTGGATCTTCCTTGATTACCTTGGGGTGCCTTGGGCATCCCCAAGCTTAAGGTCTTGTCACTCCTTATTCTCCTCATATCGATATGTCACCCAAAACTTGAAAACTTCAATCACACAAAACTAAACAAAACTTCATGAGATATGTTAGTATGATAAAGAGCAAACCACTCACTTTTGGTACTGCCAAAGACAAGATTCATAATTGTTCTCACACAATGCCTACTATACCATATCATTTCCACAATTTATATTGAGCAATATAAGCCATATAAACTAGAAAGCAAGCAAACTATGCATTGAAAACAAAATCTGTCAAAAACAGAACAGTTTGTAGTAATCTGTACTCCAACCATACTTTTGCCACTCCAAAACTTCTGAAAAATTAGGACAACATAGGGAATTTGTATATCTATCACCTGCAAAAAAATTCATATCAAAAGCACATTCCGGTGAATTTTCAAAATTCCTGGACTGAGCACAAAAGGTTTTGTTTTTGGACAGAATCAAGTCAACTATCATCCACAGTATCCCAAAGGCTTTACTTGGCACTTTATTGAAACAAAAGAAATAAACATGATCACTACAGTAGCATAATCTTGTGAACACACAAAAACAGTAGGTAAAAGTGTTGGGTTGTCTCCCAACAAGCGCTTTTCTATAATGCCTTTTAGCTAGGCATGATGAGTTCAATGATGCTCGCATAAAAGATACAGATTGAAACATAACAAGAGCATCATGAATCATAATTTCCTCTCTCATAATAATTTTCAGTAGAATCATGAATAGATTCATCAATATAACCATTACACAAAGCATTCTTTTCATGATCCACAAGCATAGAAATTTTATTACTCTCCACATAAGAAAATTTCTTCTCATTCACAATGGTGGGAGTATCATATGAAACTCGGATACTATAAATTGTTTCCACATTAAAAGAGCAATATTCAGGAAAAGGGTAATCATAATTATGACAAGTTTCATAAATTTAATCATTACTACTTTTTATAACATAAGTATCATCACAATAACCATCATAAGTAGCAACTTTGTTCTCATCATAGATAGGAGGCATGCAATCATCATAGAAAATTTGATCATTCAAAGTAGGGGGACTAAAAAGATCATCTACATTAAACATAGCATCCCCAAGCTTGGGACAGACATTAATTGCAGCAAATAAATTCTCAAACATGTCATTCTCATCAAACATAGAATCCCCAAGCTTGTGGCTTGGCATATCATAAGCATAATCACTCTCATCATTAATAGTATGAATAGCACCAACGATATAACAATTGTTATCATCATAATTTCCCAAGTTGGTGCCAAAAAGATTTCCAAGATTATAAGAAGTATCATTATCTTCCCAATCATAATTATCACAACAAGCAATAGGCATATCAAAATCATCATCAAGTGCATCATCTTCTACAATTATTTTTGATTCATTTTCATGAGGCGCAACAATAATAGGAGCAACATTATTTGGGGAGATACCTTTTTACCTCTATTCTTTCTTATTTTCTTCTTCTTCACCACATCATGTGTGGGTTTAATAAAAAAAATTCAAGCTTCTTGTTAAAGAGATTGATTGGATAGGAAGCTCCTCCTCGTTACCTGATTCATCATAATAAACACTAGGAGAGTATTGGGAAATATTTCCCCTTTCATTAGTACTCTCTTCATATTATATTTGTTTTCTTGTCTTTAGATAGTTGTCAATATAAGGATTCTCAATGCAATTTACCGCACAAAACATATAAATTTCCTCTAGATAAAAATCAAGATATTTCTTGATATTAAATTTTGGAATACCCTCAGTTATACGTTTCATTTCTTCATACCCCAAAAGAAGACTAAGCTCTTTATGATGCTCAAGGGTAATCAAGTTATCACAATTTTTAGACATGATTTGATCGTGAAACAATTTGCATTGGAGATTTAAATGACCAAGTTCATTGCAAAGTTCACAAGGATGGCGAGAAAAATTAAATCTTTTAGCACAATCATCTAGCCTCTCTTGCAACTTTTTGTTTCTAAATATTCATGCTTCTTACAAAATCTATCTTCCTTTTTGGTGTGCAATTGCACTCCCAATTCACTCCACAAAAATTGACATTCTTATAGGAGAGATCATTATCATGACTAATGCAATCATCATTAACATCATGGATATTCAAAGAATTCATACTAGCAATATTGCAATCATGCCCATCATCAACCGTTTTATGCCATAATTTTTGTTGAATTCTTTTTCTAGTAATTGAGCACAATTATCGGAATCCTTATTCTCAAGATAGACATTATAAAGATAAAGAAACAACTTGAGGTATCCCAATCTCCAACTTTTTGTACTTTTCTATTATAAAACCAAACTAGTGATAAAACAAGAAACTAAAAGATTCAATTGCAAGATCTAAAGACATACCTTCATGCACTCACCTCCCCGGCAACGGCGCCAGAAAAGAGATTGATGCCTACTACGCAACTTTATTCTTGTAGATACGTGTTGGGCCTCCAAGCGCAGAGTTTTGTAGGACAGTAGCAATTTTCCCTCAAGTGGATGACCTAAGGTTTATCATTCCATGGGAGGCGTAGGATGAAGATGGTCTCTCTCAAACAACCCTACAACCAAATAATAAGAAGTCTCTTGTATCCCCAACACACCAAATACAATGGAAATTTGTATAGGTGCACTAGTTCAGCGAAGAGATGGTGATACATGTTGGAAATATGCCCTAGAGGCAATAATAAATAGGTTATTATTATATCTCCTTGTTCATGATAATCGTTTATTATCCATGCTAGAATTGTATTGATAGGAAACTCAGATACATGTGTGGATACATAGACAACACCATGTCCCTAGTAAGCCTCTAGTTGACTAGCTCGTTGATCAATAGATGGTTACGGTTTCCTGACCATGGACATTGGATGTCATTGATAACGGGATCACATCATTAGAAGAATGATGTGATGGACAAGACCCAATCCTAAGCCTAGCACAAGATTGTGTAGTTCGTATGCTAAAGCTTTTCTAATGTCAAGTATCATTTCCTTAGACCATGAGATTGTGCAACTCCCGGATACCGTAGGAATACTTTGGGTGTGCCAAACGTCACAACGTAACTGGGTGGCTATAAAGGTGCACTACGGGTATCTCCGAAAGTGTCTGTTGGGTTGGCACGAATCGAGACTGGGATTTGTCACTCCGTGTAACGGAGAGGTATCTCTGGGCCCACTCGGTAGGACATCATCATAATGTGCACAATGTGATCAAAGAGTTGATCACGGGATGATGTGTTACGGAACGAGTAAAGAGACTTGCCGGTAACGAGATTGAACAAGGTATCGAGATACCGACGATCAAATCTCGGGCAAGTACTATACCGCTAGACAAAGGGAATTGTATATGGGATTGATCGAATCCTCGACATCGTGGTTCATCCGATGAGATCATTGTGGAACATGTGGGAGCCAATATGGGTATCCAGATCCCGCTATTGGTTATTGGCCGGAGAGGTGTCTCGGTCATGTCTGCATGGTTCCCGAACCCGTAGGGTCTACACACTTAAGGTTCGATGACGCTAGGGTTATAAAGGAAGTTTGTATGTGGTTACCGAATGTTGTTCGGAGTCCTGGATGAGATCTCGGACGTCACGAGGAGTTTCGGAATGGTCCGGAGGTAAAGATTTATATATGGGAAGTCCTGTTTTGGTCACCGAAAGGGTTTCGGGTTTTATCGGTAACGTACCGGAACCACCAGGAGGGTCCCGGGGGTCCACCAAGTGGGACCACCGACCCCGTAGGGCTGCATGGGCCACATGTGGGAGGGGACCAGCCCCAGGTGGGCTGGTGCGCCCCCCCCCACAAGGGCCCAAGGCGCATAGGGTTTGGGAAGGGGGCGCACCCACCTAACTTGGGGGGCAAGTCTCCCCTCTTCCCCCCCTTGGCCGCACCCTAGATGGGTTTTGGGGCTGGCCGCTGCCCCTAGGGTGGAACCCTAGGTGGGGGCGCAGCCTCCCCTCTCCCCCTATATATACTTGAGGGTTTGGGGCAGCCAACATATGAGTTTTTCACCTCTCGATGGCGCAGCCCTGCATCTCTCCCTCCTCCTCTCCTGCGGTGCTTGGCGAAGCCCTGCAGGATTGCCACGCTCCTCCACCACCACCACGCCGTTGTGCTGCTGCTGGATGGAGTCTTCCTCAACCTCTCCCTCTCTCCTTGCTGGATCAAGGCATGGGAGACGTCACCGGGTTGTACGTGTGTTGAACGCGGAGGTGTCGTCCGTTCGGCACTTGGTTATCGGTGATTTGGATCACGACGAGTACGACTCCATCAACCCCGTTCACTTGAATGCTTCCGCTTAGCGATCTACCAGGTACGTAGATGCACTCTCCTTCCCCTCGTTGTTGGTTTCTCCATAGATAGATCTTGGTGACACGTAGGAAAATTTTGAATTTCTGCTATGTTCCCCAACAGTGGCATCATGAGCTAGGTCTATTGCGTAGATTCCATGCACGAGTAGAACACAAAGTAGTTGTGGGCGTTGATTTTGTTCAATATGCTTACCGTTACTAGTCAATCTTGATTCGGCGGCATTGTGGGATGAAGCGGCCCGGACCGACCTTACACGTACACTTACGTGAGACAGGTTCCACCGACTGACATGCACTAGTTGCATAAGGTGGCTAGCGGGTGCCAGTCTCTCCCACTTTAGTCGGTTCGGATTCGATGAAAAGGGTCCTTATGAAGGGTAAATAGCAATTGACATATCACGTTGTGGTTTTGCGTAGGTAAGAAACATTCTTGCTAGAAACCCATAGCAGCCACGTAAAACATGCAAACAACAATTAGAGGACGTCTAACTTGTTTTTGCAGGGTATGCCATGTGATGTGATATGGCCAAAGGATGTGATGTATGATATATGTGATGTATGAGATGATCATGTTCTTGTAATAAGAATCACGACTTGCATGTCGATGAGTATGACAACCGGCAGGAGCCATAGGAGTTGTCTTTAATTTATTTATGACCTGCGTGTCAACATAAACGCCATGTAATTACTTTACTTTATTGCTAACCGTTAGCCATAGTAGTAGAAGTAATAGTTGACGAGACAACTTCACGGAGATCATGATGATGAAGATCATGGTGTCATGCCGGTGACGATGATGATCATGGAGCCCCGAAGATGGAGATCGAAAGGAGCAAAGTGATGATGGCCATATCATGTCACTATTTGATTGCATGTGATGTTTATCATGTTTTTTTGCATCTTATTTGCTTAGAATGACGGTAGTAAATAAGATGATCCCTCATTAAAATTTCAAGAAAGTGTTCCCCCTAACTGTGCACCATTGCGAAAGTTCGTCGTTTCGAAGCACCACGTGATGATCGGGTGTGATAGATTCTTACGTTCACATACAACGGGTGTTGACGAGCCTAGCATGTACAGACATGGCCTCGGAACACATGCAAACACTTAGGTTGACTTGACGAGCCTAGCATGTACAGACATGGCCTCAGAACACAGAAGACCGAAAGGTCGAGCATGAGTCGTATAGAAGATACGATCAACATGAAGATGTTCACCGATGTTGACTAGTCCGTCTCACGTGATGATCGGACACGGCCTAGTTGACTCGGATCATGTAATCACTTAGATGACTAGAGGGATGTCTATCTGAGTGGGAGTTCATAAGATGAACTTAATTATCCTGAACATAGTCAAAGGTCTTTGCAAATTATGTCCTAAGCTCGCGCTTTAGTTCTACTGTTTTAGATATGTTCCTAGAGAAAATATAGTTGAAAGTTGATAGTAGCAATTATGCGGACAGTAGAAGGCTTGTGTCCTTAATGCACCGCTCGGTGTGCTGGACCTCGAATGTGGTCTGTGGATGTTGCGAACATCTGACATACACGTTTTGATGACTACATGATAGTTCGGTAATGATAAATGGTTTAGAATTGAGGCACCTAAGACGTTTTCGAAACGTCGCGGAACATATGAGATGTTTCGAGGGCTGAAATTGGGATTTCAGGCTCGTGCCCACGTCAAGAGGTATAAGACCTCCGGCGATTTTCTTGGCCTGCAAACTAAGGGAGAAAAGCTCAATCGTTGAGCTTGTGCTCAGATTGTCTGAGTACAACAATCACTTGAATCGAGTGGGAGTTGATCTTCCAGATAAGATAGTGATGTTTCACCAAAGTCATTGCCACCAAGCTGCTAGAGCTTCGTAATGAACTATAACATATCAGGGATAGATATGATGATCCTTGAAATATTCGCGATGTTTGACACCGCGAAAGTAGAAATCAAGTAGGAGCATCAATTGTTGATGGTTAGTGAAACCACTAGTTTCAAGAAGGGCAAGGGCAAGAAGGGATACTTCATGAAACGGCAAATCAGTTGCTGCTCTAGTGGAGAAACCCAAGGTTGAACCCAAACCCGAGACTGAGTGCTTCTGTAATAAGGGGAACAACCACTGGAGCAGAATTACCCTAGATACTTGGTAGATGAGAAGGCTGTCGATAGAAGTATATTGGATATACATTATGTGAATGTGTACTTTACTAGTACTCCTAGTAGCATCAGGGTATTAGATACCGGTTCGATTGCTAAGTGTTAGTAACTCGAAATAAAAGCTACGGAATAAACGGAGACTAGCTAAAGGTGAGCTGACGAGATGTGTTGGAAGTGCTTCCAAGGTTGATATGATCAAGCATCGCACGCTCCCTCTACCATCGAGATTGGTGTTAAACCTAAATAATTGTTATTTGGTGTTTGCGTTGAGCGTAGACATGATTGGATTATGTCTATCACAATACGGTTATTCATTTAAGGAGAATAATGGTTACTCTATTTATTTGAATAATTCCTTCAATGGTCTTGCACCTAAAATGAATGGTTTATTGAATCTCGATCATAGTGATACACATGTTCATGCCAAAAGATATAAGATAGTAATGATAGTACCACCTACTTGTGGCACTGCCATGTAAGTCATATTGGTATAAAACGCATGAAGAAGCTCCATGTTGATGGATCTTTGGACTCACTCATTTTTTTGAAAAAAAAGGATTGAGTAATGTGAACCATGTCTATTGGTATATACGCATGAAGAAACTCCATGCAGATGGACCGTTTGGACTCACTTGATTTTGAATCACTTGAGATATGCAAATGATACCACATGGGCAAGATGACTGAAAGCTTCGGTTTCAGTAAAATGGAACAAGAAAGCAACTTGTTGGAAGTAACACATTTTGATGTGTGCAGTCCAATGAGTGCTGAGGCACGCAGTGGATATCGTTATGCTCTTACTTCACAGATGATTTGAGTAGATACTGAGTATATTTACTTGATGAAACACAAGTCTGAATTATTGAATGGTTCAAGTAATTTCAGAATGAAGTTGAAGATCTTCGTGATAAGAGGATAAAATGTCTATGATATGATCATGGAAATGAATATCTGATTTACGAGTTTGGCACTGTGGAAATTGTTTCACGACTAGTACCTCCTGGAACACCATAGAGTGATGGTGTGTCCAAACATCATAACTATTGGATATGATGACGTCTCTTATCGAATTACCACTATCGTTCATGGGTTAGGCATTGGAGACAACCGCACTCACTTTAAATAGGGCACCACGTAATTCCGATGAGATGACACCATATGAACTATGGTTTAGAGAAACCTAAGCTGTCATTTCTTAAAAGTTTGGGGCTGCGACGCTTATATGGAAAAGTTTCAGGCTGATAAGCTCGAACCCAAAGCGGATAACTGCATCTTCATAGGACACCCAAAACAGTTGGGTATACCTCCTATCTCAGATCCGAAAGCAATAGGGATTGTTTCTCAAATCGGGTCCTTTCTCGAGGAAAAGTTCCTCTCGAAAGAATTGAGTGGGAGGATGGTGGAGACTTGATGAGGTTATTGAACCTTCACTTCAACTAGTGTGTAGCAGGGCACAGGAGTTGTTCCTATGGCACCTACACCAATTGAAGTGGAAGCTTATGATAGTGATCATGAAACTTCGAATCAAGTCACTCCCAAACCTCGTAGGATGACAAGGATGCGTACTACTTCAGAGTGGTACGTAATCCTGTCTTGGAAGTCATGTTGCTAGACAACAATGAACCTACGAGCTATGGAGAAGCGATGGTGGGCCCGGATTCCGATGAATGGCTCGAGGCCATAAAATCCGAGAGAGGATCCATGTATGAAAACAAAGTGTAGACTTTGGCAGAACGGCTCGATGGTCGTGAGGCTGTTGAGTACAGATGGATTTTAAAAGGAAGACAGACAATGATGGTAAATGTCACCATTAAGAAAGCTTGACTTGTCATTAAGATGTTTTCCGACAAGTTCAAGGAGTTGACTGCGATGAGGCTTTCTCACTCGTAGCGATGCTAAGAGTCTGTTGGAATTATGTTAGCGATTACTGCATTATTTATGAAATTGTGCAGATAGGATGTCAAAACATTGTTTCCTCGACGATTTTCTTGAGGAAAGGTTGTATGTGATACAACCAGAAGATTTTTGTCAATCCTGAAAGATGCTAACAAGTATGCAAAGCTCCAGCAATCCTTCTAAGGACTGGAGTAAGCATCTTGGAGTTGGAATGTACGCTTTGATGAGATGATCAAAGATTTGGGTTTATACAAAGTTTATGAGAAACTTGTATTTCCAAAGAAGTGAGTGGGAGCACTATAGAATTTTTGATGAGTATATGTTGTTGACATATTGATGATCAGAAATAATGTAGAATTTCTGGAAAGCATATAGGGTTATTTGAAAGGTGTTTTTCAATAGAAAACCTGGATTAAGCTACTTAAACATTGAGCATCAAGATCTATAAGGATAGATCAAAATCGCTTAATAGTACTTTCAAACAAACACATACCACGACAAGATTTTGAAGGAGTTCAAAATAGATCAGCAAAGAAGGAGTTCTCGGCTGTGTTACAAGGTGTGAGTATTGAGCAAGACTCAAGACATGACCACGGCAGAATAGAAAGGACGAAGGTCGTCCCCTATGCTTTAGTCGTAGGCTCTAAAGTATGCTATGTTATGTACCGCACCTGAAGTGTGCCAAACCATGAGTCAGTCAAGGGGTACAAGTGTGATCTAGAAATGGATCACAGGACAACGGCCAAAGTTATCCTTAGTAACTAGTGGACTAAGGAATTTTCTCGATTATGGAGGTGGTAAAAGAGTTCGTCGTAAAGGGTTACGCCGATGCAAGCTTTGACACTAATCTAGATTATTCTGAGTAGTAAACTGGATTCGTATAGTAGAACAGTTATTTGGAATAGCACCAAATAGAGCGTGGTAACTGCATCTAGGAGATGACATAGATATTTGTAAAGCACACACGGATCTGAAAGGTTCAGACCCGTTGACTATAACATCTCTCACAAGCATAACATGATCAAACCCAGAACTCTGTGAGTGTTAATCACATGGCGATGTGAACTAGATTATTGACTCTAGTGCAAGTGGGAGACTGTTGGAAATATGCCCTAGAGGCAATAATAAATAGGTTATTATTATATTTCCTTGTTCATGATAATCGTTTATTATCCATGCTAGAATTGTATTGATAGGAAACTCAGATACATGTGTGGATACATAGACAACACCATGTCCCTAGTAAGCCTCTAGTTGACTAGCTCGTTGATCAATAGATGGTTACGGTTTCCTGACCATGGACATTGGATGTCATTGATAACGGGATCACATCATTAGAAGAATGATGTGATGGACAAGACCCAATCCTAAGCCTAGCACAAGATCGTGTAGTTCGTATGCTAAAGCTTTTCTAATGTCAAGTATCATTTCCTTAGACCATGAGATTGTGCAACTCCCTGATACCGTAGGAATACTTTGGGTGTGCCAAACGTCACAACGTAACTGGGTGGCTATAAAGGTGCACTACGGGTATCTCCAAAAGTGTCTGTTGGGTTGGCACGAATCGAGACTGGGATTTGTCACTCCGTGTGACGGAGAGGTATCTCTGGGCCCACTCGGTAGGACATCATCATAATGTGCACAATGTGATGAAAGAGTTGATCACGGGATGATGTGTTACGGAACGAGTAAAGAGACTTGCCGGTAACGAGATTGAACAAGGTATCGAGATACCGACGATCAAATCTCGGGCAAGTACTATACCGCTAGACAAAGGGAATTGTATACGGGATTGATCGAATCCTCGACATCGTGGTTCATCCGATGAGATCATCGTGGAACATGTGGGAGCCAATATGGGTATCCAGATCCCGCTATTGGTTATTGGCCGGAGAGGTGTCTCGGTCATGTCTGCATGGTTCCCGAACCCGTAGGGTCTACACACTTAAGGTTCGATGACGCTAGGGTTATAAAGGAAGTTTGTATGTGGTTACCGAATGTTGTTCGGAGTCTCGGATGAGATCTCGAACGTCACGAGGAGTTTCGGAATGGTCCGGAGGTAAAGATTTATATATGGGAAGTCCTGTTTTGGTCACCGAAAGGGTTTCGGGTTTTATCGGTAACGTACCGGAACCACCAGGAGGGTCCCGGGGGTCCACCAAGTGGGACCACCGACCCTGGAGGGCTGCATGGGCCACATGTGGGAGGGGACCAGCCCCAGGTGGGCTGGTGTGCCCCCCCCCACAAGGGCCCAAGGCGCATAGGGTTTGGGAAGGGGGCGCACCCACCTAACTTGGGGGGCAAGTCTCCCCTCTTCCCCCCCTTGGCCGCACCCTAGATGGGTTTTGGGGCTGGCCGCCGCCCCTAGGGTGGAACCCTAGGTGGGGGCGCAGCCTCCCCTCTCCCCCTATATATACTTGAGGGTTTGGGGCAGCCAACATATGAGTTTTTCACCTCTCGATGGCGCAGCCCTGCATCTCTCCCTCCTCCTCTCCCGCGGTGCTTGGCGAAGCTCTACAGGATTGCCACGCTCCTACACCACCACCACGCTGTTGTGCTGCTGCTGGATGGAGTCTTCCTCAACCTCTCCCTCTCTCCTTGCTGGATCAAGGCATGGGAGACGTCACCGGGTTGTACGTGTGTTGAACGCGGAGGTGTCGTCCGTTCGACACTTGGTCATCGGTGATTTGGATCACGACGAGTACGACTCCATCAACCCCGTTCACTTGAACGCTTCCGCTTAGTGATCTACCAGGGTACGTAGATGCACTCTCCTTCCCCTCGTTGTTGGTTTCTCCATAGATAGATCTTGGTGGCACGTAGGAAAATTTTGAATTTCTGCTACGTTCCCCAACAATACAAGTGTAATATGGATAGTAGATATTGATTTTTGTAATAAGAACAATAAAAAACAACAAGGTAGCAATTGATAAAACGGAGCACAAATGGTATTGCAATGCTTGAAAATGAGGCCTAGGGTCCGTACTTTCGCTAGTGCAATCTCTCAATGATGCTAATATAATTGGATCATATAACCATCCCTCAAAGTGCGATGAAGAATCAATCCAAAGTTCCTATCTAGTAGAGAACATAAGAAGAAATTGTTTGTAGGGTACGAAACTACCTCAAAGCTATTCTTTTCGATCGATCTATCCAAGAGTTCATACTAAAATAACACCAAATAATTTCAGATTCATAATACTTAATCCAACACAAAGAACCTCAAAGAGTGCCCCAAGATTTCTACTGGAGAAACAAAGACAAGAACGTGCATAAACCCCTATGCATAGATTACCCCAATGTCACCTCGGGAATCCGCGAGTTGAGTGCTAAAACATATATCAAGTGAACCAATACGATACCCCATTGTCACCACGGGTATTCATAGCAAGACATACATAAAGTGTTCTCAAATCCATAAAAATATTCAATCCGATGAAACGAAATCTCAAAGGGAAAACTCAATTCATCACAACAAGATAGAGAGGGGAAAACACCATATGATCCAACTATATTAACAAAGCCCGTGGTACATCAAGATCGTGCCATCTCAAGAACACAAGAGAGAGAGAGAGATTAAACACATAGCTACTAGTACAAACCCTCAGCCCCGAGGGTGGACTACTCCCTCCTCATCATGGTGGCCGCCAGGATGATGAAGATGGCCACCGGTGATGATCCTCCCCTCCGGCAGGGTGCTGGAACGGGGTCTAAATTGGTTTCTCGTGGCTATAGAGGCTTGCGGCAGCGGAACTTCTGATCTAGGGTCTTCCCGAGGGTTTTTGGAATATTTGACGATTTATAGGGCGAAGAGGGGGTGCGGGAGGCCACCGAGGTGGGCACAACCCACCGGGGCACGCCTGGGGGCCCAGGCGCGCCCTGGTGGGTTGTGCCCCCCCTGGGGCATCCCTGAAGTGCTGCTATGGCTCATTGGATGTCTTCTGGTCCATAAAAAATTCACAAAAAGTTTCATGGTGTTTGGACTTCGTTTGATATTGATTTCCTGTGATGTAAAAAACAAGCAAAAAACAACAACTAGCACTGGGCACTGGGTCAATAGGTTAGTCCCAAAAAATGATATAAAGTTGCTATAAAATGATTATAAAACATCCAAGAATGATAATATAACAACATGAATACTTCATAAATTATAGATACATTGGAGACGTATCAGCATGCCCAAGCTTAATTCCTACTCGTCCTCGAGTAGGTAAATGATAAAAGAAATAATTTATGAAGTGTGAATGCTAGCAAAGTGCATAAGTTTGATCAATGATAATTTCAATTACTTTCCCTAGCATCATAACAACAACTCTTTCTCATAAAACTCATCATGACAAAGTAGCAACCAATTCACATGTTAAGGTTCAAACAATGAATTCTCTTGAAACTCAACAACCTATATTCTTAGTCACCAAACAATTGCAATTCAACTTATTCAACATAGTCTAAGTAAGAGCTCCACATACCCAACCATCATATAGTCTTCTATGATTGCTAACACTCACCGCATAAACATGAGCAAAACGTTTCAACCGGACACATAGAAAAATAGGGGATTATAATTTCACCTCCCAACGTATTCACCTCAAGGGTGATGTCAACAATAATAACTCATGCTACTCATATCCAACTGGATATATGTGCCTAGATCTTTCCTCACCATATGATGCTTGACAAAAGAGAAAAATAAAAAGGAATAGAGAGAAAAACTTTGACTCTTGCATGAAAGTAAATACATAAAATTAAAAGGTAGGCCCTTCACAGAGGGAAGCAGAGGTTGTCGTGCGCTTTTTGTTTCTATGCTCAATCCCTTAGTGCAAAAGAACATCACATTATATTTGCCCCTTACTATAGCAACCTTTATTATGCAGTCTGTCGCTTTTATTCTTTGCCATCACAAGTTCGTACAACGCTCAATTTTCTCTTACACTAAATGATCTAACACTTTTAAAAGCAATTTTTATTGTCTTATTGCACCAATGACGACTTACTTGAATGATCTTACTCAATCCTTAGGTAGGTATGGTGGACTCTTGAAAATAAGATTTGGGTTTAAGGGTTTTTGGATGCACAAGTAGTATCTCTACTTGGTGTGGAATTTTTGGCTAGCAAAGGTGGGGGGCAAGCACCACATGTTGAAGGATCTATGACAATATAACTTGTATGTGAATATGAACAAACATAAATCATTACGTTGTCTTCCTTGCCCAACGTCAACAATTTTGGCATATACTATTTTGATGGGGGCTCACAATCACAAAAGATTTCCAAGATAGTGTATTTGCATGTGAAATTTCTCTTCCTTCTACTAATCATTCATGAATTGCTTGTATGACCAGTATTGTTATTGTCAAGCTTCAAAAGATTTCACTTTCTAAACCCAATCTGAAGCTACCACTAGGCATGATATGAACATATAATAGCAACTGGCATAGGCACTGGGTCAATAGGTTAGTCCCAAAAAATGATATAAAGTTGCTATAGAATAATTGTAAAACATCTAAGAATGATAATATAACAACAGGAATACTTCATAAATTATAGATACGTTGGAGTCGTATCAGCCAGACAGAATCGCTCCACCGGAGGGCAAAAGTGCTCCTGCCCAAGTTTCGCCTCAAGACGGCGGCACTTTGTCTCAAAAGTCCTCTCCTTATTTTTTTCTAGGTCAAAAGACCTTATGTACCAGAAGATGGGCACCAGAGGTGGGCTGGGTGGCCCACTACCCACTAGGGCGCCCCTGTGGGGGGCTGGCGCACCCTGGTGTCTTGTGGCCACCTGGCAGCCCCCTCTGGTAGTTCTTTTCTCCAATATTTATTATATATCCCAAAATAATTCTTCATAAAATTTCAGCTCATTTGGAGATGTGCAGAATAGGTATCTCTGACATAGCTTTTTCAGGTCCAGAATTCCAGCTGCCGGTATTCTCCCTCTTTGTGTAAACCTTGCATATCATGAGAGAAAAGGCATTAGAATTACTCCACAAAGTGTTATAATACATAAAAACACTATAAGTAACAGTAAGAAAACATGATGTCAAATGGACGTATCAGCGCCCCCTACCCTGGGGCGCGCCAGGCAAGCTTGTGGCATCCTCTAAGGTCGGTTGGGGTTGTCCTTCATGCGCAAGGAAGCTAATATCCGAAAAGAAATTGTGTTAAATTTCCAGCCTGATTGGAGTTACGGATCTTCGGATATTTAAGAAACGGTGTTCGGCCAGGAAACAGGGACGCAAAATAGAGAAGAAAATAGAGAGAGAGAGAGAGAGAGAGAGAGAGAGAGAGAGAGAGAGAGAGAGAGAGAGAGAGAGAGATCCAATCTAGGGGGCTCCCGCCCCTCGGGGGCCATGGCTACCAAGGACCAGAGCGGAATGCTTCTCCAATCTAGGGAGAAGGCCAAGCAAGAAGGAGAAGGAGGGGGGATCTCTCCCCCTCGCTTCCAGTGGAGCTGGAGCGCCACTGGGGGAACCATCATGACGACGATCTTCATCAACAACTTCGATGCCGTCATCACCTTCCCTCATTTATACTTATCGGTCCACTCTCCTGCAAACCGTTGCACCCCCTACTTGAACATGGTGCTTTATGTTATATATTATTATCCAATGATGTGCAGCCATCCTATGATGTTTGAGTATATTCTTTTTGTCTTGTGGGTTGATTGATGATCTTGATTGGTTTGAGTTCCATGTTTTTTTGGTGATGTTCTATGGTGCCTTCCATGCCGCACACACGTGGGGGATTTTCTTTGTAGGGTGTTCATGATTTACTTACCAACTGAGTTGCGTGAGCGACATGAACACAAACTCGGGTAAGTAGGTTGTTGCGTATGGGATTAAAGGGGACTTTACACTTAAAACTATGGTTGGGTTTTATTTTAATAATCATTACTAGTTACGGATGCTTGCTACAGCTCCAATCATAATTGCATATGATCCAAGTACGAAAAATATGTTAGCTCATGCCTCTCCCTCATATAAAATTGCAATAATGATTACTGATCTTGTTATCAATTGCCTAAGACAATTTCGCAAAATCCTACCACCACTTTTCCACGCTCGCTATACTAACTTAATCGTTCCTTTATTAAAACATCACCTAACTTTTATTTTCACGTTCTTTATTATCTTGCAAACTTATCCCATTACACCTACAAAGTAGTTTATTACTTGTTTTTAGGTAAAGCAAATGTTGTTGTGCGTAGAGTTGTATCGGTGGTCGTTAGAACTTGAAGGGAATATAAATTCTACCTTTAGCTCCTTGTTGGGTTCGGCACTCTTATTGAAAAAGGCTACAAATGATCCCTATACTTATGGGTTATCACGAGGCGGCTCGCCCCTGCCACGGGAGATGACGCTTCGGTTCTCAATCGAAAAAGCTGTTAGGGTTTGACCCGCCTCTCGTGGCAAGCCTTCATGGCTAAGTTAAAAGAAGACCTCATCCCTGCTAAAAGATAAATAGTGCCAAGAGGGGAGGGGTCTTGTTAAAAGACATCCCTTGTTATCTGGGGAAGATTATCATGAAAAGCACATGGTCGCATTCGGAAGGGCCAAGAAGACCTCGGAGCTGAGCATATCCTTGGAATCGGGAGCCGATGTGGAGGATGGAACTCGTCTACGAAGCCGAAGACTTGAAATTATAAAATTACCCCGAAGAAGATGCCATATACCCTCGACTTGAAGACTAGTTCAGGGGTTACTGACGATGTCCTAGACTAGGTGGTGCTTACCACGTCGGGCCGCCACTTACGGGCCGGGCCGAGGACCCACCAATGACTGATGAATGGGCCACGCATGCCCTGGCCCTCGACGTAATCATGATGAAGATTTCCGAAGACTTGACGTACACTACAAGGCGTATTGAATGATCAACATGCTTAACCTAGATTGTAACCGCCCGTGTTTAAACCCTAGATACCCCCGGTGCCTATATAAGCCGTAGAGTTTAGTCCATAGAGGAGAGGCTTCTGAGAGGTTTAGAACTTAGAACTCCTTCATATGATCTTGAGGTAGATCATATTGTACTATGTACTCCATCACAATCAATATCAAAAGCAGGATGTATGTGTTTACCTCCTCGAGAGGGCCCGAAACTTGGGTAAAACACTGTGTCCCTACTTTCTTGTGTTACCATCTTGCTCAGATCACCAGCTTGGGACCCCTACCTGAGATCTGTCGGTCTTAGCACCGACAGTAGTCCCTGGCGGTGCGGCTAGGGTTTTCCCCCATGCCGCCAGAGCAAGCAAGCTCGGGTATGATAATGAGTGATCACACGAGTGACATAATTTTCACCTCTTGCCGTCAATTGTTTTACTGACATAATACTCTTAAAAAGGATCTGTTAGTAATTAGCGAGGGGCAACCGCTTGCTTTGCAATGAAGCCATATTTAATTTCTTGAAGGGTGACGATCTTATGAGTAGGAAAGAGAAGGACGGATCACATTATGGCTTCCTAGTTCAGGATATCAAACTATTAATGAATCAACAAAATTCTTGCATTACTTATGTTCGATGTACTCGAAACCACTTATTTTGAAATGGAGAAGGTACTATTAATTCTGACTCGCTAGTAATTTCTCCAAAGGAGAACTTCTTTTGTATAGAATCATTTTTTTAGAATACTGAATTTGCCTGCTCTGCCCATTTGTTTATCAAAGAGTCAACGGCCAATAGATCCCATAGATAGATCAGAGACCGTCCAAAACCGCAGTGAAATCGCGAGGCGGCAGCTCTCTCGGGCCAACCCGACCGAAGGCTCGCGACCGCCTCCTCTTCATCCTCAGATCTCGCCGCCGGCGGAATGCTCCCCTCCTCCCGCGGCGGCGGCCGCAGACGCTTCGTCCTCCTCCTCTCGCTCACCGCCGTCCTCGCCTTCGCTTCTCCGCTCCGCGCGTCCGCCTCAGAGTCTGACCACAAGGTGCGCTGCCCAGCCCCCCCTCGCCCCCCCTTATCTTCCCTTGGATCTAAAACCTTTTGTCGGCCCCCTCAGTTTGATCGCTCTAGTTGCTCCCATTCCGTGGCGTCAGATCTGATCGCCCATCGGCGCGATCTCGCGCTGGTCTCTCCAGCTCTCACGTCCTGAGGTTTTAGTTCCTAGAGCTCTTAGTGCAGTTTGGTTGTCTGGAGGTTGTGGCTGATGTGACGCGAGAATCTTGGTGTTCAACGACGGAGGAGGTTTTAAATCTTCGGATGATTCATCATAGCTTAGCTTATGGTGGTGGAAACAATATAAAGTGCTGCAGGGTTAGTGCTCCAAATGAGTTCGATCTGTGCGGGACCTGATCGGAATGGTACCAGTGGTGGTGCCTGATACTCTGAACTTAGATATATAATAACTTGATGTTGATCGGAGGAAATTCGCGTACATCCAGGTACTTCGAGGCTGCAGTGTATGTTCCTGTAGATGTAGTGAAGGCTGCATTGTGGTTTCTACTTCTTAGATTCAGGATATTGTTACTGTTTGGTTCATAGAGAGGTGCTGACAGTTTGGTCTTGTCTTGCATACAAAATGTTATATAACTTGTTTTGCGTGCACTTGGTGGTTGAAAATAGCAGGCTATAATCCAAGGAGTGAGCAGCAAGAGCATACTCTCTTGTCAAATCTATGTGTGAATCTTTTTTTCTGTTCATTTGTTTCCTTGTGATCAATATGAATTGATTTGATTTGGTTAATCATGAAAATTGTCAAATAACTTTTAGTAGGATAATATTTTGCATTCCAGCTTTCATGCATCTGTCATCGCCATCTTCAATATGGTGAAATAAATGGGAGTATGAGACATTCAGTTGTCCATGCAACTAGGATAATAATTCCTTGCCAATGGTCTTGATCCTGCGTGATGCTCCAACTCATGTCCTCTGTCCTTGCGATCATATTTGAACATTAAAGAAAGTCAATTGCACTGCTGACGGTTATATATTTATTTGAGAGAGAAGTTCTATATTGGTTTCTTGATATAGATTGATTTGGAAATAGCTTGCCACCACTGAGATTGGCATTTCTCAAAATACCACTCCATGCCTCACTGATAGTCTGACATTTAGCCTAATGGCCCACATGTCTGTGAAAATGTTACTCCATGCCTCATTGACATGTAGCCTGGAACAACATAGGTAGCTACTGCCATGAAGATGGACGGATGGCACGATGCAGGGGATTGGGAGTAGAACATATGTTGGGGAGAAGGAATGAGATAGATAATAGATCAATAAACTAATCTCTTATTATTCGATTACTAATTGATACATATACTGTCTTATATAGGAGGACTTACTTGACTGGAGTATTAATGACTGGAATATTTTAGTTGATCAAACTTGAGTGCTTATATGAAAATTAAGAAAATGCTTTCGTAACTTAGGACTGAGTAATGACGAAAGAGAACCCATGGCTTTTTTCTTCTCTCCATAATGTACCTTAGGGTTAGCCATCATCAAGCCCCAATCACTAATGTTTTGCAGATTTACATTATACATTTGTTTCATTCTGTATTATCTTCAAGTATGCTTTCTTTCTAAATTAATTATGCCTAATACCATGTGCTATGAGCATTTCGTGTGGCTTTAAGTTCTCATCTGCTTTATGTTTCTTACATGCAGTACAAAGCTGGAGATTCAGTTAAGCTCTGGGTGAATAAAGTTGGACCTTACAATAATCCTCAAGAAACTTACAATTATCACAGCCTCCCATTTTGTCAACCATCTGAGAACCCTGGGCATAAGTGGGGTGGTCTTGGAGAAGTCCTGGGTGGGAATGAGTTGATTGATAGTCAGCTTGACATAAAGTTCTTAAGTATGTTCTTGTTAATCTCAGACCATCCTTGTATTTATTTGTGATTTACTGAATGTTGACATATGCATTTTTCTTTTGGTATGGATTTGTTTGTCTTATTAATTATATAAATGTTATGTTGCCTTTGCTTTAGGAAATGTGGAAAGGGGACCCATTTGCACACTGGAACTAGATCCCAAGAAGACTCAACAATTTGCTGATGCCATTGAAAGCTCGTACTGGTTTGAATTTTTCATAGGTACATGGATTAATATGTGATGCATTACATTTTGTTGTATTACGCTGATTTTAGGCATATTTCGTGTTTCTAACATTTTTCACTGGTTTTTGCATTGCTTGTGCACCATGCACCTAGATGATCTGCCTCTTTGGGGTATGTTCCTGTCAACTTAGTATTTTCTTTGCTATTCTTTATCTTTGTTTCTTTTGCCTAACAAGACAGTTGTTATATGCTTTGACAGGTTTTGTTGGAGAGACTGACAAAAACAGTGAAAACAAGCACTATCTTTACACGCACAAGAACATTCTTGTAAAGTACAACGATAACAGGGTATGCATCTTCCATTGATTCAGAACATTATAATTTGGACAAGTTATAAATGAATCTGATTTTATTTTTGTAGATATCTGAACATGAATATATAAGTGGATCTGATTTGATTTTGTAGATAATTCATGTTAATCTCACCCAAGAGTCTCCTAAGCTCCTTGACGCTGGTAAGAAATTGGACATGACATATTCAGTGAAGTGGGTACCGACAGATGTTTCATTTGCACGCCGTTTTGAAGTTTACCTGGACTATCCTTTCTTTGAACACCAGGTAAATGGTAATGATTGCTTTTTGGAAAAAGAATCCAGTATGCGTAGCACACAACCCTCTCCCTGCTAATGGGAATAACCCTTTGAACTAACCATTGGAAAGTTCTAATTTATTTCTAAATTTTCATGTTCAGATTCACTGGTTCTCCATTTTCAATTCTTTCATGATGGTTATTTTTCTCACTGGTTTGGTTTCAATGATATTGATGCGAACACTGAGAAATGATTATGCAAAATATGCTCGTGATGATGATGATCTAGAGTCACTGGTGAGCATCTGAATTCTGGTGCCTATTTTGCTGCACTTGAATAATATTCCAACCAAATTAACTCTCTTTGTTTTTATCCACTGCCACTCAACTGTTGCCTGTACTCATGACTTTGCTTTATTAGGAGAGAGATGTTAATGAGGAATCTGGGTGGAAACTTGTCCATGGTGATGTATTTCGTCCTCCTAGAAGCTTGACACTTCTTTCTGCTCTTGTTGGTATCGGCACCCAGCTGGCAGCTCTTATCCTACTTGTGATTGTATTGGCCATCGTTGGCATGTTATATGTTGGGTATGCTCAAAATCACACATGCTTTTCATTTCCTTTCTGCCTTGCCTTGCATGCAGAACACATGGCTTGAAATACATGACAAGCTAAAAAAGTGGCATGGTCGTACCCTATTAATAATACGTAAAAAGATGAATGAAGGGCAGGAATATTTGAAAATGAGCTGGACCAGCGTTCAGAGTACCAGAACATAACTTCGTTTCTCGCGAGGAGCCTTCCAGATCCTGTACCTTTCTTAGAAAATCTTGACTGCCAATCATTTGCAAATTTGCGATTATGAAGTATCATTCTTTAAATACAGTAACTGACAGTAACTTGAACAAAAAAGTTGGCTCAAGATGAATGTAAAAGTGTCTGGGATTTAATTTCCTCTGGCTGCTTTAAGTTTTAAATTGCTGGCATCTGCCTGTTTCCACCATTTTTGATGATGATCCCTGGATAGGAATGTGGCAATGTAGTGTCGTGTCTATTTTCAAATGCTGACAACATTCTCATACCTGCTAGATTGAATTTTGATCTCTTCTAGTTAAATTCATTTTTACCTGAATAAACTATTCAAAAATCGGTGAGAAAAAAATGAGCACCGACTTCTTAACTATTACATGTGCAAATAAAAAAAGGTATTACATATAATATATTGATTAGGAAGCATTATTGATGGACTGAAGAAGATTCTAGTCTCTACCATTGCATTTCTCTTTGTTTACCGCTGGTACTGAAAATTGTGACTGATCTGTTCCTTATTGCAAATAACACTTGTTCAAGATAGTATTCACTGTTTAGTTTTGTATTCCTATTTGAACATCTAAAAACCTGAATGCAGTGTTCTGGAGTACTCCACACATGCTTAGAGTAAAGTACTCGCTTAAGTATCAGTGAGCAACATCTGATAGTTTGAGGATGTGGGATGGCATTACAATTTATTGTCCTTGGGTTTCACTTAACTTGAATTAAGGGATTAATAACATAGCTGGTCCCAAGCCAGGGTAAAGGAGAAGCTTGTCCACATCGCTTGAGATGGTTTGGCCATATACAACGCAGGCCCCCAGAAGCGCCAACGCAGAGCGGACGGTTAAAACGCTTTGATAATGTCAAGAGAGGTTGGGGTAGACCAAACTTGACATGGGAGGAGTCCGTAAAAGAGAGATCCGAAGGACTGGGGTATCACCAAAGAACTAGCCATGGACAGGGGTGCGTGGAAGTTAGCTATCCACGTGCCAGAACCATGACTTGGTTTCGATATCTTATGGGTTTCAACTCTAGCCTACCCCAACTTGTTTGGGACTGCAAGGCTTTTTAAGCACAGAAAGTTAATTTTGTGTCATGTGGGGCCAACGCTACCGCTGTTGTTGGCCACATGCATCGGTGGCAACACATGAAGTGTTGTAGATGGTTTGGTCTTTATTAAACGGCAATATTCAAGTTAAATTAGGATGATGAGATAAATTCGGACATACATGTTAGGCTGGTCATACATAAAGGATAGGGCAATGGCTTATCCATTCAAGTCAATGGCTTATCCATTCAAGTCAATGGTTGCAAATCTCTCTTTTTCCATATCTTTGGTGCTTCCCGTGACCCGTCCTAGCCTACTCCCCTCCCTTCCTCTTGTTATACTGTTTTGCCCTACCGCAACACCACAGTGGCGCCTAAACCTTCTGCCAGTTGCAGTTACCTGTTCTCTTTCTGCTTGGACGTGGACCTTTTGGATAAAAACTACTCCCCCCATAAGTGACTCAACTTTGTACTAACTTTAGTACAAAGTTGAGTCACTTATTTTGGGACAGAGGGAGTATAACATAGTGTACTATTTCTCCTTTCTCCTCTAGACACACGAAAATAGTTCAGGAAAATAAATCCTGCTTTTAGTTATCTGAAAGTTACCTTGTATTCAGTTTTGCAAATTGGAGTGGCGGTATTATGTCCTTCTGTTGAGATGCACAGATCCCATGGAGGTAGGGTACAGAGAAGTGAACAAATCCTGAAATGTCAAACAACCTATGCTGTGTTACAAAAAGCCTTTCGTTGTTTTTAGCATGGAGCATGGTTCTTTCTTGCATGTTGAGCATGCGATTCCTATTCTCTAACTTACATGCCAATGTTTCTCAGGCGAGGGGCTATCATCACAACCTTCATCGTGTGCTATGCTCTTACATCTTTTATTTCTGGATATGTTAGTGCTGGTCTGTACTCGAGGAATGGCGGTATGGTCCTTCACTTCTTGTTGACAAGTTGCAGGATTTTCTTTCTTTCTTAGACTATCAGTATTTGTTTGGACAGTCTTTTCTTTCTTCTGATTTTTTCTTTCTAGTTTCATCATGTTATCATGGCATCTAACTCTTTTGTAGAAGATTCTAGAGTTTATATTTGATTTTCTCACTTCATGACTTGATTCCATGGCAGGTAAAAACTGGATAAAGGCTATGATCCTTACAGCATCCCTCTTTCCATTCTTGCACTTTGCAATTGGCTTTGCACTGAATACAATTGCAATCTTCTATGGGTCATTAGCGGCAATACCATTTGGTACAATGGTTGTCATGTTTGTCCTTTGGGCTTTCATATCTTTTCCACTGGTGCTTTTGGGAACGGTCGTTGGTAGAAACTGGAGTGGGACTCCAAACAATCCCTGCCGAGTAAAGACTATTCCACGGCCTATTCCCGAGAGGAAGTGGTACCTTACACCTTCTGTCATCTCATTAATGGGTGGGCTGCTTCCCTTTGGCAGCATCTTCATCGAGATGTACTTTGTGTTCACATCATTCTGGAACTACAAGGTAAACAAGGAAATCACTGTAGACATTTTGTACAAAATACTATCTTTTAATCATCAAAATCATGTTAGCCACTTATCATAGTGTGGAAAGGATTTTTCTGTCCTTGCTTCATATTACATTTGTCCATGCCTTATTCTGAAGCACCTTCCTGCAATTTCCATTATATGAGCATCTGATTATGCAATGTTATTTGGTTCTTGGCAGGTGTATTATGTTTACGGCTTCATGTTGCTGGTCTTTGTCATTCTTCTAATAGTTACAATCTGTGTCACAATTGTTGGTACTTATTTCTTGCTGAATGCTGAGAACTATCATTGGCAATGGACCTCGTTTTTCTCCGCCGCATCAACAGCGCTATATGTGTACCTGTACTCCATCTACTACTATCATGTGAAGACAAAGATGTCCGGCTTTTTCCAGACAAGTTTCTACTTTGGCTACACATTGATGTTCTGTCTTGGTCTGGGAATACTTTGCGGTAAGCACTCTTTAGCACTAATGGTTGCTATACATTGCAATGTTTAAAGACCACTTTGATGTTCTGACATCTATTTTGGTGATTCAGGTGCTATTGGCTATGTAGGGTCAACTCTTTTCGTGAGGAGAATCTACAGAAACATCAAATGTGATTAATTTCCTGCTACACATATGGGGTGGGGGTGGGCAGTATCAGATCAAATCATATACGTGGAAGCGAGGCCTTCGAAATTGATTAATGCTAGTTCCTGATTAGGGTTTCAGAACTACGTCACCTTTGCTTATTCCATCACACCCCTTCTTTTTGCATACTTATTTGTTCCCTGGAGCTGGTCTCATAGTGTATACATCTGTGGTAGCTGAGGAGTTCAGTACAAGTGGCTGGTGCAGGTTCTTATTTTTATTTGTTTCTTGCCTTTTTTTGTTGCATTCCTCTTCAAATGAGAAAGAAATAGGAAGTGAGTATCCATGCGGCAATGTCTGGACTTCCCCATCTGAATCGTTACGTCCAATTCAAGGATGGCATGTACTACGTGAGATCTGTGTATTTATATACATATATCAACATTTAATGCATGAGAGTACGTGTGTCCTCTGTCATGTTCGAAAAAATCGGTGAAAATCCTTCAGATGTTGTAGTACTTTTGTATCTGCGGTATTTAATACGTATTTGTAACTTTTGAGGTAACTTATTGCAGCAACACAAGGCTGGAACATCTTTGCTCCGAGATCACCGTGGTGGGATCTTACAACCAATGCCAAGCTTTGGCAAAGCCACGTGCGTTATCAGAAACAAATGTAAGCGTTATCATAAACAAATGCAAGACGTTACGGAGGGAGTATATGGCATGTGGGTGATACTTGTACAATACTTTCCATTGTGACCAGCGTTTTCCGTTGTGACCAGCGTTATGATCCCCGCACAATCACTCCCCAGCCGCCAAACTAGTGTACAATGATCTTCAGCATACCTTGAGTTGGTGCCTCCCATCTACTAGAGTTATTCTCCTTTGACTCCCTCGTTCCTCGGCCATGCATCTGACCTGAAAAATCAACTCTCCGCTCACATCATTCTTGTTATTCCATCTTAGGTACCTTCACTGAGGGTTTAATACACCAACCACCTGCTCTGACCTATATGGCGTGTAGAGCTTCTTGCACTCCGCCTTGTTAAAATATATTGCATGTCTCTCTTCATTAGTTTAGACTTCTAAATAATTGATTGAAACTGAATTCAATATGATATCAGAGCCAAGAGACATCAAGTTGAAGACTATGCCAACGTAGTATTAAAAATAGATTCTACGCTCTAGATCGATCCCACGTCCTACATGTGTGGCCGGGGGGGGGGGGGTGTTAAAATATATGGCCCGCTTCTCACCATCAAGGTTTACCACACTTGAGTGATGGCTTTACACTTCATAAATAAGTAGCTTACACCTTCATTTTGTGTTGTAGGGTGAAATCCTAGGTGGTGATCTTCTTCACACTTGAAAGGGGAAGAGGGAAAATCAAGCACAAACACAAAAGGAAAACACTCACATGAAAGATCCAAGGTCTCACATCCACTAAATCCATATACACATACAAGATTCAAGATCCAAATCCAACAAGAGGAAATAGCAAAGGGTAGTTTTTTCCTAATCCTAAGAGGAATTGAGGTCTTGATAATAGTCTTCTCTAATCCCTAGGGGAGGAGGTCTTGATATCCACTTGGGGATCTTCTTCTAAGAGGTCTTGATCTCCAAGGGAAGAGGTAGTTGATCAAAGTTCTGTCTAGATCATAACATATGCTTTGCTAACCCTAAAACAGAGGTAGGAGACGAATATTTATAGTCTAAGTGAGGAAGGGATGGGCCTCGACCCTAGTCATGCGCGCAGGCAATGTCCGAATGATCCGGCTGGGCCGGACGTCCGTGCTTCGTCCGAATGATCCGGGTAGCACTACAAAAAAAGACACATCCGTGACATTTTGGGCCGAACGAATTTTTTTGTGTCATACATATGACACTTCTATGACGATAATTGTGACAAAACCCGGTATCATCATAGATGTGGTGAGCTCCTACTTCTATGACAAAAAATCATGACAGAAAATGGGCTTTTCGTCCTGGGCGGGCCGGAGACGTAGCTGCATGACATTCTTTGGGCCGTCCAAACCGTGATAGAAGCGAGGGGGAGGAAAATTTCGGGGAGTTCCCGGTTACGGTAGGAGGTCGGGGGCCGAGCGATGCGCGTTTCTCTCGTACACGTACACGCGTGTGTGCGAGGCGTTGGCTCTGACTGAACCCGAGCGAGGTGTTGGGCTCTAACTGAACCCGAGCGATTGCACTGCAGGCTACGCGTTACTGAACCCGAGCGATCGATCGATGGCTGTTAACTGAACCCGATCGAGCGATTCCTTCACTACTGCTGCTAACTGAAGCCGATCGATGGGATAAACAGTGAGCGTTGCGGGGGGGTTTGGATGAACAGTTCCCGGTGGCGTTGCCTCTGGATGAACAGGACCCCGTGGTGTGGTGGAGGGCTGGATAAATAGTAGACGGTGGAGGGGTGCCCGTGGAGGGGTGGATGAACAGGACCCCGTGGTGTGGAGGGCTGGATGAACAGTAGACGGTGGAGGGGTGCGCGTGGAGGGGTGGTTGAACAGGACCCCGTAGTGTGGAGGGCTGGATGAACAGTAGACGGTGGAGGGGTGGTTGAACAGTAGCCGGTGGAGTAGCGCGCGGTGGAGGCTGGATGAACAGGAGCCCATGGAGGCTGGATGAACAGGAGCCCGTGGAGGCTGGAGGAGGTCGACGGTGGAGATGAACAGTATCCCGTGGAGTCCCGTTTTGCGGTACGCCACACCCCTCCCGATGAACAGGAACCCCGTTTCGACCGTAGCGCTCCAACACAAGTCCGTTTCCTCCGTTTTGCAGTACGCCACACCCCTCCCGATCAACAGGACCCCCGTTTTGACTGTAGGAGGTCCGTTTCCTCCGTTTTGCGGTACGCCAGACCCCTCCCGATGAACAGGATCCCGTTTTGAACGTGGCCGGTCGAACACAAGGCCGTTTCCTCCGTTCTGTGGTACGCCAGGCCTCGTTTCCATCGCCTGTTCCGTCCAAGCCCTCCCGATGAACACGACGCATTCCGTTGCCTCCCCATGAACACGACGCATTCCGTTGCCTCCCCATGAACACGACGACGATGCTGTTTCTCCGTTCCGACCCAGCCATGTCAACGAGCCCTCTCCGTACGTATGCGCGAGTAGGCCTTCGAGACCCCGCCCGTATGTACACATACGTGGCCGTTTTCTTTCTTGCACCCTGGCCGCCTCTACTACGACACGTGCACGCCTCTACATCCATCAGTATATATGTACGTACACGTTCGCGACCAGAATGACAATGCTACGTACGCTTCGACCAGGTGGGTCCCGACTGTCAGGCACTTCCTTGCGTGCGAAGATGTAGCTGGTGGGTCCCAGCAGTCAGGGGGGCGAATCATTTTGTTTTTTTTGCCCGGACGCACTTCCTTGTGTACGAAGGTGTAGCTGGTGGGTCCCAGTAGTTAGGGGGTAAACATTTTTTTCGTGAAATACGGTGGCCCGTCCGGTGGGTCCCCGCTGTCAGGTGGAGGAATAATTATTTTGCACGTAATAAGGAGGCACTTCCTTGCTGCGGCCGTGGACCCAGCTGTCAGTCTCTTCACGTACAGTCCACGTCCGATGGAAGTCGTTCCTTGACCACGTTGACCATGCCGCGCCGAGAACACCAGGGCGGTGGAAGACGGCGAGGCCTAGGAAGGGGACGACGGGGAGCCAGGGAAGACGCGACAGTGGAAGCCCGCGCGGAGAGGAGTACGAGGGTTCACTGGTTCGGCTGCGGTGTGAGGCTGCCGTCGCCGCAGGGCCTGGCCAGCGATGGGAATAGTAGGGGGCGGTGAGGCCTCTGCGGCAGCACAGCCGGCCACGGGAGGCAGGAGCATGCGGCACGACCGGCGCTGCTTTGGGCGGCTGGAGCAAGAAGACCAGAGGTTGAAGAAGCACTACGGTCGTTGGAAGGACATTGTACGGTCACTGGAGCTAGAATCGTTCATATTGACTAAGTTGACAAAGCCCTTCGTCCTCGTCAACTTAGTAGGCCCACAAGTCAGCCTCCCACCAAGGTGGGTCCCAGCTAGCCGGGGGAGTATTCATTTTTTCGTGCGTAATAAGGAGGCACTTCCGGTGGGTCCGAGCTAATAGCGGGGGGAACGTTTTTTTCGCGAAATATGGTGTCCTGTCCGGTGGGTCCCAGCAGTCAGGGGGAAATGATTTTTTTTGCAAAATACTGGTGGCCCGTTCGGTGGGTCCCCGCTGTCAGGTGGAGGAATAATTATTTTCTGTGTAATAAGGAGGCACTTCCTTGTGGCCGCCGTGGACCCAGCTGCCAGCCTCTCCACGTACAGTACTCTTCCGACGAAAGTCGGTCGTTGACCACATTGACCATGCCGCGCCGAGAGCACCACGACGGTGGACGACGGCGAGGCATAGGAAGGGGACGACGCGGAGCCGGGGAAGAAGCGGAAGTGGATGCCCACGCGGAGAGGAGTACGAGCGTTCACTGGTTCGGCTACGGTGTGAGGCTGCCGTCGCCGCAGAATAACAGGGGGTGTGGGTGAGTAGAGGGATGCCCTGGCCAGCGGTGGGAGTAGTAGGGGCGCTGAGGCCTGCGCGGCAGCACAGCCGGCCACGGGAGGCGGGAGTAGGCGGTCCCGCCGGCGCTGCTTTGGCGGCTGGAGCAAGAAGATCAGAGATTGAAGAAACACGACGGCCGTTGGATTGACATCCAACGGTTACGTCTGCTAGAATCGTTTGTTGACGTATATAATAACTAAAAAAGTCTTGCATACGCGTCAACTAAACAGGCCCACAAGTCGGACCACTCCCTTTTTTTAATAATTTATATATAGCTCATGGCAACTTCTTATGCAATTTATTGCAGTCGTTTTTTTGGTTGGCCAGGGACAATTCCGCATATTTCTGTGGGTTCCAAACTATTTTTAATACCGAAATGTCCAGTCAGATTTAAAGTACTTTGAACATATATTTAAATTAGGTTAATGCCCAGTGAAATAGGAATCTGAAAATGTGATAAAATTCAGAAATTATAAAGTAATTGCCAATTTGTCATCTGTTTTTATATTTACAACCCATTTCATATTACTTTCAAGATTTGCAGGCGTCTTGAAAGAGTTGCAGCCCATCAAGGCGTAGAAAAATAAGTAAGCCTGGATTGGGTATTCTTCAAAAAAAATAAACTGGGCTCGTTTTCACAAAGAAAAAAGTAGCTGGGCTGGTCACATGGTGAACATAAAATATAAGCCTGGGCTAGACGGGTCACAGCCCAGTTCAAACCCTGCTCCATCTCAAAAATACCAAACAAAAAAAATACTGCTCGAGTAGCTACGTCCCAGGTGTCAGCCGATCTTGTGTTGTTCTTTTGTCTATTGACTATATACGCTCACAATGTCGTGGGTCCCAGATGTCAGGAAAACACTAGGAGGAAGCATTTTATTTTTCCATATGCTGACGTGGTGGGCCCCTACTGTCATCCTCTCCACGTACTTCTGCCGATTCCTGTTGTTTGTTGACCATGTTGACAACGCGAGAGGGCGGCGCCGCGGCGAGTGCACCAAAGCGCGCGGAGGACGTCGACGTTAACGATTTAGGAGACGGTGGGGCGGCGATGCATGCGCTGAGGCGCAGCCAGCCGTGTGAGGCGGAAGCAGGCGACCCCGCCGGCGCTGGTTTGGTTTTGGCGGCTGGATGAAGACAGGACTGAAGAAACACGCCAGACTGTAAAAGCAGCAGGAGTACTTAACAACCTTAACTGAAACCAGCAGGGGCACTTAACAACCAAAGCTGAAAGCAGTATGAGTACTTATACAGGTTCAACCGTACAAAGCACGCCTCGAATAGTGCTACTTTGCCTACAGTTAACCAAGGGTGAGGCCGCCAAGCCCTAGGACAAGGCCCAGGCGCCACCCCGCGCATCCACAACCTTCTGAAAGCGGCTTCATCTCGCAACGTGGTCAATAAACAGGATATTCGCTTTAGAGCCATGGAAAAGCATGGACATAATCTTCTGTCCTATTCTCCAAGATGGACGGGCCTTCATTATTTGAGGCCACCCATGAATAAGTATCTTTTCACCTCCAAGGGGAATTGAGTAGGTCAACATAAACATCGTGTTTTGACCAAGCGCAAGTCTGACCCGACCATGGTCAGGCATCTGTATAGGAACAATAGAACTCGGCAGTTCCTGTTTTAAGAAGATCACAACTGTAAAACTGTGTATAAGCAATAGTTTATGAACAACATATATAACAAAAAACAGCTCGTACCATAAGTTTCTCGACACAGTTGGACCTGTTCAACGAGTGCAGCAGTGGCACACATATCCCACGTGGCCTTCCACCATTGAAACGCCCCATGTCGGTGTCAAAACCGGCGGATCTCGGGTAGGGGGTCCCGAACTGTGCGTCAAGGTCGGATGGTAACAGGAGACAAGGGACACTTTATTTTACCCAGGTTCGGGCCCTCTCGATGGAGGTAAAACCCTACTCCTGCTAGATTAATATTGATGATATGGGTAGTACAAGAGTAGATCCACCACGAGATCAAGGAGGCTAAACCCTAGAACCTAGCCTATGGTATGACTGTGTATGATGATGGTTGTCCTACGGACTACAACCCTCCGGTTTATATAGACACCGAATAGGGTTAGGGTTACACAGAGTCAGTTACAATGGTAGGAGATCTTGAATATCCGCACGCCTAGCTTGCCTTCCACGCCAAGAAAAGATCCTTCCGGACACGGGATGAAGTCTTCAATCTTGTATCTTCATAGTCCTGGAGTCCGGCTGAAGGTATAGTCCGGCTATCCGAACACCCCCTAATCCAGGACTCCCTCGGTAGCCCCTGGACCAGGCTTCAATGACGACGAGTCCGGCGCGCAGATTGTCTTCGGCATTGCAAGGCGGGTTCCTCCTCCAAGTTCTTCAAGAAGATTACAAACACCAAAAATAGTGTCCGGCTCTGCAAAATAAGTTTCCACATATTGCCATATAGAGAATAATATTAACACAAATCAAATCTGCTGACGTATTCTGCAGTGCGTCATAACACTGCAGCCAAGCTCTTCATATAAATTGTTTTCATTGTTCCACCTCAGCGTATTTAGCGAGGCGGTTTCCTTGGCACGTCTTGTCAAAGAAGAGATCGTGTGCCCCTTTTAACGAGATTCTCATCAATACGGACGTGGGTAACCCAACCGCGCCATTTACCACGGCGCTTGGGAGGCAAGTGAGTTTTATTAGGTAGGTGTGGATGCCTAACCGCACCCGCTTGTATAAAGGGATAAGGATTCACCTTTTTAACCTATGCCTTTTTCCTCCTTTGCCAATCCATCTCTCGCACACTCAAGCTCCAGCGCCCAAGTCCGCTCTTCCTTCCTCAACCTTCTCCAACAATGTCCGGAGCGGGAGGCAAGTGGATGGCCTCCTCCGCTACGGAGGCCCAAGTAAAAAAGCTAAGGAAAGCCGGATACTTGTCCAAGGACATCCCGCATCGGCTTCCTGAGAAGGGGCAGCTTCTTCCTACCCCAGGGCCCCATGAGAGGGTAGTTTTTCTTCCCCACTTCCTCCGCGGACTGGGCTTTCCACTTCACCCATTTGTCCGGGGGCTCATGATCTACTACGGCCTGGATTTCCACGATCTGGCCCCGAACTTCGTCCTCAACATCTCGGCGTTTATCATCGTGTGTGAGGCCTTTCTCCACGTCCGCCCCCACTTCGGCCTCTGGCTCAAGACCTTCAACGTCAAGCCCAAGGTGGTGTCCGGCATCGAGGCGGAGTGCGGAGGCGCTATGGTCGGCAAGATGGCCAACGTCCTCTGGTTCGATGGCTCCTGTGTGGAGTCCCTAAAGGGGTGGCAGACCGGGTGGTTTTACATCACCGAGCCACGCGATCCGAAATGGGTCGCAGCCCCCGAGTTCAGATCCGGACCCCCCACACGGCTCATGTCCTGGAAAGAGACGGGCCTGTCGTGGGGCAACGAGGAAGAAGTGACTGGGTTGCAAACGTGCATCCAGTCCCTGGTGAACAGGCCAATCCGGCTGATCAATGTGATCCAGGTCATGCTCGTTCGCCTGATCCTCCCGTGCCAACAACGGGATTTTACTTTGTGGGAATTCGACCCGGCGCAGCACCAAACCCTCAGTAGGCTCTTCGACACGACGTATGAAGACGTCTGGAAGGTGCTGACCAAAGGCGCCGAGTCCCCCACATCCGCTTCCGAGGACCGCGGATACAGCTCGTAGCATCATGCCAGCGAGGTGAGCTATCTATACCTTTGACAGGTTTGTTAAGCTCTTCTTCATAGATTAACTCTATGCGGGATCTAAACTCCCTTTACCTTTGACAGGCTTGGCGGGCTATATCCGGACCAATTAACTGTCCGGCTCCCCTGCCCGAAGACCCAACCCCAGCTCTCTTGGTGAAGCTGATGGCTCCGGCACCTCATGTGGTGCCGGAGAAGAAGGCCAAGAAGAAGAAAACCACCGGGACTCGAAAAAGTTCCCGCAACATGGTGGTGTCGCACTCGTCATCTGACGAGTCTGCGTCGCTCTCCTCTCGTGAAAACGAGGAGGAGGAACAAGAAAGCTCTCCCCCCCCCCCGGCGAGGGGAGAAAAGAAGAAGAAGGCCACCCCAACGGGGGAGGCCGAGGGGTCGAGGAAAAGAAAGACCCCTCCGCCGGACTACTCCCACGACGCCGAAGAGGGCGGAAAGGAGTGGCCGGACAGAACCAAGCGTCCGGCGAAATCGTAAGTATTTATATACGAGAGTGACTCATGATATTCCTTTAATGCACAGCTTTCCCTAATGTCGAATGTGATTTATGCAGCCCGCCCCGGGCCGAACTCGACGATTCGTCGAGCGGCTCCCTGGATACGTCGGACGTGAACTCAATTCCGCCCGCTGTCTCCCCCCGCACTGCAGACGACGCCGAAGTGGCGTCGCGACAAGCTCTGGGGCAGGAGGAGGTGGTCCTGTAGGAGCCGAAAGGCGACCTCCCAGACCCCAGGAATAAAGGGGACAAGACCCCCCAGGGCTCCGAGTCCGGCTTTGTGCCGGACGCCGTGCCGGACTCTTCAACAGTTCCGGTACGCGGTAGGCGAACTCCTTCCAAGAGGAGCAAGCCTTCTGAGCCGGCAGCCTCCGTCCAACTGGAGGTGCCGGACAATCTGCTGGAGGTGCTTGACGGCTCCTCCATCGATGAAGAACACCGTACTATTATGAGTATGGTGATTCGAAGGGTTCAGTCCGCCAAGAGAGGACTGACTGAAGCTTGCGCTAGCCTTCTAACAGGCTTCGAGGTAAGTAAAAATATGTCAAATTATTTACCGCATAGACAGTATCCCCTGATGCTCTGTTCGGTGTTCGGAAAGAAAAGCCGAATAGAGGATCTAGTAATTTTCGCAGGATTCTAACAAAAAGTCAAATATGCGTATGCAGGCTTCGCTGCTGTCCACCGCCGCACTGACTGCGTAGGTGGATGTCCTTAAAAAGGACCTCGGGCGGACCGAGCAAGAGCTCGGTCTTGCCAAACGGCAGCTCGAGGAGAAAGAAGGTAAGAAATACCCTTTAAAAAAAAGAAAAATGTGCCTATAGAGAGGCTTGATTGCAGAAAGAAATAACAGGATTGTACTACTTATTGTAGGGGCCACAACCGAGGTGGCAACCCTGAAGCAGGCGCTGGCTGAGGCTGGAAAGAGAACGGCCGAGGAGCGCGCCGAGCGAGAAAGGCTTGGGGTTCAGGTCGGCGAGGTGCAGTAAGAGCTGCAAGCTCTCATGAAAAAACATGAGAGTTTGGAGCTTGAGTCAAAAGCGCAAGCATCCGAGTTCGCGTCGGCCCTTGAGACCGCCAAGAGTGCCAAGGCCGAAGCCCAAAAGGCCCTCCAAGAGTTGGAGGAGGTGAAAAAGATAGCTACGGGTAAGGCATTCTTAATGCAAAGTAGGAATATAAAAGTAAACTACCTGTTACTTACCCGAATCCGGAGTTCTCCAGGGGCGTTCGCCGATCTTCCCCGCAGCGTATCCGACGCCGCCGCGTTCTACCGAGCTGAAGAGGGCAGCTCGACGGAGAGTGTGTTCTGGTCTCAGTATTCTGAGGCCGGACACCCTGTGCCTTTGAGCGATCAGCTGAAACAGCTGGTCGAGCTCCACAAGGCGGCCGAACAGGCCATGAAGGGCTTACTAGTTCGGTTGTGGCCTGGAGAGGCCCTGCCTGGGAGCTATTTCGGGCTAGTGCGGCGGCTGGTGGAGGCCTGTCCACGACTTGAGGTCATCAAGCGCTCCACCTGCATTGACGGTGCCCGGAGGGCCCTTGCCCGTGTAAGGGTACACTGGGGTAAGCTGGACGGAGAGAAGCTGGTGAAGGACGGGCCGCCGTCGGGGAAGGAGCATCGCAAGCCCGAGAACTACTACAAGGAAGTTCTTGCCGGAGCCCGCCTTGTCGCGGATGAATGTACTAAGGATGTAGTATTTGAATGAACTCGCTCGTTTGTATCCTGTGCGCTGAAAACTTGTTCATATGCGCTAAGCAATGCTTATTGAATTTAAAATATTATTTTCTGTGCGGCCGTTTATCAAAAATTGAGAGATGGCCAGTCGTCGGCTTCTGCCCCCATGCCACTAGTGCTGGGGTGTTCGGGATAAACCTGAGGGCTCTTTTTCCCATAGTTGGGTCCTTCGAGGGAGGCGCTCAGCACAACGAACCAGGCAATCGGACTATAATGCTTGAACACTCTCACTTAGCCATAGAACGTTATAATTTTAAATTTCGGCGAAGCCCCTAGTTCGGAAGGCCGAATTCGGGGCGCTATCCACGCCTTTGGCCGGACATAGCCAGCTCCTCGCTCGAAGCGGCATAAGTCTTTAAGGACTCGAAAAACCTCTCGAACAGCGACCGGTCTCACGCCTTATCATGACAGTCTGTTTTAGCTTTCTCCACTGAGGTGCTTAACCCACCTGAACTGGGGCACAATCGCAGTGGTTCTCTTAGTGCTACCTTAGCCGATATAGCGGAACGTAAGGCACCAAAACATAGGAGCCGGGCAAACCCAACATGTGACCAAAATCATGATTCGGAGCCGATGCATATAGTGCTATAAGTTCGGGGTGCCGCACTTGTGAAAGTGTACGGACTTCTCACACCAGATAGAAGGGTAATGAAGCCCCTGGCGTGTTTTGCCATACCATGGTGTACGGTTGCGATCATGTTTTTTTAATGAACATATATATTATAAGAGGACAACACAAAAAATAGGCGAAAAGCTATGCATTGTTTATAGAGAGGCCATTTATCAAAGCCGAACGATACAAGTAGTGCGATAAGCAAAAAAGATATTAGACTATTTAACATGTCCTGACCAGGCGCAGGTCGCGGAATTTAGAAACAGATATATCGCTCGAAATAGAGACCACCTGAGAGTTCCGTAATGCGGCGTAGCTTTGTCTGCTTTCCTGGGTCTTGCATCGTCTGTGCGGCAGCGAAGCCGAACAGGTTATCCAGAGTGTGGAGTCCTGAAAGTAAAAAAGAATCCGACAGCCCCTAGTACGTTTGACGCCGTATTGTAAGCATGCCGTTAATGTGCCCCTCCCCCCGTGCCCATGGAATTTCGAGGGCGTAATTGTGTACTCGAGGTACTAGCTCCGCTATGTTGCGATGGCTGGGGTTGGGGCCGTATTGCTACGCTTGCTCCGAACGTGCCAGGCGGTCTTGTTGCAGGTTACTCCGGGCGCGCTTTGCATTGTCCGGATTTTTAACGGCCGGACTGGAGAGTTGCCTTGAAAGGCTGCTTTGTACTTCCGCTGCGAGGGCCGCCGTGTGCTCCTCCGTACGGATGGAGCGTTCTGTGTTTCCGTTGACCGTAATTACTCCTCGAGGGCCTGGCATCTTGAGCTTGAGATAAGCGTAGCGCGGCACCGCATTGAATTTAGCGAATGCGGTTCCTCCGAGCAGGGCGTGATAGCCACTGCGGAACGGGACTATATCAAAGATTAACTCTTCGCTTCGGAAGTTATCCGGAGATCCGAAGACCACATCAAGTGTTACCGAGCCTGTGCAATTGGCCCCTACACCTGGTATGACGCCTTTAAAGGTCGTTCTTGTGGGCTTGATCCTTGATGGATCTATGCCCATTTTCCGCACTGTATCCTGATAAAGCAGGTTCAGGCTACTGCCGCAGTCCATGAGGACTCTTGTGAGATGAAATCCGTCAATGATTGGGTCAAGAACCAATGCGGCAAAACCGCTGTGACAGATGCTAGTGGGGTGGTCCCTTTGATCAAAAGTGATCGGGCAGGAGGACCATGGGTTGAACTTTGGGGCGACTGGCTCCATCGCGTATACGTCCCGTAGCGCACGCTTCCGCTCCCTCTTGGGAATGTGGGTCGCGTATATCATGTTCACCGTCCGCACTTGTGGGGGAAACCCCTTCTGTCCATTGTTGTTCGGCGGCCTGGGCTCCTCCTCCTCGTCACTATGCAGCCCCTTGTCTTTGTGTTCGGCTCTTAAGTTGCCTGCCTGCTTGAACACCCAACAATCCCTGTTGGTGTGATTGGCTGGCCTTTCGGGGGTGCCATGAATCTGGCACGTCGAGTATCCGGTCCAAACTGGACGGGCCCTGGGTATTCTTTTTAAATGGCTTTTTCCGCTGACCGGATTTATAGCCTCTGAATCCGGCATTTACTGCCATATCCTCATTGCTGTCGCTGCTAACGCGGCGCTTTTGCTTATTTTGACGTGTCCTGCCACTTTTGTCCTTGGTATCCGAATTACCAGGGTTCTTCGATAAGTTGTTGCTGCGAGCTAGCCAGCTATCTTCGCCCGCGCAAAAGCGGGTCATGAGTGTCGTGAGGGCTGCCATAGATTTCGGCTTTTCCTGTCCCAGGTGCCGGGCAAGCCACTTGTTGCGGATGTTATGTTTGAAGGCTGCTAGGGCCTCTGCGTCCGAACAATCGACTATCTGATTTTTCTTTGTTAGGAACCGTGTCCAGAATTGCCTGGCCGATTCTTCTTGCTGCTGAATTATGTGGCTTAGGTCGTCGGCGTCCGGTGGCCGCACATAGGTCCCCTGGAAGTTGTCGAGGAATGCGGCTTCCAGGTCTTCCCAAGAACCGATTGAGTCCGGTGGTAGGCTGTTAAGCCAGTGCCGGGCCGGTCCCTTGAGCTTAAGGGGGAGATATTTGATGGCGTGTAGATCGTCGCCACGTGCCATGTGGATGTGAAGGAGATAATCCTCAATCCATACTGCCGGATCTGTTGTACCATCGTACGACTCGATGTTGACGGGTTTGAAACCCTCTGGGATTTTATGATCCATTACTTCATCTGTGAAGCATAGTGGGTGTGCGGCGCCCCTGTACTGGGCTATGTCACGACGCAGCTCGGAAGAGCTATGCCTGTTGTATTCGGCCCGGCCGGATTTATTGTGTCCGGAGTGAAGATCATCACGTGTCGTCGGGCGTCCGCGCGATCCATAGATCGATCTTGTTTGCCTTGCTTTATCCTCCAGTACGTCTCGCAGGTCTGGCTCATTTTCCCGTGCCTTAGTTGAGCGGCACCGGGGCATGGCTTGTTTAGAGGTTCGACAGGCCTCTCTATCGCGGCCGCGAGGTGGCCGGTCTGCCATGTCATGCATTGGTAATGTAGTTGTTTCCCCCTCTGATTGGGGTAGCGGCCTGCGCTTAGGATAATTTTTGGAGGGGCGCTCGAGTTCATACTCTTCGGCCGCAAGGACTTCAGTCCATCTGTCAGCTAGCAAATCTTGATCAGCTCTAAGTTGTTGTTGCTTTTTCTTTAGACTATTCGCCGTGGCTAGAAGCCTGCGTTTAAAACGCTCTTTTTCGGCGGGGTCTGATGGTACGACGAATTCGTCGTCGTCGAGGCTTTGCCTCGTCTTCGGAGGGAGGCATGTAGTTATCATCCTCAACCTCTCGCTCTGCCGCTCTCTCATGAGGGCTGGCTTCTCCATGTTCCTGCGCCGAATCTTGCTGGATTTGGTGTTCTTCGGCGCCATCCGGGGTAGTATTATCTCCCGTGCCGGAATCACCGTTTCTGCTGTGGCGGGATTTAGAGCGGCGTCGTTGACGCCGGTGTTTTGGCTGTTTTTTCGAGGTGTCATCCTCCGCTGTTCCATCGCCATCTCCATCCTTTGGAGCGTCCACCATATATATGTCATATGACGAGGTGGCGGTCCAGCGCCCTACAGGTGCTGGTTCTTGTTCGTCTCCTCCTTCGTCGTCCATACCGTCGAAGTCTTCGGAGCCGACGTCAAGTATGTCGGTTAAATCATCGACAATGGCTATTAAGTGGGTGGTGGGTGGGCTTTGAATTTCTTCGTCGTCCGAATCCCAACCTCGCAGACCATAGTCCGGCCTGGGCTCTCCTGATAGAGAGAGAGACTTGAGAGAATTCAGGATATCATCGAAGGGTGAGTACTGAAAGATGTCCGCGGCGGTGAACTCCATTATAGGCGCCCAATCGGATTCGATCGGCAGGGGCACGGGAGGCCCGGAGTTCGGAGAAGAGTCCGACTCCTTGGAGTCATGTGCCGTGCGGAGTGCGGGGCTGGCATTCGGCTCGATCGCCTTCAAGATCGCAGCCCCTGAGGTGACGTCCAACCGTTCATCCTCAAAGAACGCAGCGGGCTCCGAGTCAAGGATCGGGGCCGGTGCGTGTGCGGCCTCCAGGGCACTATTCGGAGGCAGAGCTATATCCTGCCCCTCGAGGTAGTGCGGCGTGCTTGGCTGTGGCTCGAACCCGTCGAAGATCAAGTCTCCGCGGATATCTGCCGTGTAGTTTAAGCTTCCAAACCTGACTTGATGGCCAGGGGCGTAGCTTTTGATCTACTCCAGACGACCAAGCGAATTGGCCCGCAGAGCGAAGCCGCCGAAGACGAAGATTTGTCCGGGGAGGAAAGTCTCACCCTGGACCTCATCATTGTTGATGATCAAAGGAGCCATCGGGCCTAAAAGCGACGACACAGAGGAACTCTCAATGAAAGCACCAATGTCGGTGTCAAAACCGGCGGATCTCGGGTAGGGGGTCCCGAACTGTGCGTCAAGGTCGGATGGTAACAGGAGACAAGGGACACTTTATTTTACCCAGGTTCGGGCCCTCTCGATGGAGGTAAAACCCTACTCCTGCTAGATTAATATTGATGATATGGGTAGTACAAGAGTAGATCCACCACGAGATCAAGGAGGCTAAACCCTAGAAGCTAGCCTATGGTATGATTGTGTATGATGATGGTTGTCCTACGGACTACAACCCTCCGGTTTATATAGACACCGGATAGGGTTAGGGTTACACAGAGTCGGTTACAATGGTAGGAGATCTTGAATATCCGCACGCCTAGCTTGCCTTCCACGCCAAGAAAAGATCCTTCCGGACACGGGACAAAGTCTTCAATCTTGTATCTTCATAGTCCTGGAGTCCGGCTGAAGGTATAGTCCGGCTATCCGAACGCCCCCTAATCCAGGACTCCCTCACCCCACAAGGACCTCAAGATGATCAATAAAGTGTAGGAACTTGTGGATGTCGATCCAGTCAACTTCAATGCCATTAGTAACAGCCGAGTTATTACAGAGTAACAAACGAGCAGACTGCTTAACTCTGAAAAAACCTACACGTGCCACCAATTATAAGAAAATATTAGTTAGAAGTAGCATCTTCGTGAGAGATTCGTTGCTACTTCTAAAGTTAAATTGTGATTAGTTGGACATAATAGGTGGATTAAGAAGTAATCAAGGCAACAAGGAAGAACCAGATACAAAACTAACATGGATGAACAATTGGAACGACGTCGGGGTGGAAGATCGCAGTGAAGATGAGACCAGGTTCTGCTATTTCCATCAACATTCGTGCGCCAACTTTCAGTCCGTAACACTTGAGAAAGTTTATCCAAGTTCAGCCATAAAAAAAGCAGCAATTTTCTTGGTTCATGAACCCAACTCGGAACTTATATCCATGGCTTGTCTTCACTGTGACCATTAAACTAGTGTATTCAGTTATGGCAAGGCCGAGCATCTTGATTACATGTGTTCTGGCAGAGCAAATAATACACTGCAGGAAAAATAATATGAGAACACAACATGTTCAAAAAACCCCCACCCTCCCGGATAGAAAAGAGGATTCTAGGAACATACTGTGCGCGTTTCAAAATGCTGTGTTAGGATGAGAAGGAACAAGTGTGGCGTCTCGCCGAGGGCGCAGAAACATGTAGGGTACTCGCACTTTGGGCACTGCAAATGAAACACACTAGATTCAGTAGGAAGAAAAATGCATCAACGGCGGCGGCTGCCATCCTAGGATTACCTGCGACCAAGGGACTTGGGTTTATCGGGGATGGATGAATAATTCGTACCTGGTTCTCCATGAGAAAACCCTATGCAATCGCCGAGGGGGGGTTTTCTCTGAACAAGCAGACGAGGGAGAAGGGGATTCAGGCCTAGTGAAATATTGCCGCTTCGTCCATCCAGCTTACTGCTAAAGCTGGAAAGGGGGGTTGTGATTTGACGGCTCATTGGGTATTACTGCGGCGCTACGACCGGGGTGTGTCTACCGTGAAGTTGTGCACTCTAATTTGTGCATACGGCACATGGACCCCGTTGCCGGTTGCCCCACATATCAGCGAAAGGAACTAGAAAGACAGGAGTAACTAGTGACACATAAATATATTTTTTGACAGAGAGATACTCCCTCTGTAAATAAATGTACAAATCTTTTATATGACAGGCTCACCTTGCCGAGAAATATACTCCCTCTACAACGCACGGACATTATGGGGGTTCAGCTTTTTTTATGGGGGTTCAACTGAGAATATAATACTCAGATAGGCTCACGGTTCTGGACTTTGGGCCGCAGGCCGACCCTGCATGTTTGGGGGGCCATGTGTTCTACCTCAGCGCTTTTCATATTGCAAGCGATCGGTACGGCGCTGGTTTTAGATGCTGTCGCAAGGCGAATACACAAAATTGAATAAAGCACGACAGCTGTTGGAATGAAATCGAACGACAGTTCCTAACCAGCAATCAGAGTTGCAATTCTATTAACGATATACCATGTGATAAATAATACTGTCGTACTACTTATACACATAGGACACTTGTTTCACCATGCCATATTATTACATCAAAAATCTCTCGGAGGATAGATCAGTTCGGCAATTGCGTGCTGCTAATTTCAAAGTTGATTTGGACCAGCTCTCCTTGCCGAGAAAGTTCGATTTTCACATCATCCCCTACCGCAAGATATGATTTAGATTTGAACCTTGACCATCCTTTAGCATCAATCATCATGCGACCATCCTTTGTACTTACGGTATATTGAGCAGGTTCATTCACACCAAGGCTGCGCATGGTAAGAGAAACTTGGCCGCGTCGCCCGGATTGTTGAACGACTCCCTCGTTGCTCTAGGAATTCTCTGTTTGCAAACAAGAAGACATGCCCAAACAGTTAGATCAACACAGTGAATCATGTGAAACAACATGGAAAGAAAAAAGAACGAAGCACTTCGGCGGCCAATGCTTACCAAGAAGGTGGACATGTCGGTTTTTGTAAGGACTTTGGTATATGAAGTGCGAACAGCAGACCAGTCTGTTGCCGGTGCAACTGCACAGGCCGGAGCAGATGCAAGTGCAAGTGTTGGTGCAAGTGCCGAAGCCGCTGCTGCTGCCGGAGATGGTGCTCCTTGTAGAGCTGGTGCCGGTGTCGATGCCCGATCCTCCGGTAGATCAGACTGATCCGCTGACGCGGTCGGTGCCCAATCCTCAGCTGGATCAGACTGAGCTGCTGCCGCTGTCAGTGCTAGAGCAACTGCCGGTGCTTGATCTGTGCGAGACAACGGCAATCGTGTCTGGTCTGCTATGATCAGCTTTCTAACTTGACTAGGATCCGTGACCGTGATCCAATTTTTTTCTTCATTTCTTTTAAACGCGAGAAGGACTAATTGTTGCGTCTTTGTTAAACCAAACTGCAGTTCATCATTGGGATTCAGCTTGTACTCAGACAACAGACTGATCCAATTTTTTCCAGTAATATAAGTGATGGACAGTGCTTTCGTTACTGACACGACATAAGAAGTGAAACCTGCAAAAATAGCCATCGTAGAGCAAACCAAACGGTTTATTCTGTGATGAATGTCACATGGCAAAACCTGCATCGTAAAATTGCAGGAAAAGAAAGAAAACATGACATTAAATCAATAAGATTTAGACAGTAAATCAATAAGATTTACTTGATGTGACACGAGTGAATCCTTACCAGGAAATCAGTACTAAACAGAAGATTGATCGTCCAACTACACGTGGCATGCAGGGGCCCTGCCTACTCCCACAAGCAGGACAGTCCAAAGGTCGTGACAAATCGTATGGACCGAACATCCATGGGACTAGAAATCCTGGTGGGTGCAATAAACCCTGCAATGCATACATATATTGGAGTGTAACCATAATTGATAAACCGTCCTCACAAAAAATATGATCTGGATACTTCAAAATATACAGACTGAATTGAGTGGACAGACATTAACATAGACCGTTCTCAGGACTGGCCACACACCAAAAGCGACAGTACTAATAAACAATACAGGGTTCACAAACACAAATCAAGTACTGAACAATAGTACCTACTACAGACAAGCAAAGTTGCACTAACTAAACTCTGCAGACTATTTCTTGCCACCGACCTACGGGATGAACCCCGCATAACTGACTAGGCCATGGACTTCGTGTGAGATGTCTACACGCACCATCACCATCTTGTCAACCTTGGAGAACCTAACAGAGTGGTCTTTCCACTCATAAACATGATGATGAAGACAGGCCGCATCAGATTTGTTAGGAAGCTTTACAAGAACCACACCCTTCGTAATCGAAGGCATAGCCAGGAAATTGCTGTGGTCAAGTACAGCCTCGAGAACACGCCTGACAACAATGCTACAGGAAAACACTAGTTCAGGACATGTGGCGACAAGGACACAACAGCTGGATAGTTCAGTAGTAGAACTCATCATCAGGTCTTCCAGTTCACACGGCATGACTTTGAGAACTTCATCTCCACCGCAGACCTGGTTCTAATTCAAACAGAAACCATATTTTATTACTACCTCCATTCAGAAATATAAGATGATTTTCGATATTATACTCCATATATGACTACATATACGCATAGAAATGAGTGAACAAAGACACTAGAACATGTCTTCAAAGGCATGAGAGCAGAGGGATTACATGCAAAATCCATAACACAAGTTACTGAGGCAAATATACCCTCTTAAAAGGTAGCATTGATGTTCATAAAGTACTCCCTCCGTCCCAAAATTCTTGTCTTAGATTTGTCTAGATACGGATGTATCAAGTCACATTTTAGTATTAGATACATCCGTATCTAGACAAATCTAAGACAAGAAATTTGGAACAGAGGGAGTAGTTGAAAGTAATCTATAAGAAATCAGTGTCAACCTCTTGCATGTTTTGGTCAAAAGAGGAATTTAGAACCGTCATTTGGCACACAAAAATCACATGCAAGATCACCCAAAGAGTTGTACTACTAGTACTAGTACTCTGTGTTAGATGAAAAAACACGATCAAGATCGAGAAAAAGATCGTCAAGAAGAGATATTACCTGGACTTGCTTAATGAGAGATTCCGGAGAGGGGGGCTTGGACAGGGCGATGGCTTTGAGCTTGTGTGCGGTAGTCTCGGCGGGGTGCTTGCGCTTCTTCGTACCATGAGCCTCGACGGTTTTGGCCGGAGCCATAGACATCACTTCGGCCGGTGCTCCAGCGTCCATCAAGAAACTGTCAAATAGAAATACAAGAAAAGAAACCATAATCACAAACCCAAAAGAAGAAAAGAGAGGGAGTTATAGGATCAGTCTCGGGGTTGCAAGACCGGGCCTTGGCCAGAATCAACACCATTGATGCGCTGACCTTTCCTTCTTTGGGAGAGAAGAACAATGGCAGAAGCAGGTCGGGGTTTTCTTGAAGAAATGAGGAACAAGATGAGGCAGAAGCGAGGGTTGGGTAGAGAGGAAGCTGAGAGAGAAGAGTGAAATGATGGTCGCTTCGTCCGGGAAAGGAGGGGGTTTTGTGATTTGATGGCTCATTGGGCATTACTGCGGCGCTTCGATCGGGGTAGTCTACCGTCACTCTACTACAGAGTAATTTAGTGCATGGCTGATGGACCCCGATGCTGGCTGTCCCACATGTCGGTGAAAGTGAGTAATTTAGTGCATGGCTGGAGGAGGATCCGCACGGTAGAACGTGTCCACTATTTTTCAGAAGAAAAAAAAATGATTACAGCAAGCGTTTCCACTCTTACGACGGAGGAGTGTGAAACACGGCAGCCACTTGAACATACACAATGCTCCTACTACTAGGCATGTGCAGTGGTTCATACGTCAGTACTACACAATCTTGTTGCTAGTGTAGTAAGATATGACGATAACAAATGATGTTGTGTGCATGTCAACTACTCCTATATGTAACATAGTACCGCTTTTTCGACTGTCCGGTCAAGAATGAACGGTGAGATCAATGTTAATAGAACTAGGTCCACAGCGCACAGAGAGTACGGTGATACACTACTCCACGAAACATGAACCATATGAAGCATGAATAGTGTTAGGCAGGGTGTATGAAGGGTGCACGGGATGGGAGCAAAAGTTCCCTTCTCGACCCACTTTTGGGTGTTTGGCAGAGTGCATGAAGGGTGCATGAGTCCACACTAGTAGGTTGACAAAAATACACGAAGAGGAAACAACTATATTGAGATGAGAATGCAACCAAACACACCCACACGCTTTGTGCTACAGTGACTGATCTACACCATCTGAGTTTGATCCAAGGGTCATGTTGCGCCGAGACATGGACATGCCCATGCAGAGGGCGCCTAAACACCACCGAAGTCCCTCTGCTTCTCGAGGCGCACGACGTTGGTGATGCAGGGTGCAACCGCCCGCAGAGCCCGCTCCCGGTCGACGGGAGCCAGCTCGTCAAAGACGGCGTCCAATGGCACGAATGGATTCCGGTGACGGAGCCCTGAAAGGATTCTCCCGGCAACGACGACGGCAGCCCGCAACCCCTCCTTGTCCAGCTCAGCCCCCACCATCGCGCGGAGACGGCTCAGCTCCTCAGAGATATAGGTGAAGAAGGAGACCAGGTCAGGAAGCCGCAACTCGTTGAAGTCGACCGGGTGGTCAAACGGGTTTAGCCCGATGGCCGGCATCGTCACGCTGGCACGACGGTAGGCATCGCACAGCCGCAACACGTGCGTGGCAACTTGGTTCACCAAGTGGCTGAGGCGATCCTGGACCTCGTCACGATCACCTCTAGTGTAGTAGGAGTCATCGTCAATGGTGGAGTCTGGCTCCTGGGCTCCAACATCTAGTTGCGACAACCAGGAAGAAATGGAAAGGGGAAAGAGGGAGAAAAGCAACCGTGAGTACTCATCCAAAGTACTCGCAAGCAAGGATCTACACTACACATGCATGGGTATCTATGTAAAGGGGAAATATCGGTGGACTGAACTGCAGAATGCCAGAATAAGAGGGGGATAGCTAGTACCGTCGAAGACTATGCTTCTGGCAGCCTCCATCTTGCAGCATGTAGAAGAGAGTAGATGGTAAGTTCACCAAGTATCATCGCATAGCATAAAACTACCTGGCGATCCTCTCCTCGTCGCCCTGTGTGAGAGCAATCACCGGGTTATATCTGGCACTTGGAAGGGTGTATTTTATTAAGTATCCGGTTCTAGTTGTCATAAGGTCAAGGTACAACTCCGGGTCGCCTGTTACCATGGACACGGCTATTCGAATAGATCAACTTCCCTGCAGGGGTGCACCATATTACCCGACACGCTCGATCCCTTTTGGCAAGACACACTTTCCTGGGTCATGCCCGGCCTCAAAAGATCAACACGTCGCAGCCCCACCTAGGCTCAACAGAGAGGTTAGCACGCCGGTCTAAATCCTATGAAGCAGAGATCAACACGTCGCAGCCCCACCTAGGCTCAACAGGCGGGAGCGGAGAGCGACGACGGGTGTGCACGGGGCGCACACGTGCGGTGGCCACGGCGACGAGCGCAGGGCGCACGAGCGCGGGACAGAGGGGAGGGAAGGAGCGAGGCGGAGGCTCACTGGGGCGGTAGGGGTTCGGGCAGTGGGGGTCGAGGAGGATGTCGGGGACGACAATGACGAAGAGGAGGCAGTCCGGCGGGGAAAGCTCCGGCGAGGTCCTCGGGCGACGGTGGTGGTGCACAACGACGATGTCGGTGAAGGAGGCGTCGGGCTCGTTGCCCCTTCCCGATCTGGATTGGGTTGGGTAAGAGGAGCGAGAGGGGAGGTGAGCCGAAGACGGGTGGCGGGGCGTGGCCGTCAGGGCGGCGCCAGGGGCACGGTCGCGTGCGCTGGGGGGGGTGCTACCTCTTGAGCACTGCGTTGGATTTCCTTGAAGAGGAAAGGGCGATGCAGCAAAGTAGAGTAAGTATTTCCCTCAGTTTTTGAGAACCAAGGTATCAATCCAGTAGGAGGCTACGCGCGAGTCCCTCGTACCTACACAAAACTAATAGCTCAATGCAACCAACGCGATTAGGGGTTGTCAAGCCCTTCATGGTCACTTACGAGAGTGAGATCTGACAGAGATGATAGATAATATTTTTGGTATAAAGATGCAATGTAAAATAAAAAGGCAAAGTAAAAAAGCAAAGCAATAATAAAGTGATTGGAGATTGATATGATGAGAATAGACCCGGGGGCCATAGATTTCACTAGTGGCTTCTCTCAAGAGCATAAGTACTTCTACGGTGGGTGAACAAATTACTGTTGAGGAATTGACAGAACTAAGCATAGTTATGAGAATATCTAGGTATGATCATGTATATAGGCATCACGTCCGAGACAAGTAGACCGACTCCTGCCTGCATCTACTACTATTACTCCACTCATCGACCGCTATCCAGCATGCATCTAGAGTATTAATTTCAAGAAAACAGAGTAACGCCTTAAGCAAGATGGCATGATGTAGATGAATAAATTCATGCAATATGATAAATACCCCATCTTGTTATACTCGATGGCAACAATACAATACGTGCCTTGCTGCCCCTTCTGTCACTGGGAAAGGACACCGCAAGGTTGAACCCAAAGCTAAGCACTTCTCCCATTGCAAGAAAAACCAATCTAGTAGGCCAAACCAAACTAATAATTCGAAGAGACTTGCAAAGATAACCAATCATACATAAAAGAATTCAGAGGAGATTCAAATATTTTTCATAGATAATCTTGATCATAAACCCACAATTCATCGGTCTCAACAAACACACCGCAAAAAGAAGATTACATCGAATAGATCTCCACGAAAGAGGGGGAGAACATTGTATTGAGATCCAAAAAGAGAGAAGAAGCCATCTAGCTACTAACAATGGCCCCGAAGGTCTGAGGTAAACTACTCACACTTCATCGGAGAGGCTATGGTGATGATGTAGAAGCCCTCCGTGGCGGATTCCCCTTCCGGCGGAGCTCCGGAACAGGCCCCAAGATGGGATCTCGTGGGTACATAAGGTTGCGGCGGTGGAATTAGGTTTTTGGCTCCGTATCTGATCGTTTGGGGGTACATAGGTACATATAGGAGGAAGGAGTACGTCGGTGGAGCTTCGAGGGGCCCATGAGGCAGGGGGCGCGCCCTAGGGGGGGCTCCCTCCACCCTCATGACCGCCTCGTGGCTTTCTTGACGGAGGGTCCAAGTCTCCTGGATCATATCTGATGAGAAAATCACGTCCCCGAAGGTTTCATTCCGTTTGGACTCCGTTTGATATTCCGTTTCTTCGAAACACTGAAATAGGCAAAAAAACAGCAATTCTGGGCTGGGCCTCCGGTTAATAGGTTAGTCCCAAAAGTAATATAAAAGTGGAAAATAAAGCCCAATATGGTCCAAAACAGTAGATAATATAGCATGGAGCAATCAAAAATTATAGATACGTTGGAGACGTATCAGGCATCCCCAAGCTTAATTCCTGCTCGTCCTCGAGTAGGTAAATGATAAAAAGAGAATTTTTGATGCGGAGTGCTACTTGGCATAATTTCAATGTAACTCTTCTTAATTGTGGTATGAATATTCAGATCCGAAAGATTCAAGACAAAAGTTCATATTGACATAAAAATAATAATACTTCAAGCATACTAACAAAGCAATTATGTCTTCTCAAAATAACATGGCCAAAGAAAGTTATCCCTACAAAATCATATAGTCTGGCTATGCTCTATCTTCACCACACAAAGTATTTAAATCATGCAAACCCCGATGACAAGCCAAGCAATTGTTTCATACTTTAACATTTTCAAAACTCTTTCAATCTTCACGCAATACATGAGCGTGAGCCATGGATATAACACTATATGTGGAATAGAATGGTGGTTGTGGAGAAGACAAAAAGAGGGGAGATAGTCTCACATCAACTAGGCGTATCAACGGGCTATGGAGATGCCCATCAATAGACATCAATGTGAGTGAGTAGGTATTGCCATGCAACGGATGCACTAGAGCTATAAGTATATAAAAGCTCATCAAAAGAAACTAAGTGGGTGTGCATCCAACTCGCTTGCTCACGAAGACCTAGGGCAATTTGAGGAAGCCCATCATTGGAATATACAAGCCAAGTTCTTATAATGAAAAATTCCCACTAGTATATGTAAGTGACAAAATGAGAGACTCTCTATCATGAAGATTATGGTGCTACTTTGAAGCACAAGTGTGGTAAAAGGATAGTAACATTGTCCCTTCTCTCTTTTTCTCTCATTTTTTATTTGGGCCTTTTTTATGGCCTCTTTTTTTTTCCTTTTTTAAATTTTTCGTCCGGAGTCTCATCCCGACTTACGGGGGAATCATAGTCTCCATCATCCTGTCCTCACTTGGGACAATGCTCTAAAAATGATGATCATCACACTTTTATGTTTCTTACAACTCAACAATTAAAACTCGATACTTAGAACAAAATATGACTCTATATGGATGCCTCTGGCGGTGTACCGGGATATGCAATGAATCAAGAGTGACATGTATGAAAGAATTATGAACGGTGGCTTTGCCACAAATACAATGTCAACTACATGATCATGCTAGCAATATGACAATGATGGAGCGTGTCATAATAAACGGAATGGTGGAAAGTTACATGGCAATATATCTCGGAATGGCTATGGAAATGCCATGATAGGTAGGTATGGTGGCTGTTTTGAGGAAGGTATATGGTGGGTGTATGATACCGGCGAAAGGTGTGCGGTATTAGAGAGGCTAGCAATGGTGGAAGGAAGAAAAGTGCGTATAATCCATGGACTCAACATTAGTCATAAAGAACTCATATACTTATTGCAAAAATTTAGAAGTTATCAAAGCAAAGTATTACGCGCATGCTCCTAGGGGGATAGATTGGTAGGAAAAGACCTTCGCTCGTCCCCGACCGCCACTCATAAGGAAGACAATCAATAAATAAATCATGCTCCGACTTCATCACATAACGGTTCACCATACGTGCATGCTACGGGAATCACAAACTTTAACACAAGTACTTCTCAAATTCACAACTACTCAACTAGCATGACTCTAATATCACCATCTTCATATCTCAAAACAATTATCAAGCATCAAACTTTTCTTAGTATTCAACGCACTCAAAAGAAAGTTTTACAAATCTTGTATACCAAGCATATTATTATTAAGCAAATTACCATGCTATTTAAGTCTCTCAAAATAATCTAAATGAAGCATGAGAGATCAATAGTTTCTATAAAACAAATCCACCATCGTGCTCTAAAAGATATAAATGAAGCACTAGAGCAAAACTATAAAGCTCAAAAGATATAAGTGAAGCACATAGAGTATTCTAACAAGTTCCAATTCATGCATGGCTCTCTCAAAAGGTGTGTATAGAAAGGATTATTGTGGTAAACTAAAAGCAAAGACTCAAATCATACAAGACGCTCCAAGCAAAACACATATCATGTGGTGAATAAAAATATAGCTCCAAGTAAAATTACCGATGGAAGTAGACGAAAGAGGGGATGCCTTCCGGGGCATCCCCAAGCTTTGACTTTTTGGTGTCCTTGGATTATCTTGGGGGTGCCATGGGCATACCCAAGCTTAGGCTCTTGCCACTCCTTGTTCCATAATCCGTCAAAAGATTTCACCCAAAACTTGAAAACTTCACAACACAAAACTCAACAGAAATCTCGTGAGCTCCGTTAGCGAAAAAAAACAAAAGACCACTTCAAGGTACTGCAATGAACTCATTCTTTATTTATATTGGTGTTAAACCTACTGTATTCCAACTTCTCTATGGATTATAAACTATTTTACTAGCCATAGATTCATCAAAATAAGCAAACAACACACGAAAAACAGAATCTGTCAAAACAGAACAGTCTGTAGTAATCTGTAACTAACGCAAACTTCTGGAACTCCAAAAAAATCAGCCAAAATAAGAAGACCTAGAAAATTTGTTTATTGATGAGAAGAAATTGGAATCACTATTTTATCATGTTCTGGTGATTTTTAACATTTCGGGCACTAAGAGCAAAGTTTCTGGAAATTACAACAAGATCAAATAACTATCATCCAAGAAGATCTTATAGGTTTAACTTGGCACAAACACTAATTAAAATATAAAACCACATCTAAACAGAAGGTAGATGGATTATTTATTCCTAAACAGAAACAAAAACAAAAAAACTAAAAATAAAATTGGGTTGCCTCCCAACAAGCGCTATCGTTTAACGCCCCTAGCTAGGCACAAAAGCAAGGATAGATCTAGGTATTGCCATCTTTGGTAGGCAATCCATAAGTGGCTATCATGATAGATTCATATGGTAATTTTATTTTCTTTCTAGGGAAGTGTTCCATGCCCTTCTTTAATGGAAATTGGAATCTAATATTCCCTTCCTTCATATCAATAATCGCACCAATCGCTCTAAGGAAAGGTCTACCAAGAATAATAGGGCAAGAAGGATTGCAATCTATATCAAGAACGATAAAATCTACGGGCACATAATTCCTATTTGCAACAATAAGAACATCATTAATTATTCCCATAGGTTTCTTAATAGTGGAATCCGCAAGGTGCAAGTTTAGAGAGCAATCATCAAAATCACGGAAATCTAGCAAATCGCACAAAGTTTTGGGAATAGTGGAGACACTAGCACCCAAATCACATAAAGCATAAAATTCATGATCCTTAATCTTAATTTTATTAGTTGGTTCCCACTCATCATAAAGTTTTCTAGGGATAGAAACTTCCAACTCAAGTTTATCTTCATAAGATTGCATCAAGGCATCAACGGTATGTTTACTAAACGCTTTATTTTGACTATAAGCATGAGGAGAATTTAGCATGGATTGCAACAAGGAAATACAATCAATTAAAGAGCAGCTTTCATAATTAAATTCCTTGAAATCCAATATAGTGGGTTTAGCAACATATAGGGTTTTATTCTTTTCAATCCCACTTTCATCAATTTCATCATCAAGATCTAAATACTACGAATTTTTGGAACGCCTTCTAGGTAAAGGTGGATCATATTCAGTTTCATCAAGATTCATATTGCAAAACAAATATTTAATAGGGGACACATCAATAACTTTTAGATCTTCATCTTGATTTTCATAGGAATTGGAAGAACACGCTTTAATAAAGGCATCTTTCTTAGCACGCATTCTAGCGGTTGTTTCCTTGCACTCATCAATGGAAATTCTCATGGCTTTGAGAGACTCATTGATATCATGCTTAGCAGGAATAGATCTAAGCTTTAAAGAATCAACTTCAAGAGAAATTCTATCAACGTTCCTAGCCAATTCATCAACTTTAAGCAATTTCTCTTCAAGCAAAGCATTAAAATTCTTTTGAGAATTCATAAACTCTTTAACACAAGTCTCGAATTCAGAGGGCATCTTATTAAAATTTCCATAAGAGTTGTTGTAGGAATTTCCATAATTATTAGAAGGATTACTAGGATAAGGCCTAGGATTAAAATTTCCTCTATATGCGTTGTTACCAAAACTATTCCTACCAACAAAATTCACATCCATAGATTTATTATTATTCTCAATCAAAGTAGACAAAGGCATATCATTAGGATCAGAAGAAACACTCTTAGTAGCAAATAATTTCATAAGTTCATCCATCTTTCCACTCAAAACATTAATTTCTTCTATCGCATGCACTTTTTTATTAGTAGATCTTTCAGTGTGCCATAGAGAATAATTAACCATAATATTATCTAGGAGTTTAGTAGAATCTCCTAAAGTGATTTCCATAAAAGTGCCTCCCGCGGCAGAATCCAAAAGATTTCTAGAAGCAAAATTCAACCCGGCATAAATTTTTTGTATAATCATCGACAAGTTCAAACCATGAGTAGGGAAATTACGTATCGTTAATTTCATTCTCTCCCAAGCTTGTGCAACATGTTCATGATCAAGTTGCTTAAAAATCATAATATGGTTTCTAAGAGAGATGATCTTAGCGGGAGGAAAATACTTAGACATAAAAGCATCTTTGCACTTGTTCCAAGAATCAATACTATTTTTAGGCAAACACGAAAACCAAGCTTTAGCACGATCTCTAAGCGAAAAAGGAAATAGCTTCAATTTAACAATATCATTATTGACATCTTCCTTCTTTTGCATATCACATAAATCAACGAAGCTATTCAGATGAGTAGCGGCATCTTCACTAGGAAGGCCGGCGAATTGATCTTTCATAACAAGATTCAACAAAGCAGTATTGATTTCACAAGATTCAGTATTGGCAAGAGGAGCAATCGGAGTGCTAAGGAAATCATTATTGTTGGTATTGGTATAGTCACACAATTTGGTATTATCTTGAGCCATCGCGACACTCAAGCAATCCAACACACAAGCAAACAAAAAGCAAGCGAGAAAAAGGCAAACGGAAAAGAGAGGGCGAATAAAACGGCAAGGGTGAAGTGGGGGAGAGGAAAACGAGAGGCAAATGGCTAACAATGTAATGCGAGAGATAAGGGATTGTGATGGGTACTTGGTATGTTGACTTCTGCGTAGACTCCCCGGCAACGGCGCCTGAAATCTTCCTGCTACCTCTTGAGCACTGCGTTGGGTTTCCTTGAAGAGGAAAGGTTGATGCAGCAAAGTAGAGTAAGTATTTCCCTTAGATTTTGAGAACCAAGGTATCAATCCAGTAGGAGGCTACGCGCGAGTCCCTCATACCTACACAAAACAAATAGCTCAACACAACCAACGCGATTAGGGGTTGTCAAGCCCTTCACGGTCACTTACGAGAGTGAGATCTGATAGAGATGGTAGATAATATTTTTGGTATTTTTGGTATAAAGATGCAATGTAAAATAAAAAGGCAAAGTAAAAAAGAAAATCAATAATAAAGTGATTGGAGATTGATATGATGAGAATAGACCCTGGGGCCATAGATTTCACTAGTGGCTTCTCTCAAGAGCATAAGTATTTCTACGGTGGGTGAACAAATTACTGTTGAGCAATTGACAGAACTAAGCATAGTTATGAGAATATCTAGGTATGATCATGTATATAGGCATCACGTCCGAGACAAGTAGACCGACTCCTGCCTGCATCTACTACTATTACTCCACTCATCGACCGCTATCCAGCATGCATCTAGAGTATTAAGTTCAAGAAAACAGAGTAACGCCTTAAGCAAGATGACATGATGTAGAGGAATAAGTTCATGCAATATGGTAAATACCCCATCTTGTTATCCTTGATGGCAACAATACAATACGTGCCTTGCTGCCCCATCTGTCACTGGGAAAGGACACCGCAAGATTGAACCCAAAGATAAGCACTTCTCCCATTGCAAGAAAAACCAATCTAGTAGGCCAAACCAAACTGATAATTCGAAGAGACTTGCCAAGATAACCAATCATACATAAAAGAATTCAGAGGAGATTCAAATATTGTTCATAGATAATCTTGATCATAAACCCACAATTCATCGGTCTCAACAAACACACCGCAAAAAGAAGATTACATCGAATAGATCTCCACGAGAGAGGGGGAGAACATTGTATTGAGATCCAAAAAGAGAGAAGAAGCCATCTAGCTACTAACTATGGACCCGAAGGTCTGAGGTAAACTACTCACACTTCATCGGAGAGGCTATGGTGATGATGTAGAAGCCCTCCATGGTGGATTCCCCTTCCGGCGGAGCTCCAGAACAGGCCCCAAGATGGGATCTCGTGGGTATATAAGGTTGTGGCGGTGGAATTAGGTTTTTGGCTCCGTATCTGATCGTTTGGGGGTACGTAGGTATATATAGGAGGAAGGAGTACGTCGGTGGAGCTTCGAGGGGCCCACGAGGCAGGGGGCGCGCCCGGGGGGGGGGGCGCCCTCCACCCTCGTGACCGCCTCATGGCTTTCTTGACGGTGGGTCCAAGTCTCCTGGATCATATCTGAAGAGAAAATCACGTTCCCGAAGTTTTCATTCCGTTTGGACTCCGTTTGATATTCCGTTTCTTCAAAACACTGAAATAGGCAAAAAAACAATAATTCTGGGCTGGGCCTCTAGTTAATAGGTTAGTCCCAAAAGTAATATAAAAGTGGAAAATAAAGCCCAATATGGTCCAAAATAGTAGATAATATAGCATGGAGCAATAAAAAATTATAGATACGTTTGAGACGTATCAGGGGGGGTTCGATCCCTTTCCGGATCGGATCGGGTGAGGGGGAGAGGGAGTGGTGACGTGGGGGGGGGGGGGGAGTGGGAGCGAGAGGGTTAGGTTTTCGGTTGCCAGGGGGGTTATGGGGAGTGGGGTGGCCGGCTGGGCCTGTATGGTTGGCCCAAAGGCCAGCTAGGTCGTGGCCCAGTGGGGGGGGGGTTCTCCTTTTAGGTAATTTTGTTTTTTTATTTTGCATTTTTGTTTTCTTTTTAGTATTAATAGCTTTTAGTTTTGTAAAATTATAAGACCATAAGTATACTTTTGATACATATTACTACAGACTATTCTGTTTTTGACAGATTCTGTTTTCTATGTGTTGTTTGCTTATTTTGATTAATCTATGAGTAGTATTGGAGGGTATGAACCATAGAGAAGTTGGAATACAGTAGATATTACACCAATATGAATTTAGAATGAGTTCACAACAGTACCTAAGTGGTGATTTATTTTCTTATACTAACGGAGCTTACGAGTTTTCGGTTAAGTTTTGTGTTGTGAAGTTTTCAAGTTTTGGGTAAAGATTCGATGGACTATGGAATAAGGAGTAGCAAGAGCCTAAGCTTGGGGATGCCCCAGAAGGCATCCCCTCTTTCTTCTTCATTCATCGGTAACTTTACTTGGAGCTATATTTTTATTCACCACATGATATGTGTTTTGCTTGGAGCGTCATTTTATTTTCTTTTGTTTTGCTTGTTGTTTGAATAATATACCAAGATCTGAAATTCTTAAATGTTAGAGAGTCTTCACATAGTTGCATGATTATTCGACTACTCATTGTTCTTCACTTATATCTTTCGGAGTAGTTTGTCGTTTGCTCTAGTGCTTCACTTATATCTTTTAGAGCACGACGGTAGTTTTATTTTGAAGAAATAGATGAACTCTCATGCTTCACTTATATTATTTTGAGAGTCTTAAACAACATGGTAATTTGCTTTGGTTATGAATTTAGTCCTAATATGATGGGCATCCAAGAGGGATATAATAAAAACTTTCATATAAAGTGCATTGAATACAATGAGAAGTTTGATACTTGATGATTGTTTTGAGATATGAAGGTAGTAATATTAGAGTCATGCTAGTTGAGTAGTTGTGAATTTGAGAAATACTTGTGTTGAAGTTTGCAAGTCCCATAGCATGCACGTATGGTAAACTTTGTGTGACAAATTTGAAACATGAGGTGTTCTTTGATTGTCATCCTTATGAGTGGCGGTTGGGGACGAGCGATGGTCTTTTCCTACCAATCTATCCCCCTAGGAGCATGCGCGTAGTGCTTGGTTTTTGATGACTTGTAGATTTTTGCAATAAGTATGTGAGTTCTTTATGACCAATGTGGACTCCATGGATTATACGCACTCTCACCTTTCCATCATTGCTAGCCTCTTCGGTACCGTGCATTGCCCTTTCTCACCTCGAGAGTTGGTGCAAACTTCGTCGGTGCATCCAAACCCCGTGATATGATATGCTCTATCACACATAAGCCTCCTTATATCTTCCTCAAAACAGCCACCATACCTACCTATTATGGCATTTCCATAGCCATTCCGAGATATATTGCCATGCAACTTTCCACCGTTCCATTTATTATGACACGCATCATCATTGTCATATTGCCTTGCATGATCATGTAGTTGACATCGTATTTGTGGAAAAGCCACCATGCATAATTTTTCATAAATTTCAATCTTGATTCATTGCCCATCCCGGTACACCGCCGAAGGCATTCACATAGAGTCATATTTTGTTCTAAGTATCGAGTTGTAATTCTTGAGTTGTAAGTAAATAAAAGTGTGATGATCTTCATTATTAGAGCATTGTCCCATGTGAGGAAAGAATGATGGAGACTATGATTCCCCCACAAGTCGGGATGAGACTCCGGACGAAGAAAAAAGAAAAAAAAGAAGAGAAATTCCAAATAAAAAAAGAAGGCAAAAAATGAGAGAAAAAGAGAGAAGGGGCAATGCTACTATCCTTTTACCACACTTGTGCTTCAAAGTAGCACCATGATCTTCATGATAGAGAGTCTCCTATGTTGTCACTTTCATATACTAGTGGGAATCTTTCATTATAGAACTTGGCTTGTATATTACAATGATGGGCTTCCTCAAAATGCCCTAGGTCTTCGTGAGCAAGCGAGTTGGATGCACACCCACTTAGTTTCTTTTTGAGCTTTCATACACTTATAGCTCTAGTGCATCTGTTGCATGGCAATCCCTACTCACTCGCGTTGACATCAATTGATGGGAATCTCCATAGCCCGTTGATTAGCCGCGTTGATGTGAGACTTTCTCCTTTTTTGTATTCTCCATACAACTCCCATCATTATATTCTATTCCACCCATAGTGCTATGTCCATGGCTCACGCTCATGTATTGCGTGAAAGTTGAAAAAGTTTGAGAAATACTAAAGTATGAAACAATTGCTTGGCTTGTCATCGGGGTTGTGCATGATGAGAGCATTCTTGTGTGACGAAAATGGAGCATGACCAAACTATATGATTTTGTAGGGATGAACTTTCTTTGGCCATGTTATTTTGAGAAGACATAATTGCTTAGTTAGTATGCTTGAAGTATTATTATTTTTATGTCAATATTAAAGTTTTATCTTGAATCTTTCGGATCTGAACATTCATGCCACAATAAAGAAGATTACATTGATAAATATATTAGGTAGCATTCCTCATCAAAAATTTTGTTTTTACCATTTACCTACTCGAGGACGAGCAGGGATTAAGCTTGGGGATGCTGATACGTCTCCAATGTATCTATAATTTTTGATTGTTCCATGCTATTATATTATCCATCTAGGATGTTTTATATGCATTTATATGATTTTTATATGATTTTTGGGACTAACCTATTAACCCAGAGCCCAGTGCCATTGTTTTTGAGTTTTGTAGAAAAGGAAAACCAAACGGAGTCCAATTGAGCTGAAATTTGGCAGAGATCATTTTTGGACCAGAAGAAGCCCACAGAGTACCGTAAGTGGGCCAGAAGAGCCCCAAGTCCACCACGAGGGTGGGGGGCGCGCCCTACCCCCTAGCCGCGCCCCCTGCCTCGTGGCCGCCTCGGGGACCCCCCTGACTTGTTCCCGACTCCAACACCTCTTATATAACCCCAAACTTCCAGAAAGAAACCTAGATCAGGAGTTCTGCCTCCGCAAGCCTCTGTAGCCACCAAAAACCAATCTAGACTCGTTCCAGCACCTTGCCGGAAGGGGGGGTCCCTCACCAGTGGCCATCTTCATCATCCCGACGCTCTCCATGACGAGGAGGGAGTAGTTCACCCTCAGGGCTGAGGGTATGTACCATTAGCTATGTGTTTGATCTCTCTCTCTCTCTCTCTCTCTCTCTCTCTCTCTCTCTCTCGTGTTCTTGATTCGGCACGATCTTGATGTATCGCGAACTTTGCTATTATAGTTAGATCTTATGATGTTTCTGCCCCTCTACTCTCTTGTAATGGATTGAGTTTTCCCTTTGAAGTTATCTTATCGGATTGAATCTTTAAGGATTTGAGAACACTTGATGTATGTCTTGCATGTGCTTATCTGTGGTGACAATGGGATATTCACGTGATCCACTTGATGTATGTTTTGGTGATCAAGTTATGAGTTCCGTAACCTCGTGAACTTATGCATAGGGGTTGGCACACGTTTTCGTCTTGACTCTACGGTAGAAACTTTGGGGCACTCTTTGAAGTACTTTGTGTTGGTTTGAATAGATGAATCTGAGATTGTGTGATGCATATCGTATAATCATACCCACGGATACTTGAGGTGACATTGGAGTATCTAGGTGACATTAGGGTTTTGGTTGATTTGTGTCTTAAGGTGTTATTCTAGTACGAACTCTATGATAGATCGAATGGAAAGAATAGCTTCGAGTTATTTTACTACGGACTCTTGAATAGATCATCAGAAAGAATAACTTTGAGGTGGTTTCATACCCTACAATAATCTCTTTGTTTGTTCTCCGCTATTAGTGACTTTGGAGTGACTCTTTATTGCATGTTGAGGGATAGCTATATGATCCAATTATGTTATTATTGTTGAGAGAACTTGCACTAGTGAAAGTATGAACCTTAGGCCTTGTTTCCTAGCATTGCAATACCGTTTATGCTCACTTTTATCGCTTGCTACCTTGCTGTTCTTATATTTTCAGATTACAAAAACATATATCTACCATCCATATCACACTTGTATCACCATCTCTGCGCTGAACTAGTGCACCTATACAATTTACCACTGTATTGGGTGTGTTGGGGACACAAGAGACTCTTTGTTATTTGGTTGCAGGGTTGCTTGAGAGAGACCATCTTCATCCTACACCTCCCATGAATTGATAAACCTTATGTCATCCACTTGAGGGAAATTTGCTACTGTCCTACAAACCTCTGCACTTGGAGGCCCAACAACGTCTACAAGAGGAATGTTGCGTAGTAGACATCAGCTAGCAGTATGCGAATGGCTTCAAGCCTAGCCACTAGAGCAAATGTTTCATCGAAGTCAATCCCTTCCACTTGAGTGTAACCTTGAACAACTAGACGAGCCTTGTTTCTGACAACTTGGCCATGCTCATCTTGTTTGTTGCGATAGATCCATTTGGTGACTATGATATTGTGCTTGCGAGGATCAGGACGCTTTACTAGTTCCCAAACATTGTTCAGTTCAAACTGTTGAAGCTCTTCTTGCATAGCTTGAATCCATTCAGGTTCCATGAAGGCTTCAACAACTTTCTTGGGTTCAAATATAGAGACAAATGCAAAGTGTTCGTAGAAATTTGGTAGTTGTGTTGCTCTTGAACGAGTGAGTGGACAATGTGCATTGATGCTGTTGATTATCTTCTCAATCTGTACTTCATTTGCAAAAGAGGATAAACTGGACAAAGATTTTGTTCTTGCTAATCATTGTCTTCATTTTCAGCATTGACTTCAGGCTGAGCATTGTCTTTGGATTGATTAGGTGCAGAAATGATGATTTCTTCTTCAGCCTGTGCCTCTGAAGGTATGATTTCTCCAGTGCCCATAAGCTTGATATATTCACTTGGTGAGATTTCATCTAGCACATTTGGCAGGTGCTCTCTTTGCGAGCCGTTAGTCTCATCGAACCGCACATCCACAGTTTCAACCACTTTATAGTGAAAGAGGTTGAAGACTCTGTAGGAGTGCGAATCCTTTCCGTAGCCAAGCATAAAACCTTCATGTGCTTTCGGTGCAAATTTTGAAGTGTGATGTGGATCCTTGATCCAGCACCTAGCACCAAATACTCTGAAGTAGCTGACGTTTGGCTTCTTACCAGTTAGTAGATCATATGATGTCTTCTTTAGAAGCTTGTGAAGATAAACACGGTTGATGACGTGACATGCAGTGTCAATGGCTTCAGGCCAGAATTTCCTTGGAGTCTTGTACCCATCAAGCATTGTCCGTGCCATCTCAATGAGGGTTCTGTTCTTGCACTCCACAATGCCATTCTGCTAAGGTGTGTATGGAGCTGAGAACTCATGAGTGATGCCCAATGTATCAAGATAAGTGTCGAGGCCGGTGTTCTTGAATTCTGTGCCATTGTCACTTCTGATGTGCTTGATCTTGATGCCATAGTTCGTCATGGCACGGTTGGCGGAACGTCTGAAGACATCCTGCACTTCATTCTTATAGAGGATTATGTGCACCCATGTATATCTTGAGTAATCATCAACAATGACGAAGCCATAGAGGCAAGCAGTGGTAGTAAGTGTAGAGTAGTGAGTAGGGCCGAATACGTCCATGTGAAGCAGCTAGAAGGGACGTGATGTCTTCATGATTGTCTTCGAGGGATGCTTGGCCCTAGTCATCTTTCCAGCTTCACAGGCACCACATAGATGATCCTTCTTGAACTTGACGCCCTCGATGCCTACGACATGCTTCTTCTTCGCGAGAGTGTACAAGTTCCTCATGCCAGCATGCCCTAGCCTCCGATGCCAGAGCCATCACTCTGAAGCTTTTGCTAGAAGACATACTGCCAATTGTGGTCCTGCTGAGAAATCTACCATGTACAGATCGTCTTTTCGATACCCTTCAAAGACTAGTGATTTGTCAGATTCCATAAGCACAAGGCACCAATATTTTCCAAATATCACAATCATGTTCATATCACAAAGCATTGAGACAGACATTAAGTTGAAACCAAGGGATTCAACAAGCATCACTTTATCCATGTGTTGATCCTTTGAGATTGCAACTCTACCTAGACCCAGTACCTTGCTTTTACCAGTGTCAGCAAATGTGATGTGACTCTTGTCAGATGGACGTAGGGTTGAATCCATGAGAAGACTTCGATCACCAGTCATGTGGTTAGTGCATCCACTGTCCATAATCTATTCTGAAGCCTTTGGTGGCATACCCTATAGTGCAGTTTGGGGGATAGGCTTCACCAAGGGTATTGTGAAGCATCGAACAAGCGGATTATGAAAGTTCAGGTCTTGGTTAGGATAAATAGGATGTTTGTCAAGGAATCCTGGGACGAAATACATAATAAGACCATTTGGGCATTTTATCTTGCGCCCCACAAGATGTTTTAGGTCCCCAGCATAAGCATCAGACGCCTTTGATTTCCGGCTGGAGACCTTTCCCTGCAAAAGAGAGTTAATTTTTCTTAACCACCCACATCTTCAGGGGTGGCTTAGAAGCAATGAGTCTAAGTATAGCATCTGAGTACTTCGGCTTTGGAGCCCTAGAAAATAGCCTTGCAGGAGGTGAATAGTACTCGTAAGAATAAGCAGAATAGTTCTTGGTCTTATGAACAAAGCGGTTTGACGAAACACGCTCATATTCATAAGTCTGAGTATGATTTCCCTGCAAAACATTGGTGTTAGGGTGACTCTGGTGAGTCCTCTGTCTGTATGAAGTCTTTGGACCATATGAAGCCTTTGGTCTGGGGTTTGTCTTCTTCCCAGGTTGGTGTCATGATGACATTCACAGGAAGTTTCTCAAGACAACTTTTAGGCACCCAGATCTTCTTCAAAGGTGGTCCGTTCCTACAGTTAGTACCAATATACCTGGCAAACACTTCACCATTCTGATTCTTAAACAGTTTATAGTTTGCATCAAAGGATCAATGATAATTGGGTTAACACAAGTGAAGCCAGATAAGGTAGATGGATCCACTGAAGGTCCCTTTGCAGCAACCCATGTGGTTTTGGGGTACTGCTTAGGCTTCCAGTGAGAACCATCAACATTCATTTTCCTCTCAAACCCAACACCCTCTTTCCTAGAGTTTCGGTTCAAAATCTGTTTCTTGAGGACATCACATAGTGTCTGATGCCCTTTGAGACTTTTGAACATTCCTGTTTCAAGCAATGTCTTCAACCTGGCATTCTCATCAGCAATAGTAGTGGTATCCTCAGCAGAGGGGTTAGTTACCACATCAGCAGTTGAAGATATAGCAACCATAGCAGCAGTAGAACATTCAGGAATAGAGACAACATTATCACGCTCAAGACATTTTAGACACGGTGGTTCAAATCCTTCCTGAGTGGAACTGATCTGTTGAGCGCGGAGTGACTCGTTCTCCTTTTGAAGATCTTCATGAGCCGATATCAAGTTCTCAAGCTCTTGCTTCCTTTGAAGATAATCATAGGAGAGCTTTTCATGAGTAGCTAAGAGTGTTTCATGACGACTTTCAAGTTCCTTGTACTTAACATGAAGATTTTTAATGTCTTCAATTAAGGACTGAGTTCGGGTCATTTCCGCATCCAACAGGTCATTGCTTTTGTCTAGCAACTTTTGAATATGTTCCATAGCATTTTGTTCTTCAGTTGCAATTTTAGCAAGTGTTTTGTAGATAGGTTTGGATTCACATTCAGAGTCATCTTCGCTTGATGTTTTAAAGTAAGCATCGCGTGAGTTTACCTTGGCACCATGTGCCATGAAGCAGTAGGTGGGAGCAGAGTCATCCTCATCATTAGCATCAGCGTTGGTGACGGGGCCACTGTCTTCAGCATTGAAGATGGACTTGGCGACATATGCTGAAGCTAGAGCTAGGCTTGCCATGCCTGAATCAGATTCCTCTTCAGACTCCACCTCAGCCTCCTCAAAAGCAGACTCCTCCTCTGAATCCATCTCCTTGCCAACAAATGCACGAGCCTTGCTAGATGAGCTCTTCTTGTGTGATAAAGACTTCGACGAAGACTTGGAAGAAGACTCTGAGGATTTATTCTTCTTCTTGTCACCAGAATCATATTCCTTGCTCTTCTTCTTCTTGGTCTCATTGTCCCACTGTGGACATTCAGAGATGTAGTGACCAGGTTTCTTGCATTTGTGACATGTTATCTTCTTGTGATCACGAGTGGAAGCTTCATCATTTCTTGAGCTAGATCTTGAAGACTTTCTGAAGCCTTTCTTCTTAGTGAACTTCTGGAACTTCTTCACAAGCATAGCAAGCTCCTTTCCAATGTCTTCAGGATCCTTAGAACTGCAGTCAGATTCTTCTTCAGATGAGGAAACAACCTTTGCCTTCAAAGCGCAAGTTCGGCCATAGTTGGGACCATAGATATCTCTTTTCTCAGATAACTAGAACTCATGTGTGTTGAGCCTCTCAAGTATGTCAGACGGATCGAGAGTCTTGAAGTCAGGGCGTTCTTGAATCATCAGGGCTAGGGTGTCGAATGAGCTGTGAAGTGATCTCAGAAGCTTCTTGACAATTTCGTGCTTGGTGATCTCAGTGGCGCCGAGTGCACAAAGCTCATTTGTGATATCAGTGAGGCGATCAAACATGAGCTAGACATTCTCATTGTCGTTTCTCTTGAAGCGGTTGAAGAGGTTGCGAAGAACATCAATCCTTGAGTCTCTCTAGGTTGAGACGCCTTCGTTGACCTTGGATGGCCAGTCCCAGACTAGCTTCGCAGTTTCCAGAGCACTCACACGGCCATACTGTCCTTTGGTCAGATGCCCATAGATGATGTTCTTGGCTGTCGAGTCCAGTTGAATGAACCTCTTGACATCAGCAGCGGTGACACCTTCACCGACCTTGGGAACGTCGTTCTTGACGACATACCAGAGGTCGACGTCAATGGCTTCAAGATGCATGCACATCTTCTTCTTCCAGTAGGAGTAATCAGTGCCATCGAAGACATGACACGCAGCGGAGACCTTGATTATCCCTGCAATCGACATAGCTAAAACTCCAGGTGGTTAAACCGAATCACATACAACAAGGGAGCACCTTGCTCTAATACCAATTGAAAGTGCTAGTTATCGACTAGAGGGGGGGGGGTGGTGAATAGGCGATTTTTATGGAAGTCTTCAAAACACGGGGGCTTTGAAGACAAATAATAGAAATGAACCTATTGCTATGCAGCGGAAGGTAGAATACACTAGACAAGCCATAGTCAAGACAGCAATGAAGTGAAAGCACGAAGACTATCAGCAGCTAGGTAGTATGGATCAGGATGGAAGATAGTATGAAGCCAAACAGCAAACAGTCTTCACACAGTGAAGCCAATCAGATCATGCAAGCAGGCAATGGCTTCACAAAGACAAACTGTAAAGTAAAGAGATGGGAAGGATAGAACCAGTTGCTTGCAGAGGACACGAATTTGGTAGACCAGTTCCAGTTGCTGTGACAACTGTACGTCTGGTTAGGGAGGCTGAGATTCAACTCAGAAAACCGCGTCTTCACCTTATTCCCCTTGAGCTAAGAACACATAGTCCTCGCCCAATCACTCTGGTAAGTCTTCAAGGTAGACTTCCAAACCTTCATAGACTTCATTCACTGGCAATCCATAATAGCTCTTGGATGCTCAGAACGCGACGCCTAACCGGCTGGAGGATTCACAGTCCTCAAGTGTAACAAGTCTTCATATCACGCGGACAGGAAGAATTCAGTGATGCCTAACACTCTTTGCTTCTGGGTGTTTTGGGCTTTGTCCTCGCAAGGATCTCTCTCTCAAATGCTTCGGAGGTGGGTTGCTCTCAAACGACAAAAGCCGTGCACTAACTCTGAGAAGGCACCAATTTATGGTGTAGGGGGTGGGCTATTTATAGCCAGGAGGCAACCCGACCTGATTTGTTCGAAATGACCCAGGGTCACTAAGGAACTAGCACTTGTCTAACGGTCAGATTTGAAACACACGCGACAGCTTGACTTGGGCTACAAGTAAAGCTGACTCATCCAGCTCTGGATAAGATTTGCTCTCATTGTCTTCGCTCGAAGACATAGGATTTGGTTGAGCATCACATTAGTCACTCTGACTTTGTTCACTTGGACCCCACTTAACAGTACGGTGGTTCCGATGACTCAACAAAGAAGAAAAGGAATATATGAAACAATTATGTCTTCGCACTCCATAGTGTTCTTGTGAACGTATTCTCATGTCATAATCTTCACTATGAATACCTTCACAGACCACCATTGTCTTCAATGTCTTCACACATTTTTAGGGGTCATCTCTGGTAGGTAAATCGAATCAATATGGGACTACTACCTGTGTTATCCTGCAATTCTCACAAACACATTAGTCCCTCAACCAAGTTTGTCGTCAATACTCCAAAACCAACTAAGGGTGGCACTAGACACACTTACAACTTCGAAGGTTCTGGCTGTCTATCCGTTTTACACCATCAAATGCACGATAAAAAGAAAAGATTGGACAAGCCTTATGACGTATGTTTCATGTACATGGACATCAAAAGACTAAATTATCAGTATCATCAACTTAAATAGTTATTGTTTGAAAATTCAAGGTATATTTGTAGCTCAAGCATTTTACCAATATATTTCTGGTCATATTCACTCAACAGAAATTTTTGTATTTTACTAACACAAAGATACTCCGATAATGAGCAAATATTGCAGAGGTTACTCCCCGCCCGACCTAGTTTGTAGAATAACACATATTGCACAGGTTACTGATGTAGGGTGGAACCCTAGGGGCCGATCTTTCATGATTTGGAGGGAGATTCCTGAAGAACACGATGAACACACAAGGGGAAAACATGAGGGGAAATGAGAGGAAACACTCAAATCAACGAGATTCGATTACACATGTGCTAGATCCAATTACACAAGGAGAGATACATGATCCAAATCCAACAAAAGATGATACAAGCAGTAGGTAGTCCTTCCCAATCCGTGAGGAGATGGGGTCTTGAATCCATGGGGGATCTTCCCTAGACGGGGTCTTGAATCCACTTGGAGGATCTTCTCCTAGGAGGCCTCAGTATCCAAATGGAGTAGGTATCATGTGGGTGAGCAAAGCTGATGTAGGGTGGAACCCAAGGGGCCGATCTTTCACGATTGAAGTGGGTCACGCAAAGAACACCAAGAACACACGAGGAAAAAAAATGAGGGGAACGAGAGGAAATCACTCAAATCAACTAAATCCAATCACACATGTGCTAGATCCGAGTACACAATGAGACATGTGATCCAAACACAACAAGGGATGATACAAACGGTAGTAGTCCTTCCCAATCCATGAGGAGACGGGGTCTTGAATCCACGAGGGGACCTTCCCTTGCGGGGTCTTGAATCCCCTTCGAGGATCTTCTCCGCGAAGGCCTTGGCCTCCAATGGAGTAGAGGTACAAGTGGATGAGCAAAGCTCTAATATCAAATGAGCTACAACCTTTGCTAACCCTAAAATGTTGGGGAACAATAGTATATATAGTCTAGGGGGCGAAGGGACGCATGGGTTTTGGCCATTTCACTGTGCGTAGTCAAGGGCCGGATATCCGGGCTGGGGGCTGGATGTCCGGCTGCTCGCGTCAGGCCGGATGTCTGGGGCTTGTGCCGGATGTTCGGGCTGGCGGGCGCCGACTTCGGTGAGGTTTTGTGAAGGATGCTGGATTTTTCGGCCGGGGCCAGATGTCCGGGGCCTGGGCCGGATGTCCGGGCCCTGTAGCTTTGGCTGCTGGGCTGTGGCGGCTGATGTGTGACGCCCGGATAATTAAGCTACACTAACCCTTTCCTAATGATGCCACGTCACCACTGTTATTGTTACTAAACTCACTCTGTTTCAAATCCCGTTCGAATTCAAAATTTAAAATCAAGTCAAACAATAAAAGTTTTCGAATATTAAAACTAAAATGTCCGGAGTGAACCAAATATTGCTAGGTAATTATGGTGGAGAAACCACACCTTTATAAAATGTTTAAATACTATCAGATGAATAAAACAGCAGCATAAATAATTATTTAAATACCTTTTGTAATTAATAAAATGTCAAACTGAATTATTTGAGGACTAGACTCTTTGAGACAATGGCCTAAATTGAATTACTAAATTAGATGCCAAGTATATGTTTTACAAAAAAAATAAAAGAAAAGAAACTATAAATGAAAACAGAAAAGAAAAAGTAAAACAAAACAAATAAACAAAAAAAAGAGGGGGGGGGGGGGAAACAGAACCCCCCGTTCCGCTGGGCCAAGTGGCCCAGCTGGCCCCAGCCGCCCGAATGGGTCGGCCCACCCAACGCCCCAGCCTACAACCCCCCGGTCAGCACGACCGAAACCCTAACCGGCACCCATTCCCCCCCTTGATCCCACGCGCCCCCACTCCTCCACTCCCCCCGCTGGATCTGGATCGAGGCAATCATGGCCCGACCCCGTCACCCCCATCGCCACAGACCGCCGCCTCTGCCCCGCAGCTGCTCCCGTCGTCCTCGTGTCGTCGCCTCGTCACCGTAGTTGGAAGGATCCTCGAGGCCCCGTTGAGGATCTGGCCTACCTCGCCTCCTTCTTGCCATGGCTGGCCTCGAGCGTCGTGCCTGCAGCAGCACCGCCGTCGCGGCCACCACGTCACCGGACCTCCTCGACGGACTGCACGCGTCCTCGTCCTCTTCCCCAGCTCGCATCATCGAGCCTCGCCGCCCCAGATCCCCTGCAACGGGGGTGAGCAACGAATCTCCCCTCTCCCCTCCTTCCCCTGTTCCTGCTCGCCGTCTCCCGCCCGCGCGCACCGCGTCATGGACACGACCGTCGCTGCCCGCACTTACCTCCCCTGCTCAATGCGCCACCGCGCGCGCGTGCTTGCCCAGCCGCGGCCCTCTCTAACCGCGCCCAGTGCGCGCGCTCCCCGCGCCGCATTGCCCGCTGCCCCGCTGCGTGACCGCCCCCTTCTCCTCCCTTGCCATGCTCATCGCGTCCGTAGCTGCGCACGCGCCCCCGCCGCCGCCCCTCGGTCGCGCGCTCGCAGCCACTGCTGCCATGGTTGCCGCCACTGTTACGTCGCGCCTCCGCCCGACTGCGTCGCCTGAACAGCGCACCTCGCCTCCATCGCTGCGCGCCGCCGCTCCCCGCTACCCCGCACCGGCTCCGCCCTTCGTTGCCACGGCTCGCCCCCCACCACGAGCCTGCCTCCTCCCGCGCCTCCCTGGCTGCTCGTGCACCCGCGCCCGCACGCACGCCCTTGCGCGGCCCCACTGCTCCCCGCGCCCGGCACAGCTCCTGCCGTCGCCGGCCACCGAGGCCCCGGACGCGCTCGCCCTCGCCTCTCGTGGCCTCGGGTGCGAGCACCCGCACCCGTTCACCCGATCCGTTTGGCCCCTATGGGACTATGACAAAGGGGCCCCACCCCCTAAAACGAAAACGAAAAAAAATGAATTTATATTTAAATAAAATATTAATTAATATATTAATTAATTAATTAATTAATTAAGTTAATTAATCCTGTTTAAATTGACCTAATTAACTAATTAGTTAATTAAACAGTAATTAGATTAGCTAAGTCCTAATTAACTAAACAGTCAATGACAGCTGGGACCCACACGTCGGGTTGACTAGTCAACCCTATTGACTGCTGACGTAAGCATGACATCATGCTGATGTCATAAATCCATTTCGAATTAATTTAAATAATTAATTAAATTCCAGAAATTAATAAAATCTTTAGAAAATCATATCTTTTAATCCGTAACTCGGATTAAATTATTTTCAACATGAAAGTTGCTCAGAACGACGAGACGAACCCGGATACGCAGCCCGTTCATCCGCCACGCATCCCTAGCAAAACAAACTCGCAACTTTCCTCCTCCGGCCCCTCTGCCCGAAAACGCGAAACATCGGGGATACTTTCTCGGATGTTTCCCCCTCTTCACCGGTATCACCTCATACCGCGTTAGGGCACCCCTAGCACCGTTACTTGTAATGTCATGCATTGCTATGCATCTGTTTGCTTAAATATTTATTGTTTCTTCCCCCTCTCCTCTCGCTAGACACCGAGACCGACGCTGCTGCTACCCAGTACGACTACGGAGTTGACGACCCCTCTCTCTTGCCAGAGCAACCAGGCAAGCCCCCCCCCTTGATCACCAGATATCGCCTATTCTTCTCTATACTGCTTGCATTAGAGTAGTGTAGCATGTTACTGCTTTCAGTTAATCCTATACTGCTGCATAGCCTGTCCTTGCTACTACTGTTGTTACCCTTACCTGCTATCCTACTGCTTAGTATAGGATGCTAGTGTTCCATCAGTGGCCCTACACTCTTGTCCGTCTGCCATGCTATACTACTGGGCCGTGATCACTTCGGGAGGTGATCACGGGCATATATTATATACTTTACACTGTTACATTACCTGTGATACTGTTCGGAGATGGGGGCTGAAGGGGCAGGTGGCTCCATCCCGGTAGAGGTGGGCCTGGGTTCCCGACGGCCCCCGACTGTTACTTTGTGTCGGAGCGACAGGGCAGGTTGAGACCACCTAGGAGAGAGGTGGCCTGGCCCTGTTCGGCATTCGCGGATACTTAACACGCTTAACGAGATCTGGGTATTTGATCTGAGTCTGGCCATTTGGTCTATACGCACTAACCATCTACGCGGGAGTAGTTATGGGTATCCCGGCGTCGTGGTATCAGCCGAAGCCTTCGTGACGTTAGCGACTGAGTGGCGCGCGCCGGATTGGAACGTAAGCCTGCTCTTGTATTAAGGGGGCTAGTTCTGCTTCCGGCCGCGTTCGCAACGTGCAGGTGTGCTAAGGGCGATGGGCCCAGACCCCTGGGCGCTTAGGTTTAGACCGGCGTGCTGACCTCTCTGTTGGTCTAGGTGGGACTGCGACGTGTTGATCTTCCGCGGCCGGGCATTACCCCGAAAAGTGTGTCCGGCCAAATGGGATCAAGCGTGTTGGGCTATGTGGTGCACCCTTGTAGGGAAGTTAATCTATTCGAATAGCCGTGTCCCTCGGTAAAAGGACGACCCGGAGTTGTACCTTGACCTTATGACAACTAGAACCGGATACTTAATTAAACACACCCTTCCAAGTGCCAGATATAACCCGGTGATCGCTCTCTAACAGGGAAACGAGGAGGGGATTGCTGGGTAGGATTATGCTATGCGATGCTACTTGGAGGACTTCAGTCTACTCTCTTCTACATGCTGCAAGACGGAGGCTGCCACAAGCGTAATCTTCGACATGATTAGCTATCCCCCTCTTATTCTGGCATTCTGCAGTTCAGTCCACTGATATGGCCCTTTACACATATCCCCATGCATATGTAGTGTAGCTCCTTGCTTGCGAGTACTTTGGATAAGTACTCACGGTTGCTTTCTCCTTCTTTCCCCCCTATACCTTCTACCCAATTGCTGCGACCAGATGTTGGAGCCCAAGGATCCAGACGCCACCGTCAACGATGATTCCTTCTACTCTGGAGGTGCCTACTACTATGTGCAGCCCGTTGACGATGACCAGGAGTAGCTTAGGAGGATCCCAGGCAGGAGGCCTGCGCCTCTTTCAATCATTATCCCAGTTTGTGCTAGCCTTCTTAAGGCAAACTTGTTTAACTTATGTCTGTAATCAGATATTGTTGCTTCCGCTGACTCGTCTATGATCGAGCACTTGTATTCGAGCCCTCGAGGCCCCTGGCTTGTATTATGATGCTTGTAGGACTTATTTTATTTGTAGAGTTGTGTTGTGATATCTTCCCGTGAGTCCCTGATCTTGATCGTACACATTTGCGTGCATGGTTAGTATACGATTGAATCGGGGGCATCACAAGTTGGTATCAGAGCCGACTGCCTGTAGGAATCCCCCTTTCCAACTCCTTGGCCGAAGTTGAGTCTAGTCGATGAAAACTATTTTACTAACATGGCTGTGCGGCCCATGGGCCCACGTCGCCATTGGGTGGTATTAAGATCTTTTATTCCTCGACCTTTAATCTGGGACTCTGAACTCTCTCCCATTCGGGTTAAATGATTTTGCTAAAATCTAACTTTAGGTTCTCGAAAATACTTCCTCCCGGAGAGCCCCTTCAGGACAGATGATCGCCTGCTGCACCAGAAGATTTTGAAGACACTCTCTGATGCTTTCCCGAGACCCTTGTGCCCTTCGCCATTGCGATCCCTACCATCGATAAATCTTTATGGATAAATACATACACTTGTCGTTCTTACCTTTATTCCCGGCTGCTCTTGTTATTACAAGATACACCGAAAATTCTCTCTATTGTTCCGAGAATACTTTGTGGCTACTGCCTTGCAGTTCTTTGCCACCTGAATACCCCTACGGATAATTTCTCGCACTCATCGAGTATCCGCTCATCCCCAGTTGATTCTGGTATTTCACAAAAGCTTTTGAAATACCATTCGATCTTCCGAAGATCCTCAACAACCTATTGCTCTTGAAATTCTTGGTTGCTTGCCTTGGGATTAAATCCTATAAGTCTGGTAATCTTATTGGCATTCTTTGTCATTATCATTTTAAGTCGGTTGATCCAATATGATGTGAATGCTCTCAATCCTCAGTCATATCCTAGAATTCATCCTTCCGGTTCAGACGTCATTTCAAACGTGAGCTGGTTCTCGCCAATCAAATTGTCATCGATTGTGCCGCTAAGTTTATTGAACTTATCCATCCTTGATCGGAGCGTCTGCTTCTGATACTTCACTTTGTAAATCATAATTCCTTTGCAATTGAGCTCTAAGTTACTTAGTTGTTTCTATAATCCAATGTCTTTGCATTGATTCTTCCTCTGGTTGTGAGCCGATACTCACATCAGATCCTTTATGGACCATCAGAACCTTGTTGGACTTTATCCGACAACGTCCTTCATATTCAATCACTTTGGAAGTTCTTTCCTTGATACGTAATGCCTTTGGTAAATTGTATCCTCTGCTTTGTGAACCATGCTCTACTTTCGAGCTTGTGTTAATTACTTCTAAAAATTTGTGGTATATGTTCCTAAGATGCCTCGATGGGTTGAACCAATGCCTTAACTAATCTATGTGAGCCCGAAAGATTTCACGGGCCATACTCATCTGGTACTTCACCAGGTAAAACTTTCAACACTAATACCATTATCAAAATGAGAAGTGAATGTAAGGTTCTGCTTTGGAGAAGTGGGAGTCGACCTTGAACTTTGTGTTCATGCCCGTGGACCCGATGTGGAATCTATCATGAAAGCTTCTTGTATTAATAATGGTCCTCTTGTTATAAGTTCATCTTGTATCTATGTTGGTCCTTTGCGACCGTGGTTCCGACCATGATTGTTCTCCTTTGATTCTATTTCTCGGACCAGGTAAAGCACTTGCCTTCTGTAGAGCAATACCCTAGTCCAACCTCTACCTTGATCTATGAGTTTAGTAATCCTTCAAGTCATTCCTAGCCTGATCGGCTATATCATCGTGCTAAAATTTAACTATGCTACCTAGTCCTTCTTCCCGAAGCACAAATTTTAACGATGAGCTAAGCTTATGTCGATCTTCCCTGTCTTACCGTATCACCTCAAACAAGAAGCTTGATTCTGAGTTTGTGTCGTATCTATGGGTTTAATAACTTTTTGCTCCATCCTTCCTTTTGCTTGTTGTCGTCGGTGAGCGATTATATCTTCATGAAACCTCTAGACAAATGTGTCAAGATCATCATCAACATTCTGAGCTCTTCCAGGATACCAATTGAATTCATGATGAGAAATACCATCCTTCCCTCGATGATTTGTGTTATCACCGACAACATTGTTGCTTTCCCTCCAACACAAACTTGTTCGTGTTTTGTGTTATACCTGGAGATCCGTGCTATCCAGTAATTATTCTTCTTTACCTTGGAGTATTACCATCTTTGATGTCAAGGATGTTGTGAGAATTATACCACCTCTTGAGAATTCTTGATATAAGTGATACTTCACCATCTCCATTCTTTCTTGGCCCTCGTGTTGATTCCAACCGGGGTACGAACAAGTGAACAGGGCTGTTTGGATTCTGCACTTCTAGCAACCCTATTGCTTTGAAGTTAATGGTCAGCCGTTCATTCTTAGACTATTGATTATTGAATCACCATTCTGACATTGGTCGTGCAACCCAACCCATATTTCGGGCGCACCTTTCAACCAATGTTCAATTGTGTATGTTTTCCTCGGGCATACTTCCTTATATCATTTGATCTGACAAATGTTATCTCCTTATCCACATAATTGTGGAGATCCTTCTTTTTGGATACCTCGTTGAATTATCGCTGAGTCCATCAGCCACCTCCTCATCCTCTTCTTGATTTAATGATGAACTCTTGTTTCGGAACTCGCTCCCATAGTTCATTTCTCGAGAATCTTCGATGTCATCTCGTCATTGTGTGTTGCACCTTTTCTCCTCGAGCATCGTGAGTCTGAGGTATCCTAACACCGATCATATCTGAATCTCGGTCAGGTATGATGGTTGGAACATTTTTCCAAGAGTTATAACACTGGTCTTTTATGACCCGGTAAGGTGATGTCATGCCCAACACACCTGGCCGGAGGACCTATTGTTATATTTCCCTTCTTAGCAAGGTTAGCGATTCTTCCATGAGGAAATCGTAAGAATTATTATATAAGTTGTTCCTGATGGATCCTTTGTGCATCCAAATTCTGACCCTTACTTGATGGCCATGTCAATGCTATCTCGAAGCATGTATGTGGTACTCCTATCATCGATAAGAACACTTGAAGCACAATGCTAAATTTTCTTAATAAAATTATCCAAACATCGTTGTATGGATAATGTCATGAAATTTCTCTCCCCTACCTAAGGAGTTTTCTACGTTATATCCCGTCATGGATATCATGCTTTGCTTGCCCTTGGGAAGGATATACCCCTGAAATATGTGTTTAAAACACATTTTCCTTTCCATTGTTTTGTTAATCTGATAAACACCTTTTCCTTTCCATTGTTTTGTCTAACCTTTCTGGTGATCATTATGATCTAAGCAGTATTAATTCCCTACTTATGTTAACACCTCGTGTACAATTCTATCACTAAGACCCTGTTGCTTTTGTTGATGACATTCTGGTAACCACCGATGGACGAGAACCTTGCCTATTGGTCCACCTCGTTCAACGAGCAGGAAAATGGTTCTCTTCGTCCCCCGCCCTTGGTACCGACGCTGTTGCCGACATAACCGACAGGTTATGGTCTGACCTGCATGGTTATCATAACCGTGCAGCATGACACCACTCTTTCTGTCTTTAACCCACATGGTGGGCCCATAACCCACAGTTCCACAGGATCGAAACCTGACTCTCCGGTAAACCCTGTTTCGAAAGTTAATCCTCACGCTTGGCGAGCCACATTCCAAGTGATCTATTCTGGTAACAGAAGCAATACTTAATCTCGTTACTGTGAACCCCTTTGACGCCTGTTTCAGGCATCGAGTGATTGGCTGCCCGCTCAAAACTTCCCATGATACCTCCTTACTTTGCTCTCGATATCTTCTTAAGTTTCAATTCGAGAGTTACTTCCGCCACCTTCCTCGATGCTATTGACCAGATAGTCGACCTTGCAGAGGTCTGTTCTCCCGGAATGCCCACCCTTTATTCTTTCGTAAGTATGATGGAGTTCCCGAAGAAAGGATGTTGACTTCATCATGATCACCTGAAGCAGAGAACTGAAGACATCAAGGTATTGGACCGGCCTCTTCGAAAGGAGCAAGCTAGAATGAGAAGACCCACTAGATTCGTTACCAAACCTTCTCCCCTTTCACTACCTCTTAAATCTCGGGACGAGATTTCTTGTAGTGGAGGAGAATTGTGACGCCCCGATAATTAAGCTACAGTAACCATCTCCTAATGATGCCACATCACCACTGTTATTGTTACTAAACTCACTCTGTTTCAAATCCCATTCGAATTCAAAATTTAAAATCAAGTCAAACAATAAAAGTTTTCGAATATTAAAACTAAAATGTCCGGAGTGAACCAAATATTGCTAGGTAAAACCACACCTTTATAAAATGTTTAAATACTATCAGATGAATAAAACAGCAGCATAAATAATTATTTAAATACCTTTTGTAATTAATAAAATGTCAAACTAAATTATTTGAGGACTAGACTCTTTGAGACAATGGCCTAAATTGAATTACTAAATTAGATGCCAAGTATATGTTTTACAAAAAAATAAAAGAAAAGAAACTATAAATGAAAACAGAAAAGAAAAAGTAAAACAAAACAAATAAACAAAAAAAAGAGGGGGGGGGGGACAGAACCCCCCGTTCCACTGGGCCAAGTGGCCCAGCTGGCCCCAGCCGCCCGAATGGGTCGGCCCACCCAGCGCCCCAGTCTACAACCCCCCCGGTCAGCACGACCGAAACCCTAACCGGCACCCATTCTCCCCCTCGATCCCACGCGCCCCCACTCCTCCACTCCCCCCGCTGGATCTGGATCGAGGCAATCATGGCCCGACCCCGTCGCCCCCATCACCACAGACCGCCGCCTCCGCCCCGCAGCTCCTCCTGCCGTCCTCGTGTCGTCGCCTCGTCACCGGAGTTGGAAGGATCCTCGAGGCCCCGTTGAGGATCTGGCCTACCTCGCCTCCTCCTTGCCATGGCTGGCCCCGAGCGCCGTGCCTGCAGCAGCACCGCCGTCGTGGCCACCGAGTCACCGGACCTTCTCGACGGACTGCACGCGTCCTCGTCCTCTTCCCCAGCTTGCATCATCGAGCCTCGCCGCCCCAGATCCCCTGCAATGGGGGTGAGCAACGAATCCCCCCTCTCCCCTCCTTCCCCTGTTCCTGCTCGCCGTCTCCCGCCCGCGCGCACCACGTCATGGACACGACCGTCGCTGCCCGCACTTACCTCCGCTGCTCAACGCGCCACCACGCGCGCGTGCTCGCCCAGCCGCGACCCGCTCTAACCGCGCCCAGTGCGCGCGCTCCCCGCGCCGCATTGCCCGCTGCCCCGCTGCGTGACCGCCCCCTTCTCCTCCCTTGGCACACTCATCGCGTCCGCAGCTGCGCACGCGCCCCCGCCGCCGCCCCTCGGTCGCGCGCTCGCAACCACTGCTGCCATGGTTGCCGCCACCGTTACGTCGCGCCTCCGCCCGACTGCGTCGCCTGAACCGCGCGCCTCGCCTCCATCGCTGCGCGCCGCCGCTCCCCGCTACCCCCCCGCCGGCTCCGCCCTTCGTTGCCACGGCTCGCCCCCCCACCGCGAGCCTGCCTCCTCCCGCGCCTCCCTGGCTGCTCGTGCACCCGCGCCCGGCACAGCTCCTGCCGTCGCCGGCCACCGAGGCCCCGGGCGCGCTCGCCCTTGCCTCTCGTGGCCTCGGGTGCGAGCACCCGCACCCGTTCACCCGATCCGTTAGGCCCCTATGGGCCTATGACAAAGGGGCCCCACCCCCTAAAACGAAAACGAAAAAAAAGGAATTTATAAATAAATAAAATATTAATTAATTAATTAATTAAGTTAATTAATCCTGTTTAAATTAACCTAATTAACTAATTAGTTAATTAAACAGTAATTAGATTAGCTAAGTCCTAATTAACTAAACAGTCAATGACAGCTGGGACCCACACGTCGGGTTGACTAGTCAACCCTGTTGACTGCTGACGTCAGCATGACATCATGCTGGTGTCATAAATCCATTTTCAAATTAATTTAAATAATTAATTAAATTCCAGAAATTAAGAAAATCTTTAGAAAATCATATCTTTTAATCCGTAACTCGGATTAAATTATTTTCAACATGAAAGTTGCTCAGAACGACGAGACGAACCCGGATACGGAGCCCGTTCGTCCGCCACGCATCCCTAGCATAGCAAACTCGCAACTTTCCTCCTCCGGCCCCTCTGCCCGAAAACGTGAAACACCGAGGATACTTTCCCGGATGTTTCCTCCTCTTCACCGGTATCACCTCATACCGCGTTAGGGCACCCCTAGCACCGTTACTTGTAATGTCATGCATTGCTATGCATCTGTTTTCTTAAATATTTATTGTTTCTTCCCCCTCTCCTCTCGCTAGACACCGAGACCGACGCTGCTGCTACCCAGTACGACTACGGAGTTGATGACCCCTCTCTCTTGCCAGAGCAACCAGGCAAGCCCCCCCTTGATCACCAGATATCGCCTATTCTTCTCTATACTGCTTGCATTAGAGTAGTGTAGCATGTTACTGCTTTCAGTTAATCCTATACTGCTACATAGCCTGTCCTTGCTACTACTGTTGTTACCCTTACCTGCTATCCTACTGCTTAGTATAGGATGCTAGTGTTCCATCAGTGGCCCTACACTCTTGTCCGTCTGCCATGCTATACTACTGGGCCGTGATCACTTCGGGAGGTGATCACGGGCATATATTATATACTTTACACTGTTACATTACCTGTGATGCTGTTCGGAGATGGGGGCTGAAGGGGCAGGTGGCTCCATCCCGGTAGAGGTGGGCCTGGGTTCCCGACGGCCCCCGACTGTTACTTTGTGGCGGAGCGACAGGGCAGGTTGAGACCACCTAGGAGAGAGGTGGTCTGGCCCTGTTCGGCGTTCGCGGATACTTAACACGCTTAACGAGATCTGGGTATTTGATCTGAGTCTGGCCATTTGGTCTATACGCACTAACCATCTACGCGGGAGTAGTTATGGGTATCCCGGCGTCGTGGTATCAGCCAAAGCCTTCGTGACATCAGCGACTGAGTGGCGCGCGCCGGATTGGAACGTAAGCCTGCTCTTGTATTAAGGGGGCTAGTTCTGCTTCCGGCCGCGTTCGCAACGTGCAGGTGTGCTAAGGGCGATGGGCCCAGACCCCTGGGCGCTTAGGTTTAGACCGGCGTGCTGACCTCTCTGTTGGTCTAGGTGGGGCTGCGACGTGTTGATCTTCCGCGGCCGGGCATTACCCCGAAAAGTTTGTCCGGCCAAATGGGATCAAGCGTGTTGGGCTATGTGGTGCACCCCTGCAGGGAAGTTAATCTATTCGAATAGCCGTGTCCCTCGGTAAAAGGACGACCCGGAGTTGTACCTTGACCTTATGACAACAAGAACCGGATACTTAATAAAACACACCCTTCCAAGTGCCAGATATAACCCGGTGATCGCTCTCTAACAGGGCAACGAGGAGGGGATTGCCGGGTAGGATTATGCTATGCGATGCTACTTGGAGGACTTCAGTCTACTCTCTTCTACATGCTGCAAGACGGAGGCTACCAGAAGCATAGTCTTCGACAGGATTAGCTATGCCCCTCTTATTCTGGCATTCTGCAGTTCAGTCCACTGATATGGCCCTTTACACATATCCCCATGCATATGTAGTGTAGCTCCTTGCTTGCGAGTACTTTGGATGAGTACTCACGGTTGCTTTCTCCTTCTTTTCCCCCTATACCTTCTACCCGATTGCTAAGACCAGATGTTGGAGCCCAAGGATCCAGATGCCACCGTCAACGACGATTCCTTCTACTCTAGAGGTGCCTACTACTACGTGCAGCCCGTTGACGACAACCAGGAGTAGCTTAGGAGGATCCCAGGCAGGAGGCCTGCGCCTCTTTCGATCTGTATCCCAGTTTGTGCTAGCCTTCTTAAGGCAAACTTGTTTAACTTATGTCTGTACTCAGATATTGTTGCTTCCGCTGACTCGTCTATGATCGAGCACTTGTATTCGAGCCCTCGAGGCCCCTGGCTTGTATTATGATGCTTGTATGACTTATTTTATTTGTAGAGTTGTGTTGTGATATCTTCCCGTGAGTCCTTGATCTTGATCGTACACATTTGCGTGCATGGTTAGTGTACGATTGAATCGGGGGCGTCACATGATGTTCCAGGGGCCGGATGTCTGGGTCTTGGGATTGAATGTCTAGGTCCTAGGGACTCCTTTGGTACTTTCCGTTGGTCCTCTTCATTCATGAACTTAGGGACTTGTCTGTCTTCACATGCATCTTCGAGAGGGTCTTCTTGCTACCTGATCATGCGTACCATTCTGGACTTAGGTAGTAGCCATGTCTCAAGTGGGTCATGGAATATCAGTAAGGAGAGATGTCACCTCGATCTCGAGAGCTCTAGCTCGTGCTCGTGTCATCGGTCCTCTTGGCACTTGGTGAGACGATGGTAGGTCCATGGGGATGACCATAGGATGCTCCGCATCATCTCCCCCTTGGGAAAGATCTGACCTCGGATCGAAAACCTCATCACCATGGTAGGGAGAGAGATCCTTGACGTTGAATATGTTGCTCACGAAGTACTTGTCGCGTGGGATGTCAATCTTGTAGGCATTGTTGTTGTAGCGTTCTAGCACCTTGAAGGGTCCGTCGGCTCGTCGTAGAAGCTTAGACTTGCGTTCGTTGGGGAAGCTTTCCTTGCGAAGGTGTAGCCACACAAGATCTCCGGTGTTTAATATCATAGGGTGCTTGTTGAAGTTGATCTTGGTCGCGAGGCGTTGTACTTGGCGCTAGATAGTGTGCCTTGTATCTTCATGCACCTTCTTGAGATAGCTCGCTCGTGCACTCGTGTCCATGTTGATGTGCTCTTGTAGTGGTAGCGGTAGAAGCTCAAAGGGGGACTTGCCGATAGTCGTATGTCTTGCACGGTTGTAGGCGTACTTGGCGATGGATAGACAGACCTCCCACTCCTTGACGTTCTTCTTGATCAACACACATTGGAGGGTGGACAGCGTCTGGTTCATGACCTCCGTTTGGCCGTCGGTTTGTGGATGGTATGCCGAAGAGAATAAGAGCTTGATTCCGAGTTTGGCGCATAGTGTCTTCCAAAAGTAGCTTAGGAACTTGACGTCGTGGTCGGAGACAATAGTCTTTGGCACCCCATGTAGACGCAAGATTTCCCTACAAAAGAGATTGCCAACATGTGAAGCATTGTCTATCTTGTTGCATGGGATAAACTGTGCCATCTTAGAGAAATGGTTCACAACAACAAACACGGAATCCTTTCCAGTTTGATTTCTAGGCAAAGCAAGCACAAAGTTCGTACAAAATAGGAATAGGAAGTGCCATATAGAGACCATGGGATTGAGCCTTAGACTTAGCTTTGTGACATGTAGAGCATCGGTTGGTGTAGTGGGAGACGTTGTGGAACATCTTGGGCCAAAAATAGTTCTTGGAGAGCGTAGCGAATGTCTTGTGACGTCCAAAGTGACCCATAAGTCCTCCTCCATGAGCATCTTGCAAAAGTAACAAACAAAGAGAAGACTCAGGAATACATAACTTGTTAGCTCTCATTAGATAATCATCCTTGATGTAATAGTGTTCCCAAGATGTATGCGTCAAGCATTTGGCATAAGGAATAGCAAAAGTAGGATCATGCGCATACAAGTATTTTATGTGCTCAAAGCCAATGACATGCAATTCAAGTTGAGTTACAAGCATGGATTTGTGGGATAAATCATCCGCCACAACATTTTCCTTACCTTTGATATACTTGATGACATAAGGAAATGACTCAATGAAATCACTCCATTTGGCATGTCGCTTATTCAATTTTGTTTCACCCTTAAGATATTTAATCGTTTCATGATCCTATGGATGACAATTCATGAGGGCGAAGACAATGTTCCCACACATGCAAAACTCGCACTAAAGCGTATATCTCTTTGTCATAAATGGGGTATTTAAGTTGCACTCTGGAAAGTTTCTCACTAAAGTGAGCTATGGGGCGCTTCTCTTGCATTAACACACCTCCTATACCATTGCCACTAGCATCGCAATGAACTTCAAATGTTTTGTCAAAATTGGGCAAGGCATGCAAAGGAGCATGTGTAAGCAAATTCTTAAGCTCATGAAATGTGGTATCTTGGGATGGTCCCCAAACAAATGGTGCATTTGTCTTACTCAAGGCATGCAAAGGTGATGCAATAGTGCTAAAGTCCTTAATGAATCTATGATAGAAACCGGCTAAGCCAAGGAAACTTCGCACTTGTTGCAAGTTGGTTGGTTGTGGCCAAGTTTTAATAGCATCAATTTTAGCTTCATCAACATGAACACCCTTAGAAGACACAACAAAACCCAAGAAAACAAGCTTGTCAACACCAAATGTTCATTTGTCCATCTTAGCATAGAGGCGCTCTTTTCTAAGAGTTTGCAAAACGGTTCTAAGATGGGTGACATGATCTTCTAGAGACATGCTAAACACAATTATATCATCAAAGTAGACCACAACAAATACGCCGATGTATGGGCGAAGGACATAATGCACGACACGCATAAAAGTACCAGGTACTTCGGATAAGCCCATAGGCATAACTAGCCATTCATTCAAGCCAAGCTTGGTTTTGAAAGCGGTTTTCCATTCATCACCTTCTCAAATCCGTATTTGGTAATAGCCACTTTTAAGATCAATTTTAGAGAAAATCGTGGCTCTACTAAGCTCATCTAGCATATCATCAAGGCGTGGAATTGTATACCTATATCAGACGGTGATATCATTGATAGGACGACAATCAGAACACATGCGAAAACTACCATCTCACTTAGGCACAAGAATAACCGGTACGGCACAAGGACTTAAGCTTTCATGTACATGCCGGTTGTCAATGACTTCTTGGACTTGCCGTTGTATTTCCTTGGTTTCTTCTGGGTTGACGCGGTAGGGTGCCTTGTTTGGTAATGTTGCACCGGGTATGAGGTCTATGCGGTGTTCGATGCCTCGTAGTGAAGGTAGTCCCGGGGGTAGCTCATCGGGGGAAGACGTCCTTGAATTCTTTGCACACTAGGACATAGTGCTTAACACTAGATGGGTTCTCACACACTTCTCTTGTCTCTCTATTGGTAGCTAATAACACTAAGTTTTTCTTGTCGCTCATCGTGGAGGCACTCAATTTTGGCTTGTGGCGCTCACTCTCTTTTTGGTGGCCAACTCTCTCACTATTCTCTCACGATGGGTGGTTGCTTGCTTGTCTGCGATCACTTGGCTTGGTGACATAGGTCGTAGCACGTACTTCTTTCCTTTCATCTTGAAGCTATAGTGGTTGGTTCGCCCATTTTGGGTGACATCGCGGTCGAATTGCCAAGGTCGTCCAAGTAGGAGATGGCAAACGGACATGGGAACCACATCACACTCCAAGGTGTCTTTGTATGCGCCAATCTTGAAGGATACTTAAACGGTGTGCTCCACTTGGATGGTGCCAGAGTCGCTAAGCCATTGGACCTTGTAGGGACGAGGATGCTTCATCTTGATCAATTGTCATCTTGATCGATTGTAGCTTGGAGTATAGCTCTTCACTTGCCATGTTGTGGCAACTTCCTCCGTCGATGATGACCTTCACGGAACGTCTGTTGATGCTTGCCTTGGTGTGGAAGATGTGGCAACGTTGATCTTCGTCTTGTTGGTGTTGAAGTGTCAAGAACTTGTAGACAACAAGAGCGGGGCTCGAATCATTGTCACAAAATACTTGGTCATCTTCATCTTCATTCACTTGCCGATGCATAGCCACATGCTCAAGGGCTTCCATTTCTTCTTCACTCATGGAGTTGTAAGTGCCATCATCGTTTCTGATCATGGTGCGCCGGTTGATACACCTGAATGTCTTGTGGCCTCGCTCTCTACATGTGAAGCATTTGATGGAACTTGTCTTGACGGTCTCACCTAATGGATTTGTAAATGATGAAGCTCCCGGTTTGAAGTTGCTTGTAGTAGGAGGACGACTTGAGGTTGTCAAAGTTTTCTTGCAATTTGACTTGTCGCCGTTGCTTGGTGTAGATTTTGTTGAGGTAGAAGGCGTCGTAGTCGTTAAACTTGATTGTAGGAGCCGTATGTCTTGGAAGATTAATTGGAATACTTGTAGTCATCTTGCACTTGTCGCTCCGCCTTGGTAGCTTGGTGCACTAGCTCGATGAGGTTTGTGTATGGTTGGATGTCGCCGATCTCACTGGTACAACGAGGTGCTATACAAACGGTTTTTAACCACTTTCACCGATGGCGTTTGGAACCGTCACCTAGTGAGTGACTGCGATAGGGGGTCCTTCCAACACGACCCAGTAACCGTAGGGGATATTCCCTCCTGGCACACACGCTCGGCAAAATGAGGTCGTGTGCGACCGGCGAGTGACCAAATACGGTTATACGTACAATAGTGCTAAAAGATACAATTATTAAGGTGAAATCGTTTCCAGTCGGAAGTACATCCCACACAGTCAGTCCCCGCTAAACGTTTCCGTTCGTATATACATCCCACACAGTCGCTCCAAGAAAAACGTTTGCACAAGGTGGCCTAACGCAAAAAAATTTCAAGAGAATGTCGTGTGTGGTTGTTCATCGATCCAACACAGTTTATTCCTAGAAACTGTGTGCGTTGCCTGAGGTCATCGCCCACAGTGTTTTCTCAATAACCGTTTGCAATAGGAAAACCCAATTAGCAGGCTAATTGACCTATTATTAATAATTCATCAGACAGAGTCCCTTATTCAAAGCGGGATGTGGACTGTAGCCGTCACATCTTCTCGCGTAAGCCGTATGCATACTATACTCCAACGGTGCTCCAAGATATTTTGTGTTGCATCTCACACGGTTGGTGATAATAAATTGTGTGGGATCTACTTGATTTTTCGTCTTGATATGAATTACATAATGGGGTCACAGCGGCAATGGACGGTGTTTTAATTGGTAGACCTTTTATCCGCAGTGAACATGCAACTATATGTGTGTCGTAAAAATGGAATTATTGAGGGTTCGTTTGGAAATTTTATACATCAAATTGGTTTTCTAGTCGTTTCAAGCGCACAATTCAAAATTAAAGCACATGCACATGCTCTGGTGCACCAACATGGGTTGTAAAATTATATATGTGTCCATGGGTTTATACTTATGTCCCATGCAAGAAATGAGGATGAATTTCGAACACCACAACACTATGGCTCTTCGGCAAATGTTGAGGTACTTGTTTTGTAATTCTAGTAAATCTAAAGCCCGTCTGAAATTCATGAACCTTGGCATGCTATCATGGAATGGCATCAACATGCTGGGGTAAAAAATATTGTCCCATTTGGGGCAGGTTGTGGTATAAGCTTTTCACAAACCAGAGCTTCTCACAAGAAAGCCTCATGGTTCTGTTAGGGAAACATGTCACCTTTGTGGAAAAAACGATGTTCATCGCCTCTTCTTCCTTACAATTTTTTCCCCGGTGTCAACATAGAAGAACAGGAGTGTCGTGTTAAATTTTGGATTTTTTCGGGGATCGTTTGGACAAATTTATATGTTAACTGAGTTTTCTAGGCATTTATGTGCATAATTCAAAATTGAACTACATGCACATGCTCCAGTCCATAAAAATGGGTTGCAAAATCAAATTTTTGTCCTTGGTTTGCAAGATTAGGTCACATGCAAGAAATGAGAACGAATGTCAAACACCTTGACACTGTCGGTAACATTGAGATACATGGTTTCAAAATTCTAGTAAATCGAAAACTCGTCTGAAATTCATGAAACTTGACATGATATCATGGAATGGCAGCGACATGCCGTGGTAAAAATATTGTCCCATTTGGGGCAGGTGTGGGTATAAGCTTCTCGCAAACCAGAGGGGACGAAATGGTATCTCCTGCCTCTTCTTAGGTCTCACAACAAGCTTGATGGTTTCGGTAGGGTACGTGCCACCTTAGGGGACGAAATGATATCTGCTGCCTCTTCTTACTTTCAGAATGTTTCTCGTGTCAACATAGAACAACACGAGTGTTGTGTCAATTTTTGGGACTTTTCAGGTTCGCTTGCACATATTTATACATTAACTGAGTTTTCTATGCATTCATGTGCATAATTCAAATTTGAACTACAGGCACATGCTCTAATGCATATAAATTAGTTGAAAATTCAAATCAGTGTCCTTGGTTGCATGCTTAGGTCCCATGCAAGAAATGAGAATGAATGTCAAACACCTTGCCACCGTAACTCGGCGGCAAACATTGAGATACCTAGTTTTTAAATTCTAGTAAATCCAAAGCTCGTCTAAAATTCATGAAACTTGTCATGCTATCATGGAGCGGCATCAACATGCCGTGGTAAATTTTTTCTCCCATTTGGGGCAGGTTTGGGGATATGCTTCTCACAAATCAGAGCTTCTCACAACAAGCCTGATGGTTTTAGTAGGGAATGTCCCGCCTTTGGGGACGAAATGATATCCATTGCCTTTTATTGCTTTCAAAAAATTTCTCGTGCCAACATAGAACAACAGGAGTGTTGTGTCAATTTTTGGGATTTTTCGGGGTTCGTTTGGACATTTTTATGCATTAATTGAGTTTTCAATGCATTTATGTGCATAATTCAATATTTGAACTACATGCACATGCTCTAATGCATATAAATTGGTTGAAAATTGAAATCTGTGTCCTGGGTTGCATGCTTAGGTCCCATACAAGAAATGGGAATGAATGTCAAACACCCTGCCACCGTCACTCAGCCGCAAACATTGAGATACCTGGTTTTTAAATTCTAGTAAATCCAAAACTCATCTGAAATTCATGAAACTTGGTATGCTATCATGGAGCGGCATCAACATGCCATGGTAAATTTTTTGTCCCATTTGGGGCAGGTTTGGATATAAGTTTCTCACAAACTAGAGCTTCTCACAGCAAGCCTGATGGTTTCGGCAGGGAATGTCCCGCCTTTGGGGACGAAACAATATCCGCTGCCTCTTATTGCTTTCAAAAAATTTCTAGCGTCAACATAGAACAATAGGAGTGTTGTGTTAAATTTTGGAATTTTTGGGGTTCGTTTGGACATTTGTATACATTAACTGGGTTTTCTAGGCATTTTGTGCATAATTCAATTTTGAACTACATGCACATGATCCAGTGCATATAAATTGGTTGGAAAATCAAATCTATGTCCTTGGGTGCATGCTTAGGTCCCATGCAAGAAATGAGAATGAATTTCAAACACCAAGGCACCGTTGATTGCTGGAAAAACGTTGAGATACTTTGTTTTTAAATTCTAGTAAATCCAAAACTCGTCTGAAATTCATGAAACTTGGCATGCTATCATGGAATGGCACCCGACATGTTGTGGTATTTTTCGTGTCCATTTTGAGAGAAGGCGCACTCAAATAACAGCCAACAAAGGCATTTTGAAAAATAGCTGCCACTTTAATATCTCAAACGTTTGTATAATTCAAATCATGTGCGTTCTGTTAACCATTTACGTGATTCCACGTGTCTTCGTTTTAATGGCTATAGGAGGTGCCGTGCGGACAACTGCTTGACTGAACGGGAGGCGTGTGAGGGCAGTCTGGTGTGCAGGCTCATCGGGAAGCGTGTGAGCTGTTCAACACAGGATTTGTGCATCTCTTCAACACAAACGGTTCAGATTGAATACGGTATGAGTTGTTTAACCATGCCATGCTTCAGATAAGCAGTAAAGCGGCAGAAAATAAACCAAAAAATATACATGCTGCCACACGCCCCGTGTGCCGTGCGAGCAGGCGTGAGTTGACGGGACGCATGCGAGCAGTCTGTCGTGCACGACTACCGGGAGGCGTGCGTGTAGGTGTGCGTATTGACCGGGGGGGTGCGAGTAGCTATGTGAAATGATGGTAGGAATGGCAGAAGTTCATCGCGCAGGCTCACCGGGATGCGAGACAGCTTTTGACCGCAGCCTGCCTCGCTCCCACTGGTTCGTATTAATTGCACACCCGAGCCGCCGGCCATAATAGGCAGCCGTACCCCCGGTCCACAATGGTCACCAACGTTTGGACTCTGGAGTGTATGACGATGCCGCCGAAGCGCACCATCGGAGGGAGTGGCGACGCTGGGGCTGGTGAAGCATCCACGCAACGCGTGAAGCCGGGCACAAAGGTTGCCGTCGCCGCTGACGAGGTCTCGCGCGGGTAGCAGCACGACCTTGACTTCATCGGTGCCGTCGTGCCCCCCCAGCCGGAGCCGGAAGTCAACAGCAACTCCGGCAACGACTGCGACTCCGACGGAAAACCGGTTAGTCATCTATATACCCATTTGTGCGGTGAACATATCATGTATTTTCTCTGGTTAATCCCCCACCCCGACCCTCTATAATTTTTCTGGAATACAAATCCTATGGTTATGTTCTCTTAGTCCATGAAATCAGAGTTATTAAGATCCGTTAGGTGCACGTAGTGTATTGATTGTTTGAATGTTATCCATATAGAGTTAGTGATTAATTGTTTGTTCTATACAAATGAATTTTGCTAATAATCCGACTAGGGTTAGCTTGCGTGCTAATAATTCATGGCCAGATCTTGAGAATTGATTTTGAATGTCCTACATATATGTTTGTGCCTTTTTTCTTCCTGATCTTGAGAACTATTTCAAATGTCCTACATTTTATGCCATTTTTTCTTTCATATTGGTATGTACACAGATGAGGCTCCGACCAGCGCCGCCGCCGGATGTAGATCTTGGACCCGGCTGTGTGGCCAGAAGCGCCCCTGGACCTGAGGAACCAGTAGGATCTGCGGCGGACCGCATCAGCAATCTCCCGGACAGCATCCTTGGGGATATCATCTCCCTTCTCCCCACCAAGGATGGCTGCCGCACACAAGTCCTCGCATCTCAATTGCGCACTCTATGGTGCACCGCACCTCTTAATCTTGACTGCCGTCAGCTATCTGTCGATGATGATTCTGAACTCCCCGGAGCCATCATCTCCTCCTATGAGGGCTCCGTTCAACGCTTCTGCATCTCGGGTGCTACCTGCTGGACATACCCTACACGGTGGCCGCCTGGCTGACATCCCGTCAATTCGATAAACTCCAGCAGCTTGAGTTCTACCATTACTACAGCGATAGGTTACCACCTTATATATTAGTATGTGGTGCTTTGATCTCAACATCATTATTGCCTTGCTGCGATGCTTTCCATGTCTGGAGAATTTGTATGTAAAGGTGATGATTTCACGCACATTGAAAGCCCATATATAATGTACTATGATTAATTGTTCAACTATCACTCTTTCAACATAATCTTTTTTAGACATTAACTGTTTTCAATCTTCATCTCTATTTAGGCAACAACACATGGAGAAAAAGGTATAACCAATCGATGGTTGATGAAGCACGGGGATTTTCTCAGATCTCATGACATTCGTTTGAAGACAGTAACGCTGGAATGATATTCATCCAATAGTGCAAACATTAGCCTTGTCAAATTCTTCATGTTGAATGTGAGGGCACTATTGTCCGTGAGGATTAAGTTTTTCAACAAGAAATTACTCACGACTGCAAGTGTTGAAGAGCATAAAAAGAAGTTTCAGGTGGACCTAAGGGCTTCTGATCGTGTTCGGCTTCTATTTACAACAACTTGTGGTCATCATGGAGCAATAGAATTATTGTACTGGGATCTTGATTTTATGGATCAGACTGATCCATTTGATTGTAACTGCTGAAAACTTTGGTTGAGTTAGATGTCATTGTCCTGTTCAATCCGGGTTATGTGTAAACCTGATGAATTAATCCTCATGCTTTTGTACCCTTTGTAAGCTGTAGTTAGACATTGTTGCCCTTTTCAACTAGGGTTTGACCCACATTTTGTTTCATACTGGGCCAATGGCTTGCCATTTCTTTAATTAAGACATAAATATTATAAGCATTCACAACATAGGGAAAGAACCTCACTCTCGCAGGATCCTTGAGATCTTTGTTCATTACAGAACCGCAAGTTCTTAGCGCCCACCAGCACCCACAATCTTATTTTTAGCTAGCACACCAAATCGGCTATAACTCTTAATAAGAAAAGCTGCTTGGTAGTGACAGATTTGTATTTGTCATTTGGGACCCACAAGGAAAAAGCCTATCTAGGGCGGTGCCGACTCAACAGTAAACATTGAGAAACCTAATTTTAAAACTACTGTAAATCCAAAACTCGCCTCAAAATCATGAAACTTGGCATGGTGTTATGACATAGCACGGACATGTTGTGGTAAAAATTAGTCCAATTTGGGAGAAGTTTTGGTACAAACCGGAGCTTCTCTCAAAAAGGCTCATGGTTCTGAGAGGGACCTTGTCACCTATGTGTGCGAAACGACATACACTGTCTCTTCCCGCCTTGATTTATTTTATAGAGGCAACATGCAACTATAGTAATATGAAATTATCCATGGTTCGTTTTGCCTTTTTATACATTGTTTGAGTTTTCTAGGCATTTTGGAACATACTTTGGTGTGTACAAAGGTCATGTGTGTACTAGCCACATATGTAATTGGATGTTCAATCTGTTTATGGCATCAAGTCCTTATAAGTTATAAGTACATATGTTGTTGTTCTGTGTGCAATGACATCACACGCGGACCATACTAGGGAACCCGTCGGTGATGATTTCATCAATCGCTGACAATTCTATACCACCAAGCGTTTGCCCAGAACACACGGCTTATTAGCAACAATCGTTTGTATTATTATCGGTCTTCGCACACATTTCTGATTACACACCTGTTTGTCGTGTATCACACACATCCTGTTAAATTGAACCGTTTCTGTTCTCTTGGCTCAAAGCAAACAGTTCATCCAAGTGAAGCGAATGCCGTATATCGCACACACCTTGATCTAGCTGACCGTTTCTTTTGTGTGGCCTAGTCACAAATAGTTCATCCGAGTGAACTGTATGTCGTATATCGCACACACCTTCATCTGGTTGCCCGTTTTTTTGTTCCTCCTCATCGCAAATAGTTCAACTAAAATCTGAACCGTGTTTGATGCATCTGTCATTGCAAATTTTTTGCACCTGTTTTGACGGGTTTTTTACACCATTGTTTTTGATTAATGCATCGCACACAGTTTCGTCGAAGGGTCTCTGATCATAGTGTCGCATTAGCAGCATCCTGCCGTAATGTCTTCTTGATAGGATGGTTGAGGCCATTCAAGAAACATGCCATGCTTTGCTCCTCATCTTCGGTGACATTAGCTCGTATCATTGCAATCTCTATTTCCTTGTAGTATTCTTCAACGGACTTTGTGCCTTGCTTTAGGAGTTGCAATTTCTTGAAAAGGTTGCGGCTATAGTACGTTGGTACAAAGCGCACTCTCATGACATCCTTCATTTGAGCCCATGTTGTGATGGGTGGGTGACCTTTTGCTTCTCGCCTCTCAATGACTTGCTCCCGCCGAATGAGGACATAGTCTTGGAACTCAAGGGATACCATGGAGATCTTCTCTTCCTCATAGGTGTGCAATCAAAAGATCATGTCAACTTTCAACGCCCATGAAAGGTAGTCTTTGAGATCGTTGCTTTCGGAGAACTTAGGCATGGTGAACTTGAGCTTGCCGTAGCATTGCTCTTCATTATGTTGGGGTCGATGGTGATGGTGATGACGCTCTTGCCGTGGAGGAGGGTCTTGAGATGCTTGCTCCTCATGCTCCGCTTGGTTAGCTTGACGTTGAGGACGTGGAATTCTTGCACGGTTACTCATTTCTTGAAGCTCCTCAAGACGTGCGGCTTCTTCTTGGCGCTCACGGCGGATGGCCTCTTCTTGTAGATGTACTTGGCGGTTTCACGCATTAACGACTTGAGTTGATTCACATAGAGCTTGTTGGGCTTCAAGGTCTTGTTCCTCATGATGTGGAAGGGCATCACCATCTTGTTGTTTTTGTCGATCTTGGTGTATTGGAGCTTGCTCTTGGACCGGAGGTTCATTAGCTTGTTGCCGTAGGTGTTCACGTTCATGGAGACGGCCTTATAAACCATTGCCATGGAATGGGTTTTGTGGAGCTTGATGAACTTCATGGTCTTGACGATGATGCGAACGAGTCTTAGGGGCACTTGCATCCGAAGAAAATAGTGAAGAATGTCGACTTGAGTGGCTCCGTCTTGAATAGGATGAAGATGTAGAAGAGTGGTTGACCAACAAGGCACGAATCTCTTCCATCCTTGCATTGCTCTCTTCTTTTTGTGCGTCAAGCTTGTTGTAGAAGTAGTCTCTTGTACGTTGCTTGGATTGTCGCAAATCGGTAGCGAGTAGGTCGATGCATTCGCTCAATGCTTCATTCTCTTGATGCAAAGCTCGTTGCACACCGAAGAGGTGGTTCTCGGTGACATAGTTGTTCGGGTCCTCATCTTGCTCGATGAAGAGTGGGTTGGTAGAATTAGTTGGCCTATCCATCATTGTAAGCAAATTTTTGAGTGGAAGAAAGGAAAGAACTATACCAAATGTACCTTATCCGATGTTGAGAATGGATCACTGATCACTCAAAAATGTAACAAGGAAATAGCACAATTGGTACAGGATCTTGTCAATTCTCACACCTGCACAAGTAAGGCTTTTGGAGTAGCTTGGTTAGGATGGTGGAACAAAATTTATGCAATTGTTAGTGAGATTCAAATAATGTTTAAAATGATTCGCAAATTTGCAGATGCAACAAGTAGACCAATAGCAATGAATGGTACACGGAAACGCACACACGGATAGATAAATGGGGTTGTGCAACCAAGGAACATTCTCAAAATTTGGAATCCACAGAAAATTCTCTTGTTGCACAACTCTAGAAAGACGCTAGCACGACACAATAGGCGGATACGAGACTTGTGCACAACCTACAAAGCAAAAAATGCAACTACTTCCTATCCCAAGTATGCTATGAGTATGACCTTCAAGTGATATGATCCAAGATGATCGAGTATGACAAACTTAAGTGCAATGTAGTATGATGCTATGGTTCTTGCTTAAAAGCTCTTGCTTGTCTTTCACTTTTGCTTAAAAGCTTTTGTCTCTTTCTCTTTGATCTCTTTTGTTCGCCACTTATGTGAAACTTCATGAACCAAGAGAGCAATTGTGTATGCGGAACAAAGATGTTGCACTAGTGATGACAAGATGATACCAAGATACAGCTACCAAGGTGATATGATATATGCAATGGGACGATGATCATTAACGTGCACAAGTAACGTTGCCGACAATACTCAATGGCTAGTCTAGATAGGCAAGTGACGCAAAATGGGCTAGGGGTTAACAATACAATGGCAAGGGAGAATGTCCGAGAGTGTCGTCGAAGTTACTGCCCTTGCATACGGTTGATGGTGTCAAAATGGTGAAGTGGTTGTTGTCAATGACGAGTCGTGGCGAAGATGAGCGGCGGTGATGTCGTCGTCGAACCGTCCAAAAGTAGCCGAAGCATGTTAGGAAATAGAAACGGCAACTCAAATTCTCAAAGCAAATGTGTCAAAATTGTTAGAGGTTGTAGCAGGTAAGCTATGGTGGTTGTGGAAAGCGGTGGTGGTATGCGGAAATATATGTGGAAACCTGGTCAAAATTGGCGAAAGTTAGGCGAATAAGGAGGTGGTGGATCAAGTGGTGCTGTGGGAGGCCGGATGTCCGGGCGCCACGGGCCAGATGTCCGGGGCTCCAAATTCGTGATGAACTTGGTGGATCTCGTGGGAAAAAGAAAATCTTGGGGCAAAATTCGAGAGGTTTCGTGGATGGATTTGGGGGAAAAGTTAGGGAAAGCTAGATCTACGAGTAGCACATCAAATCCACTGATCAAATCCAATAAAACATCATCACACCAACAAATCAAAAAAAATTGGAGGCTATTTTTGTGGGGATTTTCAAAATTGGGACAAAACACAACAAAATTAGACTAGAAAACGAAGGGGGAAGCTCCAATATAGTGATCAACCATGGCTCACGATACGAAGATGATGTAGGCTGGAACCCTAGGGGACGATCTTTCACAATTGGAGCAGATCCCGCGAAGAACACGAAGAACACATGAGGGGACAACACGAGGGAAACAATAGGAAATCACTCAAATCAACTAGATCCAATCACACATGTGCTAGATCAGAGTACAGAATGAGACATAGGATCCAAACACATCACGGGACGATACAAATGGAAGTAGTCCTTCCCGATCCGTGAGGATACGGGGTCTTGAATCTACGAGGGGATCTTCCCTTGCGGGGTCTTGAGTCCACTTGGGGGATCTTCTCCACGGAGGCCTTGGTCTCCAATGGAGTAGAGGTACAAGTGGATGAGCTAATATCTAATCTCAAATGAGCTACAATCTTTGCTAACCCTAAAACATTAGGGAAGAAGAGTATATATAGGGCCTGTTCTGGTCTCCTCCAGCTTCTATCTTCTCAAAATTCTCGAGTGAAGCAGTCCTGAATGATTTATCTCGTAGAAGCTGGAAACGAGAAGCTGAGCGGTCCCATAGTGCAAAAATGCGAAGCAACGAAAGCCCATCTCCACAATACGAAGAAGCGAGGAGTTCCTACTAATTACAAGAGGATGCCACCGCGAAGTGCAAAAAACGATTCGCAAAACAGCTCCCAGCCGCTGGTGGGATGCTCGCCTCGCTCGTATCTTGTGCGAGCGCATGTGGCCAGTCCTCCTCCACACAACGATACAAGGTGGCCTGCCTCCATCCGGCCCAAACTGGCACCCAACAGCCCAATAGGCTCTCAGCTGGGCCAAATCATGGAGAGCTACGAGCACTGCCGAACGAATGGAATCGCCAGGTGAAGTTCGAAGCAAGCTCTAGAAGCTGATTTTGTGGAGTTTGAGAAGCTCAGAGAGGTTCAGAACAGGCCCATAGTCTAGGGGGCGAAGGGATACATGGGCTTCGGCCCTTTCACTGTGCGTAGACAAGGGCCCGATGTCCGGTTGTTCGCGTCGGGTCGGATGTCCGGGCTGGCAGGGGCCAGCTTCGGTGAGGTTTTGTGAAGGATCCGGATTTCTGGGCTGGGGCTGGATGTACGGGCATGCGTTGGGCCGGATGTCTGGGCCTTGTAGCTTTGGCTGCTGGGCTATGGCGGCTCAGGTTCCAGGGGCCGGATGTCTGGATCTTGGGGCCAGATGTCCGGGTCCTGGGGACTTCTTCGGTTCCTTCCGTCGGTCCTCTCCATCCATGAACTTGGAGACTTGTCCATCTTCACATGCATCTTCGAGAGGGTCCTCTTGGTACCTGATCATGCATAACATTCTGAACTTCGGTAGCAGCCATGTCTCAAGCGGGTCATATGGAATATCACGAAGGAGAGATGCCACCTTGGTCTCGAGAGCTCTAGCTCGTGCTCGTGTCATCGGTCCTCTTGGCACTTGGTGAGATGATGGTAGGTCCATGGGGATGACCATAGGATGCTCCGCCTCAAAAGCTCTGTCTCCGAAACGAGCTATCATAATGCTAACCCTAAAATGGTGGTAGTGGAGGAGTACATATAGTCTAGGGGGCGAAGGGGTACATGGGCTTCGGCCCTTTTATTGTGTGCAGACAAGGGCCGGATGTCCGAGCGTCAGGCCGGATGTCCGGGTTTTCAATGCGGGCCGGATGTCCGGGGTGGCTTCGGTTGCGTTCTATGAAGAATGCGGGATTTCCGCGCTGGGGTCAGATGTCCGGGGCACGCGTCGGGTGGGATGTCTGGGGCCGGGGCCGAATGTCCGGGCCCTATAGCTTTGGCTGCTGGGCTGTGACGGCTGAGGTTCCAGCGGCCGGATGTCCGGGTCATGGGGACTTCTTCGGTTCCTTCCATTGGTCCTCTTCATCCATCAACTTGGAGACTTCTGTGTCTTCACGTGCATCTTCGAGAGGGTCCTCTTGATACCTGATCATGCATAATATTTCGGACTTAGGTAGTAGCCATGTCTCAAGTGGGTCATATGGACTATCACTAAGGAGAGATGTCACCTCTATCTTGAGAGCTCTAGCATGTGCTCGTGTCATCGGTCCACTTGGCACTTGGTAAGGCATCGGTAGGTCCATGGGGATGAACATATGATGCTCCGTATCATCTCCTCCCACCATTGATAAAGATCCGACCTCAGATCTAAAACCTCATCACCATGGTAGGGAGAGAGATCCTTGACGTTGAAGATATCGCTCACGTTGTACTTGCCGCGTGATACGTCTCCAACATATATATAATTTATGAAGTATTCATGCGGTTATATTATCATTCTTGGATGTTTTACAATCATTTTGTAGCAACTTCATATCATTTTTGGACTAACCTATTGACCAAGTGTCGAGTGGCAGTTGCTGTTTTTTGCTTGTTTTTTACATCACATGAAATCAATATCAAACGGAGTCCAAACACCGTGAAACTTTTTGTGGATTTTTATGGACCAGAAGACCACCAATGGGCCAGAGCAGCACCTGGGGGGTGCCCCGAGGGGGCACAACCCACCAAGGCGTGCCTGGGGGCTCAGTCGCGCCCAGGTGGGTTGTGCCCACCTCGGTGGCCTCCCACACCCCCTCTTTACCCTAAATTCACAAATATTCCAAAAACCCTCGGGGCTAACCTAGATCAGAAGTTCTGCCGCGCAAGGCTCTGTAGCCACGAAAACCAATCTAGACCCTTTCCAGCACCCTGCCGGAGGGGGGGGGGAATCATCTCCGATGGCCATCTTCATCATCCCGGTGGCCACCACGATGAGGAGGGAGTAGTCCACCCTCAGGGCTGAGGGTTTGTACCAGTAGCTATGTGTTTAATCTCTCTCTCTCTCTCTCTCTCGTATTCTTGAGATGTCACGATCTTGATGTATCACATGCTTTGTTAATATAGTCGGATCATATGGTGTTTTCCCCTCTCTATCTTGTTGTGACAAATTGAGTTTTTCCCTTTGAGATTCCATTGTTATCGGATTGAATACTTTTATGGATTTGAGAACACTTGATATATGTCTTGCATATGAATACTCGTGGTGACAATGGGGTATCGTTTTGATTCACTTGATATATGTTTTGGCACCCAACTCGCGGATTCCCGAGGTGACATTGGGGTAATCTACGCACAGGGGTTGATACACATTCTTGTCTTTGTTTCTCCGGTAGAAATCTTGGGGCACTCTTTGAAGTTCTTTGTGTTGGATTGAGTATTATGAATATGAATTTGCTTTGGTGTTATTTTAGTGCAAACTCTAGGATAGATCGAACGGAAAGAATAGCTTTGTGTTATTTTAGTACGAACTCTTGAATAGATCGAACAGAAAGAATAGCTTTGAGGTGGTTTCGTACCCTACAAACAATTTATTCTTATGTTCTCCGCTATATAGGAACTTTGGAGTGATTCTTCATCGCACTTTGAGGGATTGTTATATGGTCCAATTATATTAGCATTGTTGAGAGATTGCACTAGCGAAAGTACGGACCCTAGGCCTCATTTTCAAGCATTGCAATACCGTTTTTGTGCCCGTTTACTATTTGCTACCTTGCTGTTTTTATTTATTCAGATTATAAAAATATATTTCTACCATCCATATTACACTTTTATCACCATCTCTTCGCTGAACTAGTGCACCTATACAATTTGCCATTGTATTGGGTGTGTTGAGGACACAAGAGATTTCTTGTATTTGGTTGTAGGGTCGTTTGAGAGAGAACATATTCATCCTACACCTCTTACAGATTGATAAACCTTAGGTCATCCACTTTTGGGAAAATTGCTACTGTCCTACAAAACTCTACGCTTGGAAGCCCAACACTTAAAGTTGCGTAGTAGACATCAAGCTCTTTTATGGCGCCGTTGCCGGGGAGGTGAGTGCTTGAAGGTATGTCTTTATATCTTGCAATTGAATCTTTTAGTTTCTTGTTTTATCACTAGTTTGGTTTATAAAAGAAAACTACATAAAAAATGGAATTGAGGTTGCATCATATTATTGATCATCTTTATAATGTCTTTCTTGAAAATGATGGATCGGAAAATTGTGCTCAATTTTTAGAAGAAGTCAATAAAATGTTCGGCACAAAATACTTAAAAGATGAGCATGATTGCAATGTTGTTAGTATAAATTCTTTGAATATCCATGATGCTAATGATATGCAAAGCTACAATCTTAGGGATGCTATATTTGATGAAGATGATATTTTTACTCCCCCAAGTTTTGATGAGAAAATTTATTATGATGAAAGAATGCCTCCTATTTATGATGATTATATTGATGAAAGTGGGTTTGGAAGAGTGTCAACTCTAGGTACTAATGATCCCACTATTTTGGAGGGTGTTGAATCTTATTGTAATAATTATGAAAGTGGATTTGGAGAGGTCATGACTTTATTTAGTGATGAATCCACTATTTCGGAAGAGGTTTCAATTGATTATTATAAGAACAAAGTTGCTATCTATGATGATTATGGTGATGATATGTATGCTATAAAGAATAATGATAACTTTGAAACTTGTCATCATGATTTTCATTTTCACTCTCATGATAGTTATTTTGTTGAGTTTTCTCCCTCTACTATTCATGAGAATAAATTTGCTTATGTGGAGAGTAATAAAATTTCTATGCTTGTGGATCATGAAAATAATGCTTTATGTGATAGTTATATTGTTGAATTCATTCATGATACTACTGAAAATTATTATGAGAGTGGAACATATGCATCTACATATCTCAATAATACCGAGTTTCCTCTCTATGTGTTGAAAGTTTTGAAGTTATGCTTGTTCTGCCTTCCTATGCTAGTTGATTCTTGTTCCCATAAGTTGTTTGCTCACAAAATCCTATGCATAGTAAGTGGGTTAAACTTAAATGTGCTACTCATATGCTTCATGATGCTCTCGTTGTGTTTCAGTTCTTATCTTTTATGCGAGCATCATTTAAATCATCATGCCTAGCTAAAAAGGCATTAAAGAAAAGCGCTTGTTGGGAGACAACCCAACACTTTTACCTATTGTTTTTATGTGTTAACATGATTAACCTACTGTAGTAATCATGTTTTATTACTTTTGTTTCAAAAAAGTGTCAAGTAAAGCCTTTGGGATCATGTTGGGTGATAGTTGATTTGATCTTGCTAAAAAAGAGAAACTTTTGCCCTCATGGAAATAATTCTCATTTTTAATAGAAGAGTGATTTTGAGTTGATTACTTTTGCAGAAGTTTAATATTCAAATTTCTCACGTGATCCTAATTTTTTCATAATTTTTGGAGTAGCATAAGTACGGTTGGAGTACAAATTACTACAGACTGTTCTGTTTTTGACAGATTCTGTTTTCAATGCATAGTTTGCTTGTTTTCTAGTTTCCATGGCTTATATTGCTCAATATAAATTGTGGAAATGATATGTTACAGTAGTAATTATGTGAGAACAATTATTAATCTTGTTTTTGACAGTACCAAAAGTGAAATGTTTGCTCTTTATCATACTAACCTATGTCACAAAGTTTCGTTAAGTTTTGTGTTATTGAAGTTTTCAAGTTTTGGGTGAGATGTCGATATGAGGAGAATAAGGAGTGACAAGACCCTAAGCTAGGGGATGCCCAAGGCATACCAAGGTAATATTCAAGGAAAATCCAAGCAACTAAGCTTGGGGATGCCCCGGAAGGCATCCCCTCTTTCGTCTCCAACATTATCGGTAACATCACTTGGAGCTATGTTTTCATTCGTCACATGATATATGTTTTGCTTGGAGCATCATTTTATTTTGTCAGGATTTGCTTTCTGTTATTTAGAATAATGTTTTGCATCTTTATTTTCAATAAAAATATCAAGTATAGCCTTCGCCATGCTTATTTTGCAAGTCTACATGTTGCTGTTTCAAAACAGAAAGTTTATCAATGTTGCAAAAATTCCCTAGAAAAGTGAGAATGTGATAAAATGTTGAAACTTTTTGGAAAATAAGATCTGATGAATTTTCTACAGTATCGGAAAATAAGATCTTTTGATACTCTTGCATTCTTTACAGACTGTATTGTTTTGACAGATTGATGTTATGTTTGCATTGTTTGCGTATGTTTGCTTGTTTAATGATTCTATTTGAGGATAGGAGTATTAAATATGCAGAGGCATTTAGTATGCAATGTTGAATAATAATTTTAGAGATTTGCTACAGTAGAGGATGATTAGGTTTTTGCATTGATTTATACTAACTTATCTCATGAGTTCTTGTTGAGTTTTGTGTGGATGAAACTTTTGAGATTTAGGAAAACCGTGATATGAGAAGAATTAAGGAGACACAAAAGCTCAAGTTTGGGGATTCCCAAGGCATACCAAGATAATATTCAAGAAGTCTCAAGCATCTAAGCTTGGGGTAGGTGATAACCCACAAGTATAGGGGATCAATTGTAGCCTCTTTCGATAAGTAAGAGTGTTGAACCCAACGAGGAGCTAAAGGTAGAACAAATATTCCCTCAAGTTCTATCGACCACCGATACAACTCTACGCACGCTGAACGTTCGCTTCACCTAAAACAAGTATGAAACTAGAAGTACTTTGTAGGTGTTGTTGGATAGGTTTGCAAGAATATAAAGAGCGCATAAATAAAAAGTAGGGGCTGTTTAGATGAAGACACAATAAAGTTAGTACAGCGAGTGTGGAAAAGTGGTGCTAGGAGTTGCGAAATTGTCCCTAAGCAATTGACTACTTTACTAGACCGATAGCAAGTTTTATGTGGGAGAGGCCACTACTACCATGTCATCCCTGACTTGGAATTCTATGCACTTATGATTGGAACTATTAGCAAGCATCCGCAACTACTAACGTTCATTAAGGTAAAACCCAACCATAGCATTAAGATATATTGGTCCCCCTTCAATCCCGTATGCATCAATTTCTATGCTAGGTTGAAGCTTCTGTCACTCTTGCCCTCCAATACATAGTCTTATCAACATACAACTAACCCTATGGTGTGATCCACGCGCGCACTCATATGATGGGCAGCAAAGGACAGCAACATAACCACAAGCAAATTAAATCAATCATAGCAATTCATCAACCACCGATAGGACAACGAAAATCTACTCAGACATCATAGGATGGCAACACATCATTGGATAATAATATGAAGCATAAAGCACCATGTTCGAGTAGAGGGTACATCAGGTTGCGGGAGAGTGTACCGCTGCAGATAGAGGGGGGAAGGTGATGGATATGTTGGTGAAGATGGCGGAGGTGTTGGTGAAGATCGTGGTGATGATGATGATGGCCACGACAGCGTTCCAGCGCCACCGGAAGAGAAGGGGAGAGGGGGGCCCTTCTTATTCTTCTTCCTTGACCTCCTCCCTAGATGGGAGAAGGGTTTCCCCTCTGGTCCTTGGCCTCTATGGCATGGGAGGGGCGAAAGCCCCTCCGAGATTGGATCTGTCTTTCTGTCTCTCTCTGTTTTTGCGTTTTCCTCTTCTGCCCTTTCACTGTTTCGTATATATATGGAGATCCGTAACTCCGATTGGATTGAAACCTTCGCCTAGATTTTTCTCCAAAAATTAGCTTTCTTGTGGCAAAATAATAGCAGCAACCGCCTTACGGGGGGCCCACGAGGGTCAGGGGCGCGCCCCCTGCCTCGTGGCCACCTTGGGCACCGTCTCGCGTTGATTCTTCTTCCCATATTCTCCAAATATTCCAAAAATATTTTTCGTCTGTTTTTATCCCGTTTGGACTCCGTTTGATATGGGGTTTCTGCGAAACAAAAATCATGCAACAAACAGGAACTGGCACTGGGCACTGGATCAATATGTTAGTCCCAAAAATAGTATAAAAAGTTGCCAAAAGTATATGAAAGTTGTAGAATATTGGCATGGAACAATCAAAAATTATAGATACGACGGAGACGTATCAGCATCCCCAAGCTTAATTCATGCTCGTCCTCGAGTAGGTAAATGATAAAAAAGATAATTTTTTATGTGGAATGCTACCTAGCATAATCTTGATCATAAATATAATCATGGCATGCATATTAAGACACGAGTGATTCAAAGCAATAGTCTATCATTTGACATAAAAACAATAATATTTCAAGCCTACTAATAAAGCAATCATGTCTTTTCAAAATAACATTGCCAAAGAAAGTTATCCCTACAAAATCTTATAGTCTGGCTATGCTGCATCTTCACCACACAAAATATTCACATCATGCACAACCCCGATGACAAGCCGAGCAATTGGTTCATACCTTTAACGCGCTTCAGCCTTTTCAACCCTCACACAATACATGAGCGCAAGCCATGGATATAGCACTATGGGTGGAATAGAATATGATGATGGGGGTTATGTGGAGAAGACAAAAAAGGAGAAAGTCTCACATCGACGCGGCTAATCAACGGGCTGTGGAGATGCCCATCAATTGATGTCAATGTGGGGAGTAGGGATTGCCATGCAACGGATGCACTAGAGCTATAAGTATATGAAAGCTCGAACTGAAACTAAGTGGGTGTGCATCCAACTTGCTTCTCATGAAGACCTAGGGCATTTGAGGAAGCCCATCGTTGGAATATACAAGCCAAGTTCTATAATGAAAACTCCCACTAGTATATGAAAGTGATAACTCAAGAAACTCTCTATATGAAGAACATGGTGCTACTTTGAAGCACAAGTGTGGTAAAAGGATAGTAACATTGCCCCCTTCTTCCTTTATTTTTTTGGCGGGCTTCTTTGGCCCCCTTTTTTTTATTTAGGCTTCTTTGGCCTCTCTTTGTTTTGGCGGGCAATGCTCTAATAATGATGATCATCACACTTTTATTTACTTACAACTCAATATTACAACTCGATACTAGAACAAAGATATGACTCTATATGAATGCCTCCGGCGGTGTACCGGGATGTGCAATGATCTAGCGTAGCAATGACATCAAAAACATCATGCTAGCTATTTTACGATCACGCAAAGAAATATGACAATAAATGCTCAAGTCATGTATATGATGATGATGGAAGTTGCATGGCGATATATCTCGGAATGGCTATGGAAATGCCATGATAGGTAGGTATGGTGGCTGTTTTGAGGAAGATATAATGAGGCTTATTTGTGATAGAGCGTATCGTATCACGGGGTTTGGATGCACCGGCGAAGTTTGCACCAACTCTCGAGGTGAGAAAGGGCAATGCACGGTACCGAAGGGGCTAGCAATGATGGAAGGGTGAGAGTGCGTATAATCCATGGACTCACATTGGTCATAAATAACTCATATACTTATTGCAAAGTTTATTAGCCCTCGAAGCAAAGTACTACTACGCATGCCCCTAGGGGGATAGATTGGTAGGAAAAGACCATTGCTCATCCCTGACAGCCACTCATAAGGACGACAATCAATAAATACCTCATGCTCCAACTTCGTTATATAACGGTTCACCATACGTGCATGCTACGGGACTTGTAAACCTCAACACAAGTATTTCTCAATTTCACAATTACTCAACTAGCACGACTCTAATATCACCATCTTTATATCGCAAAACTATTGCAAGGAATCAACATATCATATTCAATGATCTACAAGTTTTATGTAGGATTTTATGACTAACCATGTGAATGACCAATTCCTGTCATCTCTCTAAATAGATATAAGTGAAGCAAGAGAGTTCAATTCTTTCTACAAAAGATATGCCCACGCTCTAACAAATATAAGTGAAGCAAAAGAGCATTCTACAAATGGCGGTTTTCTATGTAAAGAGAAACAGGCAATCCAAACTTCAAATGATATAAGCGAAGCACATGAAGCATTCTATAAAGCCATAATCAAAAGATATAAGTGAACTACAAAGAGCATTCTATAAATAAACCATGGACTACCTCATACTAGCATGGTGCATAAAATAAAAATGAAAACCAAATGCAAAAGACGCTCCAAGATTTGCACATATCGTATGAACGAAACGAATCCGAAAACATACCGATACTTGTTGAAGAAAGATGGGATGCCTTCCGGGGCATCCCCAAGCTTAGACACTTGAGTCTCCATGAATATTTACTTGGGGTGCCTCGGGAATCCCCAAGCTTGAGCTCTTGCCACTCTTCCTTCTTCTCACATCGAGACCTTCTCGATCATCGAACACTTCATCCACACAAAACTTCAACAGAAAACTCGGTAAGATCCGTTAGTATAATAAAGCAAATCACTACTCTAAGTACTGTTGCAAACCAATTCATATTTTGTTTTTGCATTTTAGCTACTGTAATATAATTTTTTCCATGGCTTAACCCACTGATATAAATTGATAGTTTCATCAAAACAAGCAAACTATGCATCAAAAACAGAATCTGTCTAAAACAGAACAGTCTGTAATAATATGAACATTCACCATACTTATGATACTTTAAAAATTCTGCCACAATTATGAAAAATAAAACATTTGTATAGAAATACAGTGCAAAAAGTTTCAGAACCATTTTACGTTCCAGTAAAAAATGTAAAATCGCGCACTACAGCCAAAGTTTCTGCCTGCACCGCACAAACCTACAAGCATTGTAAACATCCTAAAGGCAAACCTTGGCACATTATTTTTATAATACAATGGAATTTTACAAGGGATAATTATTTTTTTTGAAAAGTTTCTGTAATTACGATTCACAAAGTTTCCATGGGCATGAACAAAGTTCAAGGACGTCCCCCACTTTCACAATGCTCGTCTATCTCACTTTCACTTTTCTTTTTGAAAAGTTTTGGGTTCCCCTCTTTATTTTTTTGTTTTTAAATTATATAAAAGCACACAACAGAAATAAATGACTCTCTAAAACTTCCGGGTTGTCTCCCTAGCAGCGCTTTCTTTAAAGCCATTAAGCTAGGCATATAGTGCTCAAGTAGTGAATCCACCCGGATCCCAAGGTATATCAAAGCCAATTTTAATTAGCAATGATTTGGCATTTAGTAGTGAGCACAAAGCAACATATATCAAGCAATGACGAAGTCTAACTCTCTTCCTATGCATCGGCATGTCATAAAAGAACAATTCATCCACACAAAGTAAAGGCCTATGCATAGTATAAACAGTTTCTTGCAATTTTATTGTGTTGGAAACATAGAGAGGTGGAGATATAGTTCCTCTCTCATAATAATTGCAAGTAGGAGCAGCAAGCACATGCATATTATATTCATCAAAATCATGATGTGCAACGATAAAAGGCAACCCATGAATATAATCCTTAATAAAAGCAAACTTCTCTGATATAGTGTAGTTTGGAGAATTCAAAAAGATAATAGGACTATCATGTGTGGGTGCAATAGCAACAATTTCATGTTTAACATAAGGAACTATAGCAAGTTCATCTCCATAAGCATCATTCATATTGGCATCATGGCCACAAGCATAGCAAGACTTATCAAAAAGGGATATTTAAAAAGAATCAACGGGATCATAACAATCATCACAGCAATCATCCTTCGGTAAGCACGAAGGGAAATTAAACAATGTATGAGTTGAAGAGTTACTCTCACTAGAAGGTGGGCACGGGTAGCTAATCCGCTCTTCCTCCTTTTGTTCTTCGCTCTCCTCATCATCTTTTTCATCCAATGAGCTCACAGTTTCATCAATTTCTTCTTCCATAGAGTCCTGCAAAATATTAGTCTCTTCTTGGACAGCGTAGAATTTCTCAATAAATGCATCAATATAGGATTTGAATTCATAATTGGCATAGCAATATTTAAGGATAGCTAAATTTTCAGGTCTATAAACAGCATCATGAAGATTTTCAAACTCCTTGAACATAGATTCAACTTCATAAGCACCCATAAAAGCAACGAATTCTTCTATTTGTTCCACATCATAGTAATCATATATACCATTAGCAAAAGAAGCTAAGGTTTTATTATCATTAAATTTGCATGAAAAGGGAAGGTGTGAAGCCTTCATCCTAGAGCAACAAGTATAATCATATCGCAAGCATACTTGCTGAGTATACCACTTCAACATATAAATTTGATCCCATAATAGTTTCCCTTTTTGAGTCAAGCGATAATCCGTAAAGTATTGGCGTTGGTCCAACGTGTCTCCCTTTACATAATTGAATGAGATTTTCTTAGGATTATCAAAGTGGTACAAAATATTTTTCACATAATGATCATCGAGGGTTTTAGGAGGTTCCCCATCTCCATGAGTAGCAAGTACACCTAATTTTTTTGGTATTTCGTGTTCCATATCCATAACTAAAGATAAAGAACAACTAAGAACAGCAAAAAAATTACTTAGTGATAAAGCAAACAAACACACACGAGAATATTCACCCCACGCTATTGCTCCCCGGCAACGGCGCCAGAAAAAGGTCTTGATAACCCACAAGTATAGGGGCTCAATTGTAGCCTCTTTCGAGAAGTAAGAGTGTCGAACCCAACGAGGAGCTAAAGGTAGAACAAATATTCCCTCAATTTCTATTAACCACTGATACAACTCTACGCACGCTTAGCATTCGCTTCACCTAAAATAAGTATGAAACTAGAAGTACTTTGTAGGTGTTGTTGGATAGGTTTGCAAGAATATAAAAAGCGCGTAAATAAAAAGTAGGGGATGTTTAGATGAAGACACAATAAAGTTAGTATAGCAAGTGTGGAAAAGTGGTGGTAGGAGTTGCGAAATTGTCCCTAAGCAATTGACTACTTTACTAGACCGATAGCAAGTTTTATGTGGGAGAGGCCACTGCTAGCATGTCATCCCTGACTTGGAATTCTATGCACTTATGATTGGAACTATTAGCAAGCATCTGCAACTACTAACATTCATTAAGGTAAAACCCAACCATAGCATTAAGATATATTGGTCCCCCTTCAATCCCGTATGCATCAATTTCTATGCTAGGTTGAAGCTTCTGTCACTCTGGCCCTCCAATACATAGTCTTATCAACATACAACTAACCCTATGGTGTGATTAACGCGTGCGCTCATATGATGGGCACCAAAGGACAGCAACATAACCACAAGCAAATTAAATCAATCATAGCAATTCATCAACCACCGATAGGACAACGAAAATCTACTCAGACATCATAGGATGGCAACACATCATTGGATAATAATATGAAGCATAAAGCACCATGTTCAAGTAGAGGGTACAGCGGGCTGCGGGAGAGTGGACCGCTGTAGATAGAGGGGGGAAGGTGATGGAGATGTTGGTGAAGATGGCGGAGGTGTTGGTGAAGATCGCGGTGATGATGATGATGGCCACGGCAGCGTTCCGGTGCCACCGGAAGAGAAGGGGAGAGGGGCCTCCTTCTTATTCTTCCTTGACCTCCTCCCTAGATGGGAGAAGGGTTTCCCCTCTGGTCCTTGGCCTCCATGGCATGGGAGGGGCGAAAGCCCCACCGAGATTGGATCTGCCTTTCTGTCTCTCTTTGTTTCTGCGTTATCCTCTTCTGCCCTTTCACCGTTTCGTATATATATGGTGATCCGTAACTCCGATTGGATTGAAACCTTCGCCCAGATTTTTCTCCGACAATTAGCTTTCTTGCAGCAAAAGAATAGCTGCAACCGCCTTACCAGGGGCCCACGAGGGTCAGGGGCGCGCCCAGGGGGGCAGGCGCGCCCCCCTGCCTCATGGCCACCTCGGGCACCATCTCGCGTTGATTCTTCTTCCCATATTCTCCATATATTCCAAAAATATTCTCCATCCGTTTTTATCCTGTTTGGACTCCGTTTGATATGTGGTTTCTGCGAAACAAAAATCATGCAACAAACAGGAACTGGCACTGGGCACTGGATCAATATGTTAGTCCCAAAAATAGTATAAAAATTTGCCAAAAGTATATGAAAGTTGTATAATATTGGCATGGAACAATAAAAAAATTATAGATACGACGGAGACGTATCAGTAGGCATCCCACCTTTCTGAAGGAAATATGCCCTAGAGGCAATAATAAAGTTGTTATTTATATTTCCTTGTATCATGATAAATGTTTATTATTCATGCTAGAATTGTATTAACGGGAAACTTAGTGCATGTGTGAATACATAGACAAACTGAGTGTCCCTAGTATGCCTCTACTAGACTAGCTCGTTAATAAAGATGGTTAAGTTTCCTGACCATACACATGTGTTGTCATTTGATGAACGGGATCACATCATTAGAGAAAGATGTGATGGACAAGACCCATCCGTTAGCTTAGCACTTTGATCGTTTAGTTTATTGCTATTGCTTTCTTCATGACTTATACATGTTCCTATGACTATGAGATTATGCAACTCCCGAATACTGGAGGAACACTTAGTGTGCTATCAAACGTCACAACGTAACTGGGTGATTATAAAGATGCTCTACAGGTGTATCCGATGGTGTTTGTTGAGTTGGCATAGATCAAGATTAGGATTTGTCACTCCGTGTATCGGAGAGGTATCTCTGGGCCCTCTCAGTAATGCACATCACTATGAGCCTTGCAAGCAATGTGACTAATGAGTTGGTCATGGGATGATGCATTACGGACGAGTAAAGAGACTTGTCGGTAACGATATTGAACTAGGTATGATGATACCGACGATCGAATCTCGGGCAATGTGACGCCCGGATAACTAAGCCACAGTAACCCTCTACTAATGGTGCCACGTCACCACGATTACTGTTGCTAAACTCACGTTGGTTCGAAACCGATTCAATTTCGAATTCAAAATCAAGTCAAACAATAAAAGTTTTCAATATTAAAACTAAAATGTTCGGAGTGAGCCAAATAATGGATAGGTAATTATGGCGGAGGAACTACACTTTTATAAAATATTCAAATACTCTAAAATGATTTAAACAGTAGCAAAATCAATTATATAAATGACTTTGGTATTTTATAAACTGCTAAACTATTTTAATTCGGGGTAAAAACTTTTCATGGCAGTGGGTTATTCTGAACATTACTTTAGGGGCTATTGTCATATTTTACTAAAATAAAATTAATGTGTAACTAAAAGAAAATGGAAAAGAAAATAAATAAGAGAAAATACAAAACAGAAAACAAACTAACCTATAAAGAAAAAAAAAGAGAAAGCAAGCCCCTGCCCCCCCACAACTGGGCCGACTGGCCCAGCTGGCCACCGCCCCCCTTGGACCCCAACCGGCCGGCCCAGCCGACCCACCCCTGCACTCCCTGGCCTACTAGGCCTCCCCCTCCCCGTGACCTAGCACCGACACCCGCTCCACCCCACTCGCTCCCCCCCACTTTTCCCCTCACGTCGCCACCCTCTCCCCCGATCCGATCTGGATCGGGGCCCGTCGCCGTCCCCCCTCGCTCCGGCGAGCCGTGGAGCCATCGCCTCCACCCAGCGACTCCTCCCTCCGTCCTTTGGCGGCCGGCCCCGCCTCGAGTCATCGCACGCCATCGCCCCACCACTCCAGACGCCGATGTCCCGGAGCGCCATCGCCGGAGCTCCCTCGCCGGCCTGCTACCTCTTCGCCGCCTCGTCCCCGACCCCCCCTCCTCGACCCCCCGTTGCCCCGTTCCCTGCTAACCACGGTGAGGCCCTCGGCCTCTTCTTCCCCTCTTCGTGGCCCACCGTGCTCCTCGCACCGGCCATCGCCCCCGCGCTCCTGGCCACCGCGCTGACCGCGCCCCCCGGCGTCGTTCGGCTACCCGCGCCTTCGCGCCCCCCCTCTAAACCGACTGCCGGCGGCGCCCTACTCCCCGCCACGCGCCGCGGTGCCTCGCACCTGAGCCGCTCCGGCCAGCCCCGCCACTACCTCCACCACCGCGCCGCCCGGGGCCCTCCGCCGCCTTTCCTGGCCGGTGTCGTGGGCGCCGGCGGCCCCGTCCATGGCCTCGCCCGAGCGGCCTCCGGGCTCGTCTCGCGCCAGGCGCCCCTGCGCCCGGTAACCCGCACGCCCGCAAGCCCGTGCGCCCGCATAGGCCCCAGGGGCCACAGACAAATGGGGCCCGCCCCCGTACCTATGACAAATGGGGCCCACGCCCCTGGAACATTTTTAATAAAATAAATAAATAATAAATAAATAAATAAAATTAAAAATGAATTTAATTAATTAATCAATTAGCTAAATTAATTAAGTTAATTAATCCTGTTAAATTAAGCTAATTAACTTGTTAGGTTAATTAAACATTAGTTAGATGATTTAAATCCTAATAAAACTAAACAGTGCATGACAGGTGGGCCCCAGCGGGCCCCACGAGTCAGTTTGACCAGTCAACGGTCACAGTTGACTGCTGACGTCATGCTGACGTCAGCAAACACTGTTCTGGATAATGTTATATTTAAATAATTAATTAAATTCCAGAAATTAATAAAATCTTTAGAAAATCATATCTTTTAATCCGTAACTCGGATTAAAATATTTTCAACACGAAAGTTGCTCAGAGCGACATGACGAACCCGGTTACACAGCCCGTTCGTTCGCCAAACATTCCTAACATATCAAACTCGCAACTTTTCCCCTCCGGCTCCTCTGCTCGAAAACGCGAAACATCGGGGATACTTTCCCGGTTGTTTTCCCCCTTCACCGGTATCACCGCGTACCGTGTTGGGGCACCACTAACGCCGTTATTTGTCATGTCATGCATCACTATGCATCTGCTTGCTTAAATATTTATTGTTTCTCCCCCCTCTTCTCTCGATAGACCCCGAGACCGACGTTGCTGCTGCCCCGTTCGACTACGGAGTTGACGATCCCTCTCTCTTGCCAGAGCAACCAGGCAAGCCCCCCCCTTGATCACCAGATATCGCCTACTCTCCTCTATACTGCTTGCATTAGAGTAGTGTAGCATGTTACTGCTTTCGTTATTCCTATCCTGATGCATAGCCTGTTTTTGATACTGCTGTTGATACCTTTACCTGCAATCCTACTGCTTAGTATAGGATGCTAGTGTTCCATCAGTGGCCCTACACTCTTGTCCGTCTGCCATGCTATACTACTGGGCCGTGATCACTTCGGGAAGTGATCGCGGACATATACTATATACTTTACACTGTTACATTACATGTGATACTGTTCGGAGATGGGGGCTGAAGGGGCAGGTGGCTCCATCCCGGTAGAGGTGGGCCTGGGTTCCCGACGGCCCCCGACTGTTACTTTGAGGCGGAGCGACAGGGCAGGTTCAGTCCACCTAGGAGAGAGGTGGGCCTGGCCCTAGTCGGCGTTCGCGATACTTAACACGCTTAACGAGATCTGGGTATTTGATCTGAGTCTGGCCATTTGGTCTATACGCACTAACCACCTACGCGGGAGTAGTTATGGGTATCCCGACGTCGTGGTATCAGCCGAAGCACTTCGTGACGTCAGCGACTGAGCGGCGCGCGCCGGGTTGGACCGCGTAACGTGACTTCCTTTGAAATGGAGGTTGCTAGGTCTGCTCTCCGGCCGCGTACGCAACGTGCAGGTGTGCTCAGGGCGATGGGCCCAGACCCCTGCGCGCATAGGTTTAGACCGGCGTGCTGACCGCTCTGTTGTGCCTAGGTGGGGCTGCGACGTGTTGATCTTCCGAGGCCGGGCATGACCCAGAAAAGTGTGTCCGGCCAAATGAGATCAAGCGTGTTGGGCTATGTGGTGCACCCCTGCAGGGAAGTTTATCTATTCGAATAGCCGTGTCCCTCGGTAAAAGGACGACCCGGAGTTGTACCTTGACCTTATGACAACTAGAACCGGATACTTAATAAAACACACCCTTCCAAGTGCCAGATACAACCCGGTGATTGCTCTCCAACAGGGCATCGAGGAGGGGATCGCCGGGTAGGATTATGCTATGCGATGCTATTTGGAGGAATTCAGTTTACTCTCTTCTATATGCTGCAAGACGGAGGCGACCAGAAGCGTAGTCTTCGATAAGACTAGCTATCCCCCTCTTATTCTGGCATTCTGCAGTTCAGTCCACTGATATGGCCCTTTACACATATATCCATGCATATGTAGTGTAGCTCCTTGCTTGCGAGTACTTTGGATGAGTACTCACGGTTGCTTTCTTCCCCCTTTTCCCCCTTTCCTTTCTTCTGGTTGTCGCAACCAGATGTTGGAGCTCAGGATCCAGACGCCACCGTCGGCGACGACTCCTACCACACTGGAGGTGCCTACTACTACGTGCAGCCCGCTGATGACGACCATGAGTAGTTAGGAGGATCCCAGGTAGGAGGCCTGCGCCTCGTTCGATCTGTATCCCAGTTTGTGCTAGCCTTCTTAAGGCAAACTTGTTTAACTTATGTCTGTACTCAGATATTGTTGCTTCCGCTGACTCGTCTATGATCGAGCACTTGTATTCGAGCCCTCGAGGCCCCTGGCTTGTATTATGATGCTTGTATGACTTATTTTATTTGTAGAGTTGTGTTGTGATATCTTCCCGTGAGTCCCTGATCTTGATCGTACACATTTGCGTGCATGATTAGTGTACGATTGAATCGGGGCGTCACAAGTTGGTATCAGAGCCGACTGCCTGTAGGAATCCCCCTTCCACACTCCTTCGCCGAAGTCGAGTCTAGACATTACAAAAACTTTTACTAACTTGGCTGTGTGCCTTACGGGCCCACGTCGCCATCGGGTGGTACTAGGATCTTTTACTCCTCGACCTTTACTCTGGGACTCTGAACTCTCTTCTATTCGGGTTAAATGAATTTTGCTAAATTTAACATTAGGATCTCGTTATCACTTTCACCCGGAGAGCCCCTTATTATTGATGATCGTCTGCTGCACCAGATGACCCTGAAGATACTCTCCGCTGTTAACCCGAGAACTTGTGTCCATCGCTTTGGCAATGCCCTATCATCGATATATCCATATGGATAAATACATACACTTGTCATTCTTACCTTTATTCCCGGTTACTCTTGTTATTACAAGATACACCGAAAATTCTCTCTATTGATCCGAGAATACTTTGTGCATACTACCTTGCAGTTCTTTGCCACCTGAATACCCCGCGGATAATTCCTCTCTCTTACCGAGTATCCGCTCATCCCCAGTTGTTCATGTGTTTCACAAAAGTCTTCCAAATACTATTCGATCTTTCGAGGACCCTCATTAGCCTATGGCTCTTGAAATGCTTGACTGCTTGCATTTTGGTTAATTCCAAATGGCTAACAATATTCATGGATGCCCTTTGCCTTTATCATCTTGGGTCCCTTGATTCAATATGTTGCGAATGCTCGCAATCCTCAATCAGATCCTAGAATTCATCCTTCCGGCTCGGACGTCATATTAAACATGAGCTAGATCTCGACCAATGAAATTGCCATCGATTATACCCTTAAGCCTACTCAACTTATCCACCCTTGGTCAGAGTGTTTGCTTTTGGGCCCAATTATGATTCCTTGCCTTTGAGCTTTGAGATAGTTAGTTGTTTCATAATCTAAGGCCCTTGCCTGGATTCTTCCTCTGGTTGTGTGCCGATGCTCACATCAGCTCCATTACGAACCATCAAGTCCTTTGTTGAGTTATCATCTGACAGTGTCCTTCGTATACAAAAACCTCGAGAAGTTCTTTTCGGGATACATAATACCATTGGTAAATCCCGTCTTTTGATTAGGCCAACCATGCTCTACTTTCGAGCTGGTGATAATTACTATTGAAGCTTGTGGTATATGTTTCCATGATACCCTGACGGGTTGAACCTATGCCTTCCTTTATATGTGTGAACTCGGAAGTTTTCACGAGTCATACTCATCTGGTATTTCACCAGGTAAAACTTTCAACAACTGATGTCATTTTTGAAATACGAGCAGTGAATGAAAGGTTATGCATTGAAGAAGTGGGAGTCGACCTTGAACTTTGTGTTCATGCCCATGGACATGATGTAGATCTTATCATTAAAACTTCTCTTAAATTAATTATTCCTTTGGTGTAAGTTCATCTTATATCTGGGATCTGACCTTTTGCAATTGGGGTTCCGACCATATTTTCTTCTTGATCCCATTTCTCGGACAAGTTAGAGTACTTGCCTTCTGCAGATCAGTACCCCAGTCCAACCTCTACTATGATCTGCCTTCGAGTATTACCCGTGGTATCTCGATAATAGCACAGAACCATATTACTTCTTATGAGTTCTTCAAGTATTATTTCTCATCGATTCCAATTTTCCCCGAGTTATGAGTTGTTAGACACTCAAGGACACTGGTAAGTGAATCAATTTCGCACTCCGATTCAATAGCTCTAAATAATCTCCGTTGCTGATGAGTTTATTAATCCTTCAAGTCATTCCTAGCCTTATCGGCTATATCATTATCGTGCAAACTTCTAACTGTGCTACCCGGTCCTTCTTCCCGGAGCACAAATTTTCGACGATGAGCTAAGCTTACGTCGATCTTCCTTGTCATATCAGTTCGCCTTGAACAACAAGCTTGATTTCGAGTTTGTGTCGTACCCATGGTTCCAATAACCTCTTGCTTCACCATTATTTTGACTTGATGTGATCGCGGATCGATTACATCTTCAAGTAATCTCTCGACAAATGTGTCGTGATCATTATCAACTTTCTGAGCTATTCCAGAATAACAATCAAATTCATGATAAGAATTACCATCCTTGCCCCTCGATGATTTGTGTGTCATCGACTACTTCCTTGCCTTCTTTCCAACACAAACTTGTTCGTGTTGTGGCTATACCTTGAGTTCCTTGCTATCCAGGAATTGTTCTCCCTTACCTTGGAACATTAACATCTCTTACGAGATCAATGTTGTGAGGATTTCACCACCGCTTAAGAATTCTTGGTATGGTGATACTTCTCACCATCACCATTCTTTCTTGGGTCCTCGTGTTGATTCCATCCGGGGTACCAACAAGTGAGCGGTGCTATTTGGATTCTGCCCTTCTAGCAATCCTATTGCTTTGAAGTTAATGGTCGACCGTCATTCTTAGACTATTGATTATTGAATCACCATTCCGGCGTTGGTCGTGCAACCCAACCCATATTTCGGGTGCACCTATCAACCAATACTTAAACTGGGTATGTTTTCCTCGAGCATATCCCCTTATATCATTTCATCTGACTAATGATATCTCCTTGTTCACATACTTGTGGAAACCCATCTTTTGGAAGACTCGATGAATTGTCGTTGAATTCATCAGCTACCTCCTTCTCCCTTCATTGTTTTAATGATGAGCTTTTCTTTCGGAACTCGCTTCCGTAGTTAATTTCTCGAGAATCTTACAATGTCATCTCGACAATTTGTGTTGCACCTTTCTTCTCAGGCATCCTGAGTCCGAGGTATCCTGATGCCAATTAGATCTGAATCTCGGTCAGATATGATGGTTGGAACATATTTCCAAGAGTTATCACATTGGTCTTAATATGACCCGGTAAAGTGATGTCGTGCCTAGCACACCTGGTCGGAGGACCTACTGTTATAGTTTCCTTTTAGCAAGGTTATCCATCCTTCCATGAGGAAATTGAAAGACTTATTCTATAAGTTGTTCCTGATGGATCCTTTGTGTATCCCAAAGTCTGACCTTTGCTTGAATACCTTGTCAATGCTATCTCGACGCATGTCTATGGTACCCCGATTTTCAACAGGAATATTTGAACCCGATGTTAAGTGTTTCCTGCTCAATTATCCAAACACCGTTGTATGGGTAATGTCATGAAATTTCCCCCCCCCCTTACCTAAAGAGTTTTCTACATTATATCTCGTCATGGATATCATGCTCTACTTGTCCTTGGGGAGGATATACCCCTGATATATGTGTCAAACAAATTTTCCTTTCGATTGTTCTGTCTGATATGATGATCACATTTTCCTTTCCATTGATTTGTTTAACTTTCCTTGTGATCCATAGGATCTAAGCAGTAATATTCTTCTGCTTATGTAAACACCTTGGTGTACAACCGTGTTAGTAAGACCCTGTTGAGATTGTTGATAGCATTCTGGTCACCACCGATGGACGAGAACTTTGCCTATTGGTCCGCCTCGTTCAACGAGCAGGAAAATGGTTCTCTTCGTCCCTCGCCCTTGGTATCGATGTTGTTGCCGACATAACTAACAGGCTACCCTCTGACATGCCTTGCTATCGTGATCGTTCAAGATGCCACCGTCCTCCCTACTTTAACCCACATGGTGGGCCCATAACCCATAGTTCCACAGGATCGAAACCTGACTGTCCTGTACACCCCCTATTCCCAAAGTTGTTCCTCGCGCGTGGCCTCGTATGTAATTCACGGGCCACCGTCCTAGTGATCTATTCTGGTATCAGACGCAATACTTGCTCTCGCTACTCTGAACCCCTTTCTCACTCTGGTTCAGACTTCGCACAACTATCTATCTGCTTGGAACCTCTTATTGTACCTTCGTACCTTACTCTCGTTGTATTTCATATGTTCAACTCGAGAGGTAATTTTATACTCATTCATGGGTTAACCCCAGATTGTTTCCCTCAAAAGCATTGTGTCGTAGCTGAGTTGCCCCTTATCCTTTCGTAAGTACGATGGAGTTCCCGAAGAAATGATGACAAGTTTATCATGATGCATTGGAATAAAGAATTGAAGACATCAACGAAAGGGATTAACTTTTTCGAGAAGATCCGTTAGAATATCGTAACCAGAACTTTCCCCCTTACTCCCCTCCTAAATCTCGGGACGAGATTTCTTGTAGTGGAGGAGAATTGTGACGCCCGGATAACTAAGCCACAGTAACCCTCTACTAATGGTGCGACGTCACCACGATTACTGTTGCTAAACTCACGTTGGTTCGAAACCGATTCAATTTCGAATTCAAAATCAAGTCAAACAATAAAAGTTTTCAATATTAAAACTAAAATGTTCGGAGTGAGCCAAATAATGGATAGGTAATTATGGCGGAGGAACTACACTTTTATAAAATATTCAAATACTCTAAAATGATTTAAACAGTAGCAAAATCAATTATATAAATGCCTTTGGTATTTTATAAACTGCTAAACTATTTTAATTCGGGGTAAAAACTTTTCATGGCAGTGGGTTATTCTGAACATTACTTTAGGGGCTATTGTCATATTTTACTAAAATAAAATTAATGTGTAACTAAAAGAAAATGGAAAAGAAAATAAATAAGAGAAAATACAAAACAGAAAACAAACTAACCTATAAAGAAAAAAAAGAGAAAGCAAGCCCCTGCCCCCCCACAACTGGGCCGACTGGCCCAGCTGGCCACCGCCCCCCTTGGACCCCAACCGGCCGGCCCAGCCGACCCACCCCTGCACTCCCTGGCCTACTAGGCCTCCCCCTCCCCGTGACCTAGCACCGACACCCGCTCCACCCCACTCGCTCCCCCCCACTTTTCCCCTCACGTCGCCACCCTCTCCCCCGATCCGATCTGGATCGGGGCCCGTCGCCGTCCCCCCTCGCTCCGGCGAGCCGTGGAGCCATCGCCTCCACCCAGCGACTCCTCCCTCCGTCCTTTGGCGGCCGGCCCCGCCTCGAGTCATCGCACGCCATCGCCCCACCACTCCAGACGCCGATGTCCCGGAGCGCCATCGACGGAGCTCCCTCGCCGGCCTGCTACCTCTTCGCCGCCTCGTCCCCGACCCCCCCTCCTCGACCCCCCGCTGCCCCGTTCCCTGCTAACCACGGTGAGGCCCTGGGACTCTTCTTCCCCTCTTCGTGGCCCACCGTGCTCCTCGCACCGGCCATCGCCCCCGCGCTCCTGGACACCGCGCTGACTGCGCCCCCCGGCGTCGTTCGGCTACCCGCGCCTTCGCGCCCCCCTCTAAACCGACTGCCGGCGGCACCCTACTCCCCGCCACGCGCCGCGGTGCCTCGCACCTGAGCCGCTCCGGCCAGCCCCGCCACTACCTCCACCACCGCGCCGCCCGGGGCCCTCCGCCGCCTTTCCTGGCCGGTGTCGTGGGCGCCGGCGGCCCCGTCCATGGCCTCGCCCGAGCGGCCTCCGGGCTCGTCTCGCGCCAGGCGCCCCTGCGCCCGGTAACCCGCACGCCCGCAAGCCCGTGCGCCCGCATAGGCCCCAGGGGCCACAGACAAATGGGGCCCGCCCCCGTACCTATGACAAATGGGGCCCACGCCCCTGGAACATTTTTAATAAAATAAATAATAAATAAATAAATAAATAAAATTAAAAATGAATTTAATTAATTAATTAATTAGCTAAATTAATTAAGTTAATTAATCCTGTTAAATTAAGCTAATTAACTTGTTAGGTTAATTAAACATTAGTTAGATGATTTAAATCCTAATAAAACTAAACAGTGCATGACAGGTGGGCCCCAGCGGGCCCCACGAGTCAGTTTGACCAGTCAACGGTCACAGTTGACTGCTGACGTCATGCTGACGTCAGCAAACACTGTTCTGGATAATGTTATATTTAAATAATTAATTAAATTCCAGAGATTAATAAAATCTTTAGAAAATCATATCTTTTAATCCGTAACTCGGATTAAAATATTTTCAACACGAAAGTTGCTCAGAGCGACGTGACGAACCCGGTTACACAGCCCGTTCGTTCGCCACACATTCCTAACATATCAAACTCGCAACTTTTCCCCTCCGGCTCCTCTGCTCGAAAACGCGAAACATCGGGGATACTTTCCCGGTTGTTTTCCCCCTTCACCGGTATCACCGCGTACCGCGTTGGGGCACCACTAACGCCGTTATTTGTCATGCCATGCATCACTATGCATCTGCTTGCTTAAATATTTATTGTTTCTCCCCCCTCTTCTCTCGATAGACCCCGAGACCGACGTTGCTGCTGCCCCGTTCGACTACGGAGTTGACGATCCCTCTCTCTTGCCAGAGCAACCAGGCAAGCCCCCCCCCTTGATTACCAGATATCGCCTACTCTCCTCTATACTGCTTGCATTAGAGTAGTGTAGCATGTTACTGCTTTCGTTATTCCTATCCTGATGCATAGCCTGTTTTTGATACTGCTGTTGATACCTTTACCTGCAATCCTACTGCTTAGTATAGGATGCTAGTGTTCCATCAGTGGCCCTACACTCTTGTCCGTCTGCCATGCTATACTACTGGGCCGTGATCACTTCGGGAAGTGATCGCGGACATATACTATATACTTTACACTGTTACATTACATGTGATACTGTTCGGAGATGGGGGCTGAAGGGGCAGGTGGCTCCATCCCGGTAGAGGTGGGCCTGGGTTCCCGACGGCCCCCGACTGTTACTTTGAGGCGGAGCGACAGGGCAGGTTCAGTCCACCTAGGAGAGAGGTGGGCCTGGCCCTAGTCGGCGTTCGCGATACTTAACACGCTTAACGAGATCTGGGTATTTGATCTGAGTCTGGCCATTTGGTCTATACGCACTAACCACCTACGCGGGAGTAGTTATGGGTATCCCGACGTCGTGGTATCAGCCGAAGCACTTCGTGACGTCAGCGACTGAGCGGCGCGCGCCGGGTTGGACCGCGTAACGTGACTTCCTTTGAAATGGAGGTTGCTAGGTCTGCTCTCCGGCCGCGTACGCAACGTGCAGGTGTGCTCAGGGCGATGGGCCCAGACCCCTGCGCGCATAGGTTTAGACCGGCGTGCTGACCGCTCTGTTGTGCCTAGGTGGGGCTGCGACGTGTTGATCTTCCGAGGCCGGGCATGACCCAGAAAAGTGTGTCCGGCCAAATGGGATCAAGCGTGTTGGGCTATGTGGTGCACCCCTGCAGGGAAGTTTATCTATTCGAATAGCCGTGTCCCTCGGTAAAAGGATGACCCGGAGTTGTACCTTGACCTTATGACAACTAGAACCGGATACTTAATAAAACACACCCTTCCAAGTGCCAGATACAACCCGGTGATTGCTCTCCAACAGGGCATCGAGGAGGGGATCGCCGGGTAGGATTATGCTATGCGATGCTATTTGGAGGAATTCAGTTTACTCTCTTCTATATGCTGCAAGACGGAGGCGACCAGAAGCGTAGTCTTCGATAAGACTAGCTATCCCCCTCTTATTCTGGCATTCTGCAGTTCAGTCCACTGATATGGCCCTTTACACATATATCCATGCATATGTAGTGTAGCTCCTTGCTTGCGAGTACTTTGGATGAGTACTCACGGTTGCTTTCTTCCCCCTTTTCCCCCTTTCCTTTCTTCTGGTTGTCGCAACCAGATGTTGGAGCTCAGGATCCAGACGCCACCGTCGACGATGACTCCTACCACACTGGAGGTGCCTACTACTACGTGCAGCCCGCTGATGACGACCATGAGTAGTTAGGAGGATCCCAGGTAGGAGGCCTGCGCCTCGTTCGATCTGTATCCCAGTTTGTGCTAGCCTTCTCAAGGCAAACTTGTTTAACTTATGTCTGTACTCAGATATTGTTGCTTCCGCTGACTCGTCTATGATCGAGCACTTGTATTCGAGCCCTCGAGGCCCCTGGCTTGTATTATGATGCTTGTATGACTTATTTTATTTGTAGAGTTGTGTTGTGATATCTTCCCGTGAGTCCCTGATCTTGATCGTACACATTTGCGTGCATGATTAGTGTACGATTGAATCGGGGGCGTCACAGGCAAGTAACATATAGATGACAAAGGGAACAATATATGTTGTTATGCGGTTTGACCGATAAAGATTTTCGTAGAATATGTAGGAGCCAATATGAGCATCCAGGTTCCGTCATTGCTTTTTGACTGGAGATGTGTCTCGGTCATGTCTACATAGTTCTTGAACCCATAGGGTCCGCACGCTTAACGTTCGATGACGATTTGTATTATGAGTATTGTGATTTGATGTACTGAAGTTTGTTCGGAGTCCCGGATGAGATGACGGACATGACGAGGAGTCTCGAAATGGTCGAGACATAAAGATTCATATACTGGAAGGCTACATTCGGACACCGTAATGGTCCGGGTCGTTTTAGATAAGTTTCGGAGTACGGGGGGTTACTGGAACCCCCCGGGAGGTTAATGGGCCACCATGGGTCTTAGTGCAAAAGAGAGAGGGCAAACCAGGAGGTGGTGCGCCCCCCCTTGCCTAGTCCGAATTGGACAAGGGGTGGGGGTGGCGTCCCCCTCCTTCCTTCTCTCCTCTTCCTCCTTCCCTTCTTCTCCTACTTGGACTAGGAAAGGTCGGGGGACCGAATCCTACTTGGACTGGGAGTCCAAGTAGGACTCCCCCCAAGGCGCACCCCCCTAGGGCCGGCCACCTCTCCTCCCCCTTTATATACGTGGGCACCCCAAAGGCACACCAAAGTTTCTCCTAGCCGTGTGCGGTGCCTCCCTCCACGGTTACACACCTCGGTCATATCATCGTAGTGCTTAGGCGAAGCCCTGCGCCGGTAACTTCATCATCACCGTCACCACGCCGTCGTGCTGACGGAACTCTCCCTCGACCTCAATTGGATCAAGAGTTCAAGGGACGTCACCGAGCTGAACGTGTGCTGATCGCGGAGGTGCCGTACATTCGGTACTTAGATCGGTTGGATCGCGAAGACGTTCGACTACATCAACCGCGTTACTAAACGCTTCCGCTTTCGGACTACGAGGGTACATGGACACACTCTCCCCACTCGTTGCTATGCTTCTCCTAGATAGATCTTGCATGATTGTAGGCAATTTTTTTGAAATACTACGTTCCCCAACAGTGGCATCAGAGCCAAGTCTATGCGTAGATGTTATATGCACAAGTAGAACACAAAGAGTTGTGGGCGATAATAGTCATAATGCTTACCAGCAACGTCTTACTTTGATTCGGCGGTATTGTTGGATGAAGTGGCCCAGACCGACATTACATGACTGGTTCTACCGACGTGCTTCGCACACAGGTGGCTAGTGGGTGTCTGTTTCTCCAGCTTTAGTTGAATCGAGTTTGACTACGCCCGGTCCTTGTTGAAGGTTAAAACAGCACACTTGATGAAAAATCGTTGTGGTTTTGATGCGTATGTAAGAACGGTTCTTGCTAGAAGCCCGTAACTGCCACATAAAACTTGCAACAACAAAGTAGAGGACGTCTAACTTGTTTTTGCAGGGCTTGCTGTGATGTGATATGGTCAAGACGTGATGATATATACATTGTTGTATGAGATGATCATGTTTTGTAACAGTTATCGGCAACTGGCAGGAGCCATATGGTTGTCGCTTTATTGTATGAAATGCAATCGCCATGTAATTGCTTTACTTTATCACCAAGCGGTAGCGATAGTAGTAGAAGCAATAGTTGGCGAGACGACAACGATGCTACGATGGAGATCAAGGTGTCAAGCCGGTGACGATGGTGATCATGACGGTGCTTTGGAGATGGAGATCAAAGGCACAAGATGATGATTCCCATATCATATCACTTATTTTGATTGCATGCGATGTTTATCTTTTATGCATCTTATTTTGGTAAGTACGACGGTAGCATTATAAGATTATCTCTCACTAAATTTCAAGGTATAAGTGTTCTCCCTGAGTATGCACCGTTGCTACAGTTCATCATGCCGAGACACCACGTGATGATCGGGTGTGATAAGCTCTATGTTCACATACAACGGGTGCAAGCTAGTTTTGCACATGCAGAATACTCGGGTTAAACTTGACGAGCCTAGCATATGCAGATATGGCATCGAAACACTGAGACCGAAAGGTCGAGTGTGAATCATATAGTAGATATGATCAACATAGTGATGTTCACCATTGAAAACTACTACCTCCGTCCCGGTGTATAAGTCATTCGCGTAGTTCTAGGTCGATAATTTAACTATCTAAATATGTATATATGTGACAAAAATATATATTTAGAAACTACATCCGTGTGGAAATCTAGTGGTATACTTTTCATGACATATAACACATATTTAATTCCTCAAATCGATGACCTAGAACTACGCGAATGACTTATACACCCGGACGGAGGGAGTACTCAATCTCACGTGATGATCGGACATGGTTTAGTTGATATGGATCACGTGATCACTTAGATGATTAGAGGATGTCTATATAAGTGGGAGTTCTTAAGTAATATGATTAATTGAACTTTAATTTATCATGAACTTAGTACCTGATGGTATTTTGCATGTCTATGTTGGTGTAGATCAATGTCCCGTGCTATTGTTCCTTTGAATTTTAATGCGTTCCTAGAGAAAGCTAAGTCGAAAGATGATGGTAGCAACTACACGGACTGGGTCCATAACTTGAGGATTATCCTCATTGTTGCACAGAAGAATTACTTCCTGGAAGCACCACTAGGTGCAAGACCCGCTGCAGGAGCAACGCCGGACGCTATGAACGTGTGGCAGAGCAAAGATGATGACTACTCGATAGTTCAGTGTGCCATGCTTTACGGCTTAGAACCGGGACTTCAACGACGTTTTGAACGTCATGGAGCATATGAGATGTTCCAGGAGTTGAAGTTAATATTTCAAGCAAATGCCCAGATTGAGAGATATGAAGTCTCCAATAAGTTCTATAGCTGCAAAATGGAGGAGAATAGTTCTGTCAGTGAGCATATACTCAGAATGTCTGGGTACCACAATCTCTTGACTCAATGGGAGTTAATCTTCCGGTTGATAGTTTCATTGACATAGTTCTTCAATCACTGCCACCAAGCTACAAAAGCCTCGTGATAAACTATAATATGCAAGGGATGGATAAGACAATTCCTAAGCTCTTCGCGATGCTAAAGGCTGCGGAGCTAGAAATCAAGAAGGAGCATCAAGTGTTGATGGTTAACAAGACCACTAGTTTCAAGAAAAAAGGGTAAAGGGAAGAAGGGGAACTTCAAGAAGAACGGCAAGCAATTTGCTGCTCAAGTGAAGAAGCCCAAATCTGGACCTAAGCCTGAGACTGAGTGCTTCTACTGCAAAGGGACTGGTCACTGGAAGCGGAACTGCCCCAAGTATTTGGCGGATAAGAAGGATGGCAAAGTGAAAGGTATATTTGATATACATGTTATTGATGTTTTCCTTACTAATGCTCGTAGTAGCCCCTGGGTATTTGATACTAGTTCTGTTGCTCATACTTGCAACTTGAAACAGGGGCTATGGATTAAGCGAAGATTGGCTAAGGACGAGGTGACGATGCGCGTGGGAAATGGTTCCAAAGTCGATGTGATCGCTGTCGGCACGCTACTCTCTACATATACCTTCGGGATTAGTTTTAGACCTGAATAATTGTTATTTGGTGCCAGCGTTAAGCATGAACATTATGTCTGGATCTTGTTTGATGCGAGACGGTTATTCATTTAAATCAGAGAATAATTGTTGTTCTATTTATATGAATAATATCTTTTATGGTCATGCACCCTTGATGAGTGGTCTATTTTTGTTGAATCTCGATAGTAGTGATACACATATTCATAGTATTGAAGCCAAAAGATATAAGTTTAATAATGATAATGCAACTTATTTGTGGCACTGCCGTTTAGGTCATATTGGTGTAAAGCGCATGAAGAAACTCCATGCTGATGGGCTTTTGGAATCAGTTGATTATGAATCACTTGATGCTTGCGAACCATGCCTCATTGGCAAGATGACTAAGACTCCGTTCTCCGGAACAATGGAGCGAGCAACAGACTTGTTGGAAATAATACATACTGATGTATGCGGTCCGATGAGTGTTGAGGCTCGCTGCGGGTATCGTTATTTTCTGACCTTCGCAGATGATTTGAGCAGATATGGGTATATCTACTTGACGAAACATAAGTCTGAAACATTGGAAAAGTCCAAAGAATTTCAGAGTGAAGTGGAAAATCATCGTAACAAGAAAATAAAGTTTCTACGATCTGATCGTGGAGGTGAAATTTGAGTTACGAGTTTGGTCTTCATTTGAAACAATGTGGAATAGTTTCGCAACTCACGCCACCTGGAACACCACATCGTAATGGTGTGTACGAACGTCGTAATCGTACTTTATTAGATATGGTGCAATCTATGATGTCTCTTACTGATTTACCGCTATTGTTTTGGGGTTATGCTTTAGAGACGGCTGCATTCACATTAAATAGGGCACCATCTAAATCTGTTGAGACGACACAGTATGAACTGTGGTTTGGCAAGAAACCCAAGTAGTCGTTTCTTAAAGCTAGGGGCTACGATGCTTATGTGAAAAAGCTTTAACCTGATAAGGTCGAACCCAAATCGGAGAAATGTGTCTTCATAGGATACCCAAAGGAGACTGTTGGGTACACCTTATATCATAGATCCGAACGCAAGATATTCATTGCTAAGATTGGATCCTTTCTAGAGAACGAGTTTGATAAGTCCATTTTGCATCATGCTTTTATATCGATATTTATTGCGTTATGGGCTCTTATTACACGTTATGTCACAATACTTATGCCTATTCTCTCTTATTTTATAAGGTTTACATGAAGAGGGAGAATGCCGACAGCTGGAATTCTGGGCTGGAAAAGGAGCAAATATTAGAGACCTATTCTGCACAACTCCAAAAGTCCTGAAACTCCACGGAAGTCATGTTTGGAATTAATAAAAAATACTGAGCGAAGAAAGTACAAGGAGGGGGCCACCCACCATCCACGAGGGTGGGGGCGCGCCCTACCCCCATAGGCGCACCCCCTAATTCGTGGGCCTCTGGCAGGCCTCCAGTGCCCATCTTCTGCTATATGAAGTCTTTTACCCTAGAAAAAAATCATAAGCAAGCTTTCGGGAAGAAACTCCGCCGCCACGAGATGGAACCTTGGCGGAACCAATCTAGGGCTCCGGCAGAGCTGTTCTGCCGGGGAAACTTCCCTCCGGGAGGGGGAAATCATCGCCATCGTCATCACCAACGATCCTCTCATCGGGAGGGGGTCAGTCTCCATCAACATATTCACCACCACCATCTCCTCTAAAACCCTAGTTCATCTCTTGTATCCAATCTTTGTCCCAAAGCCTCAGATTGGTACATGTGGTTGCTAGTAGTGTTGATTACTCCTTGTAGTTGATGCTAGTTGGTTTATTTGGTGGAAGATCATATGTTCAGATCCTTTATGCATATTAATACCCCTCTGATCATGAACATGAATATGATTTGTGAGTAGTTACGTTTGTTCCTGAGGACATGGGAGAAGTCTTGCTATAAGTAGTCATGTGAATTTGGTATTCGTTCGATATTTTGATGAGATGTATGTTGTCTCTCCTCTAGTGGTGTTATGTGAACGTCGACTACATGAAACTTCACCATTGTTTGGGCCTAGACGAAGGCATTGGGAAGTAATAAGTAGATGATGGGTTGCTAGAGTGACAGAAGCTTAAACCCTAGTTTATGCGTTGCTTCGTAAGGGGCTGATTTGGATCCATATGTTTCATGCTATGGTTACGTTTACCTTAATACTTCTTTTGTAGTTGCGGATGCTTGCAATAGGGGTTAGTCGTAAGTGGGATGCTTGTCCAAGAAAGGGCATCACCCAAGCACCGGTCCACCCACATACCAAATTATCAAAGTAACGAATGCGAATCATATGAGCGTGATGAAAACTAGCTTGACGATAATTCCCATGTGTCCTCGGGAGCGTTTTCCTGCATATAAGTGTTTGTCTAGGCTTGTCCTTTGCTACAAAAAGGATTGGGCCATCTTGTTGCACCTTATTTACTTTCGTTACTTGTTGCCCGTTACAAATTACCTTATCACAAAACTATCTGTTACCGATAATTTCAGTGCTTGCAGAGAATACCTTACTGAAAACCGCTTGTCATTTGCTTCTGCTCCTCGTTGGGTTCGATACTCTTACTTATCGAAAGGACTACGATAGATCACCTATACTTGTGGGTCATCAAGACTCTTTTCTGGCGCCGTTGCCAGGGAGTGAAGCGCCTTTGGTAAGGAAAAATTTATATAGTGTGCTGAAATTTACTGTCACTTGTTACTATAGAACATAATCCTTTGAGGGGCTTGTTCGGGGTATCTTCACCCCGACCAGTAGAGCAAAGAGTTGCTCCTCAACCTACTGAACCTACTGAAAATGTTTACTTTGAAATTCCTTCGTCTATGATAGAGAAACTGCTAGCTAATCCTTTTACAGGAGATGGAACATTGCATCCCGATTTACACCTAATCTATGTGGATGAAGTTTGTGGATTATTTAAGCTTGCAGGTATGCCCGAGGATGTTATCAAGAAGAAGGTCTTCCCTTTGTCTTTGAAGGGAAAGGCATTGACATGGTTTAGGCTATGTGATGATATGGGATCATGGAACTATAACCGATTGAAATTGGAATTTCATGAGAAGTTTTATCCTATGCATCTTGTTCATCGTGATCGTAATTATATATATATATATATATATATATATATATATATATATATATATATATATATATATAATTTTTGGCCTCGCGAAGGAGAAAGCACCGCTCAATCTTTGGGAGGCTTAAGTCAATGTTATATTCATGCCCCAATCATGAGCTCTCAAGAGAAATGATTATTCAAAATTTTTATGATCGGCTTTCTCTCAATAATCGCTCCATGCTCGATACTTCTTGTACTGGATCTTTTATGATGAAGACTATTGAATTCAAATGGGATTTATTGGAAAGAATTAAACGCAACTCTGAAGATTGGGACCTCGACGAAGGTAAGGAGTCAGGTATAACACCTAAGTTTGATTATGTTAAATCTTTTATGGATACCGATGTTTTTCGTGAATTTAGCACTAAATATGGACTTGACTGTGAGATAGTAGCTTCTTTCTGTGAATCCTTTGCTACTCATGTTGATCTCCCTAAGGAGAAGTGGTTTAAATATAATCCTCCCATTGAAGAAAAAGTAGTTGCACCTATTAAAGTTGAAGAAAAGACTATTACTTATAATGATCATGTCGTTCCTACTGCTTATATTGAGAAACCACCTTTCTCTGTTAGAATAAAGGATCATGCTAAAGGTTCAACTGTGGTCAACAAAGGTAATATTAAGACACCCAAACCCCCTGAGCAAATTAAAGTTGAACCTAGTATTGCTATGGTTAAGGATCTCTTGTCTAATAATATAGATGGGCATGTTATTTACTTCTGTGATGAAGCTGCTAGAATTGCTAGACCTGATACTAAAAATAAACATAGACCTATTGTAGGCATTCCTGTTATTTCTGTTAAAATAGGAGATCATTGCTATCATGGCTTATGTGATATGGGTGCTAGTGCAAGTGCAATACCTCATTCCTTATACAAAGAAATTATGCATGGTATTGCACGCGCTGAGATAGAAGAAATTGATGTTACAATTAAGCTTGCTAATAGAGATACTATTTCACCATTTGGGATTGTTAGAGATGTTGAAGTCTTGTGTGGGAAAGTTAAATACCTTGCTGATTTTCTTGTTCTTGGTTCTCCACAAGATAACTTTGGTCCCATTATATTTGGTAGACCCTTCCTGAATACTGTTAATGCTAAGATAGATTGCAAAAAGGATGTTCTTACTATTGGTTTGGGCAATATGTCTCATGAGTTTAATTTTGCTAAATTTTGTAGACAACCCCGTGATGAGGAATTGCCTAGTAAAGATGAAATTGTTGGTCTTGCTTCTATTGTTGTGCTTCCTAGTGATCCTTTAGAACAATATTTGCTCGACAATAAAAATGATATGTTTATGAACGAAAGAAGGGAAATAGATGAAGTATTCTTTAAACATGTACCTATTTTGAAACACAACTTGCCTGTTGAAATCCTAGGGGATCCTCCTCCACCCAAGGGTGATCCCGTGTTTGAGCTTAAACCATTACCAGATACTCTTAAATATGCTTATCTTGATGAAAATAAGATATATCCTGTTATTATTAGTGGTACCCTTTCAGAGCATGAAGAAAAGAAATTATTGAAAACTATGAAGAAGCACCGTGCTGCTATTGGATATACTCTTGATGATCTTAATGGCATTAGTCCCACTCTATGCCAGCACAAAATTAAATTGGAGAAAGACGCTAAAACGATTGTTGATCATCAACGACGGTTAAATCCTAAAATGAAAGAAGTGGTAAGAAAATAAATACCAAAGCTTCTGGAGGCAGGTATAATCTATCTAGTTGCTGATAGTCAGTGGGTAAGTCCTGTCCATTGTGTCCCTAAGAAGGGAGGTATTACTGTTGTTCCTAATGATAAAGATGAATTGATCCCACAAAGAATTGTTACAGGTTATAGGATTTGATTTTCGTAAATTGAATAATGCTACTAAAAAGGATCATTACCCTTTACCGTTTATTGATCAAATTCTAGAAAGACTATCTAAACATTTTTGCTTCCTAGATGGTTATTCTTGTTTCTCCCAAATACTTGTGTCAAAAGAGGATCAAGAAAAGACCACTTTTACTTGCCCTTTCGGTACCTTTGCTTATAGACGTATGCCTTTTGGTTTATGTAATGCACCTGCTACCTTTCAAAGATGCATGACGGCTATATTCTCTGACTTTTGTGAAAAGATTGTTGAGGTTTTCATGGATGATTTCTCCGTATATGGAACTTCTTTTGATGATTGCTTGAGCAACCTTGATCGAGTTTTGCAGAGATGTGAAGAAACTAACCTTGTATTGAATTGGGAGAAGTGCCACTTTATGGTTAATGAAGGTATTGTCTTGGGGCATAAAATTTCTGAAAGAGGTATTGAAGTTGATAAAGCTAAAGTTGATGCTATTGAAAAGATGCAGTGTCCCAAGGACATTAAAGGTATAAGAAGTTTCCTTGGTCATGCCGGTTTTTATAGGAGGTTCATTAAAGACTTCTCAAAAATCTCTAGGCCTCTGACTAATCTCTTAAAAAAAGATATTCCTTTTGTCTTCGATGATGATTGTGTAGAAGCATTTGAAATACTTAAGAAAGCATTGATTTCTGCACCAATTGTTCAGCCACCTGATTGGAATTTACCCTTTGAAATTATGTGTGATGCTAGCGATTATGCTGTAGGTGCTGTTCTACGACAAAGAGTTGATAAGAAATTAAATGTTATTCGATATGCTAGTAAAACTCTAGACAATGCCCAGAAGAATTATGCTACTACTGAAAAAGAATTTTTAGCGGTTGTATTTGCTTGTGATAAGTTCAGGCCTTATATTGTTGATTCTAAAGTAACTGTTCACACTAATCATGCTGCTATTAAATATCTCATGGAAAAGAAAGATGCTAAACCTAGACTCATTAGATGGGTTCTCTTGCTACAAGAATTTGATTTGCATATTACTGATAGAAAGGGAGCTGAGAACCCCGTTGCAGACAACTTCTATAGGTTAGAGAATGTTCTTGATGACCCACTACCTATTGATGATAGCTTTCCGAATGAAAAATTAGTTGTCATAAATGCTTCTCATACTTCTCCATGGTATGCTGATTATGCTAATTACATTGTTGCTAAATTTATACCACCTAGTTTCACATACCAGCAAAACAAAAAGTTTTTCTATGGTTTAAGACATTACTTCTCGGAAGACCCGCACCTTTATAAAGAAGGAGTAGATGGTGTTATTAGATGTTGTGTACCTGAGCATGAACAGGAACAGATCCTACGCAAGTGTCACTCCGAGGCTTACGGAGGACACCACGCTGGAGATAGAACTGCACATAAGGTATTGCAATCCGGTTTTTATTGGACTACTCTCTTCAAGGATGCTCGTAAGTTTGTTTTGTCTTGTGATAAATGTCAAAGAATTGGTAATATTAGTAGACGTCAAGAAAAGCCTATGAATTATTCACTTGTTATTGAACCATTTGATGTTTGGGGCTTTGATTATATGGGACATTTCCTTCCTCTAATGGGTATACACATATTTTAGTTGCTGTTGATTACGTTACTAAGTGGGTAAAAGCTATTCTAACTAGTAGTGCTGATCATAACACCTCTATTAAGATGCTTAAAGAAGTTATTTTTCCGAGGTTTGGAGTCCCTGGATACGTAATGACTGATGGTGGTTCACATTTTATTCATGGTGCTTTTCATAAAATGCTTGCTAAGTATGATGTTAATCATAGAATTGCATCTCCTTATCACCCGCAGTCTAGTGGTCAAGTGGAACTTAGTAATAGAGAGCTCAAATTAATTTTGCAAAAGACTGTTAATAGATCTAGAAAGAATTGGTCCAAGAAACTTGATGATGCATTATGGGCCTATAGAACTGCATATAAAAATCCTATGGGTTTGTCTCCGTATAAAATGGTTTATGGAAAAGCATGTCACTTACCTCTCGAACTAGAACATAAAACATATTGGGCCATTAAAGAGCTCAATTATGATTTCAAACTTGCCGGTGAGAAGAGGCTATTTGACATTAGCTCACTTGATGAATGGAGAACCCAGGCCTATGAGAATGCCAAACTATTTAAAGAAAAGGTTAAAAGATGGCATGACAAAAGGATACAAAAGCGTGAGTTTAATGTAGGGGATTATGTGTTGCTATTCAACTCTCGTTTAAGATTTTTTGCAGGAAAACTTCTCTCTAAGTGGGAAGGTCCTTACGTTATCAAGGAGGTCTATCGTTCCGGTGCCATAAAAATCAACAACTTCGAAGGCACAAATCCAAAGGTGGTGAACGGTCAAAGAATCAAACACTATATCTCAGGTAATCCAATAAATGTTAAACCAATGTTATAGAAACCGTGACCCCGGAGGAGTACATAAGGGACACTTTCCGGAATGTTTCAGACTCCGAAAAGGAATAGGTATGTGGTACGGTAAGTAAACCGACTCCAAAACAGTTCTAATGGCAATTTTTCTCCGTTTTGAAATATTTAAAAAAATAGGAAAATAAGAAGTAGTCCGGGAAGGACACGAGGCGTCCACGAGGGTGGAGGGGGCGCCCTACCCCCTGGGCGCGCCCCCTGCCTCGTGGGCACCTCGTGTGCTCTCTGGACTCCGTTTGCTTGCACGATACTTCTTTTGGTCGGTAAAAATTCATTATATAATCTCCTGAAGGTTTTGACCACCGTACCACGCAATTATCCTCTGTTTTTGTTTCGAGCTGTTTTTCTGACAGATCTAGATCGCCATGACGTCTCCAAGTGCCCCCAAGGACAAGTTCTTTGAGAAGTTCATCAACCCCTACCTCGTGGAAGTGCTGCAACATCCTCAAACCATTGAGGTGCATGAGGGGGTGCTGCACATTCGTGATGTTGAGGGACCAAGGAGGACCAGAAGCATGGAGACAAGGCTTGAAGCAATGGAGCAACAAGTTTTCAAGTGTCAGGAGATGGTGGAGCGTGGACTCGACACCAATCACATAATGATCACGGAGTTCACCAACAACCACAAGCTGGACGCCGAGGATATTGGGGAGGCCATCTTCAAGCTTCACGAGAAAATTGAGCACCTCCAAGCCTAGATCTATGACCTGCAAAACCAAAACTGTGAGTGTGAATATAGATTCAAGAGGATGAGTTTGGCTGCAGGTTTAAGGATCCCGGAGACTCGATCATCCTTCTATGACGGTTTGCCTATGCCTTGGAAGATGGACGACAAGCCTATATCATCAACAACCCCATCACCACCACCTCCGAGGAAGGAGACCTAATCACATGGGTATGGGCACTCCCCTTGGCAACTGCCAAGCTTGGGGGAGGTGCCCCGGTATCGTATCACCATCACACTCCTATCTTTACCGTTTTTCTTAGTTCGATCCTTTTGGTAATATCTTGATCTAGTAGAATAAAGTTTTAGTATGGTCTAGTTTGAGTTTTGATTTATGATCCTTCTATGTAATCGAGTCCGTGAGCTATATAATAAAGATTAGCGTTGAGTCAAGGGCTTGATTATCTTGTTATGATCTTGAAGGAATTAAAGAAAAAGAAAGAATAAAAATATATAGAGAGATCATATTGATCTTATGGAGAGTAATGACTTCACATATAAAGAGTATGATGAATAAAATTTGTTGAGAGTTGACAAACATAGTTTTGGTCATCGTTGCAAATAATAGGAAGTAATAAAGAAAGAGAGGTTTTCACTAATAAATATACTATCTTGGACATCTTTTATGATTGTGAGCACTCATTAAAATATGACATGCTAAAGAGTTGATGTTGGACAAGGAAGACAACGTAATGGGTTATGTTTTCTTATATCCGAGATAAAGTATATTGTCATGGATCATCCAACATGTTGAGCTTGCCTTTCCCCCTCATGCTAGCCAAACTCTTTGCACCAAGTAGAGATACTACTTGTGCAGAATATCCTTAAACCCAGTTTTGCCATGAGAGTCCACTATATCTACCTATGGATTGAGTAAGATCCTTCAAGTAAGTTGTCATTGTTGCATGCAATAAAAATTGCTCTCCAAATGTGTATGATTTATTAGTGTGGAGAAAATAAGCTTTATACAATCTTGTGATGTGGAAGAAATAAAAGCGACAGACTGCATAATAAAGGTCCATATCACAAGTGGCAATATAAAGTGACGTTCTTTCGCATTAAGATTTTGTGCATCCAACCATAAAAGCACATGACAACCTCTGCTTCCCTCTGCGAAGGGCCTATCTTTTATTCTTGTCTTATACCTTATACAAGAGTTATGGTGATCTTCACCTTTCCTTTTTACATTTTATCCTTTGGCAAGCACATTGTGTTGGAAAGATCCTGATATAGATATCCAATTGGATGTAAGTCATCATGAACTATTATTGTTGACATTACCCTTGAGGTAAAAGGTTGGGAGGCAACACTATAAGCCCCTATATTTCTCTGTGTCCGATTAAAACTCCATACCTATAAAGTATTGCGTGAGTGTTAGCAATTGTGAAAGACTAAATGATAGTTGAGTATGTGGACTTGCTGAAAAGCTCTTATATTGATTCTTTCCTATGTTATGACAAATTGCAATTACTTCAATGACCGAGATCATAGTTTGTTAGTTCTCAATTGAGTTTCTGATTCATACTTTACATTGTGAATAGATTATTACTTGAGCATTAGAAATCATATGACAAAATATATTTATGTTGTTGTTATAAGAATGATCATGATGCCCTCATGCCCGTATTTTATTTAATTGACACCTCTACCTCTAAACATGTGGACATATTTATCGTTATCGGCTTCCGCTTGAGGACAAGCGAGGTCTAAGCTTGGGGGAGTTGATAAGTCCATTTTGCATCATTCTTTTATATCGATATTTATTGCATTATGGGCTGTTATTACACGTTATGTCACAATACTTATGCCTATTCCCTCTTATTTTATAAGATTTACATGAAGAGGGAGAGTGCCGACAGCTGGAATTCTGGGCTGGAAAAGGAGCAAATATTAGAGACCTATTCTGCACAGCTCCAAAAGTCCTGAAACTCCACGGAAGTCATTTTTGTAATTAATAAAAAATACTGAGCGAAGAAAGTACCAGAGGGGGGCCACCCACCAACCATGAGGGTGGGGGCGCGTCCTACCCCCTGGGCGCGCCCCCTGCCTCGTGGGCCCCTGGCAGGCCTCCAGTGCCCATCTTCTGCTATATGAAGTCTTTTACCCTAGAAAAAAATCATAAGCAAGCTTTCGGGAAGAAACTCCGCCGCCATGAGGTGGAACCTTGGCGGAACCAATCTAGGGCTCCGGCAGAGCTGTTCTACCGGGGAAACTTCCCTCCGGGAGGGGGAAATCATCGCCATCGTCATCACCAACGATCCTCTCATCGGGAGGGGGTTAATCTCCATCAACATCTTCACCAGCACCATCTCCTCTAAAACCCTAGTTCATCTCTTGTATCCAATCTTTGTCCCAAAGCCTCAGATTGGTACCTGTGGGTTGCTAGTAGTGTTGATTACTCCTTGTAGTTGATGCTAGTTGGTTTATTTGGTGGAAGATCATATGTTCAGATCCTTTATGCATATTAATACCCCTCTGATCATGAACATGAATATGATTTGTGAGTAGTTACGTTTGTTCCTAAGGACATGGGATAAGTCTTGCTATATGTAGTCATGTGAATTTGGTATTCGTTCGATATTTTGATGAGATGTATGTTGTCTCTCCTCCAGTGGTGTTATGTGAATGTCGACTACATGAAACTTTACCATTGTTTGGGCCTAGACGAAGGCATTGGGAAGTAATAAGTAGATGATGGGTTGCTAGAGTGACCGAAGCTTAAACCCTAGTTTATGCGTTGCTTCGTAAGGGGCTGATTTGGATCCATATGTTTCATGCTATGGTTACGTTTACCTTAATACTTCTTTTGTAGTTGCGGATGCTTGCAATAGGGGTTAGTCGTAAGTGGGATGCTTGTCCAAGAAAGGGCAGCACCCAAGCACCGGTCCACCCACATACCAAATTATCAAAGTAACGAACGTGAATCATATGAGCGTGATGAAAACTAGCTTGACAATAATTCCCATGTGTGCTCGGGAGCGTTTTCCTTCATATAAGAGTTTGTCTAGGCTTGTCCTTTTCTACAAAAAGGATTGGGACATCTTGCTGCACCTTATTTACTTTCGTTACTTGTTGCCCATTAGAAATTACCTTATCACAAAACTATCTGTTACCGATAATTTCAGTGCTTGCAGAGAATACCTTACTGAAAACCGCTTGTCATTTCCTTCTGCTACTCGTTGGGTTCGACACTCTTACTTATCGAAAGGAATATTATAGATCCCCTATACCTATGAGTCATCAGAGTTTCTGTCGAAAGAAGTGAGTGGGAGGAAAGTAGAATTTGATGAGGTAATAGTACCTGCTCCCTTATTGGAAAGTAGTTCATCACAGAAATCAGTTCCACTGATTCCTACACCAATTAAGTGAGGAAGCTAATGATGATGATCATGAAACTTCTGATCAACTTACTACCGAACCTCGTAGGTCAACCAGAGTAAGATCCACACTAGAGTGGTACGGTAATCCTGTTCTGGAGGTCATGTTACTTGACCATGACGAACCTACGAACTATGAGGAAGCGATGATGAGCCCAGATTCCACAAAATGGCTTGAGGCCATGAAATCTGAGATGGGATCCATGTATGAGAACAAAGTATGGACTTTGGTTGACTTGCCCGATGATCGGCAAGCCATAGAGAATAAATGGATCTTAAGAAGAAGACTGATGCTAACGGTAATGTTACTGTCTACAAAGCTCGACTTGTTGCGAATGGTTTTCGACAAGTTCAAGGAGTTGACTATGATGAGACCTTCTCACCCGTAGCGATGCTTAAGTCTATCCGAATCATGTTAGCAATTGTCGCATTTTATGATTTTGAAATTTGGAAAATGGATGTCAAAACTCTATTCCTTAATGGATATTTTAAAGAAGAGTTGTATATGATGCAACCAGAAGGCTTTGTCGATCCAAAAGGTGCTAACAAAGTGTGCAAGCTCCAACGATCCATTTATGAACTCGTGCAAGCCTCTCGGAGTTAGAATATACGCTTTGATAGTGTGATCAAAGCATATGGTTTTATATAGAATTTTGGAGAAGCCTGTATTTACAAGAAAGTGAGTGGGAGCTCTGTAGAATTTCTGATATTATATGTGGATGACATATTGTTGATCGGAAATGATACGGAATTTCTGGATAGCATAAAAGGATACTTGAATAAGAATTTTTCAATGAAAGACCTCGGTGAAGTTGCTTATATATTGGGCATCAAGATCTATAGAGATAGATCAAGACGCTTAATTGGACTTTCACAAAGCACATACCTTGATAAAATTGTGAAGGAGTTCAAAATGGATCAGGCAAAGAAAGGGTTCTTGCCTGTGTTACAAGGTGTGAAGTTGAGTCAGACTCAATGCCCGACCACTGCGGAAGATAGAGAGAAAATGGAAGTCATTCCCTATGCCTCAGCCATAGGTTCTATCATGTATGCAATGTTGTGTACCAGACCTGATGTGTGCCTTGCTATTAGTTTAGCAGAGAGTAGCAAAGTAATCCAGGAGTGCATCACTGGACAGTGGTCAATAACATCCTCAAATACCTGAAAAGGACTAAGGATATGTTTCTCGTTTATGGAGGTGACAAAGAGCTTGTCGTAAATGGTTACGTCGATGCATGCTTTGACACTGATCCGGATGACTCTAGTCACAAACCAGATACGTATTTATATTGAATGGTGGAGCTGTCAGTTGGTGCAGTTCTAAGAAAAGCGTCATGGCAGGATCTACGTGTGAAGCGGAGTACATAGCTGCTTCGCAAGCAACAAATGAAGGAGTCTCGATGAAGGAGTTCATATCCGATCTAGGTGTCATACCTAGTGCATCGAGTCCAATGAAAATCTTTTGTGACAATACTGGTGCAATTGCCTTGGCAAAGGAATCCAGATTTCACAAGAGAACCAAGCACATCAAGAGACACTTCAATTCCATCCGCGATCAAGTCAAGGAGGGAGACATAGAGATTTGCAAAATACATACGGATCTGAATATTGCAGACCCGTTGACTAAGCCTCTCTCACGAGCAAAACATGATCAGCACCAAAGACTCCATGGGTGTTAGAATCATTACTATGTAATCTAGATTATTGACTCTAGTGCAAGTGGGAGACTGAAGGAAATATGCCCTAGAGGCAATAATAAAGTTGTTATTTATATTTCCTTGTATCATGCTAAATGTTTATTATTCATGCTAAAATTGTATTAACCGGAAACTTAGTACATGTGTGAATACATAGACAGAGTGTCCCTAGTATTCCTCTACTTGACTAGCTCGTTAATCAAAGATGGTTAAGTTTCCTGGCCATAGACATGTGTTGTCATTTGATGAACGGGATCACATCATTAGAGAATGATGTGATGGACAAGACCCATCCGTTAGCTTAGCACTTTGATCATTTAGTTTATTGCTATTGCTTTCTTCATGACTTATACATGTTCCTGTGACTATGAGATTATGCAACTCCCGAATACCGGAGGAACACTTAGTGTGCTATCAAACGTCACAACGTAACTGGGTGATTATAAAAATGCTCTACAGGTGTCTCCGATGGTGTTTGTTGAGTTGGCATAGATCGAGATTAGGATTTGTCACTCCGTGTATCGGAGAGGTATCTCTGGGCCCTCTCAGTAATGCACCTCACTATGAGCCTTGCAAGCAATGTGACTAATGAGTTGGTCATGGGATGATGCATTACGGAACGAGTAAAGAGACTTGCCGGTAACGACATTGAACTAGGTATGATGATACCAACGATCGAATCTCGGGCAAGTAACATATCGATGACAAAGGGAACAACGTATGTTGTTATGCGGTTTGATCGATAAAGATCTTCGTAGAATATGTAGGATCAATTATGAGCATCTAGGTTCCGCTATTGGTTATTGACTGGAGATGTGTCTCGGTCATGTCTACATAGTTCTTGAACCCGTAGGGTCCGCACGCTTAACGTGCGATGATGATTTGTATTATGAGTTATGTGATTTGATGTACCGAAGTTTGTTCGGAGTCCCGGATGAGATCACAGACATGACGAGGAGTCTCGAAATGGTTGCGACATAAAGATTCATATATTGGAAGGCTACATTCGGACACCGGAATGGTTCGGGTCGTTTCAGATAAGTTTCGGAGTACGGGGAGGTTAATGGGCCACCATGGGCCTTATTGGAGAAGAGAGAGGGCCGGCCAGGAGGTGGCGCCCCCCCTTGCCTAGTCCGAATTGGACAAGGGGTGGGGGTGGCGCCGCCTCGTTCCTTCTCTCCTCTTCCTCCTTCCCTTCTTCTCCTACTTGGACTAGGAAAGGGGAGACCGAATCCTACTTGGACCGGCAGTCCAAGTAGGACTCCCCCTATGGCGCGCCCCCTAGGGCCGGCCACCTCCCCTCCCCCCTTTATATACATGGGAGGTGGGTACCCCAAAGGCACACCAAAGTTTCTCTTAGCCGTGTGCGGTGCCCCCCTCCACAGTTACACATCTCGGTCATATCGTCGTAGCGCTTAGGCGAAGCCCTGCACCGGTAACTTCATCATCACTATCACCACGCCGTCGTGCTGACGGAACTTTCCCTCAACCTCAATTGGATCAAGAGTTCGAGGGACGTCACCAAGCTGAATGTGTGCTGATCGCGGAGGTGTCGTACGTTCAGTACTTGGATCGGTTGGATCGCGAAGACGTTCTACTACATCAACCGCGTTACTAAACGCTTCCGCTTTCGGTCTACAAGGGTACGTGGACACACTCTCCACGCTCATTGCTATGCTTCTCCTAGATAGATCTTGCGTGATCGTAGGCAAATTTTTTGAAATACTACATTCCCCAACACTTTCTTCATCAACAATTATCGGTCAGTATCGGTTGAGCCTAAGTTTTTGCTTCTTCACATGATGTGTGCTATTCTTAGAATGTATTTTTATTTTGTTTTTGCTGCTGTTTTAATAAAATACTTAGATCTGAAAGTTTTTAAATAAAATATAGTCCTCAAATAGTTGCCAGGTAAGCTAGGTAAGCGGCATTCACATCCCGTCAACGAAGCTCTTTTCTATGGAATTGCTCTAGTGCTTCACGTATTTCTTTTTGAGCACGGTGTGCTTTAATATTTTTGAAGAAACTCTCTCTTGCTTCACTTAAATCAGTTTGAGAGAAAGAAATATTATGCTCATGATCTTCACTTATATCTTTTTGTAGTAGCTTGTCATTTACTCTTGTGCTTCACTTATATCCTATGAGTAAATTGTTGAATAAATTGAATGTCATGAATTTGAAACCATATCATGCCTAGTGGTAGCTTCACATGGGGTTTAGAAAGTGAAATCTTTTGAGGATTGAAAATCACAATATTGGTCATACAAGCAATTCATAAATAATTAGTATAAGGAAGAGAACTTTCACATGCAAATACACTATCTTGGAAATCTTTTGTGATTGTGAGCCCCCATAAAAATATTATATGCTAAAATTATTGACGTTGGACAAGGAATACAACGTAATGGTTTATGTTTGTTCATATTCACATAGAAGTTATATTGTCATAGATACTTCAACATCTGGTGCTTGCCCCCATCTTTGTTAGCCAAATATTCCGCACCAAGTAGAGATACTACTTGTGCATCCAAAAAACCCTTAAACCCAAATCTTATCTTCAAGAGTCCACCATACTTACCTAAGGATTGAGCAAGATCCTTCAAGTAAGTTGTCATCGGTGCAATAAGGCAATAAAAATTGCTTCTAAAAGTGTTAGATCATTTAGTGTAAGAGAAAATTAAGCATTGTACGAACTTGTGATGGCAAAGAATAAAAGCGACAGACTGCATAATAAAGGTTGCTATCATAAGGGGCAATATAATGTGACGTTCTTTTGCACTAAGGGGTTGAGCATACAAACAAATAAGCGCATGACAACCTCTGCTTCCCTCTGCGAAGGGCCTATCTTTTACTTCTTAGTATTTACTTTTATGCAAAGAGTCAAAGTTTTTCTCTCTATTCCTTTTTATTTTTCTCTTTTGGCAAGCATCATGTGGTGAGGAAAGATCTAGGCACATATATCCAGTTGGATATGGGTAGCATGAGTTATTATTGTTGACATCACCCTTGAGGTGAATACATTGGGAGGCGAAGTTATAAGCCCCTATCTTTCTATGTGTCCGGTTGAAACGTTTTGCTCATGTGTATGCGGTGAGTGTTGGCAATCATAGAAGACTATATGATGGTTGAGTATGTGGAGCTCTTACTTAAACTCTGTTGAATAAGTTGAATTACAATTGCTTGGTGACTGAGAACATAGGTTGTTGAGTTTCAAGAGAATTCATTGTTTGAACCTTAACATGTGAATTGGTTGCTACTTTAACATGAGAAATTTATGAGAAAGAATTGATGTTATGATGCTAGGAAAAGTGATTTAAATTGTCATTGTTCAAACTTGTGCACTTTGCTAGCATTCACACTTCATAATTTTTTTCTTTAATCATTTACCTACTCGAGGACGAGTAGGAATTAAGCTTGGGGATGCTGATACGTCTCCAACGTACTATAATTTATGAAGTATTCATGCGGTTATATTATCATTCTTGGATGTTGTACAATCATTTTATATCAACTTTATATCATTTTTTGGGACTAACCTATCGACCCAGTGCCAAGTGCCAGTTGCTATTTTTTGCTTGTTTTTTACATCGCGGGAAATCAATATCAAACGGAGTCCAAACACCGCGAAACTTTTTGTGGATTTTTGATGGACCAGAAGACCACCAATGGGCCAGAGCAGAACCTGGGGGTGCCCCGAGGGGGGCACAACCCACCAGGGCGCGCCTTGGGGCCCAGGCGTGCCCAGGTGGGTTGTGCCCACCTCGGTGGCCTCCCGCACCCCCTCTTTACCCTATAAATACACAAATATTGTGAATTCCCTTGGGGTTAACCTAGATCAGAAGTTCCGCCGCTGCAAGGATCTGTAGGCACTGAAAACCAACCTAGACCATTTCCGGCACCCTACCAAAGGGGGGAATCATCTCCGGTGGCCATCTTCATCATCCCGGCGGCCACCACGGTGATGAGGGAGTAGTCCACCCTCAGGGCTGAGGGTTTGTACCAATAGCTATGTGTTTAATCTCTCTCTCTCTCTCTCTCTCTCTCCCGTGTTCTTGAGATGCCACGATCTTGATGTATCGCGGGCTTTGTTAATATAGTCGGATCATATGGTGTTTTCCCCTCTCTATCTTGTTGTGATGAATTGAGTTTTTCCCTTTGAGATTTCGTTGTTATCGGATTGAATACTTTTTATGGATTTGAGAACACTTGGTATATGTATTGCATATGAATACTCGTGGTGACAATGGGTATCGTTTTGATTCACTTGATATATGTTTTGGCACTCAACTCGCGGATTCCCGAGGTGACATTGGGGCAATCTACACATAGGGGTTGATGCACGTTCTTGTCTTTGTTTCTCCGGTAGAAACCTTGGGGCACTCTTTGAAGTTCTTTGTGTTGGATTGAGTATTATGAATATGAATTTGCTTTGGTGTTATTTTAGTACAAACTCTAGGATAGATCGAACGGAAATAATAGCTTTGTGTTATTTTAGTACGAACTCTTGAATAGATCGAACGTAAAGAATAGCTTTGAGGTGGTTTCGTACCCTACAAACAATTTATTCTTATGTTCTCCGCTAGATAGGAACTTTGGAGTGATTCTTCATCGCACCTTGAGGGATTGTTATATGATCCAATTATATTAGCATTGTTGAGCGATTGCACTAGCAAAAGTACGGACCCTAGGCCTCATTTTCAAGCATTGCAATACCGTTTTTGTGCCCATTTACTATTTGCTACCTTGCTGTTTTTATTTATTCAGATTATAAAAATATATTTCTACCATCCATGTTACACCTTTATCACCATCTCTTCACCGAACTAGTGCACCTATACAATTTGCCATTGTATTGGGTGTGTTGGGGACACAAGAGATTTATTGTATTTGGTTGCAGGGTCGTTTGAGAGAGACCATCTTCATCCTACACCTCTCACGGATTGATAAACCTTAGGTCATCCACTTGAGGGGAAATTGCTACTGTCCTACAAAACTCTGCGCTTGGAGGCCCAACACGTGTCTACAAGAATAAAGCTGCGTAGTAGACATCATCGCGCGGTAGGTCGATCTTGTAGGCGTTGTTGTTCTAGCATGCTAGCACCTTGAAGGGTCCGTCAGCTCATGGTAGAAGGTTGGACTTGCGTTCATTGGGGAAGCAGTCCTTGCGAAGGTGTAACCACACAAGATCTCCGGTGTTGAATATCATGGGATGCTTGTTGATGTTGATCTTGATCATGAGTCGTTGTACTTGGCGCTTGATGGTGTGCCTTGTATCTTCATGTACCTTCTTGAGATAGCTTGCTCGTGCATTCGCGTCCATGTTGAAGCGCTCTTGTAGAGGTAGCGGTAGAATGTCCAATGGGTACAACGGGTTGATACTATAGACGACCTCGAAGGGGGACTTGCCGGTAGTCGAATGTCTTGCACGATTGTAGGCGTACTCGATGATGGATAGACACTCCTCCCACTCCTTGATGTTTCTCTTGAACAACACACGTAGGAGAGTGGATAGTGTCCGGTTCATGACCTCCGTTTGGCTGTCGGTTTGTGGATGGTATGCCGAAGAGAACAAGAGCTTGATTCCAAGCTTGGTGCATAGCGTCTTCCAAAAGTAGCTTAGGAACTTGACGTCGCGGTCTGACACGATAGTCTTGGGCACTTCATGTAGACGCAAGATTTCCCTACAAAAGAGATTGGCAACATGTGAATCATCGCTAACTTGTTGCATGGGATAAAGTGTGCCATCTTGGAGAAACGGTCCAGAATAACAAACATGGAATCCTTTCCATTTTGAGTTAGGGGCAAACCAAGCACAAAGTCCATACAAATATCTTCCCATGGGTGATACGGAGTAGGAAGTGGCATATAGAGACCATGAGATTGAGCTTTAGACTTAGCTTTACGACATGTAGAGCATCGGTTGGTGTAGCGGGAGACGTCGCAAAACACCTTGGGCCAAAAGTAGTTCTTGGAGAGTGTAGCAAATGTCTTGTCGCGTCCAAAGTGACCCATAAGTTCTCCTCCATGAGCCTCTTGCAAAAGTAACAAACAAAGAGAAGACTCAGGTATACAAAGTTTGTTAGCTATCATTAGATAATCATCCTTGATGTAATAGTGTTCCCAAGATGTATGTGTCAAGCATTTGGCATAAGGAATAGCAAAAGTAGGATCATGCGCATACAAGTCTTTTATGTGCTCAAAGCCAATGACATTCAATTCAAGTTTGGTGACGAGCATGCGTTTGCGGGAAAGAGCATCCGCCACAACATTTTCCTTACCTTTGATGTACTTGATAACATAAGGAAAAGACTCAATGAACTCACTCCATTTGGCATGTCACTTATTCAATTTCGTTTGACCCTTAAGATATTTAAGCGTTTCATGATCCGTATGGATGACAAATTCATGAGGGCGAAGGTAATGTTCCCACACATGCAAGAATCTCACTAAAGCATATAACTCTTTGTCATAAATGGGATAGTTAAGTTGCGCCCCGGATAGTTTCTTACTAAAATATGCAATTGGGCGCTTCTCTTGCATTAACACACCTCCTATGCCATTACCACTAGCATCGCAATGAACTTCAAAAGTTTTATCGAAATTGGGCAAGGCAAGCAAAGGAGCATGTGTGAGCAAATTCTTAAGCTCATGAAATGCGGTATCTTGGGATGGTCCCCAAACAAATGGTGCATTCTTTTTACTCAAGGCAGGCAAAGGTGATGCAATAGTGCTAAAGTCCTTAACGAATCTACGATAGAAATCAGCTAAGCCAAGGAAACTACGCACTTGTTGCAAGTTGGTTGGTTGTGGCCAAGTTTTAATAACATCAATTTTAGCTTCATCTACATGAACACCCTTAGGTGATACAACAAAACCCAAGAAAACAAGCTTGTCAACACCAAATGTGGATTTCTCCATATTAGCATAAAGGCGCTCTTTTCGAAGTGTTTGCAAAATGGTTCTAAGATGGGTGACATGATCTTCTAGAGACTCGCTAAACACAAGTATATCATCAAAGTAGACCACAACAAATACGCAATGTAGGGGCGAAGAACATAATTCATCACACGCATAAAATTTTTGGGTGCTTCGGATAAGCCCATAGGCATCACCAACCATTCATACAAGCCAAATTTGGTTTTGAAAGCGGTTTTCCATTCATCACCTTCTTGAATGCGCATTTGGTAGTAGCCACTTTTAAGATCAATTTTGGAGAAAATTGTGGCTCCGCTAAACTCATCTAGCATAGCATCAAGGCGTAGAATGGGATGCCTATATCGAACGGTGATAGCATTGATGGGACGGCAATTGGAATACATGCAAAAACTACCATCTCACTTACGCACAAGAATGACTGGAACGGCACAAGGAGAGCTTTCACGCACATGCGCAATGAGTTGTTGTACTTGCCTTTGTATTTCCTTGGTTTCTTCAGGGTTGACGTGGTAGGGTGCCTTGTTTGGTAACAGTGCACCGGGGATGAGGTCGATGCGGTGTTCGATTCCTCAAAGTGGAGGTAGTCCTGGAGGTAGCTCATCGGGGAAGACGTCCTTGAATTCCTGCAATAAATTAGACAACACTAAAAATAGATGATGAGAGGTGTTAGTTCTTGCCGCTTCATCCTTGCACAATAGGACATAGTGCATAACACTAGATGGGTTGTCAAACACTTCTCTCATCTCTCTTTTGGTAGCTAGAAGCACTAAGTTTTTCTTGTCGCTCATCGTGGAGGCACTCAATTTTTGCTTGTGGCGCTCAGTCTCTTTTTGGTGGCTCACTCTCTCACTATTCTCTCCATGATGGGTGGTTGCTTGCTTGTCGGCGATTACTTGGCTCGGTGACATAGGTCGTAGCACGTACTCCTTTCCCTTCATCTTGAAGCTATAGTGATTGGTTATCCCCTTGTGGATGACGCCATGGTCGAATTGCCAAGGTCGTCCAAGTAGGAGATGGAAAACGGACATGGGAACCACATCACACTCCAAGGTGTCTCCGTATGCGCCAATCTTTAAGGAGACTTGAACGGTGTGCTCCACTTGGATGGTGCCGGAGTCGCTAAGCCACTGGACCTTGTAGGAGCGAGGATGCTTCAACTTGATCAATTGTAGCTTGGAGCATAGCTCCTCACTTGCCAAATTGTGACAACTTCCTCCGTCGATGCTGACCTTCACAGAACGTCCATTGATGCCCGCTTTGGTGTGGAAGATGTGGCAACGTTGGTCTTTGTCTTGTTGATGTTGAAGTGTCAAGACCTTGGAGACAAAAAGAGAGGGGCTCAAATCATTGTCACAAAAGACTTGGTCATCTTCATCTTCATTCACACACCGGTGCATGGGCACGTGCTGAAGCGCTTCCGTTTCTTCCTCGCTCATCGAGTCATAGGTGTTGTCATTGTTGGCGATCATGGTGCGCCGAGTGGGGCACTCAAATGTCTTGTGACCTCGCCTTGACATGTGAAGCATTTGATGGAACTTGTCTTGACAGTCTTATCCGATGGAGTTGTTGATGATGAAGCTCTCTGCTTGAAGTTGCTTGTAGTAGAAGGACGACTTGAAGGTGTCAATTTTTCTTGTAACTTGACTTGTCGCCATTGCTTGGGGTAGGTCTCATTGAGGTAGAAGGCGTCGTAGTCATTGAAGCTTGATTGTACGAACCATATGGCTTGGAAGAGTACTTGGCATACTTGTAATCATCTTGTACTTGTCGCTCCGCTTTGGTAGCTTGGTGCACTAGCTCGAGGAGGTTTGTGTACGGTTGGATATCCGCAATCTTCTTGATAGGATGGTTGAGTCCATTCAAGAATCATGCCATGGTTTGCCAATCTTCTTGATAGGATGGTTGAGTCCATTCAAGAATCATGCCATGGTTTGCTCCTAATCTTCAGTCACATTGGCTCAAACCATGGTAATCTCTATTTCCTTGTAATACTCTTCAATGGACTTGTGCCTTGCTTGAGGAGTTGCAATTTCTTGAAGAGATCGCGGCTATAGTATGTGGGTACAAAGCGCGCTCGCATGACATCCTTCATTTGATTCCATGTTGTGATGGGTGGGTCACCTCTTGCTTCTCGCCTCTCAATGACTTGCTCCCACCAAATGAGGACATAGTCTTGGAACTCAAGAGATGTCATGGCGATCTTATTTTCTTCTTCATAGTTGTGCAAGCGAAAGATCTTGTCAACTTTCAACGCCCATGAAAGGTAGTCTTTGGGATCGCTACTTTCGGAGAACTTAGGCATGGTGAACTTGAGCTTACCGTAGCGTTGCTCATCATTTCATTGTTTTCGAGGGGGTTGACGCTCTTGTCGTGGTGGAGGGTCTTGAGCCACTTGCTTTGCATCTTGATTATCTTAACGTTGAGGGCGTGGAATTCTTGCACGGTTCCTCATCTCTTGGCGCTCTTCAAGGCGTGCGGCTTCTTCTTGTCGCTCTTGTCGTAGGGCCTCTTCTTGTAGACATACTTGGTGGTTACACTTGTTGAAGGTTCTTGTTGATTCGCGTAGAGCATGTTGGGCTTCAAGGACTTGTCCATCACGACGGTGTTGCTCTTGTTGAGGGTCATCGCCATCTTGATGTTCTTGTTGGTCTTGGCATATTGGAGGTTGCTCTTGGACCGAAGGATCATTAGCTTGGCGACGTAGTCGTTCGCCTTCCCAGGTGCGATCTTGTAACCCTTTGCCAGGAAATGGGCTTTGTGGAGCTTGATGATCTTCATGGTCTTGGCGACGTTGTGGACGGGCTCGTGGAGGACTTGCTTCCGAAGAGGTGTACGAGGAATGTCGGCTTGAATGGCGCCGACTTGATGATGTCTAGGAGGTAGAAGAGCGGTTGACCAACAAGGCACGAATCTCCTCCATTTGGTTGGAAAGCTTGTGGTCGAGGTAGTCTCTTATACATTGCTCGGATTGTCGCAAGTCCGTGGCGAGTAGCTCGATGCGCTCGTTCAACGCTTCATTCTCTTGATGCAAAGCTCTTTGTGCACCGAAGAGGTGGTTCTTGGTGACGTAGTTGTTCGGTTCCTCATCTTGCTCGATGAAGAGTGGATTCGAATAAGTAGTTGGCCTATCCATCATTTCAAGCAAGTATGTGAGTGGAAGAAAGGAAAGAACTATACCAAATGTACCTTATCCAATGCTGAAATGGATCAATGATCACTCAAAATGTAGCAAGAAAATAGCACAATTGGTACCGGACTTGTCGATTTCTCACACCTGCACAAATAAGGCTTTTGAAGTAGCTAGGTGAGCATGGTGGCACAAAATTTATGCAATTGTTAGCAAGATTCAATAATGTTGAAAAAGATTCGCAAATTCACAAATGCAACAAGTAGACCAATAGCAAGATGCGGCACACGGAAACACACCCACGGATAGATAAATGGTGTCGTGCAACCAAGGAATGAGATCAAAATATGGAATCCACGGAAAATGCTCTTGTTGCACAACACAAGAGAGACGATAGCACGATTGCTCAATAGGCGGATACGAGACTTATGCACAACCTACAAAACAAAAATGCAATGACTTCTATCCCAAGTATGATATATATGTATGATGTTCCAGTGGTATGATCCAAGATGACCGAGTATGACAATCTTAAGTGCTATGTAGTATGATGCTATGGTTCTTGCTTATATCATTGGGAAGCTTTTTGACTCTTTCTCTTTGATCTCTTTCTTTGGCCATTTATGCAAAACATCACGAACAAGATAACAATTGTGTATGCGGGAACAAGTATGTGGCACTAGTGCTGACAAGATGATACCAAGATACGGATACCGAGATGATATGGTATGTGTGTAATGGAGACGATGGTCACTAATGCATAAGTAATGTTGCTGGCAATACTCAATGGCTAGTCTCGATAGGAAAGTGACACAAAATGGGCTATGGGTTATCAATGCAATGGCAAGGGAGAATGTATGAGAATGTCATCGAGGTTACCGCTGGTGGTTTCTCGATTGTAAGCAAGGGTGTATGATGAAGTGGTCGTTGTCGATGACGAAGAAGAGCGGCGGCAATGTCGATGATGAACCGTCCCTAAGTAGCCGAAACACGTTAGGAAACGGAAACCACAACTCAAATTCTCAAAACAAATGTGTCAAAATTGCCGGAGGTTGTAGCGGGTAAGCGATGGTGGTTGCGGAAAGCGGTGGTGGTATGCGGAAGTATTGGTGGAAACCCGGTCAAAATTGGGAAAGTTAGGCGGAAGGAGTGATGGATGGAGTTGTGTTGTAGGAGGCCGGATGTCCGGGGCTCCAAATCTGTGATGAACTCGGTGGATCTCGTGGGAAAAAGAAAATTTCGTGGCAAAATTCGGGGGACTTCGTGGATGGAATTGGGGAGAAAGTTAGGAGAAGCTAGATCTACGAGTAACACATCAAATCCACGGACCAAATCTAACAAAACATCATCACACCAACAAATCACAAAAAAAATTGGGAGGCTAATTTTGTGGGGATTTTCAAAATTGGGACAAAACACAACAAAATTAGGCTAGAAAACGAAAGGAGAGACTCCAAAATCATGATCAACCTTGGCTCATGATACCAAGATGTAGGGTGGAACCCTAGGGGGCGATCTTTCACGATTTGGAAGGGGATTCCCGAAGAACACGATGAACACACAAGGGGAAAGCACGAGGGGAAACGAGAGGAAACACTCAAATCAACGAGATTCGATTACACATGTGCTAGATCCAAGTACACAAGAAGAGATACACGATCCAAATCCAACAAAAGATGATACAAGCGGTAGGTAGTCCTTCCCAACCCGTGAGGAGATGTGGTCTTGAATCCACGGGGGGTCTTCCCTAGACGGGGTCTTGAATCCACTTGGGGGGTCTTCTCCTAGGAGGCCTCGGTCTCCAAATGGAGTAGGTAACAAGTGGATGAGCAAAACTCTATCTCCAAAATGAGCTATCACAATGCTAACCCTAAAATGGTGGTGGAGGAGGAGTATATATAGTCTAGGGGGGCGAAGGCTACTTGGGCTTCGGTCCTTTCACTGTGCGCAGACAGGGGCCGGATGTCTGGGTTTTCAAGGCGGGCCGGATGTCCGGGCTGAGGGGGCCGGATGCCCAGGGTGGCTTCGGTTGCATTCTGTGAAGAATGCCGGATTTCTGGGCTGGGGTCGGATGTCCGGGGCCAGAGCCGGATGTCCGGGCCCTGTAGCTTTGGCTACTGAGGTTACAGGGGCCGGATGTCCGGGTCCTGGGGACTTCCTCGGTTCCTTCCGTCGGTCCTCTTCATGCATGAACTTGGAGATTTGTCCATCTTCACGTGCATCTTCGAGAGGGTCCTCTTGTACCTGATCATGCAGAACATTCCGGACTTAGGTAGTAGCCATGTCTCAAGTGGGTCATATGGAATATCACTAAGGAGAAATGTCACCTTGGTCTTGAGAGCTCTAGCACGTGCTCGTGTAATCGGTCCACTTGGCACTTGGTGAGGCGTCGGTAGGTCCATGGAGATGACCATAGGATGCTCCACATCAATTACTCCCCACGAAATTGACGTAGCATGTGTGTATGGCCATCAGCTTGCTTTGGGTTACCGCACAAAATTTAGCATATGTCAAAAATGGAATGATTTTGGTTCGGTTTAGATGAAAATCATCTGGTTTGTATAAAATTCATCTGCTTTATTCAAATCTAATTTACAATGTATGCAGACAGTGATGGATGGCCGGCTTCCGCATCATATGTCCACGGACGCGTCCGTGAACGGATGTCGTGTCTGTTTAAGGGGTTTGCATTGCAGATGCCAGCACGTAGCATGTGCGCATGGCCATCGGTTGGTTTGGTTGAACTAAAACCGCACAATATTTAGCAAAAGAAACGAGCGCTGGAGCGGGAATGCGGGCACACAAATACCACCCGCCACCCACGCCTCGCCAACAGCGGCGGCATCTCCAGGACCGGTTGCCTCCAGTCGGGCACCGGAGATGCAGGCGGCGGTAGCGGCGTCGGCATGGACGCCGACCACCTCGCCGTCTACCTCCTCCTCCTTCAAGGTAAGGCTTCTTGTTTCTCCGTCTCTTCTTGCTTATCCGCTTCATGTTGTCTAATGAGGAGCTGTTCGTTTCAAGGTTGGGGTCTCACCGCGCTTGCGTGGGAGGAGAACGCCCTCTGCTGCGGCAACTTCGGTTGCCGTGTCCACTCGCCAGCCGCTGGAAGGTGAGACTTCCGTCCTTGCCACAGACCAACTATAGTGACAGTTCGATATGCTAGTCCTTAATAGAGGTAGATTTTAAAGTTTCATCTATCACGTTTTGTTGCTGCAGTTGTTCGACCCATTGCCGACCCGAATCCGGCGGTCGATTCGCCATTAACCGCTGAAAATGTGGAGCTTGTTCTGGATCAAGTCCGGCCGTATCTCATGACAGACGGCGGCAATGTTGCCTTGCATGAGATCGACGGGAATGTGGTGAGGCTCAAGCTGCAAGGAGCATGCGGGGCGTGCCCGAGCTCGGTGATGACCATGAGGATGGGCATTCAGCGGCGTTTGATGGATGAAATACCAGAGATTGCTGCAGTTGAAGCTATCACGGACAAGGAGGCTGGGCTTAAGCTGAACGAAGAGAATGTTGAAAAGGTACTGTTACTTGTTATGGTGCCATGGAGAATAATCAAAATTCTAATTGTGCAGACAACGTACAATTCGATGCAGTGCAAAACTTACACCGGGTATTTGTCAAGCATTAACCCATCTATACATGAAATGCAAATAAAGATTCACTAGAGGGTCTTGCAGCGTCAGTTTGCGAAAAACGTTTCTTAAATAAAACTAGGTTGTTATCTTCAAATAGAATGCTAGTTTTCCAGTTCTTCTTTTTATGCAACAGCATATCGTCTGTTGTCTTTAATTTCACATACCATTCTGGGGTGTCGGGATTATATACCTAGAGCAACAACCTTCGTGCCATGGACAGTATCGCCGTCCATCTTCTTTTGATAAGAGGATCTGCGATCTGTCCGTTAAATTTTGTGGCACATTGATGACTGTTCCATGTGGTTGGTTTGTCGTTCATTCTTGCTTAGAATGACATTCCAATACAGAATGCAGAACATGTACTCCCTCCGTTTCTTTTTATTCTGCGTATTAGGTTTCTCTTAAGTCAAAACATTGTAAACTTTGACTAAATTTATATTAAAAATTATCAACATCTACAATTCCAAATAAATAGAATAGTGCAAGTAATTGCTAGACATTATACATCGTCTCCTTGTTGCACATTGTCCTACACCTTGAGATGATTTATCTAACTTTTATTTACCCTTACCATAATATGGGCGAAAACCAGTAGCTAGAGCAACTAAAGGTACATATTTGAAAACTCCTTCCTTTCACCCAATGGCAGGTACTCGATGAGATCAGGCCATACCTCACCGGCGCTGGAGGCGGTAATCTCAGGTTTGTTGCGATCAACAAATTCTTCGTGAAAGTCCAACTCAAGGGCCCTGCAGCAGGTGTGGCGGCGGTCCGAGTTGCTGTAGCAAAGAAGCTCAGAGAGAAGATCCCTTCCATCACAGCTGTCCGGCTATTGCCGTAAGCTTCAACTGCAAAACATTGCTGTGAATATCTGGTTATCCAGGAAAATGCTATGAATGTGCTAACTGATCAGATCACCACTGTAGCTGTTAGCTGGTAGCCCCATGGAGAGTTTCTCATCTCTAGTCAGATGATATGCGACTATTGATGTGAAATGTTGTAACAAGGTTCTTTTGGTCTCATCCTCTTGGGAAGGAAATGGAAAAGGTCAATCTTGGTCGAAATTAACTCGTTGTTTTGCCTGAAAAATTACACACTTTTGAAAGAAGCCAAGGCGGAAAGCAGATTCACCTGAGCTTCTTGTTCCTGAAAATATTATCCATCTTCAACATATAAATAACGTAAACATGAACAATCAATCTGATATATAATGGACACCATCCAGTCAGGAGTTCAAGCCATGAACAAAGGAACACTGAAGCATTTTATTGTTCTAGAACACGGCAAGACTGGGGCATTACAATTCGTCATGCAAAATCGCAAAGAAACAGCATCCGAGCTACTTGTCGTCTCATATTTTGATTGTTACAGACGCGGAATCCATTGCATCAAACGAGACAAGGAGGAGGTGACCATACCCCGAGCCAAGATCTCGGGATTTCACACGCATCTCATCCAGAAGCAAACGACGACGGGCGACTGATCTAGATGGCGGAAGGGAGGATCTGGGAGACGACGAGGTAGGAGAGGAACCCGGCGAAGGCGAGCAGGAAGGCGTAGTCCACCGCCACGAACAGCGCGGTGGATCCGTGGCCCCTCTTGCGGCCCTTCTCCTCCGCGGCCGCCGTGGCGCCAGACCCGATGCCGCTGCGCTTGTTCGCTGCTACCTTCATCCCGCGCGCAGATGACCTCTTCCGCACCTCGCTCCGGCGACGGCGATGTGATGAGATGGGAGACGACGGGGAAGTGTCCTGTCTTGGATATAACGACAAGAGAACGGCGGAACGCAAGAAGACGCAACGCAGAGGACTAAAGAAGAAGAGGCGTTGGTTGGACGCAGACAAAACAGCGCCTGTGGCCTAATGGATAAGGCGTCTGACTTCTAATCAGACGATTGTGGGTTCGAGTCCCACCAGGCGTGTGTTTTTTTAGAGAATGTTATGTTTTGATATTTTGATAGTTTCTTTGTTTATAGTATACCAGTATCAAGTTATATAGACCGTTGGATCTTTGTAATCGAACGGCTCAGATTCACTTGCTTTGGATAGATGACTACGTGGCCATATATGGACCATAGGATAGGGCAATCTAACGGTCCAACACGCAGGGATTCGCGGTGGTGGTCTATCTGCGTGCTGACTGCCATCGTGGCAGAGTACTGGCAGGCTCTCGATTCTTCCACCGGCCGCTGGTACGTGATGAAAAAAGCTGCCCCACTGTACTGTCAAAGCTATGCAACGTGGTTTCCCTAAATAAAAAAAGCTATACAATCGTGGTGGAGGAGAGCAAGACACATGCAACATGCAGCCTCGGTATTGATGCATTTAGCAGATTATAAACGACAAGTAAACTAGAAGATAAATATGAGTTGTAACTAAACAGCTTTGTTACTTTTGGTGCCAAAAATATTTATTCATATTTCTATTTGTCAAAAAATAACACATGTAATCTGCGTGTTTACCAAACTGATATTTTTCTAAAATAATTTTATTGAATACGGCCTGAGTAAAAATAAGAACTCTGGCGTGTTTATATCGATTTGAATTAGCTTTTTTTTACGTCCGCTGCTTTCTGTTTTGTACGGCATGCAAATCTTGGTACCATTTTTTAAAACCTTAGAACAACCCACTCTACATACATGATTTTCATTATTATTACTAGGCATTCTGAAAAATATTTTCTCTCACAAGGAGCACTAGTGCTTGAGAGCCCAAAGGTTGTTTGTTACTTTCTTTAAAAATAAAAGAAGCTCGGCCTCTCCATTTTTCTACTTTCTCTTGTAAATTCGTTTTACAAATATTATGACCCAGCTTTCCCATTGTTATCACCAATAAATTTTTACGTAAGCATCTACTCGACTAGACTGGCTAATCACTGTATGCATGCACGTGTATGAACTTTACTTCAAGAAAAGTAAGTTCATAAGTACTAACAACCTAATTATATATAGTAGTAAGTAAAAATGCCATCAATTCCTCTCGACATACAACATTTTGCAATAACCCTTAAGTCAACACGTGCATGTCACGTGCCTTTTACTAGTTTCTTTTGGTGTATCAAACACTCTTCAATGAATTTGCAAAAAAATAAGCAATTATCTTGCTCTCTTTATCCCTCGAACATGGGTTGAAAGTGACGACGATGAAGACGATGCAGTCGTCCAGCGCCTCCAATATATAGGCGCGGCTACGTGGAGAGACGTGGGTTGGTTCCGCCAGGCATGTGTTTTTTAGAGCGTGTTTTGATATTTCGATAGTTCCTTTGTTTTTCTTTTGGTGTATCAAACACTCTTCAATGAATTTGCAAAAAGATTCTAAAAAAATGAATTTGCAAAAAAATAAGCAATTAGCTTGCTCTCTTTATCCCTCGAACATGGGTTTAAAGAGACGATGAAGATGATGCAGATGTAGACGATGCAGCGGACTCCCGTCAATCGTGTACGTGGTAGACGGTATGGGATCACCAGTGGCGGCAGCAGCAAAAGAAATGATGGGAGTGGATGCAGAGATGCGATCTGATTCACGTCGCGGCTAGGGTTGTCCAGCGCCTCCAATGTATAGGCGCGTCTGCGTGGAGAGACGTAAGTTGGTCCCGCCAGGCGTGTGTTTTTTAGAGCGTGTTTTCATATTTCGATAGTTCCTTTGTTTTTCTTTTGGTGTATCAAACACTCTTCAATGAATTTGCAAAAAGATCCTAAAAAATGAATTTGCAAAAGAATACACAATTAGGTTGCTCTCTTTATCCCCCGAACATGGGTTGAAAGTGATGATGAAGACGATGCAGATGTAGACGATGAAGCGGACTCCCGTCAACCATGTACGTGGTAGACGGTATGGGATTACCAGTAGCGGCAGCAGCAAAAGAAATGACGAGAGTGGATGCAGAGATGCGATCTGGTTCTTGTTGCGGCTAGGGTTGTCCAGCGCCTCCAATATATAGGCGTGGCTGCATGGAGAGACGTGGGTTGGTCCCGCCAGGCGTGTGTTTTTTAGAGCATGTTTTGATATTTTGATAGTTCCTTTGTTTTTCTTTTGTTGTATCAAACACTCTTCAATGAATTTGCAAAAAGATCCTAAAAAATGAATTTGCAAAAAATACGCAATTAGCTTCCTCTCTTTATCCCCTAAACATGGGTTGAAAGTGCTGAGTAAATAGATAATTTTTTGGTTAAATAAATCCAGGAAATAATCATGATCATGGCATTGATAGAATTTAAAACATACTGATTACGCTCTAGATAAGCATGCACCACATATATAGTAGAAAGATCTATGCACATAGCTGGTACCGCTAAGACAGAAATAAATAGAAGAGGGATAAGCGAGTTATATCCTTCAATCAGCCAGGCAGAAGCCGCGGCGGCAGTCTAAGCACATAGCTGGTACCACTAAGACAGAAATAAATAGGAGAGGGATAAGCGAGTTATACCTTCCAATTGGCCAGGCAGAAGCCGCGGCTGCATCCTCGATGTCCTTCTTCTCGGCTTCGAGTTTCTCGATGGCGGCACGATCGGCTTTGTTGGCGGTGGACATGGTGACGATGAAGACGACGCGAACATAGACGATGCAGCGGACATGGACGAATGACGATGACCAGTCGCGTAGGAGACGCTCCCCAAAAACCTAATCGCCCTTCTACCATACAGGATCTAGATAGGCGGGGTTATAGAGACCTACTCTCCTGTCAACCGTGTACGTGGTAGACGGTATGGGATCACCGGCAGCAGCAGCAGCAAAAGGAATGAAGGGAGTGGATGCAGAGATGCGATCTGATTCTTGTTGCGACTAGGGTTGGCCAGCGCCTCCAATATATAGGCGCGACTGCATGGAGGGACATGGGCTGGACCCACATCCGAGTCGGTGATAGCCCATGATCCAACAACTCAAATCGTTGCCCGTCTGTCAAAGACTCTTCGTTCCTGACCAGCAAAAATAAGCGCATAAGTGTGAGCTTGGCTCAGCTCATTCCCGCAACCCGCGACGCGTTGTGATGAGTCATGGCGTGGCGAGGCGGGAGACAGACGAGTAGTACGTGGGAACCACTTCTCTTATCAAGCTCCAATATCATGCGGAAGAGAATCCCTTATAAGGAGGTCCAACTGAGGAAGTCCTGGATTAAGGGGTCCTCGGATGGTCGGGCTATGGTGACGTGGGCCGGACTAATGGGCCGTGAAGGTACAAGATAGAAGGCCTTTCCCCGTGTCTGGATGGGACTCTCCTTGGCGTGGATAGCAAGCTTGGTGGCTAGTCGCATAGTTTTCTTTCTCTGTAAACCAACTTTGTACAACCCTAGCCCCCTCCCGTGTCTATATAAACCGGAGGGTTTAGTCCGTCAAGATGATCACAATCATACAGGCTAGACATCTAGGGTTTAGCCATTATGATCTCAAGGTAGATCAACTCTTGTAACCCCTATACTCATCAAAGTCAATCAAGCAGGAAGTAGGGTATTACCTCCATTAAGAGGGCCCGAACCTGGGTAAACATTGTGTCCCCTGCCTCCTGTTACCTTTGATCCTCAGACGCACAGTTCGGGACCCCCTACCCGAGATCGGCCAGTTTTTACACTGACATTGGTGCTTTCACTAAGAGTTCCTCTGTGTTGTTGATAGAAGGAGGCTCGCCTTGTCGTCAACGACAAAATCACCTCTCGAAGGGCCCTAGTTCCTGGGCAGATCCTCCAGCTCGGTAGTCTCACTATGGACGCTCGCCCGGCCATTAAGCCCAAGGAGGTCCCCCAGATTGCCAAAAATCATCTCCGCATTAACCGCAAAAACATCGATAAGATGGATCCGGCAGATATTTCGTCTTTGAACAAACTGCTAGATCGCATCGCCGCCCTGGGGGTCGTAACAGATTATGATCTGATTAGGCTTAAACCCGATCAGAGGGAAATCAGGTCCCCACCCGTCACCCACCTGGTGACAGTTGTGGAGGAGCAAGTTGAGGATACCTCTCCTCCTATGCTAAGAACAAACTATGTTCGGATCTTCGAGCCCTACGAGCCGGACACCCATCTTTGAGAAGAGACCTTTCGTCCTCCGAACATAGAACCAGGCGTTGAGCCTAAAAATTCCCAGGACACTCCGGATCCTGGGCCGGTAACCTCAAAAATCCTTCAAATTCCGGATTCCACAGTGGGTCAGGGCTTGGGTTTAAACCCACCCACCCACCACAAGCTATACTCTCCAAGCAATTCCGGTCCCACGGACATATGCGACTTAATGTATGTGCGGCAGCAACCTCAGGAAACAGTCCATCACTTTTGGGCTAGACTCCTACTTGTTAAAAACAAGATCAAAGATTGCTGCGACGACGAAGCGGTATCAGTCTTTTGCCGCAACTATACAGACGAGGGGATCCTCAATGCCCTCAACCGACGCTTCTTACTGCACTTTGCAGATTTGGCACACATAGTACAGAAGTACTGCACAATGGAAAGCACCTGGAAAACCCAGACAACTCGGTGGGAACCACCGGCCTTTAAGCCACCCACCGGTCGGGCAAAAAGGATGCACCCTCACGGAGCACCTAATCATCACTCCGCGGGCAAGAAAATTAAGCCCTTAATCGGACACATAACCGTCCTTGATGAATGGCTTGACAAGCCTTGTCAGATACACATGACGCCGAATTCCGAACCAACACATAGCCTTCGGGCATGTTGGATACTCCGGCAGGTGGCTAAGAGCGATGAGGCCATCCTCACCAACTCTACCCCAGAGACGTACTCCCCAGAGGATAACGATCTCAATGTACTTATGGTCTTCGAGACCTTTTCCTCAAATAATCGGCATAAAAGGGTGCTCCGCGACCTCGTCGAAGTCAACCAACTAGCCGCAATCAATCCTTGGAACGACATGGCGATAACCTTCAACGCTACTGACGAACCACGGGCCCGATCAGTCTGAGCACCAGCCGCTTTAGTTCTAAACCCAATTGTGGACGGCTTTCGGCTCAGTAAAGTGCTCATGGATGGGGGCAGCGGATTGAACCTCATCTATGAGGACACGCTCGACAAAATGCAAATGGACAAGAGCCTGCCTCGAGCAGAGCAGCAAAACCTTTTGAGGCATTATCCCCAGTCGAGAAGCGTGATGTTCGGGAAAAATCAAACTTGATGTGGTATTCGGCACGCCTGAGAACTATAGGTCTGAAGAGTTAATCTTCCAGATGGCACCTTTCAACAGCGGATATCATGCCCTGTTGGGGCGATATGCATTCACACGCTTTCAAGCCATACCTCATTACGGGTACATGAAGCTCAAAATGCCCGGGCCCAATGGAGTTATCACTATTGCCAGTGATCCGGACATAACACTCTGCACCGAAAACAAAACCGCGTCCCTGGCCCTCGAGGCACTATCCGAGGCCCTTGCGGCCGAGGAGCTCGCCGCTCTGTGTTCCACAGTGGATAGAGACGACGTAATCCTCGATAAAAGGCCTAAATGCACTTCTTTCAAGCCGGTAGACGAAATAGTCAAGTTCCAAGTTCACCCTATGGACCCTAATAAAACAACGGCCATTGGAGCACAGCTAGATCCGACGGTCGACGCCGCTCTAAGAGCATTCCTGCGCGAGAATTGGGACATCTTTGCCTGGCACCCTTCGGATATGCCAGGAATCCCACGCGGGCTGGCCGAACACAACCTCAACATAATAAAGGGGTTCAAGCCAGTTAAGCAAACGCTACGGCGATTTTCCGAACCCAAGCAACAAGTTATGGGGGAGGAGCTAGCCAAACTACTTGAAGCCGGGTTTATTCGAGAGATAAAACACCCAGATTGGCTAGCAAACCTGGTCATGGTGCCAAAGAAGGACAAATCCTGGCGCCTTTGTGTCGATTTTAAAGACCTCAATAAAGCTTGCCCTAAGGACCCCTTCCCACTGCCCCACATTGACCAAATCATTGATGCAAATGCAGGACACGATTCACTGTGTTTCCTCGACGCATAATCCAGATACCATCAGATTAAGGTGAAGGAATCCGATCAGGCCGCAACGGCATTTATCACTCCGTACGGGCCTTTCTGCTTTAACACTATGCCTTTCGGACTCAAAAACTCCGGCGCCACCTACCAACGCATGATTCAAACATGCCTGGAAAAACAAATTGGCAAGACGGTGGAGGCATATGTAGATGATGTAGTCATCAAAACTAAACATGTCAAATCATTGGTGGACGACTTACATCTTACATTCGACAACCTTCGAACATATGACATACAGCTCAATCCGGAAAAATGCGTTTTTGGCGTTCCGGCCGAAAAGCTGCTCGGGTTCATTGTTTCCAATAGAGGAATCGAAGCAAATCCGAGCCTTGTCATAGTTGGCAATACCAACAGACCTAAAGCAGGTCCAAAAACTAGCTGGGTGCATGGCAGCCTTGAGCCGTTTTATCTCCAGATTGGGAGAGAAGGCACTGCCGCTATATCGCCTGCTTCGAAGTACCAACCACTTTGAGTGGACATACGCGGCAATAGCCGGGTTGGAAGAAATAAAAACTCTACTAGCAAACAACCCAATCCTGGCGCACCTAACATCGGCGAACCTATGCTACTGTACATATCTGCAACTCACCAGGTGGTGAGCGCAATACTCGTTGTTGAACAAGAGGAAGAGGGACATAAATTCCCACTCCAAAAACATGTATACTATGTATCGGCGGTTCTCACACCATGCAAATCCCGGTACCCGCACTATCAAAAGATAGCATATGCGGTTTTCATGGCATCTTGAAAGTTGCGACACTACTTTCAAGAGTGCTCGATCATGGTGGCCTCCTAGGTACCACTCAATGACATCATAAACAATCGAGACGCCACCGGCCACATTGCAAAATGGGCCATCAAGCTCCTACCATTTTAAATAACGTACAAACCACGCCGAGCTATTAAATCTCAGGTGTTGGCCGACTTCGTCGCCGAATTGACAGAAGCCGAACTCCCTAAAGAGTACGACACATACTCCAACTGGGTGATGTACTTCGACGGCTCCAAAATGTTAGCCGGATTGGGGGCCGATGTCATTCTAACATCCCCTACAGGGCACACAGTCTGTTACGTATTGCAAATCATGTATACGTACTCCAATAACGCAGCCGAATATGAGGCACTACTGCATGGTCTCCGGATGGCTGTTTCTATGGGCATACAACGCCTCGAGGTGAGCGGGGATTCAAACCTCGCAATATCCCAATAAACGGAGAATTCGATGCAAAAGATCCAAAGATGGCAGCTTACCGCAATGCCGTGCTCAAAATATCAGCTCGGTTCGAGGGGCTCGAGTTTCATCACGTGGCCTGGGAGAGTAACCAAGCAGCGGACATCCTTGCTCGAATGGGAGTTAAACGCGACCTCGTCCCGCCTAACACCTTCATGGCTCTTTAAGCCATCCGTGGTATGGCAGGACGAGAGTGGAAATACCAGTCCGGCGCCGATCACACCCCCGGTTGCCGACACGATTCGGACATCATCGAGAGCTCAGGCACAGAACCAACGCCTTCCGCCCATGTAATCATGGCGGTAGTCGCTCCATGTACTGAACCCTTCTGGCCTACCTTAATAGGAGGGAGCTCCCTGAGGACCAGAATGAGGCTTGTTGCATCGTTCGACGTTCGAAAGCCTACAAGGTTCATGAAGGAGAGCTCTACAAGAAAAGCATTACTGGAGTCCTTCAAAGATGTATCTCCGAAGAGGAGGGACGACAGCTCTTGGCCGAAATACATGCTGGTCTTGGCGGCCATCACGCCACCGCTCGGGCCCTTGTAATTAAGGCCTTCCGTACATGTTTCTTTTGGCCCACGGCCCGAGCAGACGCACAGGACCTCGTACAACGCTGTGTCGGATGCCAGCCTTTTGCCAATCAAAGCCATATGCCGCCCACTGCCCTACGAACAATCCCCATTACTTGGCCTTTCGCGGTCTGGGGTCTGGACATGGTCAGACCCCTTAAAGGGGGAAGCCATAAGAAAAAATTATTGTTGGTTATTGTAGATAAATTCACTAAGTGGATAGAGGCCAAACCAGTTAAAACGGCTGAAGCCAGACCGGTGATAGACTTTATATCCGGTGTCATACACCGTTATGGTGTCCCACACAACATTATTACTGACAATGGCTCTAACTTTACAGCCGATGAGGTGAAAACTTGGTGTGCTAATCTGGGCATTAAGCTCGATTACGCCTCCGTATATCACCCTCAAACAAACGGTCAAGTTCAACGGGCCAATGGCCTGATAATGAGCGGCATCAAACCTGATAAAGGAGTCGGACAAAGACTGGGTCGAGGAGCTGGACTCCATACTCTGGGGGCTGCGGACCACACCCAATCGCACGACCGGATACACGCCATTCTTGATGGTGTACAACGCAGAGGCTGTCTTGCCCTATGATATTATTCATGACTCACCTCGAGTGTGCATGTATGAGGAGAAAGAGGCCAAGCTCGATCGGCAGGACGACTTAGACGGCCTGGAGGAGGAGCGCGACATCGCAAAATCCCGTTCCACATTCTACCAACAACAAGCTCGAAGATACCAAAGCAGAGAAGTACGTGCAAAGACTTACAATGTCGGAGAACTCGTTCTGCGCCTACCAGAGAAGAAAAAGAACAAACTCAAGCCCAAATGGGAGGGTCCCTTCATTATAGATGAAGTTCTCACTAGAGGAGCCTATCGCCTTCGCAATGCATTAGATAATCGCTTAGAGTCGAACCCATGGAATGTTGCTCGACTCCGAAGATTCTATGCCTGAGTCCGGACACATACCTTTGTTCGTTCCCTTTTTCTCCTTTCATTTTCCTCTTTTTTCTTCGTTCTTTCTTCATGATTTCTAGCGTGTGTTCGGGTAAGCCGCACACTTGAGGGGTATGCATCCTTAAATGTACACGCCCCATCATCATTGGGGGCTTCTCTCAATCGAAGCTTATTATTTTAGGCATATAGCTTACCATATATATATGTGTTATTTGCTCAAATACGTCCTAGATTCGCCATTATATGCACCTCTATGACTTAAGTTTTTGCCAAGCTGGGTTGCCTGGCTCCTGTGCTTATGCCCTACGTTCCTGCTTGTTCAGCTAGGGCATAAAGGGAGCACCTCTGCGATTGTTACAACCGGGTCATCCAAACATGTACCTCAGACGGGTGAAGCCGAAAGCTAGCATTCTTAAGGGAATAATTGGTCGGCGGACAAACGATGAACTGCCTTCGTAGCAATATAAACTACCAAAATACAAAGACTCCTGTGATTCTTTCGCATCACGGCTTAATCATGCATAAAACGCATGCCGACCCGGGGAGAGGAACCCTTAACGAAACTATTCTTTCTGGAAGATGTTTCTTACGGTAAAAAGTAATATAACATAACTCCCCAAAAACAGTTTGTATGTTCAAGCATTATGACCAGATTGCCTGGTTTTCGAACATACTTGGTGTTTCCCATAGGTATAGTATGCGGAAACACTCCACCCTTGGGTTTCAGAGGTTGAAGCGGAAAGTCTACCATGACAATCTTTACAATTCGGCCGGAGATAAATTTGCTGACAAAGTGTATAGTCACATGAAATCACACACCTACTCTTTATCTATGCCATCTATCTGGCTGTCTAGTTTATAGTCCTGTTGTGAAAATTTGGCGGCTATCTTTACTTGGTCGTACACCAAGCTAACCGGAATTTCTTGTCTGTCTAGTCCCCGGGGTCCGACCGGGCCATATGGTTCGGATCAAGTCCAGTATACCGTGTTTTCACCATGGCCCAGGCCTCTCGTGCATCTTCTCGACATGTTGATGCCTTCCACAGCTCAAAACGAAGACGATCTCCCTTGAATAACTCCGCGAGCTCCCCATCATTCCTGGAGGAGAATCGGATGGCCATAAAGCCTTAGCCATATTGCTCATTGCTTTCCGAGCTCGCTCGTGCACTTTGGATAGCTCTTGCAGCAAGTCGCCTTGAAATCCGGATACTTCTCCTTCGGCCTCCTAGTTAAAAAACCTACAGGAACAAATCTCGTAAAAAAGTTCCATCAGGGGATCTTATGGAAGTTAGGTTCAGGGACATACTAAATATATCGCCTTTCAGCTTTCGGTTCTCCTTCAAGGCATCCGACAGTTGGGCTCTTACGTCCTTTAGCTCTAAGGCTTGCTTGATGTTGGCATCCTGTAGTTTGTTCTTCTCATCCCTGGTCCATGTCAATATACGTTGACCATCGGCTTCTTGCCTTTCGGCATGATGTTTATCCGCCCGCGCAGCCTTCAGTCTATCCTCCAGCTGGTCCGGCAATCCTGCCGCCGTAAACAAAACATTGCATATTTAAAAATCATTGTTGGTGAAGAATCGTATTTTCCAGACAGTGATTGACATTACCATTCGGTGCCTCCTTGGACTTCTCCAATTCGATGGTGACAGTAGTTAGCTTGGTCCGTCATTCTTCAAGCTCCTTGGATAGCATGTTGTTCTTCTCCGTGAGTACCTGAGAATACAACGACCCTTAAGTTAGTTGGGCCAAACTGCTTCAAGTCTCGGGGGCTACTGGCACATGAGTATTGAATCTACGAAAAGCTCTTACCCGCGTATCCTTCGAAAGCTGGTGTGTGGCTCCGGCAAGCCCATCCCGAGCAGCTCGGATATATGCATCCGCAGAGTTGAGGGCATGGAACGTGTCTATGGTAAAACTGGGATCGCGCATGGCCTCTTTCCATTGGCGATGATTCATTGCGCTCTCCACTTTAGAATTGGTGACGGATGCATTATCTGAATCCTCTTGGAGATGACAGTCCGGCATTTTGCCCGTATCAACCCTAGTCCTTACGGTAGGGTCTGGGGCCGGATTGGTCGATACGTGGCCGGCGAGGTCCCCGGATATAGTCCGGCATATGCTCTTCCTGAAAAATGGTCCAGCGGAAAACGTCACAACTCGGTCTATCCACCAAGTGCATGTCAAAAACTATACCTCTTTGGTGAAGGTGGGGGCCCGATATTGTCAACGTTCGCCCTTCTTTTCAAAGACTCGCCCTGCGCAGGTTTCGCCTTCCTAGAAGACACCTTTGATACAGCTTGGCGAGACGAGCGCCACCCTTTCGGAGCATGAGACAGTGCGGTGGGTGAGGCACAATGGGAAAACTCTTTTGGAGGAGACGTCTCCTGGGTACTTACATGAGAGGAGGGGAGAAGGCCGGGGTAGTCGGCTATAATAGCCACTTCCGTGCCATCATAGCTTGTCTGATAAAGGACCCCCCCTTAAATTCTATGCAGGGGCGGAGCCAGGATTTAGGCATGAGGGGTGCGGAAAATCAAAGCCATGTCTTCTAAAAAAACCACCTCGTGCTTCGTCTACCATTATGCATTATTTTATCAGTACAATTGTTCTTCTCTAATTTGTGTCTAAACTCTTTGAGAATGTAACTTCGAATTTCTTGTTGCATGATATGGTAGGTATACTTTTCATTTTTTGGTGCATTTCGAAGACAACATCATTTACTTGATATAATGCAGTAGTAACTTTAGCGCTTCAAGAGAATTAATAAGGCAACAACATCAGCGGTTCAAGAAAAATACCTTTATTTGTAGATCGTCTATATTCGTATATGGATATTCTCTCATGTATGGTTGATAAGCACCCTCCAGAATATAAAATCCCCGTGCTTCTTTCTCATATCATGAGGGAATTCCCAAATTTGTTGGCTCTTACAGGGTCCCTTTCATCAGTATTGTTATCTGCAATATACTGTTCTGTGACTTCTACCGATGCGACAACCACCTAATCATCAGTATTGTTATTTGCAATAGGTTGCTTCTCAGATGGATTTACATTTTTGACACCAGTAATGTTGGAGGTTGAAGTAAAAGCAATTGGCTTGAAAAAGGAATTTATCCCTTAATTGTTAATGTCTTTTATTTCATTGTTGACTATTGTAACAAAAAAGAAACTTGATTAATAGATTTGTACATAATATACCAATTGACCAAACTAAGGTTGTACAGTTCATAATAGAAATCCTAATAGGTACTAGCATGTGGTGGTACCTTCTTCCTCTGTCTGATCTCCAGGTGTTTAGCCGTGCTCAGATCTGCATGCATCTTGTGTTTGACACCGAAGGGTGGATTGTAAATCGATTAATGGCGTCCTCGTGATGAGCGTTGGACACTGAATGGTAAACAGAGATTTGCACGAGAGGCGGCCGGCGGCGGCGGCAAAAGACGCCCTAGTCCAGAACACGCATGTATGCGCGTTCAGATAACGGGGCAAAACAACAATCGTCAAGTTACAACCGTACATGCCTACATGGGCTATTGGGCTTTGGCTTCCTGTAGTGTAGTTGGTTTTCATTTAGTAGTAGTAATTTATATGTATATGGGCTAATGATGCAATTAACTCCGACCAATTAGCAGACGCACAGTATATAGCCTGCTACAAATTGTTGAGGGGGCGAGCGATTGGCAGGGGTCTAGCCCCTGCTCGCTCCCCTTGTCTCCGCCCTTGATTCTATGAACATACCCGGATCTTCTTCATATGCGGGATCTAGGTCCCGAATATGGTCCCCTGGCTGCGGAGCGGGGCTGTAGATCCCTTCGACTATCTTTCTCCATTCCTATCAAAAGCAGCCGGATGAAATTCGACTAGCATAAACTATGGAACAAGGTGGAGTAAGGCCAATAATTGAAAAACTCACCCAGGGGATGGGATGGTACATGGAAAAGCCTTCCCGACATGTCAAACGAGCGAAGTATCCCTTCTCCCCTTTGTACAGGTGAGCTAAGATGGTGGCCAGGGCGGCAAAATTGTCTGGACCTTTGCACAGACAATGGGACGCATCGTCCTCCCCATTATAATTCCACATGGGAAGACCTCTAGATTGGAGCGGCTGAATGCATCGGGTTATTGAAATTTCCATTACCTCAATTATTGATAGCCCGGAGTTGGCAAGTACTCTGATCTTACTTGCTAGTCTCAAAATCTTCGCACTATCTTCTTCTTCGAGGCTTCGGGGACGCCAGCTGGCGCGCTTCTTTAAAGGAGCACTGGCGAATTCGAGAAGTCCACGCCTGATTGGGTCTGGAAGAATGACGTCTTTGATATAAAACTATTCCGAGGGCCACTCTTCGGACGCCTTCTTCAGAGTGTCGGACAGGTATCCTGTCCCGGCTATGCGCCATACTTCGGCGCCGCCCACCTCGAATATGGATCCCTTTTGGGAGCGGGGGACGAGGCAGAAATATTTCTGCCATAGCTCGAAATGAGCCTCACAGCCTAGGAACAACTCGCAAAGAGCAATGAAACTCGTGATATGCATGATGGAGCCCGGCGTCAGATTGTGCAGTTGAAGGCCATAATACTCTAGTAGACCTCTGAGGAAAGGATGAATATGAAATCCTATGCCTCTCAAGAGGAAGGAGACGAAGCACACCCGCTCCTCTTTAGAAGGTTGGGGAAATTCTCCGCTAGGGCTTCGCCGTCGATGGAAGTTAATCCAGCCCGAATGGAGACTAGATCCACGGGCGGAAGATATCTCTGCGTATAAAGTTTGCTCAGATGGGCATGGGATACCGAACAACTTTCCCAGTCGCCTTTTTGAGGGCCATTAGGGCGCGAGGAAGAGCTAGGAGCACTAGCCACATTTGGGCGATTTCCTATGGCGAGTTCTAAGGATTTCCGCGGGATGGGGAATGATCTCTGAGATCTAATCTATTTAAGTAGGCGCCTTTCCCACACGGTCAAGGGGTTATTTGTAAAAAGAAACACCTAGATTGTTCTCATTCATTTGCCACGTGGAAGCCAAGGCGACGGCAGCAAAGAAACAATAGAAAATGGTATTTAATGTGCAGCCAAACTATCATCAATCCGAAGTACAATGGAGAACCCGCCTTGCAAAGTCGAAGACATAAAGTCGAATACTACATCGTCATTGAAGGCAAGTTCGGGGGCTACTGAGGGATTCCTGGATTAAGGGGTCCTCGGATGGTCGTGTTGGTGAACGTTGCAGAAAACAAAAATTTTCCTATGGTTTCACCAAGATCCATCTAGGAGTTCATCTAGCAACGAGTGATCGGATGCATCTACATACCTTTGTAGATCGCGAGCGGAAGCGTTCAAAAGAACGGGGATGAAGTAGTCGTACACAACGTGATCCAAATCACCGGAGATCCTAGCACCGAACGGACGGCACCTCCGCGTTCAACACACGTACGGTCAGCGTAACGTCTCCTTCTTCTTGATCCAGCAAGGCAAAGGAGAGGTTGAGGAAGATGGCTCCAGCAGCAGCACGACGGCGTTGTGATGATGGAGCTGCAGTACTCCGGCAGGGCTTCGCCGAGCTCTATGGAGGAGGAGGTGTTGGAGAGGGAGAGGGAGGCGCCAAGGCAAGGGTGCGGCTGCCCCCTCCCCTCCCCCCTTTATATAGGCCCCTGGGGGGGCGCCGGCCCTGGGAGATTGAATCTCCCAAGGGGGCGGCGGCCAAGGGGGGGTGGAGTGCCCCCCAAGGCAAGTGGGCGCCCCCCCCACCCTAGGGTTCCAACCCTAGGCGCAGGGGGTGGGCCTTGGGGGGCGCACCAGCCCACTAAGGGCTGGCCCCCCTTTCCCACTTCAGCCCATGGTGCCCTCCGGGATGGGTGGGCCCACCCGGTGGACCCCCGGGACCCATCTGGTGGTCCCGGTACAATACCGGTGACCCCCAGATCATTCCCGATGGCCGAAACTGCACTTCCTATATATAATTCTTCACCTCTGGACCAATTCGGAACTCCTCGTGACGTCCGGGATCTCATCCGGGACTCTCGGGTTACTGCATATACATATCTTCACAACCCTAGCGTCACCGAACCTTAAGTGTGTAGACCCTACGGGTTCGGGAGACATGCAGACATGACCGAGACGGCTCTCGGGCAATAACCAACAGCGGGATCGGGATACCCATGTTGGCTCCCACATGCTCCACGATGATCTCATCGGATGAACCACGATGTCGAGGATTCAATTAATCCCGTATACGATTCCCTTTGTCAATCGGTATTTTACTTGCCCGAGATTCGATCGTCGGTATCCCAATACCTCGTTCAATCTCGTTACCGGCAAGTCACTTTACTCGTACCGTAATGCATGATCCCGTGATCCAACACTTTGATCATATTGAGCTCATTATGATGATGCATTACCGAGTGGGCCCGGTGATACCTCTCCGTCAAGCGGAGTGACAAATCCCAGTCTCGATCCGTGTCAACCCAACAGATACTTTCGGAGATACCCGTAGTATACCTTTATAGTCACCCAGTTACGTTGTGACGTTTGTCACACCCAAAGCACTCCTACGATATCCGGGAGTTACACGATCTCATGGTCTAAGGAAAGGATACTTGACATTGGAAAACTCTAGCAAACGAACTATGCGATCTTATGTTATGTTTAGGATTGGGTCTCGTCCATCACATCATTCTCCTAATGATGTGATCTCGTTATCATTGACATCCAATGCCCATAGTCAGGAAACCATGACTATCTATTGATCAACGAGCTAGTCAACTAGAGGCTTACTAGGGACATGTTGTTGTCTGTTATTCACACATGTATTACGATTTCCGGATAACACAATTATAGCACGAATAAAGACAATTATCATGAACAAGGAAATATAATAATAATGCATTTATTATTGCCTCTAGGGCATATTTCCAACAGTCTCCCACTTGCACTAGAGTCAATAATCTAGTTACATTGTGATGAATCGAACACCCATAGAGTTCTGGTGCTGATCATGTTTTGCCTTAGGGAGAGGTTTAGTCAGCGGATCTGCGACATTCAGATCCGTGTGCACTTTACAAATTTCTATGTCTCCATCTTGAACATTTTCACGAATGGAGTTGAAGCGACGCTTGATGTGCCTGGTCTTCTTGTGAAACCTGGGCTCCTTGGCAAGTGCAATAGCTCCAGTGTTGTCACAGAAGAGTTTGATTGGCCCCGACGCTTTGGGTATGACTCCGAGGTCGGTGATGAACTCCTTCACCCAAATTGCTTCATGTGCTGCCTCCGAGGCTGCCATGTACTCCGCTTCACATGTAGATCCCGCCACGACGCTCTGCTTGCAACTGCACCAGCTTATTGCCCCACCATTCAAAATATACACGTATCCGGTTTGTGACTTAGAGTCATCCAGATCTGTGTCGAAGCTAGCGTTGACGTAACCCTTTACGACGAGCTCTTCGTCACCTCCATAAATGAGAAACATTTCCTTAGTCCTTTTCAGGTACTTCAGGATATTCTTGACCGCTGTCCAGTGTTCCTTGCCGGGATTACTTTGGTACCTTCCTACCAAACTTACGGCAAGGTTTACATCAGGTCTGGTACACAGCATGGCATACATAATAGAACCTATGGCTGAGGCATAGGGGATGACACTCATCTCTTCTATATCTTCTGCCGTGGTCGGACATTGAGCTGAGCTCAATTTCACACCTTGTAACATAGGTAAGAACCCCTTCTTAGATTGATCCATATTGAACTTCTTCAATATCTTATCAAGGTATGTGCTTTGCGAAAGACCTATGAGGCATCTTGATCTATCTCTATAGATCTTGATGCCTAATATATAAGCAGCTTCTCCAAGGTCCTTCATTGAAAAACTTTTATTCAAGTAGGCCTTAATGCTGTCCAAGAGTTCTATATCATTTCCCATCAAAAGTATGTCATCTGCATATAGTATGAGAAATGCTACAGAGCTCCCACTCACTTTCTTGTAAACGCAGGCTTCTCCATAAGTCTGTGTAAACCCAAACGCTTTGATCATCTCATCAAAGCGAATGTTCCAACTCCGAGATGCTTGCACCAGCCCATAAATCGAGCGTTGGAGCTTGCACACCTTGTCAGCATTCTTAGGATCAACAAAACCTTCCGGCTGCATCATATACAATTCTTCCTTAAGGAAACCATTAAGGAATGCCGTTTTGACGTCCATTTGCCATATTTCATAATCGTAGAATGCGGCAATTGCTAACATGATTCGGACAGACTTCAGTTTCGCTACCGGTGAGAAAGTCTCATCATAGTCAATTCCTTGAACTTGTCGATAACCCTTAGCGACAAGCCGAGCTTTATAGATGGTCACATTACCATCCGCGTCTGTCTTCTTCTTAAAGATCCATTTATTTTCTATGGATCGCCGCTCAACGGGCAAGTCAGTCAAAGTCCATACTTCGTTTTCATACATGGATCCTATCTCGGATTTCATGGCTTCCAGCCATTTGTCAGAATCCGGGCCCGCCATCGCTTCTTCATAGTTCGAAGGTTCACCGTTGTCTAACAACATGATTTCCAAGACAGGGTTGCCGTACCACTCTGGTGTGGAACGTGTCCTTGTGGACCTACGAATTTCAGTAGGAGCTTGATTAGAAGTATCTTGATCATCATCATTAATTTCCTCTCTAGTCGGTGCAGGCACCTCAGGAACGTTTTCTTGAGTTTCGCCATTTTCCGGTTCAAGAGGTAACACTTCATCAAGTTCTACTTTCCTCCCACTTACTTCTTTCGAGAGAAACTCTTTCTCTAGAAAGGATCCATTCTTGGCAACAAAGATCTTGCCTTCGGATCTGAGGTAGAAGGTATACCCAATAGTTTCTTTAGGGTATCCTATGAAGACGCATTTTTCCGACTTGGGTTTGAGCTTTTCAGGTTGAAGTTTCTTGACATAAGCATCGCATCCCCAAACTTTTAGAAACGACAGCTTAGGTTTCTTCCCAAACCATAATTCATACGGTGTCGTCTCAACGGATTTCGACGGAGCCCTATTTAAAGTGAATGCGGCAGTCTCTAAAGCATAGCCCCAAAAAGATAGCGGTAGATCGGTAAGAGACATCATAGATCGCACCATATCTAATAGAGTGCGATTACGATGTTCGGACACACCATTACGCTGAGGCGTTCCAGGCGGCGTCAGTTGTGAAACTATTCCACATTTTCTTAAGTGTGTGCCAAATTCGTGACTCAAGTATTCTCCTCCACGATCTGATCGTAGAAACTTGATTTTTCTATCACGTTGATTTTCAACCTCACTCTGAAATTCCTTGAACTTTTCAAAGGTCTCAGACTTGTGTTTCATTAAGTAGATATACCCATATCTACTCAGGTCATCAGTGAGGGTGAGAACATAACGATAGCCACCGCGAGCCTCAACACTCATTGGACCGCACACATCGGTATGTATGATTTCCAATAAGTTGGTTGCTCGCTCCATTGTTCCTGAGAACGGAGTCTTGGTCATTTTACCCATGAGGCATGGTTCGCACGTGTCAAATGATTCATAATCAAGAGACTCTAAAAGTCCATCTGCATGGAGCTTCTTCATGCGTTTGACACCTATGTGACCAAGGCGGCAGTGCCACAAATATGTGGGACTATTGTTATCAACTTTAACTCTTTTGGTATTCACACTATGAATATGTGTATCATCACGTACGAGATTCATTAAGAATAAACCATTAACCATCGGAGCATGACCATAAAACATATCTCTCATATAAATAGAACAACCATTATTCTCGGATTTAAATGAGTAGCCATCTCGAATTAAACGAGATCCAGACACAATGTTCATGCTCAAACTTGGCACTAAATAACAAGTATTGAGGTTTAAAACTAATCCCGTAGGTAAATGTAGAGGTAGCATGCCGACGGCGATCACATCGACCTTGGAACCATTCCCGACGCGCATCGTCACCTCGTCCTTCGCCAGTCTCCGTTTATTCCGCAGCTCCTGCTTTGAGTTACAAATGTGAGCAACTGCACCGGTATCAAATACCCAAGAGCTACTACGAGTACTGGTAAGGTACACATAAATCACATATACCTTTTGTTTTGCCGGCCTTCTTGTCCGCTAAGTATTTGGGGCAATTCCGCTTCCAGTGACCACTTCCCTTGCAATAAAAGCACTCAGTCTCGGGCTTGGGTCCATTCTTTGGCTTCTTCCCGGCAACCTGCTTACCAGGCGCGGCAACTTCCTTGCCGTCCTTCTTGAAGTTCTTTTTACCCTTGCCCTTCTTGAACTTAGTGGTTTTATTCACCATCAACACTTGATGTTCTTCCTTGATTTCTACCTCTGCTGATTTCAGCATAGCATATACCGCAGGAATGGTCTTTACCATCCCCTGCATGTTGTAGTTCATCACAAAGCTCTTGTAGCTAGGTGGAACCGACTGGAGGATTCTGTCAATGACCGCTTCATCCGGGAGATTAACTTCCAGTTGAGTCAAGCGGTTGTGCAACCCAGACATCTTGAGTATGTGTTCACTGACAGAGCTATTTTCCTCCATCTTACAGCTAAAGAATTTGTCGGAGACTTCATATCTCTCGACCTGGGCATGAGCTTGGAAAACCATTTTCAGCTCTTCGAACATCTCATATGCTCCATGTCTCTCAAAACGCTTTTGGAGCCCCGGCTCTAAGCTATAAAGCATGCCGCACTGAACGAGGGAGTAATCATCGGAACGTGACTGCCAAGCGTTCATAACGTCTTGTTCTGCAGGGAGAACAGGTGCGTCACCCAGCGGTGCTTGTAGGACATAATCTTTCTTAGCAGCTATGAGGATGATCCTCAGGTTCCGGACCCAGTCCGTATAGTTGCTGCCATCGTCTTTCAGCTTGGTTTTCTCTAGGAACGCGTTGAAGTTGAGGACTACGTTGGCCATTTGATCTACAAGACATATTGTAAATATTTTAGACTAAGTTCATGATAATAAAGTTCATCTAATCAAATTATTTAATGAACTCCCACTTAGATAGACATCCCTCTTCTAGTCATCTAAGTATTACATGATCCAAGTCAACTAGGCCATGTCCGATCATCACGTGAGACGGACTAGTCAACATTGGTGAACATCTTCATGTTGATCGTATCTTCTATACGACTCATGCTCGACCTTTCGGTCTTCTGTGTTCCGAGGCCATGTCTGTACATGCTAGGCTCGTCAAGTCAACCTAAGTGTTTGCATGTGTAAATCTGTCTTACACCCGTTGTATGTGAACGTTAGAATCTATCACACCCGATCATCACGTGGTGCTTCGAAACAACGAACTATCGCAACGGTGCGCAGTTAGGGGGAACACTTCTTGAAATTATTATGAGGGATCATCTTATTTACTACCGTCATTCTAAGTAAACAAGATGCAAAACATGATAAACATCACATGCAATCAAATAATAAACGTGACATGATATGGCCAATATCACATAGCTCCTTTGATCTCCATCTTGGGGCTCCATGATCATCTTTGTCACCGGCTTGACACCATGATCTCCATCATCATGATCTCCATCATCGTGTCTCCATGAAGTTGCTCGCCAACTATTACTTCTACTACTATGGCTAACGCATTTAGCAATAAAGTAAAGTAATTTACATGGCGTTTCTCAATGACACGCAGGTCATACAAAAATAAAGACAACTCCTATGGCTCCTGTCGGTTGTCATACTCATCGACATGCAAGTCGTGATTCCTATTACAATAGCATGAACATCTCATACATCACATATAGATCATTCATCATTCATCACAACTTTGGCCATATCATATCACAAAGCACTTGCTGCAAAAACAAGTTAGACGTCCTCTAATTGTTGTTGCAAGTTTTACGTGGCTGAATTAGGGTTCTAGCAAGAACGTTTTCTTAGCTACGTGAAAGCCACAACGTGATTTGTCAACTTCTATTTACCCTTCATAAGGACCCTTTTCATCGAATCCGCTCCAACTAAAGTAGGAGAGACAGACACCCGCCAGCCACCTTATGCAACTAGTGCATGTTAGTCGGTGGAACCGGTCTCACGTAAGCGTACGTGTAAGGTTGGTCCGGGCCGCTTCATCCCACAATACCGCTGAAGCAAGATAAGACTAGTAGCGGCAAGAAAGTTGACAAATCTACGCCCACAACAAATTGTGTTCTACTCGCGCAAGAAGAACTACGCATAAACCTGGCTCATGATGCCACTGTTGGTGAACGTTGCAGAAAACAAAAATTTTCCTACGGTTTCACCAAGATCCATCTAGGAGTTCATCTAGCAACGAGTGATCAGATGCATCTACATACCTTTGTAGATCGTGAGCGGAAGCGTTCAAAAGAACGGGGATGAAGTAGTCGTACACAACGTGATCCAAATCACCGGAGATCCTAGCACCGAACGGACGGCACCTCCGCGTTCAACACACGTACGGTCAGCGTAACGTCTCCTTCTTCTTGATCCAGCAAGGCAAAGGAGAGGTTGAGGAAGATGGCTCCAGCAGCAGCACGACGGCGTGGTGATGATGGAGCTGCAGTACTCCGGCAGGGCTTCGCCGAGCTCTATGGAGGAGGAGGAGGTGTTGGAGAGGGAGAGGGAGGCGCCAAGGCAAGGGTGCGGCTGCCCCCCTCCCCTCCCCCCTTTATATAGGCCCCTGGGGGGGCGCCGGCCCTGGGAGATTGAATCTCCCAAGGGGGCGGCGGCCAAGGGGGGGTGGAGTGCCCCCCAAGGCAAGTGGGCGCCCCTCCACCCTAGGGTTCCAACCCTAGGCGCAGGGGGTGGGCCTTGGGGGGCGCACCAGCCCACTAAGGGCTGGCCCCCCTTTCCCACTTCAGCCCATGGTGCCCTCCGGGATGGGTGGCCCCACCCGGTGGACCCCCGGGACCCATCTGGTGGTCCCGGTACAATACTGGTGACCCCTAGATCATTCCCGATGGCCGAAACTGCACTTCCTATATATAATTCTTCACCTCTGGACCAATTCGGAACTCCTCGTGACGTCCGGGATCTCATCCGGGACTTCGAACAACATTCGGGTTACTGCATATACATATCTTCACAACCCTAGCGTCACCGAACCTTAAGTGTGTAGACCCTACGGGTTCGGGAGACATGCAGACATGACCGAGACGGCTCTCGGGCAATAACCAACAGCGGGATCTGGATACCCATGTTGGCTCCCACATGCTCCACGATGATCTCATCGGATGAACCACGATGTCGAGGATTCAATTAATCCCGTATACGATTCCCTTTGTCAATCGGTATTTTACTTGCCCGAGATTCGATCGTCGGTATCCCAATACCTCGTTCAATCTCGTTACCGGCAAGTCACTTTACTCATACCGTAATGCATGATCCCGTGATCAAACACTTTGATCATATTGAGCTCATTATGATGATGCATTACCGAGTGGGCCCGGTGATACCTCTCCGTCAAGCGGAGTGACAAATCCCAGTCTCGATCCGTGTCAACCCAACAGATACTTTCGGAGATACCCGTAGTATACCTTTATAGTCACCAGTTACGTTGTGACGTTTGGCACACCCAAAGCACTCCTACGATATCCGGGAGTTACACGATCTCATGGTCTAAGGAAAGGATACTTGACATTGGAAAACTCTAGCAAACGAACTATGCGATCTTATGCTATGTTTAGGATTGGGTCTCGTCCATCACATCATTCTCCTAATGATGTGATCTCGTTATCATTGACATCCAATGCCCATAGTCAGGAAACCATGACTATCTATTGATCAACGAGCTAGTCAACTAGAGGCTTACTAGGGACATGTTGTTGTCTGTTATTCACACATGTATTACGATTTCCGGATAACACAATTATAGCACGAATAAAGACAATTATCATGAACAAGGCAATATAATAATAATGCATTTATTATTGCCTCTAGGGCATATTTTCAACAGGTCGGGCTATGTGACGTGGGCCGGACTAATGGGCCGTGAAGGTACAAGATAGAAGGCCTTTCCCCGTGTACGGATGGGACTCTCCTTGGTGTGGATAGCAAGCTTGGTGCCTAGTTGCATAGTTTCCTTTCTCTGTAAACCGACTTTGTAAAACCCTGGCCCCCTCCGGTGTCTATATAAACCGGAAGGTTTAGTCCGTCAAGATGATCACAATCATACAGGCTAGACATCTAGGGTTTATCCATTACGATCTCGAGGTAGATCAACTCTTGTAACCCCCTATACTCATCAAAGTCAATCAAGAAGGAAGTAGGGTATTACCTCCATTAAGAGGGCCCGAACCTGGGTAAACATCGTTGTCGGTGTCAAAACCTGCGGATCTCGGGTAGGGGGTCCCGAACTGTGCGTCAAGGTCGGATGGTAACATGAGACAGGGGACACTTTATTTTACCCAGGTTCGGGCCCTCTCGATGGAGGTGAAACCCTACTCCTGCTAGATTAATATTGATGATATGGGTAGTACAAGAGTAGATCTACCACGAGATCAAGAAGGCTAAACCCTAGAAGCTAGCCTATGGTATGATTGTGTATGATGATGGTTGTCCTACGGACTACAACCCTCCGGTTTATATAGACACCGGATAGGGTTAGGGTTACACAGAGTCGGTTACAATGGTAGGAGATCTTGAATATCCGCACACCTAGCTTGCCTTCCACGCCAAGAAAAGATCCTTCCGGACACGGGACGAAGTCTTCAATCTTGTATCTTCATAGTCCTGGAGTCCGGCTGAAGGTATAGTCCGGCTATCCGAACACCCCCTAATCCAGGACTCCCTCAGTAGCCCCTGAACCAGGCTTCAATGACGTCGAGTCTGGCGCGCAGATTGTCTTCGGCATTGCAAGGCAGGTTCCTCCTCCAAGTTCTTCAAGAAGATTACAAACACCAAAAATAGTGTCCGGCTCTGCAAAATAAGTTTCCACATATTGCGATATAGAGAGTAATATTAACACAAATCAAATCTGCTGACGTATTCCGCAGTGCGTCATAACACTGCGCCCAAGCTCTTTATATAAATCGTTTTCATTGTTCCACCTTAGCGTGTTTAGCGAGGCGGTTTCCTTGGCACGTCTTGTCAAAGCAGAGATCGTGTGCCCCTTTTAACGGGATTCTCATCAATACGGACGTGGATAACCCAATCGCGCCATTTACTATGGCGCTTGGGAGGCAAGTGAGTTTTATTAGGTAGGTGGGGGCGCCTAACCGCACCCGCTTGTATAAAGGGATAAGGATTCACCTTTTTAACCTACGCCTTCTTCCTCCTTTGCCAATCCATCTCTCATGCACTCAAGCTCCAGCGCCCAAGTCCGCTCTTCCTTCCTCAACCTTCTCCAACAATGTCCGGAGCGGGAGGCAAGTGGATGGCCTCCTCCGTTACGGAGGCCCAAGTAAAAAAGCTAAGGAAAGCCGGATACTTGTCCAAGGACATCCCGCATCGGCTTCCTGAGAAGGGGCAGCTTCTTCCTACACCAGGGCCCCATGAGAGGGTAGTTTTTCTTCCCCACTTCCTCCGCGGACTGGGCTTTCCACTTCACCCATTTGTCCGGGGGCTCATGTTCTACTACGACCTGGATTTCCACGATCTGGCCCCGAACTTTGTTCTCAACATCTTGGCGTTTATCATCGTGTGTGAGGCCTTTCTCCGCGTCCGCCCCCACTTTGGCCTCTGGCTCAAGACCTTCAACGTCAAGCCCAAGGTGGTGTCCGGCACCCAGGCGGAGTGCGGAGGCGCTATGGTCGGCAAGATGGCCAACGTCCTCTGGTTCGATGGCTCCTGCGTGGAGTCCCTAAAGGGGTGGCAGGCCGGGTGGTTTTACATCACCGAGCCACGCGATCCGAAATGGGTCGCAGCCCCCGAGTTTAGATTCGGACCCCCCACGCGGCTCATGTCCTGGAAAGAGACGGGCCTGTCGTGGGGCAACGAGGAAGAAGTGACTGGGTTGCAAACGTGCGTCCAGTCCCTGGTGAACAAGCCAATCCGGTTGATCAACATGATCCAGGTCATGCTCGTTCGCCGGATCCTCCCGTGCCAACAACGGGATTTTACTTTGTGGGAATTCGACCCGGCGCAGCACCAAACCCTCAGTAGGCTCTTCGACACGACGTATGAAGACGTCTGGAAGGTGCTGCCAAAGGCGCCGAGTCCTCCACATCCGCTTCCGAGGACCGCGGATACAACTCGCAGCGTCATGCCAGTGAGGTGAGCTATCTATACCTTTGACAGGTTTGTTAAGCTCTTCTTCATAGATTAACTCTATGCGGGATCTAAACTCCCTTACCTTTGACAGGCTTGGCTGGCGGTATCCGGACCAATCAACTGTCCGGCTCCCCTGCCCGAAGACCCAGCCCCAGCTCTCTTGGTGAAGCTGATGGCTCCGGCACCTTATGTGGTGCCGGAGAAGAAGGCCAAGAAGAAGAAAACCACCGGGACTCGAAAAAGTTCCCGCAACATGGTGGTGTCGGACTCGTCATCTTACAAGTCCGCGACGCTCTCCTCTCGTGAAAACGAGGAGGAGGAACAAGAAAGCTCTCCCCCACCAGCGAGGGGAGAAAAGAAGAAGAAGGCCACCCTAACGGGGGAGGCCGAGGGGTCGAGGAAAAGGAAGACCCCTCCGCCGAACTACTCCCTCGACGCCGAAGAGGGCGGAGAGGAGCGGCTGTACAGAACCAAGCGTCCGACGAAATCGTAAGTATTTATATACCAGAGTGACTCATGATATTCTTTTAATGCGCGGCTTTCCCTAATATCGAATGTGATTTATGCAGCCCGCCCCGGGCCGAACTCGACGATTCGTCGAGCGGCTCCTTGGATACGTCGGACGTGAACTCAATTCCGCCCGCTGTCTCCCCCCGCACTACTGACGACGCCGAAGTGGCGTTGCGACAAGCTCCAGGGCAGGAGGAGGTGGTCCTGGAGGAGCCGAAGGGCGACCTCCCGGACCCCAGGAATAAAGAGGACAAGACCCCCCAGGGCTCCGAGTCCGGCTTTGTGCCGGACGCCGCGCCGGACTCTTCAACAGTTCCGGTTCGCGGTAGGCAAACTCCTTCCAAGGGGAGCAAGCCTTCTGAGCCGGCAGCCTCCGTCCAACCGGAGGTGCCGGACAATCTGCTGGAGGTGCTTGACGGCGCCTCCATCGACGAGGAACACCGTACTATTATGAGTACGGTGATTCGAAGGGTTCAGTCCGCCAAGAGCGGACTGACTGAAGCTTGCGCTAGCCTTCTAACAGGCTTCGAGGTAAGTAAAAATATGTCAAAATATTACCGCATAGACAGTAGCCCCTGATGCTCTGTTTGGCGTTCGGAAAGAAAAGCCGAATAGAGGATCTAGTAATTTTCGCAGGAGTCTAACAACAAAAAGTCAAATATGCGTATGCAGGCTTCGTTGCTGTCCACCGCCGCACTGACTGCGCAGGTGGATGTCCTTAAAAAGGACCTCGGGAGGACCGAGCAAGAGCTCGGCCTTGCCAAACGGTAGCTCGAGGAGAAAGAAGGTAAGAAATACCTTAAAAAAGAAAAAAAGGTGCCTATAGAGAGGCTTGATTGCAAAAAGAAATAACAGGATTGTACTGCTTATTGTAGGGGCCACAACCGAGGTGGCAACCCTGAAGCAGGCGCTAGATGAGGCCGGAAAGAAAACGGTCGAGGAGCGTGCCGAGCGAGAAAGGCTTGGGGTTCAGGTCGGCGAGGTACAGCAAGAGCTACAAGCTCTCATGAAAAAACATGAGAGTTTGGAGCTTGAGTCAAAAACGCAAGCATCCGAGCTCGCGTCGGCCCTTGAGACCGCCAAGAGTGCCAAGGCCGAAGCCCAAAAGGCCCTCCAAGAGTTGGAGGAGGTGAAAAAGATAGCAATGGGTAAGGCATTATTAATGCAAAGTAGGAATATAAAAGTAAACTACCTGTTACTTACCCGAATCCGGAGTTCTCCAGGGGCGTTCGTCGATCTTCCCCGCAGCGTATCCGCCGCCGCCGCGTTCTACCGAGCTGAAGAGGGCAGCTCGACGGAGAGTGTGTTCTGGTCTCAGTATTCTGAGGCCGGACACCCTGTGCCTTTGAGAGATCAGCTGAAGCAGCTGGTTGAGCTCCACAAGGCGGCCGAACAGGCCATGAAGGGCTTACTAGTTCGGCTGTGGCCTGGAGAGGCCCTTCCTGGGAGCTATTTCGGGTTAGTGCGGCGGCTGGTGGAGGCCTGTCCACGGCTTGAGGTCGTCAAGCGCTCCGCCTGCATTGAAGGTGCCCGGAGGGCCCTTGCCCGTGTAAGGGTACACTGGGGTAAGCTGGACGGAGAGAAGCTGGTGAAGGACGGGCCGCCGCAGGGGAAGGGGCATCGCAAGCCCGAGAACTACTACAAGAAGTTCTTGCCGGAGCCCGCCTTGTCGCGGATGAATGTACTAAAGATGTAGTATTTGAATGAGCTCGCTCGTTTGTATCCTGTGCGCTGAAAACTTGTTCATATGCGCTAAGCAATGCTTATTGAATTTAAAATATTATTTTCTGTGCGGCCGTTTATCAAAAATTGAGAGATGGCCAGTCATCGGCTTCTGCCCCCATGCCACTAGTGCTGGGGTGTTCGGGATAAACCTGAGGGCTCTTTTTCCCATAGTGGGTTCCTTCGAGGGAGGCGCTCAGCACAACGAACCAGGCAATCGGACTATAATGCTTGAACACTCTCACTTAGCCATAGAACGTTATAATTTTAAATTTCAGCGAAGCCCCTAGTTCGGAAGGCCGAATTCGGGGCGCTATCCACGCCTTTGGCCGGACATAGCCGGCTCCTCGCTCGAAGCGGCATAAGTCTTTAAGGACTCGAAAAACCTCTCGAACAGCGACCGGTCTCACGCCTTATCATGACAGTCTGTTTTAGCTTTCTCCACTGAGGTGCCTAACCCACCTGAACTAGGGCACAATCGCAGTGGTTCTCCTAGTGCTACCTTAGCCGATATAGCGAAACGTAAGGCACCAAAACATAGGAGCCGGGCAAACCCAACATGTGACCAAAATCATGATTCGGAGCCGATGCATATAGTGCTATAAGTTCGGGGTGCCGCACTTGTGAAAGTGTACGGACTTCTCACACCAGATAAAAGGGTAATGAAGCCCCTGGCGTGTTTTGCCGTACCATGGTGTACGGTTGCGATCATGTTTTTTTAATGAACATATATATTAAAAAAGGACAGCGCAAAAATAGGCGAAAAGCTATGCATTGTTTATAGAGAGGCTATTTATCAAAGCCGAACGATAAAAGTAGTGCGATAAGCAAAAAAGATATTAGACTATTTAACATGTCCTCACCAGGCGCAGGCAGCGGAATTTAGAAACAGATATATATCCCTCGAAATAGAGACCACCTGAGAGTTCCGTAATGCGGTGTAGCTTTGTCTGCTTTCTTGGGTCTTGCATCGTCTGTGCGGCAGCAAAGCCGAACAGGTTATCCAGAGTGTGGAGTCCTGAAAGTAAAAAAAATCAAGCAGCCCCTAGTACGTTTGACGCCGTATTGTCAGCATGCCGTTAATGTGCCCCTCCCCCTGTGCCCATGGAATTTCGAGGGCGTAATTGTGTACTCGAGGTACTAGCTCCGCTATGTTGCGATGGCTAGGGTTGGGGCCGTATTGCTACTCTTGCTCCGAATGTGCCAGGCGGTCTTGTTGCAGGTTACTCCGGGCGCGCTTTGCATTGTCCGGCTTTTTAACGGCCGGACTGGAGAGTTGCCTTGAAAGGCTGCTTTGTACTTCCGCTGCGAGGGCCGCCGTGTGCTCCTTCGTACGGATGGAGCGTTCTGTGTTTCCGTTGACCGTAATTACTCCTCGAGGGCCTGGCATCTTGAGCTTGAGATATGCGTAGTGCGGCACCGCATTGAATTTAGTGAATGCGGTTCGTCCGAGCAGGGCGTGATAGCCACTGCGGAACGGGACTATATCGAAGATTAACTCTTCGCTTTGGAAGTTATCCGGAGATCCGATGACCACATCAAGTGTTACCGAGCCTATGCAATTGGCCTCTACACCTGGTATGACGCCTTTAAAGGTCGTCCTTGTGGGCTTGATCCTTGATGGATCTATGCCCATTTTCCGCACTGTATCCTGATAAAGCAGGTTCAGGCTACTGCCGCCGTCCATGAGGACTCTTGTGAGATGAAATCCGTCAATGATTGGGTCAAGAACCAATGCTGCAAAACCGCCATGACGGATGGTAGTGGGGTGGTCCCTTAGATCAAAAGTGATCGGGCAGGAGGACCATGGGTTGAACTTTGGGGCGACTGGCTCCATCGCGTATACGTCCCGTAGCGCACGCTTCCACTCCCTCTTGGGAATGTGGGTCGCGTATATCATGTTCACCGTCCGCACTTGTGGGGGAAACCCCTTCTGTCCATTGTTGTTCGGCGGCCTGGGCTCCTCCTCGTCATCGCTATGCAGCCCCTTGTCTTTGTGTTCGGCTCTTAACTTGCCTGCCTGCTTGAACACCCAACAATCCCTATTGGTGTGATTGGCTGGCCTTTCGGGGGTGCCATGAATCTGGCACGAGCGGTCGAGTATCCGGTCCAAACTGGACGGGCCCTGGGTATTCTTTTTAAATGGCTTTTTCCGCTAACCGGATTTATAGCCTCTGAATCCGGCATTTACTGCCGTATCCTCATTGCTGTCGCTGCTAACGCGGCGCTTTTGCTTATTTCGACGTGTCCTGCCACTTTTGTCCTTGGTATCCGAATTACCAGGGTTCTTTGATAAGTTGTTGCTGCGAGCTAGCCAGCTATCTTCGCCCGCGCAAAAGCGGGTCATGAGTGTCGTGAGGGCTGCCATAGATTTCGGCTTTTCCTGTCCCAGGTGCCGGGCAAGCCACTCGTCGCGGATGTTATGTTTGAAGGCTGCTAGGGCCTCTGCGTCCGGACAATCGACTATCTAATTTTTCTTTGTTAGGAACCGTGTCCAGAATTGCCTGGCCGATTCTTCTGGCTGCTGAATTATGTGGCTTAGGTCGTCGGCGTCCGGTGGCCGTACATAGGTCCCGTGGAAGTTGTCGAGGAATGCGGCTTCCAGGTCTTCCCAAGAACCAATTGAGTCCGCTGGTAGGCTGTTAAGCCAGTGCCGGGCTGGTCCCTTGAGCTTAAGGGGGAGATAATTGATGGCGTGTAGATCGTCGCCACGTGCCATGTGGATGTGAAGGAGATAATCCTCAATCCATACTACCGGATCTGTCGTACCATTGTACGACTCGATATTGACGGGTTTGAAACCCTCCGGGATTGTATGATCCATTACTTCATCTGTGAAGCATAGTGGGTGTGCGGCGCCCCTGTACTGGGCTATGTCACGACGCAGCTCGGAAGAGCTATGCCTGTTGTGTTCGGCCTGGCCGGATTTATTGTGTCCGGAGTGAAGATCATCACGTGTCGTCGGGTGTCCGCGCGATCCATAGATCGATCTTGTTTGCCTTGCTTTATCCTCCACTACGTCTCGCAGGTCTGGCTCATTTTCCCGTGCCTTAGTTGAGCGGCACCGGGGCATGGCTTGTTTAGAGGTTCGACATGCTTCTCTGTCGCGGCCGCGAGGTGGCCGGTCTGCCATGTCGTGCGCTGGTGATGAAGGCGCTTCCTCCTCTAATTGGGGTAGCGGCCTGCGCTTAGGATAATTTTTGGAGGGGCGCTCGAGTTCATACTCTTCGGCCGCAAGGACTTCAGTCCATCTGTCAGCTAGCAAATCTTGATCAGCTTTAAGCTGTTGCTGCTTTTTCTTTAGGCTATTCGCCATGGCTAGAAGCCTGCGTTTAAAACGCTCTTGTTCAGCGGGGTCTGATGGTACGACGAATTCGTCGTCGTCGAGGCTTGCCTCGTCTTCGGAGGGAGGCATGTAGTTATCATCCTCAACCTCTCGCTCTGCCGCTCTCTCATGAGGGCTGGCTTCTCCATCTTCATGCGCCGAATCTTGCTGGATTTGGTGTTCTTCGACGCTATCCGGGGTAGTATTATCTCCCGTGTCGGAATCACCGTTTCTGCTGTGGCGGGATTTAGAGCGGCGCCGTTGACGCCGGCGTTTTGGCTGTTTTTTCGAGGTGTCATCCTCCGCTGTTCCATCGCCATTTCCATCCTTTGGAGCGTCCACCATATATATGTCATATGACGAGGTGGCGGTCCAGCGCCCTACAGGTGCTGGTTCTTGTTCGTCTCCTCCTTCGTTGTCCATACCGTTGAAGTCTTCGGAGCCGAAGTCAAGTATGTCGGTTAAATCATCGACAGTGGCTATTAAGTGGGTGGTGGGTGGGCTTTGAATTTCTTCGTCGTCCGAATCCCAACCTCGCAGACCATAGTCCGGCCTGGGCTCTCCTGATAGAGAGAGAGAGAGACTTGAGAGAATTCAGGATATCACCGAAAGGTGAGTGCTGAAAGATGTCCGCGGCGGTGAACTCCATTATAGGCGCCCAATCGGATTCGATCGGCAGGGGCACGGGAGGCCCGGAGTTCGGAGATGAACCGGCTCCTTGGAGTCATGGGCCGCGCAGAGTACGGGGCCGGCGTTCGGCTCGATCGCCTTCAAGATCGCAGCCCCCGAGGTGATGTCCAACCGTTCATCCTCAAAGAACGCAACGGGCACCGAGTCGAGGATCGGGGCCGGTGCGTGTGCGGCCTCCAGGGCACTATTCGGAGGCAGAGCTATATCATGCCCCTCGAGGTAGTGCGGCGCGCTTGGCTGTGGCTCGAACCCGTCGAAGATCAAGTCTCCGCGGATATCTGCCGTGTAGTTTAAGCTTCCAAACCTGACTTGATGGCCAGGGGCGTAGCTTTTGATCTGCTCCAGACGACCAAGCGAATTGGCCCACAGAGCGAAGCCGCCGAAGACGAAGATTTGTCCGGGGAGGAAAGTCTCACCCTGGACCTCATCGTTGTTGATGATCAAAGGAGCCATCGGGCCTAAAAGCGACGACACAGAGGAACTCTCAATGAAAGCACCAATTTCGGTGTCAAAACTGGCGGATCTCGGGTAGGGGGTCCCGAACTGTGCGTCAAGGTCGGATGGTAACATGAGACAGGGGACACTTTATTTTACCCAGGTTCGGGCCCTCTCGATGGAGGTGAAACCCTACTCCTGCTAGATTAATATTGATGATATGGGTAGTACAAGAGTAGATCTACCACGAGATCAAGGAGGCTAAACCCTAGAAGCTAGCCTATGGTATGATTGTGTATGATGATGGTTGTCCTACGGACTACAACCCTCCGGTTTATATAGAAACCGGATAGGGTTAGGGTTACACAGAGTCGGTTACAATGGTAGGATATCTTGAATATCTGCACGCCTAGCTTGCCTTCCACGCCAAGAAAAGATCCTTCCGGACACGGGACGAAGTCTTCAATCTTGTATCTTCATAGTCCTGGAGTCCGGCTGAAGGTATAGTCCGGCTATCCGAACACCCCCTAATCCAGGACTCCCTCAATCGTGTCCCCTGCCTCCTTTTACCTTTGATCCTCAGACGCACAGTTTGGGACCCCCTACCCGAGATCGGCCGGTTTTGACACCGACCCCAACTCCTCTCCAACTAGCAATGTAGACTATACTTCCCACCACACACATTGCCATAAAACCCACATGGGTGGTAACCCACAAGTATATGGAATCACAACAGTTTTCGAGGGTAGAGTATTGAACCCAAATTTATTGATTCGACACAAGGGGAGCGAAATAATATTCACGAGTATTAGCAGTTGAGTTGTCAATTCAACCACACTTGAAATACTTAATATCTGCAGCAAGATGATAAATAGCAAAGTAGTATGATAGTAACGGTAACAGTAACAATAGTAACACTAACAGTTTTATAGTGATTGTAACAACAACATTGGCAAAAGTAACTTATCAAAGATCAATATGCGAAAAGTTCATAGGCATTGGACTAGTGATGGATAATTGTGTTGGATGGCGTTCATCATGTAACAGTTATAACCTAGAGCAACACAGAACTAGCTCCAATTCATCAATGTAATGTAGTCATGTATTCCGTATATAGTCATACATGCTTATGGAAAAGAACTTGCATGACATCTTTTGTCCTACCCTCCCGTGGCAGGGGGTTCCATAAGGAAATTAAGGGATATTAAGGCCTCCTTTTAATGGAGAACGAGAATAAAGCATTAGCACTTAGTGAATACATGAACTCCCCAAACTACGGTAATCACTGGAAAGAATCCCAATTATTGTCACCTTGAGGTATGCAGATCATAACTCATAATAGGTGCATATAAATTGCAAGATAGGATCAAAAAAACACATATATTCATGAAAACATAATAGGTTCAGATCCGAAATCATGGCACTCGGGCCCTACTGACAAGCATTAAGCATAGCAAAGTCATAGCAACATTAATCTCAGAACATATTGGATACTAGGCATCAAGCCCTAACAAAACTAACTCAATTACATGATAGATCTCATCCAACCCATCACCGTCCAACAAGCCTACGAAGGAATTACTCACTACCAGCGGTGAGCATCATAAAATTGGTGATGGAGGATGGTTGATGATGACGACGACGTCGAATTCCACCCTCCGAAGCCCCGAACGGACTCTAGATCAGCCCTCCCGATAAAGAACAGGAGGTGGCAGCGTCTCCGTATCGTAAAACGCGATGAATCCTTCTCTCTGATTTTTTTCTTAGCGAATGGGTATATATGGAGTTGGAGTTAGGATTGCCGAAGGTCCAGGGGGCCCACAAGCCTGCAGGGCATGCCCTGGGGGGGGGGGGTAGGCGCGCCCCCTGAGCTTGCGACTCCGAGGTGGCTGATACGTCTCCAACGTATCTATATTTTTTGATTTTTCCATGCTATTATATTATCCATCTTGCATGTTTTATATGCATTATTATGCTATTTTATATCATTTTTTGGGACTAACCTATTAACCTTGTGCCAAGTGCCAGTTGTTGTTTTTTCCTTCTTTTTGTCTTTTAGAAAAAATCAATACCAAACGGAACAAAACTTTTTGAGGATTTTTCTTGGACCAGAAGACACTCAGGAACCTTAGGGAGGGGGTCAGAGGGGCCACTAGTTGGCGATAAGCCTGGAGGTGTGCCCCCAGGCTTGTGGGCCCCCTGATGCTCCTCCAACCCTAATCTTTCTCTGTAAATACCAAATATCCCCTATATACCAGAGGGCATGCTAAAAATACTTTTCCGCCGTCGCAAGTTTTTGTCCTTGTGAGATCCCATCTGGAGACCTGTTCCGGTACTCCGTCGGAGGGGGGTTCGATCATGGAGGGCCTCTACATCAACCTTGTTGTCCTTCTAATGATGTATGAGTAGTTTACCATAGACCTACGGGTCCATAGCTAGTAGCTAGATGGCTTGTTCTCTCTCTCTCTTTGATCTTCAATACAATGTTCTCCTCGATGTTATTGGAGATCTATTAGATGTAGTATTCTTTTTGGTGCGTTTGTTGAGATCCGATGAATTGCGGATTTATGATCAGATTATCTATGAATATTATTTGAGTATTCTTTGAACTCTTTTATGCATGATTAAGATATCTTTGTATTTCTCTTCAATCTATTGATTTGGTTTGGCCAACTAGATTGATTTTTCTTGCCATGGGAGAGGTGCTTTGTAATGGATTCAGTCTTGTGATGCTCATATCCAATGATAGAAGGGGACATGACACATATTTGTATTGTTGCCATTAAGGATAAAAGGTGGGGTTTATTCATATTGATTGGATCTATCCCTCTACATCATGTCATCTTGCTTAAGGCATTACTCCGTTCTGGTTAACTTAATACAATAGATGCATGCTGGATAGCGGTCCATGTGTGGAGTAATAGTAATAGATGCAGGCAGGAGTCGGTCTACTTGTTAGGGACGTGATATCTATATTCATGATCATTGCCTTATATATTGTCATAACTTTGCGCTTTTCTATTAATTGCTCAACAGTAATTTGTTTACCCATTGTATGCGTTCTTTCAAGAGAGAAGCCTCTAGTGAAAACTATGGCCCCAGGGTCTATCTTTTATCATATTATTTCAGATCTACAAAACAAAAAACCCAAAAATAACTTGCTGCAATTTATTTACCTTTACTTTTATACCTATCTCTATCATATCTCATCCTTGCAAGTAACTATGAAGGGATTGACAATCCCTTTATCGCGTTGGGTGCAAGTATTTGTTTGTTTGTGTACATGCAACCATTGGTGACTTGTGTGTTCCTCCTACTGGATTGATACCTTGGTTCTCAAACCGAGGGAAATACTTATCTCTTCTTTGTTGCATCACCCTTTCCTCTCTTCAAGGGAAAAACCAACGCAAGCTCAAGAAGTAGCAGTGGTCCCCCTCTGGTATATTCTTTCACTAGTATTTATATATATTCCACAAAAATTCTCCGTAAATTTTTAGGTTAATCCGGGAACATTGATTTCTACACAAAAACAACACCATGGCAATTCTGCTGAAAACAGCATCAATCTGGGTTAGTTTCATTCAAATCATGCAAATTAGAGTCCAAAACAAGAGCAAACATGTTTGGAAAAGTAGATACGACAGAGACGTATCAACTCCCCCAAGCTTAACTCATTGCTTGTCCTCGAGCAATTCCGTTGACAAACTGAAAGTGACAAAGAAAAACTTTTACAAACTCTGTTTGATCTTGTTGTTGTAAATATGCCTAACCATGTTCAAGTTTTCAGCAAAGATTATGAACTAACCATATTCACGATAACATTTAGGTATCACATTTACTCATATCAATGACATAACCAACTAGCATTCAATAATAAGATATCTCAGTTGCAACACTTTTTTCAAGACAATCATGATATAATATGACATAATGGTATCTCGCTAGCCCTTTCTGAGACTGCAAAACATAAATGCAGAGCACCTCTGAAGTTCAAGCACTGACTAGACATTGTAATTCATGGTAAAAGAGATCCAGTCACACTCATACTCAACATAAACTAAACACAAAGCATGAAAATGACAATAGTGCTCTCCAGCTGGTGCTTTAATAAGAAGATGATGACTCAACAATAAAAGTAAATAGATAGACCTTTCGCAGAGGGAAGCAGAGATTTGCAAAGGTGCCAGAGCTTAAAGTTTTTTAAAACAGAGATGAATATAATTTTGGGAGGTATGCTTTCATTGTCAATGTAGCGACAAACACATTATAGGCGATTCCCAAACAGAAAGGTAAAAGTTTAACTCCCCATCCACCAACAAACACAAGCCATGGCTAGTTGAATCCTCGGGTGCCCTCCATACCAAAAACAATCCCGGGGAGTTTTGTTTCATTACTATATTTTGATTTTGATTTTGATCATAGGACTGGGCATCCCAATTACCAGCCACTTTCTCGTGAATGACAAGCGAATGAACACTCATAGTGAGAATAACCCACCTAGCATCAAAGATACTAATTGCCCGTTGTCACTTCATTAGCGATTCGGGCATACAAAACAGATTATTATTTGAAGATTTAGAGTTTGGCACATGCAAATTTACTTGGAACGTCAGGTAATTACCGCATATAGGTAGGTATGGTGGACTCATATGGAATAACTTTGGTTTAAGGAAGTCGATGCACAAGTAGTATTCCCGCTTAGTACAAGTGAAGGCTAGCAAATAGATTGAGGAGCACCAAACTAGAGAGCGACAGCGGTCATAAACATGCATTGAGGTTAATCAACATTGAGTACGAGCATGGGTAGGATATAAAACACCATGAACATAAATACCGTGGAGGCTTTGTTGGTTTTGATTCAATTACATGCGTGAACATGTGCCAACTAAAGCCACTTGAATCATTCAGAGGAGGATACCGTCCTATCATACTACATCATAACCATTTTAAATGCATGTTGACACACAAGATAAACCATTATCCACTCCTAGCTATTAAGCATGGCATGCGTAACTATGATCTCTAATTTTCATTGCAAACATGTTTCATTCATAATAGGCTGAATCAAGAACCATGAGCTAAACATATTTACAAAAACAAGACAGGTCGAGTTCATACCAGCTTTTCTCCACCTCAATCAGTTCATCAAATTTCGTCATTATTGCCTTTCACTTGCACGACCGAATGATGTGAATAATAATTGGAGTGCACATGCCATGGACTAAGATGGAATCTGCAAATATTTATTCAAAAGAGTAGACAAAGTAATATGGGTGCTTCGTTAGATCAACAATAATGCATATGAGAGCCACTCAACATTTTCATCGTGGTCTTCTCCTTACGGCCAAAAAAAAGAATAAAAGATCAAAGAAACACACTGAAATAATTTTGGAGTTTTTGTTTTTCTGAAGAAAGCATAATGAAATAAAAATATACATAGGAAAGCTCCCAACAAGGAAAAGAAGAACGAGAAATCTTTTTGGGTTTTTGCAAAAAAAAAAAATTCAAACACACAAGAAGAAAGAAAAACAAAACTAACATGGATTATACAATGAAAAAGGATGAACACAGACAATTAGAATGAATGTGTGATGCATAAATGTAATGTTGGTGAAAGTTACGTACTCCCCCAAGGTTAGGCTTTTGGCCTAAGCTGGTCTATGGCCATGGCTCGAAGTAGCCCTCCCTTGGATAGTACGGGAGGTCATGAGGGTTCCACTCCAGCGAGCTCCTGTGGGTCCCACTGATAAATAGGCTCCTGATATAGCTCAAGTACTAGTGCTGGCTCGGGTGCTGGGAGTTGTGTCAGTGCATAGATGTCCTCAGGCATAATAGTGTACTTGCCTGAATAGAGATCAAACAAAGAAGGTGCAGGCAAAGTAATAATCTTACGAGTCCCCTGACTAAATACTAAGTTGTAACGAAGGTGCTTGTGCTTATCTTTGTCAATAAAATGATGCGCCACCATGCTAGCATAGTCTAAATATTTAGTAGGTAGCAACCTCTCCTCCGCCTCATCATGTCAAATAGGAATCTCAAAATGTGCAGCGAGGCGGGAGGCATAGATACCACCATAAATAGCACTGTTCGAACGGTTTGTGTGTAACCGCCAAGCAACCATAGTGCCCAAACTAAAAGTTCTATCAGCATATAAAGCATGGCACAAAATAGCAAGGTAGGCGCACTGAGGGATCCACTCTCCCACCGACCAGTCAAACATCTCCCGGCAAATAATACATAGTAACATAAAATAGGAAAATGTAGACTAGTCACTCTCGCTTCCGATACTCCTCTCTCCTCTACCACGGTAGTTTCAAAGATAAAATCCTCCATGTCTCTAGGACGTGGATTACTGTGACCGCCCTCATAAGGTATTTCCTTAGGCACGTCACGAAGGTTAAATTCTACCATGGGTGGTTCCTTCCTAGGATAAAAGTTAAAGCTTTGCACAAAGGTATTAGTGATCACACTTATCTTCGAGGAAGGGAATGATCCCGACATTGTGTGCCAAGTAATAGAAATCCTGATAAATTCCCGCCTCCTTCAAGAATGTGTCACACGACCACTCACACGGTCGAAGCTCCGCAGCACGCGAAAGATGGTATTTGGGCTTCTCCTTTGAAGTTTCCTCCAAAATCTGGCTTGATGCTACCCTTAAGCACCTCCTCATGGTTCTCCCTTTCTCTGAAAATTTCTGAAATTTTTAGTAACTCAAAATAAAGGTGAACCAAACTCAACAAAATCAATAGCAACTGCTCCTACAAGTGTCTATAGGCCATATCATGCACCAAAACTAGTTTGAACCATATAGATTTGACATGCAAGATCAAGAACATGGTCACCAACAGTAGCTAAATGTGCAAATAATAAACCACTAGAACAAAAACTAATTGGACCAACGGATGAGTCACATACCTATGAGCAATACTCAAAAAGAGTTTTGGAATCGGAGCTACGAGCAACAAGATCAAAAATTGCAACAAGATGAGCAAGAACATGGGTTTGAACAAGCAAGTGATTTTTTCTGGAGGAAGAAGAAGAGCATGGTGGCAGCAATAAGTGAGGGGGCCTACATGGGCCCCACAAGCTTGCTGGCCACACCCAGGGGGGTGGGCGCGCCCTGTGAGCTTATGGCTCACAGGTGCACCCCTGAGGTGTGTTCAGTGCCACTTTTTTATATATTTTGCAGAAAAAATCATATTAAATTTTCAGGGAATTTGGAGAACTTTTTTTGGCATTTTTTATTGCATGGATAATTCAAAAAACAGTATAATTATGTCATTTCTACTTTATTAATTCTAAATAACAGAAAGTAAAAAGTGGGTATAGAAAGTTGTGTTTACTAAATTCATCGACCACATGCCCGTCGAAAGGAGTACATTAATAAGGTTGATTAAGTCTTATTAACAAACTTCTTCCGAATGACATGAAATCGGAGAATCTTCGTATACCACTAGGTTACCTCAACGGGGATATGCATAATAATTTCATATTTCTTTTGACGGTAGGAATAGGGAATTCAAAGCCTCCAATAGTAATTTTTGAGATTTTTCCAATGGAATTGATACTATTCACTTGAGGTTGCTTCTTCGGAAAGTGTACCGTATGCTCATTACCATTGGCATGAAAAGTGACTTTGCCTTTGTTGCAATCAATAACAGCCCCTGCGGTATTCAAAAAAGGTCTACCAAGGATGATCGACATACTGTCATCCTCGGGTATATCAAGAATAACAAAGTCTGTTAAGATAGTATAACATTTGCAACTACGACATGCACATCCTCACAAATACCGATGGGTGTAGCAGTTGACTTATCGGCCATTTGCAATGAGATTTTAGTTGGTGTCAACTTATTCAAATCAAGTCTTTGGTACAAAGATAAAGGCATAACACTAACACCGGCTCCTAGATCACACATAGCAGTTTTAACATAGTTTCTTTTAATGGAGCATGGTATATTTGGTATTCCTAGGTCTCCTAGTTTCTTTGGTATTCCACCCTTAAATGAATAATTTGCAAGCATGGCGGAAATTTCAGCTTTGGTATCTTTCTTTTATTTGTGACAATATCTTTCATGTACTTAGCATAAGGAGACATTTTCTAAATATTAGTCAAAAGAAGGCGCCAAAAGACAGGTCTAAGCATTTCAACAAGGCACTCAAATTCTTCTTCATCCTTATTCTTAGAAGCTTTAGGAGGAAAAGGCATGTGTTTCTGAACCCATGGTTCTCTCTTTACCATGTTTTCTAGCAATGAACTCTCTCTTATCATATCTTTTATTCTTAGGTTGTGGGTTATCTAGATCAACAACAGGTTCTATTTCCACATCATTATCATTACTAGGTTGAGAATCAACATGAACATCATCATCATCTTATTACTAGGTTCATTTTCATCACCAGATTGTGTTTCAACATCAGAAATTGAAATATCAGTTGGATTTTCAAGTGTGTCTACAGTAGGTTCACTAGAGGCATGCAAAGTCTTAGCATCTTTATTTTTATTTTTAGATGGACTAGGTGCATTAGTATTAATTCTTTGAGAGTCTTGCTCAATTCTATTAGGGTGACCTTCAGGATACAAGGGTTCCTGAGTCATTTTACCACCCCTAGTCATAACTCTAACAGCATGATTATTCATCTCATTAAGCAAATCGTTTTGTGACTTAGTGACTTGTTCTACTTGGGTTTTTATCATGAATGCATGTTTACTCACACCCCTGACATCATTAACAGTTCTAAACATAAAGTCACTCAAGCGTTCAATCATATAAGCATTTCGTTTCAATTGTCTACTAACATAAGCACTAAAGTTTTCTTATTTAACAATAAAGTTATCCAATTCATCCAAGCATTGACTAGCAAACTTAGTGTAAGGAATATCACCTTCATCTAATCTATAGAGAGAATTGACCTCTACTACCTGTGTCGGGATGTCGAGGCCATGTATATTTCTTCAATAGGTGGTAAATTCTTAACATCTTCAGCTTTAATACCTTTGTCTTTCATATATTTCTTTGCGTCTTGCGTATCTTCGTGACTGAGAAATAGAATACCCATGTTCTTTGGAGTTGGCTTGGGTGGTGGTTCCGGAAGAGTCCTATCATTATCATTCCTCAATATATTATTCAATAGTTCTTCGACTTGTTCAACAGTTCGTTCCCTGAAAACACAACCGACACAACTATCTAGGTAGTCCCTAGAAGCATTGGTTAGTCGATTATAAAAGATATCAAGTATTTCATTTTTATTGAGAGGATTATCAGGCAAAGCATTAAGGAATTGGAGAAGCCTCGCCCAAGTTTGAGGGATATTCTTTTCTTTAATTTGCACAAAGTTAAATATTTCCTATGAAGCAGCTTGTTTCTTATGAGCAGGGAAATATTTATCAGAAAAGTAATATATCATATCCTGGGGACTACGCACACAACCAGGAGCAGGAGAATTAAACCATATCTTAGCATCACCCTTTAATGAGAAAGGAAACAACTAAATTATATAGTAGTAGCAAATTTTTCCTAATGAGAAAATAGGGTGGCTATATCATTCAGTTTAATAAGATGTGCACAACAGTTTCAGATTCATAACCATGGAAAGGATCAGATTCAACCAAAGTAATTAACTCAAGATCGATAGAGAATTCATAATCCTTATCAGTAACAAAGATAGGTGAAGTAGCAAACTCGGGATCATATTTCATTCTAGCATTCAAAGAATTTTCTTTCAACTTGCATCAAGATTTCTTAAGATCATCTCTATCATTGCAAGCAAGGAATTCCCTAGCTATCTCTCCATCCATAACATAACCCTCGGGTATCTCAGAAAATTCATATCTAGGAGAGATAGGTCTAATAGGTGTTTCATATTTTTCAGTTTCAATAATTTCATTAGTTCAGCACTCTCAAACTCTTTAGCTTTAACAAGTTGTTCGTCAAGAAATTCACCTAGTGGCACAGTCTTACCAAGCAAAGTACTAGCATCATTCATAGCAGAAGTACCATCATCAATTACTTGCGACATATCAGAATTAATAGCAGGTGGTGGTGTTGCTAGTTTACTCAAAATAGAAGGTGAGTCAAGTGCAGAGCTAGATGGCAGTTCCTTACCTCCCCTCGTCGTAGAGGGAACGATATTGGTTCTATCATCCTTAAGATTCCTCATAGTGATCAACAGATATAAATCCTAAATGACTCAGCAAATAGAGTTATGCCCCCGGCAACATTGCCAGAAAAGGTCTTCATAACCCACATAGGGGATCGCAACAGTTTTCGAGGGTAGAGTATTCAGCCCAAATTTATTGATTCGACACAAGGGGAGTCAAAGAATATTCACGAGTATTTGCAGTTGAGTTGTTAGTTCAACCACACCTGAAAGGCTTAATATCTGCAGCAAGGTGATCAGTAGCAAAGTAGTATGATAGTAACGGTAACAGTAGTAGCAGTAACAGTAACAGTTTTGTAGTGATTGTAACAACAACGGCAAAAGTAGCTTAGCAAAGATCAATATGCGAAAAGCTTGTAGGCATTGGATCAGTGATGGATAATTGTGTTGGATGCATTCATCATGTAACAGTTATAACCTAGAGCGTCACATAACTAGCCCCAATTCATTAATGTGATGTAGGCATGTATCCGTATATAGTCATATGTGCTTATGGAAAAGAACTTGCATGACATCTTTTGTCCTACCCTCCCGTGGCAGCTGGTTCCATAAGGAAAACAAGGGATACTTAAGGCCTCCTTTTGTTAGCGTATATTCTCTGTATATTCTAGTGTATATGCTACCTCTATATATTTCCTATTATTGGGTTGTAGATTGATACGAGGAGGATTTTCCTTGGCTTCCAAGGCGTTGTAATCTGGCATATATATACATGAGCTGATCGCCCCATTGAGAGGTGTATTCCCTCAAAAACTCTTTCTCGTTTATATGGTATCCGCTTTTTCAATCTAGACCAAGCTTTCGCCGCCGCCATGACCTCACCAGCCAGCTCTTCCTCTGCCATGACATCTAGCGCCCTTTCCACCGTTGTGGTTCCATCTACATCACTGGCTTCCCTCACTGTCAATGTCGCCGGCGTGAAAACACATGTTCCCATCGTGCTCGGCCTCCAGAAGTCAAACTTCTCCAAGTGGCGCATGCTAATCAGCGTCCTTCTTGGCAAGTACGAGCTCACCAACCACGTCTCCGTCGACACTCCCGCCGCCGACCGCACCGCTGAGTGGTCACGCCTGGACTACGTCTTCCGCTCATGGCTCTATGGCTCCATCAGTGACGACATCCTCGACATCATCATGGCTCAAGATCAGACCGCGTATGAGGCCTATGCGCTCATCTGCAACCTGTTTCTTGACAATCAGCTCACTTGGGCCGTCTACCTTGAGGCGGAGTTCTGTGCCCTCATCCAATGCGACCTCACCATCTCCGCATACTGCCACAAGCTCAAGTCCCTGTCCGATGCGCTTGCTGACGTTGGCCAGCCAGTGTCAGATCAGACCTTGGTCCTCAACTGCCTCGGTGGGTTAAATCCTCGCTTCTCCGACATCATGACGCTGGTTACCATGCAGGTTCTGGCTTTGACGTTCCTCCAGACCCGCTCTCTCCTTCTCCTTCGCGAGAACCAGCTTGCCCAGCACCTCCCGCCATCATCCTCTTCCCAGATCGCCCTCTACGGTCACATCGCCAGCTCTGGCTCCACTTCTAGCAATGGAGGTAGCAGTGGAGGTGGCAACAGGCGCTGGCAGAAGAAGAAGAACAACAACAATAACAAAGGGGGCGACAGTGCACCTGCTAGCAACTCGCCCGCCTCACCTGACCCATGGGTCTGCTTCAACCCCTACGTCATCAGGCGGAGCAGATGCAACCCAACTGGCGCCTAGCTGGCGGCCCGAGCCTCCCTCCCATCGGACCAGGCCTTCTCGGGCCCCGTCCCTCCGGACCGCCGCCTCGTCAGGCCACTTGGGTCCCTCTGGGCCAGCAGTCCTACACGACCCAGCTCGCACCGCTCCACGGCCAGGCATTTGGCTCCAACCCGCCGCCCCCTGCGACTCAGTATGTGTCGCCTGGCTCCGGCTTCTCCAACAACGTCGCCCCCGCTTGGGAATGTTCTGCTCTTGTCGCAGCTCTGAACAATGCTGCCAGTTCCTCCAACACCGGCGCCACCTCCGCATGGGTAATGGACTCTGGAGCAACCTCTCACATGGTCAGAGACCCCGATATACTCTCCTCTCTCCCAGTCAACCCTCTCCTTCCTCTCATGTCACCTCTGGCAATGGTGTTTCTTTACCAATTTCTACCACCGGTCACACTACTTTCTCTACACCACAGTGCACGTTTCATCTAAACAATGTCCTAGTTGTTCCTGACATCATTAAAAACCTTCTTTCTACTCGTCAATTCACTATTGATAATTCTTTTTCTGTGGAGTATGACCCTTTTGGTTTTTCCATCAAGGATCTTCAAACACGACACGAGATCATACGTTGTAGTAGCCCCGATCCACTGTACGAGTTCTCCACCAGCGCCAGCTCTCCATCACCACTCGGTCTCATCGCCTCCACCACCTCCACCGAGTTGTGGCATCGCCGCTTAGGACATCCAGGCCATGACGCTACGTCACATCTATTTAGGTATTTTTCTATTCCATGTAATAGTGCTACTATGGTTTGTTATGCATGCCAACTGGGCAAGCACGTTCGTCTACCTTTCACTAGGTCTCAAACTATTTGTGTTATTCACTTTCAATTAATCCACTGTGATTTACGGACCTCATCCGTCATGAGCAATTCTGGTTTTAAATACTACCTTGTCATAGTTCTCTCATTTTATGTGGACTTTTCCCTTTCAGCACAAATCTGATACTTCTGATGTGATCATTAACTTTGTCGCCTATGCCCGTACTCAGTTTAACCTCCCAGTCATTTCTTTACAAACCAACAACGGTACCGAGTTTGTCAACTCCACCCTAGTTGAGTTCCTTGCTCGCCATGGAATTCACTTACGTATGTCTTGCCCCTACACTTCTCCCCAGAATGGCAAGGCTGAGTGTGCTTTGCGTACTCTCAATGACATCACTTGTACACTCCTATTCCAAGCACAGATGCCACCATCCTACTGGGCAGAAGCACTCGCCACGTCAATGTACCTTCTTAACCGCCGATCGTGCCAACCCCTCGGGTTTCGCGTTCCCTACACACTCCTCCACAACAAGCCAACCTCCTACTCGGATCTTCGAGTCTTTGGCTGCCTTTTCTACCCAAACCAGTCTGCCACGACACCCCATAAGCTCGCGCCATGTTCCATGGCAAGCGTCTTTCTCGGCTATCCCTCCTCACATCGCGGCTATTAGTGTCTCGATGTCACCTCTTGCTGCATCATAATTTCACGTCATGTCGTGTTTGATGAGAATCAATTCCCGTTCGCTACAATCCCTTCTGATCAGCCCGCCGACTCACTTGATTTCCTCTTGGAACTTGCTAGCACTCAACCCATCCACCCTATGTACGCACCATTCCATCCTAGCTTGCATGCACCATCCCAGCCAAGCTTGCATGCATCCCCAACACGCTCTTGCACCACGTCTCTTGCACCATCGCCTGGCGCGTCCGCGCCCCCTCCCTGCCTCGTGCACCATCGCCCGCGGCCAGCCCGCGTGGATCCCCTTCCAATGCTACGTCACCGCCGCCGCCGCCTCCACCCCCTCCTTCCCCTCATACTCATCGCAACGCCGTTCCGGCCATTAACACACACACACTATGGTGACACGTCTCAAGCACGGCATTGTCCAGCTGATTTATAACTCAATCTCTTGGGTATCCACACTTCAGTGTCCCCCATTCCAAAAACATATTGGGGTGCTCTCTAGGATCCGCACTGGAGCGCTGCTATGACTGGCGAGTATGACGCTCTCATCCACAACTGCACGTGGTCGCTTGTTCCTCGCCCGGTTGGTGCTAATGTTGTTTTAGGAAAGTGGATCTTCAAGCACAAATTTGGCTCCGACGGCGCGCTTGCCCACTACAAGGCATGCTGGGTTGTTCGTGGGTTCTCTCAACAACCGGGAGTTGACTTCGATGAGACTTTCAGTCCCGTCGTCAAGCCGACCACAATCCGGGTCGTACTCAACAACACTGTCTCCTGTGCCTGGCCGATCCATCAGATCGACGTTAAGAATGCCTTTCTCCATGGCAATCTTGACGAGGTGGTCTACTGCGAGCAACCACTTGGCTTCATCGACACTGTTCATCCTCAACATGTTTGTCGGCTTCACAAGTCCCTCTACAGCCTCAAGCAGGCTCCGCGTGCCTGGTACCAGCGCTTCACTCACTACGCGCATCGACTTGGGTTTGTTGCGTCCGCTTATGACGTCTCCCTGTTCGTTTTTCGCCGAGGTGACGAGCTGGCCTACCTGATCTTATATGTGGACGAAATCATCCTTACTGCCTCTAGCACCAGTCTGCTTTAGTACATCACGGCCCAGCTTAATCGTGAGTTCTCTATGACGGACCTTGGGGACCTCTCATACTTCCTTGCTATTTTTGTCACTCGCTCTCCCTCAGGGATGTTGCTATCCCAGCGTCAGTATGCCATCGAACTTCTTCAGCGAGCCGGCATGATTGACTACAACGACTATGCTACCCCCATCGACACTCGTTGCAAGCTCTCCACCGACGATGGCCCTCTTCTTGACGATGCTACTCAGTACCGCAACTTCGCTGGTGCCCTTCCGTACCTGACCCTGACGCGTCCTGACATTGCGCATGCTGTACAACAGGCTTGCCTCTACACGCATGCTCCGCGAGAACCTCACCTCAACCTGGTCAAGCGGATCCTCCAGTATGTCAAGGGTACTTTGGACCTGGGACTTCGACTGCACTCCACACCGGCCACCTCGCTCATGGCGTACTCAGATGCTGATTGGGCAGGTTGCCCCGACACTCGCCGTCCTAGTTCAGGTTATTGTGTCTACCTCGGTGATAACCTTTTGTCCTGGTCATCCAAACGCCAGACAACAGTTTCTCGCTCTAGTGCCGATGCCAAGTATCGTGCCATGGCTCACGCCGTGGCTGAGTGTTGTTGGCTCCGTCAGCTTCTTCAAGAGCCTCAACGTCCTCTCAGCTTCGCGACCGCCATCTTCTACAACAATGTCAGTGATGTCTACATGGCCTCCAACCCGGTTCAATATTGTCGCATTAAGCACATCGAGATTGACATCCATTTTGTTCGTGAGAAGGTGTCTCTCGGTCAGATTCGGGTTCTACACGTGCCATCCTCGCATCAGTTTGCCGACATTATGACGAAGGGTCTACGTCCCAACTGTTCTTGGACTTACGGTATAGTCTTTGCGTTCGACCACTCAACGCATTGACTGTGGGGGTATGTTAGCGTATACTCTCCGTATATTCTAGTGTATATCATACCTCTGTATCTTTCCTATTATTGGGTTGTTGATTGATACAAGGGGGATTTTCCTTGGCTTCCAAGGCATTGTAATTTGGCATACACACACACACACACACACACACACACATGAGCTGATCGCCCCATTGAGAGGTGTCTTCCCTCAAAAACTATTTCTCGTTTATACCTTTTAATAGAGAACCAGAACAAGGCATTAGCACTTAGTGAATATATGAACTCCTCAAACTACTGTAATCACCGAAAATAATCCCAATTATTGTCACCTTGGGGTATGCGGATCATAATTCATGATAGGTGCATATAACTTGCAAGATAGGATCAAGAACACACATATATTCATGAAAATATAATAGGTTCAGATATGAAATCATGGCACTTGGGCCCTAGTGACAACCATTAAGCATAGCAAAGTCATAGCAACATCAATCTTAGAACATAGTGGATACTAGGCATCAAGCCCTAACAAAACTAACCTGATTACATGATAGATCTCATCCAACCCATCACGGTCCAGCAAGCCTACGAAGGAATTACTCACTCCCGGCGGTGAGAATCATGAAATTGGTGATGGAGGAATGTTGATGATGATGACGGCATCGAATTCCACCCTCCGGAGCCCTGAACGGACTCCATATCAGCCCTCCCGATGAAAAACAAGAGGTGGCGGCGGCTCCGTATGGTAAAACGCGATGAATCCTTCTCTCTGTTTTTTTCTTGGCGAATATGTATATATGAAGTTGGAGCTAGGGATGCGGAGCTCTAGGGGCCCACAAGCCTGTAGGGCGCTCCCTGGGGGGTAGGCGCGCCCCCTGAGCTTGCGGCTCCTGGGTGGCCCCCTCTGGTATGTTTTCCACCAGTCTTTTTATATGTTCCACAACAATTCTCCACAAATTTTGAGTCCAATTCGAGAAGTTTGATTTTTGCACAAAACAACACCATGGCAATTCTGCTGAAAATAGCATCAGTCCGGGTTAGTTTCATTCAAATCATGCAAACTAGAGTCCAAAACAAGAGCAAAAGTGTTTGGAAAAGTAGATACGACTGAGACGTATCAATGGGCCATTGTAGATTTTTAGAAATTGTTAGATGGGCCCGAGGCCCACCCTATATTTCAACAGTAAGGATCGGTATGGTCGACCAGAGGGGGCAAGGATCAGTATGAACCAAATAGTAGCACTCTTAGTAGCAAGCATGAACATAATTGCATCAACTTTTTCATTAACACTTTTTCATGAACATTTACCTTCTTAACACTTGGCGTGCGCTCGGTGTTCCATTGGGAATGATTGGCTCATGTTATCGAGAAGCTCGGTAGCCTCGCCAATGGTTATCCCCATGAACGTACCACATGCAACAAAATCTAGATGATTACTGAAAACAAAGTTTAGTCATGCATAGAAATTTATACTACCATCCAAAGACTTAATTCATGCGTGGGACAATTCTTTACCATAAGTTTCATTCTTTCCCATGATTGTGCAACATGTTCTTGATCAAGTTGTTTAAAATTCATAATTTGATTCCTCAAAGAGTTAATTCTTGCAGGAGGACAATATTTACCAATAAAGCATCTTTACACTTAGACCAATAATCAATACTAATTTTCAGTAAAGAAACTAACCATTTTGTGGCGCTATCTCTCAGAATAATAGAAACAACTTCAGTTTTATAATATCATTGTCCACATCTTTAGTTTTTGTTGCATATCACATAATTCAACAAGGTATTAAGATGGGCTACAACATTTTCATAATAATTTCCGGAAAATTGATCTTTAGTCTCAAGGTTTAATAAAGCAACTTTAATTTCATAAGACTCCACACTAGTGGGGGGGGGGGCAATATGATTATTAATAAAGTCACTATTATTAGTACTAGATGAATCCCATAGCTTGGTATTTTTAGGAGTAGACATGATGTCAACAAAGGCAGAAATAGCAACACATGATTTTTTTGATGTTTTGGAAAATTTTGGCAAGTAAAGATAAAGGCAAGAGTAACTAGGAAACAAAGAAAATAAGCAAATACATAAGTTTGTGCGAAGTGCGAAGGCCCCTGATTTGGTAGATATTGACTCCGGCAACGGGCTAGAAATTCTTCTGCTACTCCTGTAGGAGTTGTTGGATTTTCCCAAAGAGAAAAGGTGATGTAGCACATAATCAAAAGTATTTCCCTCAGTTAAGAACCAAGTTTTAATCGAACTAAGAGGAGTCAACAAGCTAACAATATAAGCAACACCTACACACAAACAAAATAAATACTAGCACCCAACTTGGCAATGGGTTTTAAGCCGCTCGTCTTACTAGTTACATGGTTAAAAACAAATAGATGGATAAATAATGGTATAGTGAAACGGTAAAATAATATAGGAAAATAAAAGGCAATTTTATATAAGGAAGTATTGGTAGAGAATGGATCCAAGGGCCATAGGTTCATTAGTCGCATTTCTCTCGAAAGTAGGTAATGGCGTGGTATAAAAATTACTGTTAGGCAATGATATGTCTCCGTCGTATCTATAATTTTTAATTGTTCCATGCCAATATTATACAACTTTCATATACTTTTGGCAACTTTTTATACTATTATTGGGACTAACATATTGATCCAGTGCCCAGTGCTAGTTCCTGTTTGTTGCATGTTTTTTGTTTCACAGAAAATCCATATCAAACGGAGTCGAAATGGGATAAAAACTTACGGAGATTTTTTTGAAATATATGTGATTTTTGGGAAGAAGAATCAACGCGAGACAATGCCCGAGAGGGCCACGAGGCAGGGGGCGCGACCCAGAGGGGTGGGCGCGCCCCTGACCCTCGTGGACATCCCGTAAGGCGGTTGGTGCCCTTCTTTCACCGCAAGAAAGCCAATATCCAGATAAAAATCGTGTCCAAATTTCATCCCAATCGGAGTTACAGATCTCCGGGAATATAAGAAACGGTGAAAGGTGATACGTCCCCAACGTATCTATAATTTTTGATTGCTCCATGCTATATTATCTACTGTTTTGGACAATATTGGGCTTTATTATCCACTTTTATATTATTTTTGGGACTAACCTATTGACCCAGAGCCCAGTGCCAGTTCCTGTTTTTTCCCTTGTTTCAGTGTTTCGAAGAAAAGGAATATCGAATGGAGTCGAAACGGAATGGAACCTTCTGGAGAAGTTATTTTTTGAAGGAAAGCTACCCGAAAGACTTGGAGTGCACCTCAGGAAAGAAACGAGGGAGCCACGAGGAAGGGGGCGCGCCCAGCCCCCCAGGGCGCGCCCTCCACCCCCATTGGCCCCTCGTGGCTCCCCTGACGTACTTCTTCCTCCTATATATACCCATATACCCTAAAAACTTCGGAGAACAGAATAGATTGGGAGTTCCGCCGCCGCAAGACTCTATAGCCACCAAAAACCAATCAGGACCCTGTTCCGGCACCCTGCCGGAGGGGGGAACCCTCACCGGTGGCCATCTTCATCATCCCGGCGCTCTCCATGACGAGGAGGGAGTAGTTCACCCTCGGGGCTGAGGGTATGTACCAGTAGCTATGTGTTTGATCTCTCTCTCGTGTTCTTGATTTGGCACGATCTTGATGTATTGCGAGCTTCGCTATTATAGTTGGATCTTATGTTGCTTCTCCCCCTCTACTCTCTTATAATGGATTGAGTTTTCCCTTAGAAGATATCTTATCGGATTGAGTCTTTAATAATTTGGGAACACTTGATGTATGTCTTGCCGTGCGTATCTGTGGTGACAATGGGATATCACGTGATTCACTTGATGTATGTTTTGGTGATCAACTTGCGGGTTCCGCCCATGAACTTATGCATAGGGGTTGGCACACATTTTTGTCTTGATTCTCCGGTAGAAACTTTGGGCCACTCTTTGAGGTTATATGTGTTGGTTGAATAGATGAATCTGAGATTTTGTGATGCATATCGTATAATCATACCCACGGATACTTGAGGTGATATTGGAGTATATAGGTGACATTAGGGTTTTTGTTGATTTGTGTCTTAAGGTGTTATTCTAGTACGAACTCTAGGGCTGTTTGTGACATTTATAGGAATAGCCCAACGGATTGGTTGGAAAGAATAACTTTGAGGTGGTTTCGTACCCTACCATAATCTCTTCGTTTGTTCTCCGCTATTAGTGACTTTGGAGTGACTCTTTGTTGCATGTTGAGGGATAGTTATATGATCCAATTATGTTATTATTGTTGAGAGAACTTGCACTAGTGAAAGTATGAACCCTAGGCGTTGTTTCCTAGCATTGCAATACCATTTACGCTCACTTTTATCATTAGTTACCTTGATGTTTTTATATTTTCAGATTACAAAAACCTATATCTACCATCCATATTGCACTTGTATCACCATCTCTTCGCCGAACTAGTGCACCTATACAATCTACCATTGTATTAGGTGTGTTGGGGACACAAGAGACTCTTTGTTATTTGGTTGCAGGGTTGTTTGAGAGAGACCATCTTCATCCTATGCCTCCCACGGATTGATAAACCTTAGGTCATCCACTTGAGGGAAATTTGCTACTGTCCTACAAACCTCTGCACTTGGAGGCCCAACAACGTCTACAAGGAGAAGGTTGCATAGTAGACATCAAAAGGCCAGAATCTAGAACGCAGAAACAGAGAGAGACAGAGAGACAGATCCAATCTTGGAGGGGCTCTCGCCCCTCCGCCGCCATGGAAGCCAAGGACCAAAGGGGAAACCCTTCTCTCGCACATGCAGAATACTTGGGTTAAACTTGACGAGCCTAGCATATGCAGATATGGCCTCGGAACACTGGAGACCGAAAGGTCGAGCGTGAATCATATAGTAGATATGATCAACATAGTGATGTTCACCATTGAAAACTACTCCATCTCACGTGATGACCGGACATGGTTTAGTTGATTTGGATCACGTGATCATTTAGATGACTAGAGGGATGTCTAAGTGGGAGTTCTTAAGTAATATGATTAATTGAACTTTATTTATCATGAACTTAGTCCTAGTAGTATTAGCATATCTATGTTGTAGATCAATAGCTCGCGATATAGCTCCCCGTTTATTTTGATATGTTCCTAGAGAAAAATAAGTTGAAAGATGTTAGTAGCAATGATGCGGATTGGATCCGTGATCTGCGGATTATCCTCATTGCTGCACAGAAGAATTATGTCCTTGATGCACCGCTAGGTGACGGACCTGTTGCGGGAGCATATGCAGACGTTATGAACGTTTGGCAAAGCTCGATATGATGACTACTTGATAGTTTAGTGCACCATGCTTTACGGCTTAGAACCGGGACTTCAAAAATGTTTTGAACTCAATGGAGCATATAAGATGTTCCAAGAGTTGAAATTGGTATATCATACTCATGCCCGTGTCGAGAGGTATGAGACCTCTGACAAAGTACTTAGCCTACAAGATGGAGGAGAATAGCTCAACTAGTGCGCATGTTCTCAGAATGTCTGAGTACTACAATTGCTTGAATCAAGTGGGAGTTAATCTTCCAGATAAGATAGTAATTGAAAAAGTTCTCTAGTCACTATCACCAAGTTACTAGAACTTCGTGATGAACTATAATATGCAAGGGATGACAAAAACAATTCCCAAGCTCTTCGCGATGCTAAAATCGGCGAAGATAGAAATCAAGAAAAGCATCAAGTGTTGATGGTTGACAAGACCACTAGTTTCAAGAAAAAGGGCAAAGGGAAGAAGGGGAATTTCAAGAAGAACGACAAGCAAGTTGCTGCTCAAGTGAAGAAGCCCAAAGTCTGGACCTAAGCCCGAGACTGAGTGCTTCTACTACAATGGAAATGGTCACTGGGAGTGGAACTACCCTAGATACTTGGCGGATAAGAAGGATGGCAAAGTGAACAAAGGTATATTTGATATACATGTTGTTTATGTGTACTTTACTAGTGTTTGTAGAAACCCCTCGACATTTGAAACTAATTCAGTTGCTAAGAGTAGTAACTCAAAACGGGAGTTGCAGAATGAACAGAAACTAGTTAAGGGTGAAGTGACGATGTGTGTTGGAAGTAGTTCCAAGATTGATATGATCATCATCGCACACTCCCTATACTTCCGGGATTAGTGTTGAACCTAAATAAGTGTTATTTGGTGTTTGCGTTGAGCATGAATATGATTTGATCATGTTTATTGCAATACGGTTATTCATTTAAGTTAGAGAATAATTGTTGTTCTGTTTACATGAATAAAACCTTCTATGGTCATACACCCAATGAAAATGGTTTGTTGGATCTTGATCATAGTGATACACATATTCATAATATTGAAGCCAAAAGATGCAAAGTTAATAATGATAGTGCAACTTATTTGTGGCACTGCCGTTTAGGTCATATTGGTGTAAAGCGCATGAAGAAACTCCATGCTGATGGGCTTTTGGAATCACTTGATTATGAATCACTTCATGCTTGCGAACCATGCCTCATGGGCAAGATGACTAAGACTCCGTTCTCCGGAACAATGGAGCGAGCAACAGACTTGTTGGAAATAATACATACTGATGTATGCGGTCCGATGAGTGTTGAGGCTCGCTGCGGGTATCGTTATTTTCTGACCTTCACAGATGATTTGAGCAGATATGGGTATATCTACTCGATGAAACATAAGTCTGAAACATTTGAAAAGTTCAAAGAATTTCAGAGTGAAGTAGAAAATCATCGTAACAAGAAAATAAAGTTTCTACGATCTGATCGTGGAGGAGAATATTTGAGTTATGAGTTTGGTCTTCATTTGAAACAATGCGGAATAGTTTCGCAACTCACGCCACCCGGAATACCACAACGTAATGGTGTGACCGAACGTCGTAACCGCACTTTATTAGATATGGTGCTATCTATGATGTCTCTTACTGATTTACCGCTATTGTTTTGGGGTTATGCATTAGAGACAACTGCATTCATGTTAAATAGGGTACCATCTAAATCCGTTGAGACGACAGCATATGAACTGCGGTTCGCCAAGAAACCTAAGCTGTTGTTTCTTAAAGTTTGGGGCGGCGATGCTTATGTGAAAATTTTTCAACCTGATAAGCTCGAACCCAAATCGGAGAAATGTGTCTTCATAGGATACCCAAAGGAAACTGTTGGGTACACCTTCTATCATAGATCTGAAGGCAAGATATTCGTTGCCAAAAATGGATACTTTCTAGAGAAGGAGTTTCTCTCGAAAGAAGTGAGTGGGAGGAAAGTAGAACTTGATGTGGTAACTGTACCTTCTCCCGAATTGGAAAGTAGTTCATCACAGAAATCAGTTCCAATGATGACTACACCAAATTAGTGAGGAAGTTAATGATGGTGATCATGAAACTTCAGATCAAGTTACTACCGAACCTCGTAGGTCAAACAGAATATATTCCGCACCAGAGTGGTACTGTAATCCTATTCTGGGAGCCATGTTACTAGACCATGATGAACCTACGAACTATGAGGAAGCGATGATGAGCCCAGATTCCGCGAAATGGTTTGAGGCCATGAAATATGAGATGGGATCCATTTATGAGAACAAAGTATGGACTTTGATTGACTTGCCTGATGATCGGTGAGCCAATAAGAACAAATGGATCTTCAAGTGGCAGACGGACGCTGATAGTAGTGTTACTATCTACAAAGCTCGAATTGTTGCAAAAGGTTTTTGACAAGTTCAAGGAATTGACTACGATAAGACTTTGTCACTCATAGCGATGCTTAAGTCTGTCCGAATCATGTTAGCAATTGCCGCATTTTATGAAATCTGGCAAATGGATAAACAAAACTGCATTCCTTAATGGATTTATTGAAGAAGAGTTGTATATGATGCAACCAGAAGGTTTTGTCAATCCTAAAGGTGCTAACAAAGTGTGCAAGATCCAGTGATCCATCTATGGACTGATGCAAGCATCTCAAAGTTGGAATATACGCTTTGATGAGTTGATCAAAGCATATAGTTTTATACAGACTTGCGATGAAGCCTGTATTTACAAGAAAGTGAGTGGGAGCACTACAACCTTTCTGATAAGTATATGTGAATGACATATTGTTGATCGGAAATGATGTAGAATTTTCTGAAAAGCATAAAAGGAGGTTTTGAAAGGAGTTTTTCAAAGAAAGACCTCGATGAAGATGCTTACGTATTGAGCATCAAGATCTATAGAGATAGATCAAGACGCTTGATAAGTTTTTTCAATGAGTACATACCTTGACAAATTTTTGAAGTAGTTCAAAATGGAACAGTCAAAGAAGGAGTTCTTTCCTGTATTGCAATGTGTGAAATTGTGGAAGACTCAAAGCCCGACCATGGCAGAAGATAGAAAAAGAATGAAAGTCATTTCCTATGCCTCAGCCATAGGTTCTATAAAGTATGCCATGTTGTGTACTAGATATATTGTATACCCTACACTGAGTTTGGCAAGGGAGTACAATAGTGATCTAGGAGTAGATCACTAGACAATGGTCAAAATTATCCTTAGAGGACTAAGGAAATATTTCTCTGTTATGGAGGTGATAAAGAGTTCGTCGTAAAGAGTTACGTCGATGCAAGCTTTGACACCGATCTGGATGACTCTAAGTCACAATCCAGATACATATTGAAAGTGTGAGCAATTAGCTAAAGTAGCTCTGTGCAGAGCATTGTTGACATAGAAATTTGCAAAATACATATGGATCTTGTTGGGGATATAACTATTTGTGTAAGACGCCCATGAGGGGGCGGGTTACGCAAAGAAGGATTCATCAGAAGAAGCCCAAGACCAAGCATGAAGATGGCGGTTCAATAAAGGGGCTAAAGCCCACAGGCGACTTAAAGCCCATAGTGGTAAACCGCCATAATGGCATGACTTGTATCATAAGGTAGAATTAACTAGTCATCGAGCCGGACACTGTCTATGAGCCGGCTGGGACTCTGTAGGCCGAAGGGCGTCAACCCGTGTATATAAGGGGACGACCCGCCGGCGGCTTAGGGCAAGAAACAACGAATCGTGAGCCAGGCATAGCGTATCTCACTCCCTGGTCATCAAAACCTCAGCAATACCAACCCAACTAGACGTAGGCCTTACCTTCACCGTAAGGGGCCGAACTAGTATAACTCTCTCGTGTCCTTTGTCCTGATTAACCCCTTTAAGCTTACTAGTTGCGATGGCTCCACGACTAAGTCCTTGCAAGAGGACATCTGCCATGACAATTCCACGACAGTTGGCGCCCACCGTGGGGCCAGCGCACGGTGGATTTGAGTTCTTGAAGGGCAACTTCGAAGGGCTCAAGGGATACACTATGGGCCGGATGACCAAGAGTCGTCGCGGCAAGATCTACATCGACGACGAAGGCTGGGGCCCCGACGCCGGCTCAATTGAGTACGGGTACCGGGTCCCCTTCGGCGGAATCCACGTCTTCATCGGCCGGATTAGTGAACCGGGCCCTGAGCCGGACAACTGCACCGACCTCGTCGAGACGGCTCAGCGCACGAGACCCGCTTGGGCTCAACCCATCGTGAAGCGCACCTTCGTGGGTTGCATCCACAGAGGGGAACTTTCTGAAAGATCTGTAGATGGTGGTGAGACGGTCGTCCTCTCCGATGGCGATTCGTCCGCTGGTTCAACAGATTCGCTGTACCCATTGCAAGACGGCGGGCTTGGGGGCTGTTCCGATGGCAGCAGTATTCCGGACCCCTCTGAGCCGCCAAGCTGGGCATGAGTCTTCATGGCTGGTACTCCACCCGGCCAAAATTCTACAGCCATAGCAGCAATAATGTCCGGGTCAGGAGCGGCCGGGGCAGGAGGCCCTGTGCACCCGCCGGCTCAGGTGCTATTGGATCTCATGGATAAGCTTACGACCCTGTTAACCACCATAGTTATTCCTGTGAATCAAGATGAGCATAATGCAGAGGTGGCACAGGTCCGCGAGGAGATAGCTCGGGCTAAGGAGGCCTTAGCAGCTGAGGACACCAGATTGGCCATAGAACGGGCGGCTTTGGATGCACGGGCGCAGCAACTACAGTCAAAGGCTTTCCAGCTTACGATGAGCTTGAACGTGTCTAATGAGGTGATGAGGAGGAGGCACTAGAAAACTCAATCCTGTTTGCCTCCGATTTATGATCCTCAGAACCTTTTCGCCACACCCGGAGCCGGCCCTAGTAACCCGCCAGAAGCAAATCAGTTCATGACAGCCGGAGCGAGAGGATCGGTTCAGCCTCGGGAGATAGCACCTCATGGGAATATGGCCCCGCCCCGCTATGTACCGATACCACCGGTTCACTTTTCCAACACCATGGAGAACTTAATTGCAGCATCGGCACGTTTGGCGGCTCTCACAGTGGACGGTGACGATCCAATCAGTGGAGACACGGAGGATCAGAGAACTCGTTCAGACGGCTTTGGCTCAGCAAGAGACTTATTCCTATAGCCGAGACAGGATTCATTCAACTCCTCCGCCTTGGTTGGCTCCGTCTCGTCCAAACCGGAGCCCGAGTTACAGCAGGCACATGGAGTCAGAGGCTTTGTCAAGCAATGCCTAGCGCCGTAACCAGCCTGGCGGTTATAATCCGGTGCAGGACCGGATATGTTAGGAGGATGAGCGGGCGGCTCAGCTAGCGACTGAACAAACGGATCACCCGACCTTTCTGGATTATCTGACGACTTCTATTGAGGCAGGAGTAGCCACCAGAACCGGCGGCGTCCCGTGTCTGGTGCCGGCTTTATGCAATGTGCGTTTACCTAAAGATTTCAAAGGACCTCGAAAGGTGCCAAATTATACGGCCGACTTACAGCGTGGGACATGGATTGAAAGCTATGAGATGGCCATGGAGCTGTTGGAGGTCAGTGACGCAGCAATGGCTAAGTACTTCACCATGATGTTGGATGGAATGGCCTGGACGTGGCTGAAAGGTTTACCACCCAATTCTATTAGCTCATGGGCGGAGTTAAAGGCCCGGTTCATTCATAACTTCAAGGATACTTGCAAGCAATCTATGTCAATTGTGGACTTAACTAATTGTAAGCAAGAGGAGGGCGAATCTACCACTCATTGGGTGCGCCGGGTCAAGGAGATAATACATTCATCTGACAAGATGGATGCCGGCTCTGCAGTCCTCATGCTGGAGAAGAATTGCCGATTTGAATCGCTCAGGCAGAAGCTGGGACGACTCAAGCGTGATTGTAATGATATGGGCCAGCTGATGGCGGCTCAAGTTAAGTATGCCGATTCTGATAGTACCAAGGATCCCGCGTCTGATGAGGAAAAGACAGGGAAGGGAAAGAAGAACGGCAATGGAAAGGGTCAACAGCACAACCCGGCAAATCAAGGAGGTAATAAGTTAAAGCTGATGGCAACCCGGAGTTTGTGGCTAATGCTAACGCACAGGGTAACAATCAGAGACGCAAGGGGAGGCCGCCTCCTCGGTCTGGCGGGTCAGGTCCATCTCTTGAGCAGTTACTCAATGAGCCCTGCCCGAGACACGACACCCGGGAACGACCAGCCACCCACTTATGGAAGGATTGCGCAATCATGAAGGCTTTCAAGAATTCCAACACGTTTGATGGCAATCATGGGTCAGGCGGCGGCTCAGGTGCCAGCGGCTTTCATGGCCCGGGAAGTGGTTCAAATTCCCGTTTTCAGGGAAATCAAGGCGGCTATAACCAGCAGTAGTCTAGCCAAGGAGGACAACAGCAGCAGCAATCGGGTTATCAAAGCCATCCAAAGCAGCTGAATAGTGGACAGTATCACGTGTTCACCACTAGCTTATGCAAACGTGACCAGAAGATTCATAAGAGGGCTGTAAACTCTATTGAGCCGGCGGTTCCCCGCTACTTGAGGTGGTCAGAGCAACCTATTGTATGGAGCAGGGAAGATCACCCTCCCCGGGTTGACAATCCGGGTCAGTTTGCCTTGGTGGTAGCACCTCAGGTCGGTGGATATAAGTTCACTAAGGTGCTCATGGACGGAGGGAGCAGCATCAATATCCTCTATTACGAGACCTTTCAACGCATGGGTTTGACTGACAAAAATTTAAAGACATCCAACACCATTTTCCACGGAGTGGTGCCCGGTAAGTCGGCATACCCGGTTGGTAAGATTGAATTGGAGGTGCCTTTGGAGACGAGTACGATTCCAGGGCTGAGAAGTTAACTTTTGAGGTGGTCAAGATCAAGAGCCCGTATCATGCTCTGTTTGGGCGGCCGGCTTATGCCAAGTTCATGGCTCGGTCGTGTTATGTTTATCTGCAGCTTAAGATGCCGGGTCACAAGGGCACCATCACTGTGCATGGTGAAAGTGCGTTATATCGACTAGAGGGGGGGATGAATAGGCGATTTTTATGAAATTCTTCACTGAGGAATTTGGTCGTGAGGAAATTCCTTAGCGAAGAACTACTAGCAGCGGAATAAGTACTCAGAAGTAAACATAGCAGAATACATGCATGGTCATCATGATGAAATGAAGACAAGCACAGAGTACAGAAAGCGCAAACACAGGATAGCACAAGATGAAGACAAATAGACTGAAGAAATTAAACTGAGGAAATTGAGAAAGTCTTCAGTCAAAGTCTTCAAACACAGATATGAACAAACACACAACACAGTAATGAGGAAATGAAAGTGTTGAGGAAATAGAACCAGTAGGCTTGGTGAATATAATGATTTGGTAGACCAGTTCCAACTGCTGTCTCAGTTGTACATCTGGTTGGAGCGGCTGAGTAATTAAACTCGAGGACACCTAGTCCTGGACACACAGTCCTCACCGTATTCTCCTTGAGCTAAGGACACACATTCCTCCCCAATCACTCGTGGTAAGTCTTTAGGTGACTTCCGAACCTTCACAAACTCGGTCACTCGGCGATCCACAATTCCTCTTGGATGCTCTAGACCTTGACGCCTAACCGTCTAGAAGAAGCACAGTCTTCAAAGGTAACAAGCGTCGGATCCACGCATGATCGATCTCTTCAGTGATGCTCAATCACTTTGGGTTTGTAGGTGTTTGGGTTTGGGTTTGGATTTTCCTCACTTGATGGTTTTCGCTCAAAGTCCTCGGAGGATGGGTTGCTTTCAAATGACAAGTTTCAAGTTCTTGCGGAGCAGCCAACCAGCTAGTGTTTGTAGGGGCGGCTATTTATAGCCTAGGGAGCAGCCCGACATGATAAGACATAAATGCCCTTCAATGATATGACCATTGGATGGATAAGATATTTTGGGACAGCTGGCGCGTAGCACATCAACGGTCGGAAATTTGAGGTACAAATTCCTCAGGGCTATCATGTTCCTCAATGTGTAGGAAATTCACACTGGCGAATTCCTAACTCCTCAGTCAGAGCAAAGCCCTCAGTGACCAGAAGAATTGCGTCTCTGTCACTGAAGAAATTGACTGAACTGTATGAGATTTCCAATGGCTTCACTTGAAGGGATTGGTAGGTGTAGGATTTGAGTTGAGCATCACTTGGAAATTTTCTCCTTAGTATTTCCTCGACCCCCTTTAACAATACGATGTTTCCTATGACTCAAGAAAGAGAAAATGAAACTACGAAAACAAAAGTCCTCACGCTTCATGTTCGTCGAATGAATACCAACTCTTCTGGAATACACCAATTTCTTCACTTTCAAAGTCTTCAGAAATTCTTCAGAATATTAAAGTCTTCAGTCGAAGAACTTCATTTTTAGGGGTCGACTTTCTCTGTAAATATCAAACTCCTCATAGACTTATAGACTTGTGTACACTCATAAACACATTAGATCCTTAACCTATAAGTCTTCAATACACCAAAATAACTAAGGGGCACTAGATGCACTTACAATCTCCCCCTTTTTGGTGATTGATGACAATTTAGGTTAAGTTTTCAACGGGGATAAATATATGAAGTGTAAATACTGATATTGAGGAATTTGATTGCAAGATATAGAAGAACTCCCCCTGAAGATGTGCATAGTGAGGAATTTGCTTTTGAAGCAATGCACACTTGAAGAGTTGAATCATGGAGATCTCCCCCTATATCTTGTAATTCATACACACATTTGATATATACAATGAAGAATTTGAAATGCATGATGAAATATTGTGCCTGATGTAATTCAGCATGCATGCAATTTATTATTAACGAGGAATAAGCATGCAGAACCAGAACATAGTGCAACAAAAGTATCAGAGCACCATCGGGTTTAAGATTACAACTCGATCCAATAAAGTTTTAGAAGAACGAGAGTTGTAACTTAGCAAAAAAACGCCCTTTATAATAGACCCGCTTGAAGACTAACTCAGATTTCTCCCCCTTTGTCATCGAATGACCAAAAGGATCGAAACTGAGGACTAACGCCCCTGAAGATAATCAAGTTGATGAAGGAGCGCCAACGTTGTTGGGGTTGGTCGTTGAAGTAGGGCCTGCGGCAGTGTCGTCCAAGTCTTCATTTTCATCAGTCTCACGCGATGAAGAATATGAGCTAGCCACCAAAGAAGGAACTTTGACCTTCTTGTATTTCTTCGGAGGAGGTGCAGACCAGTCAAACTCTTCTTTGAGACCCATTTTCTTTAGATCTTCAGTGTTGTAGACTTGAGACAGAACATCCCAGGTGCGGTTGAGGGTTTCATGGAGATAGTAATGGTTTTTCTTCACTGCATTGTGTGTTGAAGTCATGTCGTGAAGAATTGAACCAAACTGACGCTTAACCCATTTGTGATTACGATCAACCTTCTGATGAAGACTGAGGAGTAACTCACGATCAGTCATCACCCTGGGTGCTGTGGCTTGAGGATTTGGCTTGGCATTGTTGGCGGCAGAGTCATGTGTGGCAGAGTCATCATTGGTGGAGTAGGATGCAGCCTTGCGAAATTGACCATCCAATGGACGAATGCCTTCATCTATCACATCAGTTGCCTTGCCCTTTTCTTCAACCGAGGAAAATGTCCTTTTGAGGACTTCAATAGGAGGCAAGTAGCTGCAGTGGTTCATACTGTCAGCTTTGTAATTGAGTGCAGACCTTGCCCTGATGAATCTCATAATCCATGGCGCATAAGGCTTCAGCTCAAAAGGTGACATAGCAATGTTGGCCATAGTCCTCTAAGAAATCAAGGAAGTTGACGGGAACGCCATGACAGATGTTGAAAAGCATATTCTTCATGATGCCAACGATGTAACGCCCCGATGTAACTTGCCATAATTGTAATCCAACTCTTGCCGTTTCCGGCTATGTGTTATGATATTCCCTCCATGGTTGGGTTCTCTCTGTCTTGCATTTTGGTCTTGTCATGCATTTCATATCATGTCATCATGTGCATCGCATTTGCATACGCGTTCGTCTCATAAATCCGAGCATCTTTCCCGTTGTCCGTTTTGCAATCCGGCGCTCCTATGTCTCCCGGCGTCCCCTTTTACATTTCTTCGTGAGCGGGTATTAAACATTCTCGGAATGGACCGAGGTTTGACATGTGGCCTCGGTATAGCACCGGTAGACCGCCTGTCAAGTTTCGGGTCAATCGGAGTTCGTTTGGTACTCCAACGGTTAACCGGGTAACCGTGAAGGCCTCGTGTGTGTTGCGGCCCAACACCCCTTCAAACAGCCCAATAACCCATCTAAGTCACTCCCATGTCCTCCGCCGTTCGATCACGATCGCGTGGGCGAAAACCGCACTCCGTTTGGAGCCTCCTAGCTCCTCCTATCTATAAAAACGTCTCCCCCTCCTCAAATCACGGGCAAATCCACCCCTAACCCTAGATCCCCGTCGCCCCGCGCCGCCGGACACGTCCGGTCCGCGCCGGACGCGCCGCCGCCGCCACCCGCAGCCAGCCAGGGGCCGCCACGTGGCCCGCCGCCAGCTCCCGAGCCGCCGGCCCGCTCGGCCCGCCGCGAGCCCCGCGGGCCCGCGCCGCCCCGCGCGCCCCCAGCTCGCCCGCGCCGCCGCCTGGCCTCGCGCCTCCGCCGCCTCGCCCGGTCCCCGCCGCGGCTCCCGCCGGCCGCCGCCGCCTCCCGGCCGCGCCGCGCCGCCCGGCGCCGCCCGCCCCGGCGCCGCGCCGCCCCGCGCCGTCCCCGCCTCCTCCGCACCGCGCCGCACCAGATCCGGGCATCCCGGCCCCGGATCCGGCCGCCCCTGGGCTGCAGCCGCCTCCTCCGGCGCTCCTCCGGCGACCCGCGCCGGCGAACCTCGGGAACCGCGCCACCGTTGACTTCTTCCCTCCCTCTTTATTTCTCTAAGTCCCTGACTTTTGCATCATGTGCCCATGTCAATCCTGCCATAACTTTGCATCCGTAGCTCCGTTTCGCGCGCATAATATGTCATTTTGTTCGTCTCGAAGAGTACATCATTTTGTTCCATTGCATCATTTTCATTTGAAGTCATCTTGATGCCCGAAATGCTGTTAGAAGAGGGCTAGTTGATGTTTATTGCTGGATCTTAACTGATCATGCACTTTTGTCATTTTTGCCATGATTGATGTGTACCTCCTATGAGGTTGAGTTATATATGTGTTTTGTAATATGCCATGTTACCTTTCCAGAGGATTTTGCTATGTATTTTTATGATGCTTGAGGTGGCTAGAAATTGCATGCAAAGTAGGGATGTTGATATTGCTGTTTTCAGAGACTTAGTGATTTCACTAAGTCCCTGACTTTTGTTATTATCATGCCATGTATTCATGTTGTTTCTGAGAGATCCATGCATAATTTGAGCATGATCAGTAAGGGAGTTTTGAACTTGAGTATTTGCTTAATCCATCCATGCCTTTGTTTGCATTTATGGGGTGCCATAGCTTGAGTCAATCGAGCTCTACTTTTGCTTCAAAATGTTACTGGCAGATTGTTTACGTGTTATTCAATTTTGCCAAGCTTGGTGTAGTTGATCCTTGCATGATATGATGTTATTCTTGCCATGTATTATTACTATGCCATGTCTTATTGATGTATGTATGCTTAGTTTATCATGCAAAGCTCTGTAGTGAGTGCATCGAGCTCTCGAACATGTCTAGTCGTTAACAGTTTTCTGCCATGTCCAGTTTTCTACTAAGTCTGAAACCTGTAACGAAACTTGCTTATTTGATTTGGGTGTAATTATATTTTCTGATCCTTTTTGGCTTATGGTCAGTAAGGGACTTTTGTCAAGTGCTATGAGTAGATTCATGACATGCCTTTCTTTGCTATGTTCAGAACCTGTAGTATGTTGTTTCGTTGCTCTGAACACGTCATCCTGATGTTGTTTTCCTGACTTCTTGTTATTTCACTAAGTCTGTGAATCTGTTATAAGTTGTACTTTTGCCATGCTTGTTTGAACCTGTTATGAGGTGAATTAGCCGTAGCTCAGTGTTCATCTTTTGTCGTGCATCTTGAGTAGATTACTTTCATATGCTTTGTTGCCATGTTTGGGTGCAGTAGCTTAATTATTTGTTGTTTGCTAAGTAGCATCATGCTGTTTATGGCAGATTCGTGTCATTCTTGTTTTGCTTGCCATTTGCAAACCGTGCATCCGTTTCCGGTGATCTTTATATCGATTTCAACCGAAATCACCTCATCTATCCAGTGGCATGCTTGGTTTGCCAAGATTATGCCCTGTTCATCCTTGTCCTTCCGGAGCATGCATACGCATTGCATATCACCTCTCGCATTTCATGCCATGCTTTGCATCATGTTGATTGCGCGTTGCATCGTGGTTGATTTTGGTTCCTTTGCTTGTTCTCTTGTCTTGGGTAGAGCCGGGAGACGAGTACGTGAACGAGGAACCTGTTGAGAACGCTTACGAGGACCAAGCTTTCGACAACTCTGAGAACCTTGCAGGCAAGATGACCATACCCTCGAAATCACTTCTATCTTTGCTTGCTAGATTGCTCGCTCTTTTGCTATGCCCATGCTGCGATACCTACCACTTGCTATATCATGCCTCCTATATTGCCTTGTCAGCCCCTAACCATCCATGTCCTAGCAAACCGTTGTTTGGCTATGTTACCGCTTTGCTCAGCCCCTCTTATAGCGTTGTTAGTTGCAGGTGAAGATGAAGTTTGTTCCTTGTTGGAACATGATCTTGTTGTTCCTTGTTGGAACATGTTTACTTGTTGGGATATCACAATATCTCTTATTTAATTAATGCATCTATATACTTGGTAAAGGGTGGAAGGCTCGGCCTTATGCCTGGTGTTTTGTTCCACTCTTGCCACCCTAGTTTTCCGTCATACCGGTGTTATGTTCCCGGAGTTGCGTTCCTTACACGGTTGGGTGATTTATGGGACCCCCTTGACAGTTCGCTTTGAATAAGACTTTTCCAGCAAGGCCCAACATTGGTTTTACCATTTGCCACCTAGCCTTTTTTCCCTTGGGTTCTGCAGACTCAAGGGTCATCTTTATTTTAACCCCCGGGCCAGTTCTCCTTCGATTGCTGGTCCAAACCGTCAGCCGCCGGTGGCCACCAGGGGCAACTCTGGGTTCGCCTATCGGAAGTTTGGACAATCCGGATGTGCCCTGAGACCGAGATATGTGCAGCTCCTATCAGGATTTGTCGGCACAATCGGGCGGCTTTGCTGGACTTGTTTTATTGCTGTTGAAATGTCTTGTAGTCCGGGATTCCGAGATTGATCGGGTCTTCCCGGTAGAAGGAATATCCTTCGTTGACCGTGAGAGCTTATCATGGGCTAAGTTGGGACACCCCTGCAGGGTATTATCTTTCGAAAGCCGTGCCCGCGGTTATGAGGCAGATGGGAATTTGTTGATGTCCGGTTGTAGAAAACCCGAAGTTGACCTTAACTAAAACACATCAACCGCGTGTGTAACCGTGATGGTCTCTTCTCGGCGGGGTCCGGGAAGTGAACACGGTTGTTGGAGTTATGTCTGACGTAGGTTGTTTCAGGATCACTTCTTGATCACTTCTAGCTTCACGACCGTGCTTTGCCTTCTCTTCTCGCTCTCTTTTGCGCCATAGCCACCACATGCTAGTCGCTTGCTGCAGCTCCACCTCACTATCCTTTTCCCACCTTTAAGCTTAAATAGTCTTGATCTCGCGGGTGTGAGATTGCTGAGTCCCCGTGGCTCACAGATATTATCACCTCAGTTGCAGGTACCAACGATGTCAGTGCAGATGACGCGACCGAGCTCACTTGGGAGTTCGATGAGGAACGTAGCCGTTACTATGTTTCTTTTCCAGATGATCAGTAGTGGAGCCCAGTTGGGAGATCCGGGGATCTGTTAGCATTTGGGGTAGTCTTCTTTCATTTTGGTACCGTAGTCGGACCTTGAGTGTAATCTGCTTGATGGATGTTATTTATGTACTTGTGTGAAGTGGCGATTGTAAGCCAACTATGTATCTTTCCCTCGTTATTTATTACATGGATTGTGTGAAGATTACCTCACTTGCGACATTGCTTTCAATGCGGTTATGCCTCTAAGTCGTGCCTCGACACGTGGGAGATATAGCCGCATCGAGGGCGTTACAAGTTGGTATCAGAGCCTTTCCCGACCTTAGGAGCCCCCACTGTTTGATCGTCTTTAGTGGCCGAGTTGTGTCTAGAAAAATGTTTTGAGTCATTTAGGAATTATATATCGGAGAGTTTAGGAATTCTTTTTACTTCCCAGTCCCTTCGACCTTCTGGTAAGGCATCCTGACGTAGAGTTTTGACTCTTCTCTTCTCAAATTTCACTAAAAAATTTTTTTAGGTTCACGCGGGTATATTACAATCGTTCCGATGGTTTTATGATGACAACATTGTCTTGGTTGCCTCCTGACATTTAGGGGTTGTGGCAGTGTCCCGGGGAGTTGAGCTCCGAGGTGTTGTCGTCATAATCTTATCGTTGCGGTTTTGGAATACCTGAGTTTAGTACGACCGACATCGAAAATCTCTTTTGTACAGTTGTTGGTGAGATAACCTGATAGCCCAGTACTGTGGCGAGTGCAGGAGTATTGCCATGACTTGTATAACGGATGTGTTTTCGAAGGTTGAGGTAGACGATTTCCGAAGGTTTCTTGGTTATGTGTTGAAGGATGGATACAGCTGGTTGTAGGATTTGCTAGTTTGGGTGAGATATTATGCTTCCCCTGTATCCCCAACACCTGATTGCATAACCAGAAAATTTCGGGAGTTTATAAGTGGGAATTCTTGTAGCTCTAGTATTTTCTTCCGCAGATATTTGGTTTGTGATTGGGTAATCCTTACCAAGTATTTGTTCACTTCCGTACCTTTTTGATTTTATTCCTTACCATGTTCTAAGTGGCTTCTCAGCTTTGGAAGTGTGATGATTTACATTGGAATTCATTCGTTCATTCTCGTTCGAATGTTAATTGTGAAGACTATATGTTGCAATTTCGTTCCTTTGATTCAGCTTCAATATATCTCTGTCAAGATGCTAATGGATGTCACCCTCTTCAGGATGGCTCCACCAACGCGTCAGAATCCGGAACGCAATGATGGAGATCAGGCTAACCCTCCGCCACCACCTCCGCCTCCGGAAGCTTGGCAAGCCTTGATGACTGCCACAAATGCCAATGCTCAGATTCTGATTCAGCTCTTGCAAGATCGCAACCAAGGTCAAGCTAATCAAGAGAATCAAGGCCAAGGCAACAATCAGCCGCACTTCGCTTCACTGAACCAGTTCCTTGCTAATCAGCCAAAAACCTTCAGCTACTGTGTCGAGGCCACAGACGCAGATGATTGGCTAGTGGACATCAGCAAGCATTTCGAATGCAGCAATGTGAGACCTGAGGACTTTGTCAAGTTTGCCTCTTTTCAACTCAAAGATCAAGCTGCTGAGTGGTTCCAGCAATACAAAGATTCCAGAGGAGGTCGTGTGATCACTTGGGATGATTTCCGCCGTGACTTCAAAGCGCACCACATTCCAGAAAGTGTTGTTGAGCTTAAGCGTGAGGAATTCCGCAATCTCAAGCAAGGCAACATGACTGTCTATCAATACAACACTCAGTTCCAGAAGCTCTCTCGTTTTGCAAGGCAAGACATCCCTGATGAGAAGAGTATGATCTACCAGTTCAGGCGTGGTCTCAGAGAAGATCTGCAACTTGCTCTCGTGCTTTTCGAGCCATTAAAGTATGATGAATTCTACAACATGACACTGAAACAAGAAGCTGCTCAGCTCAAGTGTGAGGCATCTAAGAAGAGAGTCAGAGACGCAGTTCAGTCTTCTTCTTCCTCACTTGTGGCAGCTAAGCAACAGAAGTTCTGGTTGCCTCCTCCTCCTCCGTTCCGTCAGCCTTATCAGCAGAAGAACTCAAGTGGCCGTGGATCTTCCCACCCACCCAACCCTGGTTATCAGAACAAGTCTCAGAATCAAGCTCCAAGGCCAAGTGCTCCTTACCATCGTCCGCTCTCAGAAGTGACTTGTAACAAATGCCAGCAGAAGGGTCACTATGCGAACAAGTGCTTCAACCAGAGGCGCCTTCCGCCTCCTCCTCCTGTGAAATCTAACAGCAATGCAGTGGTTAAGCATAATTCCAAGTATGCCAAGGTGAACATGTTGAATGCAGCTCAAGCAGAAGAGTCTTCTGAAGTGATCATGGGTAATCTTCCTGTTAATGATATTCCTGCCAAAGTCTTATTTGATACTGGTGCATCACATTGTTTCATCTCAAAGCCTTTTGCATCGATGCATGAATTGCCTATCCAAGGTTTGCCTAAATCCTTATCAGTTGTCTCTCCGGCTAAATGCATGAATGCAAGTTATATGGTTCCGGATGTCTCTATCAAGATGGGTGACTATAAATTTCTGTCTTCTCCAATGGTGCTTGGTGACTCGGATATTGATCTTATTCTCGGGATGGACTGGCTTTCTAAGCACAAGGCTCAGCTTGAGTGTGCTGCCAGGGAAATCAAATTGACTCACACTTCGAACGATGTGATCATCTATGCTTCTCGTGATGATACCATTCGGTTGTTCTCTCTCAATGAGATGGGTGAAATGGAGGCTATCTCTCAGATTCCAGTCGTTTGTGAGTACCAAGATGTTTTTCCAGAAGAGCTTCCGGGTATGCCTCCCCGTCGGCCAGTTGAATTCGTTATTGAGCTTGAGCCTGGCACAGAACCCGTGTGCAAGCGTCCCTACAAGCTTGGACCAGATGAGCTCAAGGAATTGAAGATTCAACTCGATAAACAAGAACGTCTGGGTCTGATCAGACCAAGTTCTTCTCCTTGGGGTTGTGGTGTTCTTTTTGTCAAGAAGAAGGATGGCACGGACCGACTTTGCGTCGATTACCGTCCATTGAACTAGAAGACTATCAAGAACAAGTACCCACTTCCCAACATCAATGAGCTATTTGAGCAACTCAAAGGTGCTAAGGTGTTCTCCAAGCTGGACCTTCGTATGGGTTATCATCAGATTCGCATTCGTGAAGAAGATATTCCCAAGACAGCATTCAGAACTAGCTTTGGTTCTTATGAATATACTGTCATGTCTTTCGGCCTCGTCAATGCTCCTCCGTATTTCACTCGATTGATGAATTTCATCTTCAACCCCTACATCAACGAATTTGTCTTGGTCTATCTCGATGATATTTTGGTCTTCTCCAAGAATAAGAAGGATCATGCCGAACATTTGAGATTGGTACTCGACAAGCTCAGAGAGTATCAATTATATGCGAAGTTCTCCAAATGTGAATTCTGGCTTGATGAAGTTCTTTATCTTGGTCATATCATCTCTGCCAAGGGCATCGCTGTTAATCCAGAGAGGGTGTCTGCAGTTTTGAATTGGAATCCTCCTCAGAATGTCAAGCAGCTTCGCAGTTTCCTTGGACTTGCAAGCTATTGCCGAAGATTCGTTGAGAATTTCTCCAAGATTGCCAAGCCTCTTTCCAACCTCCTCCAGAAGCATGTGAAATATGTCTGGTCTCCTGAGTGTGACGTTGCTTTCAACACTCTCAAAGAGAAACTTGTCACTGCTCCAGTGCTGACTCCTCCTGATGAATCAAAGCCTTATGAAGTATTCTGTGATGCTTCTCTCCAGGGCCTCGGTGCTGTCTTAATGCAAGAGAAGAAGGTTGTTGCCTATACCTCTCGCCAGTTGAAGCCCAATGAAAGGAACTACCCCACTCACGATCTTGAGTTGGCGGCAGTTGTCCACGCACTAATAACATGGAGACATCTCCTGTTAGGAAGGAAAGTGGACATATTCACAGATCACAAGAGTCTCAAGTATATCTTCACTCAGCCTCATCTCAACCTCAGGCAAACTCGATGGGTCGAAATGATTCAAGAGTATAATCCGAGTATTGAATATACTCCAGGCAAGGCTAATGTGGTTGCAGACGCTTTGAGCAGAAAGGCTTACTGCAACAGCTTAATCCTCAAGCCTTTTCAACCGGATCTCTGTGAGGCTTTTCGCAAGTTGAATCTCCAAGTTGTTCCTCAAGGTGTTCTTGCCAACCTCATTGTTTCTCCTACTTTGGAAGATCAGATTCGTGAGGCTCAATTGTTGGATACCATGGTGAAGAAGGTGAAACGTGGTATTGAGAAGAGCATTCCCAAATACAAATGCTATCGAGTGGATGACAGAGATACTCTTTTCTTCGAGGACCGGATCGTGGTTCCAAAGGGTGATCTTCGTAAAGTCATTATGAACGAAGCGCACAATTCTCTTCTGTCTATTCATCCTGGAAGTACAAAGATGTACCATGACCTCAAGCAGTCGTATTGGTGGACTCGAATGAAGCGTGAGATCGCTCAATTCGTGAATGAGTGTGATGTCTGCAGAAGGGTGAAAGCAGAACACCAACGACCAGCTGGTCTTCTCCAACCTCTTGCTATTCCAGAATGGAAGTTTGATCATATCGAAATGGACTTCGTGACTGGTTTTCCTAAGTCCAAGCGTGGAAATGATGCTATCTTCGTCGTCATCGACAAGCTCACCAAAGTGGCTCATTTTCTTCCTATCAAAGAGTCTATCACAGCAGCGCAGCTGGCAGAGCTCTACACCTCCAAAATTGTCTCTTTGCACGGCATTCCACAATTGATCTCTTCAGACCGTGGCAGCATCTTTACCTCCAAGTTTTGGGATTCTTTCCAGACGGCCATGGGCACCAACATCCGCTTCAGCACAGCTTTCCACCCTCAGACTAGTGGACAAGTCGAGCGTGTCAATCAAATCCTTGAAGATATGCTCAGAGCCTGTGTTATCTCTTTCGGCATGAAGTGGGAGGATTGTCTTCCTTATGCTGAATTCTCTTACAACAACAGCTTTCAAGCCAGCTCGGGCAAAGCCCCATTCGAGATTCTCTATGGCAGAAAGTGCCGTACTCCACTCAACTGGTCTGAAACCGGTGAACGTCAATTGCTCGGCAATGATTTGATCTCAGAGGCTGAGGCCATGTGCAAGGTGATTCGTGAGAACCTCAAAGCAGCGCAATCGCGCCAGAAGAGCTATTACGACAGCAAACACCGAGATGTGGCATTCGAGATCGGAGACCATGTTTACCTCCGTGTCTCGCCAATGAAAGGAACTCGTCGCTTCGGTATCAAGGGGAAACTTGCCCCGCGATACGTGGGTCCCTTCAAGATCATCGGCAAACGAGGCGATCTCGCCTATCAACTTGAGCTCCCCTCCAACTTTGCAAATGTGCACGATGTCTTCCACGTGTCACAGCTTCGCAAGTGCTTCAAGACGCCTGAGCGCACCATCAACTTCGAAGAGATTGATCTTCAAGAAGATTTGTCGTATCATGAGCATCCAGTTGCTATTCTTGAGACAACTGAGCGCAAGACTCGCAACAAGTCAATCAAATTCCTCAAAGTGAAATGGTCACATCATTCAGACCGAGAGGCCACCTGGGAGCGTGAAGACCACCTACGTTCTGAGTATCCGGAGTTCTTTCAGTCCTAGATCTCGGGACGAGATCCTCTCGTAGTGGTGGTGTGTTGTAACGCCCCGATGTAACTTGCCATAATTGTAATCCAACTCTTGCCGTTTCCGGCTATGTGTTATGATATTCCCTCCATGGTTGGGTTCTCTCTGTCTTGCATTTTGGTCTTGTCATGCATTTCATATCATGTCATCATGTGCATCGCATTTGCATACGCGTTCGTCTCATAAATCCGAGCATCTTTCCCGTTGTCCGTTTTGCAATCCGGCGCTCCTATGTCTCCCGGCGTCCCCTTTTACATTTCTTCGTGAGCGGGTATTAAACATTCTCGGAATGGACCGAGGTTTGACATGTGGCCTCGGTATAGCACCGGTAGACCGCCTGTCAAGTTTCGGGTCAATCGGAGTTCGTTTGGTACTCCAACGGTTAACCGGGTAACCGTGAAGGCCTCGTGTGTGTTGCGGCCCAACACCCCTTCAAACAGCCCAATAACCCATCTAAGTCACTCCCATGTCCTCCGCCGTTCGATCACGATCGCGTGGGCGAAAACCGCACTCCGTTTGGAGCCTCCTAGCTCCTCCTATCTATAAAAACGTCTCCCCCTCCTCAAATCACGGGCAAATCCACCCCTAACCCTAGATCCCCGTCGCCCCGCGCCGCCGGACACGTCCGGTCCGCGCCGGACGCGCCGCCGCCGCCACCCGCAGCCAGCCAGGGGCCGCCACGTGGCCCGCCGCCAGCTCCCGAGCCGCCGGCCCGCTCGGCCCGCCGCGAGCCCCGCGGGCCCGCGCCGCCCCGCGCGCCCCCAGCTCGCCCGCGCCGCCGCCTGGCCTCGCGCCTCCGCCGCCTCGCCCGGTCCCCGCCGCGGCTCCCGCCGGCCGCCGCCGCCTCCCGGCCGCGCCGCGCCGCCCGGCGCCGCCCGCCCCGGCGCCGCGCCGCCCCGCGCCGTCCCCGCCTCCTCCGCACCGCGCCGCACCAGATCCGGGCATCCCGGCCCCGGATCCGGCCGCCCCTGGGCTGCAGCCGCCTCCTCCGGCGCTCCTCCGGCGACCCGCGCCGGCGAACCTCGGGAACCGCGCCACCGTTGACTTCTTCCCTCCCTCTTTATTTCTCTAAGTCCCTGACTTTTGCATCATGTGCCCATGTCAATCCTGCCATAACTTTGCATCCGTAGCTCCGTTTCGCGCGCATAATATGTCATTTTGTTCGTCTCGAAGAGTACATCATTTTGTTCCATTGCATCATTTTCATTTGAAGTCATCTTGATGCCCGAAATGCTGTTAGAAGAGGGCTAGTTGATGTTTATTGCTGGATCTTAACTGATCATGCACTTTTGTCATTTTTGCCATGATTGATGTGTACCTCCTATGAGGTTGAGTTATATATGTGTTTTGTAATATGCCATGTTACCTTTCCAGAGGATTTTGCTATGTATTTTTATGATGCTTGAGGTGGCTAGAAATTGCATGCAAAGTAGGGATGTTGATATTGCTGTTTTCAGAGACTTAGTGATTTCACTAAGTCCCTGACTTTTGTTATTATCATGCCATGTATTCATGTTGTTTCTGAGAGATCCATGCATAATTTGAGCATGATCAGTAAGGGAGTTTTGAACTTGAGTATTTGCTTAATCCATCCATGCCTTTGTTTGCATTTATGGGGTGCCATAGCTTGAGTCAATCGAGCTCTACTTTTGCTTCAAAATGTTACTGGCAGATTGTTTACGTGTTATTCAATTTTGCCAAGCTTGGTGTAGTTGATCCTTGCATGATATGATGTTATTCTTGCCATGTATTATTACTATGCCATGTCTTATTGATGTATGTATGCTTAGTTTATCATGCAAAGCTCTGTAGTGAGTGCATCGAGCTCTCGAACATGTCTAGTCGTTAACAGTTTTCTGCCATGTCCAGTTTTCTACTAAGTCTGAAACCTGTAACGAAACTTGCTTATTTGATTTGGGTGTAATTATATTTTCTGATCCTTTTTGGCTTATGGTCAGTAAGGGACTTTTGTCAAGTGCTATGAGTAGATTCATGACATGCCTTTCTTTGCTATGTTCAGAACCTGTAGTATGTTGTTTCGTTGCTCTGAACACGTCATCCTGATGTTGTTTTCCTGACTTCTTGTTATTTCACTAAGTCTGTGAATCTGTTATAAGTTGTACTTTTGCCATGCTTGTTTGAACCTGTTATGAGGTGAATTAGCCGTAGCTCAGTGTTCATCTTTTGTCGTGCATCTTGAGTAGATTACTTTCATATGCTTTGTTGCCATGTTTGGGTGCAGTAGCTTAATTATTTGTTGTTTGCTAAGTAGCATCATGCTGTTTATGGCAGATTCGTGTCATTCTTGTTTTGCTTGCCATTTGCAAACCGTGCATCCGTTTCCGGTGATCTTTATATCGATTTCAACCGAAATCACCTCATCTATCCAGTGGCATGCTTGGTTTGCCAAGATTATGCCCTGTTCATCCTTGTCCTTCCGGAGCATGCATACGCATTGCATATCACCTCTCGCATTTCATGCCATGCTTTGCATCATGTTGATTGCGCGTTGCATCGTGGTTGATTTTGGTTCCTTTGCTTGTTCTCTTGTCTTGGGTAGAGCCGGGAGACGAGTACGTGAACGAGGAACCTGTTGAGAACGCTTACGAGGACCAAGCTTTCGACAACTCTGAGAACCTTGCAGGCAAGATGACCATACCCTCGAAATCACTTCTATCTTTGCTTGCTAGATTGCTCGCTCTTTTGCTATGCCCATGCTGCGATACCTACCACTTGCTATATCATGCCTCCTATATTGCCTTGTCAGCCCCTAACCATCCATGTCCTAGCAAACCGTTGTTTGGCTATGTTACCGCTTTGCTCAGCCCCTCTTATAGCGTTGTTAGTTGCAGGTGAAGATGAAGTTTGTTCCTTGTTGGAACATGATCTTGTTGTTCCTTGTTGGAACATGTTTACTTGTTGGGATATCACAATATCTCTTATTTAATTAATGCATCTATATACTTGGTAAAGGGTGGAAGGCTCGGCCTTATGCCTGGTGTTTTGTTCCACTCTTGCCACCCTAGTTTTCCGTCATACCGGTGTTATGTTCCCGGAGTTGCGTTCCTTACACGGTTGGGTGATTTATGGGACCCCCTTGACAGTTCGCTTTGAATAAGACTTTTCCAGCAAGGCCCAACATTGGTTTTACCATTTGCCACCTAGCCTTTTTTCCCTTGGGTTCTGCAGACTCAAGGGTCATCTTTATTTTAACCCCCGGGCCAGTTCTCCTTCGATTGCTGGTCCAAACCGTCAGCCGCCGGTGGCCACCAGGGGCAACTCTGGGTTCGCCTATCGGAAGTTTGGACAATCCGGATGTGCCCTGAGACCGAGATATGTGCAGCTCCTATCAGGATTTGTCGGCACAATCGGGCGGCTTTGCTGGACTTGTTTTATTGCTGTTGAAATGTCTTGTAGTCCGGGATTCCGAGATTGATCGGGTCTTCCCGGTAGAAGGAATATCCTTCGTTGACCGTGAGAGCTTATCATGGGCTAAGTTGGGACACCCCTGCAGGGTATTATCTTTCGAAAGCCGTGCCCGCGGTTATGAGGCAGATGGGAATTTGTTGATGTCCGGTTGTAGAAAACCCGAAGTTGACCTTAACTAAAACACATCAACCGCGTGTGTAACCGTGATGGTCTCTTCTCGGCGGGGTCCGGGAAGTGAACACGGTTGTTGGAGTTATGTCTGACGTAGGTTGTTTCAGGATCACTTCTTGATCACTTCTAGCTTCACGACCGTGCTTTGCCTTCTCTTCTCGCTCTCTTTTGCGCCATAGCCACCACATGCTAGTCGCTTGCTGCAGCTCCACCTCACTATCCTTTTCCCACCTTTAAGCTTAAATAGTCTTGATCTCGCGGGTGTGAGATTGCTGAGTCCCCGTGGCTCACAGATATTATCACCTCAGTTGCAGGTACCAACGATGTCAGTGCAGATGACGCGACCGAGCTCACTTGGGAGTTCGATGAGGAACGTAGCCGTTACTATGTTTCTTTTCCAGATGATCAGTAGTGGAGCCCAGTTGGGAGATCCGGGGATCTGTTAGCATTTGGGGTAGTCTTCTTTCATTTTGGTACCGTAGTCGGACCTTGAGTGTAATCTGCTTGATGGATGTTATTTATGTACTTGTGTGAAGTGGCGATTGTAAGCCAACTATGTATCTTTCCCTCGTTATTTATTACATGGATTGTGTGAAGATTACCTCACTTGCGACATTGCTTTCAATGCGGTTATGCCTCTAAGTCGTGCCTCGACACGTGGGAGATATAGCCGCATCGAGGGCGTTACAAACGACTTCTTCATCATTTGAGTCGTGGCCTTTGATAGGACTCATTGTCTTCGACAGAATGCGATAGACGGTCCGAGGCACATACAACAATTCCTTGGCGAGGAATTTGGTTCGAGGGGCCTGCCCTGGCTTCAAAGGCTTCATCAGCACTTGCATATAGTGATTTGAAAGCTCAGGTTTGTTGTAGACACAACGTGCATCTTCAAGTGGAGGACTTAGAGGAAGGGCACGAAGCAATTCAGACGCTGTTGCCTTGTAGTGAGTGTTCTCTGTCATCCAGTCCAGAACCCATGAATTCACATCTTCAGAGTTGCCGATGATGTGCGGCGTTGCGTAGACATGAAGAATGAGTTCTTCATTCCAATCACAGATGTCAGTGCAGAAATTGAGCAGCCCAGCGTCATAGAGAACACTAAGGACTGGCGTGAAGCACGACAAAGACTCCATGTCTACATGAGGAATATGTGCATGGTCGAAGACTTTGTCTTTATTGAACAGCACTGAGGAGTAGAAGTTGGCTTGACTAGCAGTCCAGAAACGCCTCTTCCTTATGCAAGCAGAGTCATAGGGGTTGTAATCTGTGAAGAATACATGCTCGCCAAAGAAGTCTTCAGCCTTGAACTTTTGTTTCCTTGAGAACGGATCCTTTGGCTTGGGCAGAGGAGTGTCAGTGAGTTGCATCACTACCTCAGGAATCGCGAGCTCAGGTTCTTCAGGCTGAGGAATTTCAGGTTCCTCCTCAGGTGCAGTCACATTTTCAGCAGCAGCAGCAGTTTCTTCAGCACTAGTGGCTGGAATTTCTTCACGGACAGTTGAGGTGGGATGAGTTTCTTGAGAGCCCAATTGAACTGTTGGTGCAGGGGGGTGAGGGATTTGCTGCAGTGGGGTGAAGAGTGGAGAATTGGGATGCTGACTTTCCCAAAAGTCATCATTCATCACTGGAAGTTGTGCTTCCAATGTCCACATCTTCATCATCAATTTCTTCAACACCAGCCTCTTCAGCAGTAAACTGAGGCATTGGTGATGAGACCACTGGGGTTGAAGGGATCGCATCCACTTCAATTTCTTCATCAATCTGCTCTGAAGAAGCAGCAGATTGAGTTTCTTCACCAGATCCGCTTAGGATCACATATTCTTCATCAAAAGGAACAAGGTCCTTTGATGGCATGGTGGAATTTGGAACATCATCGATCGGATTTTCATATGAGCTGGTCATAGGCTTCATCTTCTTTGGAGCTCAAGATTCTGAAGCATTTGATGCTTTCCTTTTCTTCACTGCAGCTTGCTCTGCAGCCCTGGTCTTCTTCACATCTGATGCAGATGGAAGGATTTGAGTTGGTGTAGGCGCAGGTGGAGCTGAGGAATCTGTTTGAATTTCCTCAGGCGCAACTGATGCAGTTGCCCTGACTTCTTCAGTTTCTTCAGGCGCACCACTAGTGGATGCCCTGGCAATTTCTTCAGCGGCTGGAATGGAGTCATCAGCCCTGGAACTAGCATTTTCTTCAGCAGCCTGAACTTCATCAGTGGTGCTGGCGTGTTCTTCAGTCGGCTGAGCAGAAGCTTCAGCTTGAGGAATTTCTTGTTGCGATGGGGCTGCAACATTGGTGAACTTCTCCGTCAGTTTCACAAATCTGACCTTGGCTCCTTGCCAATCAGCATAGTAAGAGTTGAATTTGTCGCTGAGGGCTTTGATTTCAGCCTGCATCTTGATAAGTTCTTCAGTTGTCATCTTGACAACATTTTTCTTCAGCAGTTTCTCTTTTCTATACTGCGATTTCTTGATCTCCCTGGCCCTGTCATATTTCCATTTCTCCTCTTGGATGAAATGAGTCAGCGTGTGATTTTGACCAGGTGTCAGCTTGAAGTCAGGCATAGGTGAATTTGGATCCTTATGCCAGAGATCAATATAATCGAGGATCGCCCTTGGGTTCAAAAGCAGTGGCACAGGTGTGCCTTTGGCTCTAGCGGCCCTTTCTTGTCGGTCTCTGATGATTTCTGCAAGTTCATCATCATCAGCTTCATCATCTTCAGGTGGCTCTTGGAAGGCGACCTGTTTCTTCTTGGGACTTGGCCGAGGACCTTGTCCAGCTGTTGCCTTAGTCTTCAGCAAAGTTGGGCCAGATGAAGAATTTGGCGCAGCTGAGGAACTTGCTGAGACACCAGAGGCAATTGAGATGCCTACAGTCCTTTGGCACGTGGCCAGATGCACAGGTGCTGAGGACTTTGTCGGAACTGCTGAGGACTTTGGAGGAGGTGCTGAGGATTTTGAAGGAGCAGGATCAGCATGAGGAATTGGTCTTGAAGATTTTGACGTTCCTGGCCGTGAAGGCGCAGCTGAGGAACTTGGCCGTGAGGGCATTGTTGGTGAAGCACTTGGCTTACGAGCAAGCTTCTTAACCATTGATTTCCTCAGCTTGACAGAGGCCTCAGTGGCAGCAGAAGCAGCAGAATCTTCGTTGAATTTCCTCACTGCTTCTCTGGCTTGTCTTGCCAATTTAGCTTGATGCATGGCCCATTCTTCAGGAAAGTCCTCACCGCGTTTGACGCTAGTGGGATCAGCAACTTGGCCAGGTGCCAGTGGAAGTCTTGGGCATGGAGGGTTGATAGCGAATTTCTTCATGTACTTTGGAGTGACGTATCTGTACTCCCTCCATTCACATGCCCATCTCCGTTCAATCCTCTGAATGCGCACCTTGCGCTGATTTTTGTTTTCTTTGCCAAATTTGGCTTCATCAGGTGTGCAGTACTCTTTGTAAATGTCCTCAGGGATCTCAAAAGCAGTCATGACCTCAGGTTTCTTTCCTCCTTTCTGCGGCTTCTTACCATCTGCCATATTCTTCAGCTGAGGAATTTGAACAATCGAATTCTCTGAAGAAGTATGCAGTTTTTCTTCGAGGAACGCTGTAAACGAGTTAAGTTGATGAGAACCTAATGATTCAGCAGCGGATATGAGTACCTGTGAACAGAATGTAGTTGAGAGGAATTTGGAGAGGTCATATGCGTTCTCAGAAGGTTTTTCAAAAAGAACAAGTTTGAGGAATTTTGACTGATGCGTCTTGAAGAATTTCACTAAGCAAGCTTTGTCTTAGGTACCAGGGTTGTATAGATCGGAGATCCACACAATTGAGGAATCTTGAAGAAAATAGAGCTTAGAGAAATGAATCAAGAACAGAAGATTTGTGAGGTGTTTTGTGTGTGAAGATTGAAGAATAAAACACCTTTTGAAGATTTTGTAGAAAAGTTTTGAATCAAAGAGGGCAGTAAAAGTAACTTTTAATTACCCTGAATGAAGAACACGACGAACACAGAGATGGAGAAGTGAAGTTCGTCGGTGTAGATCTTCCATGCCCTAACTCGGCGGAGGAAGACGTCTAAGGCGGCGGCGGAGGTGAAGATTTCCGCGGTCGGCGTGAGTACGACGGCGACGAGGTCAAGGCAGTGAAGCTCTTCCTCACCGGCGACGATGGAGTAGCGGCGGCGCTAGGGTTTGGGAAGCTCGAGCGGGAGAGAGAGGTCGAGCGGAGTAAAAGAAGTGAGGAAGGGGCGAGGGGTATTTATAGAGGCAGTGAAAAACTGTTCGCCCGAAGATTTGGGACGAACGTGCCCCTGACCATTCTCTTCTCACGACATGTGTCACCCACGGACTGTGTAGTGGAGATCATGTAAGATCGTGGGTGAATAGAATAATGCATCGTGGGATGCGGAACGATTTGAGTGGCAAAACCGAAAATTTGGATAAGATTAGTTTTAACGTTCGGTTCGCAATTTCTTCAGCTGACAAGGACACAGTGAAGATTTTGAACGAGTTCCAAACAGAACGCACATGAAGAATTTGAGAACAGATTGGATTAAGTATAGCATAGAGGGGGAAGGGTCCGATCACATTCACTTAGCAGAAAACACCAACTTGGAGAAATAGCCATAAGTGAATGTTGTAGAGGACATAAACTCATATATATAGACAATGAAGAATTTGAGAACAGATTGGATTGAGTATATATATATAGCCAATGAAGAAAAACAACGGAACAAGTGAAGATTTTGCAAAGTTGAAGAATTTGAACAACTGAGGAATTTCAAAACTGAGGAAAAACTCAAATTGAAGATTTTCAACTTTTGTGGTGGCGTGACCCACCGTACAAGAATGATGATTTCAGACACCGCGTACAATTGTCGTAGGGTTCTGAGAATCAAATTCTTCATTAAGTTCTTCACACTTAGAGTGTTATTCTTCATTGATTGAAGAAAAACGTTTCTTCATGTGTTGCACATCTAAGTCATCAATTTTGCAAAGTGTTAGGATGAGTGCCTTTTCAAAGTACATTCAAAGACTCTAAGATATTTAGCTCACACCGCAACTTGCTAAATCTCTTCTCATCCAAGGGCTTAGTGAAGATATCGGCTAGCTGTTCTTCAGTCTTCACATGCTCAATAGAAATGTCGCCCTTCAACACATGATCACGAAGAAAATGATGACGAATCTGAATGTGCTTTTGTCTTCGAGTGCTGAACTGGGTTGTGAGAAATCTTGATGGCACTCTCATTGTCACAGAGGAGAGGCACATTCTTCACGTTGACGCCATAGTCCTTGAGTGTTTGCTTCATCCATAGCAGTTGAGCACAGCAAGAACCAGCAGCAATGTACTCAGCTTCAGCAGTAGACAGTGATACGCAGTTCTGTTTCTTCGAGGACCAACAGACCAAGGATCGTACGAGGAAATGACAAGTACCAGATGTTGACTTGCGGTCCACACGATCACCAGCATAGTCAGAGTCAGAATATCCAATGAGATCAAAATCCGAGCCCTTGGGATGCCATAGTCCTAGTGTTGGTGTGTGAGCTAGATATCGAAGAATATGCTTCACAGCCTTATGGTGTGATTCCTTTGGTGCAGCTTGGAATCGGGCACACATGCAAACACTAAGCATTATATCTGGCCTAGATGCACATAAGTACAATAAAGAGCCAATCATGGAGCGGTATACCTTATGATCAAAGTCAATACCATTTTCATTAGTGCATAGATGACCATTTGTGGGCATAGGAATTTTGATGCCTTTGCAATCTTGCATGCCGAATTTCTTCAGGACATCCTTGAGGTATTTCTCTTGAGATATGAATATGCCATTGCGCTGTTGACGAATTTGAAGACCTAAGAAGAATTTTAACTCTCCCATCATAGACATTTGATGTTCTTCACTCATCATATAGGCAAATTCATCACTGTAACGTTGGTCAGTACAGCCATAGATGATATCATCAACATATATTTGGCACACAAACAGTTCACCGTCATAAGATTTAGTAAAGAGAGTGGGATCGAGTGAACCGGGTGTGAAGCCTTTCTTCATGAAGAATTCCTTCAATGTATCATACCACGCCCGTGGGGCCTGCTTGAGGCCATAGAGGGCCTTATTAAGTCTGAAGACTTTGTCAGGATGTTTTGGATCTTCAAAACCTGGGGGTTGAGCAACATATACTTCTTCCTCAAGCTTACCATTGAGGAATGCACTTTTCACATCCATTTGATATAAGATGATATCATGATGGTTAGCATAAGCAAGCAATATGCGAATAGCCTCAAGTCTAGCAACAGGTGCAAAAGTTTCATCGAAATCAACTCCTTCAACCTGTGTGTAGCCTTGAGCTACTAGTCATGCCTTATTCCTCACCACAAAACCATTTTCATCTTGCTTGTTGCGGTAGATCCACTTTGTGCCAATGATGTTATGCTTGCGAGGATCGGGACGATTGACTAGTTCCCAGACGTTGTTCAGCTTGAACTGATGTAATTCTTCTTGCATGGCCTGAATCCATTCAGGCTCCAGAAATGCTTCATCTACCTTAGTGGGCTCTATGATAGAGACACAAGCAAAGTGCCCACAAAAGTTAGATAAGTGTGAAGCTTTTGAGCGTGTGAGAGGACCTGGTGCTCTAATGTCATCGATGATCTTCTCCACTTGCACTTCTTTTGCAACGCGAGGATGAGCTGGTTGTCGTTGAGGAATTTGATAGGCATTTTCTTCAGCATCAATTTCCTCAGCATTTTCTTCAGGTACATCAGCTCGACGTTCTTCACGACCTGGAATGAATTCTTCAGCAGATTCTTCAGTAGGAATGACATCCTCAGTAGCCTTGTGCTTGATAGAGTCCTCAGGTGTTGGTTCATCTAACACAGAAGGTAGGTGCTCTCTTTGCGAGCCATTAGTTTCATCGAACCGCACATCTACAGTTTCAACAATCTTGTGAAGAACATTGTTGAAGACTCTATAGGTGTGCGAGTCCTTTCCGTAACCAAGCATAAAACCTTCATGTGCTTTCGATGCAAATTTAGAGTTGTGATGAGGATCTCTAATCCAGCATTTAGCACCGAAGACTTTGAAATAACTCACATTGGGTTTCTTGTCAGTGAGGAGTTCATAGGCAGTCTTCTTGAAGAATTTGTGAAGATATACTCTGTTGATGATATGGCACGCAGTATCAATTGCATCAACCCAGAAACGACGAGGGGATTTGTACTCATCGAGCATAGTGCGAGCCATCTCAGCAAGAGTCCTGTTCTTGCGCTCCACGATGCCATTCTGTTGAGGAGTATAAGGAGCAGATAACTCATGAGTAATACCAAGTTCATCAAGATATTCATTGAGACCCGAATTCTTGAACTCAGTGCCATTGTCACTTCTGATGTGCTTGATCTTCATACCAAAGTTGGTTGAAGCCCTCGAGGAAAATCGTTTGAAGACTTCTGCACTTCATGTTTGTAAGAGACAAGGTGTACCCATGTGTAACGAGAGTAATCATCAACAATAACAAAGCCATATTGAGATGCTTCATTTGAAACAGAGGAATAGTAATTAGGACCGAAGAGATCCATGTGAAGCAATTTGAATGGACGAGTAGTGGTCATGATGGTCTTTGCTGGATGCTTGGCCTTGGTCATCTTTCCAGCTTCAAAGGCACCGCATAAGTGATCCTTGAGGAATTTGACATTCTCAATGCCGATGACATGCTTCTTCTTCGCAAGCGTGTGCAAATTCCTCGTGCCTGCATGACCAAGTCGTCGATGCCATAGCCATCCTTCTGAAGCTTTTGCAAGTAGGCACACGGCTGGTTGTGAATCTGTAGAGAAATCAACAATATACAAGTCTCCTCTCCTAAAGCCTTCAAAGACTTTGGATTTGTCAGCTTCCATAATCACAACGCAACGATACTTGCCAAAGACAACAACCATATCAAGATCACAAAGCATTGAGACAGACATAAGGTTGTATCCTAAGGACTCAACAAGCATGACTTTGTCCATGTGTCGATCCTTTGTGATGGCAACCTTACCTAGACCCAATACCTGACTTTTGCTCTTGTCAGCGAAGATGATATGCTTCAGATGTGATGACGACAAGGGAGCATCCATCAACTGATTTCTGTCACCAGTCATGTGATTTGTACATCCACTATCAAGGACCCACTCAGTGGCTTTGGGTTGATCATCCTACAGATGAATTAGTGCAACTTACGAACCTCATATACTTCAGCAGTGAAGAATATGATATCACAATTCATCAGATCAATTTCATCAAGCAGTAAGAAAGATAAAGCAGAGGTAGGACGTGTGAAATGAAAGTTCATTTCATGATGGTTAGCCTGCGTCCTTTCAGGCAATTTGTCAGGTCCACAGCAAATTTTTCAGACGTTACAGTACGTCTGGAGACCTGACCCTGCATAAGAGATTAGTTCCTTTTCTTCACCACCCACATCTGAAGGGGTGGCAAAGAGTTCATCACTCTGCAAGCTCCATATGAGAATGGTGGCATAGAGGCCAAACCATTTCGTTTCACATAAGAGGGGTTAGGGTAAGCATATGAATAAGCAGAGAAATACTTCGAGGACTTATGAACATAATGATTAGAAGAATAATGCTCATATTCATAGCCCTTGGCTCTTCCCTGCGAAACAGAGTTGTTAGCACGATGATGTTCATATGAGGACTTTGATCCTTTTGAGGAATTTGATCCACGTGAGGAATTTGGTCCGTATGAGGACTTGGATCCATATGAAGAATTTGGTCCATATGAAGAATTTGATCTGGGGTTCCTTTTCTTCACAGGTGGTGTCATGAGGACATTCACCTGAAGACTTTCAAAGCACTTTTTGGGAACCCAGATTTTCTTCATAGGGGAACCGTTCCTGCAGTTAGTGCCAACATATCTAGCAAATACTTCACCATTCTGATTTTTGAACAGTTTATAGTTGGAGTGAAATGACTCATCAGAAGAATGAGAAGATTCACATGTATAGCCAGATAAATTAGATGGGTCAACTGGAGGTCCCTTTGCAGCAACCCATGAGGTTTTGGGGTACTGCTCAGGCTTACAATATGTACCATCAGCATTGAGTTTCCTCTCAAAGGCAATACCCTCTTTCCTAGGGTTCCTATTGAGGATCTGCTTTTTAAGCATATCACAAAGAGTCTGATGCCCTTTGAGGCTTTTGTACATGTCTGGCATGTACAATTCCTTCAGCCCTGCATCGTCAGTGATACTAGCAATGTCCTCAGATGAGGAATTAGTGATAGCAGAGACATGTGAAGAATTTGTAACATTAGAAGCATTTGAACATTCAGGTGAAGAATTAGCAGATTCTCGTTCAATGTATTTTAAACACGGAGGAATAAATTCTTCCTGAGCAGCACTGATTTGTTGAGCAAGCAATGAATCGCGCTCTTTCTGAAGATCTTCATAACTCACTCTTAGCTCCTCAAGATCTTGCTTTCTTTGAAGAAATTCATAAGAAAGCTTCTCATGATCAGATAAGAGAGTGTTATGATGACCTTGAAGGTTATCAAACCTGGTCTGAAGTCTCTGAAGATTTTCAGTCAAGGCTTTAGTGCGATCCATTTCTTCACCCAACATGTCATCACTTTTGTCTAGCATGTTTTTAACCTTTTCAAAAGCCTTTTGTTGTTTCACAGCAATCTTAGTAAGTTTTGTGTAGCTGGGCTTAAGATTTTCATCATATTCATCTTCACTAGACTCAGAGGAGGTATATTTAGGTACCTTGGCACCCTTTGCCATGAAGCAATAGGTGGGAGCATAGTCATCGTTGCCTTCATCAGCCTTGTTGGTGAGGTCATTTTCTTCAGAGTTGAAGATAGACTTGCTGACGAATGCAGTAGCGAGGGCTAGGCTTGCCACACCAGACTCAGAGTCCTCAGAAGCCTCCTCTTCTTCTTGTTCCTCAGATTCAGCTTCAGAGTCCATTTCCTTGCCAATGAATGCCCGAGCCTTCTTGGAGCTGCTCTTCTTGTGAGATGAAGACTTTGAGGATTTTGATGATGAAGATTTTGATGACTTCTTCTTTTTCTTCGCATCATCAGAACTGTAATCCTTGTATTTCTTCTTCTTTGATTCCTTTTCCCACTGAGGACAATCTTGAATGTAATGTCCTGGTTTCTTGCACTTGTGACAAAGCCTCTTCTTGTAGTCACTGGATGAGGAATCATTGCTCCTGGAGGGTTTTCCAAAGCGACCACGTCTTGAGAACTTCTGGAATTTCTTCACAAGCAGTGCTAGATCATGACTCAGTTCTTCAGGATCACCAAGGCTGCTACCAGAGTCTTCGTCTTCGGATTCTGATACTGCCTTGGCCTTCAGTGCACGTGATCTACCATAGCTCGAACCGTAGAGATCTCTCTTTTCAGCAAGCTGGAACTCATGAGTGTTTAGCCTCTCGAGGATATCAGCGGGGTCAAGTAACTTGTAATCAGCACGCTCTTGTATCATCAGTGCCAGAGTATCAAATGAGGAATCAAGCGATCTCAGCAATTTCTTCACCACCTCATGGTCAGTGATGTCAGTGGCACCAAGTGCTTGTAGCTCATTTGAGATGTCAGTGAGGCGATCGCAGGTTTGCTGAACATTTTCATCGTCGAGTCTTTTGAAGCGGTTGAAGAGATTGCGAAGAACATCAACTCGAGAGTCACGCTGAGTTGAGACTCCTTCATTGACCTTGGACAGCCTATCCCAAATAAGCTTAGCAGTTTCCAAAGCACTCACTCTACCATACTGTCCTTTACTCAGATGGCCACATATGATATTCTTCACTTGGGAATCGAGTTGCTTGAATCTCTTCACATCGGTAGCGTTCAGTGAGGGTGAGACGGAGGGAACACCATTTTCCACAACGTACCAGAGATCGTTATCAATTGCCTCAAGATGCATGCACATCTTGTTCTTCCAGTAGGGGTAGTCCATCCCATCAAAGGTAGGACGCCCAACAGAGACCTTGATCATACCTGCGGTCGACATAACTAAAACTCCAGGCGGTTAAACCAAAATCACACAGAACAAGGGAGTATCTTGCTCTGATACCAATTGAAAGTGCGTTATATCGACTAGAGGGGGGTGAATAGGCAATTTTTATGAAATTCTTCACTGAGGAATTTGCTCGTGAGGAAATTCCTTAGCAAAGAACTACTAGCAGTGGAATAAGTACTCAGAAGTAAACATAGCAGAATACATGCATGGTCATCATGATTAAATGAAGACAAGCATAGAGTACAGAAAGCGTAAACACAGGATAGCACAAGATGAAGACAAATAGACTGAAGAAATTGAACTAAGGAAATTGAGAAAGTCTTCAGTCAAAGTCTTCAAACACAGATATGAACAAACACACAACACAGTAATGAGGAAATGAAAGTGTTGAGGAAATAGAACCAGTAGGCTTGGTGAAGACAATTATTTGGTAGACCAGTTCCAACTGCCGTCTCAGTTGTACATCTGGTTGGAGCGGCAGAGTAATTAAACTCGAGGACACCCAGTCCCGGACACACAGTCCTCACCGTCTTCTCCTTGAGCTAAGGACACACAGTCCTCACCCAATCACTCGTGGTAAGTCTTCAGGTGACTTCCGAACCTTCACAAACTCGGTCACTCGGCGATCCACAATTCCTCTTGGATGCTCTAGACCTTGACGCCTAACCGTCTGGAAGAAGCACAGTCTTCAAAGGTAACAAGCATCGGATCAACGCAGGATCAATCTCTTCAGTGATGCTCAATCACTTTGGGTTTGTAGGTGTTTGGGTTTGGGTTTGGATTTTCCTCACTTGATGATTTTCGCTCAAAGTCCTCGGAGGATGGGTTGCTCTCAAATGACAAGTGTCAAGTTCTTGCGGAGCAACCAACCAGCTAGTGGTTGTAGGGGGCGGCTATTTATAGCCTAGGGAGCAGCCCGACATGATAAGACATAAATGCCCTTCAATGATATGACCGTTGGATGGATAAGATATTTTGGGACAGCTGGCGCGTAGCACAACAACGGTCGAAAATTTGAGGTACAAATTCCTCAGAGCTATAATGTTCCTCAATGTGTAGGCAATTTGCACTGGCGAATTCCTAACTCCTCAGTCAGAGCAAAGTCCTCAGTGACCAGAAGAACTGCGTCTCTGTCACTGAAGAAATTGACTGAACTGTATGAGATTTCCAATGGCTTCACTCGAAGGGATTGGTAGGTGTAGGATTTGAGTTGAGCATCACTTGGAAATTTTCTCGTTAGTATTTCCTCGACCCCCTTTAACAGTACGGTGTTTCCTATGACTCAAGAAAGAGAAAATGAAACTACAAAAACAAAAGTCTTTACGCTTCATGTTCCTCGAATGAATACCAAGTCTTCAGGAATACACCAATTTCTTCACTTTCAAAGTCTTCAGAAATTCTTCAGAATATCAAAGTCTTCAGTCGAAGAACTTCATTTTTAGGGGTCGACTTTCTCTGTAAATATCAAACTCCTCATAGACTTATAGACATGTGTACACTCATAAACACATTAGATCCTTAACCTATAAGTCTTCAATACACCAAAATTACTAAGGGGCACTAGATGCACTTACACATGGGAGTCAAAAGATAGCCCTGGAATGTGAAGAAGGCGATGCAGCTTATGCTGAGTCTGTGTGTGCAGCAGAGGAGTGGAAGTTTTATCAAGATAATGTTGACCTAGCGGATATGACCTCTCTGAAAAAGCCGACCATAGAGCATGACCCGGCAATGAAGTTTAAGTCGGCTGCTGAAACCAAGCTTGTTGATTTTACTCCAAGCGATTCGTCTAAGCAGTTCAGCATCAGTGCCAATTTGGATCCTAAATAGGAAAGCGCGCTCATCGAGTTCATCCGTGAGAACCGGGACATCTTTGCATGGAAACCTTTTGACATGCCAGGTGTACCGAGAGAACTCGCTGAGTACACTCTTAATATTGATCCAAAGTTTAAGCCGGTCAGGCAGTTTCTTCGGCGGTTCAACGAAGAAAGACGGAAAGTATTGGTGAGGAGGTGGCCCGGCTCTTGGCGGCTGGATTCATTGTTGAAGTTTTTCACCCAGAGTGGTTGGCTAACCCGGTGCTTGTGCTAAAAAAGAACCGCACCTGGCGGATGTGTGTGGATTACACGGACTTAAATAAAGCTTGTCTGGCTGATCCCTTTGCTCTCCCCCGTATTGACCAAATCATTGATGCTACAGCGGGTTGCGAGCGTTTGAGCTTTTTGGATGCTTACTCTGGTTATCATCAGATCAAGATGGCAGTGAAGGACCAGGAGAAGACGGCTTTCACCACTCCGTTTGGAGCCTTCTGCTATGTATCTATGCTGTTTGGGCTCAAGAGTGCCCAGGCGACTTACCAGCGATTAAATCGGGCGCAATGTTCACGCTTATGTGGATGACATAGTGGTGAAGTCCAGAGAGAAGGAAACCTTGATATCTGATTTGAAAGAAACCTTTGATAATCTCCGGGTTTATAAGATGATGCTTAACACGGCCAAGTGTGTATTTGGGGTACCTGCAGGCAAGCTTTTGGGTTTTCTGGTCTCAAACTAGGGCATTGAAGCTAATCCGGAGAAGATCAAGGCAATTACCTCTTTGGCTAAACCGGCATGCATCAATGATGTTCAGCGACTGGCGGGTCGTGTTGCTGCTTTAAGCCGGTTCATTAGCCGGTTAGGTGAGAAGGCCCTACTGCTGTATCAGATGATGAAGAAAACATACACTTTTGTCTGGAGTGATGCTGCTAATACTGCCTTTGAAGATTTAAAGAGACAGTCATCTGAGCTGCCGGTCCTTGCGGCTCCCATTGATAGAGATCCATTGCTGTTATATGTGGCTGCTAACTCACGAGCCGTCAGTGTTGCAATCGTGGTGGAGCGCAAGGAGGCTGGCAAGGAGCATCCGGTTCAACGGCCGGTTTACTACATCAGTGAGGTGCTCATTGAGTCTAAGCAAAGGTATCCACATTGGCAGAAGCTTGTTTACGGGGTGTTCATGGCAAGCCGGAAGCTGAAGCAATACTTCCAAGGTCACCCTATTACTGTCGTAAGTTCTGCCCCCTTGGGGGACATCATCCAGAATAGAGAGGCCACAGGACGAGTCGCCAAGTGGGCCATTGAGCTTGGGCCTTGATACGTCTCCGTCGTATCTACTTTTCCAAACACTTTTGCCCTTGTTTTGGACTCTAACTTGTATGATTTGAATGGAACTAACCCGGACTGACGCTGTTTTCAGCAGAATTGCCATGGTATTGTTTGATGTGCAAAAAACAAATATTCTCAGAATGACCTGAAACTCCACGGAACATCTTAGAAAAAATAGTAAAAAATCCTTGCCAAAGATGAAGACCAGGGGGCCCACACCCTGTCCACGAGGGTGGGGGGCGCGCCCCCTACCTCGTGGCCCCCCTGGAAACCCTCCGACGCCAATTCCAACTCTATATATCTGCTTTTGGAGAGAAAAAATTAGAGAGAAGAAATCATCGCGTTTTACGATACGGAGCCGCTGCCAAGCCCTAAAACCTCTCAGGAGGGCTGATCTGGAGTCCGTTCGGGGCTCCGGAGAGGGGGATTCGTCGCCGTCGTCATCATCAACCATCCTCCATCACCAATTTCATGATGCACACCGCCGTGCGTGAGTAATTCCATCGTAGGCTTGCTGGATGGTGATGGGTTGGATGAGATTTATCATGTAGTCGAGTTAGTTTTGTTAGGGTTTAATCCCTAGTATCCACTATGTTCTGAGATTGATGTTGCTATGACTTTGGTATGCTTAATGCTTGTCACTAGGGCCCGAGTGCCATGATTTCAGATCTGAACCTATTATGTTTTCATGAATATATGTGAGTTCTTGATCCTATCTTGCAAGTCTATAGTCACCTACTATGTGTTATGATCCGGCAACCCCGAAGTGACAATAATCGAGACCACTCCCGGTGATGACCATAGTTTGAGGAGTTCATGTATTCACTCTGTGCTAATGCTTTGTTCCTGTTCTCTATTAAAAGGAGGCCTTAATATCCCTTAGTTTCCAATAGGACCCCGCTGCCACGGGAGGGTAGGACAAAAGATGTCATGCAAGTTCTTTTCCATAAGCACGTATGACTATATACGGAATACATGCCTACATTACATTGATGAATTGGAGCTATTCTATATCACCCTATGTTATGATTGTTACATGATGAACCACATCCGGCATAATTATCCATCACTGATCCGGTGCCTACGAGTTTTCCATATATTGGTTCTCTCTTATTTCCTTTCCCGTTGTTACTGTTACAATCACTACAAAATACCAAAAACATTACTTTCGCTGTCTTTACTTTTGCTACCGTTACCACCACTATCATATTACTGTGCTACTAAACACTTTGCTGCAGATACTAAGTTTCCAGGTGTGGTTGAATTGATAACTCAGCTGCTAATACTTGAGAATATTCTTTGGCTCCCCTTGTGTCGAATCAATAAATTTGGGTTAAATACTCTACCCTCGAAAACTGTTGCGATCCCCTATACTTGTGGGTTATCAAGACCTTTTTCTGGCGCCGTTGCCGGGGAACATAGCTCTATTCTTTGAGTCACTTGGGATTTATATCTGCTGGACAGTATGAAGAACTTGAAAGACGAGAAAACAAAAATTTATCCCTCAACTACGAGGGGAGGTAAGGAACTGCCATCTAGGTCTGCACTTGATTCACCTTCTGTTATGAGCAAGCTTGCGACACCTAAACCTCCTTCTATTATTCGTTCCGATATGTCGCATGTTATTGATGATGCCACTTCTGCTATGCATGATACTTATGATGAAACTGCTTCTATGCCTGATACTACTGTGCCCCTTAGTGAATTTCTTCAAAACAAATTGCTAGGGCTAGAGAAAGAGAAATTGATGAATCTGAATACGATGATGATAGTGATGATGAAAATATGCCTGTTATTCCTGAAGGTTATATTTTTGATAAAGATTCTTCATTAGCCATTTTAGCCTGCAAAGATAGATATGAGCTTAAGAGGTTATTGATTAAATGGAACAAGGAATCACCTAGAGATAAAATGAAACCTGATCCTGCTTTTGCAACTTCACCTATCTGTGTTCCTGATAAGGATTATGAATTCTCTGTTGATCCAGATATAATTACTTTGGTTGAATCTGATCCTTTTTATGGCTATGAATCTAAAACTGTTGTGGCACATCTTACTAAGTTAAATGATATAGCTGCCATGTTCACTAATGATGAGAGATCGCGCTACTTTTATATACTCAAAATATTTTCGTTCTCATTAAAAGGTGACGCTAAAATATGGTTTAATTCTCTTGATCCTGGTTGTGTGCGTAGTCCCCAGGATATGATTTATTACTTCTCTGCTAAATATTTCCTTGCTCATAAGAAACAAGCTGCTTTGAGGGAAATATACAACTTTGTGCAAATCACAGAAGAGAGTCTCCCACAAGTTTGGGGGAGGCTTCTCAAGTTACTTAATGCTTTGCCTGATCATCCTCTTAAGAAACCTGAAATACTTGATATCTTTTATAATGGACTAACCGATGCTTCCAGAGATTACCTGGATAGTTGTGCTGGTTCTCTTTTCAGGGAAAGAACACCGGATGAAGCTGAAATTCTATTGAATAATATGTTGACAAATGAAAATAATTGGGCACCTCCTGAGCCAGCTCCTGAGCCAGCTCCTGCTCCAATTAATGATCCTATTCCTAAACTAACTCCGAAGAAAAGAGGTGTTCTATTTCTCAGTCCCGAAGATATGCAAGAGGCAAAGAAATCTATGAAAGAAAAAGGTATTAAAGCTGAAGATGTTAAGAATTTACCTCCTATTGAAGAAATACATGGTCTTAATTTACCGCCTGTTGAAGAAGCATATGATCTCAATTCTTTATTCACTGAAGAACCTCCTGATCCTGATATCCCGACACAGGTAGTAAAGGTAAATTCTCTCTATAGATTTGATGAAGGTGATATCCCTCACTATAAGTCTGCTAGGCAATGCTTTGATGAGTTTGATAATTTTATTGTCATACAAGAAAATTTTAATGCTTATTTTGGTAGACAATTGAAATACAATTCCGATATGATTAAAAGCTTGGGTGATTATATGGCCAATATTAGAGGCGAACTTAAACTTGTTAGCAAACATGCTTCTATGGTTACCACTCAAGTAGAACAAGTACTTAAGGCTCAAAAAGAAGTCCTTGATGAAATGAATATTAAGAAAAATGATTATGCCGTTAGAGTGGCTACTAGAACTGGTAGAATGACTCAGGAACCTTTGTATCCTGAAGGCTACCCCAAGAGAATCGAGCAAGATTCTCAAAGAAATAATATTGATCTTCCTAGTTCTTCTAAAAAGAAGAAAAAGAAAAATGATAGAACTGTGCAAACTTCTAGTGAACCTATTGCTAAACCACCTGATAATCCAAATGATATATCTATGTCTGATGCTGAAACACAATCTGGTAATGAACATGAACCTAATGAAAACACTAATGATGATGTTCATGATGATGCTCAACCTAGTAATGATAATGATGTAGAAATTGAACCTGTTGTTGATCTTGATAACCCACAATCAAAGAATCAATGTTATGATAAAAGAGACTTTGTTGCTAGGAAACATGGTAAAGAAAGAGAACCATGGGTTCAGAAACCCATGCCCTTTCCTCCCAAACCATCCAAGAAAAAGGATAATGAGGATTTTGAGCGCTTTGCTGAAATGATTAGACCTATCTTTTTACGTATGCGATTAACTAGTGTGCTCAAAACAAATCCTTATGCTAAATATATGAAAGATATCATTACTAATAAAAGGAAGATACCGGAAGCTGAAATTTCCACCATGCTTGCTAATTATACTTTTAAGGGTGGGATACCAAAGAAACTTGGAGATCCCAGAGTACCCACTATAGCTTGCTCCGTTAAAAGAAATTATATTAAAACTGCTTTATGTGATCTTGGAGCCGGTGTTAGTGTTATGCCCCTCTCTTTATATCGTAGACTTGATTTGAATAAGTTGACACCTACTGAAATATCTTTGCAAATGGCTGATAAATCAACTGCTATACCTGTCGGTATTTGTGAGGATGTGCCTGTTGTGGTTGCAAATGTTACTATTTTAACGGACTTTGTTATTCTTGATATTCCCGAGGATGATAGTATGTCTATTATTCTTGGAAGACCTTTTCTTAATACTGTAGGGGCTGTTATTGATTGCAACAAAGGCAATGTCACTTTTCATGTTAATGGTAATGAGCATATGGTACACTTTCCGAGGAAACAACCTCAAGTTCATAGTATCAACTCCATTGGAAAAATCCATCGATTAAATTTGGAGGTTTTGAATTTCCTTTTCCTACTGTCAAAAAGAAATATGATATACTTATTATAGGGGATGTGCATATCCCTGTTGAGGTAATTTAGTGTTATTCGAAATTTCTCCGGTTTCATGATTATCGGAATGAGTTTGTTAACAAGACTTGATCAACCTTGTTAATGGATTCTTTTCGATGAGCATGAGATGGATGAAAATAGAAGAACAAATTTATGTACCCCTTCTATACCTTCTGTAATTTAGTAGAAATAAAGTAAAAATAGTATTTTTCTATCTGTTTCCTGACTTATCTGAGCAATATAAAAATATCCCGAAAATAAAAGTCCTCAGAATGCCATGCCAATTTAATATGATTTTTTGGGAATATCTGAGGATTTATTGTGCAAAAATTACCGCGGGAGGAGCTACCACCTGGCCACGAGGGTGGTGGGCGCGCCCTCCCCTCTAGGGCGCGCCCCCTGCCTCGTGAGCCCACGGTGGCCCTCCTCCACTTATCCCAGCACCCATCTTCTTCCTCTGTCTCACACAAACCCGAAAAACCAACTCAAGCACGAGTTCTAGCCACTTTTGCTGTGATTTTCGATCTCCTTGCTCAAAGCACCTCTTGCAAAACTGCTTGGGGAGATTGTTCCTTGGTGTGTGACTCCTCCATTGTTCCAATTAGTTTTTGTTCTAGTGCTTTATTCTTTGCAAATTTGTGCTGCATAGGTGACCATGTTCTTGAGCTTGCATGTCAAATTTATATGGTTCCAAGTAGTTCTAATGCTTGATATAGGCCCTAGGCACTTGTAGGAGTAGTTGCTATCAGTTTTATTGAAGTTGGTTCACTTTTGTTTGAAGTTACTAAAAACTTCAGATTATTTCAGAAATAATGAGGAGACTTTTGAGGGGTTCATCGAGCCGAAGCTCAGAGGATAAACAAAATGAAGAAGCTCAGAGGCCCAAATATAATTTGCCTCGTACCGAGGAAGTCCGGCCGTGTGAATGGCCTTCTGATAATTTCTTGAGAGGCCGGGATTTATGAGGACTTCTATTCATTGATTGAAAATGCTGGCCTCACCGACTTCGTCCGCGACCAACGTCCACAGTATCTCTTACTCACAAATACTTTTGTGCAAAACTTCTACTTTTACCCTAAGGAATCACCTCCTCAAGTAGAGTTTCATTTATATGACGTTGTGAAGAAAATGCCATTGTCTGAATTTTGTGCAGTCTGCAACATACCCTCTAAGGGTATCTTAGAGGAACCACCCCGTAAGGAGTTGGAACCATTTATTAAACTTATTTCTGTGGGAGAAACCAGGAAGGTTTCTGATGTGAGGATCACTAGCATACATTTTCCCGTGTTACGCTATTTTGCTTTATTTGCTAGTCGATGCCTGATTGGTCGTGGGAACTATGGGAACTTTAGTGTTCTTGATATTATTATTCTGTTGCATGGTTTATACCGCGACAACACTGTCAGTATGGGCGGAATTATTGCTAGGCGGTTAAGTCTGAACCGTACTAAAGGCCCCATCTTTGGAGGCATTTATGCTTCCCGTCTTGCTGCCCATTTTAACATAGCCATTAGGCATTATGAGAAAGAAGAGAAATTGCTTCCTAGTGCTTATCTTTAGCACATGATTTTCTTCTTAAGGACAGGAATGGAGAGCTCAAATACAAGTTATACTTTGATAAACATTATCCTGAAACTATAACGTTGCCTGATCCTTCTTTGTTTAGTTTTGAAGGACCCTATCTTGTTACGTGGGCTGTCGTCCAAGCTTACAAGAACTCTGCACCAGCCCCGGAACCGGAACCACAAGATGAGCCTCCACGACAATCTGTTTATTCTTGGGATCCAGAGACGACTGTCAGCCAGTGGCAGTCAGAGTCCTCTTCATCATCACAGTATGGTCCCAACTATTCTTCGTCGCAGTACGATCCCAGCTAAACCTACGGGTATCCGCCAGGCTATCCCTGGCAATAGACCAACTTAGGCCAAAAGCCTAAGCTTGGGGGAGTACGTATTTCTCACCGACTTTACATTTATGATCACACACACTCATTGCTAGATGTCGGTGCTCATACTCTTTCACTTTAATATCCATGCTAGTTTATTTTCTTTTTCCTGCTTTCTTCTTACGTGTTTGTTAAACCTTAAGAAAAACCAAAAAATTAGTAGTAATTTACTTTCTACTGCAGTAGTAGTAACTAAAAAGAAAACCCAAAAATATTTCCCGTTCTTCTTTTGCTTGTTGGGAGCTTTCCCGTGTAAATAGTTTTTATTTTTTTTCTTTTCTTTTGGGGTCAGTAGGAGAAGACCATGATTAAATTGTTGTAGTGGCTCTTATATGCATTATTGTTGATTTAACCAAAGAGCCCATATTGCCTTGTCTTCTCCTGTTTATTGAATGCTCGCAGATTCCAGCTTAGTCCAATGCATGTGCACTCTTATTATTATTCACACCGTTCGGTCGTGCAAGTGAAAGGAAATTATGATGATATATGATGGACTGACTGAGATGAGAAAAGCTGGTATGAACTCGACCTCTTTTGTTTTTGTAAATATGATGAGCCCGTCGTTCTTGATTCAGCTTATTATGAATAAACATGTTTGCAATGACAATTAGAGATCATAGTTGCTTGTGCCATGCTTGATTAGCTATGAGTTATAATGGTTTACCTTGCGTGCCAACATGCTATTGAGATGATTATGATGTGGTATGATAGGGTGGTATCCTCTTTTGAATGATTTAAGTGACTTGACTTGGCACATGTTCACGCATGTAGTTGAAACAAAATGAACATATCCTTCACGATATTTATGTTCATGGTGGATTATATCCTACTCATGCTTGCATCCAATGTTTATTAATTTTAATGCATGTACATGGCTATTGTCGCTCTCTAGTTGGTCGCTTCCCAGTCTTTTGCTAGCCTTCACTTGTACTAAGCGGGAATACTGCTTGTGCATCCAATCCCTTAAACCCCAAAGTTATTCCAGATGAGTCCACCATACCTTCCTATATGCAGTATCTACCTGCCGTTCCAAGTAAATTTGTATGTGCCAAACTCTAAACCTTCAAATAAACATTCTGTTTTGTATGCTCGAATAGCTCATGCATCAACCAAGGCTGTCCTTATCTTCCGTGTTAGGCGGGTTATTCTCAAGAGGAGTGGACTCCGCTCCTCACTCACGAGAAAATGGCTGGTCGCCGGGATGCCCAGTCCCATGCTTTATGCAAACTAAATCAAAATTAATTGCAAACAAAACTTCCCCTAGGACCTGATGTATGTTGGAGACACTCGTTGTTTTGAGCAAGTCATGGATTGATGCTTGTTGGAGGAGGGGGAGTATAAAATTTACCATTCTGTTTGGGAACCGCCTATAATGTGTTTAGCATGGAAGATATCGCCATCTCTTAGTTGCCACGTTGACAATGAAAGTATACCGCTCAAAATGCAATTTATCTCTATTTCAAAACCGAGCTCTGGCACCTCTACAAATCCCTGCTTCCCTCTACGAAGGGCCTATCCATTTACTTTTATGTTGAGTCATCACCCTCTTATTAAAAAGCACTAGCTGGAGAGCACAGCTGTCATTTGCATTCATCACTATTAATCTATATTGGGTATGACTATGATTGGATCTCTTTTTACCATGAATTATAATGTCTAGTCAGTCCTTGATCTTTAAAGGTGCTCTGCATTTATGTTTTGCGGTCTCAGAAAGGGCTAGCGAGATACCATCTTGTTATATCATATTATGGTTGTTTTGAGAAAGTGTTGTCATCCGAGATTTATTATTATGGCTTGCTAGTTGATTATGCTATTGATATGAGTAATTATGGGACCTGAGAATTATTGCAAATGTGGTTAGTTATGATCTATGCTGAAAACTTGAATGCTGGTTTGACATAGTTACAACAACAAGAGCAAACAGAGTTTGTAAAAGTTTTTCTTTCTTTCTTTCAGTTTGTCAACTGAATTGCTTGAGGACAAGCAAGGGTTTAAGCTTGGGGGAGTTGATACGTCTCCGTCGTTCCAAACACTTTTGCCCTTGTTTTGGACTCTAACTTGTATGATTTGAATGGAACTAACCCGGACTGACGCTGTTTTCAGCAGAATTGCCATGGTGTTGTTTTATGTGCAGAAAACAAATATTCTCGGAATGACCTGAAACTCCACGGAACATCTTAGAAAAAATAATAAAAAATCCTCTCCAAAGATGAAGACCAGGGGGCCCACACCCTGTCCACGAGGGTGGGGGGCGCGCCCCCTACCTCGTGGGCCCCCTGGAAACCCTCCGACGCCAATTCCAACTCTATATATCTGCTTTCGGAGAGAAAAAAATCAGAGAGAAGAAATCATCGCGTTTTACTATACGGAGCCGCCGCCAAGCCCTAAAACCTCTCGGGAGGGCTGATCTGGAGTCCGTTCGGGGCTCCGGAGAGGGGGATTCGTCGCCGTCGTCATCATCAACCATCCTCCATACCAATTTCATGATGCACACCGCCGTGCGTGAGTAATTCCATCATAGGCTTGCTGGACGGTGATGGGTTGGATGGGATTTATCATGTAGTCGAGTTAGTTTTGTTAGGGTTTAATCCCTAGTATCCACTATGTTATGAGATTGATGTTGCTATGACTTTGGTATGCTTAATGCTTGTCACTAGGGCCCGAGTGTCATGATTTCAGATCTGAACCTATTATGTTTTCATGAATATATGTGAGTTCTTGATCCTATCTTGCAAGTCTATAGTCACCTACTATGTGTTATGATCCGGCAACCCCGAAGTGACAATAATCGGGACCACTCCCGGTGATGACCATAGTTTGAGGAGTTCATGTATTCACTATGTGCTAATGCTTTGTTCCGATTCTCTATTAAAAGGAGGCCTTAATATCCCTTAGTTTCCAATAGGACCCCGCTGCCACGGGAGGGTAGGACAAAAGATGTCATGCAAGTTCTTTTCCATAAGCACGTATGACTATATACGGAATACATGCCTACATTACATTGATAAATTGGAGCTAGTTCTATATCACCATATGTTCTGACTGTTACATGATGAACCGCATCCGGCATAATTATCCATCACTGATCCAGTGCCTACGAGTTTTCCATATACTAGTTCTCGCTTATTTACTTTCCCGCTATTACTGTTACAATCACTAGAAAACACCAAAAACATTACTTTCGCTGTCTTTACTTTTGCTACCGTTACCACCACTATCATATTACTGTGCTACTAAACACTTTGCTGCAGATACTAAGTTTCCAGGTGTGGTTGAATTAACAACTCAGCTACTAATGCTTGAGAATATTCTTTGGCTCCCCTTGTGTCGAATCAATAAATTTGGGTTAAATACTCTACCCTCAAAAACTGTTGCGATCCCCTATACTTGTGGGTTATCAGGCCTCATGGTTTGAAATACATGCCTCGAACTGCTATTAAGTCTCAAGCCCTGGTGGACTTTATCAATGATTGGACAGAGTTGCAGGCACCCGAGGAGAAGCCAGATAACACATATTGGACTATTCACTTTGATGGGTCCAGGCAGTTAGAAGGCTCGGGGGCTGGAGTCGTTTTAACTTCCCCTCGAGGTGACAAATTTTGTTATGTGCTCCGGCTTATGTTTCCTTGTACTAACAATGCAGCTAAGTATGAGGCCTTACTCCATGGTCTCCGGATGGCCAAAGAGATGAATTTGAGCCAAGTAAGGTGCTTGGGTGACTCAGATCTCGTGGCTCAACAGGTGTCAGGCAAGTGGGACTCCAAGGATCCCCTTATGGCGGCTTACCGTCGTGAAGTTGATGCTGTGGCTGGGCACTTCAAAGGTTATCAAGTGGAGCACATTGATCGAAGGAAAAATGAGGCGGCTGATGCTTTAAGCCGGCTGGGATCTCAGCGTAAGCCGGTGCCGCCTAACACCTTTTTCGATGTTTTGCATAATCCTTCTATAAAGGTACCCACAGAGGAAGACCTAGCGGTGCCAGACCCGGAGGCACAGCTGGTAGCAGCTCTTCACGTCATCCTAGATTGGACAGTGCCATATTTGGCCTACATGACCCGGGGAGAGTTGAGTGAGGATGAGACCTTGGCGAGACAAATCATCCAGCGGTCCAAATCCATGACAATTGTTCATGGCGAGTTACATCATCGCAGCGTCACTAGGGCGTTTCAACGTTGTGTGTCGCCTGTGGAGGGTCAGGAGATACTTCGTGAGATCCATGAAGGGGATTGCGGTCATCATGCCGGCTCAAAATCTCTCGTGGCCAAGGCTTTCCGTCACGACTTCTATTGGCTGACGGCTCATGCTGATGCGGATGATCTGGTCAGTAAATGTGACGGATGTCAGAAATTCTCACGACGAGCTCATGTGCCGGCTAAAGAGTTGAGGATGATTCCAATTACTTGGCCGTTCGCAGTCTGGGGGCTTGATATGGTCGGGCCTTTCAAAAGGTCTAAGGATAAAAAGACGCACCTCCTGGTGGCAGTGGACAAGTTTACAAAGTGGGTTGAGGCAGAGCCGGTCAGTAAGTGTGATGCAGCCACGGTGGTTCAGTTCATGAAAAAGGTGATCTTTCGTTTTGGTTTTCCGCACAGCATCATAACTGATAATGGCACTAATCTCTCCAAAGGTGCCATGGAAGAGTTCTATCAGCGAGAACATATCCGGCTTGATGTTTCGGCTGTTGCTCATCCTCAATCCAATGGTCAAGCAGAAAGAGCTAATCAGGAGATCTTGAAGGGTATCAAACCCCGGCTCTTGGTCCCCTTACAGCGGACGCCGGGTTGTTGGGTGGAGGAGTTACCTTCTATACTTTGGAGTATCAATACTACACCTAACAGATCTACAGGTTACACACCTTTCTTCATGGTGCACGGAGCAGAGGCGGTCCTGCCAAGTGACATCCGGCATGACTCACCCCACGTGGCGGCTTACGTTGAGTCTGATAATGAAAAAGCTCGTCAGGATCCACTTGACTTGTTGGATGAGGAGCGAGACTTGGCAATAGCCCGCTCGGCGATTTACCAACAAGACCTGTGCCGCTACCACAGCCGCCGGGTTAGATCCAGAACCTTTCAGGAAGACGACTTAGTGCTCCGGCTCATCCAGGATCAGTCTGATATGCACAAGCTATCCCCTCCTTGGGAAGGACCCTTTGTGGTCAGCAAGAATCTGAACAACGGGTCATACTACCTTATCGATGTTCGAGAGCACAAAGACTCACGTAAGTCGGAGGAGGAGACCCGACGGCCGTGGAATATCGCTCATCTTCGGCCTTACTATACTTGAGCCACCGGCTCTCAGGATGTATATATTTTGACGATGTATATATTATATAAAGCAATAAAGCATGACCTCTGTCCTTTTCATCCTCAAAAGTGTACATGCCTTCTTTATCATGTTGTTGAAACAACCAACATGGAGCGGGTCATATCTGAATCCGGCTTTCCCTTTGGTTCGGCTTATGATCATATCTGAATCTATCCATGATCACTTGGGGGCTTCCTGTTCAAACATAGGTCGTATTCAAACCAAAGAGAACATAGCTGTCGATACCCTCTTGATCGGCATACTGCCAAACCCACTTGGGGGCTTCCTGATCATATCTGAATCATAGCTTAACCCCTTTGGGCCTGACGTGGATCGTATTCGAATCAGCGTCATTAAACAACTCTTATGGTCACTTGGGGGCTTCCTGTTCAAACATAGGTCGTATTCGAACCAAAGAGAACACAGCTGTCGATACCCACTTGATCGGCATCGCCAAAGCCACTGGGGGCTATATGATCGTATCCGAATCTTAGCTTAACCCCTTTGGAACGGTTCACTGATCGTATTCGAATCAGAAGCCTTTAAATTTTGTTTATTATTCATCATGCTTTGTAAGCGTAAGTATTTGATTATCTTGAGATCCTCTTGAAAGTACTATGGGGTGGTTCTTGTTCCACCGGTTTAATATTGGTCACCTCAGGTTGTTAAGTGCCAGGCGAACATCATATGCGCCAAATTTCAGGAGTTAAACTTACCCTCATGGTTTGGGTCACATAAGCCGGCGAGATTACCAAAAGGATCACAGGTATGCTGTTGTGATTATGTTTAACAGATGTAATAATAAACCGGCCTTTATATGATGTTTTGGTTCACACTCCGGGTTATCAATACCTTATGTGACCCCTGATGTGTTAAGTCGCCAAGGGAATTCTGTTTGTTTTATATGCAGGACATTGCAAGCAAGTTTCTGTTTAACATAAAGGAAATAGAAGATCAATATAAACTGGAAGTGTATAGCGATGGCGACTTAAGAAAGTGTTGAGTGCCACAAACATGTGCGAAGGCATGGCAAAAATCAAGAGTTTTTCTACCCTGGTACAAGACTCCCTAAGTCTGAATAATGAAGCATTGTTTTTTCCACAAAGACATAAACATATGACGCCTGGTGGTTCACTCCATTGGTTGGCTTGAAGATTCTGGGTTATCCTTCTCCGCTCCTCCGTCGGCTGCCCTGTCCTGGAAGGTTGACGATGCCCAGTCAATGTCATTCAAAGCTTCAAACTCAGCTTCGTCATCTATTAAACCGGTTGGGTCGACTTCAGGGGCAAAGGTATGCTTACGGATTGGAGGGATTAGGCTGATTTCACCATAGAGAGGCATTGGAATTCTCTGATTCTCGCTGTCATAACCCGACTGATACTTGGTAAGATCAGTATCGTTCCCAATAAGAGTAGCCACAGGGCGTATATCCTTAACACAGGGGGTGAAATCCTTTTCATCAAACAAGGTCCCATCCTCCTTCAAACTCGGGTATCCAAGAGCGAGGTCGGCCGGGTCTAGTTCTGGCATCCATGCTTTAGCCCGGCTCAAGGCGGCTATGGCCCCGGCTCTTGCGGACGCCCGCCTTAGTTCTTGGACCCGCTGAGGTAACACAGCAAGCCGCTTTAGCACGTCTTGCAGGAGATGAGGAACGTCATTTGACAAAGCCACAATGGCCAAAGCACGTTGTGACTCGGTGTAGAGTTGCTCCACCAAAGTATAAACCACCTTTAGCTTGATCAACATGTTCTGCTTGAGGTTTGTGCCCCTGGGGCCTGCGTTCATAAACATAAGGTGAGCCGGAGGTAACAATCGAAATAGTCATCGAAAGACGGTTTGCAATATTTAATATTTGCATAAGTAACTTACCGAAGATTGCTGAGACCATTTGTGAGATTTGGCGTTTTAAGCCGGACAGCTCGGCTGTTGCTTCTGCAAGTGACGCCTCTGCTTCCTCGGCCCGGGTGATCAAAGAGGCCTTTTCCTCGGCCCAGGTTTTCTTATCAGCCTCGAAGCTTGTCTCAGTTTCTCTTGTTCAGAGACGTTGAACTCAAACTTGGAGTTGGCCTTCTGGGTTTGAACCTCTTGGGCTTTCAGGCGATCTTTCAGGTCAGCAATTTCTGACTCAAATTGACTTATGGTGGCCTGCATAAATGCCGGGTTATTGTCAGGATTACTGTAAGATAAAATTAAGTCCCAAGCACTTTGCAAGCAAAGATACTTGACACTTGGGGGCTAATGTATGCTGAAGAATTCTAACTTGCTGGGGCGATTCATGGGAATTAAGTCCCAAGCACTTTGCAAGCAAAGGTACTTGGCACTTGGGGGCTAATGCATACTGCAAGGTCCAAAGTATTACACAACACCGATTTAAATATCTTGTTCTTTAAGCCGGCCTTCAAATGTTACAAGATAGGCCGGCATTTGATAAGCAGTGCTAAGCAATTTCTAAGTCTACAACATATTTTCTTATAAGCAATAGACTTGGGGGCTGGTACAGGAAGTATGTGTAAGGAAAAGTAACATAAACTATACCTCAGATTTTTGTTGGATTTGTTTCACCATGTCAATCTCCAGGTCACGACTGTTGTGTACTTGGCTTATGTAACCAGAGACAATTTCTCCAATGCTCAGATGACTGTAATCAGCAATGTCTAGCTTGGCCTTTCGGCGCTCCAAAAGCTCCTCCTTGGTAGAACACTTGGCAAGAACAGTGGGCTGCCCCGGCTCAACAAACTGAGTTTTGAGAATCTCAACTTCCGGATCAATTGTCTTGGCCGGGCTAGGAGCTTCCGGGTTATCAAAACCGTCGAGAGTCTCTTCAGCGGGTGGATCAGAAGTTGGTGCTGGAATGTCGTAAGCTGGCTCAGGCGGCGGCTGATGGGTGGAAGTGTCAGGGGCAGCCGTGGCAAGCTCCGGTTCAGTCATGACAGGGTCTTAGGCCGGCTTATTTTTCTTCACTTTCTTCCTGGGCTTCACTTGTACTCTAGACAAATCATAGGAATTAATACAAGAGGATGAGTAAAATAAGCTTAAGGAAAACAAGTTGCCATTACCCTGGTGTGGTCTTGAAAGCCGGCATATTTGATTGCATAGACTTGCCAGATGAGGGTGAAGTATCCTGATAGTTGGAGTCAGATGAATTGAGAGGTTGACAAATGAAACCCGCCAAAGGTAAATGATGACGTAAGTCGGAGATAACCTCAGGTTTGCGCTTCCTGGTCACGTCAGGTAAGCCGAAGGAGAGTTCCGCATCTTTGCTTGTCCGGGTATGCCTCCGGCTCTCGTAAATCTGTCGCTTCAAAAGAAATTGAGGATCTTGGTAAGCTAAAGGATGTGAAAATCTTACTTTCCTGGTCACCCTTCGCATTTTCTGCCGCGGCAAGGGCTTGGAGTCGGAGGAGATTATAGTTACCTCTTCCTGGTTGTTTCCCGTGTCCTCCTGAAAAGAATTGATGTCAATAAGATGATAATAAAGGAGTCAGGGGAGTTAAGAGTTACCTCTTCTTCATCATCATCGGTATCATCCAGCTTCAACATATCTGAAGCGCTTGGCTTCCTCTTTCTTGAAGTTCCTGTCTTGGCAGCTTTCCTTTCAGCTCTCTTGGCTGCTTTGGCTTGTTTGGCAGCCTCATGGTCATACTTGACCTTCCAGAAGTTGTCGTTTGCCTGTGAATAATGATAAAGGATTATGAGTACAAAGCAGAGTATAATACACTGAGGGTATCAATTGTTGAGATGGATGACTTACTGCAGGAGCCGGGTTCTTCTTGCAGAAAGGAAGTAAGCCAAAGGCATTACTAACCATCATGCCCTCTTTCAACAAAGATTGGGTCATAACTTCAACCATGCCATCTGGTAAGTTGTCAGGGCTATGGCGCAGCGGGTCATCCTTCTCGCCAGAATAAGTGCACATTAAGCCGGGGCGGCGTCTTAATGGAATCACTCGCCAAGAAATCCAGACTCGGACCAGGTCGATGCCATCTAAGCTGTTCCCCAAGAGAGCTTTGATTTTCTTAATAGTGGGAGTGAGTGGCAGACGTTCAACAGCAGTTAGCTTGTCTGGCAGCGGATGATTGGATTCAAGGCGCAGAGCACGAAAGCCGGGCAGCGGGTTTTCGTCAGCCGGAGAAGTGTCCTGGCAGTAGAACCATGTCTAATTCCAATCCTTTGGATGGCTTGGCAGTTCAGCATAAGGGAAAAGGCAGTCTCTCCGCCGCTGAATTGAGATACCGCCAAGTTCCAGACTGGGCCCGTTAGCACGGTCGTTCTGCCGGTTTAAATAAAACAATTCTCTGAACAAAAGTAAGCTGGGCTCTTCTCCAAGGTACACCTCGCAAAAGACATGGAAGTTGCAAATATTTGACATAGAATTGGGCCCGATATCTTGAGGTCTTAGGTCAAAGAATTGCAAAACGTCCCTGAAGAATTTTGAACCAGGTGGAGCAAATCCCCGGCTCATATGATCAGTAAAAACGATCACCTCCCCCTATTTGGGTTGAGGTTTCTCCTCGGACGGGTCAGGAGCACGATAAGACATGACCTCCTTCTTGGTCAGACAGTGTGCTTTCCGTGACAGTGGACTTGACCCAGTTACAGGTCACAGGAGCCTTGGGAGCCTTAGGTGCCATTGCGCAAGTGGAAGCCTAGGACAAAATAAGAATTTCGGGTTCAACTTTAATCCGGAAGGAAAACATTTTTAATTCATTCAAGATGGCGGCTTAAGAAGGGGCCTAATGACATATGGCTAATTGTGTTTTTTTACATTTAAGCCGCGACGGGTTCCAGAAGCAGTTAAGTTATTTAAAGTCACCAGAAGCAAGCAAGACTGATAATCAGTGTTGTCTTAAACCGGCCACATGGATTACCGTGGCTAAACAGATTCAACAGATGCAATTTTTTGGCTAAGTGTGGAACAAACAGGTTTCACAAGTTGCGGCCATTATTTTGGATCAAACGGTCGTTCTGAAAAGAAAAATTTCTAGACCTAAAACTAGTGCAGAGAAGTTCATACACTCGAAGGAGGCCTCTAAACAAGGGAAAGGAGATCTGTTTGTATTTGAGATGGGCGCGAAACAGCCACCGCAGTAGTTCTACACTATATAAAGATCAAAAGGGGGCATTGGAGGTGAAAACTATCAAGGGTTTGGTTCAGGCAGGTGACGAACACCAACAAACTCGAAGAAGCCCCAATGCAGATCTAAGAAAGGGAAGGAAGGGAACTCACAGATGCAGACTGGCTGCGGAGGTCCGCCGTCATTTTTCTGGCCGGGTTCAGGTTGATGGAGCGGCCGAAGTTAGCGAAGACGAGGAGTTCAGCAGCGGCGGCGGAGCTCGAGCGACAGGGAGACAACGAGTGGAGGAAGACGACCGAGAGGGGAGAATTAAGAAGACCTAGGTCGTGCCTATTTATAAGGAAGGGCCGACTAAGAAGGAGCGAGAAACGAGGAGACCGAACATCATTATTCAGCGACCCTGACGCCTCGGTTTTCGGAATGGTCAGTAAAGGCAAAGATCCGTTGGAGGATATGACGGAGTAAAATATGAATTTAATTGAAGATGACGTCACGGCGGGTTAACGCAGATCCAGAAGATGACGTCATGGCGGGTTAAAACCTTTGCATAGACAGAAGACTGAAGGCTTGTTTCATAAAGAATTTTAAGATTGACATGAACCGGTTCAAATCAATCTGGGGCCTAATGTTGGGGATATAACTATTTGTGTAAGCCGCCCATGAGGGGCCGAGTTACGCAAAGAAGGATTCATCAGAAGAAGCCCAAGACCAAGCATGAAGATGGCGGTTCAATAAAGGGGCTAAAGCCCACAGGCGACTTAAAGCCCATAGTAGTAAACCGCCATGATGGCATGACTTGTATCATAAGGTAGAATTAACTAGTCACCGAGCCGAACACTGTCTATGAGCCGGCCGGGACTCTGTAGGCCGAAGGGCGTCAACCCGTGTATATAAGGGGACGACCCGCTGGCGGCTTAGGGCAAGAAACAGCGAATCGAGAGTCAGGCATAGCGTATCTCGCTCCCTGGTCATCGAAACCTCAGCAATACCAACCCAACTAGACGTAGGCCTTACCTTCACTGTAAGGGGCCAAACTAGTATAACTCTCTCGTGTCCTTTGTTCCGATTAACCCCTTTAATCTTCCTAGCTGCGATGGCTCCACGACTAAGTCCTTGCAAGAGGACATCTGCCGTGACAATTCCACGACATATCTGAATATGGCAGACCCGTTGACTAAACTACTCTCACAAGCAAAACATGATCACACCTTAGTACTCTTTGGGTGTTAATCACATGGCGATGTGAACTAAGATTACTAACTTTAGTAAACCCTTTGAGTGTTGGTTACATGGCGATGTGAACTATGGGTGTTAATCACATGGTGATGTGAACTATTGGTGTTAAATCACATGGCGATGTAAACTAGATTATTGACTCTAGTGCAAGTGGGAGACTGAAGCAAATATGCCCTAGAGGCAATAATAAAGTTATTATTTATTTCCTTATTTCATGATAAATGTTTATTATTCATGCTAGAATTGTATTAACCGGAAACATAGTACATGTGTGAATACATAGAGAAAACAGAGTGTCACTAGTATGCCTCTACTTGACTAGCTCGTTGAATCAAAAATGGTTAAGTTTCCTAGCCATAGACATGAGTTGTCATTTGATTAACGGGATCACATCATTAGAGAATGATGTGATTGACTTGACCCATTCCGTTAGCTTAGCACTTGATCGTTTAGTATATTGCTATTGCTTTCTTCATGACTTATACATGTTCCTATGACTATGAGATTATGCAACTCCCGAATACCGGAGAAACACTTTGTGTGCTACCAAACATCAGAACGTAACTGGGTGACTATAAAGGTTCTCTACAAGTGTCTCCGATGGTACTTGTTGAGTTGGCATAGATCAAGATTAGGATTTGTCACTCCGATTGTCGGAGAGGTATCTTTGGGCCCTCTCGGTAATGCACATCACTATAAGCCTTGCAAGCAATGTGACTAATGAGTTAGTTGCAGGATGATGCATTATGGAACGAGTAAATAGACTTGCCGGTAATGAGATTGAACTAGGTATTGAGATACCAACGATCGAATCTCGGGCAAGTAACATACCGATGACAAAGGGAACAATGTATGTTGTTATGTGGTTTGACCGATAAAGATCTTCGTAGAATATGTGGGAGCCAATATGAACATCCAGGTTCTGCTATTGGTTATTGACCGGAGACGTGTCTCGTTCATGTCTACATAGTTCTCGAACCCATAGGGTCCGCACGCTTAACGTTCGGTGACGATCGATATTATGAGTTTATGTGTTTTGATGTACAGAAGATAGTTAGGAGTCCCGGATGTGATCATGGACATGACGAGGAGGCTCGAAATGGTCGAGACATAAAGATTGATATATTGGATGACTATATTCGGACACCGGATGAGTTTCGGGGGTCACCGGATAATTATCAGAGTGCCGGGGGGTTATCGGAACCCCCAGGGGACTATTGGGCCTACATGGGCCATCGGGAAGAGGTGAGGCAGCCCACAAGGGGCAGCCGCGCCCCTCCCTATAGGGAGTCCAAATTGGACTAGGGTGGGGGAAGCCCCCCTTTCCTTTTCCTCTCCCTCTCCTTCCTCCCCCCTTCCTCCTCCTAGTTGGACTAGGAAAGGAGGAGTCCTACTCCTACTAGGAGGAGGACTCCTTCCCCTCCTTGGCGCGCCCCAAGGGAAGGCCGGCCTCCCCCCTTGCTCCTTTATATACGGGGGCAGGGGGGCACCCTAGAACAAACAAGTTGATCATTGATCTCTTAGCCGTGTGCGGTGCCCCCCTCCACCATAATCCACCTCGATCATATCGTTGCAGTGCTTAGGCGAAACCCTACACCGGTAGCTTCATCATCACTGTCATCATGCCATCGTGCTTACGAAGCTCTCCCTCGACACTCTGCTGGATCGTGAGTTCGTGGGACGTCACCGAGCCGAACGTGTACAGATCACGGAGGTGTCGTACCTTCGGTGCTAGGATCGGTTGATCGTGAAGACGTACGACTACATCAACCACGTTGTCATAACGCTTCCGCTTACGGTCTATGAGGGTACATGCATGACACTCTCCCCTCTCGTTGCTATGCATCACCATGATCTTGCGTGTGCGTAGGATTTTTTTTGAAATTACTAAGTTCCCCAACTGTGGCATCCGAGCCAGGTTTATGCGTAGATGTTATATGCATGAGTAAAACACAAGTGAGTTGTGGGCGATAATAGTCATACTGCTTACCAGCATGTCATACTTTGATTCGGCGGTATTGTTGGATGAAGCGGCCCGGACCGACATTACGCGTACGCTTACACGAGACTGGTTCTACCGACGTGCTTCGCACACAGGTGGCTGGCGGGTGTCAGTTTCTCCAACTTTATTTAAAAGAATAGAGTGTGGCTACGCCCGGTACTTGTTGAAGGTTAAAACAACACATACTTGACGAAAAATCGTTGTGGTTTTGATGCGTAGGTAAGAACGGTTCTTGCTCAGCCCGTAGCAGCCACGTAAAAACTTGCAACAACAAAGTAGAGGACGTCTAACTTGTTTTTGCAGGCATGTTGTGACGTGATATGGTCAAGACGTGATGAGATATAAATTGTTGTATGAGATAATTATGTTTTGTTCAAGTTATCGCAACTAGCAGGAGCCTTATGGTTGTCTCTTTATTGCATAAGATGTAAGCGCCATACGATTGCTTTACTTTATCGCTATGCCATGATTAGATTACATGATCAAGATTATGCTAGGTAGCATTCCACATCAAAAATTATCTTTTTTATCATTTACCTACTCGAGGACGAGCAGGAATTAAGCTTGGGGATGCTGATACGTCTCCGTCGTATCTATAATTTTTTATTGTTCCATGCCAATATTAAACAACTTTCATATAATTTTGGCAACTTTTTATACTATTTTTGGGACTAACATATTGATCCAGTGCCAGTTCCTATTTGTTGCATGTTTTTTGTTTCGCAGAAAATCCATATCAAACGGAGTCCAAACGGGGTAAAAACTTACGGAGATTGTTTTGGAATATATGTGATTTTTGGGAAGAAGAATCAATGCGAGACGATGTCCAGGGGGTGGGCGCTCCCCTGACCCTCGAGGCCACCCCGTAAGGCGGTTGGTGCCCTTCTTTCGCTGCAAGAAAGCCAATATCCGGATAAAAACCGTGTCTAAATTTCAGCCAAATCGGAGTTACGGGTCTCCGGGAATATAAGAAACGGTGAAAGGCCAGAATCTGGAATGTAGAAACAGAGAGAGAGACAAAGAGACATATCCAATCTTGGAGGGGCTCTCGCCCCTCCGCCGCCATGGAAGCCAAGGACCAGATGGGAAACCCTTCTCACATCTAGGGGGAAGGTCAAGAAAGAAGAAGAAGAAGAAAGGGGGCTCTCTCCCCCTCTCTTCCGGTGGCGCCGGAACACCGCCGGGGCCATCATCGTCACCGCAATCTACACCAACACCTCCGTCATCTTCACCAACATCTTCATCACCTTCCCCCATCTATCTACAGCGTTCCACTCTCCCGCAACCCACTGTACCCTCTACTTGAACATGGTGCTTTATGCTTCATATTATTATACAATGATGTGTTTCCATCCTATGATGTCTGAGTAGATTTTCATTGTCCGATCGGTAATTGGTGAATCTATATGATTGGTTTAATTTGCTTGTGGTTATGCTGCTGTCCTTTGGTGCCCATCATATGAGCGCGTGTGTGGATCACACCATAGGGTTATTTGTATGTTGATAGGACTATGTATTGGAGGGCAAGAGTGACAGAAGCTTCAACCTAGCATAGAAATTGATGCATACGGGATTGAAGGGGGACCAATATATCTTAATGCTATGGTTGGGTTTTACCTTAATGAATGTTAGTAGTTGCGGATGCTTGCTAATAGTTCCAATCATAAGTGCATAGAATTCCAAGTCAGGGATGACATGCTAGCAGTGGCCTCTCCCACATAAAAATTACTATCGGTCTAGTAAAGTAGTCAATTGAGGGACAATTTCGCAACTTCTACCACCACTTTTCAACACTCGTTATACTAACTTTACTGTGTCTTTATCTAAACAGCCCCTAGTTTTTATTTACGTGCTCTTTATATTCTTGCGAACTTATCCAACAATACCTACAAAGTACTTCTAGTTTCATACTTGTTCTAGGTAAAGCAAACGTTAAGCGTGCGTAGAGTTGTATCGGTGGTCGATAGAACTTGAGGGAATATTTGTTCTACCTTTAGCTCCTCATTGGGTTCGATACTCTTACTTATCGAAATAGGCTACAATTGATCCCCTATACTTGTGGGTTATCAGGCAATTAATAGAAAAGCAAGATTTATAACTATGATCATTCATGGCATAACCTTGTATAGGCATTGCGCCCGTGATAAGTAGACCATTATTCGACCGCATCTACTACCATTACTCCACCTGAAACCGCTATCTAGCATGCATCTCAAGGTATTAAGTTTACTAGAAATTGAGCAATGCAGTAAGCAAGATGAGATACTTTAGACAAAAAGAAATCTAGCAATAAGATAATTCCCCATCGGTTTATCCTTAGTAGCAACAATACAAATACATGTCTTGTTCCCATTCTGTCATTGGGATGGTAGAACATTCATAGTTGGACGCACTAGTATGCACCACTTTATCTGAACAACTACCCATCTATTTTGGCCAAAGAAGACAAATAGATCAGAAAGAATACATAGTTACTTTATTATACGGCAAAGAAACTTCATAAGATTCAATAATATTCAATGAAGAATATCATCATAAATCTGCAATTCATCATATCCCAACAAACACACCATAAGAATTAAATTTGATTGATCTCGGAGGAGAACATGGTATTGAAGATCCAAAGAAGAGAGGGAAAGTCTAGCTAGCTACTACTACGGACTCATAGGTCCTAAAGAAAATACTCACACATCATCATGGAGGGAGCAAGGTTAATGAAGAGGCCTCCTCCCGTGGCTTCCCCCTCTAGCAGAACTCCAAAATAGGGTTTAAAATGGGATCTCTTTGAAATAGAGGCTTATGGTGGAGATACAATTCTTCTAGAGGTACAATGAATGGTTTCGGTATTTATAGGAATTTATGGCGGTGGAATCAGGTCAAGATGGTAACTAGGGGGCCCACATGCCCAGGTGGCGTGACCACCCCCTAGCCGCGCCACCTACCCTTGTGGCTGTTTGGTGGGTCCTCTCGATGCTTCCCGAAGCTTCCACTATTTCTTGTTGCCCAAAACATCATGTTAAATTGGCAACATATTTCCTCCTTCATAGATATTGATTTCCTGCAAAAATAAAAACAAGCATAAAATAGGAACTGACACTTGGCACTAAATTAATAGGTTAGTCCAGAAAACTAATATAACATGATAATCAAAGTATATATAAATGGTAATATAGCATCATGAAACAATCAAGTTCGGACAATGGTAATAGGAGACAAGGGAGACGATGTTTACCCAAGTTCGGACCCTCTCGAAGAAGTAAAACCCTACGTCATGCTTTGATTGTATTGATGTGATGGAGTACAGAGTACATGATGATCTACCTCGAGATCAGATGATTGTGTTCTAAACCCTAAGTCTTGTAATTATGACTCTACGGAATAAACCCCTACCTTATACACACACCAAGAGTACCTAGATTACATATATGGTTGGTTGCCATCTAGGAATAAGCATGCCAGATCTTCCCTTGAAGTACACGCCAAGTCTTCGGAGGCTTCCTTCTCTTTTACGCCGAGGGCCACAACTTCGATAGCCCTTCCTCCAGTGGTCGGTGGGTCATTAGCCCAGCCCATATACAACAGTCCATACAAGTTTATACCCCTAGTCCAGGACACCCTCAGTAGCCCCTAAACTGGTCTTCAAAGCCGAGGACTGCAACTTCCTCCTCAAAACAGCTTCTTTTGTTGATGTCTTCGGCTTGGCAGGCGAGTTCCTCCGTTCGTTCGTACTCAGATACAAGGTCTTTAAGATATACTCGGCATGCTTCACTACGACCCGAGCATAAAAAATACTTCATGCCATGAAATAGTCTCTCCAAAGAAATCCTTAAGATTTATATTGGGAAATTATTGTTTGGACTCACCACTCGTGGTCCTACCATTGTTTACAATTTTTCTTGATTTTCATGAAACTGGGAAACAAGCGGATTGATGACTGGATATCCAAACATCCTCCACCACCCAATTCATAGGGGTATTTAACCAGCTAGGGATACAACAATCGTTTACCCTAGCATTTCGCCATCTTGCCCCAAAATGAAACTTTCTTCCCCAGCTCAAGAGCTCCAGCAATGGCGAGTGCCCCTAGTTCTTCCATGTATCCCCACGGGCCTCTTGAAGGTGACTGGGGAAGCTATTCCATCACTCGCCCGCAATTGAACTGGCTGGTACCTCAAGGTTATTTGCCCGATTCAGATCGTGCATCCACCTGTCCCGGCTTAATGTCTATAGATGGCCAAGTGCTCACATATAATTATCCTACACCACACAGAGAGGAAAGACTTTGTTTTGTTCCCTTTCTCCTGTGAGGTCTTCATTTCCCCATTCATCCCTTCCTCGAGGGTTTACTAGAGTTTTACGGGATCTAACTCCACCATCTTACCCCCCCCCCCCAATTCGATCTTGCATATCTCGGGGTTCGTCACCCTCTGCGAGACATTTCTTGGCTGCGACGCTCACTATGGGTTGTGGTGAAAATATTTTTGTTTAATTGACTGCTCCCGAGGTGGATAAAACCACGAGGTTGGAGGAGCCGAAGTGTGCCAGATCGTAGGGACCGCCTATCTTTTGGGCACTCCCAAGGAGGACATTGAGATGGGGGCCACTGAGTGGTTTTACATAGCAGAAGTATTTCTGCGTAGTGCCCTGCTCTCCTGCCGAGAAGTTATATGAGGTCGGGGCAGCCAAAGTTTTCTGAATCGAGGGGACCGAATACCCATCAGGTGCTCCTCGGGAGGACACCGACGTCTAGCCAACCGAGTGGTTTTATATAGACGACGTTCCCCTCCTCGACCCAGTTTGGCCGAGACTCCCCTTGTTTTCCATGGAACCCCCGAAGAGGCATTATAGTTGGAGGCTGCAGGGGCCCGCCCAAGAGGAAAGTGCTGAGGTAACCGAGTTGGCAGCTCGGGCAAAGGATTTGACGAGCGTTGGCCTTACTATAATAGATGTAATGGCCACGATTATAAATCGAAGAGTCCAGCCACTTCGGCAGTGCCCTCATCTATTGTGCGGGTTCAACGGTACCGAAGACTCTTTGCGAACAATTCGAGACAACTTCTTAGACTAGGCAGCCTTTGGGACAGCGCTGGTCGGCATTTATTAGGGGGCGGCGGGGGACTTTGCTATGCGACAATTCCGTGACGAGCTGTCCTACTGCAATCCCGCCGACATTGTAAGTTTTCCCTCCTTTTCTCATCTATCTGAGTTATTCACTAATCAGTTTAGTCGATCAACCTTTTACTGGTTTTGAACAGAGATGGGGCGTTGGGTTGAGGCCATAAACAACCCGGTACCCGAGCTGGAATCGCACCGCTGAGCAGAAGATCCTCTTTAACAAGGATGAGGATTTAGACCTCGTCTATGAAGGGAGGAAATTTTATCTAGAGAGCCTTAACTGCTCAAGGGTGGCCATTGCCCCCAATGTACGGTGGACGAGGCCAGCTTCATCGGTAACGCCCCCTTCCTCTAATCGAAAGCAAGCTCCTCGCCCTCCAGCCCTAGTCGCCTGACATCTCCTTCAAAGGGACGGTGTTCCAAATGTCCACGCGGAGAAACAGCTCTACGAGGGAGGTCCCGTGATACGTCCATTTTGCATCATGTTTTTATGTTGATATCTATTGCATTATGGACTGTTATTTCACATTATGGTATGATACATGTCCAACGTATCTATAATTTTTTATTGTTCCATGCTATTATATTATCTATTTTTGATGTTTTATATGCATTAATATGCTATTTTATATTATTTTCTAGACTAACTTATTAGCCCAAAGCCCAGTGTAAGTTTCTATTTTTTCCTTGTTTTTGACTTCTACAGAAAAGGAATATCAAATGGAGTCCAAACAGAATAAAACTTTACGTTGGAATTTCTTGGACCAGAAGACACCTACGTGACTTGGAGAGAGGGCCAGAAGAGTCCCGAGGAGGCCACAAGCCTCTAGGGAGCGCCCGCTTGCTTGTGCCCCTCAGGAGTCCTCCAACCCTAGTTCCAAGTCTATATATTCTAAAATATTCCCCCAACATCAAAATCATCCACCAAAATACTTTTCTGCCGCCGCAAGCCTCTGTTCCCGTGAGATCCCATCTTGGGGCCTTTTCCGACTGCCTGCCAGAGGGGGATTCAATCACGGAAGGCCTCTACATCAACCTTGCTGCCCTTTCGATGAAGCATGAGTAGTTTACCATAGACCTAAGGGTCCATAGCTAGTAGCTAGATGGCTTCTTATCTCTCTTTGATCTTCAATACAATGTTCTCCTCGATGTTCTTGGAATTCTATCCGATGTATTATTCTTTTGCGGTGTGTTTGTTGAGATCCGATGAATTGTCGATTTATGATCAAATTATCTATGAATGTTATTTGAGTCTTCTCTGAACTTGATTAAGATATCTTTGTATTTCTCTTCGAACTATCGGTTTGGTTTGGCTAACTAAATTGGTTTTTCTTGCAATGGGAGAGGTGCTTAGTTTTGGGTTCAATCTTGCGTTGTCCTCACCCAGTGATAGAAGGGGTAGCGAGGCATGTATTGCATTATTGCCATCGAGGATAAAAATATGGGGTTTATGTCATATTGCTTGAGTTTATCCCTCTACATCATTTCATCTTAATTAAAGTGTTGCTCTGTTCTTATGAACTTACTACTCTAGATGCAAGCAGGAGTCGGTCGGTGTGTGGAGTAATAGTAGTAGATGCAGAATCATCTCGGTCTACTCGTCACGGACCTGATGCCTATATTCATGATCATTGCCTTAGATATCGTCATAACTATGTGCTTTTCTATCAATTGCGCAACAGTAATTTGTTTACCCACCGCATGTTTTCTTTCAAGAAAGAAGCCTTTAGTGAAACCAATGCCCTCCGGGTCTATTTTCCATCATATATTTTCAGATCTATAAACCAAAAAACCCAAATATACCTTGCTGCAATTTATTTGTATTTACTTTAGTTTGCTCTTTTATTTATCTTTTATACCAATCTCTATTAGATCTCACTCTTGTTCATGACCGTGAAGGGATCAACAACCCCTTTTTCGCGTTGTGCGCAAGTGTTTGTTAGTTGGGCAGGTGCATATATTGGGGACTTGCTTGTGCCTCCTACTGTATTGATACCTTGGTTCTTAATTAACTGACGGAAATACTTATCTCTACTTTTCTGCATCACCCTTTCCTCTCCAAGGAAAAAATCAACGCAAGCTCAAGAAGTAGCAGGAAGAATTTCTGGCGCCGTTGCTTGGGAGGTTCTACGTCAAGCCTACCAAGTACCTAACATAAACTCTCATCTCTTGCACTTACATTATTCACCATTTGCCTCTCGTTTTCCTCTCCCCCACTTCTAATTTTTTTCATAAAAACACAAAAATATTTGCCTATTTTATCCGCCTTCTTTCCGTCTGCCTTCATGTCTTCCTTGGTTTGTTTGCTTGTTGGCTTGCCATAATTGTGTATTTATTCCAAATCAGAAAGCAAAAATTTTATGGATCCTTGATACGTCTCCCTTGTATCTATAATTTTTGATTGTTCCATGCCAATATTATGCAACTTTCATATACTTTTTGGCAACTTTTTATACTATTTTTGGTACTAACATATTGATCCAGTGCGCAGTGCCAGTTCCTGTTTGTTGCATGTTTTATGTTTTGCAGAAACCCCATATCAAAAGGAATCCAAACGGGATAAAAATGGACGGAGAATATTTTTGGAATATTTGGAGAATTCCGGAAGAAGAATCAGCGCGAGAAGGTGCCCGAGGTGGCCACGAGGCAGGGGGCGCGCCCCTGACCCTCGTGGGCCACTCGTAAGGCGGTTGATGCCCTTCTTCGGCCGCAAGAAAGCTAAATTTTGGGGAAAAATCACGGCGAAGATTTCAGTCCAATCGGAGTTACGGATCTCCATATATATATATATATATATATATATATATATATATATATATATATATATATATATATATATATATATATATATATGAAACGGTGAAAGGGCAGCAGAAGAGAACGCAGAAACAGAGAGAGACAGAGAGACAGATCCAATCTCGGAGGGGCAATCGCCCCTCCCATGCCATGGAGACCAAGGACCAGAGGGGAAACCCTTCTCCCATCTAGGGAGGAGGTCAAGGAAGAAGAAGAAGGAGGGGGGCTCTCTCTCCCTTGCTTCCGGTGGCGCCGGAGTGCCATCAGGGGCCATCATTATCACCGCCATCTTCACCAACAACTTCACCGCCATCATCACCAACTCTTCCCCCCTCTATGCAGCGGTGTAACCTCTCTCTTACCCGCTGTAATCTCTACTTAAACATGGTGCTCAACGCTATATATTATTTCCCAATGATGTATGGCTATCCTATGATGTTTGAGTAGATCTGTTTTGTCCTATGGGTTATTTGATGATCAAGATAGGTTTGAGTTGTATGTTTTATTATTGGTGCTGTCCTATGGTGCTCTCCCTGTCGCGCAAGAGTGAGGGATCCCCGCTGTAGGGTGTTGCAATATGTTCATGATTTGCTTATGGTGGGTGGCTTGAGTGACAGAAGCACATACCCGAGTAAGTAGGTTGTTTGCGTATGGGATAAAGAGGACTTGATACTTTAATGCTATGGTTGGGTTTTACCTTAATGATCTTTAGTAGCTGAGGATGCTTGCTAGAGTTCCAATCATAAGTGCATATGATCCAAGTAGAGAAAGTATGTTAGCTTATGCCTCTCCCTCAAATAAAATTGCAATAGTGATTACCGGTCTAGTTATCGATTGCCTAGGGACAAATAACTTTCTCGTAACAAAACACTCTTTACTAAAACTAATTTAGTTGCTTCTTTACCTTAACAGCCCCTAGATTTTATTTACATGCTCTTTACTATCTTGCAAACCTATCCAAAAATACCTACAAAGTACTTCTAGTTTCATACTTGTTCTAGGTAAAGCGAACGTCAAGCATGCGTAGAGTTGTATCGGCGGTCGATAGAACTTGAGGGAATATAGTTCTACCTTTAGCTCCTCGTTGGGTTCGACACTCTTACTTATCGAAAGAGGCTACAATTGATCCCCTATACTTGTGGGTTATCAAGACCTTTTTCTGGCGTCGTTACCGGGGAGCAATAGCGTGGGGTGAATATTCTCGTGTGTGCTTGTTTGCTTTATCACTAAGTAATTTTTATTTTTTGTTCTTAGTTGTTCTTTATCTTTAGTTATGGATATGGAACACGAAATACCAAAAAAATTAGGTGTTCTTGCTACTCATGGAGGTGGCGAACCTCCTAAAACCCTCGATGCTCGTTATGTGATAGATATTATGTACTACTTTGATAATCCTGAGGAAACCCCATTCAACTATATAATGGGAGACACATTGGATCAACGTGAATACTTTAGGGATTATCGCTTGACTCAAAAAGGGAAACTATTATGGGATCAAATTCATATGTTGAAGTGGTATGCAGGCAACTATGCTTGAGATATGATTACACTTGTTGCTCTAGGATGAAGTCTCCACACCTTCCCTTTTCATGCAAATTTAATGACAATAAAACATTGGCTTCTTATGCTAATGGTATATATGATTACTATGATGTGGAACAAATAGAAGAATTTGTTACTTTTATGGGTGCTTATGAAATTGAATCTATGTTCAAAGAGTTTGAAAATCTTTATGATGTTGTTTATAGACCTGAAAATTTAGCTATCCTTAAATATTGCTATGAGTATTATGAATAAAATGCCGATATTGATGCATTTATTGAGAAAGTCTCCGCTGTCCAAGAAGAGGCTAATATTTTGCAGGAGTCTGTGGAAGAAGAAATTGATGAAACTGTGAGCTCATTGGATGAAAAAGATGATGAGGAGAGCGAAGAACAAAAGGAGGAAGAGCGGATTAGCTACCCGTGCCCACCTTCTAATGAGAGTAACTCTTCAACTCATACATTGTTTAATTTCCCTTCGTGCTTACCGAAGGATGATTGCTATGATGATTGTTATGATCCCATTGATTCTCTTGAAATATCCCTTTTTGATTATGCTTGCTATGCTTGTGGCCAAGATGCCAATATGAATGATGCTTATGGAGATGAACTTGCTATAGTTCCTTATGTTAAACATGAAATTGTTGCTATTGCACCCACACATGATAGTCCTATTATCTTTTTGAATTCTCTCAACTACACTATATCGGAGAAGTTTACACTTATTAAGGATTATATTGATGGGTTGCGTTCTACTATTACACATGATGATTTGGATAGATATAATATGCATGTGCTTGCTACTCCTACTTGCAATTATTATGAGACAGGAACTATATCTCCACCTCTCTATGTTTCCCACACAATAAAATTGCAAGAAACTGTTTATACTATGCATTGGCCTTTACTATGTGTGCATGAATTGTTCTTCTATGACATGCCGATGCATAGGAAGAGAGTTAGACTTCGTCATTGCTTGATATATGTTGCTTTGTGCTCACTACTAAATGCCAAATCATTGCTAATTAAATTTGGCTTTGATATACCTTGGGATCCGGGTGGATTCACTACTTGAGCACCATATGCCTAGCTTAATGGCTTTAAAGAAAGCGCTGCCACGGAGACAACCCGGAAGTTTTAGAGAGTCATTTTTTATGTTGTGTGCTTTAATAAAGTTTAAAAATAAAAATAATGTGCCAAGGTTTGCCTTTAGGATGTTTACAATGCTTGTTGGTTTGTACGGTGCAGGACATAAACTTTAGCTGTAGTGCGTGATTTTACATTTTTAATGGAACGTCAAATGGTTATGATTCTTTTTGCGCTGTCTTTCTATACAATTTTTTTATTTTTCCTATTTTTTTAAGAATTTTTCAAGTATCAGAAGTATGGTGAATGTTCAGATTATTACAGACTGTTCTGTTTTAGACAGATTCTGTTTTTGATGCATAGTTTGCTTGTTTTGATGAAACTATCAATTTATATCAGTGGATTAAGCCATGGAAAAGTTATATTACAGTAGCTACAATGCAAAAAATAAAATATGAATTGGTTTGCAACAGTACTTAGAGTAGTGATTTGCTTTATTATACTAATGGATCTTACCGAGTTTTCTGTTGAAGTTTTGTGTGGATGAAGTGTTCGATGATCGAGAAGGTCTCGATGTGAGAAGAAGGAAGAGAGGCAATAGATCAAGCTTGGGGATGCCCGAGGCACCCCAAGTAAATATTCAAGGATACTCAAGCGTCTAAGCTTGGGGATGCCCCGGAAGGCATCCCCTCTTTCTTCAACAAGTATCGGTATGTTTTCGGATTCGTTTCGTTCATGCGATATGTGCGATCCTAGAGCGTCTTTTGCATTTAGCTTTCTTTTTTCTTTTATGCACCATGCTGGTATGAGATGGTCCTTGGTTGATTTATAGAATGCTCTTTGCACTTCACTTAAATCTTTTGAGTATGGCTTTATAGAATGCTTCATGTGCTTCACTTATATCATTTGAAGTTTGGATTGCTTGTTTCTCTTCACTTAGACAACCGCCATTTGTAGAATGCTCGTTTGCTTCACTTATATTTGTTAGAGCATGAGCATATCTTTTGTAGAAAGAATTAAACTCTCTTGCTTCACTTATATCTATTTAGAGAGATGACAGGAATAGGTCATTCACATGGTTAGTCATAAAATCCTACATACAACTTGTAGATCACTGAATATGATATGTTTGATTCCTTGCAATAGTTTTGCGATATAAAGATGGTGATATTAGAGTCATGCTAGTGGGTGGTTGTGGATTGTATAAATACTTGTGTTGAGGTTTGTGATTCCCGTAGCATGCACATATGGTGAACCGTTATGTAACGAAGTCGGAGCATGAGGAATTTATTGATTTTCTTCCTTATGAGTGGCGGTCGGGGACGAGCGATGGTCTTTTCCTACCAATCTATCCCACTAGGGGAATGCGTAGTAGTACTTTGCTTCGAGGGCTAATAAACTTTTGCAATAAGTATATGAGTTCTTTATGACTAATGTGAGTCCATGGATTATACGCACTCTCACCCTTCCATCATTGCTAGCCTCTTCGGTACCGTGAATTGCACTTTTCTCTCCTCGAGAATTGGTGCAAACTTCGCCGGTGCATCCAAACCCCGTGATATGATACGGTCTGTCACACATAAGCCTCATTATATCTTCCTCAAAACAGCCAACATACCTTCCTATCATGGCATTTCCATAGCCATTCCAAGATATATGGCCATGCAACTTCCGTCATCATCATATACATGACTTGAGCATTCATTGTCATATTGCTTTGCATGATCGTAAGATAGCTAGCATGATGTTTCCATGGCTTGTCCGTTTTTTATGTCATTGCTATGCTAGATCATTGCACATCCCGGTACACCGCCGGAGGCATTCATATAGAGTCATATCTTTGTTCTAGTATCGAGTTGTAATATTGAGTTGTAAGTAAATAAAAGTGTGATGATCATCATTATTAGAGCATTGCCCCAGTGAGGAAAGGATGATGGAGACTCTGATTCCCCCACAAGTCGGGATGAGACTCCGGACAAAAAAAGGAAAGGACAAAAAAAGAGAAGGCCCACAAAAAAGATGAGAGAAAAAGAGAGAAGGGGCAATGTTACTATCCTTTTACCACACTTGTGCTTCAAAGTAGCACCATGTTCTTCATATAGAGAGTCTCTTGAGTTATCACTTTCATATACTAGTGGGAATTTTCATTATAGAACTTGGCTTGTATATTCCAACGATGGGCTTCCTCAAATGCCCTAGGTCTTCATGAGCAAGCAAGTTGGATGCACACCCACTAGGTTTCCAGTTTGAGCTTCCATACACTTATAGCTCTAGTGCATCCGTTGCATGGCAATCCCTACTCCTCACATTGACATCAATCGATGGGCATCTCCATAGCTCATTGATTAGCCACGTTGATGTGAGACTTTCTCCTTTTTTGTCTTCTCCACATAACCCCCATCATCATATTCTATTCCACCTATAGTGCTATGTCCATGGCTTGCGCTCATGTATTGCGTGAGGGTTGAAAAGGCTGAAGCGCGTTAAAAAGTATGAAGCAATTGCTCGGCTTGTCATTGGGGTTGTGCATGATTTGAATGCTTTATGTGGTGAAGATGGAGCATGGCCACACTATATGATTTTGTAGGGATGAGCTTTCTTTGGCTATGTTATTTTGATAAGACATAATTGCTTGGTTGGTATGCTTGAAGTATTATTGTTTTTATGTCAAATGATAGACTATTGCTTTGAATCACTCGTGTCTTAATATTAATGCCATGATTAGATTATGTGATCAAGATTATGCTAGGTAGCATTCCACATCAAAAATTATCTTTTTATCATTTACCTACTCGAGGACGAGCATGAATTAAGCTTGGGGATGCCGATACGTCTCCGTCGTATCTATAATTTTTTATTGTTCCATGCCAATATTATGCAACTTTCATATACTTTTTGGCAACTTTTTATACTATTTTTGGTACTAACATATCGATCCAGTGCCCAGTGCGACTTCCTGTTTGTTGCATGTTTTATGTTTTGCAGAAACCCACATCAAACGGAATCCAAACAGGATAAAAACGGACGGAGAATATTTTTTGAATATTTGGAGAATTCCGGAAGAAGAATCAACGCGAGAAGGTGCCCGAGGTGGCCACGAGGCAGGGGGCGCGCCTGCCCCCCTGGGCGCGCCCCTGACCCTCGTGGGCCACCCATAAGGCGGTTGATGCCCTTCTCCGGCCGCACGAAAGCTAATTTTTGGGGAAAAATCACGGGGAAGATTTCAGGCCAATCGGAGTTACGGATCTCCATATATATATATATATATATATATATATATATATATATATATATATATATATATATATATATATATATATATATATATATACGAAACGGTGAAAGGGTAGCAGAAGAGAACGCAGAAACAGAAAGAGAGAGAGACAGATCCAATCTCGAAGGGGCTCTCGCCCCTCCCATGCCATGGAGACCAAGGTCCAGAGGGGAAACTCTCCCATCTAAGGAGGAGGTCAAGGAAGAAGAAGAAGGAGGGGGGCTCTCTCTCCCTCGCTTCCGGTGGCGCCGGAGTGCCACCGGGGGCCATCATCATCACCGCCATCTTCACCAACAACTTCACCGCCATCATCACCAACTCTTGCCCCTCTATGCAGCGGTTTAAACTCTCTCTTACCCGTTGTAATCTCTACTTAAACATGGTGCTCAACGCTATATATTATTTCCCAATGATGTATGGCTATCCTATGATGTTTGAGTAGATCTGTTTTGTCCTATGGGTTATTTGATGATCAAGATTGGTTTGAGTTGTATGTTTTATTATTGGTGTTGTCCTATGGTGCTCTCTGTGTCGCGCAAGCGTGAGGGATCCCTGCGGTAGGGTGTTGCAATATGTTCATGATTTTCTTATGGTGGGTGGCGTGAGTGACAGAAGCACAGACCCGAGTAAGTAGGTTGTTTACGTATGGGATAAAGAGGACTTGATACTTTAATGCTATGGTTGGGTTTTACCTGAATGATCTTTAGTAGTTGCGGATGCTTGCTAGAGTTCCAATCATAAGTGCGTATGATCCAAGTAGAGAAAGTATGTTAGCTTATGCCTCTCCCTCACATAAAATTGCAATAGTGATTACCGGTCTAGTTATCGATTGCCTAGGGACAAGTAACTTTCTCGTAACAAAACACTCTTTACTAAAACTAATTTAGTTGCTTCTTTACCTTAACAGCCCTAGCTTTTATTTACATGCTCTTTACTATCTTGCAAACCTATCCAAAAACACCTACAAAGTACTTCTAGTTTCATACTTGTTCTAGGTAAAGCGAACGTCAAGCATGCGTAGAGTTGTATCGGTGGTCGATAGAACTTGAGGGAATATTTGTTCTACCTTTAGCTCCTCGTTGGGTTCGACACTCTTACTTATCGAAAGAGGCTACAATTGATCCCCTATACTTGTGGGTTATCAATCCTCATCCACTTGCTAATCTTTGTAAGAGATCCAATTATGATGAACCAATTGCTAGTTAGTTGAGTGCACTAGATTATCTTTACGAAGTTTTGCTTGAAATTCGTGAATCTGAAAATTATGATGGAATTTATAAAGTGATTCACAATAGATCCATGAATGAAAATCATGATTGCAATGATGTTATTATAAATTATATTAATGTCAATTGTGTTAACAATATGCAAAACCCCAAGCTTGGGGATGCTAATTTTGCTATGTCCACTACTTATTGCAATGATCATGATTGGGGTGATAATGCTTCTTATGATATTGAAATTTTATTTAAGCCTCGTGATGACTATGTTTGCCATAATATTGAAAGTGGATTTGGAAGAGTGTCAACTCTAGGTAATAATTATCCCGCTACTTTGGAGGATGATCAGTCTTATGAAATTTTTGATAAAAGTGGGCTTGGAGATGTCATGACTTTATTGGATGATAATCCCACTATTTTGGAAAAGTGTCAACTTTTCATGCATGTGGATCATGAAGAGAATATTTTATGTGATAGCTATATTGTTGAATTTGATTATGATCCTACAAGTAATTATTATGAGAGAGGAAAATATGCTTGTAGAAATTTTCATGTTACTAAATTACCCCTCATTATGTTCAGATTGCTATTGTTTCTTTCCTCTTCCTTGCATATGCTAGTTTTTACTTGTCTTGATAAATCATTTCCCTATAAAAGGCCTATGCATAGGAAGTATGTTATAATTAAACTTGTTTATCACATGCTATATGATGCTCTTTTTGTGCTTCAATTTTTTGTCTTTCATGTGAGCATCATTAAAATTATCAATGCCTAGCTAAAAGGCTTTAAAGAAAAGAGCTTGATGGGAGACAACCCAATATTTTTGTTTTCAATTGCAGTGGGGCATTGCTCTACTGTGTACAGTCAAAAACTATTTTTATTTTCTGTTTTTATGAAAATACACATTATTACTTCTGTAGTAATTGTGTTTTGGTGTTTTAATTAGTGTTTGAGCCAAGTAAAACCTTTGGGATGGTCATGGTGATAGTTGATTTGATCTTGCTGAAAAAAAGAAACATTAGCGCCCAGTAATAGAATTGATTTGAGCTGGTGGAATGTGATAAATTATTGAATTGTTTACACAAGATTGATATACAAATTGCCTATATTGTCCTAATTTTTCAGAATTTTTGGAGTTACAGTAGTATACGAAGTTTCCAGATTACTACAGACTGTTCTGTTTTTGACACATTCTGTTTTCTATGTGTTGTTTGCTTATTTTGATGGATCTCTAGGTAGTATCGGGGTTATGAACCATGGATAAGTTGGAATACAGTAGATATTACACCAATATAAATTTATAATGAGTTCACAACAGTACCTAAGTGGTGATTTATTTTATTATACTAATGGAGCTTACGAGTTTTCTGTTGAGTTTTGTGTTGTGAAGTTTTCAAGTTTTGGGTAAAGATTTGATGGACTATGGAATAAGGAGTCGCAAGAGCCTAAGCTTGGGGATGTCCAAGGCATCCCAAGGTAATATTCAAGGACAACCAAGCATCTAAGCTTGTGGATGCCCCGGATGGCATCCCTCTTTTGTCTTCAATCCATCGGTAAATTTACTTGAGGCTATATTTTTATTCACCACATGATATGTGTTTTGCTTGGAGAGTCTTGTATGATATGAGTCTTTGCTTTTTAGTTTGCCACAATCATCCTTGATGTACACACCTTTTAAGAGGGACACACTTTAATCATGAATTTATTAGAATACTCTATGTGCTTCACTTATATCTTTTGAGCTAGGCACTTTACTCTAGTACTTCACTTATATTATTTTGATTGTCTTTAAACAACATGGTAATTTGCTTACGTTATGAATTTAGTCCTAATATGATGGGCATCCAAGAAGGATATAATAAAAGCTTTCATATAAGAGCATTGAGTATATGGGAAGTTTGATTCCTTGCATTTGTTTTGAGATATAAGGATGCTGATATTAGAGTCATGCTAGTGAGTAATTGTGGATTGGTAGAAATACTTGTGTTGAAGTTTATGATTCTCGTAGCATGCATGTATGGTGAACTATTATGTGATGAAGTCGAAGCATGATTTTTTTATTGTCGTCCTTTGTGTGGAGGTCGGGAGCGCGCGATGGTTAACTCCTACCAACCTCTCCCCTAGGATCATGCATGTAGTACTTTGTTTTGATGGCTAATAAATTTTAGCAATAAGTATGTGAGTTCTTTATGACTAATGTTGAGTCCATGAATTATACGTACTCTCACCCTTCCACCATTGCTAGCCTCTCTACTAACACATAAATTTCGTCAGTGCATTAAACCCATCATATACATTCCTCAAAACAGACAACATACCTACCTATTATGGCATTTCCACAGCCATTCCGAGATATATTTTCATGCAACTTCCGCCGTTCTGTTTTATTATGAAACATACCATCACTTTCATATTGTTCTCATATGCATGAGGCATTCATATAGAGTCATACTTTGTTCTAGTATCGAGTTGTAATTCTTGAGTTGTAAGTAAATAAAAGTGTGATGATCGTCATTATTAGAGCATTGTCCCATGCGAGGAAAGGATGATGGAAGCTATGATTCCCTCATAAGTCGGGATGTGTCTCCGAACTTTAAAAATAATAAAAGAGGCCAAAGAAGCCCAAATAAAAGAAGAGGCCAAAGAAGCGCAAACAAAACTGAGAGAAAAAGAGAGAAGGGACAATTTTACTATCCTTTTTCCACACTTGTGCTTTGAAATAGCACCATATTCTTCATGATAGAGAGTCTCCTATTTTTTTCACTTTCATATACTAGTGGGAATTTTTTTTCATTATAGAACTTGGCTAGTATATAACAATGATGGGCTTCCTCAAATTGCCCTAGGTCTTCATGAGCAAGCAAGTTGGATGCACACCCACTTAGTTTCTTTTTGAACTTTCATACACTTATAGCTCTAGTGCATCCGTTGCATGGCAATCCCTACTCACTTACATCGATATCGATTGATGGGCATCTCCATAGCCCATTAATTTGCCTAGTTTATGTGAGACTTTCTCCTTATTTTTGTCTTCTCCACAACCATCATATTATATTCCACCTATAGTGCTATATCCATGGCTCACGCTCATGTATTGCGTGAAAGTTGAAAAAAATTGAGAACACTAAAGTATGAAACAATTTCTTGACTAATACCGGGGTTGTGCATGATGAAATACTTTGTGTGATGAAGATGGAGCATAGCCAGACTATATGATTTTGTAGGGATAACTTTCTTTGGCCATGTTATTTTGAGAATACATGATTGCTTTGTTAGTATGCCTGAAGTATTATTGTTTTAATGTCAATATTAAACTTTTTTTTTGAATGTTATGGATCTGAATATTCATGCCACAATAAAAGATTTCATTGACAAATATGTTAGGTAGCTTTTCACATCAAAAAATATTTTTTATCATTTACCTACTCGAGGACGAGCAGGAATTAAGCTTGGGGCTACTTGATATCTCTCCAATGTATCTATAAATTTTTATTGTTCCATGCTATTATATTATCTATTTTAGATGTTTTATATGCATTAGTATGCTATTTTATATTATTTTTGGGACTAACTTATTAACCCAGAGCCCAGTGCCACTTTCTGTTTTTCCTTGTTTTTGACTTCTACAGAAAAGGAATATCAAACGGAGTCCAAACGGAATAAAATTTTATGATGATTTTTCTTGGACCAGAAGGCACCTACGTGACTTGGAGAGAGGGCCAGAAGAGTCCTGAGGAGGCCACAAGCCTCTACGGTGCGCCCCAGGGGGGCGCCTGTGGCTTGTGGGCCCCTCAGGAGTCCTCCAACCCTAGTTCCACCTCTATATTCTCAAGTATTCCCCCAACATCAAAAGCATCAACCAAAATACTTTTCTGCCGCGTATTTTTTCCTATGCAAATAAAATAGCAATAAAATCGAATATTTGATTTTAATATTTTTCCTCCAATAATTCATTTATTTTGGAGAAGTCATATTATCTCCTCTCATATATTTTAATATGAAAATATTTTTGGAGAGAAAAATAATTAAAACAAATGATCCTCATTTCCATATTTGATAAAAATTTCAAATATGAAAATGGTGAAATCCCCAACTCTCTCCGTGGGTCCTTGAGTTGCTTAGAATTTCGAGGATCGCGAATCGAAATGCAATAAACTATTATATGCATGAATGACCTATGTATAACTTCCAAATTGAAAATTTGGGATGTTACAACGCCTTCGTGAAATCATGAATCTAGCGGCTAGTTCCCATCGTGGCTTACCTTAGCCATGGCGGGTCACGAACCGAATCGTGAGGTCATGAGATTTTCGGGACTCCTGGAGAGCCCGTCGATCCACCCGTGGGGCCTCGTGAGAGGCGAGCACCATCTGTGGTGTCAGCATGCGCGCGCGGCACACGTGTGCCCTGCCCAATCCAGCTCGCGAGGGGCTTGTGAGTGGAAGGCGTGGTGCATGAGTCCAAAACAAGGCGAGAACCAGACAATGAGAAATCGCTCTGAACGAGAAAAGGCACCCCCCAGCAAGCATCAATGAAAATCCAACTCCAACTTAAATCCAAATCCAAAGGGCAAGGCTATAAAAAAGGGGTTCAAAGCAAATGGCCGCGTCCGACACCTAGTCTAGTCTTCTTGTCCTCAAGTCTTCTCACCAGTGTGGAGCTATGTGCTGCCACTAGGCGTGGGAGGGAGCCCCCGAGGCCCGAGTGTGGCTCTCCGGAGACTCCGGGGCATGTACAACCCCATTCATTATTACGTGAGAGTGTCACGGGCGGCGATCTCCACAGGCACTGGGCCTTCTTCATAGGTACCGGCCTTGCTTCATATCGCCAGACAAGGGCCCCGCCTTGCGCCGCCCTCGACCACCTTTGAGCCGACCGGCAACCAGGACGACACAAAGGTGGGAAAGGGGACGCCAGCGGCGCCCTCGGCGACCACGGGTCCTCTGCCGGGGGTAGGCTTTTCAGCACCTCCCCAGCAGAGGGCCTACCTCCGGGGGGGACCTTGCTCCGTGCGATGCGGCGAGGGATCTGGCTCCTGGCTTCTCTCTTGATGCCCCTAGCGGGATCCTCCTGGCGGGAGGGAGGTCGCCGAGCTGGGGCCGCCAGCTGCTGCGGTGACCTGATTCTCCTGCGACCCATGGTTAGCGTAAGCTTGCTCCTGAGGGATTAGTGGTACCCTGTATTTGTTGTCGACAGCGCGGTTGGCGGGGCTCTCTTGCGGATCCTGGAAGGCTTCAGCTCCTAATGCCTCCTCCTCCCAACCTGGCCCGAGAAACGAGCCAGGGTCATCCTCTGGCATGTACTCCTGGTCCATCATGCGGGGCACATAGGCTTCCGGGTCCGTTACCCCAAACACCTCGCCGTAGTGCCCCACACTCCACGTCGCCCGGCCCAGCGCGGCGTCCGGAGGATGATAGCGCGACGCCTCGCTGGGGCCATGGGCGGCAACGCTCGTGCCCATGCTCATCGGATGCGGCGTGGGGGCAATGGGGCCCCCGGCGCCGCCGGCCGTCCTGGTGTCGATGAAGCCCCCAGGCACACCCGAGGCCGCGTGGTTGCGGTGAGGCCCGCCGGGAGATCCCGTAGTGGCCTGAGAAGGAAGCAGATAGCAGAAGGGCGGCACTCCCGACGCTGCCGCATCCAACAGTTCGGCGACGCGTTCCAGCAGTGCATCCTGGCCGCTCTCCATCAGTTGGCACCGCAGCAACTCCCGCGCCACCGTGAGCGTGACTCGCATGTTCGCCTGCTCCCGCCGGGTGTGTGGCGTTGTTGCTGCATCATGGCTTGCGGCCCTTGCAGCGGCTCGCGCTTGTCATGGAGTGAGGGCGGACAGTGCCCCACCACGCCGCCCGCTCCCTGCGGCGTTAGGCGGCGCTCGGGCCGCCTGGAGCGCGGGGTTGAGGTCTTCATGGGACGGTGGCGCCGCCCGGGCTGGCCAGGCTACCCAGCGGTCGGAGTCGGCCCTCGGGTCGCTGGACATCGGGGCCGCGGAGCGTCGGTGGGTTGATTGGCAGGGAAGAGGCTCCGGCGCGCCCCTACCTGGCGCGCCAAATGTCGGATCACGGGTTCCGGCAAAACCCTCAAGGTTCGAACACTGGGGTGCGCGCAAAGATTACCTCCCTACCGATCTATGCCCTAGCTCGCTAAGATCTCGCGGACGAACTCGACGAACTCGCAACACAAGGACACAAGATTTATACTGGTTCGGGCCACCATTGTGGTGTAATACCCTACTCCTGTGTGGTGGTGGTGGATTGCCTCTTGGGCTGATGATTAATAGTACAAAGGGAAGAACGACCTCCTGAGGTTGAGGTGTTCTTGTGCTCGGTGTGTGCTAAGGATCAAGCGAGATGCCCCCGGGTCAGATGCCTCTACTATGGTGGCTAGTTCAACTTATATAGGCCCTAGTACTGTCCCCAAATATTGAGCGGGAAGGGAGCCAACAACGGCCAATTTGAAAGGGGACAACTAGTACAGCTTATCCTAGCAAAAGCGTTCTTCGCCTGCGAAAGGCTTTGGTGGTGACGCCGTCTTGGGCTCCATGGTGACCTTCGTCCTGCCGTCCTGCTGGTCTTGGTCTCGTTGCACTGATATGGAAACCTTTGCTTGATGCCTCGGTACTCTGCGCATGTGCTTGCCTCCTTAGCACCAAAGGGGGAACAAGGACGCTGGGCACGCTGGCGCCCGCCTGATCTTGATCATCATGGCTCATGTCACGAGAGCCTTGCAAGGTTTACCTTGCCTTGATTTCTCCGCTTCTCGCGAGGCAGCTTGGTGAGGCCGCTCCCGAGGAGGTCTTGTGTTGTCCGCCCCGCAAGGCTTGGCCCCTTGCGAGGGTCGTGAATATCTCGTTGATGAAGATGGGTCGTACAGGCCTGCTAGCATAGCCACGCCGTGGGCCGCAGGCAGGCAAGTCTGGGGGACCCCCGTTCCCAGAACACTGACACAGCTTGATGCTGAAGCGCCTATCATCAACTTGGAAATGTCTGCCGCACAGGCTGCGCTCGTCTTCACAGTATTCACACATACCGAAATCCTTTTCGTCGTCAGACATTTCCTATGTTCATAGTTGAAACATTAATTGAAAATCAATCGAAGGCAACTACCAGAAAACTCAACATTCAACTCAAAATGTCATTTAATTCTCTTTCTAGCAAATCTGGGGCACTCGATATTTCCTACATATTCTAGCACAAGTCATGCTTAAATTCATGGAAAAATCTAGCATGACCTTTGCTAAAATAGGACATATCGAGCGCCTGAAATTTGCCGGGACGGAAACGAATAAACATTCCGGCAAAACATAGGCCACTCGGAGGCACATTGCAAACAAGACCACCAAGACATACTCTATATTCAGAATGCATCATCATCGACATCAATGACATGGCAACTATATAGCACTAGCATTTTCATCATCGACATTTACAACACATTATCATTTGGCTATTCTCACGTAGAGGTCTTAAGGGGTCGACGATGAGGACGAGTGCGTAGTGAGGCAGGGGCAAACTTGATTTCTTCAAAAACAAAATATATTAACCACTTACTGTAAATAAACTAATTCTGTTAAGCACTTTGTAAGTGCATCTAGTGCCCCTTAGTGATTTTGGTGTATCGAAGACTTATAGGTTAAGAATCTAATGTGTTTATGAGTGTACACAGGTCTATAAGTCTATGAGGAGTTTGATATTTACGGAGAAAGTCGACCCCTAAAAATAAAGTTCTTCGACTGAAGACTTTGATATTCTGAAGACTTTCTGAAGACTTTGAAAGTGAAGAAATTGGTGTAACCCTGAAGACTCGGTATTCATTCGAGGAACATGAAGCATGAAGACTTTTGTTTTCGTAGTTTCATTTTCTCTTTCTTGAGTCATAGGAAACACCGTACTGTTAAAGGGGGTCGAGGAAATACTATGGAGAAAATTTCCATGTGATGCTCAACTCAAAATCCTACACCTACCAATCCCTTCGAGTGAAGCCATTGGAAATCTCATACAGTTCAGTCAATTTCTTCAGTGACAAAGACGCAGTTCTTCTGCTCACTGAGGACTTTGTTCTGACTGAGGAGTTAGGAATTCGCCAGTGCGGATTGCCTACACAGTGAGGAACATGATAGCCCTGAGGAATTTGTACCTCAAATTTCCGACCGTTAATGTGCTACGCGCCAGCTGTCCCAAAATATCTTATCCATCCAACGGTCATATCATTGAAGGGCATTTATGTCTTATCATGTCGGGCTGCTCCCTAGGCTATAAATAGCCGCCCCCTACAACCACTAGCTGGTTGGCTGCTCCGCGAGAAACTGACACTTGTCATTTGAGAGCATCCCATCCTCCAAGGACTTTGAGCGAAAATCATCAAGTGAGGAAAATCCAAACCCAAACCCAAACACCTACAAACCCAAAGTGATTGAGCATCACTGAAGAGATTGATCCTGCGTGGATCCGACACTTGTTACCTTTGAAGACTGTGCTTCTTCCAGACGGTTAGGCATCATGGTCTAGAGCATCCAAGAGGAATTGTGGATCGCCGAGTGACCGAGTTTGTGAAGGTTCGGAAGTCACCTGAAGACTTACCACGAGTGATTGGGCGAGGACTGTGTGTCCTTAGCTCAAGGAGAATACGGTGAGGACTGTGTGTCCTCGGGTTTAAATACCTAGCCGCTCCAACCAGATGTACAACTGAGACAGCAGTTGGAACTGGTCTACCAAATCATTATCTTCACCAAGCCAACTGGTTCTATTTCCTCAACACTTTCATTTCCTCATTACTGTGTTGTGTGTTTGTTCATATCTGTGTTTGAAGACTTTGACTGAAGACTTTCTCAATTTCCTCAGTTCAATTTCTTAAGTCTGTTTGTCTTCATCTTTTGCTATCCTGTGTTTACACTTTCTGTACTCTGTGTTTGTCTTCATTACATCATGATGACCATGCATGTATTCTGCTATGTTTACTTCTGAGTACTTATTCCACTGCTAGTAGTTCTTCGCTAAGGAATTTCCTCACTAGCAAATTCCTCAGTGAAGAATTTCATAAAAATCGCCTATTCACCCCCCCTCTAGTCGATATAACGCACTTTCAATTGGTATCAGAGCAAGGTACTCCCTTGTTCTGTGTGATTTTGGTTTAACCGCCTAGAGTTTTAGTTATGTCGACTACAGGTATGATCAAGGTCTCTGCTGGGTGTCCTACCTTTGATGGGACGGACTACCCCTACTGGAAGAACAAGATGCGCATGCATCTTGAGGCAATTGATAACGATCTCTGGTACGTTGTGGAAAATGGTGTTCCCTCCATCTCACCCTCACTGAACGCTACCGATGTGAAGAGATTCAAGCAACTCGATTCCCAAGCGAAGAATATCATATGCGGCCATCTGAGTAAAGGACAGTATGGTAGAGTGAGTGCTTGGAAACTGCTAAGCTTATCTGGGATAGGCTGTCCAAGGTCAATGAAGGAGTCTCAACTCAGCGTGACTCTCGAGTTGATGTTCTTCGCAATCTCTTCAACCGCTTCAAAAGACTCGACGATGAAAATGTTCAGCAAACCTGCGATCGCCTCACTGACATCTCAAATGAGCTACAAGCACTTGGTGCCACTGACATCACCGACCATGAGGTGGTGAAGAAATTGCTGAGATCGCTTGATTCCTCATTTGATACTCTGGCACTGATGATACAAGAGCGTGCTGATTACAAGTCACTTGACCCCGCTGATATCCTCGAGAGGATAAACACTCATGAGTTCCAGCTTGCTGAAAAGAGAGATCTCTATGGTTCGAGCTATGGCAGATCACGTGCACTGAAGGCCAAGGCAGTATCAGAATCCGAAGACGAAGACTCTAGTAGCAGCCTTGGTGATCCTGAAGAACTGAGTCATGATCTAGCACTGTTTGTGAAGAAATTCCAGAAGTTCTCAAGACGTGGTCGCTTCGGAAAACCCTCAAGGAGCAATGATTCCTCATCCAGTGACTACAAGAAGAGGCTTTGTCACAAGTGCAAGAAACCAGGACATTACATTCAAGATTGTCCTCAGTGGGAAAAGGAATCAAAGAAGAAGAAATACAAGGATTACAGTTCTGATGATGCGAAGAAAAAGAAGAAGTCATCAAAATCTTCATCATCAAAATCCTCAAAGTCTTCATCTCACAAGAAGAGCAGCTCCAAGAAGGCTCGGGCATTCATTGGCAAGGAAATGGACTCCGAAGCTGAATCTGAGGAACAAGAGGAAGAGGAGGCTTCTGAGGACTCTGAATCAGGTGTGGCGAGCCTAGCCCTCGCTACCACATTCGTCAGCAAGTCTATCTTCAACTCTGAAGAAAATGATTTCACGAACAAGGCTTATGAAGGCAACGATGACTACGCTCCCACCTATTGCTACATGGCAAAGGGTGCTAAGGTACCTAGATATACCTCCTCTGAGTCTAGTGAAGATGAATCAGATGACAATCTTAAGCCTAGCTACTCTAAACTTGCTAAGATTGCTGTGAAACAACAAAAGGCTTTTGAAAAGGTTCAAAACATGCTAGACAAAAGTGATGATATGTTGGGTAAAGAAATGGATCGCACTAAAGCCTTGACTGAAAATCTTCAGAGACTTCAGACCAGGTTTGACAACCTTCAAGGTCATCATAACACTCTCTTGTCTGATCATGAGAAGCTTTCTTATGAATTTCTTCAAAGAAAGCAAGATCTTGAAAAGCTAAGAGTGAGTTATGAAGATCTTCAGAAGGAGCGCGATTCATTACTTGCTCAACAAATCAGCGTTGCTCAGGAAGAATTCATTCCTCCATGTTTAAAATGCATTGAACGAGAATCTGCTAATTCTTCACCTGAATGTTCAAATGCTTCTAATGTTACAAATTCTTCACCTACCTCTGCTATCACTAATTCCTCATCTGAGGACATTGCTAGTATCACTGATGATGCAGGACCGAAGGAATTGTACATGACAGGCATGTACAAAATCCTCAAAGGGCATCAGGCTCTTTGTGATGTGCTTAAAAAGCAGATCCTCAACAGGAACCCTAGGAAAGAGGGTATTGCCTTTGAGAGGAAACTCAATGCTGATGGTACATATTGGAAGCCTGAGCAGTATCCCAAAACCTCATGGGTTATAGCAAAGGGACCTCCAGTTGACCCATCTAATTTATCTGGCTATACATGTGAATCTTCTCATTCTTCTGATGAGTCATTTGACTCCAACTATAAACTGTTCAAAAATTAGAATGTGAAGTATTTGCTAGATATGTTGGCACTAACTGCAGGAACGGTTCCCCTATGAAGAAAATATGGGTTCCCAAAAGGTGCCTTGAAAGTCTTTAGGTGAATGTCCTCATGACACCACCTGTGAAGAAAAGGAACCCCAGATCAAATTCTTCATATGGACCAAATTCTTCATATGGATCCAAGTCCTCATACGGACCAAATTCCTCACGTGGATCAAATTCCTCAAAAGGATCAAAGTCCTCATATGAACATCATTGTGCTAACAACTCTGCTTCGCAGGGAAGAGCCAAGGGCTACGAATATGAGCATTATTCTTCTAATCATTATGTTCATAAGTCCTCAAAGAATTTCTCTGCTTATTCATATGCTTACTCTAACCCCTCTTATGTGAAACGAAATGGTTTGGCCTCTATGCCACCATTCTCATATGGAGCTCACAGAGTGATGAACTCTTTGCCACCCCTTCAGATGTGGGTGGTGAAGAAAAAGAACTAATCTCTTATGTAGGGTCAGGTCTCCAGACGTATTGTAAACGTCTGAAGAATTTGCTGGGGACCTGACAAATTGCCTGAAAGGACGCAGGCTAATCATGAAGAAATGAATTTTCATTTCTCACGTCCTCACACTGCTTTATCTGTCTTACTGCTTGATGAAATTGATCTGATGAATTGTGATATCATATTCTTCACTGCTGAAGTGTATGAGGTTCGTAAGTTGCACTAATTCATCTGCAGGATGATCAACCCAAAGCCACTGAGTGGGTCCTTGATAGTGGATGTACAAATCACATGACTGGTGACAGGAATCTATTGATGGATGCTCCCTTATCGTCATCACATCTGAAGCATATCATCTTCGCTAACAAAAGCAAAAGTCAGGTATTGGGTCTAGGTAAGGTTGCTATCACAAAGGATCGACACATGGACAAAGTCATGCTTGTTGAGTCCTTAGGATACAACCTTATGTCTGTCTCAATGCTTTGTGATCTTGATATGGTTGTTGTCTTTGGCAAGTATCGTTGCGTTGTGATTATGGAAGCTGACAAATCCAAAGTCTTTGAAGGCTTTAGGAGAGGAGACTTGTATATTGTTGATTTCTCTATAGATTCACAACCAGCCGTGTGCCTACTTGCAAAAGCTTTAGAAGGATGGCTATGGCATCGACGACTTGGTCATGCAGGCATGAGGAATTTGCACACGCTTGCGAAGAAGAAGCATGTTATTGGCATTGAGAATGTCAAATTCCTCAAGGATCACTTATGCGGTGCCTGTGAAGCTGGAAAGATGACCAAGGCCAAGCATCCAGCGAAGACTATCATGACCACTACTCGTCCATTCGAATTGCTTCACATGGATCTCTTCGGTCCTAATCACTATTCCTCTGTTTCAAATGAAGCATCTCAATATGGCTTTGTTATTGTTGATGATTACTCTCGTTACACATGGGTACACCTTGTTTCTTACAAACATGAAGTGCAAGAAGTCTTCAAACGATTTTCCTCGAGGGCTTCAACCAACTTTGGTGTGAAGATCAAGCACATCAGAAGTGACAATGGCACTGAGTTCAAGAATTCGGGTCTCGATGATTATCTTGATGAACTTGGTATTACTCATGAGTTATCTGCTCCTTATACTCCTCAACAGAATGGCGTCGTGGAGCGCAAGAACAAGACTCTTGCTGAGATGGCTCGCACTATGCTCGATGAGTACAAAACCCCTCGTTGTTTCTAGGTTGATGCAATTGATACTGCGTGCCACATCATCAACAGAGTATATCTTCACAAATTCTTCAAGAAGACTGCTTATGAACTCCTCACTGACAAGAAACCCAATGTGAGTTATTTCAAAGTCTTCGATGCTAAATGCTGGATTAGAGATCCTCATCACAACTCTAAATTTGCACCGAAAGCACATGAAGGTTTTATGCTTGGTTATGGAAAGGACTCGCACACCTACAGAGTCTTCAACAATGTTCTTCACAAGATCGTTGAAACTGTAGATGTGCGGTTCGATGAAACTAATGGCTCGCAAAGAGAGCACCTACCTTCTATGTTATATGAACCAGCACCTGAGGATTCTATCAAACACAAGGCTACTGAAGATGTCATTCCTACTGAAGAATCTGCTGAAGAATTCATTCCAGAACGTGAAGAACGTCGAGCTGATGCACCTGAAGAAAATGCTGAGGAAATTGATGCTGAAGAAAATGCTGATCGAATTCCTCAACAACAACCAGCTCATCCTCGCGTTGCAAAAGAAGTGCAAGTGGAGAAGATCATCGATGACATTAGAGCACCAGGTCCTCTCACATCTATCTAACTTTTGTGGGCACTTTGCTTTTGTCTCTATCACAGAGCCCACTAAGGTAGATGAAGCATTTCTGGAGCCTGAGTGGATTTAGGCCATGCAAGAAGAATTACATCAGTTAAAGCTCAACAACGTCTGGGAACTGGTCAATCGTCCAAATCCTCGCAAGCATAACATCATTGGCACAAAGTGGATCTACCGCAACAAGCAAGATGAAAATGGTGTTGTGGTGAGGAATAAGGCACGTTTAGTAGCTCAAGGCTACACACAGGTTGAAGGAATTGATTTTGATGAAACTTTTGCACCTGTTGCTAGACTTGAGGCTATTTGCATATTGCTTGCTTATGCTAACCATCATGATATCATCTTATATCAAATGGATGTGAAAACTGCATTCCTCAATGGTAAGCTTGAGGAAGAAGTATATGTTGCTCAACCCCCAGGTTTTGAAGATCCAAAACATCCTGACAAAGTCTTCAGACTCAATAAGGCCCTCTATGGCCTCAAGCAGGCCCCACGGGCGTGGTATGATACTTTGAAGGAATTCTTCATGAAGAAAGGCTTCACACCCGGTTCACTCGATCGCACTCTCTTTTCTAAATCTTATGATGGTGAATTGTTTGTGTGAAATATATGTTGATGATATCATCTTTGGCTGTACTGACCAACGTTATAGTGATGAATTTGCCTATATGATGAGCGAAGAATATCAAATGTCTATGATGGGAGAGTTGAAATTATTCTTAGGTCTTCAAATTCGTCAACAGCGCAATGGCATATTCATATCTCAGGAGAAATACCTCAAGGATGTCCTGAAGAAATTCGGCATGCAAGATTGCAAAGGCATGAAAATTCCTATGCCCACAAATGGTCATCTATGCACTGATTAAAATGGTATTGACTTCGATAATAAGGTATATCGCTCCATGATTGGCTCCTTATTGTACTTATGTGCATCTAGGCCAGATATAATGCTTAGTGTTTGCATGTGTGCCCGATTTCAAGCTGCACCGAAGGAATCACACCATAAGGCTGTGAAGCATATTCTTCGATATCTAGCTCACACACCAACACTAGGATTATGGTATCCCAAGGGCTCGGATTTTGATCTCATTGGATATTCTGACTCTGACTATGCTGGTGATCGTGTGGACCGCAAGTCAACATCTAGTACTTGTCATTTCCTCGGACGATCCTTGGTCTGTTGGTCCTCGAAGAAACACAACTGTGTATCACTGTCTACTGCTGAAGCTGAGTACATTGCTGCTGGTTCTTGCTGTGCTCAACTGCTGTGGATGAAGCAAACACTCAAGGACTATGGCGTCAACGTGAAGAATGTGCCTCTCCTCTGTGACAATGAGAGTGCCATCAAGATTGCTCACAACCCAGTTCAGCACTCGAAGACAAAGCACATTCAGATTCGTCATCATTTTCTTCGCGATCATGTGTTGAAGGGCGACATTTCCATTGAACATGTGAAGACTGAAGAACAGCTAGCCGATATCTTCACTAAGCCCTTGGATGAGAAGAGATTTAGCAAGTTGCGGTGTGAGCTAAATATCTTAGAGTCTTCGAATGTACTTTGAAAAGGCACTCATCCTAACACTTATGCAAAATTGATGACTTAGATGTGCAACACATGAAGAAATGTTTTTCTTCAATCAATGAAGAATAACACTCTAAGTGTGAAGAGATTAATGAAGAATTTGATCCTCAGAACCCTACGACAATTGTACGCGGTGTCTGAAATCATCATTCTTATACGGTGGGTCACGCCACCACAAAAGTTGAAAATCTTCAATTTGAGTTTTTCCTCAGTTTTTGAAATTCCTCAGTTGTTCAAATTCTTCAACTTTGCAAAATCTTCACTTGTACCGTCGTTTCTCTTCATTCGCTATATATATATATATATATATATATATATATATATATATATATATATATATATATATATATATATATATATATATATATATATATATATATGAGTTTATGTCCTCTACAGCATTCACTTATAGCTATTTCTTCAAGTTGGTTTTTCTGCTAAGTGAATGTGATCGGACCCTTCCCCTCTATGCTATACTCAATCCAATCTATTCACAAATTCTTCATGTGCGTTCTATTTGAAACTCGTTCAAAATCTTCACTGTGTCCTTGTCAGCTGAAGAAATTGCGAACGGAACGTTAAAACTAATCTTATCCAAATTTTCGGTTTTGCCGCTCAAACCGTTCCGCATCCCATGATGCATTATTCTATTCACCCACTATCTAACACAATCTCCACTACACAGTATGTGGGTGACACATGTCGTGCGAAGAAGAAAGGTCAGTGGCACGTTCGTCCCAAATCTTTGGGCGAACAGTTTTTCACTGCCACTATAAATACCCCCTCGCCCCTTCCTCACTTCTTTTACTCCGCTCGATCTCTCTCTCCCGCTCGAGCTTCCCAAACCCTAGCGCCGCCGCTACTCGATCGTCGCCGGTGAGGAAGAGCTTCACTGCCTTGACCTCGTCGCCGTCGTACTCGCGCCAACCATGGAAATCTTCACCTCCGGCGCCGCCATAGACGTCTTCCTCCGCCGAGTTAGGGCGTGGAAGATCTACACCGATGAACTTCACTGTTTCACCTCACTGTTCGTCGTGGTCTTCATTCAGGGTAATTTAAAGTTACTTTTACTGCCCTCTTTGATTCGAAACTTTTCTACAAAATCTTCAAAAGGTGTTTTATTTCTCAAATCCTCACACACAAAACATCTCACAAATCTTCTGTTCTTGATTCATTTCTCTAAGCTTTATTTTCTTCAAGATTCCTCAATTGTGTGGATCTCCGATCTATACAACTCTGGAACCTAAGACAAAACTTGCTTAGTGAAATTCTTCAAGACGCATCTGGTCAAATTCCTCAAACTTGTTCTTTTTGAAAAACCTTCTGAGAACGCATATGACCTCTCGAAATTCCTCGCAACTATACTCTGTTCACAGGTACTCATGTCCGCTACTGAATCACTAGGTTCTCATCAACTTAACTCATTTGCAGCGTTCCTCGAAGAAAAACTGCATACTTCTTCAGAGAATTCGATTGTTCAAATTCCTCAGCTGAAGAATATGGCAGATGGTAAGAAGCTGCAGAAAGGAGGAAAGAAACCTGAGGTTATGACTGCGTTTGAAATCCCTGAGGATATATATGCTGAGTATTGCACACCTGATGAAGCCAAGTTTGGCAAAGAGAACAAAAATCAGCGCAAGGTGCGCATTCGGAGGATTGAAATGAGATGGGCACGTGAATGGAGGGAGTACAGATACGTTACTCCAAAATATATGAAGAAATTCGCTCTCAACCCTCCATGCCCAAGACTACCGCTGGCACCTGGCCAAGTGGCTGATCCCACTAGCGTCAAACGCGGTGAGGACTTTCCTGAAGAATGGGCCAGGCGTCAAGCCAAATTGGCAAGACAAGCCAGAGAAGCAGTGAGGAAATTCAATGAAGATTCTGCTGCTGCTGCTACCACTGAGGCCTCTGTCAAGCCGAGGAAATCAATGGAAAAGAAGCCTGCTCGTAAGCCAAGTGCTTCACCAACATTGCCCTCACGGCCAAGTTCCTCAGCTGTGCCCTCACGGCCAGGAACGTCAAAATCTTCACGACCAATTCCTCAAGCTGCTCCTGCTCCTTGAAAATCCTCAGCACCTCCTCCAAAGTCCTCAGCTGTTCCGACAAAGTCCTCAGCACATGTGCATCTGGCCTCATGCCAAAGGACTGCAGGCATCTCAATTGCCTCTGTTATCTCAGCAAGTTCCACAGCTGCACCAAATTCTTCATCTGGCCCCACTCTGCTGAAGTCTAAGGCAACTGCTGGACGAGGTCCTCGGCCAAGTCCCAAGAAGAAACATGTCGCCTTTCAAGAGCCACCTGAAGATGATGAGGCTGATGATGATGAACTTGTAGAAATCATCAGAGACCGGCAAGAAAGGGCCGCTAGAGCCAAAGGCACACCTGTGCCACTGCTTTTGGATCCAAGGGCGATTTTTGATTATATTGATCTCTGGCATAAGGACCCAAATACGCCTATGCCTGATTTCAAGTTGACACCTGGTCAAAATCACATGCTAACTCACTTCATTAAAGAGGAGAAGTGGAAATATGACCAGGCCAGGCAGATCAAGAAGGCCCAGTACAAGAAAGAGAAGTTTCTGAAGACCAACGTGGTCAAAATGTCGACTGATGAACTCATCAAAATCCAGTCTGACATCAAAACCCTCAGCGACAAATCTGACTCATACTATGCTGATTGGAAAGGAGCCAAAGTCAGGTTTGTGAAACTGGCTGAGAAGTTCACCAATGTTGCAGCCCCATCGCATCAAGAAGTTCCTCAAGCTAAAGCTTCTGTTCAGCCCACTGAACAACATGCCAGCACCGCTGATGACTTTCAGGCTGCTGAAGAAAATGCTAGTTCCAGGGCTGATGACTCCATTCCAGCCGCTGAAGAAATTGCCAGGGCATCCACTAGTGGTGCGCCTGAAGAAACTGAAGAAGTCAGGGCAACTGCATCAGTTGCGCCTGAAGAAATTCAAACTGATTCCTCAGCTCCACCTGCGCCTACACCAACTCCTATCCTTCCATCTGCATCAGATGTGAAGAAGACCAAGGCTGTAGAGCGAGCTACAGTGAAGAAAAGGAAAGCATCAAGTGCTTCAGAATCGTCAGCTCCAAAGAAGATGAAGCCTATGACCAGCTCATACGAAAATCCGATCGATGCTGTTCCGATTTCTACCATGCCATCAAAGGACCTTGTTCCTTTTGATGAAGAATAGGAGATCCCAAGCGGATCTAATGAAGAAACTCAATCTGCTGCTTCGTCAGAGCAGATTGATGAGGAAATTGAAGTGGATACGATCCCTTCAACCCCAGTGGTATCATCACCAATGCCTCAGTTTACTGCTGAAGAGGCGGGTGTTGAAGAAATTGATGATGAAGATGTGGACATTGGAAGCACAACTCCAGTGATGAATGACGACTTTTGGGAAAGTCAGCATCCCAATTCTCCACTCTTCACCCCACTGCAGCAAATCCCTCACTCCCCTGCACCAACAGTTCAATTGGGCTCTGAAAAAACTCATCCCACCTCATCTGTCCGTGAAGACATTCCAGACACTAGTGTTGAAGAAACTGTTGCTACTGACAATGTGACTGCACCTGAGGAGGAACTAGAAATTCCTTAGACCGATGAACCTGAGATTGCGATTCCTGAGGTAGTGATGCAACTCACTGATACTCCTCTGCCAAAACCAAAGGATCCATTCTCGCGCAAGCAAAAGTTCAAGGCTGAAGACTTCTTTGGCGAGCATGTATTCTTCACTGATTACAATCCATATGACTCTACTCGCATAAGGAAGAGGCGTTTCTGGACTGCTAGTCAAGCCAACTTCTATTCCTCAGTGTTGTTCAACAAAGACAAAGTCTTCGACCATGCACATATTCCTCACGTAGACATGGAGTCTCTGCCGTGCTTCGTGCCAGTCCTCAGTGTTCTTTAGGATGCTGGGCTACTAAACTTCTGTACTGATATTTGTGATTGGAATGAAGAACTCATTCTTCAGTTCTATGCAACGTTGCACATCACAGGCGATTCTGAAGATGTGAATTCATGGGTCCTGGACTGGATGACGGAAAACAGTCATTACAAGGCACCAACGTCTGAATTGCTTCGTGCCCTTCCTCTAAGTCCTCCCCTTGAAGATGCACGTTGTGTCTATAGTGAACCTGAGCTTTCAAATCACTACATGCAAGTGCTGATGAAGCCTTTGAAGCCAGGGCATGCCTCTCGAACCAAATTCCTCGTCAAGGAATTACTGTATGTGCCTCGGACTGTCTATCGCATTCTGTCGAAGACAATGAGTCCTATCAAAGGCCACGACTCAAATGATGAAGAAGTCGTTGGCATCATGAAGAATATGATTTTCAACATCATTCATGGCGTTCCTGTCAACTTCCATGATTTCTTCATGAGGACTCTGGCCAATATTGCTATGTCACCATTTGAGCTGAAGCCTTATGCGCCATGGATTATGAGATTCATCAGGACAAGGTCTTCACTCAACTACAAAGCTGACACTCTGAACCACTGCAGCTAATTTCCTCCTATTGAAGTCCTCCAAAGGACATTTTCCTCAGCTGATGACAAGGGCAAGGCAACTGCTGTGATAGATGAAGGCATTCGTCCATTGGATGGTCAATTTCGCAAGGCTGCATCTTACTCCACCAATGATGACTCTGCCACACATGACTCTGCCGCCAACAATGCCAAGCCAAATCCTCAAGCCACAGCACCCAGGGTGATGACTGATCGTGAGTTACTCAGTCTTCATCAAAAGGTTGATCGCAATCACAAATGGGTCAAGCGTCAGTTTGGTTCAATTCTTCACAACATGACTTCAACACACAATGCAGTGAAGAAAAACCACTACTACCTCCATGAAACCCTCAACCGCACCTGGGTTGTTCTGTCTCAAGTTTACGGCGCTGAAGATCTGGAGAAAATGGGTCTCAAAGAAGAGTTTGACTGGTCTGCACCTCCTCCGAAGAAATACAAGAAGGTCAAGGTTCCTTCTTTGGTGGCCAGCTCCTATTCTTCATCGCGTGACACTGATGAAAATGAAGACTTGGATGACACTGCGGCAGGCCCTACTTCAACAAACGACCCCAACAACGCTGGCACTCCTTCATCAACTTGATTATCTTCAGGGGCGTTAGTCCTCAGTTTCGATCCTTTTGGTCATTCGATGACAAAGGGGGAGAAATATGAGTTAGTCTTCAAGCGGGTCTACTATAAGGGACTTTTTTTGCTAAGTTACAACTCTCGTTCTTCCGAAACTTTTATTGGATCGAGTTGTAAACTTAAATCAGATGGTGGTCTGATACTTCTGCTACGTTATTTTGCATGCTTATTCCTCGTTAACATTATTGCACGCATGTCGAAATTCGTCAGTCACCATTTTTTTATCATGCATTTCAAATTCTTCATATTATATATCAAATGCGTGTATGAATTACAAGATATAGGGGGAGATCTCCATGATTCAACTCTTCAAGTGTGCATTGGTTCAAAACCAAATTCCTCACTGTGCACATCTTCAAGGGGAGTTCTTCTATATCTTGCAATCAAATTCCTCAATATCAGTATTTACACTTCATATACTTATCCCCGTTGAAAACTTAACCTATATTGTCATCAATCACCAAAAAGGGGGAGATTGTAAGTGCATCTAGTGCCCCTTAGTGATTTTGGTGTATTGAAGACTTATAGGTTAAGAATCTAATGTGTTTATGAGTGTACACAGGTCTATAAGTCTATGAGGAGTTTGATATTTAGAGAGAAAGTCGACCCCTAAAAATGAAGTTCTTCAACTGAAGACTTTGATATTCTAAAGACTTTCTGAAGACTTTGAAAGTGAAGAAATTGGTGTAACCCTGAAGACTCGGTATTCATTCGAGGAACATGAAGCGTGAAGACTTTTGTTTTCGTAGTTTCATTTTCTCTTTCTTGAGTCATAGGAAACACTGTACAGTTAAAGGGGGTCGAGGAAATACTAAGGAGAAAATTTCCATGTGATGCTCAACTCAAAATCCTACACCTACCAATCCCTTCGAGTGAAGCCATTGGAAATCTCATACAGTTCAGTCAATTTCTTCAGTGACAGAGACGCAGTTCTTCTGCTCACTGAGGACTTTGTTCTGACTGAGGAGTTAGGAATTCGCCAGTGCGGATTGCCTACACAGTGAGGAACATGATAGCCCTGAGGAATTTGTACCTCAAATTTCCGACCGTTGCTGTGCTACGCGCCAGCTGTCCCAAAATATCTTATCCAATAAACGGTCATATCATTGAAGGGCATTTATGTCTTATCATGTCGGGCTGCTCCCTAGGCTATAAATAGCCGCCCCCTACAACCACTAGCTTGTTGGCTGCTCCGCAAGAAACTGGCACTTGTCATCTGAGAGCATCCCATCCTCCGAGGACTTTGAGCGAAAATCATCAAGTGAGGAAAATCCAAACCCAAACCCAAACACCTACAAATCCAAAGTGATTGAGCATCACTGAAGAGATTGATCCTGTGTGGATCCGACGCTTGTTACCTTTGAAGACTGTGCTTCTTCCAGACGGTTAGGCGTCATGGTCTAGAGCATCCAAGAGGAATTGTCGATCGCCGAGTGACCGAGTTTGTGAAGGTTCGGAAGTCACCTGAAGACTTACCACGAGTGATTGGGCGAGGACTATGTGTCCTTAGCTCAAGGAGAATACGGTGAGGAATGTGTGTCCGGGACTGTGTGTCCTCAGGTTTAAATACCTAGCCACTCCAACCAGATGTACAACTGAGACAGCAGTTGGAACTGGTCTACCAAATCATTGTCTTCACCAAGCCAACTGGTTCTATTTCCTCAACACTTTCATTTCCTCATTATTGTGTTGTGGGTTTGTTCATATCTGTGTTTGAAGACTTTGACTGAAGACTTTCTCAATTTCCTCAGTTCAATTTCTTAAGTCTGTTTGTCTTCATCATGTGCTATCCTGTGTTTACGCTTTCTGTACTCTGTGTTTGTCTTCATTTCATCATGATGACCATGCATGTATTCTGCTATGTTTACTTCTGAGTACTTATTCCGCTGCTAGTAGTTCTTCGCTAAGGAATTTCCTCACTAGCAAATTCCTCAGTGAAGAATTTCATAAAAATCGCCTATTCACCCCCCCTCTAGTCGATATAACGCACTTTCACACTTACTATAAATAAACTAATTATATTAAGCACTTACTATAAATAAACTAATTCTATTAAGCACTTACTATAAATAAACTAGTTCTATTTAGCACTTGCTATAAATAAACTAGTTCTATTGAGCACTTACTATAAATAACCTAGTTCTATTAAGCACTTACTATAAATAAACTAGTTATATTAAGCACTTACTATAAATAAAATAGTTATATTAAGCACTTACTATAAATAAACTAGTTATATTAAGCACCTATGTCGGTGTCAAAACCGGCGGATCTCGGGTAGGGGGTCCCGAACTGTGCGTCAAGGTCGGATGGTAACAGGAGACAAGGGACACTTTATTTTACCCAGGTTCGGTCCCTCTCGATGGAGGTAAAACCCTACTCCTGCTAGATTAATATTGATGATATGGGTAGTACAAGAGTAGATCTACCACGAGATCGAGGAGGCTAAACCCTAGAAGCTAGCCTATGAGTATGATGATGGTTATGATGTGTTCGTCCTACGGACTACAACCCTCCGGTTTATATAGACACCGGATAGGGTTAGGGTTACACAGAGTCGGTTACATTGGTAGGAGGTCTTGAATATCCGCACGCCTAGCTTGCCTTCCACGCCAAGGAAAGAACCTTCCGGACACGGGACGAAGTCTTCAATCTTGTATCTTCATAGTCCTGGAGTCCGGCTGAAGATATAGTTCGGCTATCCGAACACCCCCTAATCCAGGACTCCCTCAGTAGCCCCCGAACCAGGCTTCAATGACGTCGAGTCCAGCACGCAAATTTGTCTTCGGCATTGCAAGGCGGGTTCCTCCTCCGAATCTTGTGTACCTGTTTGAATAATGTCCGATTTTCGTAACGTAGCGCTCCTCGGTCTTAGTGCCCATTAATTGCCGTCTTCCACATGTTGAACGAATGCGAAAAGCCTGGGGATGTTTTTATATTCACACCCTTAGTCATATAAACGAGCCGTCTATTTAACGGGATGGGGATCTAGATCCAAACCACATCTCCTCCTCTCTGCGAGTTATCATCGGAGCGTCTCCAGCAAAGGTCCATTCCAACATGGCCAGCCGTCGTAGCTCCTCCCCTCGCCCCTCCAGCCCCAAATCTAGAGACTGGGAGAGTTGCACCATCCCACACAGTGAGCTAGTGTCACTGAAGGCCAAGGGATTCCTTCCCCAGGCATATATGGTCCCGGTCCGAGCCGGACTCGCCACTTACAACGGCGGAAAGCAAGCAGAGAGCACCCCCAATCCTTCTAAAGGAGAGCGGGTGTGCCTCGTCCCTTATTTATTAAGGGGACTGGGATTTCCAATTCATCCATTCCTCCGCGGGCTTCTGGAGTTCTACGGCCTCCAGCTGCACAATCTCACGCCCGGCTCCGTACTACATATTGCAGGCTTCGTTGCCCTTTGCGAGCTATTTTTAGGCGTCGAGGCTCATTTTGCGCTGTGGAAGAGGTTGTTCTGCTTGGTGCCCCGTTCTCAGAAGGGGTCTATATACCAAGTGGGCAGAGCCGAAATATGGCGCATCGCGGGGCCGGATACCTATCCGGAACCCCAAAGAAGGCGTCCGAGGACTGGCCTTCAGAATGGTTCTACATAGACGACGTTCCGCTGCCGGACCCTGTCCGGGTCGGCCTCCTTGAGTTCAGCATGGCTCCCTTAAAGAAACGCTTAAGTTGGCGTCTGCGGAGCTCTCAGAGAGAAAGCAACAGAGACGTTCTTTACCTGATGGGCCGGATAAGACTGTTGGCTCATTCCGGATTAACCATGATTGGAGTCATGGCCGCATGTATTATGCGGGGGGTGCAGCCGCTTCAATATAGGAGCCACCCCATGTGGGATTTCAACAGGGAGGATGACGCCACCCGTTATGGCCGTAAGGGGCCAGCCACAGCTGCCGCTCTAGTAGAGATTCTAACATCTTTGTACAAGGGAGAAAAGGAGGACTTCCTCCGCGTCAACCTGCGGGCCGGATTCACTATGTATGAACCTCCAAGTTGGGTAAGTGAACAATTGCACTTGCCTGTTTATTTAATGCTCCCATGACTAGATACGTAATCTGATGATTTCAATGCAGGAGCTGCGATAGGAGGTAAAGGATATCAACAGCTGCCCTCCACAGCCTGAGGACCCAGAACGGTCCCTCGATCCGGACTCCGAAGAGGATCCGGACATATCGGTGGAGCTCATCGACAGGGTGTTCTACCAAGAATAATACCTTGGTGGCCATTACGGCTGATTAGCCTGGGTTAATCCCGGCCTCCCAGGTGACAGAAACCGGAGTGTTTATTCCCACAAGAGAGATTCCGTCCTCACATATTCCGGTGTTTCTAACGACAACCGTATTTTATAGGGGAGACTTCCGAGGCGGGAGGCCGAACCTGCGGCGGCTAGCCAACGAGGAGCCACCGGGCCCCGTGGGGTAAAAAGAGATGAAGTCCGTACTGAGAGTTCGGCACAAAGGTATAACGCGCCCTCTGTCTCCCTGGCTTTATTCTGTCAAGGCATGTTAACATCCGTACTGTTTCCAGGACGAAGAGGCCTCGCCGGACTATATCCGGAGGGGCCGCCAACCGCGCCTCTACCAGCCAGGCTCCAACGTCTGCTCCGGAGGCGGGGACGAACACCAGGCTTGCGCCGGATGCTCCTCCAACCGAGGACGCGGACCGGCTATCTGCCACAAATTCATAAGTGGAGAGCGCCATGAACCATAGGCGTCGCCGGACAGTCCTACGCGACGCTTGTTTCTCCCGAGAGGCCTTAGACGCCTTTAATTTGGGAGATGCGTACCTTCGTGCTGCTCAAGATGGTTTAGCCAGAGCCACGGAGCAGTATGTGAAAGACATATGGGTAAGAAAATTTTGGTTTAATATATATATATATACCAGTAGCCCCCGAGACTTGAAACAGTTAAACTAACTGATTTAAGGATCATGTGTAGGTTCTTACCGAGAAGAACACCGTGCTGTCCCAGGAGCTGGAAAAGTGCAAGGCCCAACTAGAGGCCGCACTAGCCGCAACAGGGGAGCCCAAAGGGACCCCCTCAGGTACGATATACTTTGAGAGATTAGTATTGTGCGGCTTGTGCGCAAATCTAACAATTCATGTTGCAGATGGCGCCGGACTTGATCCGGAGAAGCAACAACTCTTACGCCAGTTAAAGGCTGGCGAGATTACGTTGACAAGGGTGAGGCGAGAGAAGAATGATCTTCAGGATGCCAACACCAAGCTGGATGTTGAACTGAAAGACGTTCGTGGCCAGCTATCTGACTCCACGAAGGAGAATCAGCGTCTTCGACGCGGCATATTTAGTAAGTGCTTGAGCGAACTCTTGAAAAAGGGGTTCGGCGAGGAAGACGAATAACAGAATTATGTCTGTAGGTATGCTCATAGGTCGTCCTACAGAGGAGATGCCCGGTTCTACGGGTGACCTTCTCCCCGAACTCCTGCAACTGCACGAACGAATTCGGCAGGCAATGCAAGGGCTTGCCCGAGCCTTATGGCCTGCCCACTCCATGCCCGAGGGCCTTGGAGAGCTTGCGGAGAAGCTGACGGGAGCTCGGTGGCGCATCCGGTTGTGGAAGATATCAGCCTGCCGACAAGGCGCGAGGGAGGCCTGGGCCATGGTGAAGACCCGCTTTACGAAGTCTGACCCCAATCATATGGCCGAGGTCGGACCAGTGGGGCCTGACGGGAAGGAGATCCCTGTGAGCTTGGTGTATGGCCAGGTAGAGCTGGCCGCAAAGTATTCCCAGCAGGACTGTAAATTAGGCAGCCTGTTAGATGGTATAGTGGAGGAATACGATCAGTCAAGATGACTATGTAATTTATAATTGACATGTGTAATGCCTTCTAGCCGGATTGTAGATCGTTTGTCGTTGCTGACCTTTTCGCTTCGACCTCGGGACCTGACGGTCCGGAGTGTGTCCAAATACCATAACGGCTATATAAAAGCCGGGGTATGCATGGAGACCAGGCGTAGGGGTTATTAGTGCTTTATCAGACAAGTGCCCAACTAGTTATGTTATATTACATGGTTAGTAAGAAACATCTTCCAGAGAGAATAGTTCCGTTAAGGGTTCCTTTTGCTGGGGTGGCGTGCCCTAAAGTGCACGTCCGGACTGCAAATGCAGAAGATCATCTGGGGGCATGTATAAAATAAAAAGGTTCATCTTTAGTTCACCGACCGAATATTCCCTTAAGAACACTAGCTTTCGGCTTCACCCAGTCTGAGGTACACATCCGGCTTATCCGGCAGTAACAATCGCAGAGGTGCTCCCTTTACCGCCTAGCCGAACAATCGGGAATGTAGGGGTAAGCACAGGAGCCAGGCAACCCAGCTTGGCCAAAACTTAAGTCATATCGATGCATATAATGGCGAGGAAAAGGTGCATGCGGAAGTCTGACGCATGCGTTGGGTGTGAAACCCATATAGACAAGCTTCTGTTAAAGAAGCCCCCAGGTTTAAGGAGCGCGGATAGCGCGTCACATAATGAGCCTTTTAAGGGCTAGAAAAGAAAAGAGTAGGAGACAAAGTAAAAAAAAGGTATAAATGTAAATAATGGACAGAGGAAGGAGACAAACACAGAGTCCGGCGCTAGGCATAGAATCTTCGGAGACGTGTGGCGTTCCATGGGTTCGGCTCGAGTCGGTTGTCCGACGCATCTCGCAGGCGGTACGCTCCACCAGTTAGGACTTGGTCGATTATGAATGGACCTTCCCATTTGGGCTTTAGTTTGTTCTTTTGCTTATCCGGCAGGCGTAGAACTAGTTCACCAACATTGTAATTTTTGGCCCGTACTTCTCTGCTTTGATATCTTCGAGCTTGCTGTTGATAGAATGCGGAACGGGATTTAGCCATGTCTCGCTCCTCCTCTAAAGCGTCCAAGTCGTCCTGCCGATCGAGCTCGGCTTCTCTTTCTTCGTACATGCGCACTCGAGGTGAGTCATGAATTATGTCGCAGGGTAGAACCGCCTCAGCGCCGTACACCATAAAGAATGTTGTGAATCCGGTGGTGCGATTTGGCATGGTTCGCAGCCCCCAGAGTACGGAGTCGAGCTCCTCTACCTAGTGCATATTGGATTCCTTGAGGGACCGCACTAGTCTGGGTTTGATGCCGCTCATAATGAGACCATTTGCACGTTCGACCTGATCGTTAGTTTGTGGGTGATAGACAGAAGCATAGTCGAGCTTAATGCCCATGTTTTTGCACCACAGCTTTACTTCATCAGAGGTGAAGTTTGTGCCGTTATCGGTGATAATGCTGTGGGGACACCATAACGGTGTACGACCCCGGATACGAAGTCTACCACAGGTCCGGATTCGGCCGTCTTGACAGGCTTGGCTTCTATCCATTTGGCGAATTTATCCACCATGACCAATAAGTATTTTTTCTTGTGGGTTCCGCCTTTAAGGGGTCCCACCATATCGAGCCCCCAGACCGCAAAAGGCCAAGTGATGGGGATAGTTCGGAGGGCATTGGGTGGCATATGGCTTTGGTTGGCAAAGAGCTGGCAACCGACACACCGTTTGACTAGGTCCTGAGCGTCTGCTCGAGCCGTCGGCCAATAGAAGCCCGTACGGAAAGCCTTGCTTACAAGGGACCGAGCCGCGACGTGATGGCCACCGAGTCCGGCATGAATTTCAGCCAACAGACTCTGCCCTTCCTCTTCGGAGATACACCTTTGAAGGACTCCTGTAGTGCTTTTCTTATATAGCTCTCCCTCGTGGACTTTATAGGCTTTAGATTGCCGCACTATGCAGCGTGCCTCGTTTTGGTCCTCGGGGAGTTCCTGCCTAGTAAGGTAGGTGTCGCGACCGGATTTTCCGGACACTGATTTCCAGAAAATGGCCGCCGAGCTCATCAGCCCCAGGATTACTGTTAGCTGATGAGGCATCAACTTGATACAGAAATTCCAAGCAAGAGTACAAATAAGTAGTACAAGACCGTTGTGGCCTATGAGTACAACAAATGGTTTCTAGTGGTTGAGGGCGGAAGCGGTTTGTGGATCACCATGGCTATGGGACTCCATTTCCCACGGGAACAGCTGACCAGGATAACTCCTATCTTCGCGAGGCTGCTATCACCGTTGCTTAGGTTGCGAGGCTGTCGTCGCAACGCTCCTCTCCAAGCAATCAATCTGGCCAAGACAATAGCCAGGGACAAGCCAGTGAGTACTTTGAATGTACTCGCAAACATTAAGAACACAGGTATATTATAGCCACGGATAAACATGTTTCAAAATATTTTGTGATTACTCTGAACATTATGGAATAAGGTTCATGATGTATGCGAGTAAATATTTAAGGAATGCGCGGGCAATCAAACAAGTAAATGAAATAATAAAATGTGCCACAGTCGGGCGTCTGGGCGACACCACCTAAAGGGCTTTAAGAGAAATGCCTCAGTCGGGCGTCTGAGCGACACCACATAAAGGGCTTTAAAAGAAATGCCACAGTCGGGCGTCTTAGCGACACCACATAAAGGGCTTTAAAAGAAATGCCACAGTCGGGCGTTTGAGCGACACCACATAAAGGGCTTTAAAAGAAATGCCACAGTCGGGCGTCTTAGCGACACCACATAAAGGGCTTTAAAAGAAATGCCACAGTCGGGCGCCTGAGCGACACCACATAAAGGGCTTTAAAAGAAATGCCACAGTCGGGCGTCTGAGCGACACCACATAAAGGGCTTTAAAAGAAATGCCACAGTCGGGCGTCTAAGCGACACCACATAAAGGGCTTTAAAAGAAATAATCATAGTGAATATCTCAGAGGTAGAACCATCCCGGGGATAATCGACAATAATAATAATAATAACACGGGTTAGCCAATAATGATAATAATTCATGAATATCACAAGTCACAGGTAGTAATTCCAGTTCCTGTTAGACAATTTCACCTTCGAAGACCGACTCTAAGACCGACACTTGACCCATCCCAGACTGTAATCCTTAACCATGGACACGGCTATTCGAATACGTTTATTCTCTGCAGAGGGTGTACTCTTTACCCACGAGTAACGGATTCCTTTAGTCCATCGGGACTAATTCCGTCTACGGCCTTTTAGTTGAAAACACGCCTAACTTGCACACACCAGCTTAACTCATCGGTGTCTGGAATCACCCACGACACTTGTTAAGCAAAACTCTAAGTGGGGAGGCTACAACCTCGCGTAGCATGGGATCAAATTTATATCGCGCGCTCTAAGGGGTGGCCTCCCCTCTCGGTCCCAACCGGAAAACACCCATGCCCCCTGACCAGGTAGCATGCCTACCGGCTACAACCGATATCTTCCACCATGGCCTCTCTGTACGATGTGTGCTGGAAAGGGGTTGACGACTTACTGAACCGTACCCTACCTGCGGCAGGGACGAGTAGTAGTACGAGGCAAGTATGGGGGTTACTAGAACAAGAGTTGATCTGCGGTCGACTCAGGAGGTTTATAAGTTCCTGCATGACATGTATATCAAATATATTTCAACTGAAGAAATCACCACTCAATGTACCTTACCATGCCATACCGGACATAACCGTCCCGACGGGGACCGGCGACAAGCTCACGCCTACCCAAGGCCGAGGCTTTCCCGGATTCCTTTCCGGCATGCATGCAAGGCACATGAGGATGATTACCATCACAATCATTTTCATTTCCAACAGCAAGGAAATCACTAATATGCTTCCATGCAAATGATCATCTCACATGAAATAACAAGTCATCTGAAATAAGGTGGTGTTATAAGCGTGTCAAATAACACACCAAAAACATTATGCCAGGGTTCAGAATGCTTGCCTTTAAGTTGTGGAGGGGTGAGGTGCTCTCCAAAACTTTTGAAAGTTCTTCTCTCTCTCTCCAAAAATCCTATTTAAAAATATATTTGAATTAACACACAAATCCAAGGCAGCACAAAAAAGTTGTTTGATTTTTGTGAAATAAATCTTAAAATAAACTAGACAATATTTTAAGAAGGTAGGAAAAGGAATCAACTCATTTGGAGTTGTATTTAAAAAGTTATAGGCAGTCAAAGTTGTGGTCAAAATCTGTTTAAAAAAATAAAACAGAAAAAAAACGCTTCGGGGGGGAATACGCTTTCTAAGTAGGAGATACGTACTGGGGATTTTGCGCTTTCACTTATCCTGCGTGGATAGGTGCTGGGTCACTGACAGTGGGTCCAGGGGCCCACTGGTCAGGTTTGACCAGTCGCCGCGCCCCCTTCTCCCTCCTCTGTCCGAGCGGGGCGGGGCTCCGGCGATCGCCGCCGGCGATTGGCGGATCCATTCGAGAAACCGAAGCCATCCACGGTCTCAGGGGGTCGAGGCGGTTCCGCCGGTGGGTGTTACGGTCTCGGGGGTGGACGGGGTCGTCGGCGGTGAGTCTCGCGGCGGAGGGAGCTTCGGGAGCAGAGTGTGATTGGGGCTATGGTGGTTCCCGATCAAAATCGAGTAGTGGAACGTGTTCACGGGAGGATGAGAAGGTTACTGGTGGAGAGAACGGAGAGGGGGAGGCCCTGGTGGCGCCGGAGTGGCCGGAGCAGTGGCGGCGGCTGCGGTTGTCGGAGTTGGGGAAGACGGCGTTTCCCCGACGATTGTGGGCTGTGGGGGTGCCATGGGGGTAGCCTGAGGTCGCCTGCGTGCTCGAATGGTCTCGGGGCGTCCTTTTATAGGCGTGGCAAGGCGGTTCCGCGGCGGCCGTGGATAAGCTCTCCGGCGACCGCCATTCTGTAGCTAGGGCGTCGTGGCGGCGACGAGTGCTAGGCGACACCCTTGTGGATGAGCTTGCGCTATTCCAGGGGCCAGGTGGCGAGCGGGAGAGGCTTGGGCGGCGCTGCCCGTGGCAGAGGCACACTGCCGACGTCGGCGTGCCGCCAAAAGTTCTGACGGCGGCACTGTTGGCTGCCAGGGCGGCTTGGCGCGTTGCTGCGAGGAGGGTAGCGTGTGGTGTGGCGCTGCAGAGCGGGCCAAAACCAGGGGGGCAGCGTGTCGGCTCGTGTGCGCGGCAGCAATTTGCGCGCTCTGGGCGCGCCCAGCGCATGCCCACCAGATGCTCGGCGAAATGCCATGGCATGCTAGGTGGCTCGGTTGGAGCTGGGGTTTAGACGGTCTAGGTTTGGGCTTGCAAGGAGATCAGTGGACAAGCTGGTTTGGTCAGGGGATCAGGTTCACAGTGCAAACCAAAACTTCATGCCAAAATAGATCATGCCCATAAGGTGTTTGACAAAATTTCAAGGGCACTTAGGCAAGTCTTGGGTGGTCAAAAACTCCAGATGGAAGTCTCTTTAGATGAAAGAGAGAGTGGTGAGGTTAGTTTGTCAAATGCAGCAACTTGTTAGTGTAAGCTTTGCTGAACTTCAATTCTGGACAGGGAATAAATGGCATCATTTCATGAACCAAAAATGATCCAAAGGGTGTATGCTCCTGGACTTAGGGGTTTGGTAGGGTGGTCTACAAGCAGGTGAAAGCACAAGGTCACTGGAGCAAAAATAAATAGGGTTGCAGTAGAAATCAGAGGGCTGGACCAGAATGAAGATGATGTTGATACACTCAAAATTTTCAAAGAACAACGCCAGGTTTTTGCATAAAGTTGAATCACAGGCTATTACCAACATCCCATAATTTTGGTGGAGGCTAGAAGAAAATATTTAAATGGGTTGTAGTGCAAAATTGCCCACTGGACCAGAGAAAAAAAAGGTGTAGAGCTCAAAATATTTCATGAAATAAAGATGTTTTTGCACAAAAGTTATTTAATAACATCACATGACATCTCCAAATTTTTGTGGGAATTTTAAGTGAATCTATCAAATGGTTGTAGTTCAAATATGGCCATTTAACCTTGAAAAAACCATTTTCAAGAAAGTAAAGATCAAGCAAATTAATTATGCAATTAGTTATACTGATAAAAGTAAAGTTTTTCTTGAGAGGTTAAACAAGTCCAATAACATATTTGAAAAGTTTACACTTAGGGGAAAAACTCCATAATAACAAGGTTAAAAAATCAAAAGGGAGCTCAGAAAATAAAGGTTTTAATTCCTGGCAAAAAATTTAATTAATAAAACAAGGCCAAATTTTTTTTTGGGGTGTCACAACACTACCCCCCTTAAGAAAAATCTCGTCCTCAAGATTTGTTAAAAGTTGTTTTCAAGAAAATTATATGCAATAAAAATGTGGCTACAGTGAGAGGGCAATGAGTGGTGAAAACCACAGTGTGAATACTGGTGCTGCGTGGAAAAATCTACGGTTCGGGACAAAAACGTGAGATTTCTACGCTGGATATAAATTTAGAATAATTTCTAAATTTAAATATACGCTGGTCGTACCCGAGAGCACAGTGCTCATCCTGGCCGACAGGTGGACCCGGGGCCCACAGTCAGCCTCTTCTTCTTCCTCTGGCTCTTCTTCTTCCTCTCTCCCACGCGCTTTCCCGTGCTTTCTCCCCGGCGACACCTAGTGCGTAGGGCATCTAGGCCGTACTGCGGTAGTGCGTGGCGTGCTAGCTGCCGGGACAGCGTGCACTCACCTCGCAGGCCAGCGTGCTGTCGGCACTGCTCGCGAATTCGACTCCGAACACCGGCGATCGGGCGACGAGCGGTGTTGGTGGACTTCGCCCACCGAACACCGAGCTCGAGCTATAAAACGGCCGAGGTGTCCCTCTCTCCTTCCTCACACCTGGCCTCGCTTCCCTTTCTCCTTCTTCCTCCATTTCTGCTCACAAAAGCTCGGGTGAGGCTCTAATGGCGGAGGCGATGCCGGACTGGTTCGCGATCCTGGTATGCGGAGGGCTGGCAACACTGCTGGGGCTCTCCGTGCTCCTGTGCGCGATGATCCTCGACGAGCGTTGTGATGCTGCTGCTCGGGTGTTGGCTCTCCGCGGTGGTGACGATCACGAGGAGTAGGTGGGGTGTGCCGTGTGCTAACTGTTGTTAGGGGGTGGTTAGCCAGATGTAACACCGTTGCAAAGTTTTGTAACCGGTGTATGTGCTCGGATGATTATGGTCGAGTGTCTGTGGTTGTTGTGCTGTGTGAAATAAAATAATCCATGTCGTGAGAAGATGCAGATGTAGTGGCTTGGCGAAAAGAACACTCATTCCAGGATTATTCGCGGAAGAAAACAGTAATGCAGCAAAATCATTCATATTAATTGAAACTAAAGATTTACTCAATGCGCACACTGGGTTACCATGCATAGGTTACATCAGATAAATAATTGTAGCAACGATTAAGCGTAGCAGCGACGTTTATAATGCAAAGGGTAACTGGACGGGATCCCGAGGAAATGTCTCTGGTACTGAGACACATTCTTCCTCTATCGGAGAAAGTGGATTGACCAGTCGATGCACGTGTCTCTCCTGGTCGGGCCTCAGTGATCTGCCGATGGCGATCTGAGGATTTAAATCTGCGAGGCTCTGGAGATAACCCATCACGCGTTGGATCAAACTCTCTTGAGCGATGACGTACTGGACAAGGTTGGCCAGGATGGGGTCTCTTTCGATTCGTACACCGGGAAACGATGTTACTCCTCCGGGCGCTGCACAGCTGGGGAAGTAATAATATCCGCGTTCACTGGCATAAGGTACCGCGAATCGAAGGCGAGCAAGCGCTTCATAAGCCGCAGCTTCCACGGTCATCTGTGGGGTTGGCATAGATTTCCCCACGAAGGAAACCTCTGTTGGGTCTTGGGCTGAGTTTACGGGAGGGATGTGCACTGCGGCCCAATATCTTGAGGTGGAAGAGGTGATCCTCGATTTGAACAGCTCGTACTGGGGTGGCTGGGTAGCGCCCATGGTACTGCAGGTAAAATCCCACAATATCTTGACAAAACTACTCGGGGTTGCATCTGGGGTTCTCAGGTAAATGCTGGGGGTCGACATGGCAAGAAATGGTTGTTAGGGTGGTGCACAAGGTGAGAGGTGCTTGGCAAGGTCACGCGGTGGCCTTTTTATAGCACCGGAGCTGGGTCATTTTTACCGTGGTGAATGGTGAAGAAAAATTTTCAGCTCTGTTCTGCGGGTCGAAGTCAATGCCACAGATACACATATTTCATCGAGGTGACGTGTTACTGTGGGGGTTGTCGGGAAGGTTTTTGGTAGCTGCGCCAGGGGTAGCAATCTCACACTGCGTACTGGGTGTTTAGACAAGGTTCTTTTTAAAGCAGAGGCATGACAACAAGCAGCGTTTATCCACAAGGCCACACGGTTACAAAGCGAGGGTACACTGAGACTCGATACAACTCGGGTTACTTAGTCTACCTCGTTTACATCCATGCGGGCGTGCCTTGTGGATGTTGAGGCTCCTCCACGGGTCTCGCCGTCGGAATTGACTGGAGTGGGTTGAGGGGCTGTAGGCTCGGGGTAGCGATGATGGCCATCTCGGGGATTGCTGGCCACAACTCCGTTGGAGTGTGTTCCCAAAATGCGACGTAGCACTTCTGGGGTTATCGCAACACTTTGTCCGATGGCTGGGGCAGATCTCAGGGGCTCGATTGGTTGTCCAAACAGCACGACTGGGTTGTCGGCGTTGGGCTCGTCCTCTTCTCTTGCCGGGGCTCGACGAACCAGCTCTCCACGAGCTGCGATAAGATCAATTGTGACCTGATCGCACAGTTCTTCTAGTGCACTTACATAGCGCACCAGGTGCAACAATGCAGGATCTGTCTCGTGATCTCCGTTGGCAACTTGGGGTGGTCTACCATACCCTTCACGCCTGGGGTAGTAGTGGAACAAGCGACAGTCAACTCTGGGCTACAAGTGCCGGAGATGAACTATAGCTTCTCGAGCAGCTAGTTGGATGGCTTGTGGCTCAAAGGAAGTTGTTCTTCCGGTGAACCTGTTGGGGCGTTCAGGTGCTAGACCCCTACTGTAGATGTGTACAGTGGCCCAGAATTGACGGCTTTCACCGCTTACGGGTCCTTGGTACACAACATATTCTGGGGGTTCTTCTAACGCATAGGCACGACGGGTGAGGTTTGCGAATATGGTCACAAAACCTCCAAGGTTGGTTGCTGTGGTCTCATGGTGCACGAGAGGACCAGGCATTGTGGCTCGGTTTGGGATAACGGCTGTGCTGTGCTGGGTTGAGACTAGCGTGCCCTATTTATAGGAAAAAGGGGACGGAGTCTTCTTCCGCACGCTTGCGAATGAGACGCCTTGGGTGCTGGTCACTGGTGCGTGATCGACAGGCTAGGTTGATAGGTTGGGCACCGACTGCCAAAATGTGTCGGGTCACTGTGGGGCTATCTTGCATGAGAAGCTTGACTGGGGTTTGGTTAAGGTCTGGTGGGTTGGTTAACCAAGGTTTATTGACCTGGCTGAGATAGGATTAGCCAATGGTCAGCCTGGCTCTGATACCAAGTCTGTCGCGACCGGATTTTCCGGACACTAATTTCCAGAAAATGGCCGTCGAGCTCATCAGCCCCAGGATTACTGTTAGCTGATGAGGCATCAACTTGATACAGAAATTCCAAGCAAGAGTACAAATATGTAGTACAAGACCGTTGTGGCCTATGAGTACAACAAATGGTTTCTAGTGGTTGAGGGCGGAAGCGGTTTGTGGATCACCATGGCTATGGGACTCCATTTCCCACGGGAACAGCTGACTAGGATAACTGCTATCTTCGTGAGGCTGCTATCACCGTTGCTTAGGTTGCGAGGCTGTCGTCGCAACGCTCCTCTCCAAGCAATCAATCTGGCCAAGACAATAGCCAGGGACAAGCCAGTGAGTACTTTGAATGTACTCGCAAACATTAAGAACACAGGTATATTATAGCCACGGATAAACATGTTTCAAAATATTCTGTGATTACTCTGAACATTATGGAATAAGGTTCATGATGTATGCGAGTAAATATTTAAGGAATGCGCGGGCAATCAAACAAGTAAATGAAATAATAAAATGTGCCACAGTCGGGCGTCTGGGCGACACCACCTAAAGGGCTTTAAGAGAAATGCCTCAGTCGGGCGTCTGAGCGACACCACATAAAGGGCTTTAAAAGAAATGCCACAGTCGGGCGTCTTAGCGACACCACATAAAGGGCTTTAAAAGAAATGCCACAGTCGGGCGTCTTAGCGACACCACATAAAGGGCTTTAAAAGAAATGCCACAGTCGGGCGTCTGAGCGACACCACATAAAGGGCTTTAAAAGAAATACCACAGTCGGGCGTCTAAGCGACACCACATAAAGGGCTTTCAAAGAAATGCCACAGTCGGGCGTCTGAGCGACACCACATAAAGGGCTTTAAAAGAAATAATCATAGTGAATATCTCAGAGGTAGAACCATCCCGGGGATAATCGACAATAATAATAATAATAACACGGGTTAGCCAATAATGATAATAATTCATGAATATCACAAGTCACAGGTAGTAATTCCAGTTCCTGTTAGACAATTTCACCTCCGAAGACCGACTCTAAGACCGACACTTGACCCATCCCAGACTGTAATCCTTAACCATGGACACGGCTATTCGAATACGTTTATTCTCTGCAGAGGGTGTACTCTTTACCCACGAGTAACGGATTCCTTTAGTCCATCGGGACTAATTCCGTCTACGGCCTTTTAGTTGAAAACACGCCTAACTTGCACACACCAGCTTAACTCATCGGTGTCTGGAATCACCCACGACACTTGTTAAGCAAAACTTTAAGTGGGGAGGCTACAACCTCGCGTAGCATGGGATCGAATTTATATCGCGCGCTCTAAGGGGTGGCCTCCCCTCTCGGTCCCAACCGGAAAACACCCATGCCCCCTGACCAGGTAGCATGCCTACCGGCTACAACCGATATCTTCTACCATGGCCTCGCTGTACGGTGTGTGCTGGAAAGGGGTTGACGACTTACTGAACCGTACCCTACCTGCGGCAGGGACGAGTGGTAGTACGAGGCAAGTATGGGGGTTACTGGAACAAGACTCGATCTGCGGTCGACTCAGGAGGTTTATAAGTTCCTGCATGACATGTATATCAAATATATTTCAACTGAAGAAATCACCACTCAATGTACCTTACCATGCCATATCGAACATAACCGTCCCGACGGGGACCGGCGACAAGCTCACGCCTACCCAAGGCCGAGGCTTTCCCGGATTCCTTTCCGGCATGCATGCAAGGCACATGAGGATGATTACCATCACAATCATTTTCATTTCCAACAGCAAGGAAATCACTAATATGCTTCCATGCAAATGATCATGTCACAAGAAATAACAAGTCATCTGAAATAAGGTGGTGTTATAAGCGTGTCAAATAACACACCAAAAACATTATGCCAGGGTTCAGAATGCTTGCCTTTAAGTTGTGGAGGGGTGAGGTGCTCTCCAAAACTTTTGAAAGTTCTTCTCTCTCTCTCTCCAAAAATCCTATTTAAAAATATATTTGAATTAACACACAAATCCAAGGCAGCACAAAAAAGTTGTTTGATTTTTTTTGAAATAAATCTTAAAATAAACTAGACAATATTTTAGGAAGGTAGGAAAAGGAATCAACTCATTTAGAGTTGTATTTAAAAAGTTATAGGCAGTCAAAGTTGTGGTCAAAATCTGTTTAAAAAAATAAAACAGAAAAAAAACGCTTCGGGGGGGAATACGCTTTCTAAGTAGGAGATACGTACTGGGGATTTTGCGCTTTCACTTATCCTGCGTGGATAGGTGCTGGGTCACTGACAGTGGGTCCAGGGGCCCACTGGTCAGGTTTGACCAGTCGCCGCGCCCCCTTCTCCCTCGTCTGTCCGAGCGGGGCGGGGCTCCGGCGATCGCCGCCGGCGATTGGCGGCTCCATTCGAGAAACCGAAGCCATCCACGGTCTCAGGGGGGTCGAGGCAGTTCCGCCGGTGGGTGTTACGGTCTCGGGGGTGGACGGGGTCGTCGGCGGTGAGTCTCGCGACGGAGGGAGCTTCGGGAGCAGAGTGTGATTGGGGCTACGGTGGTTCCCGATCAAAATCGAGTAGTGGAACGTGTTCACGGGAGGATGAGAAGGTTACTGGTGGAGAGAACGGAGAGGGGGAGGCCCTTGTGGCGCCGGAGTGGCCGGAGCAGTGGCGGCGGCTGCGGTTGTCGGAGTTGGGGAAGACGGCGTTTCCCCGACGATTGTGGGCTGTGGGGGTGCCATGGGGGTAGCCTGAGGTCGCCTGCGTGCTCGAATGGTCTCGGGGCATCCTTTTATAGGCGTGGCAAGGCGGTTCCGCGGCGGCCGTGGATAAGCTCTCCGGCGACCGCCATTCTGTAGCTAGGGCGTCGTGGCGGCGACGAGCGCTAGGCGACACCCTTGTGGATGAGCTTGCGTTGTTCCAGGGGCCAGGTGGCGAGCGGGGGAGGCTTGGGCGGCGCTGCCCGTGGCAGAGGCGCACTGCCGACGCTGGCGTGCCGCCAAAAGTTCTGACGGCGGCGCTGTTGGCTGCCAGGGCGGCTTGGCGCGTTGCTGCGAGGAGGGTAGCGTGTGGTGTGGCGCTGCAGAGCGGGCCAAAACCAGGGGGGCCAGCGTGTCGGCTCGTGTGCGCGGCTGCAATTTGCATGCTCTGGGCGCGCCCAGCGCACGCCAACCAGATGCTCGGCGAAATGCCATGGCATGCTAGGTGGCTCGGTTGGAGCTGGGGTTTAGCAGGTCTAGGTTTGGGCTTGCAAGGAGATCAGTGGACAAGCTGGTTTGGTCAGGGGATCAGGTTCACAGTGCAAACCAAAACTTCATGCCAAAACAGATCATGCCCATAAGGTGTTTGACAAAATTTCAAGGGCACTTAGGCAAGTCTTGGAGTGGTCAAAAACTCCAGATGGAAGTCTCTTTAGATGAAAGAGAGAGTGGTGAGGTTAGTTTGTCAAATGCAGCAACTTGTTAGTGTAAGCTTTGCTGAACTTCAATTCTGGACAGGGAATAAATGGCATCATTTCATGAACCAAAAATGATCCAAAGGGTGTATGCTCCTGGACTTAGGGGTTTGGTAGGGTGGTCTACAAGCAGGTGAAAGCACAAGGTCACTGGAGCAAAAATAAATAGGGTTGCAGTAGAAATCAGAGGGCTGGACCAGAATGAAGATGATGCTGATACACTCAAAATTTTCAAAGAACAACGCCAGGTTTTTGCATAAAGTTGAATCACAGGCTATTACCAACATCCCATAATTTTGGTGGAGGCTAGAAGAAAATATTTAAATGGGTTGTAGTGCAAAATTGCCCACTGGACCAGAGAAGAAAAAAAGGTGTAGAGCTCAAAATATTTCATGAAATAAAGATGTTTTTGCACAAAAGTTATTTAATAACATCACATGACATCTCCAAATTTTTGTGGGAATTTTAAGTGAATCTATCAAATGGTTGTAGTTCAAATATGGCCATTTAACCTTGAAAAAACCATTTTCAAGAAAGTAAAGATCAAGCAAATTAATTTGCAATTAGTTATACTGATAAAAGTAAAGTTTTTCTTGAGAGGTTAAACAAGTCCAATAACATATTTGAAAAGTTTACACTTAGGGGAAAAACTCCATAATAACAAGGTTAAAAAATCAAAAGGGAGCTCAGAAAATAAAGGTTTTAATTCCTCGCAAAAATTTTAATTAATAAAACAAGGCCAAATTTTTTTTTGGGGTGTCACAGTAGGCTAGGAATGGTTCCGTCCACGAGGCGATGACCGCCATTATTGCGTGGGCTGAGGGTGTAATTTCGATGGCGGGGCCGCCGATTATGTCTGATTGTTCGGCATTGGGTTGTGCGGTTATGCCCGGGCTATTATCCGAGGGTTCCCCCTCCCATGTTACGGATGGTTTGAATAATCTTTCTAAGAAGATGTTGGGGGGACTGCGTCTCGTTTTGCTCCTATGCGTGCCAGGACGTCCGCTGCCTGATTATTTTCTCGGGCTATGTGGTGGAAATCCAGTCCCTCGAACCGAGCTGACATTTTTAGTACGGCATTGCGATAAGCTGCCATTTTTGTGTCTTTGGCGTCGAAGTCGCCATTTATTTGGGATATCGCGAGGTTTGAATCCCCGCGTACTTCCAGGCGTTGAATGCCCATGGATACTGCCATCCGGAGACCATGTAGGAGGGCCTCGTATTCGGCTGCATTGTTGGAGTCCGTGTACATGATTTGGAGTACATATTGGACTGTATCTCCTGTAGGGGACGTCAGAACAACGCCAACCCCCAGTCCGGCCAACATTTTGGAGCCGTCGAAGTGCATGATCCAGTTTGAGTATGTGCCGTACTCTTTAGGGAGTTCGGCCTCTGTCCATTCGGCGACGAAGTCGGCTAGGACTTGTGATTTAATGGCTCATCGTGGTTTGTAGGTTATATCGAATGGGAGGAGCTCTATGGCCCATTTTGCTATCCGGCCCGTTGCATCGCGGTTGTTGATAATATCATTGAGTGGTAGTTCCGAGGCTACTGTTATAGAACACTCTTGAAAGTAGTGTCGTAGCTTCCGGGATGCCATAAACACCGCGTATGCAATCTTTTGGTAATGCGGGTACCGTGATTTGCATGGTGTGAGGACAGTGGACACGTAGTAAACCGGCCTTTGAAGGGGTAGTTTGTGTCCGTCCGATACCCGTTCGACGACGAGTACGGCGCTTACAACTTGATGAGTTGCGGCAATGTATAACAACATGGGTTCGCCGGTATTCGGCGCGGCCAGGACGGGGTTTGTTGCCAAGAGGTACTTTATTTCCTCGAGTCCGGCCGTGGCTGCATCCGTCCACTCGAAGTGTTCGGTGCGCCTTAGGAGGCGGTAAAGGGGTAGTGCCTTTTCTCCCAAGCGGGAGATGAAGCGGCTTAAGGCCGCCACGCATCCGGTGAGTTTCTGAATTTGCTTGAGATCTTTTGGGACATCCAATTGTGACAGAGCTCGGATTTTAGCTGGATTTGCTTCAATTCCTCTGCCGGATACAATGAATCCCAGGAGCTTTCCGGCTGGGACGCCGAAAACACATTTTTCCGGATTGAGCTTGACGTCATATTTTTGCAGGTTGTCGAATGTAAGTCTCAAGTCGTCTACTAGAGATTCGACGTGTCTTGATTTAACGACCACATCATCTACGTACGCCTCCACTGTTTTGCCGATCTGGTTTGCCAGACATGTTTGAATCATGCGCTGATATGTCGCGCCGGCGTTTTTGAGCCCAAAGGGCATTGTGTTGAAGCAGAATGGGCCGTATGGCGTGATCAATGCTGTTGCAGCTTGGTCGGATTCTGCCATCTTTATTTGATGGTAACCGGAGTATGCGTTGAGGAAACATAGGGAATCGTGTCCTGCAGTGGCATCGATGATTTGATCAATTCGAGGGAGGGGAAAGGGATCCTTTGGGCAGGCCTTATTAAGGTCTTTGAAGTCGACACACAGGCGCCAGGATTTGTCCTTCTTTGGTACCATTACCAGGTTTGCTAGCCAATCCGGGTGTTTTATATCTCTAATGAATCCGGCTTCCAATAGTTTGGCCAGCTCCTCTCCCATAGCCTGTCTCTTTGGCTCGGAGAAACGCCGAAGGGCTTGTTTGACAGGTTTGAATCCTTTCTGGATATTTAAGCTGTGCTCGGCCAGCCGGCGTGGGATTCCTGGCATATCTGAAGGGTGTCAGGCGAAAATGTCCCAGTTCTCTCGTAGGAACTCGCGCAGTGCGGCGTCTATATCAGGGTTCAGTTGTGCTCCGATGGAGGCTGTTTTAGTGGGGTCCGTTGGGTGGACCTGGAATTTGACTATTTCGTCTGCTGGTTTGAAGGATGTGGATTTGGATCTATTATCGAGTATCACATCATCCCTGTTAACCGCGGACCGCAGCGCCGTCAGTTCTTCGGCCGCTAAGGCTCCGGATAGTGCCTCGAGGGCCAATGCGGCTGTCTTGTTTTCGGCGCGGAGTGCTATGTCCGGATCACTAGCGAGAGTGATGATTCCGTTCGGCCCAGGCATCTTAAGCTTCATGTACCCGTAATGGGGTATAGCTTGGAAAACTGTGAATGCCTCTCGTCCTAATATAGCGTGATATCCGCTTTTGAACGGGGCCACTTGGAACGTGATTTGCTCGGACCTGTAATTATCCAGAGAGCCGAATACCACGTCTAGCGTGATCTTTCCGGTACAGCGCGCTTCCTAACTGGGGATTATTCCTCTAAAGGTTGTGTTGCTTCGCTCTATGCGGTCCAGTCTATTTCCATCTTTTGGAGGGTTTCCTCGTAGATGAGGTTCAATCCGCTGCCTCCGTCCATAAGTACCTTTGCGAGGCGACAGCCGTCCACTATGGGACTGAGAACCAATGCGGCTGGCGCTCTGGCTATTCGAAATTTAGGTTCGTCGCTCGCATTGAAGGTGATGGCAGTATTGCTCCATGGATTTATTGTCGCTACTTGGTAGACTTCGGCGAGGCTGCGAAGTGTTCTTTTTCGCATGTTATTTGATGCGAAAGTCTCGGAGATTGTGAGAACGGTACTAAAGTTCTCGGGCTGGTTTCCTTCGACCTCTGGATTTAGGAGGTCCTCGCCAATTTTGGCCACCTGCCGGAGTATCCAACATGCCCTGAGGCTGTGAGTTGGGGTGGCATCCTCGGCACTATGAATCTTGCAGGTTCCATCGAGCCACTTTTCTAGCACGGTTCCATGCCCCCTAGAGGGTTTTGATTTTTTATTTAATCCGAGCGCCTTGCTGTAGTGCGCCCTTTTGATTCGGACGGGATTGCTATTCAAGGCCGGATTATCCCAAAATTTAATTTTGGTTTTCCAAGCACTTTCCATCGCACATTATTTTTGTACTCTGGATGCCAAGTCAGCAAAGCGCGTAATATTACGATGACTTATGGCGTTGAGTATCCCCTTGTCCGTGCAGCTACTACAGAAGATTGAAATCGCATCTCCCTCGTGGCAGTCCTTTATCCTGTTCATAAGCAGGAGGAATCTGGCCCAGTAATGATGTACTGTTTCTTCGGGCATCTGCTTGATTTGGGAGAGATCGCTTGAGATCGGGCGGGCGGAATTCATTAAATTTGATACTTCGCCCGGTTTGCTGTTCGGAAGCCGAACAACCTCCGGATTCTGAGATCCGGAGTCTTGTATGTTATCCGGTTCGCCTGGTTCCAAGCCTAGGTCTCGGATTGTATCCTCCCCTCCGTGAATATCCGGCATGGAGGGTTCCGGAATTCGGACGTAGCTGGTCCTCAAGATCGATGAAGGGTCGCTGCATCATATTTCCACCACAGTAACATGATGGGTGGCTTGGGGAGAGTTGATTTCCCTTAGATCGGGTTTAGGCCCAACCTGGTCGTAGTTTGTAGCGACCCCCAAGGCGGCGATGCGATCCAGGAGCTCGTTTATGGAGGAGAGCTCCACCGGATCTAGCTGCTCGGCCAATTCCGAGCTGACGCGGAGATTGCTTTCGATGACCCGAGAGGTCACCATCGGCGTAACGGACGAACGGGCGGTCATGAGAAAACCACCCAGCCGGAGGGTTTGGCTGATAGCCAAAGCTCCCTCAATGACGGCGCCGTCTTTAAAGACGGGAAAAGGCATCCTTCCTGATCGCGACGACACAGAGGAACTCTCAATGAAAGCACCAATGTCGGTGTCAAAACCGGCGGATCTCGGGTAGGGGGTCCCGAACTGTGCGTCAAGGTCGGATGGTAACAGGAGACAAGGGACACTTTATTTTACCCAGGTTCGGGCCCTCTCGATGGAGGTAAAACCCTACTCCTGCTAGATTAATATTGATGATATGGGTACTACAAGAGTAGATCTACCACGAGATCGCTAAACCCTAGAAGCTATCCTATGAGTATGATGATGGTTATGATGTGTTCGTCCTACGGACTACAACCCTACGGTTTATATAGACACCGGATAGGGTTAGGGTTACACAGAGTCGGTTACATTGGTAGGAGATCTTGAATATCCGCACGCCTAGCTTGCCTTCCACGCCAAGGAAAGAACCTTCCGGACACGGGACGAAGTCTTCAATCTTGTATCTTCATACTCCTGGAGTCCGGCTGAAGATACAGTTCAGCTATCCGAACACCCCCTAATCTAGGACTCCCTCAACCTACATTCTACCTATCTATACCGTAGTTCTAGCCCTAACATCTATCCATCCATCCGTCTATCTATATATCCATCAATATAACCATCCATCCATTTCAAATTCTACCAACTAAAAATTTCCATTACTAAAATTTCTAATCAGAAGTCCTAAAATTTCATATTCTATTCAAAACACCTAAAATAGTCTAAAAAATTATTCTATTAAAAAACCTACATTCTACAATGTCTACATTCTAAAATCTACATTTAAGTTACCTACATTCTACAAGAACAGTGACAAGGGAGGGAGGGAGGCGGGGTAGGAAGGAGGGAGGAGGGGAAGGAAGAAGGGAGGAGGCGGGAAAGAGGGGGGGGAGGAGGAGGGAGGAGCTACCTCGATGGTGGCGACGGCGGGATGGAGGGAGATGGAGGAGGGAGCTAGGAAGGGAGGGGCGACGGTGGCGGGATGGAGGAGGGAGGGGCGACGGCGGCAGCAGCTGGCGGTACTGCGGCGGCGGCGGACGACGGGGTGAGGGAGGGGATGGAGGAAGGAGTGGAGGGGAAGAGTGAGGGGTGGCCGGCCGGGCGGAGAAGATAGGATGGCTTTAGCTGTAGCGCTCTTTAGGGAAAGGCCCTACTACTAAACTCTGTAGAAGTAGCGCCTTCTACGGTAACGCGCTACTGATAAGGCTAAGCATGTAAATATAAACATCAAAAATACATTGGTCATGAATGATCTTTTTGTGTAGAATCTAAATAGTCAACATGAATCCTCACCTGTTTAGGTACAGGTGAAGATTCATATGGCGGACACAAATCCTACACATACAGTTCAATGAAGACCAAGTGCTTGTGATAGTTTGAGAAGTACCATATTTAAGGTGGTAAACACCCTGTTCGCTTAGCAGTATGAGACTAAACTTAGTTGCAAGAGGGGACGATACTTAGCAGCAGCGTGTGTTGGCGAAACGCGCTACTCCTAAGTACTTTAGTAGTAGCGCGTCTATGGAAAGAGCGCTACTAATATACCTAGTCTGGAGGCAACACCCTGGCAATTTTAGTAGTAGCGCTTTTCTCACCTAGCACTCTACTACTAAAGGGATATTAGTAGCGCGGTTTTATAAAGAGCACTACTGCTAATTAGCAGTAGCTTCTATTTTTAAACTACACTGCTTATAAGTTTATGTGTATAAGTTTTTCCCTAGTAGTGGTCGCTCTACGGAGACGAGGCAAGGGGCGGCGCGGTCGGGGATGGAGGAGGTGAACGCGGCGACAGGTGGATGTCTGGCACCACTCTGCCAAAATGGCTAGACAATTCATGAGGGCTTGGGGGGCAAACCTTGGTGCTGACCTCAGGGCCCGTAAAGGGGCCTTGCTTGATTAGATTAAGGTGTTGGACGGGCTTGCTGATGGGACGGGCTTATCTCCGGATGACTGTATCAGGAGATACTCCCTCGGGGCCTCGCTAATGGATATTTACAGGTGTGAGGAGTTGTTTTGGCAACGCCGAGGGGGCCAGAACTGGCTTCTTAAGGGGGATGTGAATACTGCTTACTTCCAGGCGATCGCTAATGGCCCCCGGAGGAACTGTGCCATCCCTTGCCTCTGGGATGGAGATGTCCTTCTGGAGCGTCCAGAGGATATTTGCTCCCATATTTACTCCTTTTATAAGGAGTTGTTTTCGGTTGAGCCGCGTGGAGGTGTCTCCCTCTGCGGGGATTTTTGGCCGCCTGAGGCCCAGGTCACCGATGCCGAGAATGCGGAGCTTACTCTACCTTTCACGCCAGAGGTGGTGGGGCAAGCGATTGCCTCGATGAAGGCTACCTCGGCCCCGGGTCCTGATGGCCTTCCGGTGGTATTCTTCCAGAAATTCTGGGAGGTCCTGCGCCCGGTCATTATGCCCATGTTTCATGAGTTCTATATTGGAACGCTGGATATGGCTAATTACGGTGTTATTTCTCTGATCCCCAAAGTAGTTGGGGTGACGAATATTAGGCAATTTCGCCCCATCATGGTGATTGACGTGTTGGAGCGGATCTTTGCAAAAGTTTGCGTGACCCGCCTATCCCCCGTGGCGGAGAGGATTGCACACCCCCTCCAAACCACATTCTTGAAGGGTCGGCGGATCCATGATGGGATCTTGGCCCTTCATGAGATTGTCCACGAGGTGGCTTCGCGGGGGCATAAGGGTGTCTTCCTTAAATTGGACTTCCAAAAGGCTTACGACCGACTAGATTGGTCCTTTTTAGGGATGGTTATGCAGCGCCTAGGTTTTGATGAGAGGTGGTGTTCTTGGATCATGCAAATGGTTGGATCTAGGAACACCGCGATTAACATCAATGACGAGGTTGGTCCCTACTTCCGGACCTCCAGAGGTGTGAAGCAGCGGGACCCTGTTTCCCCCTGCTTTTCAACCTTGCGGTCGGTGCCCTTGTCGGCATCCTAGATAAGGCCCAGCGGGCCGGCCACATAAAGGGGGTGGTTAGTCATCCCATCCCCGGAGGGGATGTCACCCACTTGCAATATGCGGATGATACCATCAATAGTACGCGTGCATGACTCTAGTACACTTGCAATAGACATTCCAGTTGTTGAACAAGGTGAAGCGGAATGGCCCTATTGTGCTCTCCTGGATGCGGAAGGCATGCAGGACTCTAGTCCAACCCCTTGTGATGGCTGTCCGCCAATCATGTAGTTTGAGAGGTAATCTTGAGTAAACTGCTTCAGGATCCACTACAAAAGAAAAAAGATTCAGATATTGTCATCTAACACAACTCATTACTAGCATTAAAAGAAGGCTACAAGGTTCTTACTTACCATCCTGCAGTTCACTGTTGTCTTGCATAAAGTGTAAACAAATAGTTTGATTGACATCTTTTGACCCATTTTAATAACAATCTTTATCAGTTTCCTCACTTGATGATGGTTCATGAATATCTCATTGCCCCATACGCAGAAAGGGTCGAAGTGTGGATCTTTGGCAATAATATATGTACCAAAAAGCACCAAGTCAATATTAGAAGCTAAACAACAAGTGAAAAATGATGTAGTACAACACTCCATCCATCCCATTATATAAGATTTTATTACATGTTGTAGCGACCCGACCTCAAACGGTGAAGTCTCTGTGCTTCAGTGTCATCCCTGGATCGGTAATGCTGACACACACGATACTCGAAGGATTTATAATAGAGTAGCAATCACACAGTTATTACATCGACTGTCTCAAAAGAGAACTTATTACAATAAATATGGCTTAAGGCCATCTAAAACGGTAACAGCAAAAGGCTTGGAAGATAAAGTGAGTCCATCAACTCCAACGGCATAGCTGAGCTGCATGGCAACGACCTAACGAACCTTACTCCTCGTCTGAAAAGTTTGCAACATAATACGTTGCAGCCCGAAAATGGGTCAGCACATGGAATATGCTGGCAATGTAACACAGTAGAGCAAAAACAGAATAAAGTTATCACTACATGCATATTTGGCTGGTGGAAAGCTCTATGGTTATGGTTTTTGCAAAAAGCCAATTTTTCCGTACAACAAATAACTAAATTTTATTTTAACTATCATGGTAGTTTAAACATCATTGAGAAGGTTCCTCCAACTCAATCCCAATTAAAGTAATTATCAACCCAACAATATTAGTTAAGAGTGATGAGATACTTAGGAAACTCCAAGTACTAGATACGCAAGATTGTCCATAACCGGGGACACGGCTAACCATGATAGATTATACACTCTGCAGAGGTTTGCGCACTTTTCCCCACAAGACTCGATCGCCTCCCTTGGATTTCTCGCACTACATGGTGTTTGAGAACGGATGACCGAGACACAGTCTTTCCGAAACATTAACTCTTTACTCCGGGCAGACCATACCAAACCTACATCCCTCTACCTGCTGATCCACCTCTTCAAGAGCTTCATGTAACCTACTCAACTATGCTAGAGCCCATAATAGCTTGTGGCTGCACACGGAAGTTTCTAGCATCAAAATATCTAAGTTCCCTTTGAGCCTGGGTGGCGGTCCATAGGAAAATCACACGGTACCCCGGGGTTTCCAAAAATATAGACAACACTGGATTCTCCAGCTGCCTCAATCCACCCAGATGTGTATTAAAGTTGCCACCTTAAGTTGAACTATTAATTAACAATCTCACATCTGTCATGGATTTCACTCACCCAAACCACGTCTACGAGCATTGCATAGCAATATATGCGATACGTAGAAGTAACTCCCAAGGGTTTGAATGTAACAGGGCAATAGGTTCTACCTCATCAACTACTTCCCAACCCACATGTTAATCACATCCTAATCATGGAATGTTTGAGGATTGAACTAATGCATAAAAACTGGGTATGGAAAGAGTATGATCAATGTGTTACTTGCCTTGCTGACGATCCGCAAAACCTAGGGACTCGTAGTAGCACGCTTCGCACTCCGGGAATTCTATCGCAAACAAACAATATCATACATAAGCAATCAAGCAAAGATGCACGGGCAAAACTCAAATAAGAAGAATTCACCAGAAAGTTCAACTTAAGAACTCCTGTTTGCGAAAAGAATCAAATCAAATGGAGCAACGAAACTCAAACGACGAAAGAAACAAGATCCGTTTACTAATCTGAACTTAAGTCAAATTTTACAGTACCGAAATCTTGTTCAAGTTGATTAAACAGAAAGAGGGTCTCGAGACGAAGATCTAGGCGCTTGAATCGCCTGATTCCGATAAACGAGCGAAAAGATAAACTGAAACAAATATCGGATCAGAAATCGCGATCGAAAATAATCGCGGAAAAAATCCGAGAAAAAGAAAACTGACGAACAGGATAACGAACGAGCGTTCGTTGTCTGTAACTATCGAGCAAAAACTGTTCGTTAAAATGAACGTACGGATGAACGTCCGCAAAGTAGCTAAACCGAGAAAAACCGGCGAACCAATAAAAAAACGAACTAGGGTTTTTTTAAAGAAAAACCGGATCGGTTTTCTTAAAAAACTGGTGGCGGCAACGGCGGCGTTACGTCCGGCGAGGCTCCGGCGAGGCAGGGCTGCGGCGGCGTGGTGCGGGGCGGCGGCGCGGCACGCGCGGCGGCAGCGGCGGCACTGCAGTCGGGGCGGGGCTGGCGGCGGGGTTTGGTGGGGGGGGCTCGGCGCGGGAGTATTTAAGGAGGGGAGGGCAGCGGCTTGGAGGAGGGGGCAAGGTAGCGGGGAGGTGGTGTCCTGGCCGGACTCCGGGTCCGAGGCTGCGGCGGCGTCGATCTCCTGGAGGGAGACGGCGGCGCGGGGAGCGGGCAGGCTCTGTCAGGACCCCGATCCTAAGTCACACCGATCCAGCATGTAACACATCATATCACTTTGTGGCCTCACGCACGGTGTTCCCACGGGTGCCACCTTACCTGGCCCGGGACCGTTTGCGCCTTTTGGCTCACGTATATGATAGTGTCGCTAGCATCCATATGACAGAGAACCCGGGCCGACATGGCTAGTCGTGAACCCAAAGCGGCGCTAGCCTATGAGGACAGGCATACATGAATCACATCGAGCATGTCGGTCATCAACGTGTGAATCCGGGCTGTAGCACTGGGCTAACAGGACTCCGGTGAACCGGGCTGTAGCAGGCTAGGCAGGACTCCGGATGTCACCGCGTGACATTTCCCCGAAGGGACAGACACAGGAACGAAGTGAATCACATGCCGGCCAGTCAAGTGTTCCGAGCAGTAGTGCTGGGCTAGCAGGACTCCGGTGAACCGGGCTGTAGCGGACTACTATCGCTCCGAAGCACTAGACTACATTTCCCCATATGATAGGCTGCCAAGGATAAACAACTAGATAGTCGGATCCCACCCATACCAAGCATTTCAATCATACACACAATATGCCCGATATGAGTAGATACAACATGGCATCACAACAAGACTCTACGACTCCAAATATTTATTCATTAGGCTCCGAAGAGCGAGATATTACAAACATGGGTCTCATGACCCGACATTCAGAGCATACAAGTCAAACACATGCGGAAGCTTAACATGTCTGAGTACAGACATCTACAAATGAAAAAGGCTGAGAAGCCTGACTATCTACCAGATCCTGCCGAGGGCACAAGATCGTAGCTGAGGTAACAAGCTAAACGTCGAAGTCCAAGCGGTACTACTAGCGAGACTGACGTCTCTCTGCAAAACATAAAATAGGCAAACGTGAGTACAAACGTACTCAGCAAGACTTACATCAGAACTAACTACATATGCATCAGTTTCAATAAAGGGGGTGGTGGAGTTTGACTGCAGCAAGCCAGCTTTGACTCGGTGGCTAACCTGAACTACGACTGCAAGCGACTCTTTTGAGGTGGCGCACACGAGTCCACATATTCACCATATCAATACACCACTATGGATCCACTTCCGTCTCCCTACGAGAAGGCCATCCATAGCACTCACGCTTATCTTGCGTATTTTAGAGTATCCACTTTCACTTGTCTATGAACTGTTATAGGCAACCCAGAAGTCCATTACCGCGGACACGGCTATTCGAATAGATGATGTTAACCCTGCAGGGGTGTACTTCTTCATACATGTTTCCACCACTTAGCGTCTGCACACGACATGTGCTCGGCAGACTTCAAGCGAAAGCCGACGTGGGTGTAGACCACGACCTACCTAAACACTCAAGTCTCTAGTCCAGGTTTATCGCCTATTCGGGTTCAATCCGCAGGGAGTCCGGCCGAGGTTTCCACTAACGGCCCCGAACGATGTGAACAGGGTTCCCGAGACACCAAACGGGCGAGTCGGTACACCGTGCCACGTGCCTACCGCAACACAGCCCACCCCGATGGTCAGCGCTGCGTGCGGCCCCCAGCATACTACAAACACCAGAAACTACTTGCAACTCCTGGACAGAGGACAAGGGTGATTAAGAAGTCGAGCGGGGTCATATTTCAGGGCCCAATGTATGGTAGTAGCTGTTTCATGGATCACAAACACAGAACTCAGTTCCTGAGGACGGCTTCAATGAGACAACCCACCATGTACTCCTACATGGCCTCTCACCAATACCTTTACCAAATCGTGTTCACACACTTAGCTCACACACAGTAGGGCATGTTCATCACCATTCCAATTCATTCCCGATGAATCAAACCCGACTCAACTCTAAGCAGTAGCAGGCATGACAAACAAGCATGAATGAGTAGGCACAACATGGGCTCAAACAACTCCTACTCATGCTAGTGGGTTTCATCTATTTACTGTGGAATGACAGGTCATGCAAAGGATAAAGGGGTTCAACTACCGCAGCAAGTAACACATGAATCGCTGTTGCCCTAATGCAATAAAAGAGAGCAGGAGCGAGAGAGTGGGACTTTATCGGAATGAACAAGGGGGTTTTGCTTGCCTGGCACTTCTGAAGATAATATAGTTCTTCATCAGTGTCATCGATCTCATCGTCGGCACATCGTCTATCGAGAGGGGACAAACACCGGCAAACACAAGAGGAACCACAATCAATGCAATGCACATTCATATGAATGATATGTCATGTTAAGGTACTGAATTGACCTAATGCAGTAGTAAGCCAAGTTAATTGGATTGGAATTCAAACAAGGTTAAACTCCAACTCCAAATGCTATTTCATAAATTGTCCTAATCATGATTCATCCTATTCAGTGAGGTTAACTTTTCCAATCATGCATGAAAGTGCCATAAACAGATTCTTCATATTTTTCTGATCAAATTTCATATATAAAATGTTTGATTTGGAGTTACGGTTGAATTACTATGAAATTCTGAAGTTTAGGACATTTTCTGGAATTTCCTGAGTTAAATTAATCCAGAAAATGAGTTATGGCGTCAGCACTACGTCATGCTGACCTCAGCAGGTCAACAGAGTGCGGTCCAGGTCAAACCTGACCAGTGGAGTCCACTGGTCAGTGGCACACGGCTGGCATGAGTCACTGACGTGTGGGGCCGGTCAAAGGCCACGTCAGCAAGTCAAACTGACGTGTGGGGCTAGCTGGGTTAATAACTAATCTAAACAGAACATAAACTATGTTTAATTAGTCAGTGGCGCTCAGCTGTCAGTGTCACTAGGGGTTAATTAGCAGAAGTGTTAATCGCTAATGGCGTTGCCACGTCAGCTGGGTCAAACCCGGGTCAACTCGTCGGAGTTGACCGCGGCTCGTCGCCGGTGACGCCAGAGACGGCGGAGGGCGTCGGAATTCACCCTCAGGCGACCAAAGGAGCGGCGGAGGGGCTCTACGAGACGCCCAGGCTCGCGCGCATCCAAAGGAGGCAGCGGGAGTCGCCGGGGTGCAGTGTAGCGGTGGCGGCGACGGGCGGAGCGGCGGCCGGAGTTCGGACGTCGACCGCTCCGACGTTGCAGGGCACGAAAGGAGCGACGGATGGTTGCTACGGTCCCGTGGTGACGTGCTGAGCGCGGCGACGTGCTCAGTTTCGAGCTCCAGTGGGCGTGGCCACGGCGGTGAGGAGCTCAGGCGGCGGCGCGATTTGGTCGGCAAGGGGGCGGCGGCTACAGGGCGTAACGAGCTCGGGGAAGAGGGGTTTTCGACGCGGGAGCTCACAGTGGTTGTAGAGGGCGTCGACGCGGGCTCGGAGAAGGCCGGACGACGACGTACGGGCGGCGACGATCCTCGGAGGCCGAGGAGGGGAACGGCGGAGCTGGCGGCATCCAGGGCTTCCCGGCACCTTCTGACTTGGTGAGGAGGAAGAGGGGAACGAGACGGGGCTTCTTGGCGCGTCGGCGAGGCGAGGGGAGCACGGTGGCCGCGGCAATCGGTGTCGGCGGCGATGGCAGCGCTCGGGCTGCGCGCGAGGGAGAGAGACAGGGGAGGGGATAGAGCATGGGAGAGTGGGGAGAGGAGTGCAGGGGGGTGCTGGCGTCGTCGTGGCGCTCGAACGGGGACGGGGAGAGAAGCAGGAGGTGGAAGCAGGAGGTGGAGCTCGGCTGCGCGCGCGTCGACACGCCTCTGCCTACTGGCAGAGGTTGAAGACGGTGGGGAGTTGGGCTGGGCCAGGTGGCTGGGCTGCCAGCTGGGCCGGCCAGGTAGGTGGGCCTCAGGTAAGCGCCAGGTAATTCTCCCTCTCTCTTTTATTTCCAGTTTTCTATTCTATCATTTGTTTTGATTTAGTTTTTAGAAACTAAATCATTTTTGCTGCTTCTGTAAATTATTGTATGGACTAGAGATATTAGTATAAAGCCCCACAACAATTTCCAGAATTATTGGATCATAACTGAAATATATTAAATATAAATCCAATGCAAATAATTATTGAATTAATTCCAAATGCCCAAAATAAATATTTCTGAGACTCCAAAAATATTGGTTTGAGTTTTACCTCTTGCCAATATTTTTATAGCTTGACAGGAACATTTTCTTGGGTTTATTTGAAACAATTTTTAATGTTGATCATTTTTTTAAAAGGCTTCTGAGGCTTTCTACTTTCCCCAATTCAACTTTCATAAATATGTACATGATGCATGAGTGCTTGTGCAACTAGTTACAACCAACTCTAGGGCTGTGACAGCTCACCCCCACTAAACAAGAATCTCGTCCCGAGATTCAAGACATGAGGTAAGAAGACAGAGGGAGCACAAAGCTAACACGGTCTTCACGATCCAACTGTCCTTCTCAGAGATGTTGATTAATTGCTTCAAACTAATTTTGACATCCATGCTTTTGAGATCTTCATCCAACACGATGGTGACAGAAAGAAACTCTATAGGAAACGATCTCCTCGAAGATCGAGCATTCAGGATTAACTCGTGGAATGAGATGTTGGAACATCTCGAGTTGAGGCACAAAACGCATCATGAGGGACGGAAGAATAACAACGGGGTTTGATTTGATGGGCAAAAATTCCACACTTAGAAAGATGGTGGAGGGTGTCACGGTAGCGAGGAAAATTGCCATGATTCCATAACGGGGCACCTCAGGGAAGGTGACTCGCAGAAATATTCCCTTAAGTGGCAAAAAGAATTACTTTTGATACTGAGATCATTGGAACTCTTTATTCCAGCCTAAGGTAATCACAAACGATCGTTTGAAGGAGTTCGGAAAGGTGACATACTCGGACTAGGTTGGATGATGGGGACTACCTTGTTGAAGACAACGCAATGAATGATTTTGCTTATCACCGGAAATGGATGGGGCCATGACAAGTCCACTCTTGAATACGATCCTGGACAACAACTATTGAGGCGCAAGCTGGGAACAAAATGCAAATGCTGGGAATGATTCTGGTAACTGGGAGATAACTCAACAGTCGAGAGCAATTCCACTGTTGAAATGGTTATAGCATAATCGAGGAATATTAATAGCACAAGGATCCCTAAGGAACAACTTCTAAAATAAGTCGCACTAGATCCTCATGGAGAAGATGGTCAACTAGTTCAATCAGGATACTACCATGATAGCTCTTCCGGCTAGGTGTGTCGGCCAGACATCAACCTTGTCGGGACCTACATAATAGATCTTGGAAAAGTTCCAACCATCACATCTGCCTGAGATTCAGACCTTGTTGGTAACAGGATATTTCAGACAGCATGTCCGGAAAAGGCAATTTGCAACACAAACCGACGAGATGACGTTGCGAGATTCTCAGGAAATGAACTACGATAGCAAGCTCCAAAACATGAGCTGGTTCTGCTATATACATGTGAACATGTTGTCCAAGACAAGCATGACCACAAAGTAGTCTTGCAATAAAACACTACCGAGTTCAGGTGGGAAACCATCATTGCAGATAACGAAGTCCTTGATTAAGCCCGGGTTAGCTCTTAAAAAGGAACTTCCTCTCCTTGAACAAATCAATCAGTGGCTTGGTGTGCTAGGGACACATATAGAATGAAGGTTGCAAGTCTCCAAACCACAGAATACTTCGCACGTATGCATGACTGATTTGGGATGATTCCAGAGGAGGCAAAACAAACTTTCTCAAATCCATGGCAGCAACTTACATCAAATGCACGTGAATTAGAGGAAGTCACTCCTTTCATCCAAGCATAAGCTTCATGAACGGAACACGAAGGCATTGCTTACAAAGTTTCCAATACTAGTATAATGTTCAACATGAATCATGGGGGAGACAAAATGCTGCTAATGGGCTCAGCAACAACTCATCGGAATTTCCATAACACTGGACTTCCACCATCATGTGAACGATGCTATAGTAATGGTCAGACCAAAAGATGTAATGGTGTATACCCGAGGGATCAACCACGAGTAAGACAACATTACGAACATCGTTGGTTCTGATTTGACTTGACAATAGCCCATACTCAAGTCAAAGTTTTGGCAAGTCAATAGAGTCAACAACTGATCACGAGGACCAATTGGTGAAGATATCATCTTTCTTCAACACACACCACAAAAGATATCCCTTAACATGAACTAAGTCAGACAAGCTTTATCTTCCAACTCTCCAAGTTGTTGTCTAGCTCAACCAACCAGCTCAGGGATATCCAATACGGATTCTTGGAGAAGGGGTGGTTTACAGGAAAACCAACTGATCACGAACTCAACATAGCGGTCAGGTGACAACCAGGTAATACTTCCGAGAAGATCTTCGGAAAATCACGAACCACCGATATGTTTCTAAGCTCGAGAACAATCTTGCCTTTCAGAGCAAGACGATATGATCAAATAAGCAAGGGATTGAATAATCCTAACTCATTGATCGAAGAGTGCACCAAAAATAAGGACTAGGTAGCACAATCTATCTTAGAATGATGAGTCAAAACCCAACACGCTAAGAATGAGAATATTGTCCATTTACTACCAAGCAACGAGTTGCTAGGAGTATTGATTTCACACATCATAACTCATTTGTCGATATTCCGGTTGCAACAACACGGAACCGAGGAATGAAGAACGATGGCAAGAAGTATCACTTCGTCAAGAATTCATAAGACACGGTGCAATTCTCATGACATTCTTGATAAGAAAGAAGGTGACACTCCACGGTGGAACAGAACAAAAGCTTGATTGCACTTGATCTGTGGGTTACAACTACTTTGACCCAATCCTAGAAATGGATGAGGTACTGGAGTTTGTTTCTCCTAGTCATTCTGGAATAGAATGGCTTGACGGACCACAAGAATAATAAGCATCGATAACAAGGATGCACAATTACTCCTGACTATCAATTGACAGACGAGGGCCAGAAAATAACTAAAGAGGGACAACTCAAGGAACATATGATTTTCTGAGTTGTGGAGGCATAAATTAGTATGTCGAGCAAAGTTCAACATTTCTTCTGGATAATCCATGCGGAGAGGTAGGATTGGCAGATTCACAGTATGAATGGAGTACTCATCGAGGCACTCCCGTTGCGATCTTTGATCCAACAAACTTCTGCCATAAATGGTTCATGATATTTGGAAGAAGGAAATACCACGGACCTCGAGGACTAATGCAAAGGTTACTAATGTCCTTAAAGGAACTAGCAAGCACTATCAACAGGAAGAAAGTAGGGTGAATCTCCGGTTCGAAAACCCAGGAGTTGAATACCTACTACTAATTGGCATCACGGAATGCTTTCGCGAATGGTGGCCAGAATCATCACACCGAGAACACATATCATTGCCAGATTACTAGATGAACCCCTAAGACACCTAGGGTCATAATAATAGTTCCAACATATATGTCAAGGCAATGGGGTACCTCAACAGACCGATTAGTGTGCTTATTCCGACCAAAAGGACATCGGGGATGGAAGGAAAGGATTTGCAAATGCATCAGACTAGTTAGAAACCTGGGATGACTCGGACAGCATAACGGCTGTAAATGCTCAATTTTTTTTGAGACATCCTGCAAAAATGGTGGCATAGCCACTCAACATCACAATATCAAGGTTCTGAGGCCAGCTATGAACATATGGAAGTAGTAGGAACTGAACTGGGGCTTGAACTCAACAATCCTAGGCAACTATGGTTTAGTAACACGTCATCCTAAGAGATAGATGAGAAGCCTATTTCTTAATCCCCGTAGAAGAGAAGAGGTTGACTCAGATCAGAAGGCCATGAGGTATAAGGAGTAAAAAGAGCCTTACGTTCCCTTCCACAATCAATTCCCTTACATAACTAAAGCATTTCTAGACACAACTTCGACCAGTTTGGCTTGGTAATCCTACAGGCAGTCAGGCTCTGATACCAACGCTGTCAGGACCCCGATCCTAAGTCACACCGATCCAGCATGTAACACATCATATCACTTTGTGGCCTCACGCACGGTGTTCCCACGGGTGCCACCTTACCTGGCCCGGGACCGTTTGCGCCTTTTGGCTCACGTATATGATAGTGTCGCTAGCATCCATATGACAGAGAACCCGGGCCGACATGGCTAGTTGTGAACCCAAAGCGGCGCTAGCCTATGAGGACAGGCATACATGAATCACATCGAGCATGTCGGTCATCAACGTGTGAATCCGGGCTGTAGCACTGGGCTAACAGGACTCCGGTGAACCGGGCTGTAGCAGGCTAGGCAGGACTCCGGATGTCACCGCGTGACATTTCCCCGAAGGGACAGACACAGGAACGAAGTGAATCACATGCCGGCCAGTCAAGTGTTCCGAGCAGTAGTGCTGGGCTAGCAGGACTCCGGTGAACCGGGCTGTAGCGGACTACTATCGCTCCGAAGCACTAGACTACATTTCCCCATATGATAGGCTGCCAAGGATAAACAACTAGATAGTCGGATCCCACCCATACCAAGCATTTCAATCATACACACAATATGCCCGATATGAGTAGATACAACATGGCATCACAACAAGACTCTACGACTCCAAATATTTATTCATTAGGCTCCGAAGAGCGAGATATTACAAACATGGGTCTCATGACCCGACATTCAGAGCATACAAGTCAAACACATGCGGAAGCTTAACATGTCTGAGTACAGACATCTACAAATGAAAAAGGCTGAGAAGCCTGACTATCTACCAGATCCTGCCGAGGGCACAAGATCGTAGCTGAGGTAACAAGCTAAACGTCGAAGTCCAAGCGGTACTACTAGCGAGACTGACGTCTCTCTGCAAAACATAAAATAGGCAAACGTGAGTACAAACGTACTCAGCAAGACTTACATCAGAACTAACTACATATGCATCAGTTTCAATAAAGGGGGTGGTGGAGTTTGACTGCAGCAAGCCAGCTTTGACTCGGTGGCTAACCTGAACTACGACTGCAAGCGACTCTTTTGAGGTGGCGCACACGAGTCCACATATTCACCATATCAATACACCACTATGGATCCACTTCCGTCTCCCTACGAGAAGGCCATCCATAGCACTCACGCTTATCTTGCGTATTTTAGAGTATCCACTTTCACTTGTCTATGAACTGTTATAGGCAACCCAGAAGTCCATTACCGCGGACACGGCTATTCGAATAGATGATGTTAACCCTGCAGGGGTGTACTTCTTCATACATGTTTCCACCACTTAGCGTCTGCACACGACATGTGCTCGGCAGACTTCAAGCGAAAGCCGACGTGGGTGTAGACCACGACCTACCTAAACACTCAAGTCTCTAGTCCAGGTTTATCGCCTATTCGGGTTCAATCCGCAGGGAGTCCGGCCGAGGTTTCCACTAACGGCCCCGAACGATGTGAACAGGGTTCCCGAGACACCAAACGGGCGAGTCGGTACACCGTGCCACGTGCCTACCGCAACACAGCCCACCCCGATGGTCAGCGCTGCGTGCGGCCCCCAGCATACTACAAACACCAGAAACTACTTGCAACTCCTGGACAGAGGACAAGGGTGATTAAGAAGTCGAGCGGGGTCATATTTCAGGGCCCAATGTATGGTAGTAGCTGTTTCATGGATCACAAACACAGAACTCAGTTCCTGAGGACGGCTTCAATGAGACAACCCACCATGTACTCCTACATGGCCTCTCACCAATACCTTTACCAAATCGTGTTCACACACTTAGCTCACACACAGTAGGGCATGTTCATCACCATTCCAATTCATTCCCGATGAATCAAACCCGACTCAACTCTAAGCAGTAGCAGGCATGACAAACAAGCATGAATGAGTAGGCACAACATGGGCTCAAACAACTCCTACTCATGCTAGTGGGTTTCATCTATTTACTGTGGAATGACAGGTCATGCAAAGGATAAAGGGGTTCAACTACCGCAGCAAGTAACACATGAATCGCTGTTGCCCTAATGCAATAAAAGAGAGCAGGAGCGAGAGAGTGGGACTTTATCGGAATGAACAAGGGGGTTTTGCTTGCCTGGCACTTCTGAAGATAATATAGTTCTTCATCAGTGTCATCGATCTCATCGTCGGCACATCGTCTATCGAGAGGGGACAAACACCGGCAAACACAAGAGGAACCACAATCAATGCAATGCACATTCATATGAATGATATGTCATGTTAAGGTACTGAATTGACCTAATGCAGTAGTAAGCCAAGTTAATTGGATTGGAATTCAAACAAGGTTAAACTCCAACTCCAAATGCTATTTCATAAATTGTCCTAATCATGATTCATCCTATTCAGTGAGGTTAACTTTTCCAATCATGCATGAAAGTGCCATAAACAGATTCTTCATATTTTTCTGATCAAATTTCATATATAAAATGTTTGATTTGGAGTTACGGTTGAATTACTATGAAATTCTGAAGTTTAGGACATTTTCTGGAATTTCCTGAGTTAAATTAATCCAGAAAATGAGTTATGGCGTCAGCACTACGTCATGCTGACCTCAGCAGGTCAACAGAGTGCGGTCCAGGTCAAACCTGACCAGTGGAGTCCACTGGTCAGTGGCACACGGCTGGCATGAGTCACTGACGTGTGGGGCCGGTCAAAGGCCACGTCAGCAAGTCAAACTGACGTGTGGGGCTAGCTGGGTTAATAACTAATCTAAACAGAACATAAACTATGTTTAATTAGTCAGTGGCGCTCAGCTGTCAGTGTCACTAGGGGTTAATTAGCAGAAGTGTTAATCGCTAATGGCGTTGCCACGTCAGCTGGGTCAAACCCGGGTCAACTCGTCGGAGTTGACCGCGGCTCGTCGCCGGTGACGCCAGAGACGGCGGAGGGCGTCGGAATTCACCCTCAGGCGACCAAAGGAGCGGCGGAGGGGCTCTACGAGACGCCCAGGCTCGCGCGCATCCAAAGGAGGCAGCGGGAGTCGCCGGGGTGCAGTGTAGCGGTGGCGGCAACGGGCGGAGCGGCGGCCGGAGTTCGGACGTCGACCGCTCCGACGTTGCAGGGCACGAAAGGAGCGACGGATGGTTGCTACGGTCCCGTGGTGACGCGCTGAGCGCGGCGACGTGCTCAGTTTCGAGCTCCAGTGGGCGTGGCCACGGCGGTGAGGAGCTCAGGCGGCGGCGCGATTTGGTCGGCAAGGGGGCGGCGGCTACAGGGCGTAACGAGCTCGGGGAAGAGGGGTTTTCGACGCGGGAGCTCACAGTGGTTGTAGAGGGCGTCGACGCGGGCTCGGAGAAGGCCGGATGACGACGTACGGGCGGCGACGATCCTCGGAGGCCGAGGAGGGGAACGGCGGAGCTGGCGGCATCCAGGGCTTCCCGGCACCTTCTGACTTGGTGAGGAGGAAGAGGGGAACGAGACGGGGCTTCTTGGCGCGTCGGCGAGGCGAGGGGAGCACGGTGGCCGCGGCAATCGGTGTCGGCGGCGATGGCAGCGCTCGGGCTGCGCGCGAGGGAGAGAGACAGGGGAGGGGATAGAGCATGGGAGAGTGGGGAGAGGAGTGCAGGGGGGTGCTGGCGTCGTCGTGGCGCTCGAACGGGGACGGGGAGAGAAGCAGGAAGTGGAAGCAGGAGGTGGAGCTCGGCTGCGCGCGCGTCGACACGCCTCTGCCTACTGGCAGAGGTTGAAGATGGTGGGGAGTTGGGCTGGGCCAGGTGGCTGGGCTGCCAGCTGGGCCGGCCAGGTAGGTGGGCCTCAGGTAAGCGCCAGGTAATTCTCCCTCTCTCTTTTATTTCCAGTTTTCTATTCTATCATTTGTTTTGATTTAGTTTTTAGAAACTAAATCATTTTTGCTGCTTCTATAAATTATTGTATGGACTAGAGATATTAGTATAAAGCCCCACAACAATTTCCAGAATTATTGGATCATAACTGAAATATATTAAATATAAATCCAATGCAAATAATTATTGAATTAATTCCAAATGCCCAAAATAAATATTTCTGAGACTCCCAAAAATATTGGTTTGAGTTTTACCTCTTGCCAATATTTTTATAGCTTGACAGGAACATTTTCTTGGGTTTATTTGAAACAATTTTTAATGTTGATCATTTTTTTTAAAAGGCTTCTGAGGCTTTCTACTTTCCCCAATTCAACTTTCATAAATATGTACATGATGCATGAGTGCTTGTGCAACTAGTTACAACCAACTCTAGGGCTGTGACAGGCTCGGCTGGGGTTCGGCCCAGTCGGGCGCTGAAACTTTTTTTTAAATAATTCCGCTGAATAAGAAAAAATCCTAGAAAATAAAATAAAAATCTAAAAATGCCAAAACAAATTTTCTCCATCTAAATAAAATATTTAGAACGAGATGGACATTTTCTTCGCCCTAAAATGCAATTTTGAAAAACGTGCAATTTTTTAATGCAAATAAAATAGCAATTAAATCCGAATAATATCAAATATTTGATTTTAATATTTTTCCTTCAATATTTCAATTATTTTCGAGAAGTCATATTATCTCCTCGCTTATATTTTAATATGAAATATTTTCGGAGAGAAAAATAATTAAAATCAATAATCCTTGTTTCAATATTTGATAAAATTCAAATATGAAAACAGGGAAATCCCCAACTCTCTCCGAAGGTCCTTGAGTTGCTTAGGATTTCGAGGATCGCGAAACGAAATGCAATAAAATATGATATGCATGAATGATCTATGTATAACATTCCAAATTGAAAATTTGGGAAGTTACAAACCTACCCCCCTTAAGATGAATCTTGCCCTCGAGTTTCGGGTTGGCTAGAGAATAGGTCTGGGTGGTCTTTGCGAAGATCATCCTCTCGTTCCCAGGTGGCTTCATCTTTGGTATGGTGACTCCACTGAACTTTGCAAAACTTGATAACCTTGCTGCGGGTGACTCGACTGGCAATTTCAAGAAACCTGACTGGCTTCTCCTCATAGGTCAAATCACTGTCCAACTGAATCACCTCCAAGGGTACTGTATCTCTTAACGGTATATCGGCCATCTCAGCATGACACTTCTTCAACTGCGAAACATGAAACACATCATGTTCTCCTGACAGTCCTTCAGGTAACTCCAACTTGTAGGCAACTTCTCCCATACGTTCCAAAACATGATACGGTCCTACAAATCTCGGGGCTAACTTTCCCTTAACTCCAAAATGTTTCACTCCTTGCAAGGGTGATACTCGCAGATATGCTCTATCTCCAATTTCATAGGTTACCTCCTTGCGTTTTGAATCTGCATAACTCTTCTGCCTGGACTAAGCTACCTTCAGTCTATCTAGGATCAACTTAACTTTCTCTTCAGACTCCTTGATCAAGTCTGGTCCAAACAACTGTCGATCTCCAACTTCATCCCATATCAATGGTGTTCTGTAGCTTCGTCCATACAGGGCTTCGAACGGTGCCATCTTCAAACTGGCTTGGTAGCTATTGTTGTATGAGAACTATGTGTAAGGTAAATTTTCGTCCCAACTAGATCCATAATCTAGCGCACAGGCCCTCAACCTATCCTCCAGAATCTGGTTGACTCTCTCGGTCTGTCTATCCGTCTGAGGGTGAAATGTTGTACTGAACTCCAATCTCGTTCCCAAAGTCTGGTGCAACTGATGCCAAAACTTAGATGTAAACTGTGTTCCTCTATCTGATACGATTGTCCTCGGAACTCCATGCAGACATACGATCCTGGTCATATATATCTTGGCCAACTTCGCACTTGTATAAGTTGTTTTCACTGGCATAAAGTGTGCTACTTTGGTCAAGTGATCAACTACTACCCATATAGAATCATATCCTGATTTGGTCCTGGGCAATCCAGTGATAAAATCCATGCCAAGTTTATCCCACTTCCATTCGGGTATCGACATAGGCTGTAACAATCCTGCTGGCTTTTGATGCTCTGCCTTCACTCTCTGACATACATCACATACGGCTACATACTCAGCAATATCCTTCTTCATACCAGTCCACCAGAAACGTTCCTTCAAATCCAAATACATCTTGGTGTTTCCGGGGTGTATCGAGTATGGTGAGTCATGAGCCTCCTAAAGTATTAACTTCCTGATCTCTGTGTTATTGGGCACGTAAACACGGTCCTCAAACCATAAGGTGTCGTGCTCATCCTCACGAAAACCTTTGGCCTTTCCTTCGCTCATTCTCTCTTTTATCTCGGCAATCACTTTGTCATCCTTCTGAGCTTCTTGAATCTTTCCTAACAATGTAGACTGAACCTCCATTGTTGCAACAAAACCTCTAGGAACAATCTCCAATCAAAGTTCCCTGAGATCCTCTGCTAACTCCTTTGGTAATCCTGTGCTTACTAGGGTATTAGCATAACTCTTCCGGCTCAAAGCGTCTGCTACGACATTGGCCTTGCCTGTATGATAGTGCAGCTTCATGTCATAGTCCTTTATAAGCTCCAACCATCTCCTCTGCCTAAGGTTCAGCTCCTTCTGTGTGAAGATGTACTTCAAACTCTTATGATCCGTGTACACATCACAACGGTTTCCAATAAGGTAATGTCTCCAAGTCTTCAATGCATGCACTACGGCTGCTAGCTCCAAATCATGCGTGGCATAATTCAATTCGTGTGGTTTTAGTTGTCGTGAGGCATACGAAACAACTCGTTCGTCTTGCATGAGTACACTTCCAACTCCTAGGCGAGAGGCGTCGCAATACACTTGGAAATCCTTGCGTATATCTGGCAGTATCAACACTGGGGCTGTAGTCAAACGTTTCTTTAACTCCTAAAAACTTGCCTCACAATCTTCCGTCCAATTAAACTTGGTATCCTTCTTCAATAACTCCATCATTGGCTTTGCAATCTTGGAAAAATTCTCAATGAATCTCTGATAGTATCTTGCGAGTCCAAGAAAACTGCGGATTTTGCTAACTGAAGTGGATGTCAAGCATTCAGTGACCGATTGAACCTTGGTGGGGTCTACTGCTATACCTTCTCCCGATATAACATGTCCAAGGAATCCGACTTCCTTCAACCAAAACTCACATTTGCTGAACTTGGCATATAACTGGTGTTCCTTGAGTTTCTCGAGAACTAAACGCAAATGCTCTTTGTGCTACTCCTCATTCTTTGAGTATACCATTATATCATCAATGAACACCACAACAAACTTGTCCAAATATTCCATGAACACCTTGTTCATCTTGCTCATGAAGTAGGCAGGGGCGTTAGTCAGTCCAAATGACATGACCGTATATTCATACAACCCATACCGTGTGGTGAATGCTGTCTTTGGTATATCCTTCTCTCGAATCTTCAACTAGTGATACCCTGATCGTAGATCGATCTTTGAAAACACCTTAGCTCCTTGCAGTCGGTCGAACAAATCATTGATCATCGGCAGTGGGTATTTGTTCTTGATCATCACCTCATTTAACGCACGATAATCAACAACCATTCTTAGAGACTTATCCTTCTTCTCAACCAAAAGCACTGGGGCTCCCCATGGTGATGAACTCCGTCGAATGTAACCTTTCTCCAATAACTCCTTGATCTGCTTCTTAATCTCCTCCAGATCATTTGCGGGTATCCGATAGGGTCTCTTTGATATTGGCCCTGTACCTGGCAATAGCTCTATCAATAACTCGATGTCTCGATTCGGTGGCATGCCTGGTAATTCCTCTGGAACAACATCCGGGTAATCCTTCACTACAGGCACTTCCTCCTGAACAACTCCCGTGAGGGTATTTACTTGGCTCCTCCTAGGCGCATGCCTAGATACATACTTAATCCTTTTTCCCTCTTGGGTGGTGAGATAAATCGACTTACTAGCACAGTCAATGCTTCCTCCATACTTTGACATACAGTCCATGCCTAATATAACATCCAATCCTTGTGACTCCAAGATTATTAGGTCGGACGGAAAAACATGGCTACCAATGGTTAGGGGTATCTGGTCGCACCATCGACTAGCCATATACTCAGCTCCAGGTGAACTCACTAATAGAGGGGTCCTAAGGGTTTGGGTTGGTAGTTTAAACTTATCCACGAATCCCCTTGATATGTATGAATGTGATGCACCAGTATCAAAAAGAACAAGGGCGGTAAAAGACTTAACCAAAAACTTACCTATAACCGCGTCTGGCTGCTCTTCAACTTCCTCCACGTTAACGTGGTTCACTTGTCCTTTGTTGAATGGATTGGGATTCTTCCCAGCGCTCCCATTTCCGTTTCCATTCTTCGCTTCAGGGCACTCCGTGGCATAATGTACAGTCTTCCCGCACTTATAGCAAGTAATGTGACTTAAATCTCTTTTGGCGGGTGTGGTTGGATTGGGGCGGTTCTGATTGTTGTTTGTTCCGTTCCCATTTCCGTTCTTAGAACCATTGTGGTTATGCGAACTTCCTCCGGTGTGGTTATGACCTCCATGGTTATGAACAAGTCCTCCCGAGTTCGGGGTTAGGCGAGGCTTCTGCTGAGCTCCTGAGTTATACCTCCCTTGCCCATACTTACTCTCACGGCTCTCAATCTGCTGCTGCTTCCCTTCAATCATAAGAGCCTTATCTACCAACTCCTGGTAGTTGTTGAATGTTGCCACCATCAACTACATGCTCATCTCATCATTCAGCCCTTCCATAAATTTCTCCTACTTCGCGGCATCGATGGCCACATCATCAGGGGCATAGCGAGATAACTTTCTAAACTCATCCACGTACTGAGCCACAGTACGGTTCCCCTGGCGTAAGTTGCGAAACTCACGCTTCTTCATATTCATAGCTCCAGTTGAGATATGGGCTATGCGGAAAGCTTGCTGAAACTGATCCCAAGTGATGTTGGCTATAGGGAAAGTGGCCGTATAATTCACCTGACAAGAGGCTGCTGGTCCATCCAATTGATGTGCGGCAAAGCGCACCTTCTCAGCATCTGTGCAACCTGCGGTGGTCAACTCGCTCCCAATACGGCGTAACCAATCATCAGCAACTATAGGCTCGGTGCTACTGGAAAACACCGGCGGCTATAACCTCAGAAAGCAAGATAAGTTGTCAACTAGAGGCGGGTTGTTGTTGTTGTTGTTGTTGCCTTGGTTCTGGACTAACAATTTCATCAAGGCATTCTGCTGCTGGATCAACTGAGTGAGCTCCAGTGGGAAGGCAAATCTGGTGTCACGTCTCGGAGGCATCTGGCGGGTTTACAGGGAAGAGATTTATAATAGAAAATGGGTCTAATGAGAAAGCACTACCCATATGCACATGAGACAAACACAAACATTTCACTCAGTCAATCAAGCAAGGGCATACAAGCGGTCTAGAACTGTCGCAAAAGTGCTCAACTACTACTATATACATGGGGGAATGCTACTAAATATTTGGTGGCCATCTAAAAATTTTGATCGGTGGAAGACTCCATGATGTTTGCTCCAGCTTCGTCTTCAAAGTCGTCATCCTCCGGTGTCGTCGATGATGATGTAGTTCTCCGGACAAGTGGAATCATCGTCCTCTCCTCCCGGCGATGGATCTCCCATGAATACTCCGATCTTCTTTATCAGGTCATCATTCTTCTCCAACAGTGTCGCAATTTCCTCCTCATATCCATCACGTGTAGACTTGAGTTCTTCTTCCAGCTCGATGATACTAGTCTTCGTCTTCTTCAAATCTATCATGTCTGCACACATCTGATTCTCCTGGCGTCGAATGTGCTGGTTTAACTCCTGGATGAAAGCTGCAATGGATTTGTCCTTCTTGGTGCTGATCATTTCCCATTGCTCATCTCGGCGCCCACATATCTGATAGATAGTGTCCTTAAGATCCTTGTTGTAGACTTCTCCAATGTGTCCCATGGTAATGTGGGCAGCCATGCTCTTGCCTAGACTCCAGGTGGGCGCTTCAAAAGAAAATTCTATGGGCTTAGTGGTTGGCGAGAACGTCCTTCCTGGAACTTGTACTTGAATCATCCAGCGCTCCTCTTCTGGTAAGGTGGCATTGTACGTCCCGGTGAAGCTTGGTATTCCAATGTTCAAGTACCTAGTGACTTCCTTCAAGTGGCGTCCAAAGGGTGTGTCTTCATCCGGTTGTGCAAACTTGTTCTTCAACTCCGACATCCTAAAGAGTAGCAAATGGAGAAGTCAGAAATGAGTAGAGAAGAGTGGCCAATGGTTTATCTTAGTGGTCGTGTCCTACACTCAACATGTGCTCTGATACCATCTTGTAGCGACCCGACCTCAAACAGTCAAGTCTCTGTGCTTCAGTGTCATCCCTGGATCGGTAATGCTGACACACATAGTACTCGAAGGATTTATAACAGAGTAGCAATCACACAGTTATTACATCCAATGTCTCAAAAGAGAACTTATTACAATAAATATGGCTTAAGGCCATCTAAAACAGTAAAAGCGGGAGGCTTGGAAGATAAAGTGAGTCCATCAACTCCAACGGCATAGCTGAGCTGCACAGCAACGACCTAACGAACCTTACTCCTTGTCTGAAAAGTCTACAACATAATACATTGCAGCCCGAAAACGGGTCAGCACATGGAATATGCTGGCAATGTAACACAGTAGAGCAAAAACAGAATAAAGCTATCACTACATGCATATTTGGCTGGTGGAAAGCTCTATGGTTATGGTTTTTGTGAAAAGCCAATTTTTCCCTACAACAATGGAATAAATTTTATTTTAACTATCATGGTAGTTGAAACATCATTGAGAAGGTTCCTCCAACTCAATCCCAATTAAAGTAATATCAACCCAACAATATTAGTTAAGAGTGATGAGATACTTAGGATATCCAAGTACTAGATACTCAAGATTGTCCATAACCGGGGACACGGCTAACCATGATTAGATTGTACACTCTGCAGAGGTTTGCGCACTTTTCCCCACAAGACTCGATCGCCTCCGTTGGATTTCTCACACTAAATGGTGTTTGAGAAACGGATGACCGAGACACAGTCTTTCACAAACATTAACTCTTTACCCCGGGCAGACCGTACCAAACCTACATCCCTCTACCTGCTGATCCACCTCTTCAAGAGCTTCATGTAACCTACTCAACTATGCTAGAGCCCATAATAGCTTGTGGCTGCACACGAAAGTTTCTAGCATGAAAATATCTCAGTTCCCTTTGAGCCTGGGTGGCGGTCCATAGGAAAATCACATAGTACCCCAGGATTTCCAAAAATACAGGCAACGCTGGATTCTCCAGGTGTCTCAATCCACCCAGATGTGTATTAAAGTTGCCACCTTAAGTTGAACCATTAATTAACAATCTCACATCTGTCATGGATTTCAGTCACCCAAACCACATATACGAGCATAGCATAACAATATAAGAGATACGTAGAAGTAACTCCCAAGGGTTTGAATATAACAGGGCAATAGGTTCTACCTCATCAACTACTTCCCAACCCAGATGTTAATCACATCCTAATCATGCAATGTTTGAGGATTGAACTAATTCATAATAACTGGGTATGGAAAGAGTATGATCAATGTGTTACTTGCCTTGTTGACGATCCGCAAAACCTAGGGACTCGTAGTAGCACGCTTCGCACTCCGGGAATTCTATCGCAAACAAACAATAGCATACATAAGCAATCAAGCAAAGATGCACGGGCAAAACTCAAATAAGAAGAATTGACCAGAAAGTTCAACTTAAGAACTCCGGTTTGCAAAAAGAATCAAATCAAACGGAGCAACGAAACTCGAACGATGAAAGAAACAAGATCCCTTTACTAATCTGAACTAAAGTCAAATTTTACAGTACCAAAATCTTGTTCAAGTTGATTAAACAAAAAGAGGGTCTCGAGACGAAGATCTAGGCGCTTGAATCGCCTGATTCCGATAAATGAGCGAAAAGATAAACTGAAGCGAAAATTGGATCACAAATCGCGATAAAAAATAATCGCGGAAAAAATCTGAGAAAAAGAAAACTGACGAACAGGCTAACGAACGAGCGTTCATTGTCTGTAACTATCGAGCGAAAACCATTCTTTGAAACGAACGTACGGACAAACTTCCGCAAAGTAGCTAAACCGGGAAAAACCGGCGAACCGATAAAAAACGAACTAGGTTTTTTTTAAAGAAAAACCGGATCGGTTTTCTTAAAAAAACCGGTGGCGGCAACGGCGGCGTTACCTCCGGCGAGGCAGCGCTGCGGCGGCGGGGTGCGGGGCGGCGGCGGCGTGACGGGTGGCGGTGGCGGCGGCGCTTCAGAGGCGGCGGCACGGCGCGGGCGTCGGCGGCGGCGATGCGGTCGGGGCGGGGCTGGCGGCGGGGTTTGGTGGTGGTGGGGTTCGGGGTGGGGGTATTTAAGGAGGGGAGGTGCGGCGGCTTGGAGGAGGGGGCAAGGCGGCGGGGAGGCGGAGTCCCGGCCGGACTCCGGGTCTGAGGCGGCGGCGGCGTCGGTCTCCTGGAGGGAGACGACAGCGCGGGGAGCGGGCCGGCTCGGCTGGGCTTCGGCCCAGTCGTGTGCTGAAACTTTTTTTTAAATAATTCCGCTGACCAAGAAAAAAATCCTAGAAAATAAAATAAAAATCTAAAAATGTCAAAACAAATTTTCACCGTCTAAATTAAATATTTAGAACGATATGAACATTTTCTTGGCCCTAAAATGCAATTTTGAAAAACATGCAATTTTTCTAATGCAAATAAAATAGCAATAAAATCCGAATAAAAATAAATACTTGATTTTAATATTTTTCCTCCAATATTTCAATTATTTTGGAGAAGACATATTATCTCCTCTCTTATATTTTAATATGAAATATTTTCGGAGAGAAAAATAATTAAAATCAATAATCCTTGTTTCAATATTTGATAAAATTCAAATATGAAAACGGGGAAATCCCCAACTCTCTCTGAAGGTCCTTGAGTTGCTTAGGATTTCGAGGATCGCGAAACGAAATGCAATAAAATATGATATGCATGAATGATCTATGTATAACATTCCAAATTGAAAATTTGGGATGTTACACATGTATATCTAGACATCATCAGAACATTAAGGTAACACTATTCCGTGTTGCTTTGTAGCCTGGGATAGCATATTTAGTCATTCAGTACAATGCATGTTGCTAAACAACAATTGAAAAATGAAAAGGCATGTTAACTGCAATATCCTTAACATCAACCAAATATCGTAAGTCATAGTGGTATTGTTGAATCTGTTATTGATGAAATTGAACTGCACGGCAAATAGTTGCACATATAGAGCATCACGTTGTGAAGAACTGAAATAAACAAGTCATAAGCACATCTCTAGGCGATCCTTAAAAAGTTAAAGGACTAAAACCCTTAGTGGATATATACTCCAGCAATTTTTGGCCTTTTCTAGTCGATCCCCTAAACTTAAGGTTGTAAACTTCAATTTGATCAAGTTCAAAGGAGGTTCAACCTAAAGTAGCATGCATTCAAACATAAACATAGATAGTTTTGCATAACCAAACATAAAACATAAATTTAAACTAAGCTAAACTACTTTCGGTCGAAGTAGAGGTCGAGCCAATCCTTCCTCGTCATGTACGATGTGCCGCAAGCCGGGTCAGGGCCAGTACTGTCGTTGGGGTCATTGGGGAAGGCACTCCTCCACTCGTCGACGTCGATCTCCTCGTCCTTGGGGCCCACCTCGACGCCTTCCACGCCGCCGTCGCCGCCGCCTTTGACCTCGTCATCAGAGGAGAGCGCGATAACCTCGCCGCCCTCCGCGCCACCATCCTCGCCGCCTTCGACCTCGTCATCGGAGGAGAGAACTATAACCTCGCCGCCCTCCATGCCGGCAAAGATCGCCCGCTCCGCCTCCACGAGCTCTGGGTGCTGCCGGCGGAGCTCTTGCATGTAGGCCTCATCGGCGGCCTCGTCCTCAAGGTGCTCCCACGCCTCGCGGTCCTCCCGCGCCATAGCCGAGCTCACCACCCTGGCTCCGGTGGAACGAGGTGGACCGGACGTGTGCCAAAGGGGAAATTGAGCCTAGCCGCCGCGCCATGGTAGCAGACCTACCAGCGGTCGTACTCTATGGCCACGAGCTCGGCCGTGTGGAAGCTACCGAGCCACCAGCGGGTGTGGGTCTCTCGATCTATAATCTCGGTGACCCACATCCCCCACTGCCGCTGCCGGACCCCGAGGTAGGACTTCATCGGCTGTCGGGTCCGAGGGAGGACGGGGAAGTCCTCGAACCGGCATAGGGGCGCGGTGGCGGGCGGATCGGGGGACCGGTGACAGCGGATAGGGCCCACGGAGGATGATGGGGATACCTCGGCGGCCACCTCACCGGCGTCGGGCGAAAACGCCGCGATAATCCTCTTTTTGGCCATTGGCTCCTCGAGCTCCCCGGCACACAAGCAGAGGTTGAGGATGGAGGCGCCGGCGGTGGCGGCGACGTACCAATGGTTTCGAGGGTTGTGTGTGTTTGTGTGAGCGGAGGTTTTGGGGGGTGTGTGGAGGGGGGCAAGGTTGTGTTTGAGGAAATACTGCGACAACTGAAAATTTTACTAGGCGGGAGTAACAAGGCGGGGCTATTGAAAATTTGGATCAAGGGCGAGTAGATATTTTTGAGATTGCGAGGGATGCAGAGGCGGGAGTAAAATGCTGGGGCTACTGAAAATTTGAATCAGGGGACTGAAGCACAACGGGAGTAATAGACGTCGCACACAGTCCGCACATACTAATCGTGTGCTATCAAATATTAAAACCTGCCAGGCGATAGATATTTTCGAGATTGCGAGGGATGCAGAGGCAGGAGTTTTTGGGGAGTGAGCTAGTGTGCTTGACACGCTGGCTGTGGACTGTAGCCGACGCACCTTCTCGCGTAAGCCATAGGCGTACTATACACGGATAGTGCTCCAAGATATTTTGTGTTGCATCTCACACGGTTGGTGATAATAAACTGTGTGGGATCTACTTGATTTGAATTACAAAATGGGGTCACAGCGGCAATGGATGATGTTTGAATTGCTAGACCTTTTATCTGCACTAAACATGCAACTATATGTGTCATAAAAGAATTGGAATTATTCAGGGTTCGTTTGGAAATTTTATACATTAAACTGGTTTTCTAGCCATTTCACGTGCACAATTCAAAATTAAACTACATGTACATGCTCTAATGCACCAAAGTTGGTTGAAAAATCACATGTGTGTCCTTGGGTCCCATGCAAGAGATGGGAATGAATTTCAAACACCAGGGCACTGTTGATTGTTGGCAAAACATTGAGATACCTGGTTTTTAAATTCTAGTAAATGCAAAACTCGTCTGAAATTCATGAAACTTGGCATGCTATCATGGAGCGGCATCAACATGCCGTGGTGAAAATTTTGTCCCATTTGGGTCAGGTTTGGTTATAAGCTTCTCACAAACCAGAGCTTCTCACAACAAGCATGATGGTTTCGATAGGGAACGTAGCACCTTTGGGGACGACACGATATCCATTGCCTCTTATTGCTTTAAAAATTTTCTATTGTCAACATAGAACAACAGCAGTGTTGTTTTTAATCTTGGAATTTTTCCGGGTTCGTTTGGCCTTTTTTATACGTTAACTGGGTTTTCTAGACATTTTATGTGCATAATTCAAATTTGAACTACAAGCACATGCTCCAATGCACCAAAGTTGGTTGAAAAATCACATGTGTGTCCTTGGGTGAATTTCTAGGTCCCATGCAAGAGATGGGAATGAAATTCAAACACCCGGGCACTGTTGATTGCCGGCAAAATGTTGATATGTCTGGTTTTTAAATTCTAGTCAATCCAAAACTCGTCTGAAATTTATGAAACTTGGCATGCTATCATGGAGCGGCATCAACATGCCGTGGTAAAATTTTTGTCCCATTTGGGGCAGGTTCGGGTATATGCTTCTCACAAACCAGAGCTTCTCACAATAAGCATGATGGTTTCGGTAGGGAACGTCCCACCTTTGGGGACGAAACAAAATCCATAGCCTCTTATTGCTTTCAAAAAAAATCTCGTGTCAAGATAGAATAACATGAGTGTTGTGTCAATTTTTGGGATTTTTTGGGGTTCGTTTGGACATTTTTATGCATTAACTGAGTTTTCAATGCATTTATGTGCATAATTCAAATTTGAACTACATGCACATGCTCTAGTGCATATAAATTGGTTGAAAAATCAAATATGTGTCCTTGGGTGCATGCTTAGGTCCCATGCAAGAAATGGGAATGAATTTCAAACACCAAGGCACCGTTGATTGCCGGCAAAACATTGAGATGCCTAGTTTTTAAATTCTAGTAAATCCAAAACTCGTCTGAAATTCATGAAACTTGGCATGCTATCATGTAGCGGTATACACATGCCGTGGCAAAAAAATTGTCCCGTTTGGGGCAGGTTTGGGTATATGCTTCTCACAAACCAGAGATTCTAACAACAAGCCTGATGGTTTCGGTAGGGAACGTACGTCCCACCTTTGGGGACGAAACGATATCCAGTGCCTCTTATTGCTTTCAAAACTTTTCTCGTGTCAACATAGAACAACAGGAGTGTTGTGTCAATTTTTGGGATTTTTCGAGGTTCGTTTGGACATTTTTATGCATTAACTAAGTTTTCTAGGCATTTTATGTGCATAATTCAAATTTGAACTACATGCACATGCTCCAATGCATATAAATTGGTTGAAAATCACATGTGTGTCCTTGGGTGCATGCTTAGACCGCATGCAAGAGACAGGAATGAATTTCAAACACCAGGGCACTGTTGATTGCCGCCAAAACATTAAGATACCGAGTTTTTAAATTCTGGTAAATCCAAAATTCGTCTGAAATTCATGAAAATTGGCATGCTATCATGGAGCGGCATCAACATGTCGTGGTGAAAATTTTGTCCCATTTGGGACAGGTTGGGTATAAGCTTCTCACAAACTAGAGCTTCTCGCAACAAGCACAATGGTTTCGATAGGGAACGTACCACCTTTGGGGACGGGACGATATCCGTTGACTCTTATTGCTTTCAAAAAATTTCTAGTGTCAACATAGAACAACAGGAGTGTTGTGTTTAATCTTGGAATTTTTCGGGGTTCGTTTGGCCTTTTTTATACATTAACTGGGTTTTCTAGCCATTTTATGTGCTTAATTCAAATTTGAACTACAAGCACATGCTCCAATGCACCAAAGTTGGTTGAAAAATCACATGTGTGCCTTTGGGTGAATTTCTAGGTCCCATGCAAGAGATGGGAATGAAATTCAAACACCAGGGCACTGTTGATTGCTCGCAAAACATTGAGATGCCTGGTTTTTAAATTCTAGTAAATCCAAAACTCGTTTGAAATTTATGAAACTTGGCATGCTATCATGGAGCGGCATCAACATTCCTGGCAAAAATTTTGTCCCATGTGGGGCAGGTTCAGGTATAAACTGCTCACAAACTAGAGCTTCTCACAACAAGCATGATGGTTTTGATAGGGAACACCCACCTTTAGGGACGAAACGATATCCATAGCCTCTTATTGCTTTCAAAAAATTTCTAGTGTGAACAAAGAACAACAGGAGTGTTGTGTTATTTTTTGTTATTTTTCGGGGTTCGTTTGGACATTATATGCATTAACTGGGTTTTCTAGGCATTTTATGTGCATAATTCAAATTTGAACTACAAGCACATGCTCCAATGCACTAAAGTTTGTTGAAAAATCTAGTATGTGTCCTTGGGTGAATTTCGAGGTCCCATGCAAGAGATGAGAATGAAATTCAAACACCAAGGCACCGTTGATTGCCAGCAAAATATTGAGATGCCTGGTTTTTAAATTCTAGTAAATCCAAAACTCGTCTGATGTTCATGAAACTTGGTATGCTATCATGGAGCGGCATCAACATGGTGTGGTAAAAAATTGTCCCATTAGGGGCAGGTTCGGGTATATGCTTCTCACAAACCAGAGCTTCTCACAACAAGCATGATGGTTTCGGTAGGGAACGTCCCACCTTTGGGGACGAAACGATATTCATAGCCTCTTATTGCTTTCAAAAAATTTCTCGTGTGAAGATAGAACAACAGGAGTGTTGTGTCATTTTTTGGGATTTTTCGGGGTTCGTTTGGACATTTTTATGCATTAACTAAGTTTTCAATGCATTTATGTGCATAATTCAAATTTGAACTACATGCAAAATGCTCCAGTGCATATAAATTGGTTGAAAAATCAAATATGTGTCCTTGGGTGCATGCTTAGGTCCCATGCAAGAAATGGGAATGAATTTCAAACACCAGGGCATCGTTGATTGCCGGCAAAACATTGAGATGCCTGGTTTTTAAATTCTAGTAAATCCAAAACTCGTCTGAAATTCATGAAACTTGGTATGCTATCATGGAATGGCACCCGACATGTTGTGGCATTTTTCGTGTCCATTTTGAGAGAAGGTGTACTCGAATAATGACAGCCAACAAAGGCATTTTGAAAAAATGGCTGCCACTTTAATATCTCAAACGTTTGTAGAATTCAAACCTTGTGCGTTCTGTTAACCATTCACGTGATGCCATGTGTCTTGGTTTTAATGCCTGTAGGAGGTGTCGTGCGGACAGCTGCCTGACCTTGACTGAACGGGAGGCGTGCTGTAACATCCCAAATTTTCAATTTGGAATGTTATGCATTAGATCATAATTGCATATCATATTTTATTGCATTTTGGTTGGATCCTAGAAATTCTACGCAACTCAAGAACCCACGGAGAGAGTTGAGGATTTCGTTATTTTCATATTAGAGTTCTCTCGAATTTTGAAAAGTGGATCGTTTGATTCTAATTATTTTCTCTTCGAATATTTATTTTATGAAACTAAAAGAGAGAGGATAAAATGACTTCCTCAAAATAAAGAAACATGGGTGATTTAATAAAAAATCAAATAAGAATTGTATTCGGAGTTTTATCGCTATTTTAATTGAATTAGGAAAAATATGCGTTTTTCAAAATTACACTAGAGTCCCAAATAAATGTTCACCTTTTCCGGTAGATTTTTAGAGGACAGGGAAAATTTATTTCAGGATTTTTGGATTCCGTTTAGTATTTCTTTTCTTTGTTTTTCTACGGGGAATATTGTTAAACAAACGAACTGACCTAACCGGGCCGTGTTCGACCTGGACACTAGCCCGGCCGGCCCTTTTAAAGTCGCGGAGGCCCGAGCCGCCAGCCCCCGCACCCGAAACCCTAGCTGCCACCCGGGTCCCGCCGCCGCCGCCGAAGCCTCGCCGCGCCGCCGCCCCTCGACGCCGCCGCCGCTCCGCAGCCGCCGGACGCCACCTCGCCGCCCCCACCCGACCCCGCTGGAGGAGCCGCCCGCCGCCGTCTCGCTGGACCTCGTCGGAGGTAGCCGCCGCCGCCTCTATTTTCGTGAGAAAACCGATCGGTTTTTTCAAAACCCTAGATACCTTTTTTATTTTAGATCATTTTTTTCTGGTTTATTTATTTAGCGAACGCCCGTTCGTATGTTCATTTTAAAGAACGGTTTTCACTCGTTAACCGCAGACAGCGAACGTTCATTCGTTAGTTTGTTCGTCATTTTTTCTTTTTCTCGGATTTTTCGCGATTATTTTCAATCTCGATTTCTGAACGTTCATTTTAGTTTATCTTTTCGCTCGTTTATCGGAATCAGGCGATTCAAGTGCCTAGAGTTTCGTCTCGAAGACCTCTTTCTATTTAGTCAACTTAAACAAGTTTTTGCTGCTGTAAAATTTGACTTTAGTCCAGATTAGTAAATGAAGCTTGTTTCTTTCGCAGTTTGAGTTTTGTTGCTTCGTTTGATTTGGTTCTTTTTGCAAACCGGAGTTCTTAAGTTGAACTTTCTGGTTAGATTTTCTTATTTGAGTTCTACCCATGCATCTTTGCTTGATTGCTTATTGTATGCTTATTTGTTTGCGATAGAGTACCCGGAGTGCGAAGCATGCTACTACGAGTCTCTAGGTTTCACGGATCATCAGCAAGGCAAGTAACACTTTGATCATAGCTCTTTACTACCCAGTTTTATTGCATTAGATCAATACTCAAACAATTGCATGGTTAGGATCTGATTAAATTGTGGGTTTGGGAAGTAGATGAGGTAGTACCTATTCACCAGTTTATTATCAAACCTTTGGGAGTTACTTCTACGTTGCTTATATTGCTATGCTATGCTCGTAGACGTGGTCTAGGTTTGAGTGTATTCATGACAGATGTGAGTATTGTTAATTAATGGTTAACTTAAGGTGGCAACTTTAATACACATCTGGATGGATTGAGGCACCTGGGGAACCCAGTGTTGTCTATATTTTTGGAAATCCCGGGGTACCGTGTGATTCTCCTATGGACTGCCACCTAGGCTCAAAGGGATCATAAGATTATTCATGCTAGAAACTTCCGTGTGCAGCCACATGCCATTATGGGCTCTGGCATAGTTGAGTAAGTTGTGGGAAACCTTTCCATGGTGGGCTAGAAGATGTAGGGGATTGTAGGTGTACAGGCCTATCTATCGGTTAAGGGGACCTCTTCGGAAAGACTGTGTCTCAGTCATCCATTTCTCAAACATCATGTAGTGCTAGAAATCAAACGGAGGAGATCGAGTCTTGTGGGGGAAAGTGCACAAACCTCTGCAGAGTGTACAAACTAATCATGGTTATCCGTGTCCCCGGTTATGGACATCTTGAGTATCAGGTTCTTGGAATATCATGTGGATCTCAACACTCTAAATTAATTTTGTTGGTTTATTAATTACCTTTTAATTGGGATTGAGATGGGGTTTACCATTCTCAATGTTTTCAACCAACTTTGTAGTTAAATAAAATTTATTCCTTTGTTTTAGGAAAAAATTGGCTTTTCGCAAAACATATTAACCATACAGCCTCCACGAGCCATATATGCATATAGTGATAGCTTTATTCTTTTCATTGCTCTCTTGTGTTACATTGCCAGCATATTCCATGTGCTGACCCGTTTTCGGGCTGCAACGATCATGTTGCAGACTTTTCAGACGATGAGTAAGGTGCCTTAGGTCGTGGTATTTCACTCAGTGATGTTGTTAGAGTTGATGGACTCACTTTATCTTCCAAGCCTTCCGATGTTATCGTATTAGATGGCCTTAAGCCATATTTATTGTAATAAGTTCTCTTTTGAGACATTCGATGTAATAAGTGTGTGATTGCCACTCTGATATAAATCCTCAAGTACAGTGCGTGTCAGCATTACCGATCCAGGGATGACACTGATGCACAGAGATCAAACTATTTGAGGTCTGGTCGCTATAAGATGGTATCAGAGCGCACGCTGACTGTAGGACACGCCCACTAAGCTAAAGCCCGAGATCACTACTCTCTTCTCATTTCTGACTCCTCTCCATTTTCTACTCTTTAGGATGGCGGATGCAAGGATCAAGTTCACGCAATCAGATGAAGACACCCCTTTTGGATGCCACTTGAAAGAAGTCACTAGGTACCTGAACATCGGAATACCAAGCTTCACCGGGACTTACAACGCCACTTTACCACAAGAGGAGCGCCGGATGATTCAAGTTCAAGTTCCAGGAAGGACATTCACGCCAGTCACTGAGCCCATAGAGTTTTCCTTTGATGCACCAACCTGGGGTCTAGGAAAGAGTATGGCAGCCCACATCACCATGGGACGCATTGGAGAAGTTTACCACAATGATCTCAAGGATACTATCTACCAGATTTGTGGGCGCCGAGATGAGCATTGGGAGATGATCAGCACCAGGAAGGATAGATCGATTGCAGCTTTCATCCGGGAGTTAAACCAGCACATTCGACGCCAGGAGAACCAGATGTGCGCAGGCATGACATATTTCAAGAAGGCGATGACAACGATCATGGAGCTGGAGGAAGAACTCAAGGCTACACGCGAAGATTATGAGGAGGAAATCATCGAACTAGTGGAGAAGAATGACGACCTGACAAGGAAGATCGGAGTATTCATGGGAGAACCCGTGCCAAGAGGAGAAGATGACGGTTCCACTTGCCCGGAGAACTACATCATCATCGACGACACCGACTCGGACCCCGACGATAGCGATGATGACTATGTTGATGAAGCTGGAGCGGATATCATGGAGTCTTCGACCGATCAATTTTTCTAGTCGACCACCATATCAGTAGTAGTATTCCACCATGTATATAGTATAGTCCGAGCACTTTTGTAACGATAGTTCTAGACCGATTGTATGCCCTTGTTTGATTGATTGAGTGATATGTTTGTGTTTGTCTCATGTGCATATGGGTAGTGTTTTCCCCTAGACCTCATTCTACTATGTTTTCTCACCTTTTCTAAACCCAGCAAATGCCTCCAAGGCGCGACAATGGATTTGCTTTCCCACCGGAGCTCACTCAGTTGATCCAGCAGCATAATGCATTGATGCAGATACTAGTCTAGAATCATAATTAGGGGAACAACAACAACAACAACAACCCACCACCACCACCACCACCTGTTGATCACTTAGCCCGTTTTCTAAGGCTGAACCCGCCGATGTTCTCCAGTAGCACCGAGCCGATAGTTGTAGATGATTGGCTCCGCAAGACTGAAAGGGAGTTGACCACTTCAGGATGCACAGATGCGGAGCGAGTGTGTTTTGTCGCACATCAGCTTGATGGACCCACAACATCATGGTGGGAGAATTTCACAGCCACTTACCCCATCGACACTGTTACATGGGACCAGTTCCAGCAGGCTTTTCGCACTGCCCATGTATCAACAGGAGCTATGGCCATGAAGAAGCGTGAGTTTCGCAACTTACGCCAGGGAGGGCGCACCGTTGGCCAGTATGTTGATGACTTTAGTAAGCTAGCACGTTATGCCCCAGATGACGTCGCTACGGATGCAGCTAAGCAGGAGAAGTTTCTGGAAGGACTGAACGATGAGCTGACCATGCAGTTGATGGTGGCAAATTTCAATAACTACCAGGAGTTGGTAGATAGAGCTCTCATGCTTGAAGGGAAGCAACAGTAGATTGACAACCGCAAGAGGAAGTATGGACAAGGGAAGTATAATTCTGGAGCTCAGTAGAGATCCTGTTTTACCCCGAACTTGGGAGGACCCCTTAAGCATAACCATGGAGGTCACAATCACACTAGAGGAAGTTCGCACAATCATAGTGGCCCAAAGAACGGGAATGGTAATGGAGGAAGCAACGGACAGAACTGTTCCAACCCGGCAACGCCCGCCAAGAAAGATCTAAGCCACGTTACTTGCTACGAGTGCCAGAAGACCGGACATTACTGTTGGAAATATGCCCTAGAGGCAATAATAAAAGCATTATTATTATATTTCCTTATTCATGATAATTGTCTTTATTCGTGCTATAATTGTGTTAACCGGAAATCGTAATACATGTGTGAATAACAGACAACAACATGTCCCTAGTGAGCCTCTAGTTGACTAGCTCGTTGATCGACAGATAGTCATGGTTTCCTGACTATGGACATTGGATGTCATCGATAACGGGATCACATCATTAGGAGAATGATGTGATGGACAAGACCCAATCCTAAACATAGCATAAGATCGCATAGTTCGTTTGCTAGAGTTATCCAATGTCAAGTATCCTTTCCTTAGACCATGAGATCGTGTAACTCCCGGATACCGTAGGAGTGCTTTGGGTGTGCCAAACGTCACAACGTAACTGGGTGACTATAAAGGTATACTACGGGTATCTCTGAAAGTGTCTGTTGGGTTGACATGGATCGAGACTGGGATTTGTCACTCCGCTTGACGGAGAGGTATCACCGGGCCCTCTTGGTAATGCATCATCACAATGAGCTAAATGTGATCAAAGTGTTTGATCACGGGATCATGCATTACGAAACGAGAAAAGTGACTTGCCGGTAACGAGATTGAACGAGGTATTGGTATACCGACGATCGAATCTCGGGCAAGTAAAATACCGATTGACAAAGGGAATCGTATACGGGATTAATTGAATCCTCGACATCGTGGTTCATCCGATGAGATCATCGTGGAGTATGTGGGAGCCAACATGGGTATCCAGATCCCGCTGTTGGTTATTGCCCGAGAGCCGTCTCGGTCATGTCTGCATGTCTCCCGAACCCGTAGGGTCTACACACTTAAGGTTCGGTGACGCTAGGGTTGTGAAGATATGTATATGCAGTAACCCGAATGTTGTTAGGAGTCCGGGATGAGATCCCGGACGTCACGAGGAGTTCCGGAATGGTCCGGAGGTAAAGAATTATATATAGGAAGTGCTATTTTGGCCATCGGGACAAGTTTCGGTGTTATCGGTATTGTACCGGGACCACCGGAGGGGTCCCGGGGGTCCACCGGGGGGTCCACCTGCCCCGGGGGGCCACATGGGCTATAGGGGGTGCGCCCTGGCCTACATGGGCCAAGGGCACCAGCCCCAAGGGCCCATGCGCCAAGAAGACTTGGAGAGGGAAGAGTCCAAAGAGGGGAAGGCACCTCCGAGGTGCCTTGGGGAGGATGGACTCCTCCCCCCCTTTGGCCGCACCCCTTCCTTGGAGGAAGGGGCAAGGCTGCGCCCTCCCCCCTCTCATGTGCCTATATAAAGGGGGGCAGGGGAGGGGGGCAGCGCACCATATGCCCTGGCTCCTCCCTCCTCCCTGCAACACCTCCTCCTCCTCCCGTAGTTGCTTAGCGAAGCCCTGCCGGAGTTCTGCTGCATCCACCACCACACCGTCGTGCTGGATCTTCCTCAACCTCTCCTCCCCCCTTGCTGGATCAAGAAGGAGGAGACGTCTCCCGTCCCGTACGTGTGTTGAACGCGGAGGTGCCGTCCGTTCGGTACTAGATCATCGGTGAATTGGATCACGGCAAGTACGACTACCTCATCCACGTTCACTCGAACGCTTCCGTTGTGATCTACAAAGTGGTATGTAGATGCTATCTAATCTGAATACTCATTGCTAGATGAACTCATAGATGGATCTTGGTGAAACCGTAGGAAAAATTTTAATTTTCTGCAACGTTCCCCAACAGTGGCATCATGAGCTAGGTCTATGCGTAGTTCCTCTATTGCACAAGTAGAAAACAAAGTAGTTGTGGGCGTCGAATTGTCAATTCTTCTTGCCGTTACTAGTCAATCTTGATTCAGCGGTATTGTGGGATGAAGCGGCCCGGACCAACCTTACACGTACGCTTACGTGAGACCGGTTCCACCGACTAACATGCACTAGTTGCATAAGGTGGCTGGCGGGTGTCTGTCTCTCCTACTTTAGTTGGATCAGATTCGATGAACAGGGTCCTTATGAAGGGTAAATAGAGATTGACAATTCACGTTGTGGTTATTACGTAGGTAAGAAAACGTTCTTGCTAGCAACCTATAACAGCCACGTAAAACTTGCAACAACAATTAGAGGACGTCTAACTTGTTTTTGCAGCAAGTGCTTTGTGATATGATATGGCCAAAGTTGTGATGTATGATGAATGATCTATATGTGATGTATGAGATGTTCATCCTATTGTAATAGGAATCATGACTTGCATGTCGATGAGTATGACAACCGGCAGGAGCCATAGGAGTTGTCTTTATTTTTTGTATGACCTGCGTGTCATTGAGAATCGCCATGTAAATTACTTTACTTTATTGCTAAACACATTAGCCATAGTAGTAGAAGTAATAGTTGGCGAGCAACTTCATGGAGACACGATGATGAAGATCATGATGATGAAGATCATGGTGTCAAGCCGGTGACAAGATGATCATGGAGCCCCAAGATGGAGATCAAAGGAGCTATGTGATATTGGCCATATCATGTCACGTTTATTATTTGATTGCATGTGATGTTTATCATGTTTTGCATCTTGTTTACTTAGAACGACGGTAGTAAATAAGATGATCCCTCATAATAATTTCAAGAAAGTGTTCTCCCTAAATGTGCACCGTTGCTAAGGTTCGTCGTTCCGAAGCACCACGTGATGACCGGGTGTGATAGGTCCTTACGTTCGCATACAACGGGTGTAAGACAGATTTACACACGCAAAACACTTAGGTTGACTTGACGAGCCTAGCATGTACAGACATGGCCTCGGAACACAGAAGACCGAAGGGTCGAGCATGAGTCGTATAGAAGATACGATCAACATGAAGATGTTCACCGATGTTGATTAGTCCGTCTCATGTGATGATCGGACACGGCCTAGTTGACTCGGATCATGTAATACTTAGATGACTAATAGAGGGATGTCTATCTAAGTGGGAGTTCATTAAATAATTTGATTAAATGAACTTTATTATCATGAACTTAGTCTAAGTCTTTACAATATGTCTTGTAGATCAAATGGCCAACGTAGTCCTCAACTTCAACGCGTTCCTAGAGAAAACCAAGCTGAAAGACGATGGTAGCAACTATACGGACTGGGTTCGGAACCTGAGGATCATCCTCATAGCTGCCAAGAAAGATTATGTCCTACGAGCACCGCTGGGTGACGCACCTATTCTCCCTGCAGAACAAGACATTATGAACGCTTGGCAGTCACGCTGCGATGATTACTCCCTCGTTCAGTGCGGCATGCTTTACAGCTTAGAGCCGGGGCTCCAAAAGCGTTTTGAGAGACATGGAGCATATGAGATGTTCGAAGAGCTGAAAATGGTTTTCCAAGCTCATGCCCGGGTCGAGAGATATGAAGTCTCCGATAAATTCTTTAGCTGTAAGATGGAGGAAAATGGTTCTGTCAGTGAACACATACTCAAAATGTCTGGGTTGCACAACCGCTTGACTCAACTGGAAGTTAATCTCCCGGATGAAGCGGTCATTGACAGAATCCTCCAGTCGCTTCCACCTAGCTACAAGAGCTTTGTGATGAACTACAATATGCAGGGGATGGTAAAGACCATTCCTGAAGTATATGCTATGCTGAAATCAGCAGAGGTAGAAATCAAGAAGGAGCATCAAGTGTTGATGGTGAATAAAACCACTAAGTTCAAGAAGGGCAAGGGTAAAAAGAACTTCAAGAAGGACGGCAAGGAAGTTGCCGCGCCCGGTAAGCAAGTTGCCGGGAAGAAGCCAAAGAATGGACCCAAGCCCGAGACTGAGTGTTTTTACTGCAAGGGAAGTGGTCACTGGAAGCGGAACTGCCCCAAATACTTAGCGGACAAGAAGGCCGGCAAAACCAAAGGTATATGTGATATACATGTAATTGATGTGTACCTTACCAGTACTCGTAGTAGCTCTTGGGTATTTGATACCGGTGCAGTTGCTCACATTTGTAACTCAAAGCAGGAGCTGCGGAATAAACGGAGACTGGCGAAGGACGAGGTGACGATGCGCGTCGGGAATGGTTCCAAGGTCGATGTGATCGCCGTCGGCACGCTGCCTCTACATCTACCTACGGGATTAGTTTTAAACCTCAATAATTGTTATTTAGTGCCAAGTTTGAGCATGAACATTGTATCTGGATCTCGCTTAATTCGAGATGGCTACTCATTTAAATCAGAGAATAATGGTTGTTCCATTTATATGAGAGATATGTTTTATGGTCATGCTCCGATGGTTAATGGTTTATTCTTAATGAATCTCGTACGTGATGATACACATATTCATAGTGTGAATACCAAAAGAGTGAAAGTTGATAACAATAGTCTCACATATTTGTGGCACTGCCGCCTTGGTCACATAGGTGTCAAACGCATGAAGAAGCTCCATGCAGATGGACTTTTAGAGTCTCTTGATTATGAATCATTTGACACGTGCGAACCATGCCTCATGGGAAAGATGACCAAGACTCCATTCTCAGGTACAATGGAGCGAGCAACCAACTTATTGGAAATCATACATACCGATGTGTGTGGTCCAATGAGTGTTGAGGCTCGCGGTGGCTATCGTTATGTTCTCACCCTCACTGATGACTTGAGTAGATATGGGTATATCTACTTAATGAAACACAAGTCTGAGACCTTTGAAAAGTTCAAGGAATTTCAGAGTGAGGTTGAAAATCAACGTGATAGAAAGATCAAGTTTCTACGATCAGATCGTGGAGGAGAATACTTGAGTCACGAATTTGGCACACACTTAAGAAAATGTGGAATAGTTTCACAACTCACGCCGCCTGGAACACCTCAGCGTAATGGTGTGTCCGAACGTCGTAATCGCACTCTATTAGATATGGTGCGATCTATGATGTCTCTTACCGACTTACCGCTATCTTTTTGGGGCTATGCTTTAGAGACTGCCGCATTCACTTTAAATAGGGCTCCGTCGAAATCCGTTGAGACGACACCGTATGAATTATGGTTTGGGAAGAAACCTAAGCTGTCGTTTCTAAAAGTTTGGGGATGCGATGCTTATGTCAAGAAACTTCAACCAGAAAAGCTCGAACCCAAATCGGAAAAATGCGTCTTCATAGGATACCCTAAAGAAACTGTTGGGTATACCTTCTACCTCAGATCCGAAGGCAAGATCTTTGTTGCTAAGAATGGATCCTTTCTGGAGAAAGAGTTTCTCTCGAAAGAAGTAAGTGGGAGGAAAGTAGAACTTGATGAAGTGTTGCCTCTTGAACCGGAAAATGGCGAAACTCAAGAAAAGGTTTCTGAGGTGCCTGCACCGACTAGAGAGGAAATTAATGATGATGATCAAGATGCTTCTGATCAAGCTCCTACTGAAATTCGAAGGTCCACAAGGACACGTTCCGCACCAGAGTGGTACGGCAACCCTGTCTTGGAAATCATGTTGTTAGACAACGGTGAACCTTCGAACTATGAGGAAGCAATGGCGGGCCCGGATTCCAACAAATGGCTGGAAGCCATGAAATCCGAGAGTATGGACTTTGACTGACTTGCCCGTTGAACGGCGAGCCATAGAAAATAAATGGATCTTTAAGAAGAAGACAGACGCGGATGGTAATGTGACCATCTATAAAGCTCGGCTTGTCGCTAAGGGTTATCGACAAGTTCAAGGAATTGACTACGATGGGACTTTCTCACCGGTAGCGAAGCTGAAGTCCGTCAGAATCATGTTAGCAATTGCCGCATACTATGATTATGAGATATGGCAAATGGACGTCAAAACGGCATTCCTTAATGGTTTCCTTAAGGAAGAACTGTATATGATGCAGCCGGAAGGTTTTGTCGATCCTAAGAATGCTGACAAGGTATGCAAGCTCCAACGCTCGATTTATGGGCTGGTGCAAGCATCTCGGAGTTGGAACATTCGCTTTGATGAGATGATCAAAGTGTTTGGGTTTACACAGACTTATGGAGAAGCCTGTGTTTACAAGAAAGTGAGTGGGAGCTCTGTAGCATTTCTCATATTATATGTAGACGACATACTTTTGATGGGAAATGATATAGAACTCTTGGACAGCATCAAGGCCTACTTGAATAAGAGTTTTTCAATGAAGGACCTTGGAGAAGCTGCTTATATATTAGGCATCAAGATCTATAGAGATAGATCGAGACGCCTCATAGGTCTTTCACAAAGCACATACCTTGATAAGATATTGAAGAAATTCAATATGGATCAATCTAAGAAAGGGTTCTTACCTGTGTTACAAGGTGTGAAATTGAGCTCAGCTCAATGTCCGACCACGGCAGAAGATATAGAAGAAATGAGTGTCATCCCCTATGCCTCAGCCATAGGTTCTATTATGTATGCCATGCTGTGTACCAGACCTGATGTAAACCTTGCCGTAAGTTTGGTAGGTAGGTACCAAAGTAATCCCGGCAAGGAACACTGGACAGCGGTCAAGAATATCCTGAAGTACCTGAAAAGGACTAAGGAAATGTTTCTCGTTTATGGAGGTGACGAAGAGCTCGTCGTAAAAGGTTACGTCGACGCTAGCTTCGACACAGATCTGGATGACTCTAAGTCACAAACCGGATACGTGTATATTTTGAATGGTGGGGCAGTAAGCTGGTGCAGTTGCAAGCAAAGCGTCGTGGCGGGATCTACATGTGAAGCAGAATACATGGCAGCCTCGGAGGCAGCACATGAAGCAATATGGGTGAAGGAGTTCATCACCGACCTCGGAGTCATACCCAATGCGTCGGGGCCAATCAAGCTCTTCTGTGACAACACTGGAGCTATTGCACTTGCAAAGGAGCCCAGGTTTCACAAGAAGACTAGGCACATCAAGCGTCGCTTCAACTCCATTCGTGAAAATGTTCAAGATGGAGACATAGAAATTTGTAAAGTGCACACAGATCTGAATGTCGCAGATCCGTTGACTAAACCTCTCCCTAAGGCAAAACATGATCAGCACCAGAACTCTATGGGTGTTCGATTCATCACAATGTAACTAGATTATTGACTCTAGTGCAAGTGGGAGACTGTTGGAAATATGCCCTAGAGGCAATAATAAAAGCATTATTATTATATTTCCTTATTCATGATAATTGTCTTTATTCGTGCTATAATTGTGTTAACCGGAAATCGTAATACATGTGTGAATAACAGACAACAACATGTCCCTAGTGAGCCTCTAGTTGACTAGCTCGTTGATCGACAGATAGTCATGGTTTCCTGACTATGGACATTGGATGTCATCGATAACGGGATCACATCATTAGGAGAATGATGTGATGGACAAGATCCAATCCTAAACATAGCATAAGATCGCATAGTTCGTTTGCTAGAGTTATCCAATGTCAAGTATCCTTTCCTTAGACCATGAGATCGTGTAACTCCCGGATACCGTAGGAGTGCTTTGGGTGTGCCAAACGTCACAACGTAACTGGGTGACTATAAAGGTATACTACGGGTATCTCTGAAAGTGTCTGTTGGGTTGACATGGATCGAGACTGGGATTTGTCACTCCGCTTGACGGAGAGGTATCACCGGGCCCTCTCGGTAATGCATCATCACAATGAGCTCAATGTGATCAAAGTGTTTGATCACGGGATCATGCATTACGGAACGAGAAAAGTGACTTGCCGGTAACGAGATTGAACGAGGTATTGGTATACCGACGACCGAATCTCGGGCAAGTAAAATACCGATTGACAAAGGGAATCGTATACGGGATTAATTGAATCCTCGACATCGTGGTTCATCCGATGAGATCATCGTGGAGTATGTGGGAGCCAACATGGGTATCCAGATCCCGCTGTTGGTTATTGCCCGAGAGCCGTCTCGGTCATGTCTGCATGTCTCCCGAACCCGTAGGGTCTACACACTTAAGGTTCGGTGACGCTAGGGTTGTGAAGATATGTATATGCAGTAACCCGAATGTTGTTCGGAGTCCCGGATGAGATCCCGGACGTCACGAGGAGTTCCGGAATGGTCCGGAGGTAAAGAATTATATATAGGAAGTGCTATTTTGGCCATCGGGACAAGTTTCGGTGTTATCGGTATTGTACCGGGACCACCGGAGGGGTCCCGGGGGTCCACCGGGGGGGTCCACCTGCCCCGGGGGGCCACATGGGCTATAGGGGGTGCGCCCTGGCCTACATGGGCCAAGGGCACCAGCCCCAAGGGCCCATGCGCCAAGAAGACTTGGAGAGGGAAGAGTCCAAAGAGGGGAAGGCACCTCCGAGGTGCCTTGGGGAGGATGGACTCCTCCCCCCCTTTGGCCGCACCCCTTCCTTGGAGGAAGGGGCAAGGCTGCGCCCTCCCCCCTCTCATGTGCCTATATAAAGGGGGGCAGGGGAGGGGGGCAGCGCACCATATGCCCTGGCTCCTCCCTCCTCCCTGCAACACCTCCTCCTCCTCCCGTAGTTGCTTAGCGAAGCCCTGCCGGAGTTCTGCTGCATCCACCACCACACCGTCGTGCTGGATCTTCCTCAACCTCTCCTCCCCCCTTGCTGGATCAAGAAGGAGGAGACGTCTCCCGTCCCGTACGTGTGTTGAACGCGGAGGTGCCGTCCGTTCGGTACTAGATCATCGGTGAATTGGATCACGGCAAGTACGACTACCTCATCCACGTTCACTCGAACGCTTCCGTTGCGATCTACAAAGTGGTATGTAGATGCTATCTAATCTGAATACTCGTTGCTAGATGAACTCATAGATGGATCTTGGTGAAACCGTAGGAAAATTTTTAATTTTCTGCAACGTTCCCCAACAATTACGCTAATGAATGTCCTGAAGCTAAGAATGGAAATGACAATCGAAGCTCTGGGAAGAAGCCCAACCCTTTCAACAGGGAACAAGTGAACCACGTTAACGTGGAGGAGGTTGAAGCTCAACCAGCTGCAGTAATAGGTAAGTTTTTGGTTAAGTCATTTACTGCAGTCGTTCTTTTTTATACTGGTGCATCACATTCATATATATCAAGGGGATTTGTGGATAAGTATAAACTGCCCACCAAAGTTCTTAGTACACCTATGTTAGTAAGCTCGCCAGGAGCAGAGTATATGGCAAGCCAAGGATGTTTTCAGATGCCATTGACCATAGGTAGGCATGTTTTCCCCTAAGATATGATAATTTTGGAATCACAAGGTTTGGACGTGATTCTGGGTATGGGTTGGCTATCGATGTATGAAGGAAACATCGATTGCACCAGTAAGACGATTCTGCTCACCACCCGAGAAGGAAGAAGGATCAAGTATGTATACCGACATGTGCTAAATAGGACTCAAGTAAATTCCTTATCAGGAGTTGTACAGGAGGAAATACCAGTGGTGAAGGATTTCCCAGATGTATTTCCAGAAGAGTTGCCAGGCATGCCACCGGATAGAGACATTGAGTTTTTGATTGACCTTTTGCCAGGCATAGGGTCAATATCGAAAAGACCGTACAGAAACCGCAAAGGATTTGGAGGAAATTAAGAAGCAAATTAAGGAGTTACTGAATAAAGGTTATATTCGCCCAAGTTCGTCACCTTGGGGATCCCCAGTGCTTCTAGTGGAGAAGAAGGACGGATCGTTAAGGATGGTTGTTGATTATCGAGGATTGAATGAGGTGACGATCAAGAACAAGTACCCATTGCCGATGATCAATGATTTGTTTGACCAGCTGCAAGGAGCTAAGGTGTTTTCCAAGATCGATCTACGATCAGGGTACCACTAGCTGAAGATTCGAGAGCAGGATGTACCTAAGACAGATTTTACCACGAGGTATGGGCTATATGAGTATACCATTATGTCATTTGGCCTGACTAACGCACCTGCCTACTTTATGAACATGATGAACAAGGTGTTTATGGAGTTTTTTGGATAAGTTCGTCGTGGTGTTCATTGATGATATTCTGGTCTACTCGAAGAATGAAGAGGAGCATAAATAGCATTTGCGTTTAGTACTTGGGAAGCTCAGAGAACATCAGCTATATGCCAAGTTCAGCAAGTGTGAGTTTTTGTTGAAGGAAGTTAGATTCCTTGGACACTTTATATCCGGAGAAGGAATAGCGGTAGACCCCACCAAAGTTGTCACGGTGACAAATTGGGAAGCACCCACGTCGGTTGGAGAGATCCGGAGTTTTCTTGGACTCGCAGGATACTACCGGAGGTTCATTGAGAATTTCTCGAAGATTGCAAAGCCTATGACGGAGTTGTTAAAGAAGGAAACCAAGTTCAAATGGACTGAGGAATGTGAGGCCAGTTTTCAGGAGTTGAAGAAACGCTTGGTTACATCGCCAGTGTTGTTTCTGCCAGATTAACGCAAGGATTATGAAGTGTATTGCGACGCTTCTCGTCGAAGACTTGGAGCCGTACTTGTGCAGGAAGGAAGAGTTGTTTCATATGCCTCACGACAGCTTAAACCCCATGAGTTAAATTATGCTACGCGTGATTTGGAGTTAGCAGTAGTAGTGCATGCGTTGAAGACTTGGAGACACTTTCTCATCGGAAACCATTGTGAGGTATACACGGATCACAAGAGTTTGAAGTATATCTTCACACAGAAGGAGTTGAATCTCAGGCAGAGGAGATGGTTGCAACTCATTAAGGATTATGATATGAGATTGCACTATCATCCCAGAAAGGCTAATGTAGTAGCCGATGCGTTGAGCCGGAACTCATGACCGGAGAGTTACCCAAGGAGTTAGCAGAGGATCTTCGCGAGCTATGTTTGGAAATAGTTCCAAGAGGCTATGTAGCAGCTTTGGAGATTCAGTCTACTTTGATGGATAAGATCAGAGAAGCTCAGAAGACGGACAAGGAGATTGTCGAGATAAAGGAAAGGATGAGCAAAGGAAAGGCTAAAGGATTTCGTGAGGACGAGCACGATACTTTATGGTTTGAGGACCGCGTATATGTGCCAAATGATCAAGAGATCAAGAAGTTGATTCTGCAAGAGGCCCATGATTCGCCATATTCGATTCACCCAGGTAATACCAAGATGTACCTGGATTTGAAGGATAGTTTCTGGTGGACCGGAATGAAGAAGGATATTGCGGGGTATGTAGCAGTTTGTGATGTATGTCAGAGAGTGAAGGCAGAGCATCAGAAGCCAGCAGGATTGCTAAAACCATTGCCGATACCCGAATGGAAGTGGGATAAGCTAGGCATGGATTTTATCACGGGATTGCCCAAGACTCGTTCAGGCTGTGACTCGATATGGGTTGTACTCGATCATTTAACGAAAGTAGCTCATTTCATCCCAGTGAACACCACTTACCCCGGTGCTAAGTTGGCAAAGATATACATGACCAGGATCGTATGTTTGTAGGGAGTTCCGAGGACCATAGTATCAGATAGAGGAACCCAGTTTACCTCAAAGTTTTTGAGTCAGTTGCATGAAACTTTGGGAACCAGGCTAGAGTTCAGTACAGCTTTTCACCCGCAGACGGATGGACAGACTGAGAGAGTCAATCAGATTCTGGAGGACATGTTGAGAGCTTGTGCGCTAGACTATGGATCTAGTTGGGACGACAATTTGCCTTATGCAGAGTTCTCTTACAACAACAGCTATCAAGCCAGTTTGAAGATGGCCCCTTTCAAAGCATTGTACGGAAGGAGGTGCAGGACACCCTTGTTGTGGGATGAAGTTGTAGACCGTCAGTTGTTTGGACCATATTTGATTAAAGAGTCTGGAGAGAAGGTTAAGCTGATTCATGATAGACTCAAGGTAGCCCTGTCCAGGCAGAAGAGCTATGCGGATTCTAAACGCAAGGAGACAGTTTACAAAATCGGAGACAGAGTGTATCTTCGTGTATCCCCACTTCGAGGAGTGAAGCGCTTTGCAGTTAAGGGAAAGTTAGCGCCACGTTTTGAGGGACCATACAAAGTTTTGGAACGTATGGGAGAAGTTGCTTACAAGTTGGAATTGCCCGAAGGATTGTCAGGAGTTCACGATGTGTTCCACGTTTCTCAGTTGAAGAAGTGCCATGCAGAGATGCCTGATATCCCTCTGAGAGATACAGTGCCGCTGGAAGCGATACAGTTGGATAGAGATTTGACCTACGAGGAGAAGCCAGTCAAGATTCTCGAGTTTGCCAGCCGAGTCACACACAACAAAGCTATCAAGTTTTGCAAAGTTCAGTGGAGCCACCATACCGAGGATGAAGCCACGTGGGAACGAGAGGAAGACCTACGAAAGGATCACCCTCACCTATTTTCTAGCCAACCCGAATCTCGAGGGCGAGATTCAACTTAAGGGGGGTAGGTTTGTAACATCCCAAATTTTCAATTTGGAATGTTATGCATTAGATCATCATTGCATATCATATTTTATTGCATTTTGGTTGGATCCTAGAAATTCTACGCAACTCAAGGACCCACGGAGAGAGTTGGGGATTTCGTTATTTTCATATTTGAGTTCTCTCGAATTTTGAAAAGCGGATCGTTTGATTTTAATTATTTTCTCTTTGAATATTTCTTTCATGAAAATAAAAGAGAGAGGATAAAATGACTTCCTCAAAATAAAGAAATATGGGAGATTTAATATTAAAATCAAATCAGAATTTTATTCGGAGTTTTATTGCTATTTTATTTGAATTAGGAAAAATATGCATTTTTCAAAATTGCACTAGAGTCCCAAATAAATGTTCACCTTGGCCGGTAGATTTTTATATGACGGGGAAAATTTATTTTAGGATTTTCCAGTCCGTTTAGTATTTCTTTTCTTTGTTTTTCTCCGCGAAATATTATTAAAAAAACCGACCTAACCGGGCCGTGTCCGACCTGGACACTAGCCCGGCTGGCCCTTTTAAAGCCGCGGAGGTCCAAGCCGCCAGCCCCTGCACCCGAAACCCTAGCCGCCGCCCGAGTCCCATCGCCGCCGCCGAAGCCTCGCCGCACCGCCGCCCTCTGACGCCGCCGTCGCACCGCCAGCGCCGCCCCGCAGCCCGCCGCCACCGTCCGACCTCGCCAGAGGAGCCGCCCGCTGGCGCTGCCGTCTCGCCGGACCTCGCCGAAGGTAGCCGCTGCCGCCTTGGTTTTCGTAAGAAAACCGATTTTTTTCTGAAACCCTAGATCCCATTTTTTTATTTTAGATCGGTTTTTTCCGGTTTATTTATTTAGCGAACCCTCGTTCGTACGTTCATTTTAATGAACGGTTTCACTCGTTAACCGCAGACAGCGAACGTTCATTCATTAGTCTGTTCGTCAGTTATTCTTTTCTCGGATTTTTCGCGATTATTTTCGATCGCGATTTCTGATCCGATTTTCGTTTTAGTTTATCTTTTCGCTCGTTTATCGGAATCAGGCGATTCAAGCGCCTAGAGTTTCGTCTCGAAGCACTCTTTCTGTTTAATCAACTTAAACAAGTTTTTGCTACTGTAAAATTTGACTTTAGTCCAGATTAGTAAACGAAGCTTGTTTCTTTCGTAGTTTAATTTTTGTTGCTTCGTTTGATTTGATTCTTTTTGCAAACCGGAGTACTTAAGTTGAACTTTCTGGTTAGATTTTCTTATTTGAGTTTTACCCATGCATCTTTGCTTGATTGCTTATTGTATGCTTGTTTGTTTGTGATAGAGTACCCGAAGTGCGAAGCGTGCTACTACGAGTCTCTAGGTTTCACGGATCATCAGCAAGGCAAGTAACACTTTGATCATACCTCTTTACTACCTAGTTTTATTCCATTAGATAAATTCTCAAACAATTGCATGGTTAGGATTTGATTAAATTGTGGGTTTGGGAAGTAGATGAGGTAGTACCTACTCACCTGTTTATTATCAAACCTTTGGGAGTTACTTCTACGTTGCCTATATTGCTATGCTATGCTCGTAGACGTGGTTTGGGTTTGAGTATATTCATGACAGATGTGAGTATTGTTAATTAATGGTTAACTTAAGGTGGCAACTTTAATACACATCTGGGTGGATTGAGGCACCTGGGGAACCCAGTGTTGTCTGTATTTTTGGAAATCCCGGGGTACCGTGTGATTCTCCTATGGACTGCCACCCAGGCTCAACAGGATCATAAGATTATTCATGCTAGAAACTTCCGTGTGCAGCCACATGCCATTATGGGCTCTGGCATAGTTGAGTAAGTTGTGGGAAACCTTTCCATGGTGGGCTAGCAGATGTAGGGGATTGTAGGTGTACAGGCCTATCTATCGGTTAAGGGGACCTCTTCGGAAAGACTGTGTCTCAGTCATCCATTTCTCAAACATCATGTAGTGCTAGAAATCAAACGGAGGAGATCGAGTCTTGTGGGGGAAAGTGCACAAACCTCTACAGAGTGTACAAACTAATCATGGTTATCCGTGTCCCCGGTTATGGACATCTTGAATATCAGGTTCTTGGATTATCATGTGGATCTCAACACTCTAAATTAATTTTGTTGGGTTATTAATTACCTTTTAATTGGGATTGAGATGGGGTTTACCATTCTCAATGTTTTCAACCAACTTTGTAGTTAAATAAAATTTATTCCTTTGTTGTAGGGAAAAATTGGCTTTCCGCAAAACATATTAACCATACAGCCTCCACCAGCCATATATGCATATAGTGATAGCTTTATTCTGTTCATTGCTCTCTTGTGTTACATTGCCAGCATATTCCATGTGCTGACCCGTTTTCGGGCTGAAACGTTCATGTTCCAGACTTTTCAGACGATGGGTAAGGTGCCTTAGGTTGTGGTCTTTCACTCAGTGATGCACAGAGATCAGACTGTTTGAGGTCTTTCACTCTGATATAAATCCTCAAGTACTGTGCGTGTCAGCATTACCGACCATGGGATGACACTGATGCACAGAGATAAGAGACTGTTTGAGGTCTGGTCGGTACACGTGCGAGCGCAGTCCGGTGCGCAGGCCGACCGAGAGGCGTGCAAGCTGTCCTCCAATGCGCAGGCTCACCGGGAAGCGTGTGAGCTGTACGCTGCGCAGGCTCACTGGGAGCGAGGCCTTTGACTTCCATGGCCATCCGCCTTCCTCTCCATTAATGGTGACCGAGCCGCTATTTAATATGAGCGGCCTTACTATTCGCTTCCCATTCCCCTCCCTCCCGCAGACCTCCACCAACGCCATGGCGCAGAATAATCATCTGCCACTAGTCTTCAAGTTTGGTGAAGTCGACTCCGAGCCAGAGGAGATAGAAAATAAGGAGGAATGGGGCCTCATGGACATGGCCCAGAACGAGCTGGCCGCGACGGTTGCTGCCCCGCTCCCGTCCCAGCTCCCATCCCCGCGCCCGCGCCAGTGACCATCCCCGTAGCATTGACGGGCTAGTCGCCGAGCACTATCGTAGAGCTGGAAGCCGCGGGTGATCTTCTCTTATAAAGCACCAACTAGGGGGCACTATGATCGTACTTGAGCATTGGGTGTAGCTAATATGCGAGTGTGTTTCATGAATGGATCAATGATTGAGCATGATGGGCTAGGGATAACATATTTTAGCGTTGATATTTTGAAAGACATGGTTGCTTGTCGATATGCTTGAGTATTTAAGTCCTCATGTCAAAACTAGACTATTGCTTTGAACCATATAAAAGTCCAAATGTCCATGTGAGGGAGTCCTGGATTAGGGGGTGTTCGGATAGCCGGACTATACCTTCAGCCGGACTCCAGGACTATGAAGATACGAGATTGAAGACTTTGTCCCGTGTCCGGAAGGGACTTTCCTTGGCGTAGAAGGCAAGCTTGGCGATGCGGATATTCAAGATCTCCTACCGTTGTAACCGACTTTGTGTAACCCTAACCCTATCCGGTGTCTATATAAACCGGAGGGTTCTAGTCCGTAGGACAACTTCATCATACAACAATCATACCATAGGCTAGCTTCTAGGGTTTAGCCTCCTTGATCTCGTGGTAGATCTACTCTTGTACTACCCATATCATCAATATTAATCAAGCAGGAGTAGGGTTTTACCTCCATCGAGAGGGCCCGAACCTGGGTAAACTTCGTGTCCCTTGTCTCCTGTTACCATCCGGCCTAGACGCACAGTTCGGGATCCCCTACCCGAGATCCATCGGTTTTGACACCGACATTGGTGCTTCAATTGAGGGTTCCTCTGTGTCGTCGCTTTTAGGCCCAATGGCTCCTTTGATCATCAACGACGATGCAATCCAGGGTGAGACTTTTCTCCCCGGACAGATCTTCGTCTTCGACGGCTTCGCACTGCGGGCCAATTTGTTTGGCCGCCTGGAGCAGATTGAAAGCTACGCCCCTGGCCATCAGGTCAGGTTTGGAAGTTTGAACTACACGGCTGACATCCGCGGGGACTTGATCTTCGACGGATTCGAGCCACAGCCAAGTGCGCCGCACTGTCTCGATGGGCATGATCTAGCTCTGCCGCTAAACAGTGCCCCGGAGCCCGCACGCGCGTCGGTTCCGACCCTTAATTCGGAACCTGCGGCGCTAATCGAGGGTGAGAGGTTGGACGTCACCCCGGGGGCTGTGATCTCAAAAGCGATCGAGCCGAACGCCAGCCCCGCACTCTGCATGACCCGTGACTCCGAGGATCCGGATTCCCCTCCGGACTCCAAACCTCCTGCGCCCCTGCCAATCGAATCCGATTGGGCGCCGGTCATGGAGTTCACCGCCGCAGACATCTTTCAGCACTCGCCCTTTGGTGACATCATGAACTCACTAAAGTCTCTCTCTTTATCGGGAGAGCCCTAGCCGGACTATGGCCAGCAAGGATGGGATACAAACGATGAAGAAAATCAAACCCCACCCACCACCCACTTTGTAGTCGTTGTCGACGATTTAACCGACATGCTTGACTTCGACTCCGAAGACATCGACGGTATGGACGACGATGCAGGAGACGAACAGGAACCAGCACCTGTAGGGCACTGGAAGGCCACCTCGTCATATGATATATATATGGTGGATACTCCAAAAGATGGAGATGGCGATGGAACAACGGAGGATGATACCTCCAAAAAACAGCCAAAGCGCCGGCGTCAGCGGCGCCGCTCTAAATCCCGCCAAAGCAAAAACGGTGATTCCGACACGGGAGATAATACTACCCCGGATAGCGCCGAAGAACACCCCCTCCAGCAAGATTCGGCACAGGAAGATGGAGAAGCCAGCCCTTGTGAGAGGGCGGCAGACCGAGAGGTTGAGGACGATAACTACATGCCTCCCTATGAAGACGAGGCAACCCTCGACGACGACGAATTCGTCGTACCATCAGACCCCGCCGAATAAGAGCGTTTCAAGCGCAGGCTTTTAGCCACGGCAAGCAGCCTCAAGAAAAAGCAACAACAGCTTAGAGCTGATCAAGATCTGCTAGCTCACAGATGGACTGAAGTCCTTGCGGCCGAAGAGTATGAACTCGAACGCCCCTCCAAGCATTACCCAAAGCGCAGGCTGCTACCCCAATTAGAGGAGGAGGCACCTACATCACCAGTGCATGACATGGTAGAAAGGCCACCTCGTGGCCGCGACAGAGAGGCCTCTAAGACCTCCACTCAAGCCATGCCCCGACGCCGCTCAAAACATGCTAAGGCACAGGAAAACGTGCCGGACCTGCGAGATATACTAGAGGACAAGGCAAGGCAAACAAGGTCGATCTACGGATCACGCGGGCACCCCACGACACGTGACGGTGATCGTCACTACGGATACGATAAATCCTGCTGGGCCGAAGACAATGGACAAAGCTCCTCCGAGCCGCGCCGTGATATAGCCCAGTATAGAGGCGCCGCACACCCACTATGCTTCACAGATGAAGTAATGGATCATAAAATCCCTGGGGGCTTTAAACCCGTAAACATTGAATCATACGATGGCACAACAGATCCCGCGGTCTGGATCGAGCATTATCTCCTTCATATCCACATGGCCCGTGGTGATGATCTACACGCCATCAAATACCTCCCACTCAAACTCAAGGGACCGGCCCGGCATTGGCTCAACAACTTGCCAGCAGACTCAATCGGTTCTTGGGAGGACCTGGAAGCCGCATTCCTCGACAACTTCCAGGGCACTTATGTGCGACCACCGGATGCCGATGACCTAAGCCACATAATCCAGCAGCCAGAGGAATCGGCTAGGCAATTCTGGACACGGTTCCTAACAAAGAAAAACCAGATAGTCGACTGTCCGGAAGATGAGGCCCTAGCAGCCTTCAAGCATAATATCCGCGACGAATGGCTTGCCCGGCACCTGGGACAGGAAAATCCCAAATCTATGGCAGCCCTCACGACACTCATGACCCTCTTTTGCGCGGGAGAGGACAGCTGGCTAGCTCGCAGTAACAACTTAGCAAAGAACCCTGGTAATTCGGATACCAAGGACAAAAGTGGCAGGACACGCCGGAACAAGCAAAAGCGCCGTGTTAACAGCGACAACAACGAGGATACGGCAGTAAATGTCGGATTCAGAGGCTATAAATCTGGTCAGCGGAAAAAGCCATTCAAAAAGAATACTCAAGGCCCGTCCAGTTTGGACCGAATACTCGACCGCTTGTGCCAGATACATGGCACCCCCGAAAGGCCAGCAAATCACACCAACAGGGATTGTTGGGTGTTCAAGCAGGCAGGCAAGTTAAGAGCCGAAAATAGAGCCAAGGGGCTACACAGCGATGACGAGGAGCCCAGGCCGCCGAACAGTAGTGGACAGAAGGGTTTTCCCCCACAAGTGCGGACGGTGAACATGATATACGCAACCCACATTCCCAAGAGGGAGCGGAAGCATGCGCTACGAGACGTATACGCGTTGGAGCCAGTCGCTCCAAAGTTCAACCCATGGTCTTCTTGCCCGATCACCTTTGATCGAAGGGACCATCCCACTAGCATCCGTCATGGCGGGTTTGCCGCATTGGTTCTTGACCCAATTATTGATGGATTTCATCTCACAAGAGTCCTCATGGACGGCGGCAGCAGCCTGAACCTGCTTTACCAGGATACAGTGCGGAAAATGGGCATCGATCCCTCAAGGATCAAGCCCACAAAAACGACCTTTAAAGGCATTATACCAGGTGTAGAGGCCAGCTACATAGGCTCAGTAACACTTGAAGTGGTCTTCGGATCTCCGGACAATTTCCGAAGCGAAGAGTTAATCTTTGATATAGTCCCGTTTCGCAGCGGCTATCACGCCCTGCTCGGGCGAACCGCATTTGCAAAGTTCAATGCGGTGCCGCACTACGCATATCTCAAGCTCAAGATGCCAGGCCCTCGAGGAGTAATTACGGTCAATGGAAACACCGAGCGCTCCCTCCGAACGGAGGAACACACGGCGGCCCTCGCAGCAGAAGTACAAAGCAGCCTTCTTAGGCAATTCTCCAGTCCGGCCATTAAAAAGCCAGACACCACCAAGCGCGCCCGGAATAACCTACAACAAGGCCGCCTGGCACGTTCTGAGCAGGCTTAGCAGTGCGAACCCAACCCCAGCCCTCGTGACATAGCGAAACCAGTGCTTCGCGTACATAACTACGCTCTTGAAATACCATGGGCGAAGGGGAAGGGGCACAATAATGGCAAACCCAAAATACGGCCTAAAACGTACTAGGGGCTGCCGAATTTTTTTCTTTTCTCTTACTTTCAGGACTCCATACTTCGGACGACCTGTTCGGCAATTCAACCGCCGCACAAACGATGCAAGACCCAGGGAAGCAGACAAGCCATGCCGCACTATGGAACCCCAAGGTGGTCTATGTTACGAGCAGTATACCTGTTTTTGAATACAATTCCGCGGCCTGCCCCTGGCAAGGACATGTTAAATAGTCCAATATCTTTTGCTTATCGCACTATTTGTGTCGTTCTGCTTTGATAGCAGTCTTTTTATAAACAGTGCATAGCTTTTTGTCTGTTTTTTGCATTATCCCCTTTTTATATATATGTTCATTAATGACATGTGGCACCCGTACACTGTGGTACGGCAAATACGCCAGGGGCTTCAGTACCCGTTAACATGGTGTAAGAAGTCCGAACACTTCATAAGTGCGGCACCCCGAACTTATAGCACTATATGCATCGGCTCCGAATCATGATTTGGGTCAATAGTTGGGTTTGCCCGGCTCCTATGTTTTGGTGCCTTACATTCCGCTATATCGGCTAAGGTAGCACTAGGAGAACCACTGCGATTGTGCCCCGGTTGAGCTGGGTTAAGCACCTCAGTGGAGAAAGCTAAAACTGGCTGTCATGATGAGGCGAGAGACCGGTCGCTGTTCGAGAGGTTTTTCGAGTCCCTAAAGACTTATGCCACTTCGAGCGAGGAGCCGGCTTTGTCCGGCCAAGGCGTGGATAGCGCCACGAACTCGGTCTTCCGAACTAGGGGCTTCGTCGAAATTTAAAATTATAAAGTTCTATGGCTAAGTGAGAGTGTTCAAGCATTATAGTCTGATTTCATGGTTCGTTGTGCTGAGCGCCTCCCTCGAAGGACCCAAATATGGGAAAAAGAGCGCTCAGGTTTATCCTGAACACCCCAGCACTAGTGGCATGAGGTCGGAAGCCGACGACTCGCCATCTCTCAATTTTTTGATAAACGGCCGCACAGAAAATAATATTTTAAATTCAACAAGCATTGCTTAGCGCATATGAACAAGTTTTCAGCGCACGGGATAAACACGAGCGAGTTCATTCAAAAATTACATACTTGGTACATTCATCCGCCACAAGGCGGGCACCCGCAAGAACATCCTTATAGTAGTTCTCGGCCTTGCGATGCTCCTTGCCCGGCGGCGGCCCGTCCCTCACAAGCTTCTCACCGTCTAGCTTACCCCAGTGCACCTTTGCACGGGCAAGGGCCCTACGGGCACCTTCGATGCAGACAGAGCGCTTGATGACATCGAGCCTTGGACAGGCCTCCACCAGCCGCCGCACCAGCCCGAAGTAGCTCCCAGGCAGGGCCTCTCCGGGCCACAGCCGAACTATGAAGCCCTTCATGGCCTGTTCGGCCGCCTTGTGGAGCTCGACCAGCTGTTTCAGCTGGTCGCTCAAGGGCACAGGGTGTCCGGCCTCAGCATACTGAGACCAGAACACCTTCTCCGTCGAGCTGCCCTCTTCAGCTCGGTAGAATGCGGCGGCGTCGGATACGCTGCGAAGAAGATCTGCGAATGCCCCTGGAGAGCTCCGGATTCGGGTAAGTAACAAGTAGTTTACTTTTATATTTCTGCTTTGCATAAAGAATGCCTTACCCGCTGCTATCTTTTTCATCTCCTCCAACTCTTGGAGGGCCTTTTGGGCTTCGGCCTTGGCGGACTTGGCAGTCTCAGAGGCCGTCGCGAGCTCGAACGCTTGCGTTTTTGACTCAAGCTCCAAACTCTCATGTTTTTTCATAAGAGTCTGAAGCTCTTGCCGCACCTCACCGACCTGGGCCTCAAGTTTCTCTCGCTCGGTGCGCTCCGCGGCCGCTTTCTTTTCGGCCTCGGACAACGCCTGCTTAAGGGTCGCCACCTCAGTCGTGTCCCCTACAATAAGCAGTACAATCCTGTTATTTTTTGCAATCACGTCTTTTCATAGGCATTTTTTCTGTAAGGTATTTCTTACCTTCTTTCTCCTTGAGCTACCGCTTGGCAAGGCCGAGCTCTTGCTCGGTCTGCTCGAGGCCCTGTTTCAGGGCATCCACCTCCGCAGTCAGCGCGGCAGTGGCTAGCAGCAAAGCCTGCATACGCATATTCAACTATTTTTTGTTAGACTCCTGCGAAATTTAATAGATCCTCTATTCGGCTTTTCTTTCCGAACGCCAAACAGAGCATCAGGGGCTACTGTCTATGCGATTATATTCTTACATATTTTTTACTTACCTCGAAGCCTGTTAGAAGGCTAGCGCAAGCTTCGTTCAGTCCGCTCTTGGCAGACTGAACCTTCCGGATCACCGTACTCATAATAATACGATGCTCCTCGTCGATGGAGGCGCTGTCAAGCACCTCCAGCAGACTGTCCGGCACCTCCGGTTGGACGGAGGCTGCCGGCTCAGAAGGCTTGCTCCTCTTGACAGGAGTTCGCCTGCCGCGGTCCGTAACCGTTGAGGATTCCGGCGCGGTGTCCGGCTCAAAACCGGACTTGGAGCCCTGGGGGGTTTCGTCCCCTTTACTCCTGGAGTCCGGGAGGTCGCCTTGCGGCTCCTCCAGGACCACCTCCTCCTACCCCGAAGCTCGTTGCGATGCCACTTCGGCATCGTCCGCAGTGCGGGGGGAGACAGCGGGCGGAACTGAGTTCACGTCCGACGAATCCAGGGATCCGCTCGACGACTCGTCGAGTTCGGCCCGGGGTGGGCTGCACAATTATGTTCGGCATTAGGAAAAGCTGAACGACAAAGGAATATCATGAGTCACTCTGGTATCCGAATACTTACGATTTCTCCAGGCGCTTGGCCCTGTCCGGCCACTCCTCGTCGTCCTCGTTGGCGTTGGGGGAGTAGTCCGGCGGAGGGGTCTTCCTCTTCTTGGACCCTTCGGCCTCCCCCGTTGGGGCGGCCTTCCTTGTCTTTCCTCCCCCCGCTGGAGGGGGAGAGGTTTCTTCTTCCTCCTCCCCGTTTTCACGAGAGGAGAGCGTCTTGGACTCGTCAGATGACGACTCCGACACCACCACGTTGCGGGCACTCTTTCGAGTCCCCGTGGCCTTCTTCTTCTTGGCCTTTTTCTCCGGCACCACATAAGGCGTCGGAGCCAGCAGCTTCACTAGGAGAGCAGGGGTTGGGTCTTCGGGCAAGGGAGCCGAACAGTTAATCGGTCCGGATATCACTTGCCAAGCCTGTCAAAGGTAAGGGAGTTTAGATCCCGCATAGAGTCAAACTATGAAAAAGAACTTAAACATCCTATGAAAGGTGAAAATAGCTTACCTCGCTAGCGTGACGCTACGAGCTGTATCCGCGGTCCTCGGAGGCGGATGTGGGAGCCTCGGCGCCTTGGTTAGCACCTTCCAGACGTCTTCATACGTCGTGTCGAAGAGCCTGTTGAGGGTTTGGTGCTGCGCCGGGTTGAACTCCCACAGAGTAAAGTCCCGTTGTTGACATGGGAGGATCCGGCGGACGAGCATAACCTGGACCACATTGACAAGCTTGATCAGCTTGTTCACCAGGGACTGGATGCATGTTTGCAGTCCGGTCACCTCTTATTCGTCACCCCACGACAGGCCCGTCTCTTTCCAGGCCATAAGCAGCGTGGGGGGTCCGGATCGGAACTCAGGGGCTGCGACCCATTTTGTATCGCGTGGCTCGGTGATGTAAAACCACCCGGATTGCCACCCCTTTAGGGTCTCCACGAAGGAGCCCTTGAGCCATAGGACGTTGGCTATCTTGCCCGCCATGGCGCCTCCGCACTCCGCCTGGCTGCCGCGCACCACCTTGGGCTTGACGTTGAAGGTCTTGAGCCAGAGGCCGAAATGGGGGCGGACACGGAGGAAAGCCTCGCACACGACGATAAACGCCGAGATGTTGAGGACGAAGTTTGGGGCCAGATCGTGGAAATCCAGGCCGTAGTAGAACATGAGCCCCCGGACGAATGGGTGGAGTGGAAAACCCAGTCCGCGGAGGAAGTGGGGAAGGAAAACTACCCTCTCATGGGGCCTTGGGGTGGGGAGAAGCTGCCCCTCCTCGGGAAGCCGGTGCGCGATGTCCTTGGACAAGTATCCGGCCTTCCTTAGCTTCTTGACATGGCCCTCCGTGACGGAGGAGACCATCCACTTGCCTCCCGCTCCGGACATTGCTGGAGAAGGTTGAGGTGGGAAGTGCGGGCTTGGGCGCTGGAGCTCGGGTGCGCAGAAGATGGATAGGCAAAGGAGGAAGAAGGCGTAGGTAAAAAGGTGGATCCTTATCCCCTTATATGGGCGGATGCGGCTATGCGTCCCCACCAGCCTGGTAAAACTCGCTTGCCTCCCAAGCACCGTGATAAATGGCGCGGTTGGGTTACCCACGTCCGTATTGATGAGAATCCCGTAAAAAGGGGCACACGATCTCTACTTTGACAAGACGTGCCAAGGAAACCGCCTCGCAAAACGCGCTGAGGTGGAAGAGTAAAAACGATTCGAGAAAAGGACTTGGCCGTAGTGTGATGTCACGCTACGGAATACGTCAGCAGATTAGATTTGTGTTAATATTATTCTCTCTATGGCAATATGTGGAAACTTATTTTGCAGAGCCGGACACTATTCTTGGTGTTTAAAATCTTCTTGAAGAACTTGGAAGGGGAACCCGCCTTGCAATGCCCAAGACAATTTGCGCGCCCAACTCGTCGTCATTGAAGCCTGGTTCAGGGGCTACTGAGGGAGTCCTAGATTAGGGGGTGTTCGGATAGCCGGACTATACCTTCAGCCGGACTCCGGGACTATGAAGATACGAGATTGAAGACTTCGTCCTGTGTCCGGAAGGGACTTTCCTTGGCGTAGAAGGCAAGCTTGGCGATGCGGATATTCAAGATCTCCTACCGTTGTAACCGACTTTGTGTAACCCTAACCCTATCTGGTGTCTATATAAAGCGAAGGGTTCTAGTCCGTAGGACAACTTCATCATACAACAATCATACCATAGGCTAGCTTCTAGGGTTTAGCCTCCTTGATCTCGTGGTAGATCTACTCTTGTACTACCCATATCATCAATATTAATCAAGCAGGAGTAGGGTTTTACCTCCATCGAGAGGGCCTGAACCTGGGTAAACTTCGTGTCCCTTGTCTCTTGTTACCATCCGGCCTAGACGCACAGTTCGGGACCCCCTACCCGAGATCCGCCGGTTTTGACACCGACACCATGCTACAAGGAAAAGAATATGAGATGACATGTTAGGAAGCATTCCACATCGAAAATTCTGTTTTCATCATTTACCTACTCGAGGACGAGCAGGAATTAAGCTTGGGGATGCTGATACGTCTCCAACGTATCTATAATTTTTTATTGTTCCATGCAGTTATATTATCATTCTTGGATGTTTTATAATCATTTTATAGTCATTTTATATCATTTTTTGGTACTAACCTATTGACATAGTGCCAAGTGCCAGTTGTTGTTTTTTGCTTGTTTTTTACATCGCAGGAAATCAATACCAAACGGAGTCCAAACGCAGTGAAACTTTTTGTGGATTTTTTTGTACCAGAAGATGTCCAGTGGGCCAAAGAAGCACCTGGGGGCTGCTCCGAGGGGAGCACAACCCACCAGGGTGCGCCTGGAGGCCCAGGCGCGCCCTGGTGGGTTGTGCCCACCTCGGGTGCCCCCCGGGACCGCCTCTTTACTCTATAAATATCACAATATTCCAGAAACCCTAGGGGAGCCGACGAAAATCAATTCCAGCCGCCGCAAGTTCCAGAACCACCAGATCCAATCTAGACACCATCACGGAGGGGTTCATCATGTCCATTCGTGCCTCTCCAATGATCCGTGGGTAGTTCTTTGTAGACCTATGGGTCCGTAGTTAGTAGCTAGATGGCTTCCTCTCTCTCTTCTGATCCTCAATACAATGCTCTCTTGGAGATCCATATGATGTAACTCTTTTTGCGTTGTGTTTGTTGGGATCGGATGAACTTTGAGTTTATGATTAGATCTATCTTTTTATCCATGAAAGTTATTTGAGTCTTCTTTGATCTATTATATGCATGATTACTTCTAGCCTCGTATTTCTTCTTCGATATTTGGGTTTTATTTGCCCAATTCGATCTATTTATCTTGCAATGGGAAGAGGTGCTTTGTGATGGGTTAGATCTTACGGTGCTTGATCCTAGTGACAGAAGGGGAACCGACACATATGTATCGTTGCTATTAAGGATAATAAGATGGGGTCTATTTCTACATAAATAGATCTTGTCTACATCATGTCATCATTCTTATTGCATTACTCCGTGTCTCCATGAACTTAGCACACTAGATGCATGCCGGATAGCGGTCGCTGTGTGGAGTAATAGTAGTAGATGCAGGCAGGAGTCGGTCCACTAATCTTGGACGTGATGCCTATATAACGATCATTTCCTGGATATCGCCATGATTATTTGAAGTTCTATCAATTGCCCAACAGTAATTCGTTTACCCACCGTTTGCTATTTTTCTCGAGAGAAGCCACTAGTGAAATGTAAGACGCTCGGATTTCTTTGTCATATTATTTGCCTTTGCGATAAATTTTATTTGCTTTTATTTTCAGATCTATTAAACCAAAAATACCTTGCTGCAATTTATTTTATCTTGTGTTCCCGCGAGATCAATCTTCCAAATTATTGCAACTTTCTCACGTCCGTTTGCCAATTTCTGGCGCTGTTACCCGAAAGGGATTTACAACCCCTTTAACACGTCGGGTTGTGAGTATTTGTTATTTGTGTGCAGGTGTTGTTTGCATAGTGTTGCTTGGTTCTCCTACTGGTTCGATAACCTTAGTCTCATCACTGAGGGAAATACCTACCTTTGTTGTGCTGCATCATCCCTTTCTCTTTGGGGAAATACCGACGTAGTGTAGCAGACATCAATGATCTTTTTATTTATTTTTATCCTTTCTTTAATTTTATTCCATCAAGATAATAGCACGAAAGCAAAGCCCTCAACTCAAAACTACTATTTATTATATATAACTCAAGGACTCGATTACATAGATAAAGATCGAAGCAAAACTCAAAGCTAGATCATACTAAAAACTTTTATTCTACTAGATCAAGATATAACCAAAAGGATCAAACTAAAAAAACGATAAAGATAAGGATGTGATGGTGATATGATACCGGGGCACCTCCCCCAAGCTTGGCAGTTGCCATGGGGAGTGCCCATACACATGTACTTAGATCTCTTTCTTTGGAGGTGAGAATGAAGGGGTTGTTGCATTTTTTTCTCTAGCTTGCGTCTAAGGCTAAATTTTCCTCCCTCGGATCCTCATTCTCAAGATCGAGTTTCATTATCTTTTTGCATAATGCCTCCTTGTTGTCCTATGAAAAACGCGGTCGGATAGATTGGACCTTAGGGAGGCTTGACTTCTTGAACTCCACATGCATATCGCCAGGTTGAGGTAGTGGATCGTCCTCTTCATCAGAGCTTGTCTCCTCCTTCCCCTTTGGATCATAGTCTTCTTATTCCTCCGTAGTCCATCCATAATGTTCCACATCCCCATATGCTTTTGGGTTTGTGATATAATTAGCCATGTAGCTCTCTCCCTCCGAATCCTGGGACGACCTCTTGCTCCAAATCTGCTGCAGAAACAACTCAAAATGAAAATAGAGGATTTTGTCGTGGTACTGTGGTCAAAACCTTCGGGAGATTATATAATGTTTTTTACCGACCAAAAGAAGTATCATGCAAGAAAACGGAGTCCGTAGGGCACACGAGGTGGCCATAAGGACAGGGGGCGCGCCCTCCACCCTTGTGTCTCTTCCGGACTACTTTTAATTTTCCTAAAAATTTTAATTCCAAAACAGTGAAAATTTATCATTGGAAACGTTTTGGAGTCGGTTTACTTACCGTACCACATACCTATTCCTTTTTAGAGTCTGACATGTTCTGGAAAGTGTCCCTTATGTACTCCTTCGGGGTTACGGTATTAATTATGTTGGTCTCGGCATTTATGGGAGTACCTGAGATATAATGTTTGATCCTTTGACCGTTTACCACCTTCAGATTTTTGCCTTCGGCATTGTTAATTTTTATGGCACCGAAACGATAGACCTCCTCAATGATGTAAGGGCCTTCCCATTTAGGGAGAAGCTTTCCTGCAAAAAGTCTTAAACGAGAGTTATATAGCAAAACATGATCACCTACATTAAACTGACGCTTTTGTATCATTCTGTCATGCCATCTATTAACTTTTTCTTTAAACAACTTGGCATTCTCATAGGCTTGGGTTCTCCATTCATCAAGTGAGCTAATGTCAAATAACCTCTTTTCATCCACAAGTTTGAAATCATAATTGAGTTCTTTAGTATCCCAATATGCCTTATGTTCTAGTTCAAGAGGTAAGTGATATGCTTTTTCATAAACCATTTTATACGGAGACATACCCATAGGATTGTTATAAGCAGTTCTATAAGCCCATATTGCATCATCAAGTTTCTTAGACCAATTCTTTCTAGATCAATTAACAGTCTTTTGCAAAATTAATTTAATCTCTCTATTGCTCAATTCTACTTGACCACTAGACTGAGGATGATAAGGATATGCGATTATATGATTAACATCATACTTAGCAAGCATTTTGCGGAAAGCACCATGAACAAAACGTGAACCACCATCAGTCATTAAGTATCTAGGGACTCCAAACCTCGGAAAAATAACTTCTTTAAGCATCTTAATAGAAGTGTTATGATCAACACTACTAGTTGGAATAGCTTCTACCCACTTAGTAACGTAATCAACAACAACTAAAATATGTGTATACCCATTAGAGGAAGGAAAAGGTCCCATATAATCAAAGCCCCAAACATCAAATGGTTCAATAACAAGTGAATAATTCATAGGCATTTCCTGACGTCTACTAATATTGTCAATTCTCTGGCACTCATCACAAGATAAGACAAACTTACGGGCATCCTTGAATAGAGTGGGCCAATAGAACCCGGATTGCAATACCTTATGTACAGTTCTATCTCCAGCGTGGTGTCCTCCGTAAGACTCGGAGTGGCACTTGCGTAGGATCTGTTCATGTTCATGCTCAGGTACACAACGTCTAATAACACCATCTACTCCTTCTTTATAAAGTTGTGGGTCATCAAGAACAATTTCTAACCTAGACAAGTTGTCTGCAACGGGGTTCTCAGCTCCCTTTCTATCAATAATATGCAAATCAAATACTTGTAGCAAGAGAACCCATCTAATGAGTCTAGGTTTAGCATCTTTATTTTCCATAAGATATTTAATAGCAGCAGCATGATCAGTGTGAACAGTTATTTTGGAATCAACAATATAGGGTCTGAACTTATCACATGCAAATACAACTGCTAAAAATTCCTTTTCAGTGGTAGCAAAATTTCTCTGGGCACTGTCTAGAGTTTTACTTGCATACTGAATAACATTTCATTTCTTATCGACTCTTTGTCCTAGAACAACACCAACAACATAATCACTAGCATCACACATAATTTCAAAGGGTAAATTCCAATCAGGTGGCTGAACAATAGGTGCAGAAATCAAGGCTTTCTTAAGTATTTCAAATGCTTCTACACAATCATCATCAAAAACAAAAGGAACATCTTTTTGCAAGAGATTAGTGAGAGGCCTAGAAATTTTAGAGAAGTCTTTAATAAACCTCCTATAGAAACCAGCATGACCAAGGAAACTTCCTATACCTTTGATATCTTTAGGACATGGCATCTTTTCAATAGCATCTACTTTAGCTTTATCAACTTCAATACCTCTTTCAGAAATGTTATGCCCCAAGACAATACCTTCATTAACCATAAAGTGGCACTTCTCCCAATTCTATACAAGATTAGTTTCTCCACATCTCTGCAAAACTCGATCAAGGTTGCTCAAGCAATCATCAAAAGAAGTTCCATATAAGGAGAAATCATCATAAGAAGTTTCGTAGACGAAGAAATCCTCCATGAAAACCTCAGCAATCTTTTCACAAAAGTCATAGAATATAGCAGTCATACATCTTTGAAATGTAGCAGGTGCATTGCATAAACCAAAATGCATACGTCTATAAGCAAAGGTACCGAAAGGGCAAGCAAAAGTGGTTTTCTCTTGATCATCTTTTGACACAGGTATTTGAGAGAAACTAGAATAACCATCTAGAAAGCAAAAATGTCTATGTTTGAATAGTCTTTCTAGCATTTGACCAATAAAAGGTAGAGGGTAATGATATTTTCTAGTAGATTTATTCAATTTGCAAAAATCAATTACCATTCTATGACCCGTAACAATTCTTTGAGGAATCAATTCATTCTTATCATTAGGGACAACAATAATGCCTACTTCTTAGGGACACAATGAACAGGGCTTACCCATTGACTATCAGCAATAGGATAAATTATACCTACCTCCAGAAGCTTTAGTATTTCATTTCTTACCACTTCTTTCATCTTAGGATTTAACTGACGTTGATGATCAACAACTGGCTTGGCATCTTTCTCCAATTTTATTTTGTGCTGACATAGAGTGGGACTAATTCCCTTAAGATCATCGAGAGTATATCCAACAGCGGCACGGTGCTTCTTCAGAGTTTTCAATAATTTATTTTCTTCATGCTCTGAAAGGTTAGCACTAATAATAATAGGACATATCTTATTTTCATCAAGATAAGCATATTTCATTGTATCAGGTAATTCTTTAAGATCAAACAAGGGATCACCCTTAGGTGTACGAGGATCCCCAAGGATTTCAACAAGCAAATTGTGTTTCAAAATAGGTCCTTGATTAAAGAATACTTCATCTATTTCCCTTCTTTCATTCATAAACATATCATTTTCATGGTCTAGCAAATATTGTTCTAAAGGATCATTAGGAGGCACGGCAACAGAAGCAAGACCAATAATTTCATCCTTATTAGGCGATTCTTTATCATGGGGTTGTCTATGAAATTTAGAGAAATTAAAATCATGAGACATATCCCCCAAACCAACAGTAACAGTATCTTTCTCGTAGTCTATCTTAGCATTAACGGTATTCAAGAAAGGTCTACCAAATATAATGGGACAAAAATTATCTTGTGGGCAAGCAAGAACAAGAAAATCAGTAGGATATTTTATCTTCCCACACAAGACTTCAACATCTCTAACAATCCCAATTGGTGATATAGTATCTCTATTAGCAAGCTTAATAGTAACATCGATATCTTCTATCTCAACAGGTGCAATATCATTCATAATTTCTTTATATAATGTGTAAGGAAGTGCACTCACACTAGCACCCACATCACATAAGCCATCATAATAATGATCTAGAATTTTAAAAGACACAATAGGCATGCCAACAACAGGTCTATGCTTATCTTTCATATCGGGTTTGGCAATTCTAGCAGCTTCATCACAGAAATAAATAACATGCCCATCAATATTATCAACCAAGAGATATTTAACCATAGCAATACTAGGTTCAACTTTAATTTGCTCGGAGGGTTTGAGTGTTCTAATATAACTTTTGTTGACCATAGTTGATGCTTTAGCATGATCCTTTATTATAACAGGGAATGGTGGTTTCTCAATATAAGAAGTAGGAACAATAGGATCAACACTATAAGTAATGGTTTATTCTTCAACTTTAATAGGTTCTACTACTTTAACTTCAATGGGATGATGGTATTTAAACCACTTCTCCTTAGGGAGATCAACATGAGTAGCAAAATATTCACAGAAAGAAGCTACTATCTCAGAGTCAAGTAGATATTTGGTGCTAAAATCACGAAAAGCATCGGTATCCATAAAAGATTTAACACAATCAAACTTAAGGTTTATACCTGACTCTTTACCTTCGTCGAGTTCCCAATCTTTAGAGTTGCGTTTAATTCTTTCCAATAAATCTCATTTGAGTTCAATATCCTTCTTCATATAGGAGCCTGTAAAGTATCGAGCATGGATCGATCATTATGAGAAAGCCGAGCATAAATTTTTTGAATAATAATTTCTATTAAGAGCTCATGATTGGGACATCAATATAACATTGACTTAAGCCTCCCCCAAGCTTGAGTGATACTTTCTCCTTCACGAGGCCAAAAATTATATATATAATTCCGATCATGATGAACCAGATGCATAGGATAAAACTTCTGACGAAATTCCAATTTCAATCGGTTGTAGTTCCATGATCCAATATCATCCAATAGCCTATACCATGTCAATGCATTTTCCTTCAAAGATAAAGGGAAGAACTTCTTCTTGACAACATCCTCGGGCATACCTGCAAGCTTAAATAATCCACAAACTTCATCCACATAGATTAGGTGCATATCATGATGTGATGTTCCATCTCCTGCATAAGGATTAGCTAGCAGTTTCTCTATCATACCCGAAGGAATTTCATAATAAATATTTACAGTAGGTGCAGTTGGTTGAGGAGCAACTCTTTGTTCTTCGGTCGAGGTGAAGATACCCCGAACAAGCCCCTCAAAGGATTGTTTTCCATAGTAACAAGTGACAGTAAATTTCAGCACACTATATAAATGTTTCCTTACCAAATTCCACTTACCAAAGGCACTTCACTCCCCGGCAACGGCGCCATAAAAGAGTCTTGATGACCCACAATTATAGGGGATCTATCTTAGTCCTTTGGATAAGTAAGAGTGTCGAACCCAACGAGGAGCAGAAGGAAATGACAAGTGGTTTTCAGCAAGGTATTCTCTGCAAGCACAGAAATTATCGGTAATAGATAGTTTTGTGATAAGATAAATCGTAAAGAGTAACAAGTAAATAAAGTAACTAAGGTGCAACAAGGTGGCCCAACCCTTTTTGTAGCAAAGGACAAGCCTGGACGAACTCTTATATAAAACAAAGCGCTCCCGAGGACACATGGGAATTGTTGTCAAGCTAGTTTTCATCACGCTCATATGATTTGCGTTCGTTACTTTGATAATTTGATACGTGGGTGGACCGGTGCTTGGGTGCTGCCCTTCCTTGGACAAGCCTACCACTTATGATTAACCTCTCCCGCAAGCATCCGCAACTACGAAAGAAGTATTAAGGTAAACCTAACCATAGCATGAAACATATGGATCCAAATCAGCCCCTTATGAAGCAACACATAAACTAGGGTTTAAACTTCTATCAGTCTAGAAACCCATCATCTACTTATTACTTCCCAATGCCTTCCCCTAGGCCCAAATAATGGTTAAGTGTCATGTAGTCGACGTTCACATAACACCACTAGAGGAGAGACAACATACATCTCATCAAAATATTGAACGAATACCAAATTCACATGATTACTTATAACAACACTTCTCCCATGTCCTCGGGAACAAACGTAACTACTCATAAAACATATTTATGATCATGATCAGAGGATTATTAATTGTCATTAAGGATCTGAAAATATAATCTTCCACCGGATAAACCAACTAGCATCAACTACAAGGAGTAATCAACACTACTAGCAACCCACAGGTACCGATCTGAGGTTTTGGGACCAAGATCGAATACAAGAGATGAACTAGGGTTTTATAGGAGATGGTGCTGGTGAAGATGTTGATGGAGATTAACCCCCTCTCATGAGAGGACCGTTGGTGATGACGTTGGCTTCGATTTCCCCCTCTTGGAGGGATGTTTCCCCGACAGAACAGCTCCACCAAAGCCCTAGATTGATTCTGCCCAGGTTCCGCCTCGAGACGGCGACGCTTCATCCTGAAAGCTTCCTTCTGATTTTTTCCAGGTTAAAACACACCATATAGCCAAAGATGGGCACCGGAGGCCTGCCAGGGGGCCCACAAGGTCGGGGGGGGTGCGCCCGGGGGTAGGGCACGCCCTCCACCCTTGTGGCTGGTTGGTGGCCCCCTTCTGGTACTTTCTTCGCCCAATATTTTTTATATGTTCCAAAAACAGGCTCCGTGAAGTTTCAAGACTTTTGGAGTTGTGCAGAATAGGTCTCTAATATTTGCTCCTTTCCCAGTCCAGAATTCCAGCTGTCGGCATTCTCCCTCTTCATGTAAACCTTATAAAATAAGAGAGAATAGGCATAAGTATTGTGATAAAATGTGTAATAACATCCGATAATGCATTAAATATCAATATAAAAGCATGATGCAAAATGGACGTATCACTAGGTTCTTCTGGTAGGCGGTGGATGGACGACCTAAGTACCATACGGTGAAGTGGGCCGACATCTGCTTGCCCAAGGATCAAGGTGGCCTAGGCATCCCGGCCTCGCGGCACATGAACATGGCCCTCATGCTGCGCTGGCTCAGATGGATCTTGCGGGGTGATGGAGGTTTGTGGCTTCAGCTGGTGGAGGCCAAGTACTTGCAGGTCAACCCCTCTTAGCTTGCTCTCAATCGGTGGGATCCCAGTTCTGGAAGTCTATCCAGGCCATCAAGGAAGAGATTAGGTTGGGGGTACGCTTCTCAGTTGGCAATGGGTACGGTACTCAGTTTTGGCTGGGCCCCTGGCTTGATGGGGAGACACTTCGTACTCGATTTTTGAGGCTCTTTGCGATCTGCGTGGATCCGAATGTGCTAGTTTCGGTGGCCGCAGTGGATGATGAGTGGAACATTGAGTTTGAAAGCACAAGTGCTCCCAAGGTGATTTTGGTAATTAATGTCAACATATCTCTTGTTGGACTAATGCTTCTACTTAGTATGTTTTAGATAAGTTCAACAATGGAGTGCCATGTGATACATCTCCAACGTATCTATAATTTTTTATTGCTCCATGCTATATTATCTACCGTTTTGGACAATGTTGGGCTTTATTTTCCACTTTTATATTATTTTTGGGACTAACCTATTAACCGGAGGCCCAGCCCAGAATAGTTGTTTTTTGCCTATTTCAGAGTTTCGAAGAAACGAAATATCAAACAGAGTCCAAACGGAATGAATCCTTCGGGAACGTGATTTTCTCACCAAATATGATCTAGGAGACTTGGACCCTACGTCAAGAAAGCCAGGAGGTGGGCACGAGGTAGGGGGCGCGCCCTCCCCCCCAGGCATGCCCTCCACCCTCGTGGGCCCCACCTTGCTCCACCGACGTACTTCTTCCTCCTATATATACCTACGTACCACCAAACGATCAGATACGGAGCCAAAAACCTAATTCCACCGCCGCAACCTTCTGTACCCACGAGATCCCATCTTGGGGCCTGTTCCGGAGCTCCGATGGAAGGGGCATCCATCACGGAGGGCTTCTACATCATCACCATAGCCTCTCCGATGAAGTGTGAGTAGTTTACCTCAGACCTTCGGGTCCATAGTTAGTAGCTAGATGGCTTCTTCTCTCTTCTTGGATCTCAATACAATGTTCTCCCCCTCTCTCGTGGAGATCTATTCGATGTAATCTTCTTTTTGCAGTGTGTTTGTTGAGACGGATGAATTGTGGGTTTATGATCAAGATTATCTATGAACAATATTTGAATCTTCTCTGAATTCTTTTATGTATGATTGGTTATATTTGCAAGTCTCTTCAAATTATCAGTTTGTTTTGGCCTACTAGATTGGTTTTTCTTGCAATGGGAGAAGTACTTAGCTTTGGGTTCAATCTTGCGGTGTCCTTTCCCAGTGACAGCAAGGGCAGCAAGGCACGTATTGTATTGTTGCCATCGAGGATAACAAGATGGGTTTTTTATCATATTACATGAATTTATCCCTCTACATCATGTCATCTTGCTTAAGGCGTTACTCTGTTTTCTTGAACTCAATACTCTAGATGCATGCTGGATAGCGGTCGATGAGTGGAGTAATAGTAGTAGATGTAGGCAGGAGTTGGTCTACTTGTCTCGGACATGATCATACCTAGATACTCTCATAACTATGCTCAATTCTGTCAATTTCTCAACAGTAATTCGTTCACCCATCGTAAAATACTTATGCTCTTGAGAGAAGCCACTAGTGAAATCTATGGCCCCCGGGTCAATTCTCATCATATCAATCTTCCATCACTTTTATTATTGCCTTTCCTTTTACTTTTTATTTTACTTTGCATCTTTATCACAAAAATACCAAAAATATTATCTATCATCTCTATCAGATCTCACTCTCGTAAGTGACCGTGAAGGGATTGACAACCCATAATCGCGTTGGTTGCAAGGAGTTATTTGCTTTGTGTAGGTACGAGGGACTCGCGCGTAGCCTCCGACTGGATTGATACCTTGGTTCTCAAAAACTAAGGGAAATACTTACGCTACTGTGCTGCATCACCTTTCCTCTTCCAGGAAATCCAACGCAGTGCTCAAGAGGTAGCAAGAAGAATTTATGGCGCCGTTGCCGGGGAGTCTACGCAAAAGTCAACATACCAAGTACCCATCACAATCCCTTATCTCCCGCATTACATTATTTGCCTTTTGCCTCTCGTTTTCCTCTCCCCCACTTCACCCTTACTGTTTTATTCGCCCTCTCTTTTCCGTTTGCCTTTTTCTCGCTTGCCTGTCGTTATGTCTGAATTTGGGGAAATTATTGCCGATATGGACAATAATGATATCATGGAAAATTCTAATGCTCCTGCTGAAGAACCGCCTACCTTGCATACAAAAAGATTTCGAATTGGTAGTGGTAATATTATTGGAAAAGGAGTTATTCAAGACTTCTTTACTTGTGCCGGTGCTTTGCCTTCTATGGGCGGTTCTATTCTTCATAGAACTAGTAGTCTTGTGGACGCTATTGCCATGCTTATAATTGAACTCGAAAGGCAATTTATGCACATTCATCCTTGCATACAAAGAATTTTCTTAGAATTCTCTAATATTGAGCATTCTTCTGTTAAGCATGCCGCCACTATCTTTTTGGCTCATGAGTTTAGATTTATAATAAAAGAGGCCAAAGAAATCTTTGCGCATTATAGGGTAGATGCTAGTCATCCTCCCATTGAAGCTATCCTTTTTAATCAAGAATACATGATGCGTTTACAATCTTTAGATCATATTGCTTATAATGAAAATCTTAGGAAAAAGGTTCCTGCCGATGTTCTAGTTGATAAAATTTCCGAGCTTAATGATGATTTTGCTATTAAGAATAATGGACTAGGTTTTCCTCTTGAACGAAGGCTTGTGACTTTTTGCCAAAAGAATTCTCTTAATGATGAATTGGTTGTGCAATACAAAGGGCCTTGGGAGGAACCCATACCTCCCGAGATTGATCTTGGGGACTTTTATCCCATTAAATTTAGCCCTTTTGATTATTTTTGCTTGCCTCAAAGAAAACTAGCTGCTGAACGTAGAGAATATGAGAGAAGTTTTCATGATTTTCCATACCACTATTATGGCAATACCTAGATCTATCCTTGCTTTTATGCCTAACTAAGGGCGTTAAACGATAGCACTTGTTGGGAGGCAACCCAATTTTATTTTTAGTTTTTTTTGCTTTTGATTTTGTTTAGGATTAAATCTTTTATCTAGCCTCTGGTTGGATGTGTTTTTATGTTTTAATTAGTGTTTGTGCCAAGTTAAACCTATAGGATCTTCTTGGATGATAGTTATTTGATCTTGCTGTAATTTCCAGAAACTTTCTGTTCACGAAAACAATTGTTAAAAATCACAAGAGTGTGATAAAATAGTGATTCCAATTGCTGATGATCAATAAACAAATTGCCTAGGTCGTCCTATTTTGGCTGAATTTTTGGAGTTCCAGAAGTTTGCATTAGTTACAGATTACTACAGACTGTTCTGTTTTTGACAGATTCTGTTTTCGTGTGTCGTTTGCTTATTTTGATGAATCTATGGCTAATAAAATAGTTTATAAACCTTACAGAAGTTGGAATACAATAGGTTTAACACCAATATAAATAAAGAATAAGTTCATTACAGTACCTTAAAGTGGTCTTTTGTTTTCTTACGCTAACGGAGCTCACGAGATTTCTGTTGTGTTTTGTGTTGTGAAGTTTTCAAGTTTTGGGTGAAATCTTTTGATGGATTATGGAACAAGGAGTGGAAAGAGCCTAAGCTTGGGGATGCCCATGGCACCCCCACGATAATCTAAGGACACCAAAAAGTCAAAGCTTGGGGATGCCCCAGAAGGCATCCCCTCTTTCGTCTACTTCCATCGGTAACTTTACTTGGAGCTATATTTTTATTCACCACATGATATGTGTTTTGCTTGGAGCGTCTTGTATGATTTGAGTCTTTGCTTTTTAGTTTACCACAATCATCCTTGCTGTACACACCTTTTTAGAGAGCCATACATGAATTGGAATTGGTTAGAATACTCTATGTGCTTCACTTATATCTTTTGAGCTATATAGTTTTGCTCTAGTGCTTCACTTATATCTTTTAGAGCACGGTGGTGGATTTGTTTTATAGAAACTATTGATCTCTCATGCTTCACTTAGATTATTTTGAGTCTTAAATAGCATGGTAATTTTCTTAATAATCTTAATAGGGAAAACTTTGTTTTTGCCACTCTAGTTTTTGCCAACTTTGCTTATGCCACTCTAGAATTTGACATTTCACTTTTGCCACTCTTAGCTTTTGACAATATATCATTTTTGCCATTCCGTGGCAAAAGCAAAAGTTTTAGAGTGGCAATTGTGATACATGTCAAAAGCTAAGAGTGGCAAAAGTGAAATGAAAAATTATCGTTTTTGCCACGGAATGGCATTTATGATGTATTGTCAAAAGCTAAGAGTGGCAAAAGTGAGATGTCAAATTCTAGAGTGGCATAAGCAAAGTTGGCAAAAACTAGAGTGGCAAAAACAAAGTTTTCCCATCTTAATATGCTTGGTATTCAAGATTTGTAAAACTTTCTTTTGAGTGTGTTGAATACTAAGAAAAATTTGATGCTTGATAATTGTTTTGAGATATGAAGATGGTGATATTAGAGTCATGCTAGTTGACTAGATGTGAATTTGAGAAATACTTGTGTTAAAGTTTTTGATTCCCGTAGCATGCACGTATGGTGAACCGTTATGTGATGAAGTCGGAGCATGATTTATTTATTGATTGTCTTCCTTATGAGTGGCGGTCGGGGACGAGCGATGGTCTTTTCCTACCAATCTATCCCCCTAGGAGCATGCGCGTAATACTTTGCTTTGATAACTTGTAGATTTTTGCAATAAGTATATGAGTTCTTTATGACAAATGTTGAGTCCATGGATTATACGCACTTTTCTTCCTTCCACCATTGCTAGCCTCTCTAATACCACGCACTTTTCGCCGGTATCATACACCCACCATATACCTTCATCAAAACAGCCACCATACCTACCTATCATGGCATTTCCATAGCCATTCCGAGATATATTGCCATGCAACTTTCCACCGTTCCATTTATTGTGACGCACTCCATCATTGTCATATTGCTTAGCATGATCATGTAGTTGACATTGTATTTGTGGCAAAGCCACCGTTCATAATTCTTTCATACATGTCACTCTTGATTCATTGCATATCCCGGTACACCGCTGGAGGCATTCATGAGTAATATCTTATTCTAAGTATTGAGTTTTAATTGTTGAGTTGTAAGAAAATAAAAGTGTGATGATCATCATTTTTAGAGCATTGTCCCAAGTGAGGAAAAGGATGATGGAGACTATGATTCCCCCACAAGTCAGGATGACACTCCGAACGAAAAAAAAGAGGCCATAAAAAAGAGAAAAGTCCCAAATAAAAAGAATGAGAGAAAAAGAGAGAAGGGACAATGTTACTATCCTTTTACCACACTTGTGCTTCAAAGTAGCACCATGATCTTCATGATAGAGAGTCTCTCATTTTGTCACTTTCATATACTAGTGGGAATTTTTCATTATAGAACTTCGCTTGTATATTCCAATGATGGGCTTCCTCAAAAAGCCCTAGGTCTTCATGAGCAAGCGAGTGGGATGCACACCCACTTAGTTTCTTTTATTAAGCTCTCACATACTTATAGCTCTAGTGCATCCGTTGCATGGCAATCCCTACTCTCTCAAATTGATATCTATTGATGGACATCTCCATAGCCTGTTGATACGCCTAGTTGATGTGAGACTATCTTCTCCCTTTTTGTCTTCTCCCCAACCACAATTCTATTCCACATATAGTGCTATATCCATCGCTCACGCTCATGTATTGCGTGAAGATTGAAAAAGTTTTGAAAATGTCAAAAGTATGAAACAATTGCTTGGCTTGTCATCGGGGTTGTGCATGATTTAAATACTTTGTGTGGTGAAGATAGAGCATAGCCATACTATATGATTTTGTAGGGATAACTTTCTTTGACCATGTTATTTTGAGAAGACATAATTGCTTAGTTAGTATGCTTGAAGTACTATTATTTTTATGTCAATATGAAGTTTTGTTTTGAATCTTTCAGATCTGAATATTCATACCACAATTAAGAAGATTTACATTGAAATTATGCCAAGTAGCACTCCGCATCAAAAATTCTTTTTTATAATTTACCTACTCGAGGACGAGCAGGAATTAAGCTTGGGGATGCCTGATACGTCTCCAACGTATCTATAATTTTTGATTGCTCCATGCTATATTATCTACTGTTTTGGACAATGTTGGGCTTTATTTTCCACTTTTATATTATTTTTGGGACTAACCTATTAACCGGAGGCCCAGCCCAGAATTGCTGTTTTTTGCCTATTTCAGAGTTTCGAAGAAACGGAATATCAAACGGAGTCCAAACGGAATGAAACCTTCGGGAACGTGATTTTCTCACCGGATACGATCCAGGAGACTTGGACCCTACGTCAAGAAAGCCAGGAGGTGGGCACGAGGTAGGGGGCGTGCCCTCCCCCCCAAGCGCGCCCTCCACCCTCGTGGGCCCCACCTTGCTCCATCGACGTACTTCTTCCTCCTATATATACCTACGTACCCCCAAATGATCAGATACGGAGCCAAAAACCTAATTCCACCGCCGCAACCTTCTGTACCCACGAGATCCCATCTTGGGGCCTGTTCCGGAGCTCCGCCGGAGGGGGCATCCATCACGGGGGGCTTCTACATCATCACCATAGCCTCTCCGATGAAGTGTGAGTAGTTTACCTCAGATCTTCGGGTCCATAGTTAGCAGCTAGATGGATTCTTCTCTCTTTTTGGATCTCAACAGTGTTCTCCTCCTCTCTCGTGGAGATCTATTCGATGTAATCTTGTTTTTGCGGTGTGTTTGTTGAGACTGATGAATTGTGGGTTTATGATCAAGATTATCTATGAGCAATATTTGAATCTTCTCTAAATTATTTTATGTATGATTGGTTATCTTTGCAAGTCTCTTAGAATTATCAGTTTGGTTTGGCCTACTAGATTGGTTTTTCTTGCAATGGGAGAAGTGCTTAGCTTTGGGTTCAATCTTGCGGTGTCCTTTCCCAGTGACAGCAGGGGTAGCAAGGCACCTATTGTATTGTTGCCATCGAGGATAACAATATGGGTTTTTTTTATCATATTGCATGAATTTATCCCTCTACATCATGTCATCTTGCTTAAGGCGTTACTCCGTTTTCTTGAACTTAATACTCTAGATGCATGCTGGATAGCGGTCGATGAGTGGAGTAATAGTACTAGATGCAGGCAGGAGTCGGTCTACTTGTCTCGGACGTGTTGCCTATATACATGATCATGCCTAGATACTCTCATAACTATGCTCAATTCTGTCAATTGCTCAACAGTAATTCGTTCAGCCACAGTAAAATACTTATGCTCTTGAGAGAAGCCACTAGTGAAAATCTATGGCCCCCGGGTCTATTCTCATCATATCAATCTTCCATCACTTTTATTATTGCCTTTGCTTTTACTTTACTTTTTATTTTACTTTGCATCTTTATCACAAAAATACCAAAAATATTATCTATCATCTCTATCAGATCTCACTCTCATAAGTGACCGTGAAGGGATTGACAACCCCTAACCGTGTTGGTTGCGAGGAGTTATTTGCTTCGTGTAGGTACGAGGGACTCGCGCGTAGCCTCCTACTGGATTGATACCTTGGTTCTCAAAAACTAAGGGAAATACTTATGCTACTGTGCTGCATCACCTTTCCTCTTCAAGGAAATCCAACGCAGTGCTCAAGAGGTAGCAGCATGGACTAGAGGATGTGGAACCCCTTCAAGATGCTGAGGACAAAGGATTGGCTCAAGCTCAAAGCTCAGGACTCTACATTTTCTATTTTTAGTGATCCAAGATCACATTGAGTTCATAGGATAGCCAATACTATTAAGAGGGGATGAGGTGTTGCTTAATGAGCTTCTTGCTCAAAGTGCTTAGTGATATGCTCCAAAGCCCTCAACCACTTTCTCACATCCACATATGTCCCAAACCAAAAGTCAAACTCGGCCCTACCGAAACTTTCTATCTGGCGCCACCGAGTTCTCTTGACATAGCCACTGCCAGAAACCCTAATCAATTCGGTCTCACTGACTTAGCCACTGCCAGAAACCCTACTGCAATAATTTCGGTCTCACCGAGATATGCAATCGGCTCCATGGAGTTTGCTTGGCCAACTTTCTGTTTCACTTATTACCCAAATCGGTCCCACCGAGTTTGAGTAATCGGTCAAACCAAGATGAGGCTTTACCCTAACCCTAGCACATCGGTCCCACCGAGTTGATCATATCGGTCCCACCGAAATACCTAACGGTCACATTATGAACTAAATTGGTCTGGCCGAGTTCTCTGAATCGGTCCCACTGAGTTTGGTGATTTGTGTGTAACAGTTAGATTTTGTGTGGAGGCTATATATACCCCTCCACCCACTCTTCATTCGTGGAGAGAGCCATCAAAACATGCCTACACTTCCAACATCCATTTTCTGAGAGAGAACCACCTACACTTGTGTTGAGGTCAAGATATTCCATTCCAACCACATAAATCTTGATCTCTAGCCTTCCCCAAGTTGCTTTCCACTCAAATCTTCTTTCCACCAAATCCAAATCCTGTGAGAGAGAGAGAGAGAGTTGAGTGTTGGGGAGACTATCATTTGAAGCACAAGAGCAAGGAGTTCATCATCAACACACCATTTGTTACCTCTTGGAGAGTGGTGTCTCCTAGATTGGTTAGGTGTCACTTGGGAGCCTCCGTCAAGTTTGTGGAGTTGAACCAAGGAGTTTGTAAGGGCAAGGAGATCGCCTACTTCGTGAAGATCTACCCGAGTGAGGCAAGTCCTTCATGGGCGACGGCCATGGTGGGATAGACAAGGTTGCTTCTTCATGGACCCTTCGTGGGTGGAGCCCTCCGTGGACCCGCGCAACCGTTACCCTTCGTGGGTTGAAGTCTCCATCAACGTGGATGTACGATAGCACCACCTATCGGAACCACGTATAAAAAATCTCCGTGTCTCCAAATTGCGTTTGCACACTCCAATCCCATCCCTTTACATTCTTGTAACTTGCATGCTTTACTTTCCACTGCTCATATACTCTTGTCATGTTTGCTTGATATGTATTGTGAATGTTTAAACTTGTGCCAAAACTCCACTTCAACTTAGAGAAATTAAAAACTTTAACTTTTCTTAATTAGAGTCTATTCACCCCCCCCCCCCTAGACACCTCTTCTCGATCCTTTCAGAGTTCCGCCGCTCATTCAGTCCGAAGGAGGTGCGAGGGTGGGTAAACTTGAGGGAAGTAGTCCCTTGTCCATTGTCCCAGGCTCCCGACATAGTTTCTTAGAGTCTCTCTCCTTCAGGAGAATTCTCCATTAGCTCATCTTACCACGCGCTATGCCGGACACCGGTTCTTCATTGGTTATCCCCATTGTGGAAGGTGCCGCTGCCCCTTAAGATCAAGATTTTCATCTGGCAGCTTCTGAGAGATCGCTTACCATCTGGGACCGAGGTGCTTAAACGCCATGGTCCAGGCAATGGTCTCTGCCCCCTTTGCCTCGTACCGAAGATGGGGACCCACATTATGTTCTCGTGTGTCGCGGCTCAGGCTCTTTGGTGCTTTGTTCGTGAGGCTTTAGGACTGGAGTGGGAGGCCCGCGACCTCGCAGAGTTTCTGCAGGTTAGGGACACTCACGTTGGCCACAAGCGCCGACTGTTCTGGCTTATCTTTGCGGCTATGACGTGGACCCTTTGGACTACTCGCAATAATATGGTGATTGAGAGGGTCTTCCCGCGGCGTGCTTCTGACTCATTCTTCAAATGTCTCGTTTTCTTGCAGTACTAGCATCCGCTCGCTAATCGTATGTCAGCACCGTAGCTTGCCCATGTGGTCCTTTTTTATTTCTTCTTTCTTTATTTGGGTGCATCTGTGATGTGGCCCCAGTAGTTTTATTTTATGGTTGTGATTGATACTCAGTTGTTTCGGTCATTTGCTTTATTTATAAAGCGGGGCGAAAGCCTGTTTCGAGTTCTATCGACCACCGATACAACTCTACGCACACTTGACTTTTGCTTTACCTAAAAGAAGAATAAAACTAGGAGTACTTTCCAAGAATAAAACTACGAATAAATTGTGAGATAATAAAAGTGGATAGCTTTTGTCTAGAAGAAAGTCATTTGTCCCTAGGAAATCGACAACTAGACCAGTAATTATTATTGTAATTTTATATGAGGGAGAGGCATGAGCTTGCTACCTCTTGAGCTTGCGTTGGATTTCCCCGAAGAGGAAAGGATGATGCAGCAGAGTAGCGTAAGTATTTCCCTCAGTTTTTGAGAACCAAGGTATCAATCCAGTAGGAGGCCACGCGCAAGTCCCTCGTACCTACACAACACAAAGAGCTCAACGCAACCAACGCGATTAGGGGTTGTCAATCCCTTCACGGTCACTTACGAAAGTGAGATCCGATAGATAATATTTTTGGTATTTTTGGTATAAAGATGCAAAGTGAAAAGTAAAATACAAAGTAAAAAAGCAAAGCAAAATAAAAGTGATGGAGATTGATATGATGAGAATAGACCCGGGGGCCATAGGTTTCACTAGTGGCTTCTCTCGAGAGCATAAGTATTCTACGGTGGGTGAACAAATTACTGTTGAGCAATTGACAGAATTGAGCATAGTTATGAGAATATCTAGGCATGGTCATGTATATAGGCATCACATCCGTGACAAGTAGATCGAAATGATTCTGCATCTACTACTATTACTCCACTCATCGACCGCTATCCAGCATGTATCTAGAGTATTAAGTTAAAAACAGAGTAACGCTTTAAGCAAGATGACATGATGTAGAGAGATAAATTCATGCAATATGAAATAAACCCCATCTTGTTATCCTCGATGGCAACGATACAATACGTGCCTTGCTGCCCCTTCTGTCACTGGGAAAGGACACCGCAAGATCGAACCCAAAGCTAAGCACTTCTCCCATGGCAAGAACTACTAATCTAGTTGGACAAACCAAACGGATAATTCAAAGAGACTTGCAAAGATAACCAATCGTACATAAAAGAATTCAGAGAAGATTCAAATATTATTCATAGATAGACTTGATCGTAAACCCACAACTCATCAGTCTCAAAAAACACACCGCAAAAAGAAGAAGATTACATCGAATAGATCTCCACAAGAGAGGGGGAGAACATTGTATTGAGATCCAAAAAGAGAGAAGAAGCCATCTAGCAACTAACTATGGACCCGAAGGTCTGAGGTAAACTACTCACACTTCATCGGAGAGGCTATGATGATGTAGAAGCCCTCCGTGATGACGGCCCTCTCCGGCGGAGCTCCGGAACAGGCCCCGAGATGGGATCTCGTGGATACAGAAAGTTGCGGCGGTGGAATTAGGCTTTTGGCTCCTGTTCTGTTCGTTTGGGGGTACGTGGATATATATAGGAGGAAGAAGTACGTCGGTGGAGCTTCGAGGGGCCCACGAGGCAGGGGCGTGCGCCCTAGGGGGGGCGCCGCCCACCCTCGTGACCGCCTCTCCGATGCCTTGGCGTAGGGTCCAAGTCTCCTGGGTCTTATCCGGTGAGAAAATCACGTTCCAAAAAGGATTTTTCTGTTTGGACTCCGTCTGATATACCGTTTCTTCGAAACACTGAAATAGGCAAAAGACAGCAATTCTGGGCTGGGCCTCTGGTTAATAGGTTAGTCCCAAAAATAATATGAAATTTGAAAATAAAGCCCAATATAGTCCAAAATAGTAGATAATATAGCATGGAGCAATCAAAATTATAGATACGTTGGAGACGTATCAGGCATCCCCAAGCTTAATTCCTGCTCGTCCTCGAGTAGGTAAATGATAAAAAAAGAATTTTTGATGCGGAGTGCTACTTGGCATAATTTCAATGCGAAATTTCTTAATTGTGGTATGAATATTCATATTCGAAAGATTCAACACAAAAGTTCATATTGACATAAGGAATAATAATACTTCAAGCATACTAATAAGAGCAATTATGTCTTCTCAAAATAACATGGCCAAAGAAAGTTATCCCTACAAAATCATATAGTCTGGCTATGCTCTATCTTCACCACACAATGTAATTAAATCATGCACAACCCCGATGACAAGCCAAGCAATTGTTTCATACTTTAACTTTTTCGATCTTCACGCAATACATGAACGTGAGCCATGGATATAACACTTATAGGTGGAATAGAATGGTGGTTGTGGAGAAGACAAAAAGAGGGGAAGATAGTCTCACATCAACTAGGCGTATCAACGGGCTATGGAGATGCCCATCAATAGATATCAATGTGAGGGTGTAGGGATTGCCATGCAATGGATGCACTAGAGCTATAAGTATGTGAAAGCTCATCAAAATAAACTAAGTGGGGGTGCATCCAACTCGCTTGCTCACGAAGACCTAGGGCAATTTTGAGGAAGCTCATCATTGGAATATACAAGCCAAGTTCTATAATGAAAAATTCCCACTAGTATATGAAAGTGACATAATGAGAGACTCTCTTTAATGAAGATCATGGTGCTACTTTGAAGCACAAGTGTGGAAAAAGGATAGTAGCATTGTCCCTTCTCTCTTTATCTCTCTTTTTTTGGGCCTTTTCTCTTTTTTTTATGGCCTCTTTTTTTTCGTCCGGAGTCTCATCTGACTTATGGGGGAATCATAGTCTCCATCATCCTTTCCTCACTTGGGACAATGCTCTAAAAATGATGATCATCACACTTTTATTTTTCTTACAACTCAATAATTACAACTCGATACTTAGAACAAATATGACTATATATGAATGCCTCCGGCGGTGTACCGGGATATGCAATGAATCAAGAGTGACATGTATAAAATAATTATGAACGGTGGCTTTGCCACAAATACGATGTCAACTACATGATCATGCTAGCAATATGACAATGATGGAGCGTGTCATAATAAACGGAATGGTGGAAGGTTGCATGGCAATATATCTTGGAATGGCTATGGAAATGCCATGATAGGTAGGTATGGTGGCTGTTTTGAGGAAGGTATATGGTGGGTGTATGATACCGGCGAAAGGTGCGCGGTATTAGAGAGGATAGCAATGATGGAAGGATGGGAAAAATGTGTATAATCCATGGACTCAACATTAGTCATAAAGAACTCATATACTTATTGCAAAAATCTAGAAGTTATCAAAGCAAAGTATTACGCGCATGCTCCTAGGGGGATAGATTGGTAGGAAAAGACCATCGCTCGTCCCCGACCGCCACTCGTAAGGAAGACAATCAATAAATAAATCATGCTCCGACTTCATCACATAACGGTTCACCATACGTGCATGCTACGAGAATCATAAACTTTAACACAAGTATTCGTTAAATTCACAACTTCTAAACTAGCATGGCTCTAATATTATCACCTCCATATCTCAAAACAATTATCATGCTTCAATCTTCTCTTAGTATTCAACACACTCAAAAGAAAAATTCACAAATCTTGAACACCAAGCATGTTATTGTTAAGCAAATTACCATGCTATTAAGACTCTCAAAATAATTTAAGTGAAGCATGAGAGATCAATAGTTTCTTTAAAACAAACCACCACCTTGCTCTAAAAGATCTAAGTGAAGCACATAGAGCAAAATTATAACGCTCAAAAGATATAAGTGAAGCACATAGAGCAAAACTACATAGCTCAAAAGATATAAGTGAAGCACATAGAGTATTCTATCAAATTCCAATTCATTTATGGCTCTCTCAAAAGGTGTTACAGCAAGGATGATTGTGTCACACTAACAAACAAAGACACAAATAATACAAGACGCTCCAAGCAAAACACATATCATGTTGGTGAATAAAAATATAGCTCCAAGTAAATTACCGATAGAAGTGGACGAAAGAGGGGATGCCTTCCGGGGCATCCCCAAGTTTTGACTTTTTGGTGTCCTTGGATTATCTTGGTGGTTCCATGGGCATCCCCAAGATTAGGCTCTTGCCACTCCTTGTTCCATAATCCATGAAAAGAATTCACCCAAAACTTGAAAACTTCACAACACAAAACTCACCAGAAATCTCGTGAGCTCCGTTAGAGAAAGAAAACAAAAGACCACTTCAAAGTACTGTAATGAACTCATTATTTATTTATATTGGTGTTAAACCTACAGTATTCCAACTTCTCTATGGATCATAACATATTTTACTAACCATAGATTCATCAAAATAAGCAAACAACACACGAAAAACAGAATCTGTCAAAAACAGAATAGTCTGTAGTAATCTGTAACTAAAGCAAACTTCTGCAACCCAAAATATTCTACCAAAATTAGACGACCTATACAATTTGTTTATTGATCAGCAGAAATTGGAATCAATATTTTATCACGTTCTGATGATTTTTAATAATTCGGGCACTAAACGCAAAGTTTCTGGAAATTACAGCAAGATCAAATAACTATCATCCAAGAAGATCCAATAGGTCTAACTTGGCACAAACACTAATTAAAACACAAAACCACATCCAAACAGAAGTTAGATGGGTTATCTATTCCCTAACATAAGAAAAACACAAAAAACTAAAAATAAAATTGGGTTGATGTCGGTGTACTAAAGTAGGGGTACCTTAGTACCCCGAACTTGTGCACGGGCAGTAGTAGCCTCCCGCGGCAAGGCCTGCCAGGGGAGCGACAAGAGTCTCCACGGCCCTTTCCGGGCCGGACGAAGGCCAAGTGATCGAGCCTAGAATACCAAGCCCCGGCAAGAGGAGCTTGCCGGGTCGAGAAGGCAAGGTCCGGCAAGAGGAGCTTGCCGGGCCAAGGCGACAAGGCCCCGGCAAGAGGAGCTTGCCGGGACGACTAAGCCGAAGCACCAAGGCCCCGGCGGGAGGAGCTCGCCGGGACGGCCAAGCCAAGGCACCCCAAGAGAAGCCCGCCGTGGTGCGCCGCGCGCCCTGGCAAGGCCTGGCGAGCGGCAAGCTCCCAGGTGCGGCAAGGCAACTACCGCGGCAAACCACTTGCCGCGGCAAACCACCACATCAGGACCGCGCTCCAGCTCACCTGCCCACGCGTCGCTCTGGGGCTTCCCCGGAGACACGTGGCGGGGCGCCGCGCAACCTGAGACGCGCGGTGGCATGCGACGTTGGCAGAGTCGCCCCCGTGGCGAGCGGAGGCGCTCCTAACGGTCCGCCTCGGCACTGTTCAGGCGATCCAGACGGGCATTTAATGCCTTTGTCCCCCGCCGTCAGAGTTAGGTGCGATAGCACTGTGCGGCCACTATTCACGCAATCCCTTGCCATTTTTACCCTCACCTGCGTCGCTCCCTGTGGGAAACCCCTTGGCATATAAAAGGAGGCCCATGCGCATGTAGAGAGGAGATGGGACCCAATAGGCCCTCGCCTACGTCCAGCTCCAACTTACTGTAGCTTCTTGCGCTCCAGAGCAAGAACCCGAATCAACCAGACATGCAGCAGTAGGGTTTTACGCATCCATGCGGCCCGAAGCTGGGTAAAATCGTTGTGTGTGTGTGTCGCCTCGATCTGCTCTTTGTGCATCCTCCGCCCCGCCGAACCGACAAGGGGCTCCGTCCCCATAGGTGCTCGTGGAGGCAGATATCCCCCGACATCTTTGGCGCGCCAGGTAGGGGTGCGTCGAGGTTGTGTGAATCAGATCCGGCGTCCGCGCGAGCCAGACTCTCATCGTTTGCGCCGGCATGGCGCCGAAGAAGAAAGCTCCGGAGGTGACCGGCCCGTCAGCGTCGAACCCACCGCCCATGGAGCAGACGGGTGGTGGGGAGGACGCCGGCGGAGGAACGGGCACCGTCGAGCCAGTTCTTGCTCCCGCAGCATCCGAGCTCGCCCCGCGCCCCGCTCAGGAGGCGCGAAACCAGCAGCGTCGTGGTACCCATAGTACCATACGCTCGCTGGACCCGGGCCACGCTGGTGGATCCCAGGGCGCTCAGGACCGGCATGCGATCCAGCGTGCCGGGACGAGCGTTGCGCGGCTGCCTGGACCGGGTGCTGCTCCTTCTAACGTGGTTAGGAGTTCGAGCACATCCCGCTCCTCGCGCCGCTCGCCGCCTCTGCCCGCCACCCCAGCGGAAGCTCTCGCGCGAGCTCAGCTGCTCCTAGACTACCCTCCAACGGCGGACAAGATCGACGGCTGGAGGGCAACCATCCAGAGCCTCATTGGTTTCGCCAACGGTGACACTCCGCGGCAGCACAGCGCGTCGCAGCCGCGGCCAGTCACCCAGGCGAGAACCGATGGAGCCAAGCATGGCGGGGGTGCGACCACCGTGCACTCCCCGCCCCAGAAGCCACGGTCGCCGACTCGCCGGGCTCACCTCGACGACGATTCTACCGCGTCGTCGAACCCGCGAACTCGCCGCGACCAACGCCAAGTCCTTCACGAACGAAGGGAAGAAGACGCTCGAACCCACAACGAGCGCAGAAGAGAGGCGCGGCGTCAATCAGACCAGCGCGTTGGGCCCACTGGAGACATGCACGCGCCGGGGGAACCAGGCGAACTGCCGTATTCGGTAGGTTGCCCTGCGTTCACCCGCGAGCTGCGGCAAGTCCAGTGGCCCAGCACAAAGAACTTCAAGCCCGACGTGCCCGAGAAGTATGACGGCAAGTCGCATCCGTATGAGTTCCTCAGCATCTACACCATTGCGGTGCAGGCTGCCGGGGGACGGGACGATAAGATCCTTGCCAACTACTTCCCGCTGGTACTCAAGCCCAACGTCAGATCCTAGCTCATGCACTTGCCGGACGGCTCCATCTCCTCCTGGCCAGATCTATGCCATCAGTTCGTGGGCGCCTTCACGGGCGGCCACAAACCCCATGGCCAGGCGAGCGACCTTCATCTGCTTGTTCAGAAGGAGGGGGAGCCTTTGCGCAAGTTCATCCAGAGGTTCAGCCGTGTGCACTACAACATCCCAGACGTCCACCCCGCCGCGGTGATCAGCGTGTTCCACCAGAACGTGCGTAACCGCAGGATGCGGGAGGAGATGGCGATGTGCAAAATCAAGGAGGTCAGCGAGCTTTACGCCCTGGCCGACAAGTGTGCACGCGCTGAGGAGGGGAGGCGGCTCCCCAGAGAAAGTGCTGGAGAAGGAGACTCCGATAGTGAAGGTACCGCCCCGGCAAGGAGAGGCCGGCGGCGGAACGGCAAGAAGAAGAAAAACCCAGAGGTACTGGTTGTCGAGAAGTCCGGCGGCGAGGGCTCCGCCAAGAAAGCCCAGGCGGGAGGCCCCGGCAAGGAGGTTGCCGGGTGCGCCAACTGCCGGGCGGTGGCGGCTGCCGATAAGCGGGACGGTACCGACAAGAAGTACTGCAAGATCCACCGCACCAGGGGCCACGACCTCCAGAGTTGCAAGCAAGTCGAGCGACTCGTCGACCTGCAAAAGGCCGAGTACGCACGACGCGACAAGGAGAGGGCCCAAGCAGGTGGCGGGGGATCCGGCACGAAGCGTCCCGGCCCGGGGGAGCGCCGCGGCAAGGACAAGCAGCGGCAAGCAGACAGACCTCCCCGGGGCCGCGACAAGAGCGAAGACGAAGACGACGACGAAGACATGGAAGACCCCGAGACCAGCGGGCAGGAGTTTCAGAAAGCCACTGAGGTCTTGTGTGTGGACGGCGGTGCCTCCCTGCACGTTTCCCACCACCAGCTTAAACGGTGGGTGCGGGAGGTCAATGCAGTGGAGCCACTCGTCGAGTCACGCAGACCCCTGAGATGGTCCAGCACGCCTATCATCTTCGACATTGAGGACCACCCTGATCGCACAACCGCGGTCGGGTGCTTGCCGATGTTGGTTTCCCCAACGATCCGCAACCTCAAGGTCACTAAGATGCTAGTTGACGGCGGGGCCGGCTTGAATCTGATCTCCTCTGCTGTTCTCCGGAGACTCCAAGTTCCCGGCAGCGAGCTCGAAGAAACCGGCGCATTCCAAGGAATCAACCCGGGAAGGAGCAAGCCGAAGGGAAAGATCACGCTGCCGGTAACATTTGGCAGCGAGCTGAATTTCAGAACTGAGAAGGTCACCTTTGACGTCGCCGACCTTCCGTTGCCTTACAACGGGATCCTCGGCCGACCAGCACTCGCCAAGTTCATGGCGGCCTCTCACTATGCGTATAACATGCTCAAGATGCCCGGCCCGATAAGCGTCATTTCTGTCCCCGGCGACAAGAAGGATGCCCTTATCTGCGCCGACCAATTATACCAGGACGCAACAGCGGCAACGGCCCGCGGTCCGCTCGTCGCTGGAGCTTCCGGGGGAAAGAAGAAGTCCGGCAAGTGCCCTGGCGCCCACTCCGGCAAGCGCGCCTCTTCGGAGTGCTGCGCTGCCGTCGAGGACGTGCCATCGAGCCCCGCCGTCAAGAATACCAAGTCCGGCAAGTGCTCTGGCGCCCACTCCGGCAAGCGCGTCTCTTTGGAGTGCTGCGCTGCCGTCGAGGACATGCCATTGAGCCCCGCCGGCAAGAAGACCAAGTCCGGCAAGTGCTCTGGCGCCCACTCCGGCAAGCGCGTCTCTTCGGAGTGCTGCGCTGCCATCGAGGACGTGCCATTGAGCCCCGCCGGCAAGAAGACCAAGCCCGGCGAACGCTCTGGCGCCCACTCCGGCAAGCGCGTCTCTTCGGAGTGCTGCGCTGCCGTCGAGGACGTGCCATCGAGCCCCGCCGGCAAGAAGGCCAAGCCCGGCGAATGCTCTGGTGCCCACTCCGGCAAGCGCGCCTCTTCGGAGTGCTGCGCTGCCGTCGAGGACGCGCCATCGAGCCCCGCCGGCGAACACGAGAAGACGACGGCTGCTCCACCCGCGACCAAGAAGGTGCCCGCCAAGGAGGACGGCACTGGTGGTACCTTCACCATCAGTGCCACTCTCGGCCCCAAATAGGAAGGCGCGCTCGTTGCTTTCCTGCGGGCGAATGTCGATGTGTTTGCCTGGCAACCATCTGACATCCCCGGCGTTCCCAGGGAAGTGATTGAGCACCACCTTGCCGTCTGTCCTCATGCGCGGCCCGTCAAGCAAAAGGTCAGGAAACAAGCGGTGGAGCGCCAAGAGTTTATCGCGGAGGAAATCAAGAAGTTGGAAGCGGCAGGCCTCGTCAGAGGCGTGCTCCATCCGACGTGGTTGGCCAATCCTGTCGTCGTGCGCAAGGCAAACGGGAAGTGGAGGCTTTTCATCGATTTCACCGATGTCAACAGAGCTTGCCCTAAAGATCCATTTCCCTTGCCGCGCATCGACCAGATTGTTGACTCCACGGCCGGATGCGACCTGCTTTCATTCCTTGACGCCTACTCCGGGTACCACCAGGTCTTCATGGCCGAAGAAGACGAAGAGAAGACTGCGTTCATCACTCTGTGCGGCACGTACTGTTTTGTGCGGATGCCTTTTGGACTGAAGAACGCGGGCTCGACATTTGCGAGGGTTGTCCACACTGCTTTTGAGCCACAGATCCACAGAAATGTGGAGGCCTACATGGACGACATCGTGGTCAAGAGCAGAAACAAGGCAACCTTGGTACAAGACTTGGAAGAGACCTTTGCAAACTTGCGCAAGATCAGCCTCAAGCTCAACCCCGAGAAGTGCGTGTTCGGAGTTCCCTCCGGCAAGCTTCTCGGGTTCTTCGTGTCTCAGCGTGGGATCGAAGCCAACCCCGACAAGATCAAGGCCATCGAGCAGATTGAAGCACCAACGCGTGTCAAGGACGTGCGAAGACTTGCCGGCTGCGTGGCGGCTCTCAGCAGATTTATTTCCAGGTCCGCGGAACGCGCCCTGCCGTTTTTCAAAATTTTGAAAAAGGCAGGTCCAGTAAAATGGACTCCGGAAGCGGAGGTTGCACTGCAAGACTTGAAGAAATACCTGTCCTCCGCCCCTATACTTGTCGCGCCTAGACCACAAGAGAAGTTGCTACTCTACCTAGCGGCAACCAATCAAGTGGCTAGTGTTGCGTTAGTTGCGGAGAGGGAAGCTGATGACGAGCCAGCAGCCACGGCAAGCGCGTCCGACGGCAAGCAGGGGGCTTCCCCGACAAGCTCTGGCCCCGTCAAAGGCGGATCCGCGCAAGCGCAAGGGGAAGTGCAGAGGAAGAGGATGGTGCAGCGCCCAGTTTACTTCGTCAGTTCCCTCTTACAGGGGGCTAGGTCGAGGTACTCTGGTGTGCAGAAATTGCTCTTTGGCCTCCTCATGGCCTCGAGGAAGCTGCGCCATTACTTCCAAGCACACGAGATCACCGTGGTCACTCGCTTGCCGCTTAAGAGGATACTGCAGAATCCCGAAGCAACAGGCAGGATTGTCGAGTGGGCACTAGAACTGTCAAGCTTTGGCCTCGAATTCGAGAGCACATCGACCATCCAGAGCAGAGCATTGGCAGAGTTCATAGCAGAGTGGACGCCGACACCGGACGAAGAAATTCCCGAGACGAGCATCCCCGGCAAGGAAGCAACCAAAGAGTGGCTGATGTACTTTGATGGTGCCTTTTCGCTGGAAGGCGCCGGTGCCGGCGTGCTGCTCATCGCGCCCACCGGAGAGCACCTCAAGTACATCGTCCAGATGCACTTTCCCAAGGAGCAAGCAACCAACAATACGACAGAGTATGAAGGTTTGCTCGCCGGTCTCAGGATCGCGGCGGAACTTGGGATCAAGAAGCTCATTGTCAGGGGTGACTCGCAGCTCGTCGTCCGCCAAATGAACAAGGATTACCAGTGCCCATTGATGGAAGCTTACGTTGATGGAGTGAGGAAGCTGGAAGAGCGCTTTGACGGCCTGCAAATGGAATACGTTCCAAGAGCAGAGAACGACATCGCCGACGGCCTGTCCAAATGCGCCGCACTAAAGCTACCTGTGGAACCAGGGACTTTTGTGCTCAAGCTGACTCAACCATCCGTGACACCATCGACTGGGCCAAGCAAGAAGAGGAAATCGGTCTCCAGCGACTACCTTCCGGCAAAGCTTCCTGAAGCCGCCGCTAAGGGAGTCCCCGGGATCGACGCCAAGAGTGCTGAGGAGCTGCCCGCTCCGGCAAGCCCCAGGGTTTGTCCCGACGAAGCAGGCGCTCCCGGCAAGCCACGCCCCGGCAAGCCTGCCGGGGAACGTCAAGCTCCGGCTGAGCCCCAAGACCTCGCCGTGGAAGCTGATGTTCCCGCAGCCGCCGACATGCCTCTAGTCCTCGTCGTCGAGCCACAGGCTCCGACGTGGGCACAGCAGATCGTCTGTTTCCTCCAGACAGGAGAGCTTCCCGAAGAACAAGAAGAAGCTGAAAGAGTAGCCCGGCAGTCCAGTATGTACCAGTTCGTCGACAGCGCACTGTACAGAAGAGGATGCAATGGGGTGAAATTGAAGTGCATCCACCGGGAAGACGGACAGAAGCTGTTGGCGGAGATACACGGAGGCATATGTGGGCACCACATTGGCGCCAGAGCACTTGCCGGAAAGGCGTTCCGGCAGGGCTTCTTCTGGCCCACAGCCCTCCAGGATGCAACTTCACAAGTAACCAAGTGTGAAGCGTGCCAGTTCCATTCCAAGAAGATACACCAGCCAGCTCAAGCTCTCCAGACGATCCCTTTATCCTGGCCCTTCTCGGTCTGGGGGCTCTATATCCTCGGCCCCTTCCCCCGATCCGTCGGGGGCTTTGAGTACTTGTTCGTTGCCATCGACAAGTTCACAAAGTGGCCAGAAGTGGAACCAGTGAGGAAGGTGACCGCCCAGTCCGCGATCAAATTCTTCAGGTCGATTGTTTGCCGCTTCGGGATCCCCAACAGGATCATCACCGACAATGGTACGCAGTTCACAAGCCACGCCTTCATGCAGTACACCCAAGATCTCGGCACCAAGGTCTGTTTTGCTTATGTTGCTCATCCCCGGAGCAACGGTCAAGCGGAAAGGGCCAACGCCGAGGTACTGCGTGGGCTCAAGACCAGAAGTTTTGACAAGCTGCTCAAGCGCGGACGGAACTGGATCGAGGAGCTGCCGGAGGTTCTTTGGTCGGTCAGAACGACGCCAAATCGAGCCACCGGCCAGACACCATTTGCTCCAATCTATGGAGCAGAAGCAGTTACCCCCATGGAACTCGTATACGGGTCACCTCGAGTGCTCGCTTATGATGAGCTTGAGCAAGAGCGGTCGCGTGAAGATGACGCACTGCTCCTCGAGGAAGATCGTCTCCAGGCCGCTGTGCGATCCGCTCGCTACCAGCAAGCTCTGCGTCGCTATCATAGTCGCAAAGTTAAGGCCAGGAGCCTCGAGGAAGGCGACCTTGTTCTTCGGCGCGTTCAGTCGGCCAAGATACACAACAAGTTGGCGCCGAAGTGGGAAGGCCCTTACCGGGTGAAACGAGTCACGAGGCCCGGTGCCGTCCGCCTCGAGACCGAAGATGGTACTCCGGTGAGCAATTCCTGGAACATTGAGCATCTTCGCAAGTTTTACCCGTAAGGCGCGGTTGTCGGACCCCGTCCGGCAACCAACACTTTGTACAAAAGTCTTGCCACAGACGCATGTAATCCTTTGTACAAAGCCAGGCGCAGACCCTGGCCGCAATTACGCGCTGGGCCCCCCCAAGTTTTAGCATGCATGCTGAGTCGAGTCTCATCCTTGGTTAGGGTTGATAGTGCCTAACAGTCGCTAACCCCTAACTTAGAGGTCGAGTCCGCGTCTTTTTCCCGTCCTTTCCCTTTGGCTCGCGGGAACTGCCTACCCTTGCCGAGCCGCTCAAGGACGAAGAAAGGGAGAAGGACGAGCCAGCACCCGCCTCCCGACAAGCCAGAGTTGCCGGGGGCTGCAACCTCAGATAAGTCTTTACATCCCTTATCATGCATTCTCTCGTGAGCTGCGGAATGTGGAAACCTTGCTTACTCCTAAAAAGCTGCCGTGCTCTCTTAAGCGGCAAACCCCGGAGCGCGTTCCCGGGGCCCGCTTCGGATAGTAGCCGCGGCGGCAAGGGGAGGAAGCGAGGGGCCAGAACCCGCCTTCTCCCTGCCTCCGCCTAGAGCGGGAGGAGGGCCAAGGGGCGCGGGGGACGGCAGGGTCCGTTGCCGGGCGGGGAAGTGTCTATCTTAACGGTGCAAAGAGTCCGCCCCTTGCCGCGGGATGTACCCGCGAGACAAATGATCCGGAAAACAACCCCTTTTCATTAAAAACATTCCACTCAGGTACAGTTCAGAGAGAATGAAAAACATGAAAGATGGGATTACAAGATTTTAATGCAACTAAGGCCCGAGGGCTTACAAGATAAAAAAAGATAAGGTGCCCGTAATCCCTTTCTTGTCTCTCTCCTCAGGAGGTACGGCAAGGAGGCGAGAAGGGCAAAAGGGGCACCTATACGAGCTACGGGTGGCAGAAGACGCCAAGAGAGCGTCCGAGGCCCCACCCCGGAGCTCCGGAGGCCGGAAGAAGACGGCGACGCCGGAAGCGGAGCTCGAGAAGGAGGCGGCGAGACGTCAACACGCTGTCGAGGGCATCTAGCCCTCGTACTCCGAGTTGACGGCCTTGCCGCCAGCCTCTTCCGCAGCCTCGCCACTCCAGCCGAGAAGACGAAGCCCCGGCAAGAGGAGCTTGCCGGGCCGGAGAGAAGACCCCGGTGGTCGTCGCCGCGAGCAGGGGTGGTGACGGCGTCTGGGGCGAGGTTGGAAGACGAGGCAGCGGCCTTGCCGCCCGTCCTCTTCCTATTCCGCATCCTCCCTACGCCAGCCGCCCAAGGAGACGACCCCGGGGACTTCACGGCGCCAGCGACGCGGACGATGGGGGCCGCCGGTGCCACGCGGAGCTGCGACTAGTGCCTAGTCGTGCCCGTCACCCCGGCGACCGCCCGCCCTCGTCGTCGCTGTCGCTCCCCTCCTCGTCACTCTCGCTCGAGGAGGAGCCTTCGCTGTCGGAGGAGCTATCCACGCAGCACCGGGCCTGGGTGCCGAGGTCCCTGAAGACCTTGACGGAGAGCAGATCGCCCTCCATCAGCTTGAAATGGAGGGTGAACCCCGCCGTCAAGCTGTGGATCCGGGCGAACGACTTCCACCCTCGGCCCAGACACATCACGCCGGGGGCTCGGGATTCGACGTGGACTCGCGTACCACTGATCCCGCAGCCCCTCATGTGCAGCCTCAGCGTCTCGTGTTGTTCCGCCTCCAAGACGTCCGCGAAGGGGGCCGGGAGGTGGAGGCGACGGCGAGCCGCCCGGCGCAGCCTGATGATGAACTTGCAGGGGTCGTCCCCGAGATGAACCGCCGGGGGAAACGGAGCCGCCGGCGGAGGCGAGGCCGGCGCGCCGTCCTGCCCGCCTCGAGCGCCTCGGCCCCGTCCACGGCCTCGTCCGCGACCTCGCCCCCTCCCCCTTCCCCTTACGGTTGGCTCCGCCGCCGCGGGTGCAAGGGGAGGAGGGGCTCGCTGCCTGGCGGCAACCCTTGCCGCCACCGAAGAAGGACCAGGGTTCCCTTCCTCCATGACAGCTGGGGAGAGGGGACCAGGGATCTAAGAGAAGGAAGAAGGAAGGAGTGCGGACCCTCGTCATCCCCTTCCGCTCCTTATAAAGGGGCGGAGTGGGGGCTCGGCCGCCCCGCCCAACCAATCAAAGCAGAGGAAGGGCAGGCGACGGGGCCGACCCTCTACTTCGACCCGTGTCGGCCCGGCTTCCTGCCTCCACCACCGCGACCCCAAGCGCATGGAGGACGCGTGGCGCGCGCGCAGGGCCGAGGCGACTGATGAGGCGACCTCTCTCCCCCCCCAATCGAAAGTGGGGGCGGACGTTTCGCTTCTCCAAATAAAAGAGATCGTGCCCGACGTGACGCATGCCTGCGGGCCTCAAGCCCCGCGCACGCCACCCACGTCACGCACGCCTCGCACGCCTCGCCCCCCCCCCCCTGACGCCGCGATAAGCGCGCGCCACTTGGGGAGGGCGCGACGAGCACAGAGTTAAGGAGCAGCGCAACCCAGGCCACGCGTGCCCGTGCATTGTTAGGGCCTGGCCCAACAACGCTCGGCACCGTGTATGGCCCAAACCCGGGGGCTCCTGTCGGTGTACTAAAGTAGGGGTACCTTAGTACCCCGAACTTGTGCACGGGCAGTAGTAGCCTCCCGTGGCAAGGCCTGCCAGGGGAGCGACAAGAGTCTCCACGGCCCTTTCCGGGCCGGACGAAGGCCAAGTGATCGAGCCTAGAAGACCAAGCCCCGGCAAGAGGAGCTTGCCGGGTCGAGAAGGCAAGGTCCAGCAAGAGGAGCTTGCCGGGCCAAGGCGACAAGGCCCCGGCAAGAGGAGCTTGCCGGGACGACTAAGCCGAAGCACCAAGGCCTCGGCGGGAGGAGCTCGCCGGGACGGCCAAGCCAAGGCACCCCAAGAGAAGCCCGCCGCGGCGCGCCACGCGCCCCGGCAAGGCCTGGCGAGCGGCAAGCTCCCAGGTGCAGCAAGGCAACTACCGCGGCAAGCCACTTGCCACGGCAAACCACCACATCAGGCCCGCGCTCCAGCTTCCCCGGAGACACGTGGCAGGGCGCCGCGCAACCTGAGACGCGCGGTGGCATGCGACGTTGGCAGAGTCGCCCCCGTGGCGAGCGGAGGCGCTCCTAACGGTCCGCCTCGGCACTGTTCAGGCGATCTAGACGGGCATTTAATGCCTTTGTCCCCCGCCGTCAGAGTTAGGTGCGATAGCACTGTGCGGCCACTATTCACGCAATCCCTTGCCATTTTTACCCTCACCTGCGTCGCTCCCTGTGGGAAACCCCTTGGCATATAAAAGGAGGCCCATGCGCACGTAGAGAGGAGATGGGACCCAATAGGCCCTCGCCTACGTCCAGCTCCAACTTACTGTAGCTTCTTGCGCTCCAGAGCAAGAACCCGAATCAACCAGACATGCAGCAGTAGGGTTTTACGCATCCATGCGGCCCGAAGCTGGGTAAAATCGTTGTGTGTGTGTCGCCTCGATCTGCTCTTTGTGCATCCTCCGCCCCCGCCGAACCGACAAGGGGCTCCGTCCCCATAGGTGCTCGTGGAGGCAGATATCCCCCGACAGTTACCTCCCAACAAGCGCTATCGTTTAACGTCCCTAACTAGGCATAAAAGCGAGGATAGATCTAGGTATTGCCATCTTTGGAAGGAAATCCATAAGTGGCTCTCATGATAGTTTCATATGGCAATTTTATTTTCTTTCTTGGAAAGTGTTCCATGCCCTTTTTTAATGGAAATTGGAATCTAATATTCCCTTCCTTCATATCAATAATCGCACCAACCGTTCTAAGGAAAGGTCTACCAAGAATAATAGGGCAAGAAGGATTGCAATCTATATCAAGAACAATGAAATCTAGGGGCACATAATTCCTATTTGCAACAATAAGAAAATCATTAATCCTTCCCATAGGTTTCTTAATAGTAGAATCCGCAAGATGCAAGTTTAGAGAGCAATCAGCAAAATCACGGAAATCTAGCAAATCACACAAAGTTTTGGGGATAGTGGAGACACTAGCACCCAAATCACACAAAGCATAAAACTCATGATCTTTAATTTTAATTTTTATAGTTGGTTCCCACTCATCATAGAGTTTTCTAGGGATAGAAACTTTCAACTCAAGCTTTTCTTCATAAGATTGCATCAAGGCATCAACAATATGTTCGGTAAAGGCTTTCTTTTGACTATAAGCATGCGGAGAATTTAGCCCGGAATGCAACAAGGAAATACAATTGTCGGTGTACTAAAGTAGGGGTGCCTTAGTACCCCGAACTTGTGCACGGGCAGTAGTAGCGTCCCGTGGCAAGGCTTGCCAGGGGAGCGACAAGAGTCTCCACGGCCCTTTCTGGGCCGGACGAAGGCCAAGTGATCGAGCCTAGAAGACCAAGCCCCGGCAAGAGGAGCTTGCCGGGCCAAGAAGGCGAGGTCCGGCAAGAGGAGCTTGCCGGGCCAAGGCGACAAGGCCCCGGCAAGAGGAGCTTGCCGGGACGATTAAGCCGAAGCACCAAGGCCCCGGCGGGAGGAGCTCGCCGGGACGGCCAAACCAAGGCACCCCAAGAGAAGCCCACCGCGGCGCGCCGCGCGCCCCGGCAAGGCCTGACGAGCGGCAAGCTCTCAGGTGCGGCAAGACAACCACCGCGGCAAGCCACTTGCCGCGGCAAACCACCACCTCAGGCATGTGCTCCAGCTCACCTGCCCACGCGCCACTCTGGGGCTTCCCCAGAGGCACGTGGCGGGGCGCCGCGCAACCTGGGGCGCGCGCGTGGCATGCGACGTTGGCAGAGTCGCCCCCGTGGCAAGCGGAGGCGCCCCTAATGGTCCGCCTCGGCACTGTTCAGGCGATCCAAACGGGCATTTAATGCCTTTGTCCCCCGCCGTCAGAGTTAGGTGCGATAGCACTGTGCGGCCACTGTTCGCACAGTTCCTTGCCATTTTTACCCTCACCTGCGTCGCTACCTGTGGGAAACCCCTTAGCATATAAAAGGAGGCCCATGCGCACGTAGGGAGGGGGATCGAACCCGAGAGAGATCCAGACCGAAAGGAGGACACCCAGTAGACCCTCGTCTACGTCCAGCTCCAACTTACTGTAGCTTCTTGCGCTCCAGAGCAAGAACTCGAATCAACCAGACAAGCAGCAGTAGGGTTTTACGCATCCGTGCGGCCCGAAGCTGGGTAAAATCGTTGTGTGTGTGTCGCCTTGATCTGCTCTTTGTGCAACCTCGGCCCCCCGCCGAACCGACAAGGGGCTCTGTCCCCATAGGTGCTCGTGGAGGCCGATATCCCCCGACATCTTTGGCGCGCCAGGTAGGGGGCATCGAGGTTGTGCGAACCAGATTTGGCGACCACAGGTAAGCTCAGGTGTGGCCAGGTACCTTTCCGCTCCAACCCGCAGAGCGGAGGCATTCCTCCTCACGGACTCGCGCACGGCCCTCCTCGAGTACCCACTCACGAAGAGCCCGGGCAAGAGCAGATGCTCCTTGAGGAGGACCGCCTTCTGGCCGCTGAGCGAGTTTCTCGCCTCCAGCAAACTCTGCGCCGCTCCCGCAGCCGCAGAAGTTAGCGCCGGAAGTTGCGGGAAAGGCGACCTCGTTCTTCGGCGCGCCCAGGCCGCCAAGATCCAAACGAGTCGACGCCGACCGTGGGAGGGACCTTGCCAGCGCGGCCGTCGGAACCCGTTCCGTCGGCCATCCTCTCTGTCCAAGTCTTGCCGCAGTTGCATGTAATCCTTGGTACAGAGACGGGCGCAGATCCCAAGCATAGCTTATGTGCCCCGCACATCTTGTCGATTTCGCGCCTCTCCGCTTGGCGCATGCATTATTTGACACGATTGTGCAGCACTCGACTCCGACAAGCGATGGCAGGCCGCGAAGCCCTGAGCCTTCGTTATTCCCTTACCTCGAGAAGGGGGGATGACAGGATAGGCTGGGCGTCGCCCGAGGAAGCTGCGCCTTGCCGGACTGCGAACAACAGAAAAGCTAAGTTGCCAAAGTTTGAGAAATTAAGCTCCTTTTTATCCTTAAGTTATCTTCCTCGAACGGCCGAGCTTCGTATGGGAAACCTGTGCGCGGAGGGGCCGGCTCGTGGCTGGTTGCGCCCTTATTTTGTTTCGAGTCCGCTCAACGACTTAAGTGTGCTACATCCCGAGTAGCGTCCTACTTTGTTTCGAGCTTGCTCGGTAGCTTGAGTGTGCCGCGACTGCAGTCGCCACGCTTACCTCGCCCTGAGCCTGCTCAACATTGTAAGTGAGTTGCGCCAGCCGCGGCAAGGTTTCTTGCCGGTGGAGGCACCGCCAGCGGGTTGCTGATGTCCCGCACTCGGCACCCGTGGCAAGGCGGAGGCTTGCGCCGACAAGTTCCCGGGAGCGTAGGGCGCGAACGTACGAAGCACAAAGTCGAACGAGGGAGATAGCAGCGCAATGAACTGCCTAAGATAAAAGTTATATTACAAAATGACTTGCCGCTGCTCTAATCAGCTATTTCTATGACGTGCTCAGCAGCGACAAGAGAAGAAAAGAAAGAGGTGGGCGGCCTAATCCGCGCGGTCGCCCTCGACCCTCCTGATCCCGGCCACCCTTTCCACAATGGGGGTGACGAGGGCCCTGATCTCCGTCAGGTCGGCGTCTTCCGGCAGGTGCCTGAGGACGTTGGTAAGCCTGATGGTGGGGTTGCAGAAGACGATCTTCACCAGCACCCTCTCGAGGGCCCCGGAGACGGCTTCCCACGTCTCCTCGGCCAGCTGCTCTGTGATCGTTTCCCGGAGATGCTGGAGCACCCCCACCAAGCCCTTGAAGAAGGAAGTGAGCTTGACGCTCGGCGGGACGTTCTCGCCGGAGGGGTACTCGTGGCCCTCCATCCCCAGCAGCTTCAGCTCCTTGTCGATGGTGGTGGCGATGTCGACGAGGCCTTCGGTCCACCGCTCCACCGTCTCCTGGAAGGCGTTCTGGGTAACGGCGGCGCGCTTCAACAGATCCTCGTTGCCAGCAACCTCCTTCCGCAAGGTCGCTTCCTGCCCCTTGGCGCTCTCCAGCGCCTTGGCCAGGGTGTCCAGCTTCAGCTCGAGGTCAGCCTTGGAATCCTTGGCGGCGTCGAGCTCCTGGATCTTCTCGGCGAAGCGGCCCTGCAGCTCGCCAAGGGTGTGGGCGCCCTTCTCGCGCTCCTGTTTGAGCGCGGCAAGCTCTTCGCCGCTCGCGTTGAGGTCGCTGACGAGCTGCGCCACCCTCGTCTCCAGCTCCCCCTTGGCGACCTCGGCGGCCGCGGCAGCGTCCTGCGCTTCCCGCAGGGCCGCGCCAAGCGCCTGCTCGCGCGCGGCAACCTCCTCCTCGTGGCTGGCGAGGCTGGCCTTCTGTTGCACCAGTTCGCTTTCCCGCGCGGATAGCCCCGCAGCGGCAAGCCTCTGCTGCTCTTCGGCCTCTGCCTTCTCGAGGAGAAAGGCCGTCCGCGCCTCGTCGAGCAGCTTCCGCTCCTCCGCCAAAGACCGGAGAGCCTCCTGGTTGATCTCCCGGAGCTCCCCGGCGCGCCTCTCCATGTCCGCGCCGGCCCTCGCGATGAGCGCCTCCTGGCGCTCCACCTTAGCCTGCCGGGCGCGGTAGAGCGACACAAGCTTCCGGAGCAGCCGCTCCTCCTCGGGCTCGCCGCTACTGGTGCTTGGCGCGTCGACCACTGTCAGCCCGACGGAGGCGAGCACTTCTCCGTCCAAGGCCTCCCCCTCGACCGGCGCCCTGGAGCTAGGCTCCCAGGGGAGCCTGATGAAGACGCCATCGCCGGCCTTCAGGTAGGCACCCGCCGGGGGCTCCTCAAGGCCTGACGCGCCGACAGCCGTGGGATCGCCGGACGGCGGAGTACTTGACGCCCCTGCCTCCCCGGGGCCGTCGGCACGGTCGTCGGTCCCCTCGCCGTCTGCCGCCGCGGTGGCCTTGGCGGCTTCGGCCTCCCCGCCGCCTGCGGGGTCGTCGGTGCCGTCCGCCTCCTCGATGACGACGACGTCGTCGGCGTCGCCGCGCGCGCCCTCCCCGACGACGACCTCGATCTCCATCGGGTCCGCGGTGGGCGGGTCTGATGGCCGGAAGAGGGGAGAAGAGTCAACCGAGCAGCCGACAAAAAGGCTCATAAGGAAAGATAACCAAGGAAAGTTTTCCGTGCATGGGGGCTTACCGGTGGCAGGGTCTGTGGCCGCGGCCTCCGTTGTCGGGGGATCGCTGGCTGCGTCCGTCACCGGAGATCCCTCCCTTGCCGGAGAGGTCTTCCTTGCCGGGGGCTCCTCCCTTGTCGGGGAGGTCTCCCCTGCCGGGGGCTCCTCCCTTGCCGGAGATTTCTCCCTAGGCGGGGTGGTCGACGCAGACGGCGCGGCAAGAGTGCCCCCCGGGGTTGCCTGCTGGGGCTGCTCTGCTCCTACCCAACGACAACAACAACAGCCACATGTTAACGAAGAGAAGGGGAGCTCACGCGTGCGCCAAATGGCAAGAACTAGCCGTGCACTCACCCTGGAGGCTGCGCTGTGGGCTGCCCTGGGGACCCGCTGCCAAGTCCGGCAAGGTCGTCTCCGGCACCTCCCCAGTTGCCGGGGGAGATTCGCCCTCAAGGACGACCAGCTGGATCTTGGCCCTCTTCGCCCTCCTCTGGGCCAGGCTCCTGAAAGGGAACGGTTTCGGTTGGGTGAGTGGGCTGCGAAACAAGATGAAGCAACAGAGATCAAGAAGATACAAGCTCTACCAGGAACTTACTCTTCGTCCTCCTCTTCGTCGTCGGAGCTAAGCGCGGAATAGTCAAAAACCGGCTTGCTCCAGGCGCGAGGAGACAGGGGAGTGGGTTCCCGGGACCGCTTGGCGGGGACGGTGGACGACCCCGCCCCCGTTGCCACCGCGGTACGGGGAGCGGCAGGAGCAGAAGCCGCGGCCCGTGAGGACCCCGCTCCCGCTGCTTCGGAGGCGCGTGTCACGCGGGGCTGCGGTTGCTGGTTGGCCTGCCGCACCACCTCCCCGGCCCTGCGGAGACGCCTCCTCGGCTAGGCAGGGGGCTCCACCTGCGACGAGCTGCCCGGCAGCTGCGAGGAGGGCGCGTCGACCTCCGGCAAGCCGCTCGCGTCCTGGGCGGGCTCGCCCGCGCCACCATGCCCGGCTGGTTCCTCCGAGCCGGCGAGCTCCATTTGGTCGGCGAGGCTCTCCACCTCCGCCGCGTCCACTTTGGCCAGGGTGAAGCCAGACTCGCCCGCGGCCGCGGCGGCCGCCGCCTCCTCCATCCTGGAGGCGATGTAGGCCAGCTCCTCGGGGGTGGTGTCCCGCGTGAGGCCCCTCTTCTCGTCGGGGTCGACCGGCACCTCCTCCAAGTTGTCGAAGAAGGCCTGCACGACGTCGTCCGCCGGCTCCTGCCAGGTCGCGTCGATCCCGTGCGAGTCGCACAGTGGCATCATCACGAGGATGCGGCTGAGCGCCGAATTGTTGCACAGGGGGACGACGCCCGGCGGCAACCTGAACCATTCTGGGTGCTCGGAGTCGTACTTGAACAGCTCCTTCAACACTCCGACAAGCTCCAGAACGGTGAAGTTGTAGTTAAGGCCCGGGCGCAGCCTCATGATGTCCACCGCGTTTTGGAATTCCCAAGCCGGCTTCCCCCTCTCCTGCAGGGGGGCGATATGCCGGCGAAGGAAATCCGCGCCGACGGCGCCGACGGTGAGCCCGGCGAACCTGAGGCGCAGGATTCGGGTGGCGGCAATCTTCCGCTTGGCATCGTCCGGGGCTAGGTCGCTCCAGTCACGGCCGTGCACCACTGGGGTTCACCGCACGGCGGTGAACGGCGGTGGATTCTCCTCGACGATCAAGCACCACTCGGCCCTGCACTCCTCCCACCTGCCGCGGAGTTCCCCCTCCAAGTAGACCTCTTTCTTGCCGGTCCTGGAGACCCAGGCGACTCCGCCGGACAGCAGCTCTCCTTTCTCCACCCGAGGAGTAAAGAAGTGGCAGAAGAGGGCTACGTTGGGGCGGACTCCGACAAAGTTCTCGCAAAGGTGTGCGAAAACCGCCATTGTCAGAACGGCGTTGGGGGTGAAGTCAAGGAGGTGAAGGTTGTAGGTGTGCATGATGTCGCAGAAGAACTCGGAAAAAGGCGGCCAGAGCCCGCAATAGAAGAACACAGCGAAGAAAGGGTGCCCGGTCGGGTACAGCTTCTGGGCGATGGCGGGAAGAACTCGCATGCGCGGATGCGCTCGCTTCGCCGTCGACCAGAAGAGGCGGTATCCGTTCTTCAGCCTCAGCGCATCAAGCTGAGGGGGGAACATCGTCGTCTCCTTCCGAAGCGCTTCCAGCCGCAGCGCCTCGGCCGACTTCACGACCTTCCCCTTCGCCTTGTCGCTCTTCGGGGCCATGGCAGAAACGGGGAGGGGGAGTTGTCGGCATTGGCGGCGCCGGAGGCTGCGAGGGCGAATCGCTGCTTTCTCTAGTAAGGAGGAAGTGGCGGAGATTTTCGAGGAACAGCAACCGGCGGAATGGCGAGCTGCCCCTGTTCCCCTCCGCTTATAAAGGGGGGAAGGAGTGGGGGCGGACGTTCCGCCTTTCCAAATAAAGGAACCGTGCCCGACGTGATGCATGCCTGCGGGCCTCAAGCCCCGCGCACGCCACCCACGTCACGCACGTCTCGCACGCCTCGCCCCCCCCCCGACACCACGATAAGCGTGCGCCACTTGGGGAGGGCGCGACGAGCACGGAGTTAAGGAGCAGCGCAACCCAGGCCACGCGTGCCCGTGCACTGTTAGGGCCTGGCCCAACAACGCTCGGCACCGTGTATGGCCCAGACCCGGGGGCTCCTGTCGGTGTACTAAAGTAGGGGTGCCTTAGTACCCCGAACTTGTGCACGGGCAGTAGTAGCGTCCCGCGGCAAGGCTTGCCAGGGGAGCGACAAGAGTCTCCACGGCCCTTTCTGGGCCGGACGAAGGCCAAGTAATCGAGCCAAGAAGACCAAGCCCCGGCAAGAGGAGCTTGCCGGGCCAAGAAGGCGAGGTCCGGCAAGAGGAGCTTGCCGGGCCAAGGCGACAAGGCCCCGGCAAGAGGAGCTTGCCGGGACGACTAAGCCGAAGCACCAAGGCCCCGGCGGGAGGAGCTCGCCGGGACAGCCAAACCAAGGCACCCCAAGAGAAGCCCGCCGCGGCGCGCCGCGCGCCCCGGCAAGGCCTGACGAGCGGCAAGCTCTCAGGTGCGGCAAGACAACCACCGCGGCAAGCCACTTGCCGCGGCAAACCACCACCTCAGGCATGCGCTCCAGCTCACCTGCCCACGCGCCACTCTGGGGCTTCCCCAGAGGCACGTGGCAGGGCGCCGCGCAACCTGGGGCGCGCGCGTGGCATGCGACATTGGCAGAGTCGCCCCCGTGGCAAGCGGAGGCGCCCCTAACGGTCCGCCTCGGCACTGTTCAGGCGATCCAGACGGGCATTTAATGCGTTTGTCCCCCACCGCCAGAGTTAGGTGCGATAGCACTGTGCGGCCACTATTCACGCAATCCCTTGCCATTTTTACCCTCACCTGCGTCGCTCCCTGTGGGAAACCCCTTGGAATCCTTGAAATCCAATATAGTGGGTTTAGCAACATCTAGATTTTTATTTCTTTCAATCCCACTTTCATCAATTTCATCATAAAGATCTAAATACTCCAAATTTTTAGAACGCCTTCTAGGTAAAGGAAGATCATATTCAATTTCATCAAGATTCATATTGCAAAACAAAGATTTGATAGGGGACACATCAATAACTTTTAGATCTTCATCTTGATTTTCATAGGAATTGGAAGAACACGCTTTAATAAAGGCATCTTTCGTAGCACGCATCCTAGCGGTTCTTTCCTTGCACTCATCAATGGAAATTCTCATAGCTTTGAGAGACTCATTGATATCATGCTTAGGAGGAATAGATCTAAGCTTTAAAGAATCAACCTCAAGAGAAATTCTATCAACGTTCCTAGCCAAATCATCAACTTTAAGCAATTTCTCTTCAAGCAAAGCATTAAAATTCTTTTGTGAATTAATAAACTCTTTTAGACTATTCTCAAATTCAGAAGGCATCTTATTATAATTTCCATAAGAGTTGTTGTAGGAATTTCCATAATTATTAGAAGGATTACTAGGATAAGGCCTAGGATTAAAATTCCCTCTATACGCGTTGTTACCAAAATTATTCCTACCAACAAAATTCACATCCATAGATTCATTATTATTCTCAATCAAAGTAGACAAAGGCATATCATTAGGATCAGAAGAAACACTTTTAGTAGCAAATAATTTCATAAGTTCATCCATCTTTCCACTCAAAACATTGGTTTCTTCTATCGCATGCACTTTTTTATTAGAAGATCTTTCAGTGTGCCATTGAGAATAATTAACCATAATATTATCTAGGAGTTTAGTAGCATCTCCTAAAGTGATTTCCATAAAAGTGCCTCCCACGGCCGAATCCAAAAGATTTCTAGAAGCAAAATTCAATCCGGCATAAAAGTTTTGTATAATCATCCACAAATTCAAACCATGAGTAGGGCAATTACGTATCATTAATTTCATTCTCTCCCAAGCTTGTGCAACATGTTCATGATCAAGTTGCTTAAAATTCATAATATCGTTTCTAAGAGAGATGATTTTAGCGGGAGGAAAATACTTAGAGATAAAAGCATCTTTGCAGTTGTTCCAAGAATCAATACTATTTTTAGGCCAAGACGAAAACCAAGCTTTAGCACGATCTCTGCAAAAAAGGAAATAGCTTCAATTTAACGACGTCATTATCGACATCTTTTTTGTTTTGCATATCACATAAATCAACGAAGCTATTCAGATGAGTAGCGGCATCTTCACTAGGAAGGCCGGCGAATTGATCTTTCATAACAAGATTCAACAAAGCAGTATTGATTTCACAAGATTCAGTATTGGCAAGAGGAGCAATCAGAGTGCTAAGGAAATCATTATTGTTGGTATTGGTGAAGTCACACAATTTGGTAGTATCTTGAGCCATCGCGAAAAACAAGCAATCCAACACACGAGCAAACAAAAGGCAAGCGAGAAAAAGGAAAACGGAGAAAGAGAAAGAGAAGTAGATTGGGAAAGAGAGGGCGAATAAAACGGCAAGGGTGAAGTGGGGGAGAGGAAAATGAGAGGCAAATGGAAACTAATGTAATGCGGGAGATAGGGATTGTGATGGGTACTTGGTATGTTGACTTTTTCCGTAGACTCCCCGGCAACGGCGCCAGAAATTCTTATTGCTACCTCTTGAGCTTGCGTTGGATTTCCCCGAAAAGGAAAGGATGATGCAGCAGAGTAGCGTAAGTATTTCCCTCAGTTTTTTAGAACGAAGGTATCAATACAGTAGGAGGCCACGCGCAAGTCCCTCGTACCTACACAACACAAAGAGCTCAACACAACCAACGCAATTAGGGGTTGTCAATCCCTTCACGGTCACTTACGAAAGTGAGATCCGATAGATAATATTTTTGGTATTTTTGGTATAAAGATGCAAAGTGAAAAGTAAAAGACAAAGTAAAAAAGCAAAGCAAAATAAAAGTGATGGAGATTGATATGATGAGAATAGACCCGGGGGCATAGGTTTCACTAGTGGCCTCTCTCGAGAGCATAAGTATTCTACGGTGGTGAACAAATTACTGTTGAGCAATTGACAGAATTGAGCATAGTTATGAGAATATCTAGGCATGATCATGTATATAGGCATCACGTCTGTGACAAGTAGATCGAAACGATTCTGCATCTACTACTATTACTCCACTCATCGACCGCTATCCAGCATGCATCTAGAGTATTAAGTTAAAAACAGAGTAACGCTTTAAGCAAGATGACATGATGTAGAGAGATAAATTCATACAATATGAAATAAACCACATCTTGTTATCCTCGATGGCAACGATACAATACGTGCCTTGCTGCCCCTTGTGTCACTGGGAAAGGACACCGCAAGATCGAACCCAAAGCTAAGCACTTCTCCCATGGCAAGAACTACCAATCTAGTTGGCCAAACCAAACAGATAATTCGAAGAGACTTGCAAAAGATAACCAATCATACATAAATGAATTCAGAGAAGATTCAAATATTATTCATAGATAGACTTGATCATAAACCCACAATTCATCGGTCTCAACAAACACACCGCAAAAAGAAGAAGATTACATCGAATAGATCTCCACAAGAGAAGGGGAGAACATTGTATTGAGATCCAAAAAGAGAGAAGAAGCCATCTAGATACTAACTATGGACCCGAAGGTCTGAGGTAAACTACTCACACTTCATCGGAGAGGCTATGATGATGTAGAAGCCCTCCGTGATGACGGCCCTCTCCGGCGGAGCTCCGGAACAGGCCCCAAGATGGGATCTCGTGGATACAGAAAGTTGCGGTGGTGGAATTAGGTTTTTGGCTCCTGTTCTGTTCGTTTGGGGGTACGTGGATATATATAGGAGGAAGAAGTACGCCGGTGGAGCTTCGAGGGGCCCACGAGGCAGGGGGCGCGCCCTAGGGGGGCGCGTCCCCCACCCTCGTGACCGCCTCTCCGATGCCTTGGCGTAGGGTCCAAGTCTCCTGGGTCTTATCCGGTGAGAAAATCACGTTCCAAAAAGGATTTTTCTGTTTGGACTCCGTCTGATATTCCGTTTCTTCAAAACACTGAAATAGGCAAAAAAAACAGCAATTCTGGGCTGGGCCTCCGGTTAATAGGTAAGTCCCAAAAATAATATGAAAATGGAAAATAAAGCCCAATATAGTCCAAAACAGTAGATAATATAGTATGGAGCAATCAAAAATTATAGATACGTTGGAGACGTATCAGAGCTAACATACTTTCTCTACTTGGATCATATGCACTTATGATTGGAACTCTAGCAAGCATCTGCAACTACTAAAGATCATTAAGGTAAAACCCAACCATAGCATTAAGTATCAAGTCCTCTTTACTCCCATACGCAATAACCCACTTATTCGTGTTCAGGCTTCTGTCACTCGGGCAACCGACAATAAGCAAATTATGACCATATTGCAACACCTTACAGCGGGGACCCCTCACATTTGCGCGGGACGGAGGGCACCGCAGGACGGCACCATAATAAAATATACACTCAAGCCAACCATGATCATCAATTAGCCCATAGGACAAAATGGATCTACTCAAACATCATAAGATAGCCATAGATCATTGGGAAACAATATATAGTGTTGAGCACCATGTTCAAGTAGAGATTACAGCAGGGAGAAGGGGTGTTACACCGCTGCATAGAGGGGGAGAAAGTTGGTGTTGACGGTAGCAAGATTGTTGATGTAGATCGTCGTCACGATCCTTGCCCCGGCGGTGTTCCGTCGCCACCGGGAGAGAGGGGGAGAGAGCCCCCCTCCTTATTCTTCTTAATTGGCCTCCCCCAAGATGGGAGGAGAGTTCCCCCTCTAGTCTATGGACTCCATGGCGGCGGAGGGGCAGGAGCCCCTCCGAGATTGGATCTCCCTCTCTGTTATCTTCTATTTCGCGTTCCTGTTTTCTGGCCGAAAACCCTTTCTTATATTCCCGGAGATCTGTAACACCGATTGCGCTGAGATTTTAGCACAAGTTTTTTTTTCAAATATAAGCTTCCTTGCGCCCGAAGTGGAGCGCCAATCGACGTTCAAGGAGGGCACAACCCACCACCACGCACCTGGGCTGCCTGGCGTGCCCATGTGTCTTGTGGTGGCTCTGAACCCCCGTTTGCGTTGATTCCACCTCCCAAAATTCACATATATTCCAAAACAATTCTCCGTAAATTTTTATTGCATTTGTACTTCGTTTGATATGGATATACTGTGAAACAAAAATCATGCAAAAAATAGGAAGTGGCATTGGGCACTGGATCAATAGGTTAGTCCAATAAATCATATAAATTGTGGCCAAAAGTATGTGAAAGTTGTATAATATTGGCATGTAACAATCAAAAATTATAGATACGATGGAGACATATCAGCTATCTTTTGATAGTGAGGGTAGTGTGTCTTTGATTGCTTGTATCTACGTTGGTATTTCCCCGAAGAGGAGAGGATGATGCAGCATAAGAACGGTAAGTATTTCCCTCAGTTATGAAACCAAGGTTATCAATCCAGTAGGAGAACCAAGCAACACTATGTAAGCAGCACCTGTACACAAATAACAAATACTTGCAACCGAACGCGTAAGAGGGGTTGCCCCTCGGCATTGAGATAGATTAAATTGTATGAGATTGGATAAATAGATCTAGCAAAAACAAAAAAAATAAGTAAATAAAAAGTGAGCAAGGTATTTTTGGGTTTTTGGAATTATAGATCTGAAAACAATATGATAGGAAATAGACCCGGTGGGCGTAGATTTCACTAGTGGCTTCTCTCAAGAAAATAGCATCCGGTGGGTAAACAAATTATTGTTGGGCAATTGATAGAAGAGCAAATAATTATTATGATATCCAAAGCAATGGTCATGTATATAGGCATCACTTCCAAGATTAGTAGACCGAAACGATTCTGCATCTACTACTATTAGTCCACACATCGACCGCTATCCAGCATGCATCTGGAGTATTAAGTTCATGGAGAAACGGAGTAATGCAATAAGAACAATGACATGCCATAGATAAGATCTATTCATGTAGGAATAGACCCCATCCTTTTATCTTTAATGGCAATGATACATGCATGTCATGTCTCCTTCTGTCACTAATAATAAGCACCGCAAGATCAAACCCATCACAAAGCACCTCTTCCCATTGCAAGAAAAATCAATCTAGTTGGCCAAACCAAACCAAAGTTTCAGGGAAGAAAGATGAGGCTATAAAGATCATGCATATAAGAGTTCAAAGAAGACTCAAATAATATTCATAGATAGACTTGATCATAAACTCACAATTCATCGGATCCCAACAAACACACTGCAAAAAGTCATTACATCAAATAGATCTCCAAGAACATCGAGGAGAACATTGTATTGAGAATCAAAAAGAGAGATGAAGTCATCTAGCTACTGCCTACTGGCATGTAGGTCTGTGGCAAACTACTCACGCATCATCGGAGGAGCACCGATGAGGATGTTGAACCCCTCTGTGATCGTTCCCCCTCTGGCTAGGTTCCGGAATAGGGCTCTAGACTGGATCTCATGGTTTTGGAACTTGCGGCAGCTGGAATTGTGTTTTGTCCACTCCCCTCGGGTTTCTGGAATATTTGGGTATTTATAGAGCTGAGAGGTGGTGGAGGGGGTGCCTATGGGCCCCACTACCCACCAGGGCGCTCCTAGGGGCACTGGCATGCCCTGGTGCCTTGTGGGCCCCATAGGGCCCCTTTGGTGCACTTCTTGGGCCTCCTGGGTGTCTTTTGGGCAGAAAAAATTCTCCAAAAAGTTTTGCTACATTTGGACTTCATTTGATATGGGTATTCTGCGAAGTAAAAAACAAGCAAAAAATAGCAACTGGCACCGGTACCATGTCAATAGGTTAGTCCCAAAAAATGATATATAATTACTAGTAAATGAATATAAAACATCCAAGAGTCATAATATAACAGCATGGAGCAATCAAAAATTATAGATACGTTGGAGATGTATCAGCATCCCCAAGCTTAATTCCTTCTCGTCCTCTAGTAGGTAAATGATAAAAACAGAATTTTTGATGTGGAATGCTGCCTAACATGTTCATCACATATTCTTTTCTTTTGTAGCATGGACATTTGGACTTTTAGATGATTCAAAACAATAGTCTGTAATTGACATGAAGACATCAATACTCAAGCATATCAACAAGCAACCATGTCTTTCAAAATATCAACACCAAAGAAAGCTATCCCTAGCCCATTATGCTCGATCATTGATCCATTCATGAAACATACTCGAATATTAGCTACATCCAATGCACGAGTATGATCGTAGTGCTCCCTAGTTAGTGCTTATAAGAGAAGATGGAGACTCAATTAAAAATAAAAATTGCATAAAGTAAATAGATAGGCCCTTCGTAGAGGGAACCAGAGATTTGTAGAGGTGCCAGAGCTCAAATCTTAAATTGAGAGATAAAAATATTTTGAGAGGCATGCTTTTCCCGTCAACGAAAATGACCGAGAATTCCCAATACTTTCCATGCTAGATACATCAGAGGCGGTTCCCAAACATAAAATAAAGTTTATTCCTTTTTCCACAATTCTTTCACAATCCGTGGCTAGCCGTATCCACGGGTGCCTTCCATACCAACACTTTCCAAGGAAATTATTATTTGACAACATAAAGTAAATTTCTTTTTCATTTCAGGACTGGGCATCCCTATTACCGCCACACTCTCGTGCAATGACAAGTGAATAAACACTCATCTTGAGAACAACACATCTAGCATGGAAAAATATCGGCCATCCCCTGCCGCTTCATGAGCGGTACGGGCACACAAAAAGGAAGTTCATTTTGAAAATTAGAGTTGGCACAGACAAATTTAATTGGAACGGCATGGAAATACCGCATATAGGTAGGTACGGTGAACTCATTTGGCACAACTTTGTTTTAGGATTTTGGATCCACAAGCAGTATTCCCGCTTAGTATAAGAAAAGGCTAGCAAATAGATTAAGAAGCAACCAACCAAGAAACAAAAACAATCATAAATGAGCATTAAACATAACTAACACCAAATAATGCACCACAAGTAGTATGTAACCTCATTGCATAACTATTGACTTCCGTGCTTGCATAGGGAATCACAAACTTTAACACCAATATTATTACTAAAGCATAATTACTCACCAACGTCGCTCACATATTACTATCTCCATATCTCAAAACTATTACAAGGAATCACGTTTATAATGTCCAATGATCTTCATGAAAGTTTTTATTATATCCCCCTTGGATATCAATCACTTTGGGACTAATTTCATATATTACCAATGCTTATAACAGGCTCTCAAATAAATTTAAATGAAGAACACGAGCATAATTTTTTTCCATCTCTCAAAATAATATAAGTGAAGCATGAGAGAGTTTCTTCCAAAATTTACTTACTCTCAAATTAATCTAAGTGAAGCATGAGAGTATGTCTTCAAAAATTAAAGCACCACCGTGCTCAAAAAGATATAAGTGAAGCACTAGGGCAATTCCATAGCTCAAAAAATTTAAGTGAAGCACATAGAGCAATTCTAACAAATAATAGCATCATTATGGCTCTCTCAAATAGGTGTGTCCAGCAAGGATGATTTTGAAAAACTAAAAACAAAACAAGCAAAGACTCATATAATACAAGACGCTCCAAGCAAAACTCGTGATATGTGACGGATAAAAATATAGCTCCTAGTAAAATTATAGATGGTCGTTAGAAGAAAGAGGGGATGCCTTCCAGGGCATCCCCAAGCTTAGTTACTTTGTTCTCCTTGAATAATATGTTGGGGTGCCATGGGCATCCCCAATCTTAGGCTCTTTTCACTCCTTATTCCTTCATCCATCAGGGTCTCACCCAAAACTTGAAAACTTCAATCACACAAAACTTAGCAAAACCTTCATGAGATCCATTAGTATAATAAAGCAAATCACCACTTTAAGTACTATTGCAAACCCATTCATATTTTATTATTGCATTATACCTACTTTATTCTAACTTTACCATGGCTTATACTCCTCGATATAATCCATAGATTCATCAAAATAAGCACACAATGCAACGAAAACAGAATTTCACTACTGCAGGATGCTGCTAACGCGACACTACGATAAGAGAGCCATCGAGAAATTGTGTGCGATGCCATAATCGCAAACGGTGGTGTAGGAAAACCATCAGAAATGTATAAAACATTTGCGATGGAGGACGCATCAAACACGATTCAGATATTAGTTGCGTGTGCGATGTAGGGCACACGGTTACCCTGTTCGACCTGTTTGCGACGAGGCAGAACAACAGAAATGGGCAGCCATATCAATATGTGTGCAATATACGGCATACAGTTCGCTCCGATGAACCATTTGCTATTAGGGAGTGCAACATAAACGGTTAGCCAGATCAAGGTGTGTGTGATATAGGGCATATGGTTCACTCGGACGAACTGTTTTTGATTAGCAAACGCAACAGAAACGGTTCAACTTAATAAGATGTGTGTGATACGTGGCAAACAGCCGACTCGGATGAAGTGTTTGTGATGAGAAATTACAACACAGACGGTTAATATAGTTAGTTCGTGTTCGATTCTGTGTGTACAAAAAACTTTGAAAAATGCAAACTAGTTGCTTGCGGTGGCTAGGAATATCGCACACGATGCGTCTGCGAGTACTCGTGTGCGATGATTAGTAAGTTACACATACATTTCCTTATGTTAACACTTGTGTGATAAATAACACGTGGCACCAGATACGGTATTCGGGTTGTGTGTGTGCTCCACTTAGTCTTCTCGCGCTCCAGTGAATGCTTCCCGTGCTCCACATGGATGAATTGTAAAATCCACGCCTAGTCCCTCACCGGTTTCCCGCCACCAGCTAACGGCTTGCTGCATATAACCCAGGCGGCAACGCACCGTCGCGACACTCTGTGAAGATCTAGTCCTAACCCATCTACCATTAGTTATTCCAAGCATGCCAGGCAATGACCAAAGCTTCGACGTCGACGCCTACCCGCGTTACATCTTCGGCAAGGACAACAAGCCGGAGCAAGTCGGGGAGCAAGAGCTTCATCGGCTGGTGCAGGCACCATGGCCCATCGGCAGCGATATCGGCGTCACAGTCCTTGGGAGCACAATCAACATATTGCAGAGGAGGTGTGATGAGCAGTTTGCCATCCACCGTGCAAAAGATCCAGAGCTGCTCGGCGGCATGATCGACGACCCACCCGAAGAGCCGCCATCACCGGTGCTCATCGAGAGCCTGATGCCCCGCAAGGAATGGGCAGAGGACCTCTGCGATTCAGTCAAGATAAAGGCAGCCTATGGCTTTATCATTGCCCGCGGCGGCCGTGTCAACCTCGATCCCGACGATGTGGTGGCCAGGCTCGAGCGCACCCTTGGCGGAGTTGACGTCCCCAACGAAGTAGAACATCGCCAACGTGATATCTTGAGGATGCAGGTGATCGACGGAATTTGCTACCAGCCCAGAGACATGGAAATGGATCGGTTCCGCGGAGTTGTCATGCGCACGATTGCACGCTGTCAAGCTCTTCTGGAAGAGGCCCAGCAGCCCCAAGAGCCTCCCAGCGCCAGCAGCTCCGTAGGCGGAGGTGGGTCGGGACACTCGGAGTGAACGGCCGCAAGGGTGCTATGCTGATCATGGAGTCCGAGAAGACCATCGTCGGAAGGCCGCCAGCTCAGCCCTTTAGCTTATATTTTATTATAATTGTATGCATATGTAGGCCATGAGTGTTCTGGGCCTTGTCGGATTTGGCATTTTAAATTATCCTAAATATGTAAGACAATTATTAAGAATTATTAACAGTTGCCATTGTAACTTTGCCTCAACGGCGAGCAGAGCGCGCGCAGGGACGCCAGAGCAGAGCGCGTCGCGGCCGCCTCAACGGCGAGCAGCCACGTGGTCAACCTTCTGCCGTCAATAAATTTTGACTTTATTTCTCGTCACATTGCTGATTACAACGCAATAAGTAATTGCAAATTTGTTCACACCTATCAAACTAATATGTGTTCACACTTAGCACCGGGCTATAAAAACTTCCCACTCGAAAATTACTTCACAGTTCCTCTCCTCATCACCCACAAAACTGGTTTTCTCTGTCAAGTCATTCCGCCATGACTGGTAGGAGGAGTTTAGGGTGGACATATAACCAGGCAGCAAAGACCAAGGCCACGGAAGCACTAGAGAGGTCCTGCTGCGAAGCCGCAGCCGCAGCAGAGATGTATCGGTGCACCGCGGAGCCCTCGAACGAGCTCTCACGGGCACGCAAGGGCTCTTACAAGAGCATTTGTGGCGTCGGCCATCGCGACGAGCTGGCGCTCCTGAAGTCCTTCATCGGGGACGACGACATTCTCGTTGGCGTCACTACGCAGCAGGAGCTGGTCGATGGCTTGATGAAGCTGCTTAAGATCGGCAATGCCTTGATTGACAAGGCGACCGGCCTCGTCGAGCAACTCATGGATGACAATGCAAAGCTCCTCAAGTTGGTCGTCGATAAGGAGGAGGAGGCCGCTGGCTGGAAGATGCTGCATGAGCAGAGCAGTGCCTCGGAGATGATGCTGAAAGCGATCGTCGAGGAACTGATGGGTGGCTTGAGGAAGCTCCAGATCGAGCGTGAGAAGGAGGTGGAGGAATCTGTGGCTGCTTTCAAGCAAAGTCGTGAGGAATTGAAGAAGGAGCTGGAAGAATTCGCCGCCCGGCGATCCATCGACGAGTAGAGACAGTAGCGACCCAGATCGTTGTCTGAAATTTCCTTCTTCTCTTGCCCCCGTGTATTTCGGGCTTTGCCGCATGTGGCATTTTAAATTATCCAGAATATGTAAGACAATTATTATGTGCATCATTGTAAATTTTTTGTCGTATTATCCGTTTCCATTTTATTTGTGGTCATATTATCCGTTGCCCTATGTGGCAATTTAAATTAGGGCGGAATACTAGTTGAGAACACGAACAAAGCAAATGCTGCCATGGGATCACAAGCAAACACCCTCTGTCTAGGTGCTTTAATTAACCCATTAATGGAGAAGTTGTGAGCGAGGAGGGCGGCAGCTGGTGCATGGAGGTCAATGAGCTCAATTCCCGGTGAGCATGGGCGGCCTTGCTGCTCGCACGTGTCCCGTCGAGCTTGCGAGGTGGACAGGATGGATGCGTCCCGTCGAGCCAGCGCGACGGACTGCTCGCACGCGTCCCGTCGAACCAGCACGGCGGACTTCCCGCTCTCGTCCCATCTAATCAAACAGCTGCACGCACGCCACCGAGTATGGTTAAATTTCGACATGGTAAATATAATACAATCGTTTACGATATTAACATGTCAGCTTTTTGTTTCAAAAAGGACTTCATTGGCTACTAATGTGTGCGCCTCTTCTCAAACAAGACGATTTTTTTACCACGGCATATATGTGCCATGTCATGAAACCATGCCAAGTTTCATGTTTTTTGGGTGACTTTTTTATTTACTCGGATTTAAAAACCGAGATTCTCATTGTTTCAGGATGACGACAAGTTTGTAATTCATTCTCATTCCTTAAATGAGACCTAAACATGCACCCAATAACATATGTACGATTTTCCACCCATTTTGCTTCACTCGAGCATGTGGTTGTAGTTCAAATTTGAATTATGGACTACATTAAATGCATAGAAAACTTAGTAATTAGTAATATATATACAATGGCCAAACGAACCCTGAACAGTTTCAAATTTCAGCCCGACACTCCTGTTATTCTATGTTGCCTGTAGAAAACAAAGTTCAAGGCGAGAAGAGGCATCGATTACCGTTTCGCCCACAAGAGGGGCATGTTTCCCTACCGGAACCATGAGGGTTGCGACAGGCTCCGGTTTATAAACGACTTGTAATATAGCTTCGCCCAAATTGGACAATTATATATACCATGTAGTGACACCATGCCAAGTTTCATGATTTCCTGGTGAGTTTTGGATTTACACACATTTAAAAATCGAGATTCGCAAAGTTTGTGGCCAGGCCAGGACAGCGAGACGGTTGAATTCGTTCCCATTTGTTCCATGGGACCTAAACATGCACCCCAAGGAAACATGTACATTTTTTCTAGCCATTTTGGTGCACTAGAGCATGTATCTGTAGTTCAGATTTGAATCATGGACATTAAATGCCTAGAAAATTTAATTAATGAATAAAAAAGGTCAAACAAACCGTGAATAATTTCAAAGTTCAGCGCGAATCTCAAGTTGTTCCGTGTCATGTGTAGAAGAAAATACGAGCCTAGAAGAGGGAGTGATTATTGTTTGGCCCACAAGGAGAACACGTTTCCCTATTAGAACCACGAGGCTTCTTTGAGAGAAGCTCCAGTTTTTGTAAGAGGGTTGTAATAAAGCTTTTCCCAAATTGGACAATGTTTTTACCACGACATATATGTGCCATGACATGACACCTTGCCACCTTTGATGACTTCCTGGTGAGTTTAGGATTTATGGGGACTTAAAAACCAAGATTCGAAATGTTTGAGGAAGAGCCAGGACACCGGTACGGTTGTAATTCGTTACCATTCCTGGCATGAGACCTAAACATGCACCCAAGGACACATATATAATTTTTCTAGCCATTTTGGTGAACTGGAGCATGTATTTGTAGTTCATATTTGAATTATGGACATTAAATGCCTAGGAAACTCAATTAGTGTATAAAAAGGCCAAATGAACCATGAATAAGTTTAAATTTCAGCACGGATATTATGTGGTTCCATGTTGCCCGTGGAAGAAAATACAAGGCGAAAAGAGGCAGTGATTACATTTCGCCCACAAGGAGAACACGTTTCCCTATTAGAACCACGAGGCTTCTTTGAGAGAAGCTCCAGTTTTTGTAAGAGGGTTGTAATAAAGCTTTTCCCAAATTGGACAATGTTTTTACCACGACATATATGTGCCATGACGTGACACCATGCCACCTTTGATGACTTTCTGGTGAGTTTATGTCAGGACCCCGATCCTAAGCCACATCGATCCAGCATGTAACACATCATATCACTTTGCGGCCTCACGCACGGTACTCCCACGGGTGCCACCTTACCTGGCCCGAGACCGTTTGCGTCTTTTGGCTCACGTATATGATAGTGTCGCTAGCATCCATATGACAGAGAACCCGGGCCGACATGGCTAGTCGTGAACCCAAAGCGGCGCTAACCTATGAGGACAGGCATACATGAAACACATCGAGCATGTCGGTCATCAACGTATGAATCCGGGCTATAGCACTGGGCTAACAGGACTCCGGTAACCCGGGCTATAGCAGGCTAGGCAGGACTCCGGAAGTCACCGCGTGACATTTCCCCGAAGGGACAGACACAGGAACGAAGTGAAACACATGCCGGCCAGTCAAGTGTTCCGAGCAGTAGTGCTGGGCTAGCAGGACTCCGGTGAACCGGGCTGTAGCGGACTACTATCGCTCAGAAGCACTAGACTACATTTCCCCATGTGATAGGCTGGCAAGGATAAACAACTAGATAGTCGGATCCCACACATAGCAAGCATTTCAATCATACACACAATATGCTCAATATGTGTAAATACAACATGGCATCACAACATAACTCTACGACTCCAATATTATTTCATTAGGCTCCGAGGAGCGAGATATTACAAACATGGGTCTCATGACCCAACATTCAGAGCATACAAGTCAAACACATGCGGAAGCTTAACATGTCTGAGTACAGACATCTACAAATGAAAAAGGCTGAGAAGCCTGACTATCCACTAGATCCTGCCGAGGGCACAAGATCGTAGCTGAGGTATCAAGCTAAACGTCGAAGTCCACACGGAACTACTAGCGAGACTGACGTCTCTCTGCAAAACATAAAATAGGCAAACGTGAGTACAAATGTGCTCAGCAAGACTTACATCAGAACTATCTACACATGCATCAGTATCAAAAGGGGGTGGTGGAGTTTAACTGCAGCAAGCCAGCTTTGACTCGGTGGCTATCCTGAACTATAACTGCAAGTAACTCTTTTGAGGTGGCGCACACGAGTCCACATATTCACCATATCAATACACCACTATGGATCCGCTCCCGTCTCCCTACGGGGACGCCATCCATAGCACTCACGCTTATCTTGCGTATTTTAGAGTATCCACTTTCACTTGTCTATGAACTATGCAAGGGGTCCAAGTTTCCATATCCGAGGAATCCGGCTATTCGAATAGATAATGATAACCCTGCAGGGGTGTACTTCTTCACACACGCTCTCGCCACTTATCGCCCTGTACACATCATGTACCTCGGCAACCTTCAAGCGGAAGCCGGGCGAGGGAGTCGGCCACGACCTGACTAATCACACAAGTCTCTCGTCCAGGTTTATCGCCTATTCGGGTTCCATCCGCAAGGAGATCCGGCCGGGGTGTCGCTCACGGCCCCAAACGATGTGTACAGGGTTCCAAGCCCACCAAACGGGCGACGCTTGGTCTACCCGGCCACGGTGCCTAGTCTGTCCCAAGCCCACCTGTACCGGGTGCCACTTGGTAGACTACTAACACTACCTACAAACACCAGAAACTAGTTGCAACTCCTGGACAGAGATCAAGTGGATTAATAAGTCGAGAGGGGCACTTAAGCATTCCAATGCGTGGTAGTAACTGTTCATGGATCACAAACACAGAACTCAGTTCCTGAGGACGGCTGCAATGAGACAACCCACCATGTACTCCTACATGGCCTCTCACCGCTACCTTTACCAAATCGTGTTCACACACTTGGCTCTCAACAGTAGGACATGTCCACCACATTCCAATTCATTCCCGATGAATCAGACCCGACTCAACTCTAAGCAGTAGCAGGCATGACAACAAGCATGAATGAGTAGGCACATCAGGGCTCAAACAACTCCTACTCATGCTAGTGGGTTTCATCTATTTACTGTGGAATGACAGGTCATGCAAAGGATAAAGGGGTTCAGCTACCGCAGCAAGTAACACATGAATCGTTGTTGTCCTAATGCAATAAAAGAGAGCAGGAGCGAGAGAGTGGGATTGTATCGGAATGAACAAGGGGGTTTTGCTTGCCTGGCACTTCTGAAGATATTATAGTTCTTCATCGGTGTCATCGATCTCATCGTCGGTATCACGTCTATCGAGAGGGGACAAGTACCGGCAACATAGAGAAGGACACATCCAGTGCAATGCAACAATATGATGCATGATCATGACATGGCAATATGCTGTGATTTGAGCTAATGCATCTAGCAACTTGTTTAAATGGAGTTGGTTTGAACCCTAGGTTCAAGTTCAAACTCCATATGTGAGAGTTTAAATGCCATTTATGCAAATTGCCTTATACAGCAACTTTAAGTTGTTCAAACATGCATGAAAATGGTACAGATGGATAGATTAGATTTTTCTGATCATTTTTCATATATAATTTATTTCATTTGGAGTTACGGTTGATTTGATATGAATTTTTGAAGTTTGCATCATTTTCTGAAATTTCCTGAATTAAATTAAATCCAGAAAATAGCTTATTGCGTCAGCATGACATCTGAGTGACGTCAGCAGGTCAACACGCCAGGTCCAGGTCAAACTGACCGGTGGGACCCGCACGTCAGTGACTGGGTTAATTAACAGAGACTGTTAGTGCTAATTTAATCCTAACTAAAAGTGTCAGTGGGGCATGGCCCACATGTCAGTGACTCCGGGGTTAAATAGGTTAATTAACCACTAATTAAGCTAATAGCAATTAGACAGGGCCTGGGCCCACACGTCAGTGACCCTGGGGTCAAACAAGGTCAACCCCGGGTCAGCGGGGTCAACCCCACCGGCGGCTTGACGCCGGCGAGGCCAGGGCCGGCGGAGGGGTGCGGGTTTCCTCCTCCGGCGACCAATTGGCCGGCGGAGGGCGTCTATGTGACGCGGGCGCTCGTCCGCGTCGAGTAGTGGCAGCGGCTGGGCCTAAAATGGCCGGAGTCATCACCGGCGTCGACCTTGGCGGTCGCCGGAGCTCGGATGAGCTCGGGGTCGACGCTACGGCGGTCGGGGCAGCTCGTGCGGGGCACCAACGTGCTCCACGCGGCGCGGATGGGAAGCTGAGCACGACGGCCGGACCGTTAGGTGGCCGGAGATACATCGGCGGCGAGCATAGGCGGTGGCGCGTGCGGGTGAGCAAGGTGCGGTGGCTACGGTGCACGAGAGCGAGAACGGTGAGGGGGAAGAGGATCAGTGGCTCACGGCGAGTGCAGGGAGCGTCGAAGCGGGCTCGGGGACGGCTGGAGTTGGCGGGGCGGCGAAGACGATCTCCGGCGACCGGAGATGAAGGCGGCGTCGATGGAGGCACTCCAGGGACTCCCGAGGTGCGTGTCTTGGCGGAGAGGACGAGGTAGACGTGGCGAAGCTCTCGGGCTTGTCGGAGAGGCAGGGGGAGCTCGGCGGGCACGGCTATGGCAAGTGGCGGCGACGGCGGCGCTCGGGAAGAGAGGGGAAAGGAGCCGGAGAAGGGGATGAGCATGGGGAGAGTGAGAGAGCGTCGAGGGTGTGTGCGTGGCGTCGCGGGGGACGTCCAGGGGAGGAGGAGGCAACTAGGCAGGGAGGAGGTGGCCGCGGCGTGTGCCGGCGTGCGTCGGGCGCGTGCTCGTCCTCCTGGCAGAGAGGAAGACGACAGGGAGGGGGGAACAGGTGGGCTGGGCCTAGCTGGGCCGGTCCTGTTGGGCCACCAGGTAAGTGGACCAGGTAATTCTCTCTCTCTCTCTTATTTCCAGTTTTCTATTCTATCATTTGTTTTGATTTAGTTTTAGAAACTAAATCATTTTTGCTGCTTCTGTAAATTATTGTATGGACTAGAGATATTAGTATAAAGCCCCACAACAATTTCCAGAATTATTGGATCATATCTGAAATATATTAAATATAAATCCAATGCAAATAATTATTGAATTAATTCCAAATGCCCAAAATAAATATTTCTGAGACTCCAAAAATATTGGTTTGAGTTTTACCTCTTGCCAATATTTTTATAGCTTGACAGGAACATTTTCTTGGGTTTATTTGAAACAATTTTTAATGTTGAACATTTTTTTTAAAAGGCTTCTGAGGCTTTCCACTTTCCCCAATTCAACTTTCATAAATATGTACATGATGCATGAGTGCTTGTGCAACTAGTTACAACCAATTCTAGGGCTGTGACAGCTCACCCCCACTAAACAAGAATCTCGTCCCGAGATTCAAGACGTGAGGTAAGAAGACAGAGGGGGCACAAAGCTAACACGGTCTTCACGATCCAACTGTCCTTCTCAGAGATGTTGATTAATTGCTTCAAACTGATTTTGACATCCATGCTTTCGAGATCTTCATACAACATGATGACGACAAAAGGAAACTCTATAGGAAACGATCTTCTCGAAAACCAAGCGATACACGATCAACTCATGGAATGAGATGATGAACCATCTCTTGATCTAAGAGACAACACACATCAAAAGGGATGGAGAGAACAAATGATGAAAGTTCAGTTTGGTAGGAAACACTCCCACGCTTAAGTAGGATGGTGCATAGTTTTCAAGGTAGCGAGGAGTTGATTGCCATGATTCCAAAACGGGGCACCTTAGGGAAGGTGACTCGAAGAACTATTCCCTTAAGTGGCAAAAAGAATTACTTTTGATTCTGAGATTATTGGAACTCTTTATTCCATCCTAAGGCAATCACAAACGATCGTTTGAAGGAGTTTGAAAAGGTGACATACTTGTACTAGAACGAAAGATGTGGACTACCTTGTTGAAGACAATGCAATAGATGATTTTTGCTTATCACCGGAAATGGATGGAACCCAAGGTAGAAGGGCACAACAGCGGTGCAAGCTGGGAACAAAATGCAAATGTTGGGAATGATTCTGGTAACTGGGAGATAACTCAACAGTCGAGAGCAATTCCACTGTTTGAATGGTTATAGCATAATCGAGGAATACTAATAGCACAAGAGTCCCTAAGGAACAACTTCTAAAATAAGTCGCAAAAGATCCTCACGGAGAAGATGGTGAAATTGACCCGTCAAGATGCTACAATGATAGATCTTCCGGCTAGGTGTGTCGGTCAGACCATCAACCTTGTCGGGACCTACATAGGTAGATCTTGGAAAAGTTCCAGCCATCATATCTGCCTGAGATTCAGATCTGGCTGGTAACAGGAATTTTTAGACAACATGTCCAGAAAAGAAAAGGTTGCAACACGAGTCGACGAGATAACGTTGCGAGACTCTCGGGAGATGAACTACGATAGCGAGCTCCAAAACATGAGCTGGTTCTGCTAAACACATGTGAACACGCTGTCCCAGACAAGCATGACCGCACGGTAGTCTTACAACAAAACACTACCGAGTTCAGGTGGGGGAACCATCATCTAGGGTAACGAAGTCTTGTGCATGACCTAGGTTTTGCACAACAACTCCTTTTCCTAGAACAAATCAGTCAGTGGCTTGGTGTGCTAGGGATTACCACGGAGTGGAGGTAACTAATCTACCAAACCATAGAATACTTCGCACGTATGCATGCCTGACTTGGGATGATTCCAAGGGAAACAAAACAAACCTTTTCTCGAATTCATGGCGGCAACTTACACCTAAAGCACATGAATTTGAGGAAGTCACTTCTTTCATCCAAGCATAAGCTTCATGAACGGAACACGAAGGCATTGCTTACAAAGTTTCCAATACTAGTATAATGTTCAACATGAATCATGGGGGAGACAAAATGCTGCTGATGGGCTCAACAACAACTCATCGGAATTTCCATACCACTGGACTTCCACCATCATGTGAACACGGTGATAGCATTGGTCAGGCCAAAGGATGTAATGGTGTATGCTCGAGGGATCAACCACGAGTAAGACAACATTACGAACATCGTTGGTTCTGATTTGACTTGATGATAGCCCATACTCAAGTCCAAGTTTTGTCAAGGCAATAGATCCAACAACTGATCATGAGGACCAATCGATGAAGATATCACCTTTCTTCAACACACACGCACACAAAAAGGATATCCCTTTGGAATGAACTAAGTAAGGCAAGCTTTTATCTTCCAACTCTCCAAGTTGTTGTTTAGCTCAACAAACTAGCTCAGGGGTATCCAACACAGATTCTTGGAGAAGGGGTGGTTTATAGGAAACCAACTTGATCACGAACTCAACATAGCGGTCAGGTGACAACCTGGTAACACTTCCGAGAAGATATTCGGAACATCACGAACCACCGATATGATACTAAGCTCGAGATCAATCTTGCTTTTCAGGGCAAGACGATATGATCAAAAGAGCAAGGGATTGAATAATCCTAACTCATTGATCGAAGAGTGCACCAGAAATAAGGACTAGGTAGCACGATCAATCTTAGGATGATGATTTAGTAACCAACACGCTAAGAATGAGAATATTGTCCATTTACTACAAGCAACGAGTTGCTCAGAGTATTGATTTCACACATCACGAATCACTTGTCGGCATTCCGGTTGCAACAACACGAAACCGAGGAATGAACAATGATGGCAAGAAGTATTACTGCGTCAAGAATTCATAAGAGGTGGTGCAATTCTCATGACATTCTTGACATAAAGATGGTAACAACTCCAAGGTAGAACAGAACAAGAGCTGGATTGGCATTTTGATCTGTGAAGTACAATTGCTTTGACCCAATCCTAGATATGGATGAGGTACTGGAGTTTGTTTCTCCTAGTCATTCCAGAACAGAATGGCTTGACGGGCCACAAGAATAATAAGCATCGATAGCACGGATGCACAATTACTCCTGACTATCAATTGATGGACGAGGGTCAGAAGACAACTAAGGGAAACAACTCGAGAAGCATATAACTTCCTGAGTTGTGGATGCATAGGTTAGTATGTCGAACGAGTTCAACAAATTTTCTTCCGGATAACCCATGTAGAATGATAGAACTGGCAGAGTCACAATATGAATGGAGTACTCCTCAAGAGCACCCTGGTTGTGATCTTTTGGTTCAAAGAACTTCTGCCTTAGTGGTTCATGGTATCTGGAAGAATGAGATACCACAGACCTCGATGACTATCGCAAGGTTACTAATGTCCTAAAGGAACTAGCAAGCACTATCAACATGAAGTAAGTAGGGTGAATCACGGGTTCGAAAACCCAGGAGTAGAATACCTACTATCTAAGTGGCCTCACGGGATGCTTTCGAGAATGGTGGCCAGATTCAACACACTGGGAACACAAAACATGGACAGATTACTAGATGGTTTCATAGGACACCTAGGGTCATAGTAGAAGCTCCAAAATATACGTCAAGGCAACGAAGTACCTCAACAGACCGATTAGTGTGCTTGTTCTGACCAAAAAGGACATCCGAAACGGAGAGAAAGGATTTGCAAATGCATCAGATTAGATAGAAACCTGGGATGACTCGGACAGCATAACGGCTGTAAGTGCTCAAAAATATTTGAGACATCCTGCAAAAAATGGTGGCATAGCCACTCAACATCACAATATTAATGTTCTGAGATCAACCAAGAACACATGGAAGTAGTAGAAACAGAACTGGGCTTGAACTCAACAATCCTAGGCAACTATGGTTTAGTAACACGTCATCCTGGGAGATAGATGAGAAGGCCTAGTTCTTAAACCCCGTAGAAGAGAAGAGGATGACTCAGATCAGAAGGCCATGAGGTATAAGGAGTAAAAAGAGCCTTACGTTCCCTTCCACAATCAATTCCCTTACATAACTAAAGCATTTCTAGACACAACTTCGACCAGTTTGGCTTGGTAATCCTACAGGCAGTCAGGCTCTGATACCAACGCTGTCAGGACCCCGATCCTAAGCCACATCGATCCAGCATGTAACACATCATATCACTTTGCGGCCTCACGCACGGTACTCCCACGGGTGCCACCTTACCTGGCCCGAGACCGTTTGCGTCTTTTGGCTCACGTATATGATAGTGTCGCTAGCATCCATATGACAGAGAACCCGGGCCGACATGGCTAGTCGTGAACCCAAAGCGGCGCTAACCTATGAGGACAGGCATACATGAAACACATCGAGCATGTCGGTCATCAACGTATGAATCCGGGCTGTAGCACTGGGCTAACAGGACTCCGGTAACCCGGGCTGTAGCAGGCTAGGCATGACTCCGGAAGTCACCGCGTGACATTTCCCCGAAGGGACAGACACAGGAACGAAGTGAAACACATGTCGGCCAGTCAAGTGTTCCGAGCAGTAGTGCTGGGCTAGCAGGACTCCGGTGAACCGGGCTGTAGCGGACTACTATCGCTCAGAAGCACTAGACTACATTTCCCCATGTGATAGGCTGGCAAGGATAAACAACTAGATAGTCGGATCCCACACATAGCAAGCATTTCAATCATACACACAATATGCTCAATATGTGTAAATACAACATGGCATCACAACATAACTCTACGACTCCAATATTATTTCATTAGGCTCCGAGGAGCGAGATATTACAAACATGGGTCTCATGACCCAACATTCAGAGCATACAAGTCAAACACATGCGGAAGCTTAACATGTCTGAGTACAAACATCTACAAATGAAAAAGGCTGAGAAGCCTGACTATCCACTAGATCCTGCCGAGGGCACAAGATCGTAGCTGAGGTATCAAGCTAAACGTCGAAGTCCACACGGAACTACTAGCGAGACTGACGTCTCTCTGCAAAACATAAAATAGGCAAACGTGAGTACAAATGTACTCAGCAAGACTTACATCAGAACTATCTACACATGCATCAGTATCAAAAGGGGGTGGTGGAGTTTAACTGCAGCAAGCCAGCTTTGACTCGGTGGCTATCCTGAACTACGACTGCAAGTAACTCTTTTGAGGTGGCGCACACGAGTCCACATATTCACCATATCAATACACCACTATGGATCCGCTCCCGTCTCCCTACGGGGACGCCATCCATAGCACTCACGCTTATCTTGCGTATTTTAGAGTATCCACTTTCACTTGTCTATGAACTATGCAAGGGGTCCAAGTTTCCATATCCGAGGAATCCGGCTATTCGAATAGATAATGATAACCCTGCAGGGGTGTACTTCTTCACACACGCTCTCGCCACTTATCGCCCTGTACACTTCATGTACCTCGGCAACCTTCAAGCGGAAGCCGGGCGAGGGAGTCGGCCACGACCTGACTAATCACACAAGTCTCTCGTCCAGGTTTATCGCCTATTCGGGTTCCATCCGCAAGGAGATCCGGCCGGGGTGTCGCTCACGGCCCCAAACGATGTGTACAGGGTTCCAAGCCCACCAAACGGGCGGCGCTTGGTCTACCCGGCCACGGTGCCTAGTCTGTCCCAAGCCCACCTGTACCGGGTGCCACTTGGTAGACTACTAACACTACCTACAAACACCAGAAACTAGTTGCAACTCCTGGACAGAGATCAAGTGGATTAATAAGTCGAGAGGGGCACTTAAGCATTCCAATGCGTGGTAGTAACTGTTCATGGATCACAAACACAGAACTCAGTTCCTAAGGACGGCTGCAATGAGACAACCCACCATGTACTCCTACATGGCCTCTCACCGCTACCTTTACCAAATCGTGTTCACACACTTGGCTCTCAACAGTAGGACATGTCCACCACATTCCAATTCATTCCCGATGAATCAGACCCGACTCAACTCTAAGCAGTAGCAGGCATGACAACAAGCATGAATGAGTAGGCACATCAGGGCTCAAACAACTCCTACTCATGCTAGTGGGTTTCATCTATTTACTATGGAATGACAGGTCATGCAAAGGATAAAGGGGTTCAGCTACCGCAGCAAGTAACACATGAATCGTTGTTGTCCTAATGCAATAAAAGAGAGCAGGAGCGAGAGAGTGGGATTGTATCGGAATGAACAAGGGGGTTTTGCTTGCCTGGCACTTCTGAAGATATTATAGTTCTTCATCGGTGTCATCGATCTCATCGTCGGTATCACGTCTATCGAGAGGGGACAAGTACCGGCAACATAGAGAAGGACACATCCAGTGCAATGCAACAATATGATGCATGATCATGACATGGCAATATGCTGTGATTTGAGCTAATGCATCTAGCAACTTGTTTAAATGGAGTTGGTTTGAACCCTAGGTTCAAGTTCAAACTCCATATGTGAGAGTTTAAATGCCATTTATGCAAATTGCCTTATACAGCAACTTTAAGTTGTTCAAACATGCATGAAAATGGTACAGATGGATAGATTAGATTTTTCTGATCATTTTTCATATATAATTTATTTCATTTGGAGTTACGGTTGATTTGATATGAATTTTTGAAGTTTGCATCATTTTCTGAAATTTCCTGAATTAAATTAAATCCAGAAAATAGCTTATTGCGTCAGCATGACATCTGAGTGACGTCAGCAGGTCAACACGCCAGGTCCAGGTCAAACTGACCGGTGGGACCCGCACGTCAGTGACTGGGTTAATTAACAGAGACTGTTAGTGCTAATTTAATCCTAACTAAAAGTGTCAGTGGGGCATGGCCCACATGTCAGTGACTCCGGGGTTAAATAGGTTAATTAACCACTAATTAAGCTAATAGCAATTAGACAGGGCCTGGGCCCACACGTCAGTGACCCTGGGGTCAAACAAGGTCAACCCCGGGTCAGCGGGGTCAACCCCACCGGCGGCTTGACGCCGGCGAGGCCAGGGCCGGCGGAGGGGTGCGGGTTTCCTCCTCCGGCGACCAATTGGCCGGCGGAGGGCGTCTATGTGACGCGGGCGCTCGTCCGCGTCGAGTAGTGGCAGCGGCTGGGCCTAAAATGGCCGGAGTCATCACCGGCGTCGACCTTGGCGGTCGCCGGAGCTCGGATGAGCTCGGGGTCGACGCTACGGCGGTCGGGGCAGCTCGTGCGGGGCACCAACGTGCTCCACGCGGCGCGGATGGGAAGCTGAGCACGACGGCCGGACCGTTAGGTGGCCGGAGATACATCGGCGGCGAGCATAGGCGGTGGCGCGTGCGGGTGAGCAAGGTGCGGTGGCTACGGTGCACGAGAGCGAGAACGGTGAGGGGGAAGAGGATCAGTGGCTCACGGCGAGTGCAGGGAGCGTCGAAGCGGGCTCGGGGACGGCTGGAGTTGGCGGGGCGGCGAAGACGATCTCCGGCGACCGGAGATGAAGGCGGCGTCGATGGAGGCACTCCAGGGACTCCCGAGGTGCGTGTCTTGGCGGAGAGGACGAGGTAGACGTGGCGAAGCTCTCGGGCTTGTCGGAGAGGCAGGGGGAGCTCGGCGGGCACGGCTATGGCAAGTGGCGGCGACGGCGGCGCTCGGGAAGAGAGGGGAAAGGAGCCAGAGAAGGGGATGAGCATGGGGAGAGTGAGAGAGCGTCGAGGGTGTGTGCGTGGCGTCGCGGGGGACGTCCAGGGGAGGAGGAGGCAACTAGGCAGGGAGGAGGTGGCCGCGGCGTGTGCCGGCGTGCGTCGGGCGCGTGCTCGTCCTCCTGGCAGAGAGGAAGACGACAGGGAGGGGGGAACAGGTGGGCTGGGCCTAGCTGGGCCGGTCCTGTTGGGCCACCAGGTAAGTGGACCAGGTAATTCTCTCTCTCTCTCTCTTATTTCCAGTTTTCTATTCTATCATTTGTTTTGATTTAGTTTTAGAAACTAAATCATTTTTGCTGCTTCTGTAAATTATTGTATGGACTAGAGATATTAGTATAAAGCCCCACAACAATTTCCAGAATTATTGGATCATATCTGAAATATATTAAATATAAATCCAATGCAAATAATTATTGAATTAATTCCAAATGCCCAAAATAAATATTTCTGAGACTCCAAAAATATTGGTTTGAGTTTTACCTCTTGCCAATATTTTTATAGCTTGACAGGAACATTTTCTTGGGTTTATTTGAAACAATTTTTAATGTTGAACATTTTTTTTAAAAGGCTTCTGAGGCTTTCCACTTTCCCCAATTCAACTTTCATAAATATGTACATGATGCATGAGTGCTTGTGCAACTAGTTACAACCAATTCTAGGGCTATGACAGTTTAGGATTTATGGGGACTTAAAAACCGAGATTCGAAATGTTTGAGTATGAGCCATGACACCAGTACGGTTGTAATTCGTTCCCATTCCTGGCATGGGACGTAAACATGCACCCAAGGACGCATGTATAATTTTTCTAGCCATTTTGGTGAACTTGAGCATATATTTGTAGTTCAGATTTGAATTATGAACATTAAATGCCTAGGAAACTCAATTAGTGTATAAAAAGGCCAAACGAACCCTGAATAAGTTTAAATTTTAGCACGGATATCCTGTCATTCCATGTTGCCCGTAGAAGAAAATACAAGGTGAAAAGAGGCAATGATTACGTTTCGCCCACAAGGGGGACACGTTTCCCTATCGGAACCACAAGGCTTCTTTGAGAGAAGGTCCGGTTTGTAAGAGGCTTGTAATAAAACTTGCGCCACAATGGACGAAAAAAATTCCTCGACATATAAGAGCGATGTCGTGACACCATGGCAGGTTTCACGATTTTCAGCTTAGTTTTGGATTTACGGGGATTTAAAAACCGAGATTCTTCTCACGAAATATTTTCAAATAGCACACGGTTCACTCACGAAAGTCGATATTCAATGAAAACTTCGTGGAAACCATTTTTTTAAGTTCCATAAAAATCTGGAAAAAAATGTGGGATGTTAAGAAGGTGATGTTTTATTGCGAGACAAAATTTCAAGTTGAAAAACATTACGAGATGTGAGCTATGAAAAAGACAAATTTCGCCCTGAATAGTGACATTACTATTCGGCACTATTGAACACTGATTTTATCTTTTTCATAGCTCACATCTCTTAACGAGTTTCAACTTGAAAATTTGTGTGCCGATAAAACATCACCCTCTTAACATCCCGCATTTTTTGAATTTTTTTTGAAACTTCAAAACATCTTTTTCTCATGTTTTTCACCGGTTTCCACCGAATGTTGGTTTCCGTATGATATCCCCCCTGCTGCGCACACGATCTAAGTCCTGCGTTCTGACTGGCCAGAACCCAAACCCCACGGATCATACGTGTGCACCGTTGGATGCTCCCAGATCGAACGGCAACCCTGAACCCTTTCGACAGCACATGCAATACATGGGTAAGCATTATGCGCATGCGTCGTGTAGCTCACGCTTCCTTCTCTACTAGGTTTTCATTCAAAACAGGCTACCATTTCTCGCCACTCCTCTCATCGGTTTCTCGCCTCTTCTCCCAGATATGCATGATGTAGATGTTCGTTTAATTCTTATAGTTCATCTCATCCAAAATCAATTAGTTTTGTAAAAACACTATTTTAAGATTCATGGAATTGTGCATTGTAAAGGTAAACACAAAAAGTGACAATTCATTTAGAAAAAGGTTTGGGCAATTAAGATATGGAAGATTCTAGAGAACAAAGGAGAAGTGCTTATGTTTTGAGGTTTGTGCATTATGCTTAAGTTCAACCATGGAGTCTTCTAGATTGTACATGTGGTAGAATCTGGTGGAATATAGATGATATCCAACGGCCAGTAGTGCTCGGATTTGCCATCTCTGTATCGTCCGATTGGCTTCATCCAACGAGCAACGTTCATAGTTATTTGCACACTATATATGTGTATAGATGTATAGATATATATATATATATGTGTTCCATGCTAGACAAAATAAAGTTTGAGCGCATGCGTGGGACGACCCCCCTCCCCACCCACTGCCGCCTCGAAGTTGGGAAACTGACATCATAGGTATTGAACCAGGCTTGGAGTCGGGTACGGTGTTCGGTTCGTAATGTACTTGGCGTGGCCCATCGAAGTTGTGCATTTGGGATTTAAACACATCATACACCATCATACCCATACATACTTTCGGGCCGCATGCAGTGTATACGGGGTCTTCTAATCGACCACGTCTCCCTTGTGCGGTTTTTTGTGACGATGTCAGTGTCAAAACCGGCGGATCTCGGGTAGGGGGTCCCGAACTGTGCGTCTAAGGCGGATGGTAACAGGAGGCGGGGGACACGATGTTTACCCAGGTTCGGGCCCTCTCGATGGAGGTAATACCCTACTTCCTGCTTGATTGATCTTGATGATATGAGTATTACAAGAGTTGATCTACCACGAGATCGTAGAGGCTAAACCCTAGAAGCTAGCCTATGGTATGATTGTTGTTGTCCTACGGACCAAACCCTCCGGTTTATATAGACATCGGAGGGGGCTAGGGTTACACAGAGTCGGTTACAAGGGAGGAGATCTACATATCCATATTGCCAAGCTTGCCTTCCACGCCAAGGAGAGTCCCATCCAGACACGGGACGAAGTCTTCAATCTTGTATCTTCATAATCCAACAGTCCGGCCAAAGGATATAGTCCGGCTGTCCAGAGACCCCCTAATCCAGGACTCCCTCAGACGACACGGATATCTGTGGGCTCCCCGAGTGTATATATATCATCCCTTTGACCGATAATGAGGGGTATGTGTTGGCCATGAATGGATTCCTCCTAGTTCATGTTATGGCCGGTCACCATCAAATGTCGGTCAACCAAAGCTCGAGCTCATGCGTTGTCAGGATTCCCTCCCAGATGCTCAGATTGCTGGGTTCGACCTACATCAAACCCTGCGTACGTATCTCATCCTTAACTACCTTGCCTTCATGGTTGTTGTCTGTATCGAGAGGTAGGCACCACATCTAAATTGCACATTATTCTATATTGAAAACACACATCACCCCTTCCCAACGTACATAATTTTGGGCCGCATGCAAGAGGTGTTGGTTTCGTGGTCCCTCTCGTGCGATGTTTATGATGGTTCAATCTATTGGCCCAAGCGGTTTATCGACAACAGCAACTGTCATTTGACCAAATGAAAGATTCATTGGTCCGTCTTATGGTAGGTCATGGCAACATGCATGTATGACCAAAGTATCGATCATTACGTGCATCCGCGCCCACTGGCACGAAGTGGGAGGTGGTGGGCCAAGCATCCTAGCTAGGTATGACATTATGTCATTATATATATCTAGCTAGGTGGTTGTTAGGGTGCTTTCGGGTTTGCGCGGCAGGCGCCACGAAAGTTATGCATTGCGTATTTAAAGTTTTAAACATCCCCAATATTCGTACATATATTTGGCCACTTCCAGGTGGTTCTTGACTTTTGGCCCTTCTCATCGATCTTCAATGACGCGCCCAACCGTGGGCCCGCGGGGGTCAAAGTTGTGCATTGGAATTTTGAACATCACATACCACCCTTTTCACTCACATATACTTGGGCCACATGCTGGTGTGGCTGTCTTTTGACCCTCCCTAACGTTATTTTTTGCTGCGAAGACTCTGATGATCCTCAACGGACACGGGGTATAATATCTAAACCGTGTGCGATAGAAGTGCGATGTGAATCACCACGACCGCGCAAGCGCAAGCAAATTAAGGTGGAGGTACTGGCTAAACCGTGTGCGATGCAAGTGCGCTAAAAACACCACGACCGCGCAAGCGCGAGCAAAGGGTGGAGGTACTGGCTCAACCGTGTGCGATGCAAGTGCACTGAAATCACCACGACCGCGCAAGCGTGAGCAAAGGGTGGAGGTACTGGCTTAATTGTGTGCGATGCAAGTGCGCTGTAAAACCACCACCTATGGAAGCTAAAGGCGGGTAAGTTTATTTGGAAATTAGGACGAACCGTGTGCGATATACCAGCTAGTTAGAAATATAAAAAACAAACTACCTGCCTTGAGCGTTGCAAAAATCGGCGGATCCGTGCCACTTTTCCTTATTATCATACACGCATATTGTTATTGGACCGTGCACGATCTTGGGCACTCCCGCCCCGCATCAATTCCTTTACCCAAATTTTAGTAGGCGACGTACTTCAACCGTCGCCCACACTCCTCCAGCACCGACCTTATAGTAAAATTTTAGCAGTCGAGGCATTTGAACCGTCGCCCTCCCTCGTCCACCACCATCTCCACCCACCATTACTAAAATTTTCAGTAGCCATGGCGTATCCTCAAACACCCCCCCCCCCTCCACAGTCCCCCACTCGCCCCCTCCCCCCTTTGAACCCTAGCTCGCGGCCGCCGCCGGCGCTGCTGCCAACCATACCGGTCTACCCGTTCCTCCTAGCTTAGATAATAAAGTTCAGGTTATCCAACCATTCCCATACCGTCGCCCCACTCCCCTGAGTTCAGGTTATCCACATCCCCTGCTCCAGAATGACGCAGCCTAAGCTCGACCACGTATCCCGGGGAGCCCGACGAGCGTTCGGCCAAGAAGGGGTTTATCATGGCCTCTCCGGCGGACGTTGGCGACGTGGCCGCCGTTCGCCCCGACCTGTCGATCCTGAAGCAACACGTCGCTGCGGAAGCCGGCGGAGATGTCGACAACGTTGCCATGCCGAAGGCTTCATGTCAGCGGGCTAGCGTATTACTGTATCTCGGGAAAGCTGGCTACGACATCAAGCTCGTCCACACCGACGGTTTCACGCGGGCCATGTCACGGGTTAAGTGGTCCATCCCCAACCCCTCTGGTTCAACTGTCGCCGGTCTCTTCGACGGCCCTGCCGCTGATCTCCTCCGCCAAGCGGTCAAGGATTTTCGAGCTTTATACGCCATCGAGCCCATTTTGTCACTTCTGAAGGACACGTTCTACGGCGGCGGCTTGGGATCCTCAATTCCCAAGTCAGATCTCATCGACCATGACGACAACCACGAGGAGGGCACCCACGAAGGTTCCTCCAAGGTGAAATAGCCCATCTGTGACATCAGAGAGCGCACCATGGGTCTGTGCTCTTCCAATTGGAAGGATTCCGTCCATGAAATGTGAGGCAACATTCTATCAGCAAATATTACCTTTTCTAGCTTGCCAACCCGTACCCTTTGTTGTAGTAGCATTTGCCATGCGGTGCTTTAACTGTGCCGTGTTTAATTATTTTAGTTATGCAAAAATGTATTGTTCAATAGGTCTATGTGATGTTTAAGTATGAATTGTCCACTTTAGTTTCATGAATGGCCATATTTGGTTGTTTATAGTGAGTAGATGCCTTGTTTATCTGTATTTGGTTGTTAGGTTGGTTGGAGTAAGCATTTTTTTCAGTTATCGAGCAGGTGCCTTGTTTATATGTATTTGGTTCTTAGTTTGGTTGCAGTGAGCATTTGTCCAGTTATCAAGCAGATGCCCTGTTTATCTGTATTTGGTTGTTAGGTTGCTTTTTTAGCATTTGTCCGGTTATCAAGCAGATGCCTTGTTTATCTTTATCTGCTTGTTAGGTTGGTTGCAGTGAGCATTTGTCCAGTTTCCAAGCATATGCCCTCTTTATCTGTATTTGCTTGTTAGGTTGGTTGGAGTGAGACTCTGTCCAGTTTTCAGTGGCTATATTTGGTTGTTATACTGGTCATTTATGCCTTGTTTATTTCAGTCATCCACAATGTGTGGTTCATTATGTGCAAGTCGGAACTGTGCCGCTCGACTACATCAATACCAGTTTGAACGGATATATTTGGTTCCAGTTATTCCTGGTGTAGTTAACACATGCCCTTTATTTTAGTTTTACACATTTATCCAGTGTGATGTTTAAGCATTACCTACGTTCTATTCATTTTCAACAATACCAGTTTGAATTGCAATATTTGATGGCTATTAAGCCTGTTGTCGGTAACATTGCCTTCCATTTTATATCTTCTTTAACAGCATGCTGAAACCAACACATTCAAGCTATCATTTGGAGATGATGTTGTTTACCTTTGCTATATATGTTTGATGTTAAGATTGCTGTACTTATCATGCCTTTCCACTACTTATGCAGGACAACAACGGGAGTGGCCACCATTTTCCGCCGAGGTTAGCTTCATCCCTCGGCTTGTACTCCCCCCGTCGTTCCATAATGTAGTGCATATAGATCCAGGCCTGGACACTAGTTAGCTTCTAATATTGACTTGTTGCTTGTAGGTACATATGCCCTTGGCAAGGATCCATGCATCGACCCTTTTTGCGTATGGGGCAATGAGATATTGATGAACAAGCATCAAGTGAGGAAACTGATAAGGATTATTAGCAAAAAGATACGAATGATGGCAAGTAAATTATTTGTTTATGCTCTATCCAACACAACAGTGAGTTGTAGGATGGTAACTACAAAATCTACAACCTTCTCTTTTTACTGCCCATAATGAGTTGTTAGACAACAATGTCTGAATCTTTTTCTTCCCAGTGGTTCCCAAAGCAGTTCACTCAAGATTACCTCGCAAAGTACATGATTGGTGGACACACAATGAAGGTTAAAGTATTTCATCTAGAGTACTATGAGCATTGAGAAGTCCTAATGAAGACAGTGAAGGATGGACGGGCAGCCATCACAAGGGGTTGGCCTAGAGTCGTGCATGCCTTACGCATGGAGGAGGGCACAATATGGGCATTCCGCTTCACCTTCTCCAGCAACCAGAATGTCTTTCGCCTCTCTCTTTACAGTCTTTAGTACAACTATGGTTCATCATTCTTTACTTGGTGCTTCTGTCGTTCTTCAGTATATGTACATGTGCATTGAATTACGGATTCGTGGTTGAACCTATATTTGTAATAAACATGGTTGGATATGAAATAAGTGATTGCCTACTTTCAAATTCATAACATGTGATTTTTAAATTAGGGTTTAATTGGATTAATTATGGATTAAATAGGGATTACACTGCACACGGTTTGCGAAAGCGAACGTCTATGATATACGTGGAGATCAGAAACGTTTCTAGGATCCACTATGTGTGCGATCAATCTCCACTGCACACACATCTTTCTCTTGAAAACAGTTTGCGTTAGGCCACCTTATGCAAATGTTTATCACATAAAAAGTGTGTGTGATGGACAACCTTTGCCACACAGCTTCTTTCTACGCACCGTGTGTGATGCATTCAATGACGCAAACGATAAAATTATTAATATCGTGTGCAATGGCAACGCTATCACAAACGATTTAACGGGAAAATTGTGTGTGATGTACCTGTGAACAGAAACGTTTTCCTTGGAGCGACTGTGTGGGATGTACATACGAATGGAAACTTTTAGCGGGGACTGACTGTGTGGGATGTACTTGCGACCGAAAACAATTTCGCCGTATAATTGTATTTTTTTAGCCATACTGTACGTATTTCCGTATTTGAGCGCCCGCCGATCACGCACGACCTCATTTTGCCGAAGGTGTGTTCCAGGAGGGCATATCCCTGATGGATTTTGGGTCATGTGGGAAGGACCCCGCCTATCACCCACACTCACTTGGCGATGGTTCCAGATGCCGTCGCTGAAAGGGGTTAAAATTGTTTGTTTAGGACCGATGCGCACCAGTGTTTGTCAAAATCAGAATAGTTTGAAGTAATCTGGACTTTGACCATACTTCCATAACTCCAAAAATTCTGAAAAATTAAGACAACATAGGCGATTTATACATCAATCTTGTGTAACACATCGCTTCTGTGATTTTTAAAAATTCTTCTACTGGATGTAAAGTTTCTATTTTCCAACAAGATCAAATCAACTATCACTCAACATGATCCTAGCTAGGCTTTACTTGGCACAAACACTAAATTAAACATAAAAACACAATCATAATAGTAGCATAATTGTGTGAACACACCAAAACAGAATGGAAAAGAGAAGAAATATTTTATTTATTGGGTTGCCTCCCAACAAGCGCTATCGTGTTTTCCCCGTAGCTAGGCATAATGCATAGATTCAAGTATTATCATCTTTGGTTTTGATCCATAGGTTGCCCTCATGATTGATTCATATGGTGGCTTAATTCTTGTTCTAGGGAAGTGTTCCATCCCATTTCTTAGTGGAAATTGAAATTTAATATTCCCTTCTTTCATATCAATCACGACACCTATAGTTCGTAAAAACGGACTACCAAGTATTATGGGACAAGACAGATTGTAATCAATATCAAGAACAATAATATCTATGAGCACATAGTTCCTATTTGCAAGAATAAGAACATCATTAGTCCTTCCCAAAGGTTTTTTAATAGTAGAATCCGCCAAGCGCACAATTAAGAGAACATTCTTCCAACTTGGTAAAACCTAGCAAATCACAAAGAGATTTTGAAATCATGGAAATACTAGCACCTAAATCACATAAAGAAAAGCACTCATAATTTTTGATCTTGACTATAATGGTAGGTTCCCATTCATCATATAATTTTCTAGGAATTAAAATCTCTAATTCCAAGTTTTCTTCTAAAGCTATCATCATCTCTTCTACAATATGTTTAGTAAAAGCTTTATTTTATTCATAGGCATTGGGTGTTTAACATGGATTGCAACAAATAAATACATTAAATCAAAGAGCAACTACCATAATTAAAGTCTTTGTAATACAAAAGAGTGGGCACATCACCAGTTAAAGTTTTGACCTCCCAAAACCACTTTTATTATTTTTTTCAACAAGATTTTCACCCTCTGAATTATGAGGACGCCCTCTAGCTAAATTTCACTCTTCTTCAATCCCCTTTTAATCAAGTTTAACATTACTAAACAAAGTATAAATAGAAGAAACACCAATCATCTTAACATCCTCATCGTTACTATGAAAGCAATCGAACGAAAACACTCTTTCTAAAAATTCTCTTTTAGCTCTAAGCATAGTGGTACGCGCCTTACTTTCATCCATAGAAACATACGAAGCCTTAATTGACTCATTAACATCAACCTTTGGTGGAAAGATTTTAATCTTGAGATTTTCCACATCATGTGAAATTTTATCAATGTTCCTAGACATATCATCAAGTTTACTCAATTTTTCTTCTATCGTAGTACTGAAAACCTTTTGAGCATTGATAAATTCTTTAATGTTACTCTCAAGATCAGAGGGATTCCTATTATTATTGTAAGAAGAATTACCATAGGAACTGCCATAATTATTAGAGGAATTTCCAGGAAAAGGCCTAGGATTAAGATTACCTCTATAAGCATTGTTATTATAATTGTTTCGGGAGACAAAATTCACATCTACGGGATCACTATTTTGGTCAATCAAAGTAGAAAAAGGCACATCATTAGGATCAGTAGGAGCATTTTTACTAGCAACCAATTTCATAAGACCATCAACTTTTTTACTCAAAGTACTAATTTCTTTAACATAATTGATTTTTTGCTAATAGGTGCTCTTTCGGTATGCCATTGTGAATAATTTGCCATGATATTATATAATAATTTAGTAGCTTCACCCAAAGTAATTTCCATTTTAGTACCTCCCGCAATGGAATCGAAAAGATTTCTTGAAACAAAATTCAACCCCGCATAAATTTTTTGTATAATCATCCGTAGATTTAAACCATGAGTTGAACAATTTTTTAGCATCAATTTCGTTCTTTCCCAAGATTCCGCAACATGTTAATGCTCAAGTTGCTTGAAATTCATGATTTGATTTCTAAGGGAACTAATTTTCGTGGGCGGAACATACTTAGTAATAAAAGCATCTTTGCACTAATCCCAAGAATAGATACTATTACGAGGCAAAGAAGAAAACCAAACTTTTGCACGATCCCTCAAAGAGAAAGGAAATAATTTCAATTTCACAATATCATTGTCCACGTCTCTTTTCTTTTGCATATCACACAATTCTACGAAAGTGTTTAGATGGGACGCGGAATCCTCATTAGGAGTACCGGAAAATTGCTCTTTCATAACAAGATTCTACAAAGCGGCATTTGTCGGTGTACTAAAGTTTTAGCCCTTTCTGGTGCCCCTTACTTCTACACGGACAGTTGCAGCCGCGCCCCTGGCACGGCTTGACGGGGGTAGCTGGGAAGGAGATACAAGGTGAAGAGAGGCGGCCAAGCCAGAGACCAGAGGACAGGGGGCGAGCTGAGCCCCAGCAAGATCTTTGTCGGGACGGCTTGCGAGACCCCGGCAAGATCCTTGCTGGGACGACTTACAGAGCACTAAAAATAGCACCACCCTTGAGGTTGAGAGCTCTGACACCATCGACAATGTTAAGGCCAAGACCCAGGAGCGCACGTGTAGTGGCCTGCAGATCTTTGTGAAGGCCAAAAGACAATGTGCCCAGCAAGATCCTTGTCAAGGACGTGTGCGAGGCCCCGGCAAGATCCTTGCCGGGACATCGGCAAGACCACGGAAAGACTCCGCCACCCCGTCACCACTCCAGCGCGATGGCCGGCCTGCCAACCTAGCAAGCACCTGTGTGGTGGCATGCAGATCTTCGTGAAGATCCTGCCACCTCTCCAGCGCAGCAGCTGGCCAGCCAACTTGGCACTACATGCCTCGTCGGCATGAACGTGTGTCAAGACGAAGCAGGGTGGCGATGGACGGGACGGGTTCTACTCCCGTCCCCGATAAAGCTGAAGGGCACGTAAGCAGCGCATTTAATGCATTTATCCTAAGACGCTGATGATAAATATAGACACTGTAGCTACTTTACACCTCCTGTGTGCCACTGTGGCAACCCCTTGGACATATAAAAGGACGCCCAAGGCATACTGGAGGAGGATTCGGACTTTTGAACCTCTTGGCCCTGCTTGCATGTAGAGCAGCTAGCCGGAGCTCAAGAACACAGAATATACACTCAAGCAGGACTAGGGTTTTACGCTTCTCAGCGGCCTAAACCTGGCTAAAAATCCGTGGTGTTGATCATTAGATCTGTTCTTTTCACCACTCCTCTTCCCTACCAAACCGTAAAAGGGATCCACGTGATCCCGTAGGTGTCATTCTCGCCGACATCTTTGGAGCGCCAGGTAGGGGCGGAAGGTTCTGCAAACCTGATCTAGCGGTTAGCACGTTGTTTCCTCGATCACCATGGCTCCCAAGAAGAAGGGGATCACAGCGATCATCTCGTCTAGAGCCGGTCCGCTCGTGCCACTCCAAGAGCGGAGCCGTGCTACCTACGGGCGGTGCGACAACCTCCAAGACCCCTTCGCCGGCACCCGCGCCGCGGTCCGCCCAAGTCGTGCGCGCCGAGCAGCGCCGCGACGTTGGTGACCCCGAGCACCGTCGTGGGAAGATCCCTCAGCATCATTCTCGATATGCGTAGGGTCGGCAGGCACTAATTGTCTGATGTGGGGTTCCGGCAAACCCTTAAGGTTCGTACACTGGGGTGCGCGCGAAGTCTTTCCCTCCTACCGATCTACGCTCTGGCTCGCTAAAATCTTGCGGACGAACTCGATGAACTTGCAACATACAAAGATTCGGGGTTTGTACTGGTTCGGGCCACCGATGTGGTGTAATACCCTACTCCAGTGTGGTGGTGGTGGATTGCCTCTTGGGCTGATGAGGAACAGTACAAGGGAAGAACCGCCTCCTGAGGTTGAGCTGTTCTTGTGGCTAGGCTCTCGATCGGATTGGATCAGGCTAAGATGAGATGCCTCTATTGTGGTGGCTAGTCCTATTTATAGAGGCCCTGGTCCTCTTCCCAAATATCGAGCAGGAAGGGAGCCAACAACGACGGGCAAATTTGAAGGGGGACAACTAGTACAAGCTATCCTGATAAAAGCGGTCTTCGCTTGCGAAAAGCTCTTGGGTGACGCCGTCTTGGGCTCCACGATGACCTTCGCCTTACCGTCCTCTTGGTCTTGGTCTTGTTGCACCAATATGGCAACCTTTGCCTGATGCCCCGGTACTCTTCGCCTGCGCTTGCCTCCTTAGCACCAAAGAGGAAATAAGGATGCTGCACACACCGGCGCCCGCGTAGCACCCGCCTAGCACCATTCGTCATGGCTCACGTCAAGAGAGCCTCGTGAGGTTTACCTCGCCTTGATAACTCCGCTCCTCGTGAGCCTGCCTGGCTAGGCCACTCCAGAGGAGATCTTGCGTCGTCCGTCTCGCGAGGGTCTTGGATGCCTTGTTGATGAAGATGGGCCGTACGGCCTGCTTCTTAGCCACGCCGTGGGCCGCAGGCAGGCAAGTCTGGGGACCCCCCGTTCCCAGAACACCGACAGTAGCCCTCGGGCCCAAGGTGCGCTTGGGCTTGGCTCCACAGCGAAGCCAAGGGTCAAGTTCAGAGCATCACGGGCCCCAAAAGCCTGCGGCCTCGGTCGACGTGTGGCGGTTGATTGGACGTTGGCGTCTCCGCTTCCCCATGCTGCCTCGGCAGCTGCACGACTTGACAAGTCCCTGCGACATGCAAGGAAAACCATCATTACCTGCGATCTTGGGGGACGCCGGTTAGCCTTCTCTTGCTATAAATGGGGAGGGGGGTGGAGCCCCCGTTGCCCATCTCTTCCTTGTTTTCTTGCTTCTCTGCTCCGTTGCTTGCAGTGCCATCAATGACGCCACGAAATAAGTTCTCGGCCGCCGAGAAGGGAAAGGCCCCTCGCGAGGGCCCCGGCTCCCCGGCGCCCAAGCACGGCCGCGGTCGTCCACGCAAGCATGCTACGGCCCCCGCTGTGGCCCACCGTCGAGGTGGCGACGCGGTATGCAGTGGGGATCGCCCCTTCCACGGTGGTTCAGTTCATGAGGGGAGGCGCGCGATGGTGGCGCGGCCTCCTCGCCCGCGCTTCCATTCGGCTGAGGTGTCGCCGGAGTTCGTTGTCTGGTCAGAGAGCCCGGCCGGCAGCTGGCTCCAACTTCCACGCTTCTTCGCCGGCGAACTGTCGGCCTCTGGTCCGGGCGGGCTCTGGCTGCAGGCGGACGGCTGCTGCAGCAAGGCCTCTTGGGTTGCGGTCGAGACTTCCGCCGCGGGAAACATAGCCCTGGCCCACGGCTAACAGACGTTCGCCCTCCACTTTAGGTATGATGGTGAATCGACCCTTTATGTGAGGGTGTTCGGGGAAGATGGTCGCCACGCCGGGTGCTGCCCCGAGACGAACGACGATGACGAGGTGCTCGGCCTTGGTGATGGTCGCGACGAGGACGAGGGCGAGCCTGCCCTCAGCGGCGATCGCGCCCCCTCCAGCTACGGCGGCTCTTCCTCCGGTGATAGCTCGAGCAGCGGTGGCTACGACCAGCCGCCATGTCGTCGCGCCCGCTTCGAAGGAGGCAGCGGGTCATCCCATCGCCGCGCCTCCATGAAACGCGAGGAGGGGTCTGGCTAGGCTCGGGGCGTCTCCAAGGGCCTGCCTCCGCAGATTGCTGCAACGCTGCTTTGCTTAGCTTTTTCTTTCTTTCCTGCATCGAAAAACGAAACCAGTATGGGCCCAGAGGGGCGTGTGTCAAACTGTGGTTCTTCGGTTAATGCATTATGCAAGTCGTTCCCATGTTGTGTTGTTATTTTCCGCAAAGATAACTTAACCTGGTGCGTTAGGAAGCCCTTTCCCTCATGTGGTGTCCGCGTTGCTCGGAAACTGCAAAAAATTCGTTAGGGGGCGTAGCAAAAGATTTGTCGTCCACCCAAGCTCTGACTTGGCACCTTGTATTGCGGTACCCGTGGGGTACGGATTTAGGAGAGGTGTGCCAGCTTCCAGGCTCGAACGAGGGTGGCTTGCGAGAAGGCAAAGAGAAGAGAAATGCTCGCGAGGGCACCTGCCTAGCCCCCTCGTGAGGTATGCGAGAGACAGAACAAGAGCGAACCAGAGCCCAAAAAGCGGTAAAAGGTTGGGGAACCAAATCGGCAACGAACACCAAGAGCAACTCGGATTAAGGAAAAGCAAGCCAACTATGGAAAGCAAATGAAAAAGCCGCATCCGGCACCTAATCTAGTCTTCAAGTCTTCTCACCAGCGCGGAGCTAAGTTCTGTCCACTAGGCGTGGGATGGAGCCCCAGGGCCTGAGGCCGGCACTCTTGAGAGTCCGGGGCGTGTACAGCCCCAACTCATCAATACGTGAGAGTGTCACGGGCGGCGATTCTTCACAGGCACCGGGCCTTCTTCACAGGCTCTGGGCCTTTCTTCTCAGGCTCTGGGCCTTGCTTCTCAGGCTCTGGGCCTTGCTTCAGGGATAGAACTTCCGGAGGTGCTGGATGTTCCAGGCATTCTGGATGGGTGTCCCATCCTGCGTCTCCAGGCACGCTGCACCCGGCCTGGAGACATGAACGACCCTGAACGGGCCCTCCCACATGGGCGAAAGCTTGTGCAGCCCTTCCCTGGAGAGGACCCGCCTCAGGACGAGGTCGCCTACCTCGAGCGTCCTGGAGCGGATGTTGCAGCAATGGTACCGCCGCAGAGCTTGTTGGTACCTTGCCGCCCTCAATGCGGCTTCACGACGGCACTCCTCCCCCAGCACGAGATCCATCTCCCGCGTGGCGTCCTGTTGTGTTTCGTCAAATGCCAGGACCCGCGCGGAGCGATGCTTGACCTCGTGAGGAAGGACTGCCTCAGCTCCATAGACGAGGAAGAATGGAGTCTCGCCCGTTGGCTTGGTAGCAGTGGCACGAATGGACCATAGCACGGACTGGAGTTCGTCGTGCCAGCCCCGGCCGCAGGCCTCCAGCTTCTTCTTGAAGGTCCTGGTCTTGAGACCCCTCAGGACCTCAGCGTTGGTGCGTTCGGCCTGACCATTGCTCCTGGGGTGGGCCATCGAAGCGTAGCAGATCTGCATTCCAAGGTTAGCACAGTAAGTTTTGAAGAGGTTACTAGTAAACTGTGAGCCGTTATCTGTAATGATGCGGTTGGGAACCCCAAAGCGGCTCACGAGGCCCTTGATGAACTTGATAGCAGAGCCGGCCGGAATGGTACGGACGGCTTCCACTTCCGCCCACTTGGTGAACTTGTCAATGGCGACGTAGAGATAGCGGTAGCCCCCTGGCGCTCGTGGGAACGGGCCCAAGATGTCCAGGCCCCAGACCACGAACGGCCACATGAGCGGAATGGTTTGGAGGCCCTGTGCAGGCTGATGGATCTGCTTGGCATGGAATTGGCAATCTTCACAAGACTTCACCAGCTCGGCCGCGTCGTTGAGTGTTGTAGGCCAATAGAACCCACTGCAGAACACTTTGCCAACAAGGGTCCGTGACGGTGAGTGGTGTCCGCAATCACCGCCGTGTATGTCAATTAGCAACTCCTTTCCTTGATCACCGGAGATGCAGCGCAGCGTGACATCGTTCGGTCGCTTCCTGTACAATTTGCCATCTTGAATGCAGTATGTCGTGGCCTGTAGGGCCACGCGCTCGGCGTCTTCTTCCTTCTCTGGCAGCGTCCCATGCATCATGTACTCCTTGAATTCCTGGGTCCAGCACTCCTCCTGAGGCTCGAGCGCCAGGAGCAGCCGAGCTCCTATGGTTGGGCCGCAGGCTGGGGCTCCCGTGACCGGGGGCTGTGGGAGCTCCTCTCGAGGCTGAGTCGTGCTTGAGAGAGGTGGCGTAGCCGATGGCTTGAAGAGCCGCTCTTCGAAAACATCGGGCTCTTGCGGTTGCCGCTTGGATGCTCTCTTGGCGATGTCGTTGGCTTCCTTGTTGGTGCCCCAGGGCACGTGCTGCAGCTCCAGGCCCGAGAACTGCTTTTCCATCTTGCGCACCTCCGCAAGGTAGGCCTTCATGTGCTCGTCCTTCAGATCGTACACTTTGTTGGAGAAGTTGATGAGGAGTTACGAGTCACCCTTGATAGTAAGGCGCCTCACCCCCAAAGCCGCCACGGCCTTCAGGCCAGCTATGAGGCCTTCGTATTCTGCAATATTGTTGGAGACCTTCTCGCCGTGCTGGAAGCAGAGTTGCACGGCGTAGTAAAGCTTGTCCTGAGTGGGTGAGATGAGCACTGCACCAGCCCCCGCGCCCTGGTGCGTGAAGGCGCCATCGAAGTACATGACCCAGCCGTCTGGTGCCCCACTTCCTAGGGAGGTGGACCGGTCTTCTCCTTCCTCAAGAGCTGGGGCATCGGTCCATTCTGCCACAAAATCGGCGAGCGCGGCTCCCTTGATGACCCTGGTAGTGCTGAACTCCAGCTGGAATGCTTGCAGCTCGATGTTCCATTCAGCGACCCTTTCGGCCGAGTTCGGGCTCCTGAGTACCCTTTCCAATGGGTAAGATGAGACGACCTTGATGGGGTGGCCCTGGAAGTAGTGTCGCAGCTTGCGCGAGGCCACCAAGAGTGCGAGCCGGAGCTTTTGCGGCATGGGGTAGCGTGCCCTTGCATCCCGCAGTATAGTGCTGACGAAGTACACCGGGTGCTCGACGAGGGCTCGCACACTGTTAAGGCTGGGGTCCTGCGGAGATTGTGGCATATCCTGAGGTGGAGGGTTTCCTGAGACCTGGCCGTCCTCGGGAGTTTCTGTGATGTTGCCCTGCTGAGCTTGGTCTTCCGCAGCTGACGGCTCTGCCGCACCTTCCTGACCCTGCGCTGCATCAGTTCTGGCTTGGCGCGGCGCACCCTTGTCTTGGCGCTCCTCCCGAACTGCCACCAGCGCCGCACTGGCAGAGTATGGGGTGGCGGCAAGGTAAAGTACCAGAGGCTCGAGAGGCCGTGGTGCCACCATCACCGGGGGGCTGGTGAGGTACTTCTTGAGGTCTTGGAAGGCCCGGTCGGCCTCCGGGGTCCACTCAAAGGGGCCCTTATTCTTCATTAGCTTAAAGAAGGGCAAGGCGCACTCGTCAAGCTTGGAGATGAAACACCCTAACGCGGTCACCCGTCCTGCCATTTTTTGCATCTCCTTGAGGGTCTGTGGTGGGCTCATGTCTTTGATGGCCTTGATCTTCTTCGGGTTCGCCTCGATCCCTCTGCGGGATACGAGGAACCCTAGTAGCTTACCGGAGGGGACGCCAAACACGCACTTCTCCGGGTTAAGCCTCAAGTTCACGCTGCGCAAGCTCTCAAAGGTCTCCTTCAAGTCTTGAATCAATGTTTTCGCCTCGCGGGATTTGACCACTATGTCATCAACGTAGGCCTCTGTGTTCCTGCCGAGCTGCCGCCCCAAGGCGATGTGCATCAGCCGCTGAAAGGTTGCGCCCGCGTTGCGCAGGCCGAAGGGCATGCAGGTGTAGCAATACACCCCACACGGTGTCAGGAAGACCGTGTTCTCCACATCCTCCACCGCCATCTTGATTTGATGGTATCCAGAGAACGCATCCAGGAAACATAACAAGTCGCACTCGGTGGTGGACGACGATTTGATCGATGCACGGAAGGGGGAACGGATCTTGGGGGCAAGCTTTGTTAAGGTTGGTGAAGTCGACGCACATTCGTTCCTTCCCACCTTTCTTTGGTACCACGATAGGGTTCGCCAGCCATTCGGGGTATCGAACTTCTCGGATGGTACCTGCTGCCTCCAGCTTGCGCGTTTCTTGGATGATGAAGGCCTGCTTCTCAGTGAATAGTCGTCTTGCCCACTGCTTCACGGGGCACATTTTGGGGCACACCCTTAGATGATGCTGGATTACCTCTCTCGGGACCCCTACCAGTTGATTGGGCTCCCACGCGAATATCTCCTTGTTTGCACACAAAACCTCACCAAAGCTTCTTCTTGTCCCGGGTCAAGGCTGGTTCCTATGGTAAAGGTGGCTCCTGAAGACCTGTCCTCATCAACCGACACCTGCTTGGTCTCTGCCTTGTCTTGGGTGAACAACTGTTTCTTCTTGGCGGGCGCGGTCTCCTTGGCCTCAGGCGTATTGGTGTCGGCTGGCTGCGCTGCTGCCGCGGCCTTGAAGGCGAGCCTGAGTGCCGTCACTGCCTCCTTAGTGTCCGCCTTGATGGTGAGGATGCCCTTGCTCCCTGGCATCTTCATGAGGTTGTAGGTCGGGTGAGTCGCCGCCATGAACTGGGCAAGAGCCGGGTACCCGAGTATGGCATTGTACGGGAGACTGATGCGGGCGATGTCGAAGTCCACCAGCTCAGTGCGATAGTTGTCGCATGTGCCGAAGGTGACAGGGAGGCAGATCTGCCCCAGAGAATGGGCAGCTCCACCACCCACTCCCGAAAAAGGCTTGTTGAGGCTGAGCCGCTCGGGCGGCACGTGGAGGAGGCTGAAGGCTTCTACGGAGAGCAAGTTGAGGCCGGCTCCGCCGTTGATGTGGGTCTTCGTGACGGCCACGTTGCAGATGGTAGGTGTGCAGAGCATTGGGAGTATGCCAGAGCCGGCGGAGGAGCCGGGGTGGTCTTCTAAGTCGAAGGTGAGGTCGGCCTCCGGCGCAGCCAAACCCGGCGGAGCCCCTGGGCGCTTGGAGGCTGCCCCAATCTGACGGAAGAAAGGCTTGACGTGGTGATCTGAAGGTGGTGCTTGAGAGCCACCCAGCAGCACCGCAACTGCGTGGTGCGCCGGTACCGCGTAGCGCGTGGTGAAGAGGTTGCGGAGTTCCTCCCAGGACGCCACCGTGGACCCCGGGAGGTTGAGCAGCCAGGCGCGCGGCTCGCCGGCGAGGGCCATGGGGAACCAGTTGGCCATGATCTTGTCGTCGCCTCTGGCTTCAAGGACGGCCTCCTCATATGCCAGCAGGAACGGCGCCGGATCTGTCGCGCCGTCATAATGTGGCGGCATCTCCGGCTTGAACTTGGTTGGCCACTGCACCTGCCGTAGGGTAGGAGCCAGGGCCCGGTACCCAGACTCCCTGCCGTTGGTGCTGGTCGCAGAGGCGGGTGGCGGCGCACCTGCCATGGGAGCGATGCGCGGTGGCACGGGGCGCAGGTTGGTGGAGTGGAGCTCCAGCGCACCCCTACCTGGCGCGCCAAATGTCGGATGTGGGGTACCGGCAAACCCTTAAGGTTCGGACACTCGGTTGCGCGCGAAGTCTTTCCCTCCTACCGATCTACGCTCTGGCTCGCTAAGATCTTGCGGACGAACTCGGCGAACTCGCAACACAGAAAGACACGGGGTTTATACTGGTTCGGGCCACCGATGTGGTGTAATACCCTACTCCAGTGTGGTGGTGGTGGATTGCCTCTTGGGCTGATGAGGAACAATACAAGGGAAGAACCGTGTCCTGAGGTTGAGGTGTTCTTGTGGCTAGGCTCTCGATCGGATTGGATCAGGCTAAGATGAGATGCCTCTACTGTGGTGGCTAGTCCTATTTATAGAGGCCCTGGTCCTCTTTCCAAATATCGAGCGGGAAGGGAGCCAACAACGGTGGGCAAATTTGAAGGGGGACAGCTAGTACAAGCTATCCTGACAAAAGCGGTCTTCTCCTACGAAAAGCTCTTGGGTGACGCCGTCTTGGGCTCCACGATGACCTCCGCCTTGCCGTACTCTTGGTCTTGGTCTTGTTGCACCAATATGGCAACCTTTGCCTGATGCCCCGGTACTCTTCGCCTGCGCTTGCCTCCTTAGAACCAAAGAGGAAATAAGGACGCTGCGCACACCGGTGCCTGCCTGGCACCCGCCTCGCACCGTTCGTCATGGCTCACGTCACGAGAGCCTCGTGAGGTTTTCCCTGCCTTGATATCTCCGCTCCTCGTGAGCCTGCCTGGCTAGGCCACTCCAGAGGAGATCTTGTGTCGTCCGCCTTGCGAGGCTTGGACCCTCGCGAGGGTCTTGGATGCCTTGTTGATGAAGATGGGTCGTACGGCCTGCTGCTTAGCCATGCCGTGGGCCGCAGGCAGGCAAGTCTGGGGACCCCCGTTCCCAGAACGCCGACACTAATGAGCCGCCAAGGCTCCATGTTCCTATTTTCTCTTCTTTCTCTTTCACAGAGGACGGAAGGTTCCCTCACATACAAGTTTGCCAGGGGGATAGAGAGTGTGGACGCCAACAGGAGACGCTCGAGGTGGCGTCTTGCAGAAAAACAATACAACAGCAAAAAGCTAAGTCACGAGACTTCGAGTAAAGTTTCTTTTAACATCAGGTTATTCTCCTCGAATGGTCTCGGTTCTTGTATAGGAAAACCTGCACGTGAAGGAACCTTGTCGGGATTGGTTACGCCCTTGCTCCATTTCGAGTCCGCTCAACGGCTCAAGTGGCTGCACTAAAAACGGCAAGGTGCCTTGCCGGCAGCGGCACCCCCAGTAGGCTACTAAGGATCTGTCCTGAAAGCGCACGCAGCTAGGGTGCGTGCACCGGCAAGCTTTTCCTAGTAACGCGTAGGGTGTGTTCCATACAAAGAGGAATCATATGAGGAAGATAGCATCCGTTCAATCGGAAACATAGCAAGGTATACTACATTAATAGTTGCCACAGTTCTGACTTAACTGGGATTATTTTGGGTGCGGATCCATGATGGCGAGAGGGAGCGGAGCGCCTAGTCTCGGCGCTGGCCTTCCACCCTCTTGACATTGTCAACCAGGCTGACGATGGGCGTGACAAGCTCTTCAAGCACCCTACGGTCCGCATCTACCGGCAAGCTGTCTTGGCTGAGGTCGATGTCGGGGTTCATGTACGCCACCTTGGTGAGCAACTTGAGGAGGGCGGCCCGGCAAAGCTTTCGGGACTCGTTGGCCAGGTGGGTCGCTCAGCCGTCGGGGAGTAGCTTCAAGGCGTCAAGGACGGCCTCGAAGAAGATGGTCACCCTGGCGCTCTCAGTTATCCTATCATCGTGAGAGAACTTGACGGTCGGCAAGCGCATGGTGGATAGTTGCGTAGTGAGCCTCTCCGAGACATCGACGAGGTGCGCGGTCCAGATTCCCACGCCTCCCACGAAGACATTGTGCTCGGCGGCAGCACTCTCGAGCAGTAGCTTCTCATCCTGGAGGTTCTTGGCCAGGACCTTCTCGCGAGCCCTGCTGCTCGCAAGGGTCTCCTCCAGGGTGGTCAGCTTCAGCTTTAGATCGGCAATGGAGTCGTTGGCTTTGGAGAGAAGCTTGTTCTTATCAGAAATAGTGACCTGCAAGCTCGCCAAGGTGTGGACAGTCTTGCCCCTGTCGCTCTTGAGCGTCGCAACCTCCTTGCCATGCTTCTCCAGCTCCACCTCCAGCCTATCCACCTTGCCGTCCAGATCATTCTTGGCGTCCTGTACGGCTTTAGCGGCATCGACGGCCTCCTTCAGCTTGCCAACATGATCCAGGACCAGAGCGTCGAGTGCATCCTTGTGCTTTTGCTCCAGTTCCTGGGTCTACTGCGCGACGAGCTTCTCAATTTCTTCATCCTTGTCGCGGAGCATGGCAGCAAGTGCCTTCTCGCAAGCGGCAAGGTCCTCTTCCTAGGCATCGAGCAGGAGACGGAGCTCCCTTAGCTCACCATCTTCCTTGGCGGTTCGTGCAACGGCCTCCTCCTGGACCTTCTCAATGTCTAATTGCTTTAGGAGGAGCTCATTCCAGTGCTGACTCAGCTGCTCCTTACTGGTCTTCAAATCCTGTCGGGCCTCCGTAAACTAGGCCTGCATCTGCCCAACGCGCTCTTGGAAGCCTGCCTTCGCCGCGTCAACAACCGTCGTCCTGGAGTCCAGCTTCTCCTTGCGGGCACGGTGAAGTGCCTGAAGCTTCTGGAAGTTGCTGCTCATGGCTTGGAGGAGCTGGTCCTCCTTGGAGCTGGCGCTTGGCTAATCGACAACCTGGAGCCCTATGGCAGCGGTGACCTCTTTGTCAAAAACTCCCCCCCCCCCCCGCAGGCGCTCCGGTGCTTGCCGTCCCCGGGATGCTGACAAACAAATCCTTGCCGATCTTTAGGTATCTGCTCGAGGTGGGGGCTTCAGAGGTGGACGGTTGGTCGTCAACCACCGTCTCCCCGGCAGCTAAGGACTCCGGGACCGATGTACCGCCAGGCGCTCCTGAGGTAGGAATCCCGTCAGTACGGTCGCCGGTCTCCTTGCTGGCCTCCCTGGCGGCCTCTTCATGTGCTTCCTTGGTGACCTCGTCAGCGGCAACCTTGTCGGCCTAAGCGGCAGCATACTTGGCGGTCTCCTCGATGGTGCAATCGATATCCACGTGACCCACCGAGGAGAGGTCTGAAAACCAAGGGGGAGAAAAAACATGAAACCAGGATCGAAGTTCGAAGTGAAAAGAAATTACACTGGAGAACTGGTCAAGACCAGGAGGAGGGCGGCTTACCTACGACGAGTTGGGGAGGAGTGGTTCCCTCCCCGACAACACTCGTTGTCGGGATGGAGCCGCCGGCACCTGTGCTTGCCGGCTCTCCCTCCACACGCGTGGGGTCGTTGATGGGGGCCCTTGCCGACGATCTCTCCCTTGGCGGCGTGGGCTCGCCGGTGGAAGCCCTTGCCGGGAACCCCTCCCTGGGTGGTGTGGTGGTTGGTGGAGGAGGCGTGTTGGTGGTGGCCCTTGGCGGCCCCTCCTGTTGCCTCTCTTCCCCTGCAAACCCGGCAAGATTAACGGTGAGAAGACACACCCGAGCGCTCGCCAGCGGAAAGTGGGTAATGAACTCATGCTCGGGGTTGAGTCGGGGGCTGCGTCGTGGACTGGGGCCCGGGCTGATCGTGATCACCTCCAGCGCGCTTGAGGTGCTTGCTGAGGGCTCGTCACCCGTCGAGATCTTGGCCCTCTTCGCCATCCTCTGTGCCAATGTCTCCGTATCCCTACAAAGGCAAGCCAAGACGAGATCAAGTCATGCGAAATAACCAAAACATAGATTCAGGAAATAGAGAAGGTGGTGAGCACTTACTCATCCCCTTCTTGGCACTCTTCCTCTGGCCTCCTCCTGTTCGGGCTCATGGAAGAGAGGTCGTAGTCGGCCTCTGGTATGGTGTCCGTTCGGAGGGGTGGAGATTGAGGCCTGGGCCGCTTGGCTGTGGCGGAGGCGGCGGCCGCTGCTTCCTTTGTTGTCGTTGCCGTGCGCCTCATATGGCGCATGGGTTGAGCCTGGGCCTCTTGCCGCTGTGCGGCCTTGCCGGCCGCCCTATTGACGGGGACTTCTTCGGGCGAGGAGGCTCGCCGCACTGGCTCGCTAGAGCCAAATTGCCGGAGGACGTGCTTCCTCCTCCCCTGGACTGGGGCTCCTCGGGCGGCTCCTCTTCGTCTGCCTCTTCGACCGCCTCCTCGATAGAAGGGCCCCCGGTGGCTGTGCCGCTGTGCTCCCTAATGGACTCCGCCTGCTTAGTAAAGTCTTCTTCGGCCCCGGCCTCGCTTTCCAGGAAGCCGGTGCTGCCGGCCGCCGTGGCAAGAGCTGCCTCTTCCACCCTACTGGTGATGTACGCCGCCTCTTCGTCGGTGGTCTCGCGGACGAGTTGCGTTTCCTCGCGGACAGGCCGCTCCGACAAGCTGCCGAAGAACTCTTGCACCAGCACCTCATCTCGCTTGACCCAGCTTTGGTCAAGGTCGTGAGCGTTGAGCTCCGGCATCATGGCGATGACGGAGGACCGGGCGGAGTTGTTGCATAGGGGGACCACAGCTGCCAGCAACTTGAACGGCTTGTCGGCCTTCTCAGCCTTGTCGGCTTTTTTGGCCTTGCCGGCCTTGCCGGGCTTGTTGACCTTAAGTTGGAATAGCTTTGAGCAGAGGAACGCGTGGTGCATCACCATAAAGTTGTGATTCAGGCCGGGGCGCAACCTCATAATATTTGCCGCATTCCGGAACTCCCAAGCCAGCCTCCCTTTGTTATGCAGAGGGGCGATAAGGCAGAGGAGGAAATTGGCCCCGATCATCTCCACAGTGAGCCCGGCAGTCTTGAGGCGATGGATTTTGGTGGTGGCAACTGTGAGCATCTTGTCCTGAGGGTCGAGGTCGCCCCAGTTGCCGCGACGGACCACTTGTGCTTGCTGGGGGGTGCAAAATGGATGCGGCTCCTTCTCCACAATCCAGCACCACCTGTGCCGCCATTTGTCCCACTTCTCCTTTTGGGTCCCGTTTGGATACGTCTCCTTGCACAAAGCCCTCGGGATCCAGGTGACACAACCGGACAGCGCCCCTCCTGGCTGGATGCGGGGGATGAAATAGTGGCGGAAGAGCGCCGTATTGGGGACTACCCTAGAAAAATACTCACAGAGGTGGGCAAAGATAGCCATACACGCCACGACATTCGACGTGAAATCCAAAAGATGGAAGCCGAAGGTATACATGATGTCGATGAAGAAATCCGAGAATGGGGGGCAAAGTCCGCAGTAGAAATAATCGACGAAGAAGGGGAATTTATCTAGACCTAGCGCGTCGTTGGACTAGGGATGACGCGGGTGGCGGGATGACCCGTCGTCTCCCTCCCCCACATGAACTGGTACCGATCCTTGAGCGCGCCCGCGTCGAGCCCAGGGGCGAAGACGACGCGCTCCCTCCGCATCTTCACCAGCTCGCCCTCTCACACCTCTTCCCCCTCGCTCGCCTTGAGCGCTCCCTTGCCCTTGTTTTTGAGCGCCATAGCAACCGACGAAGGGCGGGGGACCGAAAGTGGTGAGGGCGCGGCGGCAATGGGCGGAGGAGAAAGCTTTGGATTGGGCTCAAGGAAGAAGAAGGAGACGGCGGTTTCCTACATTGGAGTGGAGAAAAGGGGTAAATGAGCAGCGCCCCTGCAGATTCCTCTTTTTATGGGGAAGGCGCGGGGCTGCCTCTTTACTGTTCGATGTGAAGGCATGGGCGCAGGCACAGGCGTGCTGCAACCGTTCCATGCACGACCCCCACGCCGCGCACTCAACACAGATCGTGGGGAAGCACAGCAGACAAGAAGATTATGGTAGTTATCCCCTGCCACGCGTACCCGTGCACTGTTTTGGGCCTGGCCCAATGACGCTTCATACTCGTCTATGGCCCAGGCCCGGGGGCTCCTGCCAGTGTACTAACGTTTGAGCCCTTTTTGGTACCCCTTACTTGTGCACGGATAGTTGCAGCCGCGCCCTTGGCACGGCTTGACGGGGTAGCTAGGAACGAGATACATGGTGAAGAGAGACGGCCAAGCCAGAGACTAGAGGACAGGGGGCGAGCTGAGCCCCCGGCAAGATCTTTGCCGGGACGGCTTGCAAGACCCCGGCAACATCTTTGCCGGGATGGCTTGCGAGACCTCGGCAAGATCTTTGCCGGGACGGCTTGCGAGACCCCGGCAAGATCCTTGCCGGGACGACTTACAAAGCACTAACAAGATCACCACCCTTGAGGTTGAGAGCTCTGACACCATCGACAACGTTAAGGCCAAGACCCAAGAGCGTGCGCGTAGTGGCGTGCAGATCTTTGTGAAGGCCAGACGAAAAAGTGCCTAGCAAGATCCTTGTCAAGGATGTCTGCGAGGCCCCGGCAAGACCCTTGCCAGGGACATCAGCAAGACCACGGCAAGACTCCGCCACCCTGTCACCACTCCAGCGCGGTGGCCGGCCTGCCATCCTAGCAAGAACCTGCGTGGTGGCATGCAGATCTTCATGAAGATCCTGCCACCTCTCCAGCGCAGCAGCTAGCCAGCCAACTTGGCACTGCATGCCTCGTCGGCATGGACGCGTGTCAAGACGGAGCAGGGCAGCGATGGACGAGACGGGTTCTACTCCCGTCCCCAATAAAGCTGAAGGGCATGTAAGCAGCGAATTTAATGCGCACTATAGATACTTTACACCTCCTGTGTGCCGCTGTGGCAACCCCTTGGACATATAAAAGGAGGCCCAAGGCATACTAGAGGAGGATTCGGACTTTTCAACCTCTCGCCCAGCTTGCATGTAGAGCAGCTAGCCGAAGCTCAAGAACACAGAATATACACTCAAGCAGGACTAGGGTTTTACACTTCTCAGCGACCCGAACCTGGGTAATAATCCATTGTGTTGATCATTAGATCTGCTCTTTGCACCACTCCCCTTCCCTGCCAAACCGTAGAAGGGATCCACGTGATCCCGTAGGTGTCGTTCTCACCGACGGCATTAATATCATAAGACTCCGCACTAGTGGCGGGAGGAGCAATCAGAGTACTAATAAAATCATTATTATTAGTATTGGAAAAATCACACAATTTGGTATTTTCTTGAGACATCGTGACTACGCAAACAAGATCGCCTGCAAACAAAAGACCGAACGGGAAAAAGGCAAACGAAAAGAAGGCAAATCAAAAGGCAAATATTTTTGTGCTTTTGTGATTGGGTATGAAAACAAGTGGGGGAGATGAAAACAGGAGACAAATGACAAATAATGTAAATTGCAAGGAGATGAGATTTGTGATTGGGTAGCTAATAGATGTTGATGATGTCTCCCCAGCAACGGTGCCACAAATTCTTCCTGATTGCTTATATTTGCGTTGGTATTTCCCCGAAGAGGAGAGGATGATGCAGCACAACAACGGTAAGTGTTTCCCTGAGTAATGAAACCAAGGTTATCAATCCATTAGGAGAACCAAGCAACACACTACTAGGGAAAAGCCTAGCATTAGCGCGGGTCTTGGGGCTATCAGTAGCATGGGGCACCGCGCTACTGATACGGCGCTACAACTAATGTTTAGTAGTAGTGCATTTTGACGCGCGCTATTGCTATACCTACTTAGCAGTAGCGCTTTCCATACCAGCGCTACTGCTAAGTGCCTTAGCCGTAGCGTTTTCCTATCCAGCACTAAAGAACGCTACTACTATATTTTTCATATCTCTTTTTTTCTACGAATTTGCGATGATTTTATACAGGTTTTATACAATATTCTAATCATATCATAAACATGCAATATGCTCATCATACCATACACATAATATTCTCATCATATCATCCAACACAAATCATGTCGTCACATCATAATCACGATATAGCTATACAAGTTACATGACATGTCTCATCATAAATAATATAGTACTTCTTGAGGCGCCGGTTCGTATCCATCTCTCGCACTAGTCATAAACTAACTATTTTCCACTTCGGCTATGCTATTGAACCCTCTCTGGCTGTCGCTCGGAAACCGGTACACCAGGGCCTAACACTCCAGCCACTCGTCGTATACTCCTGGCATAGCACTTCTTCGCCATCGTATCATAAGCATAAATAACAAAGTTCATCATACCCAAAATGCCCTAACTAGAGTTGTCGGGGATATACCCCGCGGTATGACCCGGCCGGAAGTATGACCCGGCCGAACTTGGCGCTTCACCGATGACCCGCCGAAGGACTGGCGACTCACGGGTCTGGCGGCTCACTGGTCAGACGACTCACAAGCCCGACGACTCACTGATGACCCCGACGGCGGGTCAGACGGATAACAAAGGCCCAAGGCCTAGTAGGCCGACTCATGTTATGGTGGGCCGGCTTAAGACAGAAGGCATGAGGAATATTTCCTTTACGAGGAAGCAAGACCCGTACTTGTATCCGACTTGTAATAGAAAATAAGTTAGTTCTAATCCTACTAGGACTCTACATGTAAGCCGCCCCTTCAACTTATATAAGGAGGGGCAGGGCTCCCCAAAGAGGGAGAGGCAACAAGAAAACAATCTCTAGGGCTAGACACAATGAGCTGGCTTACCGGCGACTCACTCATGATCATAATGAGACCTAGCCACAAACAGCATGTAGGGCTATTCCGGATGATGTTTCCCGGGGGCCGAAGCTGTCTAAATCCTCATCTTGTGTATTGCGTCTCTCGTCCCGATCAACCCCTCTCAAGCTACCGCATAGATGCGTTGGCCTCGCGACTAAGTCCTTACACTAGGATATCTGCCGTGACAATTCCACGACAGTTGGCGCCCACCGTGGGGCTCGCGCATGGTGGTGTTGAGTTCTTGGAGGGATCTTTCTCAGGGATCGAGAAGTTCGCAATTTTTCCGATGAAGAAGAGCCGGTTTGAAAAATATTTACATCAGAAGCTAGGGTTGCATGGCGCGGCACGGCGTGTGCTTGCGATCCGCTGATGCGCCGCCAGATCAATTTTTGGAGCACGTTCCTGAGGCGAAGGAGTTTTTCCACCGCAGATCATATCCATACGTACGACTTGTGGTCTAATCGGAGGCAGCAGTACCAATCCGTCAAGACCTGCCAATTAGTCAAAACGGCGTGTTCAATATTTAAGACCCAGAGGAAATTAGGGCTGCATCAGTGCAACTGCCATAACTCGCCGAGATCGAGATGAGATTTTTTCCGCCGAAGCCAAACTACTACGAAAGTCAACCGAAGCTGTCAGCGGTTTCCGCTGCAGGATTGGTGGCCGGGTCCGATTGCTACTGTATCGACAAGAAGCAGTCCAATCGGCCGAAATATTGCTGCTCCACATAGAGAAATCCCAAGCTACGAGTCCCGAGGGAATCAACGGTTGCTCCTGCTGCTTTGAGTGTGGCAGGATAAATCAGCTCTAAAAGTACTCCCTCCGGTCCTTTTTACTCTGCATATTAGGTTTGTCTGAAGTCAATCTCATCCAACTTTGAACAAGTTTATACGAAAAATTATTAACATTCACATAACAACATCAATATCATTAGATCCATCTTGGAATATATTTTCATATTATATTTATTAGATATTATAGATGCTAATAATTTTTAATATAAATTTGGTCAAACTTAGCAAAGTTTGACTTTCAGCAAATCCAATATGCAAAGTAAAAAGGACCGGAGGGAGTACTTCCACTAATACGTAATGAAGATTGGTACTGTTGAGTACTACTGGATCTGTTTTATTCTCTCATGCAATTGCCTGACTCACACACGGATGGAGGAAGATAGAAATATGGAAAGCAAGAGCTGTCAAGGGAGCCGGATTTGCCACCTCAGCGGCCGTGTCGCCTCTGCCATTGCGGCCACGTTTTTCTTGTGTATACGAACGAAGCAAGCTCAGCAGCGGCTCGAGAGTACCACACATGTCCACCACTACTGCTCAGAGAGACACCACCATCAAAATCCGGCCGCTGCATCAAATCGCCATCACTACAGAGTCGCTGCCGTGCTCTCCTCTTGTGGGCCCTGTTAAAGTCACCTCCGCCTGCTCCGGACCGGTTACGGCTCCGCCCATGCCTCCGTGAGCTGACCCGCTGGATCCGCTTCCGCCGGCCTATACTTGTCCCCGAGTCGCCCGGTGCCTCGCGCCTCCGCCACCGTCTCATCCTTGCGGTGAGCCGCCGTGCCACTGCGGCCTTGAGCCGCCTCTGGTTGATACACTGTTTTCTGCTACACACGCGGCCTTTAGAGCCGCCGCCCCGTGGTTGTCCTCGCTATACCGCCACGCCGCTGCGCCTCTGAGCCGCCTGCTTCCGCCAGTGGGCCGCACTGGTGCGCCGAGCCGCCTCCGCTAGGCCTCCTCCAGGCCGCCGGCCTTGCCGCTGCTCCACCGCCGTAACCCGCCTGTGAACCGCTGCTGCAAGGGGCCACATCCGCCGAGTCGCCGGATTCAAACAGTCGGGCGCCCCGCTGGTTCTAAACCGCCGCGGCCGTAACAAGCAGGTGCTATTTTTCTAAACTCTTATTTGGTATAATTAAGTATCATGAAAAGATTTTTTTGGAGGTGTGCTATTGTATACACAGGTCAATTACCTCATGGCTAAAGCCTGATCCGGCCCTCGCGCGCTGTCATTGGAAGTCGCGTCTACATCTGCACTATGTCAAAATTGCTTAATGGATGTGCGCAAATCGCCGCCTCAGCGGTCCGGTATACATCAACTCACCGGGACCGTGCCTACAGTCGGTTCATTCGACCGTGCCCATGCCGACTTAACCGTCCGCGCCCACGGCCGACTTGTCTGTCCGCACAGCTTACAATACCGTGGCCGACTCACGCGTCCGCTCCATCTTCTAAATGTTGTGGTTAACTCCGACATATATATCAATAAATCAGAGCCAATGGACATATGCGAGCCGCCCCCGCCGCGTTGAGCCGCCGGGGCTATATTGAGTCTCGGGTCTGCCTGAGCCACCTCTGTCGCAAAAACGGATCATCCGTCGTCCAAACAAATCAGGTGATATCCATCCAAGTTTGTTTTATTAGCACATGTTGTTTTTGTAAAAGAACAAGTTTATCTTTGTCTTGGTCTGAAATATTGTTTATGCAGGGCAATTATTTATGACAAAAAATGATATTATACCGCGGAGATGGAGGCACGTCAACATCTTTTGGCACAGGTGGTCGTTATTACTCAACGGACTCCCGCACCGGCTTACAACGGCATTTCCGTCTCTCGTGACCACGTCGGCTTACAACAAGGAGGACAACTTGCCCGTCCGCACCGGCTTATAACGCCATGGCCGGAGCCCGGTTTTCTTCCAACAAATTGGAGGCAAATTATCATATATTATCAGCCGCCGTCTGCACTGGATGGTTCAATCGGCAGGCGTACAAGCCGCCGCCACTACAGTTTGGTTAACTTCAAACAACTAGTTGGAAGGAACCATTGGCCGAGTTGCTGACACGGCTCATACGAGATCATTTATAACCCGCCGCAGTCACCTCAAGTTTCTGTGGATTCATATCGCGCTATCAACGCCAATGATATACACCTTCTGCTATGGTCAAATATGGAGAATCTCAAGCCAACTCCTTGAGTCATCTTGAGACTCGGGGGCTACAATGGTATGACTCGGCAAAATTAGCCGGTTTCAATGAATTCAAGAACTCCGGATCATTGAAGGGAAAAATAACCCGGGCCCCCGAAATTACTGCTAGATCGATGAAAATTCAAAAGCCGTCAGAAGATTTTCGGCTCAAAATAAAGACTCTGGTTTAAAATCCGGTTCAAGAGACATCTTTCTCCCACAAAGCACTGAAGCTCTCAAATTCGGTTCAAAAGCCGGCCCAGGGTAAATTTGTCCCTCGCAAATTTTTGAAGTTTTCAAATCCGGTTTAAAGTTCCGGTTCAAAAAGAATTAATCTCTCGCAAGTTCGAGTTCTAAGAAAAATTAAAGGTTGCCAAAAAGAACTTGCTGCCATGATGCGCGGTTCAAACATAGGTATCCTGCCTTACGGCTTATCTTATTATGGTCACTTGGGGGTTCCTGCTCATCGAGCATAGCTGTCGGTACCCTCTTGATCGGTACAATGCTAATATATGGTCACTTGGGGGCTTCCTGTTCAAACATAGGTGTATTCGAACCAAAGAGAACATAGCTATCGAAACCCTTTTGATCGGCACACTGCCAAACTCACTAGGGGGCTTCTTGATCGTATCCGAATCATAGGTTAACCTCTTTTGGGTCCGACGTGGATCGTATTCGAATCAGCATCATTAAACAACTCTCAAGGTCATTTGGGGGCTTCCTGTTCAAACATAGGTCGTATTCGAACCAAAGAGAACATAGCTGTCGGTACCCTCTTGATCGGCAGCGCCAAAGCCACTTGGGGCTATATGATCGTATTCGAATCTTAGCTCAACCCCTTTGGAACGGTTTTCTGATCGTATACAAATCAGAAGCCTTAAAATTTTTAAATCTTTTTTGCGAACAATTTTGGGTTTGACTTGAGACCTTTTTTGGATTATATCTCAAATGTATATAAGTGTTTTATGCTTAACCCGGCTTGACTTTTGACTATAAGTCGCCAGCTTATGACAATCATCATCTATGTGGAAGTATTGACTTCTAAGGATCGGGTTATCACCCTTACTGCACAGGTCATGTAAACCGGCAGTACAAATTCAATATCACAGTGGTTATATGTGAGGTATTATGACCCGCCCTGCGGCAAACCGCCAAGGGTTCTTGTGATCTACTTGTGTGCAGGGTAAGACTACATTTGGGTGGTTACCCGCCCTGGCTCTTGACGTTAAGTCGCTAGGGCATATGTTGTTTAAATTTTGTGCAGGATTTGCAGAACTATGACTTATATAAATGCTTCAGTCCAAGCTCATCACTAAAATTGGTGTCTCAAAAGGGTTATCAATTATTGATTTTCTCAAGGGCTATAGGCCACCGGCTTACAATGAATGCGCATTAAGTCGTCATCGGCCAAGAGCCGCCAGGTATTTAAACTCCGGATTTACTAGTCAACTGATGAGGTATTCAAATCTTTAATAGCCAAAACTGGCTGGATTTTCATGATGATATTGAATAATTAAGGTTTTCATACCGGATTATATTATTCAAATCTTGAATAGCCAACATGGTTGGATTTCTATTGTGATTATCAATAACCAGTGTTATGATTGAGGTTTTCAAAGTTGCTTTAGCGCAACGGCTATTATTTTTATCAATGGGCATGATTTATTTTACAATGGAGGAAATAGTCCCGAGTCGCTGCAGGCTTACGACACGGCACTTGGGGGCTAATGTAAAGTCATTTTTTGCTCAATTTATTAAAGACCCGACTCATCACATTTTAAATGAGCCGGCCCTTGGGGGCTACCAATTGCTCTTGTCGAATACTCAAGGTATACAAGCCTTAATCCATTATATTGAAAGATCCATTATTCAGTTGATAGAGTACAAAGCTCTTAACCTTGTGGACGTGGGTTCAAGCCCCATGGTGGAGATTACATCATTTGATGGTATTATCAATAATATACAAAGTCCCAGCTCAGTAATATCTTATTGAGCCGGCCCTTGGGGGATACACGTTGTTGCTCAAGTTTACATGATCATATTTACAAAGTCCCTGCTCATTATTGCATAATGACCCGCCCTTGGGGGCTACACTGGTTGAAATCTTTATGAGCATAAGGCAATTGCAAGTCTCAGGTTGCTGCAAGCATGACAACCCGGCACTTGGGGGCTACAGGTGATATGCATATAAGGGAGGAATAACTTCAAATTATCAGTTTTGAGCAAATCAGGTATTATATTATTATCAGAGAAATCTGCAAAGTTTATGACCCGGCGTCATCATAAGATTAACCCGGCATCAGCAACAGTTATGACCCGGTGTTATCAATATTTACAAGCCGGCAATTTTGCTCGCCAGCCTCTACATCTTTAAACTGGCGGATCACCAGATGAATCTTGAGTCCAATATGTTTATTAAGTCGGCGCCTTGGAAGCCGACTCAAGTGGATTATTCTTCACAGTATTTTTCTGTGAGAAACCAACATCAGCAAATTGAGTATGAATCTAGCTTATTGACCTGGATTTTCTAGATGAAGGAAATGACAATTGGACTTATGGATAATCAGGTCCCGGCTCAGGAGAATATTTAATCCGGAGCACAAGGAATTAGGATGATCAGGTGCCGGCTTACAAGAATTTTTTTTACCCGGAACACAATCTGTCAAATTTTTCTTGTGTTTGTTTTATAGGATCAATTTAACATGGATAAATCCAAATTAAACTGGGGGCTAATGTCGGGGATATACCCCGCGGTATGACCCGGCCGGAAGTATGACCCGGCCGGACTTGGCGCTTCACCGATGACCCGCCGAAGGACTGGCGACTCACGGGTCTGGCGGCTCACTGGTCAGACGATTCACAAGCCTGACGACTCACGGATGACCCCGACGGCGGGTCAGACGGATAACAAAGGCCCAAGGCCCAGTAGGCCGGCTCATGTTATGGTGGGCCGGCTTAAGACAGAAGGCATGAGGAATATTTCCTTTACGAGGAAGCAAGACCCGTACTTGTATCCGACTTGTAATAGAAAATAAGTTAGTTCTAATCCTACTAGGACTCTACATGTAAGCCGCCCCTTCAACTTATATAAGGAGGGGCAGGGCTCCCCAAAGAGGGAGAGGCAACAAGAAAACAATCTCTAGGGCTAGACACAATGAGCCGGCTTACCGGCGACTCCCTCATGATCATAATGAGACCTAGCCACAAACAGCATGTAGGGCTATTCCGGATGATGTTTCCCGGGGCCCGAAGCTGTCTAAATCCTCGTCTTGTGTATTGCGTCTCTCGTCCCGATCAACCCCTCTCAAGCTACTGCATAGATGCGTTGGCCTCGCGACTAAGTCCTTACACTAGGACATCTGCCGTGACAATTCCACGACAAGAGTGATCTTTGCTAGTTGAGGAGGACGGTTTAATTACATCACAAATAAAATTTCGTCGTGCATAACTCAAAGTTGCGCCATAGAGAAAGTATGGACTAAACTGACACATTGTGACATATCGTCAATCGCTCCAACATGTCGTCCATCCATCCAAGTCAGGGAGATAGTCCCCGAGCGCAATGAAAGGCTTCAGGTCGAGACGCTGAGCGGCTACACGTGTTTGGACGTCCTCCTGCGACATTTGCCCTTCTTCGTAGAACATCCCTATTTTTTCGTGGACCTCCTTCATGATGATTTGGGCAAGTTCACGCTGGATGTGATAGAACTCAGCTCGGAGTCAATGATCCGAGATATCTCCTAGTTTCTTTGCCCATTGCAGAATATTGGCATCACCGGATCTAGGTGACATGCAAAGGTTCTGATATCCCGTCTGTACTCCAGCATGTGGTGGAGGACATAGAATCCATCACTGAGAGTACCACTCGGTTACTGGATGCAGCAAAAGTCGGTCTTATGGCCGAAGGCGGTCGCGCGGTTCCTTGTCTTCTTGAGCGTGATCTCTCCACCCCATAGGTCGTAACTAAAGATAGCACTGTCGAGAACAAACTTGATGTAGGTGTAGTCCTTTTTCTTCATGTTCTTCGATGAGTCCAAGTAAAGAGCGTGGGAGAATCGGCGGTAAAGGATGATGAGGACGGCGCGCCTGTCGCTGTGCAAAATAAGTACACCTCAAATTAGCCTCCACGCATGCAAATGAATGATTGAAATCGAAGGAAGGATATCCGCGGATGACTTACATGGGATGATAAGGCACGAGAATCATCTCCTTGTCTGTCGGCGTTCTGGGAACGGGGGTCCCCAGACTTGCCTGCCTGCAGCCTGCGGCGTGGCTCAAATGGGGGCCCAGCGTGGCCCATCTTCATCAACACAAGACTCAAGACCCTCGCGAGGGGCCAAGCCTCGCGGGGCGGATGACACGGCGCTTCCTCAGGCGCGGCCTCCTCAGGCTGGCTCGCGAGGAGGCAGAGAGATCAAGGCGGGGTACCTCGCGAGGTGCCCATGACGCAAGCCATGACGATCGTGGGTGCCAGGTGGGTGCCAGGCGGGCGCCAGCCCGCGCAGCGTTCCCCTTTCCTCTTTGGTGCAAAGGGGGCAAGCGCAGGCGAGAGGATCAAGCAAAGGCACCCATTTCGGTGCAACGAGACCAACACCAGTCCAACGGTGGGAAGGAGGTCACCATGGAGCCCAGAACGGCGTCACCACAGGGCCTTTGGCAGGCGAAGACCAACTTTAGTCAGGATAAGTGTACCAGATGTTCCCCTTCGAATTGGCCAATTGTTGGCGCCCTTCCCGCTCAAATATTTAGGAAGAGGCCCAGGGCCTTTGCCTATAAATAGGACTAGCCACCCCAGGGTAGAGGCATCCACGAACGGAGCTAGCAACACACCCAAGATCGAGTAGAAGCATCTGCTCGAGCATTGAGAGCAGGAAGTAGAGAGAGAGAGAGAGAGAGAGAGAGAGAGAAGGGCGATTGAACTCCCCCAGCAGTTCATCCCTTAGCCAAGAACAGACCCTCGCGAGGCTGTTCTTCCTTGTACTGTTCATCCTCATCAGCCCAAGAGGCAATCCACCCACCACAAACTAGAGTAGGGTATTACACCACAATGGTGGCCCGAACTAGTATAAACCCTGTGTCTCTTGTGCTGTTCGTTCTGTAGTTTAGATCCTTGTGAGACGGAGAGGTAGAGGGCATAATCTCCGCGCGCACCCCAGAGTTCAAACCTTAAGGGTCTGCCGAAACCCGTGATCCGACATTGTCCTTATTGCCGACCATGAAATCGGTGATGTAGTTACTCGCATATTCACGGTGCTTTGGGCGGACTGCCAAGAAGCCCTCGTGCATGAAGTACGGGTCAGCGACACAGATATAAGGTATCTGCTCAATCCTGATGATGTAGTTCATGTACAACGCAAAAAGGTGGACAAACATAAAATCCGGCTTTTTCAAGTGAAACATGTCGAAGATGTAATCGAATCGAAGGAAGAACTTTTCTGCGAGGAATGTGTTGACGTACAACCTTTGTTGGCACGTTAACCATGTAGAGTGGGTATCCTGGATTTTTCAAGGCAATCAGGCTTTTCTCTCTCTACAACACATCATCATGAAGTCTCCTTAGATCGCCATATATGACCTCTATCACTGCCTTAGGTAGGATCGGATCACCGGGGATATGGTATTTCGCCGCACCTATGATAGGTATACGGTCTTCAACCCGAGGCTGCGGAGGCGGCTGGCTCATAGAAGAAGCTTCGCCTTTCCTCGATCTCTTCCTATGCTTCTTTACTACTGGAAGTGAGCCTATAATATGTTCATCCTCTGGCAATTTAGGCACCAACTTATCACGCTCAAACCCAGAGTACTCATACTACTGAGCCATCAATCCTCCGTCGCCATAGGCACCGGTAGTGAGATACTGTAGAGGATCATCGTCATCCTTGTCGATGGCCTCATGCATTGCTTCTTCGATGGCGGCGATGTCATCAACCACTAATGGAGCCTCTTCCTCACATCGTCCGCTATCACCCGACACGACAGGCGACGCTAATTGGGTAGGTGGGGTGTTGGTGTTCATACCTTGCTGAGGCTGCTTGGTCGTGGGTGTGCTCCCGGCGCCTCCAAACGAAGCAGACTCTTCGGCCACAACAGGACCCAACTCTTGCAATCACCAAGCCGCCGCGGGGTCTCGTTTTCATCTCCCCCTTGTGCTACTGGAAGAGCCAAATTCTCGTGGCCCGGTTTGACACTGGCCACAGAAACCTTGAAGACGTTAGGGGGGATCGGCCGGTTGTGGAACAATTCTTCCTTCGTCTTCACTATCATCGCCTTCCCCATGTCCACCTTCTGGCCGCTGATGATGTACAGTATGGTGCACGGGGTTACGTCGGCCTGCAAAGACATGTCTACAACGTGAGACATCTGAAAGGCAAAGGAAACGGGAGATTATACATATATTGAAGAGGGCCGGTGTGACAAGTACCGTGAGGGCGCCGAGCTCAGCCAAAGATGAAGCCCTACTGAGCATGCCAGAGACGGAGGACGGGCTGCTATAAGCAGGTGCGAGAGCAGGTGCTGGTGCAACGCTAAACGAGCTGCTCCCGAAGAAGTTGGAAAGGGGAAATTCCACTGCCTCTTTATTGGATTTTGCTTGCTCCAACTGACGATAGCCAGAATCAAGACACTATACGAAGCTGCCATTTCCTCTCTTGCGGTAGGTACCGCTGCTTTGACTGTCTTAGGTAATTTCTTATCAACCGCAATCTCAACCTTCTTGTCGACGTTTCCTTCATTTAACCTCCGTCTTTCCTTTCTCTCCTTGGTGGTCTCACGGTAGTACTTCTTCCACGTGGCGCCGTCTCCGACGTCGCGCACGCGTCCATACGACGGTGGAGTGTCCACCGAGAGTCCTTTCAATATGTTCAAGGCCCGGTTGAATGGGGTGTCCCACTTGGGCCTTGCCAATGCCTCAGATGGCGAGTCGCTTTCGACCACAATCCTATGCTGCTCTTTCTGCAAAAGGAACATGTATCATTTACAAGTGTAACTAAACGTGCGGTCAAATTGATCAGAAGCTAAAATTAGGGGGTAAGTAAAAAATTACCAGAAGTCTCATGAACTCCATTGTGACCGCGTCCGTTTCAAAAACCTTGTTTACTGGGTTCCAATTGTACCGGGCCCTGATGACGTCACACTCCTGCGGGACGGTGAACTCTGCCAAGGGGTCTGGGATCCCCAAACTTTCGCGTTCCGTGTCCTCCTTGGTCCATATGGGCCTCTTCCCCGCGTAACCACGGATTCCGAAGTGGTGGCACCCCAGGTTCCTCTCTTGAAGCCCCTTCATGTACTTTGACTTTTCTTTGGCAGCTTCGGCAACGTAAGCCGCCTTGAATATTTCGAACTGCTCTTCTATAATTATTGGATTATCCTTTACAATCTCGGAGTAGGGTTCCTTTTTTACCATGATCCAATGTTTCACCCTTACTTTCCAGGCGGACAACGCGCTGCTAAACTTGTCCATGGTGCGGTTTTTATCTTCTTCATTGTTGGATCTTGCAACGGTCGAGTATATTTTATTTCATCCCGGCCTGGGGACAAGAATACCTGGTGCAGCTTCCTTAGGAGGGAGTGCTCCATATTTGGTATCTTCTTTAGTTTCTCATCATTGATGGTGGTGGTTGCCCCTAGGATGCAGCCTATTTGATTGTCGTAGCACACGCACGCTTCCGCATGCTCTTTTGGCTCAAAATTGCCGGAGTCCACCTCTGCAACCACCAGTCTAGTAGTGTTGAGGTTGTTTGGGTGTCGTATCCTCTTCAGTTTCGGTTCTATACTGGCTTCTCCAGTCTTGGCGCAGCAGCCGGTCTCGATGTCGGTCTCAGTCTCGGATGTGACAGGTGGGCACTGCAACAACCATTGCTCCTCGAGAAGGTTCAGATAGGCGTCTGCCGCCTCATAGATGTTGCAATAACCAAAACCCTGTCCTACATCGCTGCTAGCCATGTTTCCTATGATTAAATCTAGTCAATTAATTCTAGACCTAATAAAATGAATAATGACATAAAAAAGGGCCTATGTTTTGCAGGAATGTTGATTCATTCCCGTTACAGCAAATCCCGGGCACTCGATATGTCCTAGTTTGTAGCGCAAGTCATGCCAAAATTCATGGAAAATTTCGGCATGACCTTTGCTACAAAGTGCACAAATTGAGAACCTGAAATTTGTCGGAACGGAAATGAATCAACATTCCGGCAAAACATAGGCCACTCGGCTTCATTCCCTGCAAACAAAAAAAGGCTGCTTGCGCACAATCGAACCACTTCAATGTTGCATATAACAGGACCACTTAAGAACCTGTACATGAGCAACTACAACAGTAGATATGCATTAGCAAACACTATTGAGGAATTTGCATATAACCTGGCCACTTCAATGAAAAGATATAATCAACAGTAATGGAATATGCAAATGAACATCAATGACATATATCATATAACATCAATCTTGTTTTTTGTTTATATAGCAACAATTACGTTAACCAAGTTTTTGAAAAGAAAAACAATTCTTTTTTTTGTTTATAGCTAATGCCATAGCTACTATTTTTTATTTATAGCTAAATGCTTTTGTTTCTTATTTAAAGCTAATTTATAGCTAAATGCTAAATGCTATTGTTTTTTATAGCTAAATGCTACTGTTTTTTATTTATAGCTAAATGCTACTGCTTTTTATTTATAGCTAAATGCTATTGTTTCTTGTTTATAGCTAAATGCTACTGTTTGTTATTTATAGCTAATTTATATACCCTCTGTTAAGGCCCTAGCTAAATGCTATTATTTATATACCCTCTGTTAATTTAAAGATAAACGGAATTACTGTTTAGGCATTTTCATAAAAAATGCTAATTTTTGTTCCTAATGCTAAAAACCCATACTGTCCTAAAAAAATCTAGGGTTCGTATGAACACCTAGGGTTCATATGAACATCACCAGCAGCAACATGTGAAATTTGCCCTAGCTGAGAGAGAGAGGGGGGGCAGGGCAGGGGAGAGGAGAGGGAGAGGCTTACGGTCGGCGGCGAGGGCGGGCTCGGGCTCGGGCGGCGGCGGTCCAGGGAGGGCTCGGGCGGCGGCGGCGGCGAGGTCGAGGGCGGCCTCGGGCGACGGTTGGCGTCCAGGGCGTGCTTAGGCAGGGCGATCGACGGCGGTGACAGAGGAGTGGGGGGAGAGGGGGGGAGGGGAAAGGATTTAGCAAAATTTTGAGCCCGCGTGGGGTTAAGTCGAAATAGCAGTAGCGCTGGTAGGAAAAAAGCACTACAGCTAAGTTAGCTATAGCGCTTTCTACGAAAACGCGTTACTGCTATAGGAAGTAGCTATTCATTTTCCTTTTCCTTTTCCTTTTATCTAAGGAACTTAGCTATAGCACGGGCCTATAAAAACCGCTACTGCTAGAGTAGCTATAGCACTTTGTGAGAACAAGTGCTACTCTTTTTCTTTTGTTTTTCTTTACATTTTCTTTTCTCATTTCTCCTTTTTCTATTTCTTTCATTTTCATTTACTTTTCTATTTCTTTTTTCATTTTATTTTCTTTTTCTTAGGAGTAGCGCTCTGCACCGAAAGCGCGCTACTACAAGGAACTTAGCAGTAGCGTGCTTTCCGCAGGATCGCTACTACTATTCCTAGCCTACCGGCAACATTGTGGGAATTATAGTAGTAGCGCTTTTACGTGCAAACGCGCTACTGCTACCACCATAGTTGTAGCGCCCTTTGTTGACACGCACTACGGGTAAGTAGCAGTAGCGCTTTTTTCTTACCAGCGCTACTGCTATACCTCTGTGTATAAGGTTTTCCCTAGTAGTGACACTATATAAACAACACCTGCACACAAATAACAAATACTTGCAATTCAACACGTGAGAGGGGTTGTCAACCCCTCCTTGGTATTGAGATAGATTAAATTGTATGAGATTGGATAAATAGATCTAGCAAAAACACAAAATAAAATAAGTACAGAAAAAGTGCAACAAGTTTTTTTTGGATTTTGGAATAATAGATCTGAAAACAATATGATAGGAAATAGATCTGGTGCCGTAGATTTCACTAGTGGCTTCTCTCGAGAAAATAGCATACAGTGGGTAAACAAATTATTGTTGGGCAATTGATAGAAGAACAAATAATTATGACGATATCCAAGGCAATGATCATGTATATAGGCATCACGTCTAAGATTAGTAGACCGAAACGATTCTGCATCTACTACTATTGCTCCACACATCGACCACTATCCAGCATGCATCTAGTGTAATAAGTTCATGGAGAAATGGAGTAATGCAATAAGAACAATGACATGACGTAGACAAGATCTATTCATGTAGGAATAGACCTCATCTTTTTATCCTTAATGGCAACAATACATGCGTGTCATGTCTCCTTCTATCACTGAGAATAAGCACCGAAAGATTGAACCCATCACAAAGCACCTCTTCCCATTGCAAGAAAAATCAATCTAGTTGGCCAAACTAAACCAAAGTTTCGAAGAAGAAATATGAGGCTATAAAGATCATGCATATAAGAGTTCAAAGAAGACTCAAATAATATTCATAGATAGATCTGATCATAAACTCACAGTTCATCGGATCCCGAAATTTTTTGCTACATTTGGACTTCGTTTGATATGGATATTCTGCGAAGTAAAAAAACAAGCAAAAAACAGCAACTGGCACTGGACACTATGTCAATAGGTTAGTCCCAAAAAATGATATAAAATTGCTAGTAAATCAATATAAAACATCCAAGAATGATAATATAACAACATGGAACAATAAAAAAATTATAGATACATTGGAGAAGTATGAGTCTTGCACGGGGTTAAGACTTCGGAGACATAGTAAACATGCTTTTGGACCTGGAACTTGTGACCCTCCATATCTTGTTCGACCACGAGTACTGCGCTGACCACCTGATTTGTGGACGAGATGTATAATATCATCGGCTCACATGTACCTGGCACTGCTAAGACAAGGTTAGTGGCAAGGAGAGCTTTGACATCCTCCAGGGCCGCGGGAGCCTCTTTGGTCCATTTGAAAGTCTTTGTTTGTTTTAGTAGCCGATACAGAGGTAAGGCCATCTCCCCAAGTCTTGATATGAAGCAACTCAATGCCGCCGCGCAACCTGCTAGTTTTTGTACATGCTTGAGCTCTGTTGGTACCTCTAAGCGGTCCAAGGCTCGTATTTTTGACGGATTGGCTTTGATTCCTCGGCTAGATATGATGAAAACGAGGAGTTTGCCGGTTGGGACTCCGAAGACGTATTTCTCCGCATTAAGTTTAATTTGATACTCCTGTAGGCTGGAGAATGTGTCGCGGAGGTTGTCTACTAACTGTCCGACATGTTTGGTTTTGACGACCACATCATCTACATAGGCCTTGACTGTCTTCCCGATGTGTTTCTCCAAGCATGATTGAATCATGCGTTGGTATGTGGCGCCGGTGTTCTTTAGTCTGAAGGGCATCATGTTGAAACAGAATGGCCTATAAGGTGTTATGAATGTTGTTGTTGCCTGGTCAGATTCTTTCATCTTTATGTGATGATATCCTGAACAGGCATCCAGGAAGCACAATGAATCGTGCCCAGCTATGGCATCCATGATTTGGTCAATTCGTGGTAGGGGGAAGAGATCCTTGGGGCAGGCTTTGTTGAGGTCTTTAAAATCGACGCACAAGCGCCAGGATTTTCCCTTCCTTGGTACCATGACCAAATTGGCAAGTAAGTCGGGGTGTTTTATATCTCGGATGAACCCAGCTCCCAGTAGTTTGGCCAGTTCCTCGCCCATTGCTTGATGCTTGGGTTCAGAGAAACACCGTGGTGCTTGTTTGACGGGCTTATAGCCCTTTCATATGTTTAGGCTGTGTTCCACGAGCTTGTAGGGTATTCCCTGAAGGAAATATGCCCTAGAGGCAATAATAAAGTTGTTATTTTGTATTTCCTTATATCATGATAAATTTTTATTATTCATGCTAGAATTGCAATGACCAGAAACTTGATACATGTGTGGATACATAGACAAAACACCGTGTCCCTAGTAAGCCTCTACTAGACTAGCTCGCTAAATCAAAGATGGTTAAGTTTCCTAACCATAGACATGTGTTGTCATTTGATGAACGGGATCACATCATTAGGAGAATGATGTGATGGACAAGACACATCCGTTAGCTTAGCATATTGATCGTTCAGTTCTATTGCTATTGATTTCTTCATGTCAAAGACATATTCCTTCAATTATTAGATTATGCAACTCCCGGATATCGGAGGAATACCTTGTGTGCTATCAAATGTCACAACGTAACTGGGTGATTATAAAGATGCTCTACAGGTATCTCCGAAGGTGTTTGTTGGGTTGGCATAGATCGAGATTAGGATTTGTCACTCCGAGTATGTATCTCTGGGCCCTCTCAGTAATGCACATCGTAAGAAGCCTTGCAAGCAAAGTGACTAATGAGTTAGTTACAAGATGATGTATCACAGAACGAGGTATCTCTGGGGCCTCTCGGTAAATTGCATGCTATGTTCCCCAAGAGTGGCATCCGAGCCAGGTCTATGCGTAGTTGATATGCACGAGTAGAACACAAAGAGTTGTGGGCGGTGATCGTCATATTGCTTACCACCAATGTCTTATTTTGATTCGGCGGTAGTGTTGGATGAAGCGGCCCAGACCAACCTTACATGACCACGTTTCATGAGACCGGTTCCACCGACAAACATGCAACTAGTTTTGCATAAAGGTGGCTGGCGGGTGTCTGTTTCTCCTGCTTTATTTGAATCGAATTTGACTGTGGTCGGTCCTTTTTGAAGGTTAAAACAACAAACTTGATAAATCACCGTTGTGGTTTTGATGCGTAGGTAAGAACGGTTCTTGCTAGAAGCCCGTAAAACTTGCAACAACAAAGTAGAGGACGTCTAACTTGTTTTTGCAGGGCATGGTGTGATATCATATGGTCAAGACATGATGTGATATACATTGTTTTATGAGATGATCATGTTTTGTAAATTATCGACAACTGGCAGGAGCCTTATAGTTGTCTCTTTATTGTATGAAAAGCAAACGCCATGTAATTGCTTTACTTTATCACTATGCGTTAGCGATAGTTGTAGAAGCAATAGTTGGCGAGACGACCACGACGCAACGATGGAGCTCAAGGTGTCGAGCCGGTGACAATCGAGATCATGATGATGCTTTGGAGATGGAGATCAAAAGCACAAGATGATGATGGCCATATCATGTCATGTATTTTCATTGCATGTGATGTTTATCTTTTATGCATCTTATTTTGCTTAGTACGGCGGTAGCATTATAAGATGATCCCTTAACTGAAATTTCAGGGTATAAGTGTTCTCCCTGAGTATGCACCATTTTGAAAGTCCGTCGTGTTGATACACCACGTGATGATCGGGTGTCATAGACTCTACGTTACATACAACGGGTGCAAGACAGTTTTGCACATGCGGAATACTCGGGTTAAACTTGATGAGCCTGGCATGTACATACATGGCCTCGGAACACTGTAGACCGAAAGGTCGAATGTGAATCATATAGTAGATATGATCAACATAGTGATGTTCACCATTGATGACTACTCCATCTCACGTGATGATCGGACATGGTTTAGTACTGGATCACGTATCATTTAGATGACTTGAGGGATGTCTATTCTGATGGGAGTTATTAAGTAATTTGATTAATTGAACTTAATTTATCATGAACTTAGTCCTGATAGTATTTGCATATATATGTTGTAGATCAATAGCTCACGATATAGCTCCTATATATATTTGATGTGTTCCTAGAGAAAAGTTGAAAGATGATAGTAGCAATGATGCGGACTCGGTCCATGATTTGAGGATTATCCTCATTGCTGCATGGAAGACTTATGTCCTTGATGCACCGCTAGGTGACAAACCTATTGCAGGAGCAGATGCAATGTCGGTGTCAAAATTGTGCAATCTCGGGTAGGGGGTCCCAAACTGTGCGTTTGAGGATCAAAGATAACAAGGGACACAGGGAACACGATGTTTATCTAGGTTCGGGCCCTCTTAATGGAGGTAAAACCTTACGTCCTGCTTGATTGTACTTGATGAGTATAGGGGTTACAAGAGTCAATCTACCTCGAGATCGTAATGGTTAAACCCTAGATGTCTAGCCTATACAAATTCTGATAGCCTCTATGGACTAAACCCTCCGGTTTATAGACACGCCGGAGGGGCCTAGGGTTGTAGAGAGTCGGTTTGTAGAAGAAGGAAATTACATATCCGAATGCCAATCTTGTCATCCACGCATAGGAGAGTCCTATTCGGACACGGGGGAAGGTCTTCTACCTTGTATATTCACGGCCCATCAGTCCGGCCCATATCACACAGCTCGGACACTCGAGGACCCCCTAATCCAGGACTCCCTCAGTAGCCCCTGGACCAGTCTTCAGTGACGATATGTTCGGCATGCAGATTGTCTTCGGCATTGCAAGGCGGGTTCCTCCTTCCGAATACTTCAAAGCAATCTTCTGAACAGAAGAATTGTATCTGGCTCTGCATGATAATCACAACCCTCAACCACGAAGGCAAAACATTTAATCAAAATAATGTCTGTCAACTGACAACTTTTCGGCGAAACGCCACGTCTGGCCTCTTTAACATTTCGAACCATTTTTCGCCTCCTGCTTCATGTTTCGAGGCACAACCTCTATTGACACCCTTGTCAAAATAGAGATCGTGCCCGCTAATTGCGGGATCCTCATCAATGCGGTTTTGGGTAATCCAACCGTATCATTCGCACGACCCCTTGGGAACAGGCGGGTTTTAAGGCTTGAGGGGGGCGCTTGATATTCATTGCCTATATAAGTGGATAAAGATCCCTCTTTTCTCCCCATGCCTTCTTCCTTCTCATGTTTTCCCATCCTCAAGCTCGAGCGCCCAAGCTTTAATCTTTTCCACTACCACCATCCTATCCAGCCATGTCCGGATCTGGTTCGAAGGGCAAGTGTGAGGCCTCCTCCGTCACGGAGAAGGACGTAAAGGAGCTCCGGGAGGCGGGATATCTGTCTACGGACATCGCCCACAGGCTCCCTGCCAAGGAGCAAGTCATCCCCACCCCGGAGCCCAGCGAAAGGGTTGTGTTCATCCCTCACTTCCTCCACGGGCTAGGGTTTCTCCTCCACCCCTTTGTCCGCGGCCTCATGTTCTACTATGGGCTAGATTTCCATGATCTAGCCCCAAATTCTTTCCTCCACATCTCGACATTTACCGTCGCGTGTGAGGCGCTACTACGCATCCCCCCACACTTTGGCCAATGGCTAAAAATCTTCAATGTGAAGCCGAAGGTGGTCGACGGGCAGCACCCAGACTACGGCGACGCCATGGTGAGCAAGCTCCCCAACGCCACTTGGCCTAAGGGGGCTTTCGTGGAGACCATCAAGGTGTGGCAACAGGAGTGGTTCTACATCACCGAACCCCACGGTGCCAGGTGAGCAAGCACTCCTGAGTTCAGATCCGGGCACCCTATGCAGCTCGTGTCATGGACCAGCAAGGGTCTAGACTGGGGATCGACTGCAGAAGTGTTGATGCTGCAAAAGCGCATCACAAACATGATAGGCAAGAACACCAGTCTCACTAACATGATTCAGGTGATGCTCTTCCGCCGGATCCTCCCCTGCCAACTCCCCCCTTCACATGTGGGAGTTTAATTCGGAAGGTCCGCGGACCCTGCAGCACTTCTTTGGCACAACGCACGAAGAGATCTTGAAGCTGCTCTTCAAGGCCCAGAAAACGTGGCCGAAGAAGACCGAAGACATTAGCCTCGACAGCGAGAATTCGTCCACCCCGGTAAGTGTGTTATTCCTGAACATACATTCGGTCCATAAATTCTTCAGCATAATGGGTTTTCCGTCCCTCGCATAGGGCTGGATAACGAAGGCAGAGAGGATCAAGTGTCCGGCACCGCTGCCTCAAGATCCGGCCACACCCCAGGTTATGAATATGCTGGTTCCGGCGCCCTATCAAGCGCCGGAGAAGAAGGCCAAGAAGAAGAGCAAAGAGACCAAAGGCGGCCTCCGCCATAAGGGTACTTCGGATGCAGTGTCCGGAGAGACCGAAATCCCCTCCTCCCACGAGGGAGATGAAGACATAGAGGAGGAGGGGCAGAAAGTGACTCCCCTCTCAAGGGGAGGAAGAAGAAAGGGCGGCCTCCATAGACCCGAAGGTGGCCCTCCCAGATGGTTCGGATTCAGATGCCGAACCCATCCCTGAGAGGCTTCCTAGGGCGAAGCCCCTGGCCGCATCGTACGTATCAAAGGATACATTACCAGTATTTGGTCCTTTATGTTTTTAATATAACATATTATGTTGTGTTTATTTCAGCCCTGCTCGCGACCTCCCCAACCCATCGCTATCTGAGGGGAGTTCTCTAGCACTAGAGATGGCAGAGAGCGAGACGCCTCCGTGAGCCTCTCCGCCAACCATCACGGATGACACCGAGGTGTTATCCCGAAGGGCCTCTCCGGGCCACGGAGGGGTGAGTGAGGCTGCCAGGACGGCACCTGAGGGTGATGCCTCGGCTACCAAAAACATGGGGGTGCAACCCCCATGGAGACCGATGGCGGGGGCCCTGACCAGTCCGGCCCCCAGCCAGACATTATTCCAGAGACCCATATGGCTCCGGAATCGAGCGAGCAACCCCCTTTGAAGGAGGAGGGAGCGTCGACTCCGACGGCGACCTCCACTAATTCGGAGGTGCCGAACGCCGTGGTGGAGGCACTATGACTAGAAGGTTCAGTCTGCCAAGAGCGAGCTGAACGAAGCCTTCACCAGCCTGCTAACAGGCTTCGAGGTATGCGACATAATACTCTTAGACGCTTTTCATATGAAGGAAATATACTTGTATATAGATAGTAGCCCCTGAGACTGTGTTCGGTTTTGAAAAAGGCCGAACAGAGGATCACATAGTATTCCGAAGAGGTGACGTACTTTTCTATTTTACAATAGGCTTCCCTGTTGGTAGCAACTGCCCAGGCCGCTGAGGTTTCCGAACTCAATCGAAGATTCAAGCTGCTGATGATGAGGTCGATTGCATTAACAAACGGTTCGATGAGGCGCAAGGTATGTGTGTACTTTAAAAGAGTTTGATCGTATATCTTAGGTGATAGGCAAACTCAGAGTGTGACTCATGTACTACTGTGTTTATGAGTGCAGGTAGCGCGGCCGAGGTCGAAACCCTCAAGAGCGCCCTTGCACAGGCCAAGAAGGAGGCGAGGGCAAATAAAGCAGCCGCTGATAAAGCGGTTGCGGAACTGAAGACCGAACAAGTCGCCCACCGCCAACACGAGGAGAGGGTGGCCGAGGTGGAGCAAGAGCTGAAGGACGCCATCGGCAAGTGCGAGGCCTTGGAGGAGAAGAGTACGGCCCAAGCGAACGATCTTGCCAAGGCTCCCCAAGAGGCCAAAGACGCACGGACTGAGTACCGGATTGCTCGGGAGGCGATCCGGCAGGCTGAACAGATAGCGGCTGGTAAGCCCTTTCTCTTGCAGAGTATATTTGGGGGTCAGGGATATGCCTTGCTCACTCGACTGTGGAGTTCTTTAGACGCCTTTGCGGATCTTTCGAGGAGTGCTGCCGACGCCGCATAGTTCTTCCGAGCACAGGAGGGGAGCTCGACAGAGAAGCTGTTCTGGTCACAGTTCCTGTCACCGTAGCACCCGGTGCTGTTGAACAACCAGATGAAGCAACTGGCAAAGCTCCACAGGATGTCCGGTTTGGCCATGAGGGACGTCATAGTCCGGCTATGGCCGTCCGAACCCATTCCGAGCAGCCACTTCGGCTTGGTGTGGCGACTCGTTGACGCACTGCCCCGAGTTGAAGCCATAAAGCTCTCGGCGTGCATAGAGGGTGCACGGATGGCCTTTGCCCGTGTCAAGATGCACTGGGCAAAGATGAAGGCCGCCGTCGTGGCGACCGAAGGCCCACCTGAAGGCTAGGACCAGCGCAAGCCAGAGCAGTACTTTGACGACGTCCTGACGGGTTCCCGAATAGTAGAGGGCCAATGCTCAAAGGATACCATGTTTGATTAAATGCAATATGTTTATCCAGACTTTGTGTTATGAACCAAGGCTTGTAATATATGTATGCTTTTATCTGAAATTATTTTCCTCATGTGTGGTCGTTTCTAATTCTGAAAATTTGCCAGTCGTCGGCTTCAGCCCCCACGTAGATGCTACGAGGGTGTTCGGGAGAGCGCGCGATCACACTTGACCCAACGTCTTCATCCGTAAAGGAGGTGTCTGTGCAGTGAACCAGGCAATCACACTATGCGGCTTTATCACTTTCACTTAGTCATATGAGTTTGACGGTGGAACGAAGTATTAGCCCCTGCTGCGTATGCGGCCATCCGAACTGGGATGTCTTAGACGCATGACTGGGAGGAGACCAGTCCTTCATGTAATACGAAGTAAATCGTGAAATATTTGTAGCAAGTCGCCGAATCGCCGACCAGCTCTCGCCTACATGACAGTCAGTTTTCGGCTTTCTCTACTGAGGTGTTTGACCGGAGAAACCAGAAACACAATTGCAGTAGTTCTCCATTTACTACTCTAGCCAAACGAGCGGAACGTAAGGTGGTAATCACAGGAGCTGGGCAACCCAACTATTGACCAAAGACATGATTCGGAGCAGATGCACATAGTTCAACATTCGGGACACCGAAGCATACCTTATAAGTGTTCGGACTTTTGAAAATCTACATGGCCGAATAGAGCCCCCGGCATTTAAGCTGTACCAAAGTAAATATGGCAATCTGAAGCGAAGAGGAAATACAGATTATGAAATAAACAACACCGAACAGGGGTTGGCAGCAAAAAACTGTTTCCATTATAATTTGTTTGACACGTCAAAACGTCTTATTACAGTTACAGATAACGCCAAACATCAAGGCTGTTTTACCTTCCGATAATTTGTAAACAAGGGGAAGCTATATACAGGGCCTAAAAAGAAAAAGGTATTCTTGAAGATACCCTTGACACCCTGCCGCATGTCTACGCCGTTGTCGCCTTGGTGCAAGATCCTTTGAGAGGAGAAATCAACGATCGTTTATATATAAAAGGGGCCTGGGAAAGAGCCCTTGTACGACCGTAAGGTGATTAGGTTTTAACAAACCTGTAATACGAAGAAGAAAGGAAGGGAGAAAAAATAGGGTCGAGTCGCACTATAGACCCTATCCGCAGTGTGCCTCCGTCGTTGCCCAAGGTATTTTAGGTGCGTAGTTATGCACATGCGGTACATATGTAGCAGTTAGATGGGGCGATCGATGGAGGCAGAACTGCTAGCCCAGCTCTGGATTCACTGAGCTGTCGTTCTGCAGAGTAGGCCGGACTCATTTAACAGTGTCCGGGGGCTTGATGGCCGATGAAGTGTCTGACTTGATGAGGCCGCTCTATACCTCGGCTACGAGGGCCGCGGTATGCTCCTCAGTACGCAGGGAGCGCTCCATATTTCCATTGACTGTGATAACACCGCGTGGTCCGAGCATCTTGAGCTTTAAGTAAGCATAGTGCAGGACTGCACTGAAGCGGGCGAAGGCAGTGCATGATAACCACTGCGGAAGGGGACAATGTCGAAGATCAAGTCTTTGCTTCGGAAGTTATCTGGTGAACCGAAGACTACTTCCAACATTAATGAACCCGTGCAGCAGGCCTCTACGCCGGGTATCACTCCTTTAAAGGTGGTGTTACTAGGCTTGATTCTTGACTGGTCAATACCCATTTTATGGACAGTGTCTTGATAAATCTGTTTAAGACTGTTGCCGCCGTCCATAAGGACTCGAGTGAGATGGAATCCATCAATGATTGGACTGAGGACCAGGGCTGCTGAACCTCCATGACGGATACTGGTCGGGTGGTCCCTGCGATCGAAGGTGATCGGACAAGCCGACCATAGGTTTAATTTTGGGGCGATCGGCTCTATGGCGTAGACGTCCCTTAATGCGCGTTTGCGCTCCCTCTTGGGGATATGAGTGACATATATCATATTCATTGTTTTTACCTGAGGGGGAAATTTCTTTTGTCCCCCTGTGTTCGGTGGGCGGGGCTCATCATCGTCCTCGCTTGGTGGCCCTTTCCCCTTATGTTTGGTATAGCTTACCGGCCTGTTTGAAGACCCAACAGTTTCTGTTGGAATGATTTGCAGACTTGTCGGGGGTACCATGAATCTGGCAAGCTCTCGCCATACATGACAGTCAGGTTTTGGCTTTCTCTATTGAGGTGTTTGACTGGACGAACTAGAAGCACAATCGCAGTAGTTCTCCCTTTACTACACTAGCCGAACAAGCGGAACGTAAGGTGGTAACCACAGGAGCCGGGCAACCCAACTATTGACCAAAGACATGATTCGGAGCTGATGCATATAATGCAATATTCGGGACGCCGAAGCATACTCTCGAAGTGTTCAGACTTTTGAAAATATACGTGGCTGAACAGAGCCCCCGACATTTAAGTTGTACCAAAGTACAAATGGCAATCTGAAGCGAAGAGGAAATACAGATTATGAAATAAACCCACACTGAACAGGGGTTGGCAGCCAAAAACTGTTTCCATTATAATCCATTTGATACGTCAAGACGTCTTATTACAGATAACACCTAAACATCAAGGCTATTTTACTTGCCGAGAATTTGTAAACAAGGGGAAGCTGTATGCATGGCCTAAAAAGAAAAAGGTATTCTTGAAGATCCCCTTGACACCCTGCCGCACGTCTGCACCGCTGTCGCCTTCGTGCAAGATCCTTTGAGAGGATATATCGGCGATCGTTTATATATAAAAGGGGCCTGGGAAAGAGCCCTTGTACGACCGTAAGGTGATTAGGTTTTAACGAACCTATAATACGAGGAAGAAAAAACGGGAGAAGAAGTTGAGGTCAAAATAGGGTCGAGGCGCACTATAGACCCTATCCGCAGTGTGCCTCCGTCGTTGCCCAAGGTATTTTAAGTGCGTAGTTATGCACATGCCGTACATATGCCGCAGTAAGATGGGGCGATCGACAGAGGCAGAACTGCTAGCCCAACTCTGGATTCACCGAGTTGTCGTTCTGCAGAGTAGGCCTGTAACACCCCGAGACCGACGCTTTAGTTGCCCTTCCATTAATTTTAGTTGTTGACGTGTGTTTATTATGTTTGTTGCATTATCATAATTGTTTTGCATATTTCATTCCTATATGTTTATGCCATGCTCATGTTGAGTGCTTTGTCATATCTTTGCTTGTTGCACCATGCTCATCTCATTGTGCCATCCATGTTGTTGCCATAGTCATCTTGCTTTCTGTATGATATTTGATATGCCTTGTGTCATTTTATTGCATTCTATCATGATCATCATGTGGGTTGCATTCTTCATGTTGATGTATTGTTGGTGTGCTATCCATCTTGATCTTTTCCATCAGCATTTTCCCCCAAGTGCACAACCTATCCACTTCTTCATCTTTTTCAAACTTTGGCTTTCATGTCAAGTGGCTTTTTCCCTCCTCCATAAATGTTCATTTATTTCCTGATAATCTTACACCTTGCCAGCAACCTCTCTGTCAAGTTTCAGATGTTTTTGGTTTGATTTGGTTGGGATAAAAAATGACTCAAGTTTGAATTTAATCCAAACTTGGATTATTTTTCTACCTCTAAAAATTGCCAAGTCAATTTATTCTAATCCTGCATAATTCCAGAAGTACAAAAATATTGTTACTTCTTTCAAATTCATCTCCTACCTCCCTGGCATTTTCCTTTTCTTCAGCTGCGAATTACAAATTTACAGAATTAAGAAGAAAAGGGAAAGCCCTCCCAGTGCAGCCACTTGTGCCTTTTCCCTCACCCGCAGCCCAACCAAACCTAGCAGCAGCTCCAGCACAGCCCACCTGGCCCAACTCTGTTCACGACCACCTGCCCCGTTGCGTCGCCGTCTCTGTTCCAGAGACAGAGCGCTCGCTCTCGCGCCGTGAGCTTCACGAACGCCGAGGTCGCGCCGTCTTCTCCCCCTCCTTTTAAGCTAGCAGCCACGCCCTAAGGTTTCCCCTTCTCCCTCTAGTTTTCCTCCGCCGCCGCCGGCCAGGAGGGCAGCTCCTCCCTGCTCCATCTTCTCCCTGCAGCCACCATGGCCGGTCCAAGCAAGAGCTCATCACCGGAGTAGGAGCATCGCCGGCCTCCCTTCCGTCGACACTGAGCACCGCAGCGCTTCCCCGAGTCCGTTCTGACGCCGATCCGAGCCCGAGGACGCCTTCCCCGACGTCCTCTTCGTCCTCTACTTCGTCTTCTTCACGGCAGCAAGTCCACAGGAGTTCCTTGCCTCCTCTCCGTCGATATTCTTCGTCCCCGGCCGCATCCTCACGTCACAGGTATACTAGGTATACCCAACTCCAACCCTGCTCTTTTCCATCGCGATTAGATCGCTGGAGCCGTCGCTGGATCCATGCCATATTCGTGTTCTCGGTGCTCCGATGAGCTCTGAATTTTGTTGTGTAGTTTCATTAGACGTCGCGGTTCCTCACGCTTCGCCCCCTCTCTGGATTCTCTCTCGCACACGCATCAGAACCTCCGCAGCACATGCTCGCGAGCTCAAGCAAGCCCCACGCCCCCTCCTTGCAATGTCTCTGTTCCATGCAACAACCATGGTCGTGATCTCTGAACTCTTGCACGCTGCTGCCCTTGCTGCACCCACGTACGGATGCTCCCGCACACCCCCGCAAGCGCTCGACCCTCTCTGTTCGCGCTCGCACACAATCCTAGCGCAGCAGCCGCACAGCACCAACCGCACGGACCCGGTCGTAGTTTTCCACCATGACCGAGACAACCTCCTACTCGTCCTTGGTTTGCAGTACCCGTAGCCTTGTGCGCATGCCCGCAGCAGCCGCCGCTTGGTTCATCCGCACGCACACCCTTTTCCGCACACCCGCTGATGCCTAGGAGCAGAGATCGGCGCCGCGTTCGCTCGCCGCTGCCGTGAGCTTTCTCGGCGTAGCCATGGCTGAAGCTCGTCGCTTCTGTTCCTTTCCTATAAAGAAAGACACCTCCTTATACACACAACACATGCAGCAGCCCAACCGGTTAGTCTTCACCTTTGTCACCCTGGGCGCCCAGGGATCAAATCCCCACGGGCACCTTATTTCCATCAATTTTTGCCTTACCAGATCAAGATTTGTTCTTGTTCCTGTTTGGTAAAGTCCAGTATCCATCACAAACATCTTCTAGGCGATCTGGTCAGCCCATTTTGTTTTCAATGGTGAGGTGCTGGGTTCAATTCCTAGACACCCCAATTTTTTGCCCCTGTTTCCTCTTACTTATCTTTTGCACACCACATAGCCAGCCACCTGGGCCGAATCCTCATCTGGGCCGCTGCACCTTGATGCTTTGGGCCTGTGCATGTTTCTTTTTCTGCCTGTGGATTTGTTTAATTTCCAGTGCATTGCATATTTACAGAATTGCCACTATTTTACATTTGTCTATAGGTAAATGTGCATGCATCCAAACTAAACGAACCATATATGCAAATGCTTAGAATTTTATCTAGTTTCATAATATGCTATTTTCATCCATGCTAAAATGTTTCCTCTTACTTATCTTTTGCACACCACATAGCCAGCCACCTGGGCCGAATCCTCATCTGGGCCGCTGCACCTTGATGCTTTGGGCCCGTGCATGTTTCTTTTTCTGCCTGTGGATTTGTTTAATTTCCAGTGCATTGCATATTTACAGAATTGCCACTGTTTTACATTTGTCTATAGGTAAATGTGCATGCATCCAAACTAAACGAACCATATATGCAAATGCTTAGAATTTTATCTAGTTTCATAATATGCTATTTTCATCCATGTTTAAAATGTTTAACACGTTGTTTGATTTAATTTGCATAAATGTCATGCTAAAATGGTTTAATTCATATCTAAATAACCGTAGCTCGGTTTTAAATAAACTTTATATGTAAATGGGGTAGAAAAATGCATAGCTTAACATGGTAGCATTACTTTGCATGCTTAACAACTTTAAAATATGTTTTAGGGCAGAACAGTACCAAATTCGAAATATGCTTATGAGGATTTTCCGAAATTGTTGTTGTTGTTTCCGGCCTCATTTAAACTTGCCTAAATAGTTAGTTTATTTATGATTAACCTCTTGCCATGTTTAACAACATTTAATATTGTGGGGTACATAAACAAGAGAGAACTAAATAATTGAATGTGGTGTTTCTTCAATATGCAACTCGTTGCATATTGAGCTCCACTTAATTTCTAGTATTGGTTGTTGCATTTGCCATGCCATGCCTCTTAAATCGGACATGCATCATCCTTGATTGTGCATCATGCCATGTTTATGTGATGGTTGTTTACCATGTTGTTTGCTTCTTTCCGGTTGTGCTTCCTCTCGTTAGGTTCGGTAACGTTGCGATTGTGAGGATCCGTTCGACTACGCCCGTTCATCTACTTCATGGACTCGTTCTTCTTCCTAGCGGGATTTCAGGCAAGATGACCGTCACCTTGGATCTCATTACTATCATTGCTATGCTAGTTACTTCGTTCTATCGCTATGCCTCGTTACCTACCACTTGCTTATCAAGCCTCCCAAATTGCCATGAACCTCTAACCTTTGTCACCCTTCCTAGCAAACCGTTGTTTGGCTATGTTACCGCATTTGCTCAACCCCTCTTATAGCGTTGCTAGTTGTAGGTGAAGATGAAGATTGCTCCATGTTGGATTATGTTTATGTTGGGATATCACAATATCTCTTATATTATTAATGCATATATATACTTGGTAAAGGGTGGAAGGCTCGGCCTTATGCCTGGTGTTTTGTTCCACTCTTGCCGCCCTAGTTTCCGTCATATCGGTATTATGTTCCCCGATTTTGCGTCCCTAACATGGTTGGGTGATTTATGGGACCCCCTTGACAGTTCGCTTTGAATAAAACTCTTCCAGCAAGGCCCAACATTGGTTTTACATTTGCCTAACAACCTATCACCCCTTCCCTTGGGTCGGCCAACCCGAGGGTCATCTTTATTTAGCCCCCCCGGGCCAGTGCTTCTCTAAGTTCTGGTCCGAAACGAGCGATGTCCGGCGCCCCCTGGGTAATCAGGGTCTATGCCAACCCGACGTCTTGCTCATCTGGTGTGCCCTGAGAACGAGATATGTGCAGCTCCTATCGGGATTTGTCGGCACATTCGGGTGGTCTTGCTGGTCTTGTTTTACCATTGTCTAAATGTCTTGTAGCCGGGATTCCGAGACTGATCGGGTCTTCCCGGGAGAAGGAATATCCTTCGTTGATCGTGAGAGCTTATCATGGGCTAAGTTGGGACACCCCTGCAGGGTTTGAACTTTCGAAAGCCGTGCCCGCGGTTATGTGGCAGATGGGAATTTGTTAATGTCCGATTGTAGTAAACTTAAAGTAAACTCTTCTAAAATACACCAACCGTGTGAGTAACCGTGATTGTCTCTTTTCGGGGTTGTTCGAGAGGAGAACACGGTTTTAGGGTTATGTTTGACGTAAGTAGGAGTTCAGGATCACTTCTTGATCATTACTAGTTGATGACCGTTTGCTTTGCTCCTCTTCTCGCTCTGGTTTCGTAAGTTAGCCACCATATATGCTTAGTCGCTGCTGCAACCTCACCACTTTACCCCTTCCTTTTCCATTAAGCTTTGCTAGTCTTGATACCCATGGTAATGGGATTGCTGAGTCCTCGTGGCTCACAGATTACTACACCAACAGTTGCAGGTACAGGTTATGCGATGATCATGACGTGAGAGCGATGTTTACTTGTGTTGGAGTTCTTCTTCCTCTTCGTCGATCTTGGGTTAGGTTCCTGGTCAACAGCCTGGGCTAGCAGGGTGGATGTCGTTTGAGTTTCTGTTTATGTTTCATCCATAGTCGGATGTTGATCTTGTATATGAGGTATTGTTGTATTCATGTGACATTGGATGTCTTGGTTGTATCCCCACTATTATGTAATGTTGATGTAATGATATCCACCTTGCAAAAGCGTCTTCAACATGCGCTTCTATCCTTGGTGGGACCTTCGAGTTCCTTTAGGATAGGGTCGCATCTTGGGCGTGACAAGGCCGGACTCGTTTAACAATGCCCGGGGGCTTGATGGCCGATGAAGTGTCCGGCTTGATGAGGCCGCTCTGTACCTCGGCTGCGAGGGCCGCAGTATGCTCCTCAGTACGGAGGGAGCGCTCCATATTTCCATTTACTGTGATAACGCCGCGCGGTCCGGGCATCTTGAGCTTCAAGTAAGCATAGTGCGGGACTCGACTGAAGCGGGCGAAGGCAGTGCGTCTGAGCAGTGCGTGATAATCACTGCGGAAGGGGACAATGTCGAAGATCAAGTCTTCGCTTCGAAAGTTATCTGGTGAACCGAAGACTACTTCCAATGTTAATGAACCCGTCCAGCGGGCCTCTACGTCGGGTGTCACTCCTTTAAAGGTGGTGTTACTAGGCTTGATTCTTGACAGGTCAATACCCATTTTACGGATAGTGTCTTAATAGATCAGGTTAAGACTGCCGCCGCCGTCCATAAGGACTCGAGTGAGATGGAATCCATCAATGATTGGATCGAGGACCAGGGCTGCTGAACCTCCATGACGGATACTGGTCGGGTGGTCCCTGCGATCGAAGGTGATCGGACAAGCCGACCATGGGTTGAATTTTGGGGTGACCGACTCTATGGCGTAGACATCCCTTAATGCGTGTTTGCGCTCCCGCTTGGGGATATGAGTGACGTATATCATATTCACTGTTTTCACCTCACGGGGAAATTTCTTCTGTCCCCCTGTGTTTGGTGGGCGGGGCTCATCATCTTCCTCGCTTGGCGGCCCTTTCCCCTTATGTTTGTTATTTACCTTACCGGCCTGTAAGAGCTGCCATAGACTTCGGTTTTTCTTGACCGAGGTGTTTGATACGTCCATTTTGCATCATGTTTTCTTACTGTTATTTATTATGTTTTTGTCCATAATAATGCTTTTTGGAGTAATTCTAATGCCTTTTCTCTCATAATTTGCAAGGAACACACAAAGAGGGAGAATTCTGGCAGCTGGAAATCTGGACCTGGAAAAGCTACGTCAGGCCACCTATTCTGCACAACTCCAAATGAGCTGAAAGTTCATGGAGATTTTTTATGGATTATTTAAGAAATATTGGAGCCAATAAACACCAGAGGGGGGCCACCAGGTGAGCACAACCCACCTGGGCACGCCAGGCCCCCCGGCGCGCCCTGGTGGGTTATGGCCTCCTCGGCCCACCTTCGATGCCCATCTTTTGGTATATAAGTCATTTTGACCTAGAAAAAATACGGAGAAGGCTTTCGGGATGGAGCGCCGCCGTCTCGAGGTGGAACTTGGGCAGGAGCACTTTTGCCCTCCGGTGGAGCGATTCTGCCGGGGGAACTTGCCTCCCGGAGGGGGAAATCATCGTCATCATCATCACCAACAACTCTCCTGTCTTGGGGAGGGCAATATCCATCAACATCTTCACCAGCACCATCTCATCTCAAACCCTAGTTCATCTCTTGTATTCAATCTTGTTACCGGAACTATAGATTGGTGCTAGGGGGTGACTAGTTGTGTTGATTACATCTTGTAGTTGATTACTATATGGTTTATTTGGTGGAAGATTATATGTTCAGATCCATGATGCTATTTAATACTCCTCTGATCATGAGCATGTTTATCATTTGTGAGTAGTTACTTTTGTTCTTGAGATCACAGGAGAAATCATGTTGCAAGTAATCATGTGAACTTGATACATGTTCGATATTTTGATAGTATGTATGTTGTGATTCCCTTAGTGGTGTCATGTGAACGTCGACTACATGACGCTTTCACCATATTTGGGCCTAAGGAAATGCATTGTGGAGTAGCAATTAGATGGTGGGTTGCGAGAGTGACAAAAACATAAACTCCAATTTATGCGCTATTGCGTAAGGGACCGATTGGATCCTAGAGTTTAATGCTATGGTTAGAATTTATTCTTAATACTTTTCTCGTAGTTGCGGATGCTTGAGGGAGGGTTAATCATAAGTAGGAGGTTTTTTCAAGTAAGAACAGCACCTAAGCACCGGTCCACCCACATATCAAATTATCAAAGTAGCGAACACAAATCGAACCAACATGATGAAAGTGACTAGATGAAATTCTCGTGTACCCTCAAGAACGCTTTGCTTATCATAAGCATAACCTCAAAAGGATTGGGATACCTTGCTGCATACTTGTTACTATTATCGTTACTTGCTCGTTACAAATTATCTTGCTATCAAACTACTCGCTACTTACAATTTCAGCACTTGTAGACATTACCTTACTGAAAACTACTTGTCATTTCCTTCTGCTCCTCGTTGGGTTTGACACTCTTACTTATCGAAAAGAGCTACAATTGCCTATACTTGTGGGTCATCCGTGTCGGGCAAGCCATTCGTCGTGGACGCTATGTTTAAAGGCCGCTAAGGCTTCAGCGTCCGGACAGTCGATGATTTGGCTCTTTTTAATTAAGAATCGAGTCCAGAGTTTGCGGGCTGACTCTCTGGGTTGTTGGACTATGTGACTGGGGTCATCGACGTCCGGTGGCCAGATGTAAGTACCTTGGAAGTTGTCTCGGAAGGCATCCTCCAAATCTTCCCAGCTGCCAATAGAGTTCTCTGGGAGGCTATTTAGCCAGTGTCGTGTTGGCCCCTTTAGCTTTAGGGGGAGGTATTTGATGGCATGTAGATCATCACCACGAGCCATGTGAATATGGAGAAGAAAATCTTCGATCCATACCGCGGGATCTGTCGTTCCATCATATGCTTCGATGTTCACGGGTTTAAAACCTTCTGGAAACTGGTGTTGCATTACCTCATCGGTAAATCACAATGTCGGGGGAAATCAGCTTCCTCGAACACCTATGGGGACCGAGCCCCTTACTGGTTCGGTGGGGGGCGAAGGTCGCACGCAGAGCGGATCGAGGCGACGCACACAAGGGGTTTACCCAGCTTCGGGCCGCATGGATGCGTAAAACCCTACTGCTGCTTTGTGGTTTGTATTGTGTTCTTGCTCGGAGGCGCGTGGTGCTACAGTACACACGAGCCGCTGGCGATACCGAGCGTAAAAATGGGTGTCCTCCCCCTCTACGTGCGCATGGGGCCTCCTTTTATATGCTCAAGGGGTTACCCACAGGTGGCAGCGCAGATGGGGGCAAAAATGGGAGAATGTTGTAGTGGGTACAGCTGCCTGCACAGTGGCTGTACAGTGCTATCATACCTAACTCTGACGGCGGGGGACAAGGGCATTAAATGCCCGTCCGCGTCGCCCAGACGGTGCAGGAACAGGACCGTCAGGAGCGCCACCGTTTGCCACGATGGCTACTCTATCAGCTTCGCTTCGCCACCGCATGCCCCTGGCTACACAGCCTCCCGCCACGTGCGCCTGGAATGCCCCCAGAGCGACACGTTGGTGGGTGAGCTGGAGCGCAGGCACGGGGTGGTTACTTGTCGCGGCAAGCGCCTTGCCGCGGTGGATGTCTTGTCGCGCCCGGGAGTTTGTCGCTCACCGGGCCTTGCCGGAGCGCGGGACGCACCGAGGCAAGGTCCTTGTCGTGCCGTTGTTGGCCTTCCCGGCAAGCTCCTCTTGCCGGGGTCTTGTGTTTCGAGCGGCAGTCCCGGCAAGCTCCTCTTGCCGGGGCCTCGCTCCCTTCGGGTGGCCTTCCCGGCAAGCTCCTCTTGCCGGGGCCTTGGCTCAAATACTTTGTTCTTGAATGGCCCGAAAGGGGACCATGGAGGGTCTTGGCGATCACCTGGCAAGCCTTGCCGCGGGGTGCTACGACTGCCCGTGCACAAGTTCGGGGTACTAAGGTACCCCTACTTTAGTACACCGACAGGAACCCCCGGGCCTAGGCCATACACGGTGCCGAGCGCTGTTGGGCCAGGCCCAAAATAGTGCACGGGCATGCGCGGCCTGGGTCACGCTGCATCTTTTTCTTCGTATGCCACACCCTCTCCGAACGGTACGCGTCGAACGCGGCATCGTGGGGAGAGGCGTGCATGACGTGGGTGGCGTGCGCGGGGCCGAGCCCTGCAGGCATGCATCACGTCGCAATAAATGGGGACGGTTCGCGCCACCTTCATAAGTGGAGGGAGGCGTGGAGGCGTGGCTCCTTCGCTGGACGGGGTCGAGGCACGGTCTCCGAGGCGTCCGCACCCCACGATCACGGGGTGGGGGGAGGTCGCCTCACCCGTCGCCTCGGTCCTGCACGTCAGCCACGCGGCCTCCATGCACCTGGAGTTGCGGACGGTGGAGGTAGGAAACCGGGCCATCACGGGTCGAGGCAGCAGGCCGGTCCCGGTCGCCTGGCCTCCCTGCGCCTTGATTGGCTGAGTGGGGCGGTCGAGTCCCCACCCTGCTCCTTTATAAAGAGCAAGAGGGGGCGACGGGAACCCACACTCCTCCATCTCTTCCTCTCTTCATCTTCTGATCCCCTCTCTCCAGTCGCCATGGAGAAAGGGAATCCTGGTCCTTCATCGGTGGCGGCGAGGGTTGCTGCCAGGCAACGCGCCCCTCCTCCCCTTGCACCCGCGGTGGCGGAGCCAGCCGCAGGGGGAAGGGGGAGGGGGCGAGGTCGTGGACGAGGCCGAGGCGCTCGGGGGCGAGGAGGACGGGGCGACGCGCCGGCCTCGCCTCCGCCAGCGGCTCCTCTTCTCACGGCGGTCCATATCGGGGACGACCCCTGCGAGTTCTTCGTTAGGCTGCGCCGGGTGCCTCCTCGCCGCCTCCGTCTCCCGGCACCCTTCGCAAGCGTGATGGAGATGGAGCAACCCGAGACGCTGAGACTGCGCATGAGGGGCTGCGGGATCAGTGGCGCGCGAGTCCACGTCGAGTCCCCAGCCCCCGGCGTCATGTATCTTGGTCGAGGGTGGAAGACGTTCGCCCGTATCCACAGCTTGACGGAGGGGTTCACCCTCAATTTCAAGTTGATGGAGGGCGATCTCCTCTCCGTCAAGGCCTTCGGGGACTTCGGGACCCGGGCCAGGTGCTGTGTGGATAGCTCCTCCGGCAGCGAAGGCTCCTCCTCGAGCGAGAGTGGCGAGGAGGGGAGCGACAGCGACGACGAGGGTAGCGGTCGTCGGGATGACGGGTCCGACTAGGCGCCGGCCGCGGCCCGGCGCGGCACCGGCGACCCCATCATCTGTGTCGCCGGCTCCTTGAACTCCCCGGGGTCGTCTTCTTGGGCGGCTGGAGTGGCGAGGCTGCGGAAGAGGAAGAGGGCAGGCGGCAAGGCCGTCAACTCGGAGTACGAGAGCTAGATGCCCTCGACAGCGTGTTGACGTCCCGCTGCCTCATCTTCGAGCTCCACTTCCGGCGCCGCCGTCACCATCCAGCCTCCAGAGCCCCTGGACGGCCCTCCGGGCGTTCTGTTGGTGTCTTCTGCTGCCCGTAGCTCGCCTAGGCGCCCCTTTCGCCCTTTCCGCCTCCTTGCCCTACCTCCTGAAGAGAGGGACAGGAAAAGGATTACGGGCACCTTATCTTTTTTCAATCTGTAAGCCCTCGGGCCTTAGTTGCATTTAAAACTTGTAATCCCATCTTTCATGTTTTTCATTATCTCCGAACTGTACCTGAGCGGAATGTTTTTAATGAAAAGGGGATGTTTGCCGGGTCATTTGTCCCGTGGGTGGAACCCACGCCAAGGAGCGAACCCCTTGTATCGTTAGGATAGACATTTCTTTGCCCAGCAACAGGCCCTGTCGTCTTCCCGTGCTGCTCAACCCTTCTCACGCCCTTGGCGGAGGCAGGGAGAAGGCGGGTTCGGGCCCCTCGCTTCGCCCCTTTGCCGCTGCGACTACTACCAAGACGGGCCCCAGGAACACGCTCTGGGGCCTGTCGTCGAGGGAGCACGGTAGCTTTCAGGAGGAAACAAGGTTTTCGTATTCCACAGTTCATGAGAGAATGCATGACAAGGGATGCAAAAACTTATCTGGGATAGCAGCCCCCGGCAACTCTGGCTTGCCGCGGGCGAACCCTTGTACTTGCCGCCCCCCGGCAACACTGGTTTGCCGGGGACCATATGCTGGTCCGCCCTTCTTCTCTTCTTCGTCCTTTAGCGGTCCGGCCAGGATATGCAAAACCCTGCGAACCAAAGGAAGCGAAAGGACAGGAAAAAGGGACGCAGACTCGACCTCTAAGCTAGGGGTGAGCGACTGTTAGGCACTATCAACCCTAACCAAGGACGAGACTCGACTCAGCATGCATGCTAAAACTTAGGGCGCCAGCGCTTCATTTACTGCTGCTCAGGGTCTGCGCCTGGCTTTGTACAAAGGATTACATGCAACTGCGGCAAGACTTGTACAAAAGGTTGGTTGCCGAACAGGGTCCGACAACCGCGCCTTACGGGTAAAACTTACGAAGATGCTCAATATTCCAGGAGTTGCTCACCGGAGTGCCATCTTCGGTCTCGAGGCGGACAGCGCAGGGCCTCGTGACTCGTCTCACCCGGTAAGGGCCTTCCCACTTCGGCGTCAACTTGTTGTGTCTCTTGGCGGACGGAGCGCGCCGAAGAACAAGGTCGCCTTCCTCGAAACTTCTGGCTCTAACTTTGCGGCTATGATAGCGACGCAAAGCTTGCTGGTAGCGAGTGGCTTGCACAGCAGCCTGAAGACGATCTTCCTCAAGGAGCAGCGCGTCATCTTCACGCAGCCGCTCTTGCTCAAGCTCATCATAAGCGAGCACTCGAGGTGACCCGTATACGAGTTCCGTGGGGGTAACTGCTTCTGCTCCATAGACTAGAGCAAATGGTGTCTGGCCGGTGGCTCGATTTGGCGTTGTTCTGATCGACCAAAGAGTCACCGGCAGCTCCTCGATCCAGTTTCTTCCGCACTTGTGCAGCCTGTCGAAAGTTCTGGTCTTGAGCCCGCGCAGTACCTCGGCATTGGCCCTTTCCGCTTGACCGTTGCTCCTGGGGTGAGAAACTGAAGCGAAGCAGACCTTGGCGCCGAGATCTTGTACGTATTGCGTGAAGGCGCGGCTCATGAACTGTGTACCGTTGTCGGTGATGATCCTGTTGGGGATCCCGAAGCGGCAAATAATCGACCTGAAGAACTTGATGGCTGACTGTGCTGTCACCTTCCTCACCGGTTTCACTTCCGGCCACTTTGTGAACTTGTCGATTGCGACGTACAAGTACTCAAAGCCCCCGACAGCTCGGGGGAAGGGGCCGAGGATGTCGAGCCCCCAGACCGAAAATGGCCAGGATAAAGGGATCGTCTGGAGAGCTTGAGATGGCTGGTGTATCTGCTTGGAATGGAACTGGCATGCTTCACACTTGGTTACTTGTGCAGTCGCATCCTGGAGGGCTGTCGGCCAGAAGAAGCCTTGCCGGAATGCTTTGTCGGCAAGTGCTCTAGCGCCAATGTGGTGGCCACATATGCCTCCATGTATCTCTGCCAACAGCTTTCGTCCGTCTTCCCGGGGGATACACTTCAATTTCACCCTGTTGCGTCCTCTTCTGTACAGTGTGTCATCGACAAACTGGTACATACTTGACTGTCGGGCTACTCTTTCTGCTTCTTCTTGCTCATCGGGAAGTTCTCCTGTCTGGAGAAAATGGACGATCTGCTGTGCCCATGCCGGAGCCTGTGGCTCGACGACAAGGACTAAAGGCGCGTCTGCTGCTGCGGGAACACCTGCTTCCACGGCAAGGATCTGGGGCTCAGCCGGAGGTTGATGTTCCCCGGCAAGCTTGCCGGAGCAAAACTTGTCGGGAGTGCCTGCTTCTACGAAACAAACCCTGGGGTTTGCCGGAGCGGGCGGCTCCTCAGCATTCTTGGCGTCAATCTTGGGGACCTTCTTGGCGGCGGCTCCGGGAAGCTCTGCCGGAAGATAGTCGCCGGAGACCAACCTCCTCTTTCTGCTCTGTCCGGTTGACGGTGTTACGGATGGCTGAGTCAGCTTGAGCACAAAAGTCCCTGGTTCCACAGGTAACTTAAGTGATGCGCACTTTGACAGGCCGTCGGCAATGTCATTCTCGGTTCTCGGAACGTGCTCCATTTGCAGGCCGTCAAAGCGCTCCACTAGCTTCCTCACTTCATCAACGTAAGCTTCCATCAACGGACTCTGATAATCTTTGTTCACTTGGTGGACGACAAGCTGCGAGTCTCCCCTGACAATGAGCTTCTTGATCCCAAGTTCTGCCGCGATCTTGAGACCGGCAAGCAAACCTTCATACTCTACTGTATTGTTGGTTGCTTGCTCCTTGGGAAAGTGCATTTGGACGATGTACTTGAGGTGCTCTCCGGTGGGCGCGACAAGCAGTACGCCGGCGCCGGCGCCTTGCAGTGAGAAGGCCCCATCAAAGTACATCAGCCACTCTTTGCTTGCTTCCTTGCCGGGGATGCTCGTCTCTGGAATTTCTTCGTCTGGCGTCGGCGTCCACTCTGCTACGAACTCTGCCAGTGCTCTGCTTTGGATAGTTGAAGTGCTCTCAAACTTGAGGCCAAAGCTTGACAATTCCAGTGCCCACTCCACGATCCTGCCTGTCGCTTCGGGATTCTGCAGTATCCTCTTCAGCGGAAAGCAGGTGACAACTGTGATCTCGTGTGCTTGGAAGTAATGGTGCAGCTTTCTCGAGGCCATAAGGAGGCCGAAAAGCAATTTCTGCACACCAGACTACCTTGACCTAGCTCCCTGCAAGAGGGAACTGACAAAGTAAACTGGGCGCTGCACCATTTTCTTCTTCTGCACCTCCTCTTGCGCCTGCGCCGATCCCTCCTTGCCGGGGCCAGAGCTTGACGGGGAAGCCCCCTGCTTGTCGCTGGATGCACTTGCCGTGGTCGCTAGCTCATCATCTACCTCCCTCTCCGCTACTAACGCAACACTAACCACTTGATTGGTTGCCGCCAGGTACAGCAGCAACTTCTCTTGTGGTTTAGGCGCGACAAGTATTGGAGTGGAGGACAGGTATTTCTTCAAGTCTCGCAGCGCAGCCTCCGCTTCCGGAGTCCATTTTACTGGACCCGCCTTTTTCAAAACTTTGAAAAATGGCAGGGCGCATTCTGCAGACTTGGAAATGAACGTGCTGAGAGCCGCCACGCAGCCGGCAAGCCTTCGTACATCCTTGACGCGTGTTGGTGCTTCAATCTGCTCGATGGCCTTGATCTTGTCGGGATTGGCTTCGATTCCCTGCTGAGACACGAAGAACCCGAGAAGCTTGCCGAAAGGAACTCCAAACACGCACTTCTCGAGGTTGAGCTTGAGGCTGACCTTGCGCAGGTTCGCAAAGGTCTCTTCTAAGTCTTGAATCAGGGTTGCCCTGTCTCTGCTCTTGACCACTATATCATCCATGTAGGCCTCCACATTTCTGTGGATTTGTGGCTCAAAAGCGGTGTGGACAACCCTGGCAAATGTCAAACCAGCATTCTTCAGTCCGAAAGGCATCCGTACGAAACAGTACGTGCCACATGGAGTGATGAATGCGGTCTTCTCTTCATCTTCTTTAGCCATGAAGATCTGATGGTATCCTGAGTATGCGTCAAGGAATGAAAGCAGGTCACATCCGGCTATGGAGTCAACAATCTGGTCGATGCGCGGCAAGGGAAACGGATCTTTGGGACAAGCTTTATTAACATCGGTAAAATCGATGCAAAGCCTCCATTTCCCATTTGCTTTGCGCACGACAACAGGATTGGCCAACCACGTCGGATGGAGCACACCTCTGACGAGGCCTGCTTCTTCCAACTTCCCGATCTCCTCTGCAATGAACTCTTGGCGCTCCACTGCTTGTTTCCTGACTCTCTGCTTGACGGGCCGCGCGTGAGGACAGACGGCAAGGTGGTGCTCAATCACTTTCTTGGGAACGCCGGGGATGTCAGATGGTTGCCAGGCTATCACATCGACATTCGCTCGCAGGAAAGCAACGAGCGCGCTTTCCTATTTGGGGTCGAGAGTGGCACTGATGGTGAAGGTACCACCAGTGCCGTCCTCCTTGGCGGACACCTTCTTGGTCGTTGGCGGGGCTGCCATCGACTTCTTGTTGTTGCCGGTGGAGCTCGATGGTGCGTCCTCGACGGTAGCGCAGCACTCCGAAGAGGTGCGCTTGCCGGAGTGGGCACCAGAGCACTTGCCGGGCTTGGTCTTCTTCTTGCCGACGGAGCTCGATGGCGCGTCCTCGACGGCATCGCAGCACTCCGAAGAGGTGCGCTTGCCGGAGTAGGCACCAGAGCACTTGCCGGGCCTGGCTTTCTTCTTCCCTCCGGAAGCTTCAGCGGCAAGCGGCTTGTGATCCGCTGCGGCTGCTGCTTCCCGGTAGATCTTGTCGGCACAGATAAGGGCATCCTTCTTGTCGCCAGGGACAGAGAAGACGCTTATCGGGCCTGGCATCTTGAGCATGTTGTATGCGTAGTGAGAGGCCGCCATGAACTTGGCGAGCGCTGGACGGCCCAGGATTCCATTGTAGGGCAACGGAAAATCGGCAACGTCGAAGGTGATCCTCTCTGTCCTGAAGTTCAGCTCGCTGCCAAATGTCACTGGCAACGTTATCTTCCCCTTCGGCTTGCTCCTTCCCGGGTTGATTCCTTGGAACGTGCCGGTCTCCTCGAGCTTGCTATCGGGGACCTGGAGTTTCTGGAGCACAGCGGAGGAGATCAGGTTCAAGCCGGCCCCGCCGTCGACTAGCATCTTAGTGACCTTGAGGTTGCGGACTGTCGGTGAGACCAACATCGGCAAGCACCCGATCGCAGTCGTGCGGTCAGGGTGGTCCTCAATATCGAAGATGATAGGCGTGCTGGACCATTTCAAAGGCCTGCGTGACTCGACGGGTGGTTCCGCTGCGTTGACTTCCCGCGCCCACTGTTTGAGCTGGCGGTGAGAAGTGTGCGGAGAAGCACCACCGTCCACGCACAAGACCTTTGTGGCTTTCTGAAACTCCTGCTCACTGGTCTCGACATCATCCATGTCTTCGTCTTTGTCGTCGTCTTCCTCCTTGTCGCGGCCGTGGGGAGGTCTGTCTGCTTGCCGCTGCTTGTCCTTGTCGCTGCGTCCTCCCTGGCCGGGACACTTCGTGCCGGATCCTCCGCCACCCCCTCGGGTTTTCTCCTTGTCGCGCCGCTCGTACTCGGCCTTTTGCAGCTCGACGAGTCGCTCGACCTGTTTGCAGCTCTGGAGGTCATGGCCCTTGGTGCGGTGGATCTTGCAGTACTGTTTGTTGGTGCCATCCCGCTTGTCGGCGACCGCCACGGCGTGGCAGTTGGCGCATCCGGCAACTCCCTTTCCGGAGCTACCAGCCTGGGCCTTCTTGGCGGCGCCTTCATCGCCGGACTGCTCAACAACCAGTACTTCTTGGCTCTTCTTCTTCTTGCTGCTCCGCCGCCGGTTCTTCCTTGTCGGGGCGGTATCATCACTGTCAGATTCTGCTGCTCCAATGTTCTCTCCGGGGAGTTTCCTCCCCTCCTCAGCACGTGCACACTTGTCGGCCAGGGGATATAGCTCGCTGACGTCTTTGATCTTGCACATCGCCATCTCCTCCCGCATCCTGCGGTTGCGCACGTTCTGATGGAACGCGCTGATGACCGCGGCAGGGTGGACATCGGGGATGTTGTAGTGCACACAGCTGAACCTCTGAATGAACTTGCGCAGAGGTTCTCCCTCCTTCTGGACAAGCAGATGGAGGTCGCTCGCTTGGCCATGGGGTTTGTGGCCGCCTGTAAAGGCGCCAACAAACTGATGGCACAAGTCTGTCCAGGAGGTTATGGAGTTGTTCGGCAAGTGCATGAGCCAGGATCTGACGTTGGATTTGAGCACCAGCGGGAAGTAGTTGGCAATGATCTTGTCGTCTCGCCCCCCGGCAGCCTGCACCGCAATGGTGTAGATGCTGAGGAACTCCGACGGATGCGACTTGTCGTCGTACTTCTCTGGTACGTCTGGCTTGAAATTCTTCGTGCTGGGCCACTTGACTTGCCGCAGCTCACGGGTGAACGCAGGGCAACCTACCGCGTACGGCAGGTCGCCTGGTCCCCCTGGTGCATGCATGTCGATAGAGGGCCCAGCGCGCTCGTCTGATTGACGCCGCGTTTCTCTCCGACGCTCGATACGAGTGCGAGCATCCTCTTGCTTTCGTTCGTGAAGAACTTGGCGTTGATCGCAGCGAGTTCGCGGATTCAACGACGCGGTGGAGTCGTTGTCGTGATGGCTCCGGCGAGTCGGCGATCTCGGCCTCTGGGGCGGGGAATGCACGGTGGTTGCACCCCCGCCGGTCTTGGCGCCATCGGTTCGCGCCTGGCCGACCTGCCGCGGCTGCGACGCACTGTGCTGCCGCGGGGTGTCGCCATTAGCGAAGCCGATGAGACTCTGTATCGTGGCCCTCCAGTCGTCGAGCTTGTCCGCCGTTGGAGGGTAATCTAGGAGCAGTTGAGATCGTGCTAGAGCTTCTGTTGGAGTGGCGGGCAGCGGCGGCGAGCGGCGCGTGGAGCGGGATGTGCTCGAACTTCTAACTATGTTAGAAGGAGCAGCACTCGGTCCAGGCAGTCGCGCCACGCTCGCGCCAACACGCTGGTGTGCGTGTTGGCCTTGAACGCCCTGGGATCCGCCAGCTCGATCTGGGTCCAGCGAGCGTATGGTACCGTGGGTACCAGGACGCGGCTGGTCCCGCGCCTCCTGAGAGGGGCGCGGTGCATGCTCGGACGCCGTGGCGCCATGAGCTGGCTCGACGACGTCCGTCCCGCCGCCGGCGCCGTCCCCACCACCCGTTTGCTCCAAGGGCGGCGGGTTCGACGCGGACGGACCAGCCACCTCCAGAGCCTTCTTCTTCGGTGGCATGTCGATGAAGATGATGGAAATCTAGCCTGTGCAGACGCCGGATCAGGTTCACACAACCTCGACGCCCCCTACGTGGCGCGCCAAAGATGTCGGGGGAAATCGGCTTCCTCGGACACCTATGGGGACCGAGCCCCTTACTGGTTCGGCGGGGGGCGGAGGTCGCACGAAGAGCGGATCGAGGCGACACACACAAGGGGTTTACCCAGCTTCGGGCCGCACGGATGCGTAAAACCCTACTGCTGCTTTGTGGTTTGTATTGTGTTCTTGCTCGAAGGCGCGTGGTGCTACAGTACACACGAGCCGCTGGCAAGACCAAGCGTAAAAATGGGTGTCCTCCCCCTCTACGTGCGCATGGGGCCTCCTTTTATATGCTCAAGGGGTTACCCACAGGTGGCAGCGTAGATGGGGGCAAAAATGGGAGAATGCTGTAGTGGGTACAGCTGCTTGCACAGTGGCTGTACAGTGCTATCATACCTAACTCTGACGGCGGGGGACAAGGGCATTAAATGCCCGTCCGCGTCGCCCAGACGGTGCAGGAACAGGACCATCAGGAGCGCCACCGTTTGCCACGATGGCTACTCTGTCAGCTTCGCTTCGCCACCGCATGCCCCTGGCTACAAAGCCTCCCGCCACGTGCGCCTGGAATGCCCCCAGAGCGACACGTTGGTGGGTGAGCTGGAGCGCAGGCACGGGGTGGTCACTTGTCGCGGCAAGCGCCTTGCCGCGGTGGATGTCTTGTCGCGCCCGGGAGCTTGTCGCTCACCGGGCCTTGCCGGAGCGCGGGACGCGCCGAGGCAAGGTCCTTGTCGTTTCGTGGTTGGCCTTCCCGGCAAGCTCCTCTTGCCGGGGTCTTGTGTTTCGAGCGGCAGTCCCGGCAAGCTCCTCTTGCCAGGGCCTCGCTCCCTTCGGGTGGCCTTCCCGGCGAGCTCCTCTTGCCGGGGCCTTGGCTCAAATACTTTGTTCTTGAATGGCCCGAAAGGGGACCATGGAGGGTCTTGGCGATCACCTGGCAAGCCTTGCCGCGGGGTGCTACGACTGCCCGTGCACAAGTTCGGGGTACTAAGGTACCCCTACTTTAGTACACCTACACACAAAGGGTGTGCGGCACCTCTGTATCGGGCAACATCACGACGGAGTTTGGATGACATCCATGTTCGGTTTTCAGCCCAGGTGAGGTTATGCTTGTCGCGCCAAGCTTGATGGTCGCCATCTCACGTTGGAGCACGCCCCCTTGATCCGTAGATTGATCTAGCCTGACCGGCTCTATTGTCCAGGTCCTGGCGTAAGTTGTATGTGTAGCCCAAAGCTACTACCTCTCTGCCTTGACGGCGAGGTGGTGCGGGCTAGTGTTCGGCATAAGCAGCTGCTTTGTCTCGTCCATGTGGTGGTCGGTCTCGTTCATCAGCATGATTATATCTTGACGGTATTGGCTCAAGGGCCTCGTCATCGAATTGTGGAAGTAACTGATGCTTCGGATAACTCTTTGTTGGGCGCTCGAGGTTGTACTCCTCGACGGCTAGGACATGTGTCCATCTGTCGTTGAGCGTATCCTGTTCGGCTTGAAGCCGTTGTTGTTTCTTTTTAGCCTCCTCGCAATGGCGATTAGTTGTCGCTTGAAGTGCTCTTGTTCGAAGGGTTCCTCTAGCATGATGAAGTCTTCGTTGCCGAGGCTAACATCCTCCTCGGAGACCGGTAGATAGTTACTATCGTTCGAGTCCTCATTCCCAACAGGTTCGTCGGGGTTCACTTTTCCCTCCTCCCATTCATCCTGCTCGAATCTAGGCTCGACGGGGTCTTCGGGGTCTTCGGCATCATCCGGAGTGTTGTTGTCTCCGGTGCCGGTATTGCTTTCCTTTTCACGATGCGATTTTGAGCGGCGCCGCTGACGTCGACGTTTTGATGGTGCCTCGGCAGGCTTGTCCTCAATCGGGTCCTACCTGCCGTCGTTGTCGTCCTTTTTAGGTCTATCTACCATATACACATCATAACTGGAGGTGGTCGTCCAGCGCCCGGTAAATGGCGGGTTTTGGCCTGGTTTGTCTCCGGCATCGTCGTCCATATCATCGACGTCTTCAGAGGCATAATCTAGCATGTCGGTCAAATCCTCGATAGTGGCTATTAAGTGGGTGGTGGGTGGGACGCAAAATTCCACACTCTTAGCCCCTATTCTGGACTGGGCGTAATTCGGAGGTGATACCTCCGTAATGGCGAGATATCGCATTAAGTCCGGGGCCTCAATTAGGAGCGAAGGCTGGACGGGGAACCGAGGGCCTGCGGAGCTGGGTATGGTAAATGCCACCTGGTCGTGCTCAGTGGATGCAGACCTCGGAAGTTCGGAGTTAGCATCCAGAGGTGAGTTTGACTCCCCAATGATAGGGAGAGTCCTGCTTGATTCCAGGCTTGCCGATAATATAGTGGCCTCTGGATCTCCGACAGGGAGCTCCATAGTAGGAGAGAGTCCGGTGGGTTTCGAACTCCCATCTTTGGATGAGGTGGTCTGCTCTGGATCTAAGGCCAGGGCAGCGATGACTATTGACTCTTGAAAGGAGCCAGATGACGGATCCGACAAGTTCCCTTCTTGTGGATGAGGAGAGGTTGGGGCCGAGATCCCTTCGAAGATCAAGTCTCCTCGGACATCAATGATATAATTAGATTTCTGAACTTGATCTGATGACCAGGGGCGTAGCTATCGATCTGTTCAAGGTGGCCAATTGAATTGGCCCACAGAGCAAAGCCGCCAAACACAAAAAGTTGACCAGGGAGAAAATTTTCCCCGGAAATAGCATCATTGTTGATGATCGAACGAGCCATCGAACCTTCTGCCGACGACACAGTGGAACTCTCAATGAAAGCACCAATGCCGGTGTCAAAACTGGCCGATCTCGGGTAGGGGGTCCCGAACTATGCGTCTGAGGATCTAAGATAACAAGGAACACATGGAACACGATGTTTACCCAGGTTCGGGCCTTCTTAATGGAGGTAAAACCCTACGTCCTGCTTGATTGTATTTGATGAGCATAGGGGTTACAAGAGTCGATCTACCTCGAGATCGTAATGGTTAAACCCTAGATGTCTAGCCTATATGAATTCTGATAGTCTCTATGGACTAAACCCTTAGGTTTATATACACATCGGAGGGGCCTAGGGTTGTACATAGTCGGTTTGTAGAAGGAAATTACATATCCGGATGCTAGTCATCCACACATAGGAGAGTCCTATCCAGACATGGGGGAAGGTCTTCTACCTTGTATCTTCACGGCCCTTCAGTCCGGCCCATATCACACAGCCCGGACAACCGAGGACCCCCTAATCCAGGACTCCCTCAGACGTTATGAACGTTTGACAAGCTCGGTATGATGACTACTTGATAGTTTAGTGCGCCATGCTTTACGGCTTAGAACCGGGACTTCAAAAATGTTTTGAACGCCACGGAGCATATGAGATGTTCCAAGAGTTGAAATTGGTATTTCATACTCATGACCATGTCGAGAGGTATGAGACCTCTGACAAGTACTTTTCCTACAAGATGGAGGAGAATAGCTCAGCCAGTGAGCATGTACTCAGAATGTCTGGGTACTACAATCACTTGAATTAAGTGGGAGTTAATCTTCCAGGTAAGATAGTGATTGACATAGTTCTCTAGTCACTATCACCAAGTTACTAGAACTTCATAATGAACTATAATATGCAAGGGATGACGAAAATGATTCCCAAGCTCTTCGCGATGCTGAAATCAGAGAAGGTAGAAATCAAGAAATAACATCAAGTGTTGATGGTTAACAAGACCACTAGATTCAAGAAAAAGGGCAAGGGAAAGAAAGGGAACTTAGAGTAGAATGGCAAGCAAGTTGCCACTCCCGTGAAGAACCCCAAAGCTAGACCCAAACCTGAAACTGAGTGCTTCTACTACAAAGGAAATGGTCACTGGAAGTGGAACTGTCCTTGTCGTGGAATTTTCACGGCAGATGTCCTAGCAGAAGGACTTAGTCGTGGAGCCATCGCAACTAGGTTAGCTTAAAGGGGTTAAATGGGACAAAGGACATAGGAGTTTATACTGGTTCGGCCCCTTGCAGTGAAGGTAAAGGCCTAGTCTAGTTTGAGGTGGTATTTCTTGGGTTTCGATTACCAGGGAGCGAATACGCTTGACCTAGTTCTTGATGTCTTGTTTCTTGCCCTAAACCGCCGCCGGCTCGTCCCCTTATATACATAGGTTAAGGCCCAGCGGCTCACGGAGTCCCGTTCGGCTCATATACAACGTGTCTGGCTCGGTGACTAACTATACATGCCTTACAATACAAGTCATACATATATGGCGGTTTACACCTGTAGGCCTCAAGTCGCCTTTGGGCTTCGGGCCTTTAGTAAGCCTGCTTCATGAACCGCCATCTTCAATATCTTGATGGGCTTTGTTATTGTGGACCGCCGGTGGTATGACCCGGGCCCTCTTGGGCGGGTCATACCCAATAGTTATACCCCCAACATTAGGCCCCAGGTTGATGTGAATTCGAACTTATTCATATCGAACTTTCAACACTTAGAAAAAATCCTTCTCCATTTGCTCTTGCAAGATCTTGTAACCCGCCATGACATCATCTCCTAAGATTGCAATAACCCGCTGTGACGTCACCTGCCATTAATATTAGCCAAGGCCCAAATCTTTAATATATCTTCTCTTTTAATGAACTCCCGAAAATCGAGGGGTCTGTGTTATCGCATATCCATTTTTTGGCCTCCTCGATTCCCGCGCATGCCACTTATCCTTTCGACCTTATAAATAGGGCCAGGGGTCCCTTTCACTTTCCCCATTGCCTCTTTGTCTCTTTCTTCTTCCTTGCGTCGCCTCTGTCGGATCAAGGGTTTCAGCAAAACCCTTAAGGTTCGAACACTGGGGTGCGCACGAAGATCTCTCCTCCCCCTAGCTTACTCGCGCCATGATCTCGCGGCCTAGCTCGATGAACCCAAAGAACACAAGGACACAAGATTTATACTGGTTCGGGCCACCGTTGTGGTGTAATACCCTAATCCAGTGTGGTGTGGTGGATTGCCTTTTGGGCTAAGGGTGAACAGTTACAAGGGAAGAATAGCCTCCTGAGGAGAGGTGTTCTTGTGCTTGGTGAGCTGGTGTGATCAAGGGTGATCTCAATCATCCCCCTACTAGGGTGGTGGCTAGTCCTATTTATAGAGGCCCTGGTCCTCTTCCCACATATTGAGCGGGAAGGGATCCCACAATGGCCAAGTTTGAAGGGGGACACCTAGTACAAGTTATCCTGACAAAAGTAGTCTTCGCCTTCCAAAGGCTCTGGTGGTGACGTCGTCTTGGGCTCCATGGTGACCCCCGTCCTGTTGTCCTGCTGGTCTTCGTCTTGTTGCACCGATATGGAAACCTTTGCCTGATGCCTCGGGACTCCTCGCCTGCGCTCGCCTCTTTAGCACCAAAGAGGAAACGAGGACACTGTGCGCGCTGGCGCGCGCCTGGCCCGGGTCGTCATGGCTTACGTCACAGGAACCTCCCGAGGTCCCCCTTACCTTGATCTCTCTGCTCCTCGCGAGCCAGCCTGGTGAGGCCGCCCCTGGAAGGTCTTGCGGCGTTCGGCTCGCGAGGCTTGGCCCCTCGCGAGGGTCTTGAGTGCATGCTAGTGAAGATGGGCCGTACGGGGCCGCTGGTGGAGCCACGCCGTGGGCTGCAGGCCGCAGGCAAGTCTGGGGACCCCCGTTCCTAGAACGCCGACAACCTTAGTGCCCGAGCTCCGCTGCCGTCGACCTTTGCTACTGCCTCAACACCGGCTGCTGCATCAACCTGATTTGACCAGAGTTCATCCGCGCGCCTCCGCTGTTCAACAGCTCTGGTGAGTTCTCCTCCTTCCCTTTCCTCTAGATCCCATTAGGGTTTCCACGAGTTCGTCGGAGTTCATCCTCGTTCTTCACTGTAGCTTGTAACTTTTGATTCAAACTTAGCACCCCTCCTGCGCGGCGGTAGTCATGGTACTTATTTTTGTTATTAGAACATCTCCCTTGCATAAGAAAACCAATCAGGACATATGAACTGCTCACGAATTGCAAGTTAGGTCTAAATATTTTCCATTATCTGAAGTGTCGTAGATCCAAAATCACAACATCAATCTGTGAAACCTGTTTTTCAAGCACTTATCAATTTTTCCTTTCTCAGATCTGTAAACCAATAATTTTGTGGGCGGCTTAACTTAGAAACCGTAACCCGCCAGGTACCATTAATCCCCTCTTAAGCCGCCAATAGCTCATCTTTATAACTTCAATGCCAATCTCCGGTTTGACACCTATGCATGTTTCATTATTACTTGCCTTTTAAACCAATAGCCGGCTTAACCATATAATCTTGAACAGGCATAATCTTTCTTTCAGATCATTGAAAAAATGGCTAAGACATACACTGCTTGCAACTGGGTCCAATCCCGGGTCACTGAGGAAGACTTGAACAACCACGTTGCAACTGGCACTTTAGCCAAAAAAGAGGTCATTCAGTGGAGGGTCCCTGGTGAAGAAAATCCTCCTAAACCTAAGGACGGAGAAGTGATTGTTTTTACTGATCACCTAAGTCGGGGGTTTCGCCCACTCGGCTCAAAGTTTTTCCGTGATGTGCTTCATTTTTTCTAACTTCACCCTCAAGATATCAGACCCAACTCCGTGTCCAACATTTGCAATTTCCAAGTGTTCTGCGAAGCTTATCTTCAAGAGGAGCCCACAGTTGACTTATTCAGATAGTTCTACTATTTAAACCGCCAGACTGAGTTTGTTGATGGACCCAACACCAAACTCAGTGGGGTTTCAATTCAGAAGAGGAAAGAAGTCGGCTTCTATGCTAAGCCGCCAAGTCACCCCAAAGACTGGAACCAAACTTGGTTCTACTGTCAAGACACATCTCCAGCCGACGAAAATCCTTTACTGGGTTACTGCGATCACCGGCTTAGCAGCACGCATCCACTCCCCTCATGGCTCAGTGCGAAGGATCGGGCCAAATATGCGCCATCATTTTCAAAGCTCAGAGCCCTTATGGCCAATGGTTTAACCGGCATCGACCTTGTCCTGTGCTGGGTGTCCTAGAGTATCTTGCCACTAAGGCATCGCTTCGGCTTAATGTGCGAATACACTGGCCATGTGAAAGACCCCCAGCGCCACTGTGACATTCAACTGTCCGATACAGAAATTAATGAAGCCACCAAGAAATTGTTGAACGAACCTTTAAAAGCGTGCAGCAAAACAGGACTTAGTCCTTTTAGCACCTTGAACAAGCCGCCAGCCATAAGTGTTGCACACCTTCCGCTCAATCAGTATTTTCAATAATTATGCCCGCTTATGATCTATTTGACCTTAACAGGCTGATTCTCCATTTTTGAAGAAGAAACCGCAGATAAGCCGGCTAAACCGGCTCGTACCAAAACCAAGGCCACCAAGAGGCCTGCCAAGAAGAAAACCATCGAGTTCGCCGAGTTAAACATTGATGATGATGATGATGATGATGATACTGAGTCAGAGGTAGAACTTGACTCTCTTGGCTCCTTTTTTATACATCTCATTGACAATGATTGTTATCAGGACGATGCAGAGGCCAGCCGTGCAGGTGACGCAGAGGTAATTATTCTTTCCTCCGGCTCAGAACCTCTGCCAACACAGAAAACCCGACAAGCAAGCCGGAAAGTAAGCTTTCCTCACCCTCTAGATCACTTGGATCCCAACTTTCTTTTGAAGAAACAGCAACACGAAGCTCGCCGCACCACCCGGCATAGTGGCGGCATGATTACTTCCTCTGGCTTACCAAACACACTGGTTAGCAAACGCTGCCCAGAGGTCTTACATATTTCTGATATACTTTATCCCAAGGCGGGTCATTTCCGTCAACCTCTTAACCCGTCTGATTCAAACTATGAGGGGACTTCTCATTCCTCTTCTGGCGAGTCAACGGGAACTCAAATCCCCGCTTTCAAGACTGTACCTGGGTAAGAATATGTTCAATTATTTAGACCTTATACCTGATCATTACACTGACCTCTTTATGCTTCTTATTTTCAGGGGCCAGGCCAAACCCAGCAAGAAAGCAAAGCTGAATAAGCCGGCCGACGACGACAACCCGTCTGAGCCAGAACAACAACAACCAGAACTTTCTGACCCAATCGCTTAAGATATTTTTGATGATCCACCACCTCAAGACCATGAAATCTCCACAGACCGCTAAGATGTTGAGCCAGCCATCTTTAAGCCGCCAAGCCCAGTTAATCCTATTGAAGAAAAAACTGATGACGTAGTCGTCACCGGGTTTGGTTTCACAGCACCGGGTCAACCTACTGTCTTATCTAAGCACAGCGCCAAGGAAGAATATTCCGCTGAAGATAAAGGCAAGTGGAAGGTGGATTTAGAGAGCTATGCTCAGTTCAGTGCTCAAGACATTCATTCTGGTTATTTAAACCGTCTATACACCAGCCGTGATTTTGAAGCCGGCTTAGTAAAACCTAATGAAGGAACGCTATGAGGTAAACGTTGCAACTCCTTTTTACATGAATATATGTCCCTTAGCCGCCAAGTTTATTAGACATGATAGAATAGAATATACTGTAAACTTCAATAGTTGCATAGATCAAATCCAGTAGCCCCCAAGGGCCGGTTTATGCTTTCAATATGAACCGAGACTTATAATATCAGTACTTCAACTTTACATCTGTAGCCCCCAAGGGCTGGATTAATAAATATATTAGCCGGGACTTTAAGTAGTAAAAATCAACTTTGCCTCTATAGCCCCCGAGGGCCGGCTTAATCAGTGATGAATAAGTTGGGACTAATAATCCTGTTTAAAATCAACAACCCAATGTGTAGTCTTTATAATCCGGATCACATCATTTGTCCGGGTCATGAATTTGTCTTAGAACAGAGCAATAGGCATTAGCCCCCAAGTGCCAAGGATAATACTTGTATTGTGCTTGGGACTTTCAAAATTTTGTCTTAAAAAAGAACAATATGCATTAGCCCCCAAGTGCCAAGAGAAATACTTGTATTATGCTTGGGACTTCAAAGAGTAATCATGATCGTTATCTTGTTTGTGTATGCTTATGTCACAGGCTGAGTTGACTGAAAAAGACGCGCAGCTTAATGATCTCAAGGCCAATATCAAAACACATCAATCAGAGACATCCAAGGCCAAGTCAGAATTGAAGTCTGCTTTGGAGAATGTTGAGCAGCTGAAACAGAGCTTCAACTCTGGAAAAGATGGTTGGGAAACTGAAAAGGCGGCTCTGCTGAAGAGAGTTGATGATGCTGAATCGGCACTTAAGCCGGTGACTGAAGAGTTGTCCAGCTTAAAGCAACAGATTAATTTTATGTCGTCAACCATTTTTGGTAAGTAGAAAAAACATGCCTCCCTTGTACCTTAAAAATTATATTGTAAACATTTGCCAGCTTACTCATAACTTTGCTAATATAGGTTCGCGGAGCGCCAAGTTGGGCTCAGATATGCGCATCCGGCTTAAGGCTGTCAACACTCTTGTAGAACAGTTATATACTGGTGCCCAATGAACCATTTCCTTTACACTACACAAGAAATCTCCCTCAACGCTTATCAAAGATACACTGAAGCAGTTATCCGTGCTGCCCAAAAGGATTGATGATTTAAAACGAGGAGCTGCCAGAGCCGGCACCTTGACTGCCTTAAGCCGGGTAAAGGCATGGCAAGCTGATCTTGACCTAGAGGATTTGGCCAACGACTGCCCCAGTGTTAAAGAAGACGGGTCTGCCTTCAGTGCTGATGATTTTGCAGAAATAGCAAGAGCCATGCATCCTTTAGCAAGCAAGCTGGCTGACGAAACCAGTCTATCCTCATATGATGTTGAATGTAAGAGAGTGAGCGCGCCGGTTCACGAGCCAACAGATCTCATCCCGCCGATTCGTAAGCACACCTTTGCTCCTGATATTGATCTATCAAATCTTATTGATGATGAAGCTGTGTTTAGAGCGTTAACCGGTATCAACTGGGCTACGCTGATGTCTACTACACAACCTTCTTCTTGTAGACGTTGTTGGGCCTCCAAGTGCAGAGGTTTGTAGGACAGTAGCAAATTTCCCTCAAGTGGATGACCTAAGGTTTATCAATCTGTGGGAGGCGTAGGATGAAGATGGTCTCTCTCAAGCAACCCTGCAACCAAATAACAAAGAGTCTCTTGTGTCCCTAACACACCCAATACAATGGTAAATTGTATAGGTGCACTAGTTCGGCGAAGAGATGGTGATACAAGTGCAATATGGATGGTAGATATAGGTTTTTGTAAACTGAAAATATAAAAACAGCAAGGTAACAAGTGGTAAAAGTGAGCGTAAACAGTATTGCAATGCTAGGAAACAAGGCCTAGGGTTCATACTTTCACTAGTGCAAGTTCTCTCAACAATAATAACATAATTGGATCATATAACTATCCCTCAACATGCAACAAAGAGTCACTCCAAAGTCACTAATAGCGGAGAACAAACAAAGAGATCATGGTAGGGTACGAAACCACCTCAAAGTTATTCTTTCTAATCAATCTGTTGGGCTATTCCTATAAGTGTCACAAACAGCCCTAGAGTTCGTACTAGAATAACACCTTAAGATACAAATCAACCAAAACCCTAATGTCACCTAGATACTCCAATGTCACCTCAAGTATCCATGGGCATGATTATACGATATGCATCACACAATCTCAATTCATCTACTCAAACCAACACATAGAACCTCAAAGAGTGCCCCAAAGTTTCTACCGGAGAATCACAACGAAAACGTGTGCCAACCCTTATGCATAGGTTCATGGGTGGAACCCGCAAGTTGATCACCAAAACATACATCAAGATGAATCACGTGATATCCCATTGTCACCATAGATACGCACGGCAAGACATACATCAAATGTTCTCAAATCTTTAAAGACTCAATCCAATAAAATAACTTCAAAGGGGAAACTCAATCCATTACAAGAGAGTAGAGGGGGAGAAGAAACATAAGATCCAACTATAATAGCAAAGCTCGCGACACATCAAGATCGTGCCAAATCAAGAACATGAGAGAGAGAGAGATCAAACACATAGCTACTGGTACATACCCTCAGCCCCGAGGGTGGACTACTCCCTCCTCGTCATGGAGAGCGCCGGGATGATGAAGATGGCCACCGGTGAGGGTTCCCCCCTCCGGCAGGGTGCCGGAACAGGGTCCCGATTGGTTTTTGGTGGCTACACAGGCTTGCGGCGGGGGAACTCCCGATCTATTCTCCGTTATGGAAGTTTTAGGATACGTGGGTATATATGGGTGAAAAAAGTACGTCGGTGGACCTTCGGGGGCCCCACGAGGCAGGGGGCGCGCCCCCCACCCTTGTGAGCACCTCCGTTTGCTCCTGGCGTGGGGTCCAAGTGAAGGGGAACGTAGTAATTTCAAAAAATTCCTACGCACACGCAAGATCATGGTGATGCATAGCAACGAGAGGGGAGAGTGTTGTCTACGTACCCTCGTAGACCGAAGCGGAAGCATTGACACAACGTAGAGGAAGTAGTCGTACGTCCTCCTCCCGACCCGACCGATCCAAGCGCCGTTACTCCGGCGCCTCCGAGTTCTTGACACACGTACAGCTCGATGACGTTCTCCGGGCTCCAATCCAGCAAAGCTCTCAGGGAAGAGTTTCGTCAACACGACGGCGTGGTGACGATCTTGATGAACTACCGACGCAGGGCTTCGCCTAAGCACCGCGACAATATGACCGAGGTGGAATATGGTGGAGGGGGGCACCGCACACGGCTGAGGAACGATCACGAAGATCAACTTGTGTGTTCTAGGGTGCCCCCCTGCCCCCGTATATAAAGGAGCAAGGGGGGAGGCCGGCCGACCCTATGGGCGCGCCAAAGGAGGGGGGAGTCCTCCTCCTAGTGGGAGTAGGACTCCCCTTTCCTAGTCCAACTAGGAGGAGAGGGGGGGAAGGAAAGAGAGGGAGAGGGAGAGGGAAAGGGGGGCCGCGCCCCCTCCTCCTTGTCCAATTCGGACTCCCCATGGGGGGGCGCGCGCCACCTCCTGGCCGCAGCCCTCTCTCTCCCCTCGGGCCCAATAAGTCCCATTACTTCCCCGGGGGGTTCCGGTAACCCCTCCGGCACTCTGATTTTATCCGAAACCACTCGGAACCATTCCGATGTCCGAATATAGTCGTCCAATATATCAATCTTTACGTATCGACCATTCCGAGACTCCTCGTCATGTCCGTGATCTTATCCGGGACTCCGAACTAACTTCGGTACATCAAAATGCATAAACTCATAACAACTGTCATCGTAACCTTAAGCGTGCGGACCCTATGGTTTGAGAACAGTGTAGACATGACTGAGACAATTCTCTGGTCAATAACCAATAGCGGGACCTGGATGCCCATATTGGCTCCTACACATTATACGAAGATCTTTATCGGTCAGATCGCATAACAACATACGTTGTTCCCTTTGTCATCGGTATGTTACTTGCCCGAGATTCGATCGTCGGTATCCAATACCTAGTTCAATCTCGTTACCGGCAAGTCTCTTTACTCGTTCCGTAATACATCATCTTGCAACTATCTTATTGGTTGCAATGCTTGCAAGGCTTATGTGATGTGCATTACCGAGAAGGCCCTGAGATACCTCTCCGACATTCGGAGTGACCAATCCTAATCTCGAAATACGCCAACCCAACAAATACTTTCGGAGACACCTATAGAGCTCCTTTATAATCACCCAGTTATGTTGTGACGTTTGGTAGCACACAAAGTGTTCCTACGGTAAACGGGAGTTGCATAATCTCATAGTCAAAGGAACATGTATAAGTCATGGAGAAAGCAATAGCAACATACTAAACGATCGGGTGCTAAGCTAATGGAATGGGTCATGTCAATCAGATCATTCAACTAATGATGTGACCTTGTTAATCAAATGACAACTCCTTTGTCTATGGTTAGGAAACTTAACCATCTTTGATTAACAAGCTAGTCAAGTAGAGGCATACTAGTGACACTCTGTTTGTCTATGTATCCACACATGTATTATGTTTCCTGTTAATACACTTCTAGCATGAATAATAAACATTTATCATGATATATAAGGAAATAAATAATAACTTTATTATTGCCTCTAGGGCATATTTCCTTCAGTCTCCCACTTGCACTAGAGTCAATAATCTAGATTACACAGTAATGATTCTAGCACCCATGGAGTCTTGGTGCTGATCATGTTTTGCTCGTGGAAGAGGCTTAGTCAACGGGTCTGCTACATTTAGATCCGTATGTATCTCGCAAATCTCTATGTCTCCCACCTGGACCAAATCCCGGATGGAATTGAAGCGTCTCTTGATGTGCTTGGTTCTCTTGTGAAATCTGGATTCCTTTGCCAAGGCAATTGCACCAGTATTGTCACAAAAGATTTTCATTGGACCCGATGCACTAGGTATGACACCTAGATCGGATATGAACTCCTTCATCCAGACTCCTTCATTTGCTGCTTCCGAAGCAGCTATGTACTCCGCTTCACATGTAGATCCCGCCACGACGCTTTGTTTAGAACTGCACCAACCGACAGCTCCACCGTTTAATGTAAATACGTATCCGGTTTGCGATTTAGAATCGTCCGGATCAGTGTCAAAGCTTGCATCAACGTAACCATTTACGACGAGCTCTTTGTCACCTCCATATACGAGAAACATTTCCTTAGTCCTTTTCAGGTACTTCAGGATATTCTTGACCGCTGTCCAGTGATCCACTCCTGGATTACTTTGGTACCTCCCTGCTAAACTTATAGCAAGGCACACATCAGGTCTGGTATACAACATTGCATACATGATAGAGCCTATGGCTGAAGCATAGGGAACATCTTTCATCTTCTCTCTATCTTCTGCAGTGGTCGGGCACTGAGTCTTACTCAACTTCACACCTTGTAACACAGGCAAGAACCCTTTCTTTGCTTGATCCATTTTGAACTTCTTCAAAACTTTGTCAAGGTATGTGCTTTGTGAAAGTCCAATTAAGCGTTTTGATCTATCTCTATAGATCTTAATGCCCAATATGTAAGCAGCTTCACCGAGGTCTTTCATTGAAAAACTCTTATTCAAGTATCCCTTTATGCTATCCAGAAATTCTATATCAGTTCCAATCAGTAATATGTCATCTACATATAATATCAGAAATGCTACAGAGCTCCCACTCACTTTCTTGTAAATACAGGCTTCTCCAAAAGTCTGTATAAACCCAAATGCTTTGATCACACTGTCAAAGCGTTTATTCCAACTCCGAGATGCTTGCACCAGTCCATAAATGGATCGCTGGAGATTGCACACTTTGTTAGCTCCCTTTGGATCGATAAAACCTTCTGGTTGCATCATATACAACTATTCTTCCAGAAATCCATTCAGGAATGCAGTCTTTACATCCATTTGCCAAATTTCATAATCATAAAATGCGGCAATTGCTAACATGATTCGGACAGACTTAAGCATCGCTATGGGTGAGAAGGTCTCATCGTAGTCAATCCCTTGAACTTGTCGAAAACCTTTCGCGACAAGTCGAGCTTTGTAGATAGTAACATTACCATCAGCGTCAGTCTTCTTCTTAAAAATCCACTTATTCTCTATTGCTTGCCGACCCTCGGGCAAGTCAACCAAAGTCCACACTTTGTTGTCATACATGGATCCCATCTCAGATTTCATGGCTTCTAGCCACTTTGCGGAATCTGGGCTCACCATCGCTTCTTCATAGTTCGTAGGTTCGTCATGATCTAGTAGCATGACTTCCAGAACGGGATTGCCGTACCACTCTGGTGCGGATCTTACTCTGGTTGATCTACGAGGTTCTGTAGTAACTTGATCTGAAGTTTCATGATCAATATCATCAGCTTCCTCACTAATTGGTGTAGGTGCTACAGAAACAGATTTCTGTGATGTACTACTTTCCAATAAGGGAGCAGGTACAGTTACCTCATCAAGTTCTACTTTCCTCCCACTCACTTCTTTCGAGAGAAACTCCTTTTCTAGAAAGACTCCGAATTTAGCAACAAAAGTCTTGCCTTCGGATCTGTGATAGAAGGTGTATCCAACAGTCTCTTTTGGATATCCTATGAAGACACATTTTTCCGATTTGGGTTCGAGCTTATCAGGTTGAAGCTTTTTCACATAAGCATCGCTGCCCCAAACTTTAAGAAACAACAACTTTGGTTTCTTGCTAAACCATAGTTCATAAGGCGTCGTCTCAACGGATTTCGAGGTGTCCTATTTAACGTGAATGCGGCCGTCTCTAAAGCATAACCCCAAAACGATAGCGGTAAATCTGTAAGAGACATCATAGATCGCACCATATCTAGTAAAGTACGATTACGACGTTCGGATACACCATTGCGTTGTGGTGTTCCGGGTGGCGTGAGTTGCGAAACTATTCCGCATTGTTTCAAATGTAGACCAAACTCGTAACTCAAATATTCTCCTCCACGATCAGATCGTAGAAACTTTATTTTCTTGTTACGATGATTTTCAACTTCACTCTGAAATTCTTTGAACTTTTCAAATGTTTCAGACTTGTGTTTCATTAAGTAGACATAACCATATCTGCTTAAATCATCTGTGAAGGTGAGAAAATAACGATATCCGCCACGAGCCTCAACATTCATTGGACCACATACATCTGTATGTATGATCTCCAATAAATCTGTTGCTCTCTCCATAGTACCGGAGAACGGTGTTTTGGTCATCTTGCCCATGAGGCACGATTCGCAAGTGCCAACTGATTCATAATCAAGTGGCTCCAAAAGTCCATCAGTATGGAGTTTCTTCATGCGTTTTACACCGATATGACCTAAACGGCAGTGCCATAAATAAGTTGCACTATCATTATCAACTCTGCATCTTTTGGCTTCAACACTATGAATATGTGTATCACTACTATCGAGATTCATCAAAAATAGACCATTCTTCAAGGGTGCATGACCATAAAAGATATTACTCATATAAATAGAACAACCATTATTCTCTGATTTAAATGAATAACCGTCTCGCATCAAACAAGATCCAGATATAATGTTCATGCTTAACGCTGGCACCAAATAACAATTATTTAGGTCTAATACTAATCCCGAAGGTAGATGTAGAGGTAGCGTGCCGACTGCGATCACATCAACTTTGGAACCGTTTCCCACGCGCATCGTCACCTCGTCCTTAACCAATCTTCGCTTAATTCGTAGTCCCTGTTTCGAGTTGCAAATATTAGCAATAGAACCAGTATCAAATACCCAGGTGCTACTGCGAGCATTAGTAAGGTACACATCAATAACATGTATATCACATATACCTTTGTTCACCTTGCCATCCTTCTTATCCGCCAAATACTTGGGGCAGTTCCGCTTCCAGTGACCAGTCTGCTTGCAATAGAAGCACTCAGTTTCAGGCTTAGGTCCAGACTTGGGTTTCTTCTCTTGAGCAGCAACTTGTTTGCTGTTCTTCTTGAAGTTCCCCTTCTTCTTCCCTTTGCCCTTTTTCTTGAAACTAGTGGTCTTATTGACCATCAACACTTGATGCTCCTTCTTGATTTCTACTTCCGCAGCTTTTAGCATTGCGAAGAGCTCGGGCATTGTCTTATCTATCCCTTGCATATTATAGTTCATCACGAAGCCTTTGTAGCTTGGTGGCAGTGATTGGAGAATTCTGTCAATGACACAATCATCCGGAAGATTGACTCCCAGTTGATTCAAGTGATTATAATACCCAGACATTCTGAGTATATGCTCACTGACAGAACCATTCTCCTCCATTTTGCAGCTATAGAACTTATTGGAGACTTCATATCTCTCAATCCGGGCATTCTGTTGGAATATTAACTTCAACTACTGGAACATCTCATATGCTCCATGATGTTCAAAACGTCGTTGAAGTCCCGGTTCTAAGCCGTAAAGCACACTGAACTATCGAGTAGTCATCAGCTTTGCTCTGCCAGACATTCATAACATCTGGCGCTGCTCCAGCAGCAAGCCTGGCACCCAGCGGTGCTTCCAGGACATAACTCTTCTGTGCAGCAATGAGGATAATCCTCAAGTTACGGACCCAATCCGTGTAATTGCTACCATCATCTTTCAACTTTGCTTTCTCAAGGAACGCATTAGCCATCTATCTACAATCAACATAAACAAGCAAGATACTATCAGGGACTAAGTTCATGATAAATTTAAGTTCAATCAATCATATTACTTAAGAACTCCCACTTAGATAGACATCTCTCTAATCCTCGAAGTGATCACGTGATCCAAATCAACTAAACCATGTCCGATCATCACGTGAGATGGAGTAGTTTCAATGGTGAACATCACTATGTTGATCATATCTACTATATGATTCACGCTCGACCTTTCGGTCTCCATGTTCCGAGGCCATATCTGTTATATGCTAGGCTCGTCAAGTTAAACCTGAGTATTCCGCGTGTGCAACTGTTTTGCACCCGTTGTATTTGAACGTAGAGCCTATCACACCCGATCATCACGTGGTGTCTCAGCACAAAGAACTTTCGCAACGGTGCATACTCAGGGAGAACACTACTACTATGATAATTTAGTGAGAGATCATCTTATAATGCTACCGTCAATCAAAGCAAGATAAGATGCATAAAAAGATAAACATCACATGCAATCAATATAAGTGATATGATATGGCCATCATCATCTTGTGCTTGTGATCTCCATCTCCGCAGCACCATCATGATCACCATCGTCACCAGCGTGACACCTTGATCTCCATCGTAGCATCGTTGTCGTCTCGCCAATCTTATGCTTCTACGACTATCGCTACCGCTTAGTGATAAAGTAAAGCATTACAGGGCGATTGCATTGCATACAATAAAGCGACAACCATACGGCTCCTGCCGGTTGCCGATAACTCGCTTACAAAACATGATCATCTCATACAATAAAATTTAGCATCATGTCTTGACCATATCACATCACAACATGCCCTGCAAAAACAAGTTAGACGTCCTCTACTTTGTTTGTTGCAAATTTTATGTGGCTGCTACGGGCTTAAGCAAGAACCAATCTCACCTACGCATCAAAACCACAACGATAGTTTGTCAAATAGACTCTGTTTTAACCTTCTCAAGGACTGGGCGTAGCCATACTCGGTTCAACTAAAGTTGGAGAAACTGACACCCGCCAGCCACCTGTGTGCAAAGCACGGCAGTAGAACCAGTCTCGCATAAGCGTACGTGTAATGTCGGTCCGGGCCGCTTCATCCAACAATACCGCCGAACCAAAGTATGACATGCTGGTAGGCAGTATGACTTATATCGTCCACAACTCACTTGTGTTATACTCGTGCATAACATCAAACCATAAAATAACCTGGCTCGGATGCCACTGAAGGGGAACGTAGTAATTTCAAAAAAATTCCTACGCACACGCAAGATCATGGTGATGCATAGCAACGAGAGGGGAGAGTGTTGTCTACGTACCCTCGTAGAACGAAGCGGAAGCGTTGACACAACGTAGAGGAAGTAGTCGTACGTCCTCCTCCCGATCTGACCGATCCAAGCGCCGTTACTCCGGTGCCTCCGAGTTCTTTACACACGTACAGCTCGATGACGTTCTCCGTGCTCCGATCCAGCAAAGCTCTCGGGGAAGAGTTTCGTCAACACGACGGCGTGGTGACGATCTTGATGAACTACCGACGCAGGGCTTCGCCTAAGCACCGCGACAATATGACCGAGGTGGAATATGGTGGAGGGGGCACCGCACACGGCTGAGGAACGATCACGAAGATCAACTTGTGTGTTCTAGGATGCCCCCCTGCCCCCGTATATAAAGGAGCAAGGGGGGAGGCCGGCCGACCCTATGGGCGCGCCAAAGGAGGGGGGAGTCCTCCTCCTAGTGGGAGTAGGACTCCCCTTTCCTAGTCCAACTAGGAAGAGAGGGGGGGAAGGAAAGAGAGGGAGAGGGAAAGGGAAAGGGGGGGCGCCCCCCCCCTCCTTGTCCAATTCGGACTCCCCATGGGGGGGGCGCACGCCACCTCCTGGCCGCAGCCCTCTCTCTCCCCTCGGGCCCAATAAGGCCCATTACTTCCCCGGGGGGTTCCGGTAACCCCTCCGGCACTCCGATTTTATCCGAAACCACTCGGAACCATTCCGATGTCCGAATATAGTCGTCCAATATATCAATCTATACGACTCGACCATTCCGAGACTCCTCGTCATGTCCGTGATCTTATCCGGGACTCCGAACTAACTTCGGTACATCAAAATGCATAAACTCATAACAACTGTCATCGTAACCTTAAGCGTGCGGACCCTACGGTTCGAGAACAGTGTAGACATGACTGAGACAATTCTCTGGTCAATAACCAATAGCGGGACCTGGATGCCCATATTGGCTCCTACACATTCTACGAAGATCTTTATCGGTCAGACCGCATAACAACATACGTTGTTCCCTTTGTCATCGGTATGTTACTTGCCCGAGATTCGATCGTCGGTATCCAATACCTAGTTCAATCTCGTTACCGGCAAGTCTCTTTACTCGTTCCGTAATACATCATCTTGCAACTATCTTATTGGTTGCAATGCTTGCAAGGCTTATGTGATGTGCATTACCGAGAAGGCCCTGAGATACCTCTCCGACATTCGGAGTGACAAATCCTAATCTCGAAATACGCCAACCCAACAAATACTTTCGGAGACACCTATAGAGCTCCTTTATAATCACCCAGTTACGTTGTGACGTTTGGTAGCACACAAAGTGTTCCTACGGTAAACGGGAGTTGCATAATCTCATAGTCAAAGGAACATGTATAAGTCATGGAGAAAGCAATAGCAACATACTAAACGATCGGGTGTTAAGCTAATGGAATGGGTCATGTCAATCAGATCATTCAACTAATGATGTGACCTTGTTAATCAAATGACAACTCCTTTGTCTATGGTTAGGAAACTTAACCATCTTTGATTAACAAGCTAGTCAAGTAGAGGCATATTAGTGACACTCTGTTGGTCTATGTATCCACACATGTATTATGTTTCCGGTTAATACACTTCTAGCATGAATATAAACATTTATCATGATATATAAGGAAATAAATAATAACTTTATTATTGCCTCTAGGGCATATTTCCTTCACCAAGTCCATCCGGTAGGTTTCCTTCCAAAAATAACTTCTCCAGTTGATTTCGTTCCGTTTCGACTCCGTTTGATATTCCTTTTCTTCGAAACACTGAAATAGGCATAAAACAACAAATTTGGGCTGGGCCTCCGGTTAATAGGTTAGTCCCAAAAATAATATAAAAGTGGATAATAAAGCCCAATATTGCCCAAAATAGTATATAATATAGCATGGAGCAATCAAAAATTATAGATACGTTGGAGACGTATCAAGCATCCCCAAGCTTAATTCCTGCTCGTCCTCGAGTAGGTAAATGATAAAAAAAAGATAATTTTTGATGTGGAATGCTAGTTGGCATAACTTCATTGTAATTCTTCTTACTTGTGATATGAATATTCAGATCCGAAAGATTCAAGACAAAAGTTCATATTGACATAAAAATAATAATACTTCAAGCATACTAACAAAGCAATTATGTCTTCTCAAAATAACATGGCCAAAGAAAGTTATCCCTACAAAATCATATAGTCTGGCTATGCTCTATCTTCACCACACAAAGTATTTAAATCATGCACAACCCCGATGACAAGCCAAGCAATTGTTTCATACTTTAACATTTTCAAAACTTTTTCAATCTTCACGCAATACATGAGCGTGAGCCATGGATATAGCACTATATGTGGAATAGAGTGGTGGTTGTGGAGAATACAAAAAGGGGAAGATAGTCTCACATCAACTAGGCGTATCAACGGGCTATGGAGATGCCCATTAATAGATATCAATGTGAGTGAGTAGGGATTGCCATGCAACGGATGCACTAGAGCTATAAGTGTATGAAAGCTCAACAAAAGAAACTAAGTGGGTGTGCATCCAACTCGCTTGCTCACGAAGACCTAGGGCAATTTGAGGAAGCCCATCATTGGAATATACAAGCCAAGTTCTATAATGAAAGATTCCCACTAGTATATGAAAGTGACAACATAGGAGACTCTCTATCATGAAGATCATGGTGCTACTTTGAAGCACAAGTGTGGTAAAAAGATAGTAGCATTGCCCCTTCTCTCTTTTTCTCTCATTTTTTTATTTTTTTATTTGGGCCTTTCTCTTTTTTTATGGCCTTTTTTTCTTTTTTTTTTAGTCCGGAGTCTCATCCCGACTTGTGGGGGAATCATAGTCTCCATCATCCTTTCCTCACTGGGACAATGCTCTAATAATGATGATCATTACACTTTTATTTACTTACAACTCATGAATTACAACTCAATACTTGGAACAAGATATGACTCCACATGAATGCCTCCGGCGGTGTACCGGGATGTGCAATGAATCAAGAGTGACATGTATGAAAGAATTATGAACGGTGGCTTTGCCACAAATACAATGTCAACTACATGATCATGCTAGCAATATGACAATGATGGAGCATGTCATAATAAACGGAACGATGGAAAGTTGCATGGCAATATATCTCGGAATGGCTATGTAAATGCCATGATAGGTAGGCATGGTGGCTGTTTTGAGGAAGGTATATGGTGGGTGTATGATACCGGCGAAAGGTGCGCGGTATGAGAGAGGCTAGCAATGGTGGAAGGATGGAAAAAGTGCGTATAATCCATGGACTCAACATTAGTCATAAAGAACTCATATACTTGTTGCAAAAATCTACAAGTTATCAGAGCAAAGTATTACACGCATGCTCCTAGGGGGATAGATTGGTAGGAAAAGACCATCGCTCGTCCCCGACCGCCACTCATAAGGAAGACAATCAATAAATAAATCATGCTCCGACTTCATCACATAACGGTTCACCATACGTGCATGATAAGGGAATCACAAGCTTTAACACAAGTATTTCTCAAATTCACAACTACTCAACTAGCATGACTCTAATATCACCATCTTCATATCTCAAAACAATTATCAAGCATCAAACTTTTCTTAGTATTCAACACACTCATAAAATTCTTACAAATCTTTTATGCTAAGCATATTAAGATTATTTAAGCGAATTACCATGATATTTAAGACTCTCAAAATAATCTAAGTGAAGCATGAGAGTTCAAAAGTTTCTATAAAATAAAGCTACCACCATGCTCTAAAAGATATAAGTGAAGCACTAGAGCAAACAAACTACTCTGAAAGATATAACTGAGATCAATGAGTAGTCAAATAATTATGCAACTATATGAAGACTCTCCCATTTAATAATTTCAGATCTTGGTACTTTATTCAAACAGCAATCAAAGCTAAAGAAAATAAAATGATGCTCCAAGCAAAACACATATCATGTGGTGAATAAAAATATAGCTCCAAGTAAAGTTACCGATGAACGAAGACGAAAGAGGGGATGCCTTCCGGGGCATCCCCAAGCTTAGATGCTTGGTTATCCTTGAATATTACCTTGGTGTGCCTTGGGCATCCCCAAGCTTAGGCTCTTGCCACTCCTTATTCCATAGTCCATCGAATCTTTACCCAAAACTTGAAAACTTCACAACACAAAACTTAACAGAAAACTCGTAAGCTCTGTTAGCGAAAGAAAACAAAACACCACTTAAAGGTACTGTAATGAACTCATTATTTATTTATATTGGTGTTAAACCTACTGTATTCCAACTTCTCTATGGTTTATAAACTATTTTACTAGCCATAGAGTCATCAAAATAAGCAAACAACACACGAAAAACAGAATCTGTCAAAAACAGTAGAGTCTGTAGTAATCTGTAACTAACGCAAACTTATGAAACTCAAAAAATTCTAAAATTAATTTTTGGACCTGTGAAATTTGTCTTGTAATCATCTGCAAAAAAGAATCAACTAAATAGCACACTCCAGTAAAAAGTTGAAGCTAATCTCGTGAGCGCTAAAGTTTCTGTTTTTTACAGCATGATCATAAAGACTTCACCCAAGTCTTCCCAAAGGTTCAACTTGGCACAAACACTAATTAAAACATAAAACCACATCTAACCATAGGCTAGATGAATTATTTATTCCTAAACAGAACCAAAAAGCAAGAAACTAAAATAAAATTGGGTTGCCTCCCAACAAGCGCTATCGTTTAACGCCCCTAGCTAGGCATGATGATTTCAATGATGCTTGCATAAAAGATAAGAATTGAAACATAAAGAGAGCATCATGAAGAATATGACTAGCACATTTAAGTCTAACCCACTTCTATGCATAGGGATTTTGTGAGCAAACAACTTATGGGAACAATAATCAACTAGCATAGGAAGGCAAAACAAGCATAACTTCAAGATTTTCAACACATAGAGAGGAAACTTGATATTATTACAATTCCTACAAGCATATATTTCTCCCTCATAATAATTTTCAGTAGAATCATGAATTAATTAAACAATATAACCAGCACCTAAAGCATTCTTTTCATGATCTACAAGCATAGAAATTTTATTACTCTCCACATAAGCAAAATTCTTCTCATGAACAATAGTGGGAGCAAACTCAACAAAATAACTAGCATGTGATTGAGAATTAAGATCAAGATGACAAGTTTCATGGTTATCATTATTCTTTAAAGCATACATGTCATCACAATAATCATCATAGATAGGAGGCATGCTTTCATCATAGTAAATTTGCTCATCAAAGCTTGGGGGACAAAATATATCATCTTCATCAAACATAGCTTCCCCAAGCTTGTGGCTTTGCATACCATTAGCATCATGGATATTCAAGGAATTCATACTAACAACATTGCAATCATGCTCATCATTAAAATATTTAGTGCCAAATATTTTAATGCATTCTTCTTCTAGCACTTGAGCACAAATTTCCTTTCCATCATACTCACGAAAGATATTAAAAAGATGAAGCGTATGAGGTAAACTCAACTCCATTTTTTTTAGTTTTCTTTTATAAACTAAACTAGTGCTAAAACAAGAAACAAAAAGATTCGATTGCAAGATCTAAAGATATACCTTCAAGCACTAACCTCCCCGGCAACGGCGCCAGAAAAGAGCTTGATGTCTACTACACAACCTTCTTCTTGTAGACGTTGTTGGGCCTCCAAGTGCAGAGGTTTGTAGGACAATAGCAAATTTCCCTCAAGTGGATGACCTAAGGTTTATCAATCCATGGGAGACGTAGGATGAAGATGGTCTCTCTCAAGCAACCCTGCAACCAAATAACAAAGAGTCTCTTCTGTCCCCAACACATCCAATACAATGGTAAATTGTATAGGTGCACTAGTTCGGCGAAGAGATGGTGATACAAGTGCAATATGGATGGTAGATATAGGTTTTGTAAACTGAAAGTATAAAAACAGCAAGGTAACAAGTGGTAAAAGTGAGCGTAAACGGTATTGCAATGCTAGGAAACAAGGCCTAGGGTTCATACTTTCACTAGTGCAAGTTCTCTCAACAATAATAACATAATTGGATCATATAACTATCCCTCAACATGCAACAAAGAGTCACTCCAAAGTCACTAATAGCGGAGAACAAACAAAGAGATCATGGTAGGGTACGAAACCACCTCAAAGTTATTCTTTCCAATCAATCCGTTGGGCTATTCATATAGGTGTCACAAACAGCCCTAGAGTTTGTACTAGAATAACACCTTAAGATACAAATCAACCAAAACCCTAATGTCACCTAGATACTCCAATGTCACCTCAAGTATCCGTGGGCATGATTATACGATATGCATCACACAATCTCAATTCATCTACTCAAACCAACACATAGAACCTCAAAGAGTGCCCCAAAGTTTCTACCGGAGAATCACAACGAAAACGTGTGCCAACCCCTATGCATAGGTTCATGGGCGGAACCCGCAAGTTGATCACCAAAACATACATCAAGATGAATCACGTGATATCCCATTGTCACCATAGATACGCACGGCAAGACATACATCAAGTGTTCTCAAATCTTTAAAGACTCAATCCGATAAAATAACTTCAAAGGGGAAACTCAATCCATTACAAGAGAGTAGAGGGGGAGAAGAAACATAAGATCCAACTATAATAGCAAAGCTCGCGATACATCAAGATCGTGCCAAATCAAGAACACAAGAGGGAGAGAGAGAGAGAGAGAGAGAGAGAGAGAGAGATCAAACACATAGCTACTGGTACATACCCTCAGCCCCGAGGGTGAACTACTACCTCCTCGTCATGGAGAGCACCGGGATGATGAAGATGGCCAGCGGTGAGGGTTCCCCCCTCCGGCAGGGTGCCGAAACAGGGTCCCGATTGGTATTTGGTGGCTACAGAGGCTTGCGGTGGCGGAACTCCCGATCTATTCTCCGTTCTGGAAGTTTTAGGATACGTGGGTATATATGGGTGAAAAAAGTATGTCGGTGGAGCTTCGGGGGCCCCATGAGGCAGGGGCGCGCCCTAGGGGGGTGGGCGCGCCCCCACCCTCGTGAGCACCTCCATTTGCTCCTGACGTGGGGTCCAAGTCCATCTGGTAGGTTTCCTTCCAAAAGTAACTTCTCCAGTTTATTTCGTTCTGTTTCGACTCCGTTTGATATTCCTTTTCTTCGAAGCACTGAAATAGGCATAAAACAGCAAATTTGGGCTGGACCTTCGGTTAATAGGTTAGTCCCAAAAATAATATAAAAGTGGATAATAAAGCCCAATATTGCCCAAAACAGTAGATAATATAGCATGGAGCAATAAAAAATTATAGATACGTTGGAGACGTATCATACGCCTAACTTCCAGCTGATGGATAAGCAAGGTGCTGAAGATGAAGAAGATGTGTGGTAAGACCTGGAGGCTTCAACCCGCCAACAGTCATAAGCTGGTTTATTAAGCAGAATACGTTGTTGTGTTGACAGCCCCAAAACACTTATTCTCGTTGGGCCATCAGATGCCTTGTAATAGGCTAGTTAAACTCTTGATATGCCATGCCATCGTGCATGTCTTGTTTTGCATGATACTACCGATCCACCAGTTGAAGATATGCAACTTATGTTTATGGTATCATCATGTAGATCAGTGGTTGATCCCTTTTTCCTGCACACAAACAAATCACAAGTGCCCTGGCGGTTTACCGCAAGGCGGGTCATGATGCCCAGTATAAGTCCACTGGTGACCATAGAAGTCCATAACCAGGGCAGGGGGTAATATCCCAAATATGACACATAGTCAGGGCTCCTTGGCCCGACTTGTGAAAACTATATGGTAAGAAAAAAGGGGTGATATAAATCCAAGACGAATAAAAAATCCAAAAACACGAGGCTTTCATAGGCCGCCAAGCCAAAATATGTACTTCAATGAAACTAACATGATAGCCACTAGAGTATCCGCGCTTTCTGTGAGCCGGCTCTCACATGACCCAATCGACATTTTAACCCGGATAAATTCAGGGTCTTGTTAATAGATTGACTTATCGAGACTATGCGGGGTTGGAGTAGCATCGTGCAAATAGGCAGGTTTAACAAAGTCTCAAGGAAGGCGGTTAATAGCCTAGGTTTATCCTTGCTTTCCATAAGCCGGCTCTCTCATAATCCAATCAATGCTTTAACCTTAACAAGTTTAGGGTCTTTATTTAAAAGATTGACTGTTAAGAATATGATGGGTCATTCAGGATTACCTGATGGAGAAGCATCTAGCATATAGGCAGGATAACCCGGATTTTTAGTGCATACACCTGGCGTCCCGGCCAATCAAAAGGGTGAATATGGTTGTGTTCATTGAACAGGAAGCCCCCAAGTGATATATTTTTTAGTTGTGATCAGCAGTACCTATGTTTGAGCTGTGCTGTGCATCCAACTCTCTTTGGTCCCTGTAACTCGGGCATCAAGCCTCTTAAGTGATCATGTGAGATGACAATAAAGACTCAGTTTCGAAGAAATGAAACGACAGAGGCCCTGAATTATCAAGGATGCCGACTTTATTATACTCATTAGAATATATATACATCATCAAAATATGTACATCACAAGAGCTGGTGGCTCAAGTATAGTAAGGCCAAAGATGAGCAATATTCCACGGCCGACGGGTCTCCTCCTCCGATGTGCGTGAGTCCTTGCGGTCTCAAACATCGATAAGATAGTATGACCCATTATTCATATTCTTTCTGACCACAAAAGGCCCTTCCCAAGGTGGGGATAGTTTATGCATATCAGTCTGATCCTGGATAAGCCGAAGCACTAAGTCACCTTCTTGAAAGGTTCTGGTTTTAAACCGGCGGCTGTGATAACGGCGCAGATCTTGCTGGTAAATCGCCGAACGAGCTGCCGCAAGGTCACTCTCCTCATCCAACAGGTCAAGCGCATCCTGACGTGCTTTTTCATTATCAGCTTCAACATAGGCCGCCACACGGGGCGAATCGTGATGGATGTCACTAGGGAGAACCGCCTCCGCTCCGTAAACCATGAAGAAAGGTGTATAACCCGTAGATCTGTTGGGGGTAGTATTGATACTCCATAACACTAAGGGTAACTCCTCCACCAACAACCCGACGTCCTTTGCAAAGGGACCATAAGTCGGGGCTTGATGCCTCGCAGAATCTCTTGATTATCTCACTCAGCTTGGCCATTGGACTGGGGGTGAGCCACTGAGGATACATCAAGTCGAATATGCTCTCGTTGACACAATTCTTTCATAGCACCTTTGGACAGATTAGTGCCATTATCAGTTATAATGCTGGGGGGAAAGCCAAAATGTAAAATCACCTTTTTGATGAATTGAACCACCATCGCCGCGTCACACTTACTAACCGGCTCCGCTTCAACCCACTTTGTAACTTTGTCAACCGCCATCAAAAGGTGGGTCTTCTTATCCTTGGACCATTTGAAAGGCCCAACCATATCAAGCCCCCAGATGGCAAACAGCCAAGCAATTGGAATCATCCTCAATTCCTGAGCCGGCACATGAGCTCGTCGCGCAAATTTTTGACAACCATCACATTTACTGACCAAATCTTCTGCATCAGCATGAGCTGTCAGCCAATAAAATCTGTGACAAAAAGCCTTGGCTACGAGAGACTTAGAGTTGGCATGATGACCACAATATCCTTCATGAATTTCTTGTAAGATCTCACTGCCTTCCTCAGGAGAAATGCAACGTTGAAATGCCCCTGTGACACTGTCATGATGCAACTCTCCATTGACAATAGTCATTGATTTAGACCGCCGGATTATCTGTCTGGCCAAAGTTTCATCCTCAGGTAACTCGTCCCGGGTCATATAAGCCAAATATGGAACGGTCCAATCAGGAATCACATGAAGAGCTACCACCAATTGTGCTTCCAGTCAGGAATAGCTAAATCTTCCTCTATAGGCAATTTGACTGAAGGGTTATGCAGAATATCCAGGAAAGTGTTAGGTGGCACCGACTTACGCTGGGACCCTAACCGGCTCAAAGCATCAGCCGCCTCATTTTTCCTGCGATCAACATGTTCCACTTGATGACCTTTGAAATGGCCAGCGATAGCATCATGCGGCTTCTCCTCTGGCATCTGCGGCTCTATCCAATCATTTATGAAATCCACAAGTGCTTGAGACTTAATGGTTGTTCGAGGCATATACTTCAAACCATGAGGTCCAACCTCAATGGCCCACTTGGCTACTCGACCTGTGGCTTCTCTATTCTGAATAATATCCCCTAAAGGAGCAGAACTAACCACAGTGATGGGATGACCCAGAAAATATTGCTTGAGCTTTCGACTAGACATGAACACCCCATACACAAGCTTCTGCCAAAGCGGATGCCTCTGCTTGGACTCAATAAGCACCTCACTGATGTAGTAAACCGGCCGCTAAGCCGGGTGCTCCTTGCCTGATTCCTTCCTTTCCACCACAATGGCTACACTAACAGCTCGGCTATTAGCAGCCACATATAACAACAAAGGCTCCTTATCAATGGGAGCAGCAAGAATCGGCGGCTCAGCCAGTTGTTTCTTCAAGGCCTCAAATGCCTGATCAGCAGCACCACTCCATACAAAGTGATATGTATTCTTCATCATCTGGTACAGAGGGATATGATTCTCACCCAACCGGCTTAAGGCCGCAATATGGCCCGCCAAACGCTGAACATCATTGATACATGCCGGCTTAGCCAGAGAGGTGATAGCCTTTATCTTCTCCAGGTTAGCTGCAATACCCCGTTCTTAAACCAGAAAACCCAAGAGCTTGCCTGCTGGCACACCAAAAACACACTTGGCCGGGTTAAGCATCATCTTGTAGACCCGGAGATTGTCAAAGGTCTCCTTTAAATCGTCTATCAGGGTCTCCTTCTTCCTGGACTTCACACAATATCATCCACATAAGCGTGAACATTGCGCCCAATTTGAACATGAAGGCAATTTTGCACACACCGCTGGTAAGTCGCCTGGGCACTCTTGAGCCCAAAAGGCATAGATATGTAACAAAAGGCTCCAAAGGGAGTAATGAAGCTTGTCTTCTCCTGGTCCTTCACTGCCATCTTGATCTGATGATAACTAGAATAAGCATCCAAAAAGCTCAAATGCTCAGAACCAGTCGTAGCATCAATAATCTGATCAATACGGGGGAGAGCAAAGGGATCAGCCGGGCAAGCCTTGTTTAAGTCCGTATAATCCACACACATGCGCCAGGTGCCATTTTTCTTAAGTACCAGCACCGGGTTAGCCAACCACTCAGGATGAAAAACTTCAACAATAAACCCAGCCGTCAAGAGCCGGGCCACTTCTTCACCAATAGCCTTGCGCCTCTCCTCATTGAAACGGCGAAGGAATTGCTTGACCAGTTTAAACTTTGGATCAATATTGAGAGTGTCCTCAGCGAGTTCCCTCAGTACACCCGGCATGTCTGAAGGCTTCCATGCAAAGATGTCCCAGTTCTCACGGATGAACTCGATGAGCGCGTTTTCCTATTTCGGATCCAGATTAGCACTGATGCTGAACTGCTTGGATGAGTCACCAGGAACAAAGTCAACTAACTTAGTGTCATATGCTGACTTAAACTTCAACAAGGGGACATGCTCTATGGTTGGCTTCTTCAAAGATGTCATATCCGTCGGGTCAACATTATCCTTGTAAAATTTCAATTCCTCTATTGCACAGACAGATTCAGCGTAAGCAGCATCACCTTCTTCACACTCCAAAGCTACCTTGCAACTTCCATGCACCGTGATGGTGCCCTTGTGACCCGATATCTTAAGTTGTAAGTAAACATAACAAGGCCTTGCTATGAATTTAGCGTAAGGCGGCCGCCCACACAGAGCATGATAAGGGCTCTTAATTTTAACCACTTTGAAGGTCAACGTCTCCAATATGGAATCATACTCATCTCCAAAGGCAACCTCCAAAGATATTTTACCCACTTGATATGCCAACTTACCAAGCACCACACCGTGAAAAACAGTGTTTGGCGGCTTAAGATTTTTGTCGGTCAATCCCATGCGACGGAAAGTTTCATAGTAAAGGATATTGATGTTGCTGCCTCCATCCATGAGTACTTTAGTGAATTTGTATCCTCCAACCTGAGACACTACTACCAGCGCCAAGTGACCCGGATTATCAACCCGGGGTGGGTGATCCTCACGGCTCCAGAGAATTGGGTGTTCACACCATCATAAGTAACGGGGCACCGCCGGTTCAACGGTGTTCACTGCCCTTTTATGGAGCTTCTGATCCTGCTTACATAAACTCGTGGTGAAGGCGTGGTACTGCCCACTATTCAATTGCTTCGGGTTACTCTGATAACCAGACTGCTGTTGCTGATTCCCCTGATTATTCTGCTGGCTGTAACCACTCTGATTACCTTGGCCTTGAAAACCGGAATTTGAACTGCCACCTCCATGACCGGGACCATGAGGGTTGGACCCTGAACCGCCATTCGGGCCATGGTTGTGCTTGAAAAGATGAGAATCCCTGAACTCTTTCATGATTAAAAAATCCTTCCACAAATGGGCAGATGGCTTTTCATGTGTTCCGTGCTTTAGACATGGCCGATTCATTATTGCCTCGAGGTTGAATTTTGCCCCTCTAGACTGAGCCGGCCTCCCCTTATGACGTTGGTTATTATTCCATACACGAGTGTTGGCCATGATGTCTAAATTCCATCAGCTCTGCGCTTACCGTTGCCACCCTGACTGGCCGGGTTGTGCTACAGCGCCTTCATGCCGCTACTCTTCTTTCCCTTTCCTGACCTTTCATCATCAAACTCGGGGTCCTTGGTACTATCAGAGTCCGCATACTTGACAAGGGCCGCCATGAGCTCCCCCATGTCACTGCAATGGCGCTTAAGCCGCCCAAGCTTCTGTTTGAGAGGGTGGAAATGACAATTTTTCTCCAACATTAAAATTGCTGAGCCGACATTGATACTATCTGATGAGTGTATGATAGTCGAGACCCGACGCACCCAGTTGGTTGTTGACTCACCCTCACCTTGAACACAAGAAACCAAATTCACGATTGACATTGGCTGCTTGCACGTATCTTTGAAATTTTGAATAAAACGGGCCTTCAGCTCCGCCCACGACCCAATGGAGTTGGCGGGTAGCCCCTTCAACCAAGTACAAGCCGGCTCTTCCAACATCATGGTGAAATACTTAGCACACGCAGCATCACTAACATCCAGCATATCCATGGCCATCTCATAACTCTCAACCCAAGCTTCAGGGGGCTGATATGCTGTGTAATTAGGCACATTACGAGGACCCTTGAAATCCTTGGGCAAACTCTCGTTACGTAGAGCCCGCACTAAACATGGCACACCCAAGGTTCTAGAGGTGATGCATGCCTCCAACGAAGTCATTGGGTAAGCTAGAGCGTGTTGATGAGCTGCTAGCTGAGCCGCTAGCTCGGCCTCCCGACGCGCTCTGCCCTGATCCACCGGAGTCTGGGCATTGGCGCCACCACGCCAGGTCATGTCCACGAGGCTGGTTACGGCGCTGTTCAGTACTTGCAACCGTTGGTGAGTCAATGTGCCTACTGTAAGTCTGGCTTGGACGAGGGGTTGAGTGAATCCTCTCACGACTATAAGAATAAGCCGCTTGCTGCTCCAATGCCATCTGAAGAAGTTCTCTGACCCTCCGCGTTTCGACCGTTGTCGGAGACTCGCCTTCAACTGGCAGAGCCGCCAATCCTCTTGCCGCAGTAATCATATTGTCCAAAGGGTTGGAAATGACCCGGCGCTGTCAAAACATGCTGAGGCGGGGTATTATTCACATGTGGAGATCCCATCACTCGTGGCTGAACCGGCGCTCCACCCCCAGGCGTGCCAGACGTCCGGTTTACCACCGGCGGGTCACTGGTCCCTGCTCCAGGTGTGTTGAAGAGGTTCCTGGGCTCATAAACCGGGGGTAGATGACTCCGGTGTCTCCTCCTCATAACCTCATTTGAAGCATTCTGATACAACGTGAGCCGGAAGGAATCTGCTTGGATCCGTTGTGCCTGAGCCTCCAAGACAGCCCGCTCTGTAGCCATCCTAACGTTTTTAGCTGCTAGCTCTCCCTTGGCTTGAGCTATCTCATCTCGCAGCTTAGCCACATCCACCTTGTGTTGTTCCTGGTTATCCGGGGTTACCTCCACCCCCATCAGAGTTGCCAGAGACTCTAACAATTCTGTGAGAACTTGAGCCGGCGGGCGCGCAGAGCCACTAGCACCAGTCGCCACTGCAGCCATCGAGCTGGAAGTCATAGCTGCCACGGTTGTTGAACCAAGCGTCGGCTATGTATCAGCCATAAAGATCGCCACCCTATTCGGCGGCTCACGGGGGTCCGGAATACTGTCACCGTCGAAACAACCCCCAAGCCGGTTGTGTTGCAGTTGATACAATGAGTTGGTCTCGCCCGTGGACGAGTCACCATCAGAATAGATGGCCGTCTCACCACCAGATGCAGATCCATCCTCAATTTCCGCCCCATGGATGAAACCAACAAAGGCACGTTTCACGGCGGGCTGAACCCGGGCGGGTCATGCACGCTGAGCCGTCTCGATGATGTCGGTGCAGATGTCCGGCTCAGGGCCCGGTTCGCCGATCTTGCCGATGAAGACATGGATTCCGCCGAAGGGGACCCGGTACCCATACTCGATTGAGTCGGCCTCGAGGCCCCAGCCTGCATCGTCGATGTAGAGCTTGCCGCGACGACTCTTGGTCATCCGACCCACAGCGTATCCCTTGATCCCTTCAAAGCTGCCCTGTAAGAACTTGAAACCACCGTGCACTGGCCCCATGGTGGGCGCCAACTGTCGTGGAATTGTCACGGCAGATGTCATAGCAGAAGTACTTAGTCGTGGAGCCATCGCAACTTGGTTAGCTTAGAGGGGTTAAACAGGACAAAGGACAAATGAGTTTATACTAGTTCAGCCCCTTGCGGTGAAGGTAAAGGCCTAGTCCAGTTTGAGGTGGTATTGCTTGGGTTTCGGTTACCAGGGAGCGAATACGCTTGACCTAGTTCTCGATGTCTTATTTCTTGCCCTAAATCGTCGTCGGGTCGTCCCCTTATATACACAGGTTAACGCCCAGCCGCTCACGGAGTCCCGGCAGGCTCATATACAACGTGTCCATCTCAGTGACTAACTATACATGCCTTACAATACAAGTCACACATATATGGCGGTTTACACCTATAGGCCTCAAGTTGCCTTTGGACTTCGGGCCTTTAGTAGGCCTGCTTCATGAACCGCCATCTTCAATATCTTCATGGGTTTTGTTATTGTGGACCGCTGGTGGTATGACCCGACCCCTCCTGGGCGGGTCATACCCAGTAGTTATATCCCCAACAGTCCCAAAAACTTGGCGGATAAGAAGGATGGCAAAGTGAACAAAGGTATATTTGATATACATGTTATTGATGTGTACTTTACTAGTGTTTGTAGCAATCCCTAGGTATTTGATACCGGTTCAGTTGCTAAGATTAGTAACTCGAAACTGGAGTTGCAAAATGAACAGAGACTAGTTAAGGGCAAGGTGACGATGTGTGTTGGAAGTGATTCCAAGGTTGATAAGATCACCATCGCATACTCCCTCTACCTTCGGGATTAGTGTTGAACCTAAATAAATGTTATTTGGTGTTTGCGTTGAGCATAAATATGATTGGATCATATTGATTGCAATACGGTTAATTATTTAAGTCAGAGAATAATTGTTGTTCTGTTTAGAAGAATAAAACCTTCTATGGTCATACACCCAATGTGAATGGTTTATTGAATCTCGATCATAGTGATACACATATTCATAATATTGATGCCACAAGATGCACAGTTGATAATGATAGTGCAACATATTTGTGGCACTGCCGTTTAGGTCATATTGGTGTAAAGCGCATGAAGAAACTGCATGCAGATGGACTTTTGGAATCACTTGATTATGAATCATTTGATACTTGCGAACCATGCCTCATAGGCAATATGACTAAAACTCCGTTCTCCAGAACAATGGAGCGAGCCAATAGAACCATGAAACTTCAGATCAAGTTACTACCGAACCTCGTGGGTCAACCAGAGCACGATCCGCACCAGAGTGGTACGGTAATTCTGTTCTGGAAGTCATGTTACTTGACCATGACGAACCTACGAACTATGAAGAAGCTATGATGAGCCCAGATTCCGATAAATGGCTTGAGGCCACGAAATTGAGATAGGATCCATGTGTGAGAACAAAGTACGGACTTTGGTGGACTTGCCCAATGATCGGCGAGCCATAGAGAATAAATGGATCTTCAAGAAGAAGACTGACGTTGATGGCAATGTTGTTGTCTACAAAGCTCGACTTGTCGCAAAAAGGTTTTCGACAAAGTTGACTACGATGAGACTTTCTCATCCGCAGCGATGCTTAAGTCTGTCTGAATCATGTTAGCAATTGCCACATTTTATGATTATGAAATCTGGCAAATGGATGTCAAAAACTGCATGTAACATCCCAATTTTCAATTTGGATGTTATACATAGGTCATCATATGCATATCATATTTTATTTGCATTTTGGTTGTGATCCTAGAAATCTTAAGCAACTCAAGGACCCAAGTAGAGAGTTGGAGGTTTCACATATTTTCATAATTAAATTTGAAAAGAGGATCAATTAGGTTTTAATATTTTTCTCTCCGAATATTTCTAATATTAAAAATAAAAGAGAGAAGATAATATGACTTCTTCAAAAAGAGAGGAAAATTGGAGGAATTTTTTTAAAATGAAATAATTATTTTATTTGAGATTTTATTCGAATTAGAAAAATATGCTTTATTTTAAAATTGCATTTTTAGGCCAGAAAAATGTTCACTTTGTTCTAAATATTTTATTTAGACGGAGAAAATTATTTCAGCATTTTTAGAATTTTTTTAAACTATTTTTATTAGTATTTTTCTTCGGTGCAATTTATGTAAAAAAGAAGTTTCCGTCCGACTGGGCCAAAGGCCCAGCCAAGCCGGGCCGCCGCCGCCTTCCCCGCGCGGGAGCCACGCCGCCGCCGGACTCCCGGTCCAAGCCAGACTCCGCCTCCCCCACCGCCTTTGCCCCTCCTCCAAGCCGCCCCCCCCCCCTCTTTATATACCGTCGCCGCCGCCAACTCTCCTCCCCACCAAGCTGCGCCGCAGCCGCCGCCTCCCACCGCAGTCGTCGCCGCCGCAGCCGCACGCCGCTGCTTGCCGCCGCCCCGCGCCGCCGCCCCGCTGCCACCCCGCCTCGCCGTTGCCCGAGCCACCGTCGCCATCGTCGGATCTCGCCGCCGCCGTTTTTTTGTTGAATCTGTAAAACCGACAAAACCGTCGCCCCGGTTTTTTTCATTACATTGGTTCGGTTTTGTTTTTTTGGTTTCGCTAATTAGCGATCGTTCACCCAAACGTCACTGTTAGCGAACACGTTCGCCCGTTTGTCCGTGATAGCGAAGGTTCGTTCGATAGTCTTTTTCTTTTCGGCCAGGGACCTATCCATGATTATTTTTATCGCAGCCCCTGAACTTCAAACCCTCGCAACTTTTTGCTCGTTCGTCCAAATCCAGTGAGACCAACGCCAAAATCTTCGTCTCAGACCCCTCTTTCCAGTTGACCAACTTGAACATGATTTTGACAATTTAAAATTTGGTTTCAAGCAGATTTGTACTCGAACTTCTTTTGACCGTAGTTTGAGTTCCGTTGCTCCGATTTGATTGCTTCTTTTTGCAAATCGAAGCACTTCAGTTGAACTTTCAGTTTGGACTTTCTCATCTGAGTTTTACCCTTGCATCTATGCTTGAGTGCTTATGTATGCTTTTGTTTGTTTGCGATAGAGTTTCTGGAGTGCGAAGCGTGCTACTACGAGTCTCTAGGGTTTGCAGATCGTCGGCAAGGCAAGTAACACTTTGATCATACCCCTTTTGTTACCTAGTTTTTATGCATTAGTTTCAACCCACAAACATTGCATGAGTAGGATCTTGTTAACATGTGGGTTTGGGAAGTAGATGATGAGGTAGAACCTATTGTCCATTATATCAAACCCTGGGAGTTACTTCTACGTTATGCTTATACTGCTATGCTATGCTCGTAGACGTGGATTGGTTGAGTGTATCCATGACAGATGTGAGAGTTGTTAATTAATGGTTACTTAAGGTGGCTACTTTAATACACATTTGGGTGGATTGGTTGAGGCACCCTAGAGCACCCAGTGGTTGTCTGGGCACCTGGAGCAATCCAGCGCTGTCCTGGGATATCCCGGAGTACCCGTGTGATCATCCTATGGTTCGCCACCCAGGCTCAAAGGGATCATAAGATTATTCATGCTAGAAACTTCCGTGTGCAGCCACAAGCCATTATGGGCTCTGGCACAGTTGAGTAAGTTGTGGGAAACCTTTCCATGATGGGCTAGCAGATGTAGGGGATTGTAGGTGTACCGGCCTATCTATCGGTTAAGGGGGCCTCTTTGGAAAGACTATGTCTCGGTCATCCATTTCTCAAACACCATGCAGTGCGAGAAATACAACGGAGGAGATCGAGTCTTGTGGGGAAAAGTGTGCAAACCTCTGCAAAGTGTACAAACTAATCATGGTTAGTCGTGTCCCCGGTTATGGACATCTTGAGTATCTGGTTCTTGAATTATTGATTTGATCTCATCACTCTTTTAATTAATTTGTTGGGTTATTAATATTGTTTAATTGGGATTGAGTTGGAGGAACCTTCTCAATGTTTATCAACCAACTTGGTAGTTAAATAAAATTATATTCCTTTGCACTAGGGAAAATTTGGCTTTACGCAAAAATATGATAACCGTAGAGCCACCACCAGCCATATATGCATGTAGCGATAGCTGTTATTTTTTTCATTGCTCTATAGTGTTGTTTTGCCAGCATATTCCATGTGCTGACCCATTTCGAGATGCAACGTATTATGTTGCAGACTTTTCAGACGAAGAGTAAGGTGCACTAGGTCGTTGTCGTGCACTCAGCTATGCCGTTGGAGTTGATGGGCTCATTTACCTTCAATGCTTCCACAATTATCTTATTTAGATGGCCTTAAGCCATATTATTGTAATAAGTTCTCTTTTGAGACATTCAATCTAATAAGTGTGTGATTGCACTCTGTTATAAATCCTTCAAGTACTGTGTGTGTCAGCATTACCAATCCAAGGATGACACTTATACACAGAGATTTGACCGTCTGAGGTCGGATCGCTACACTGCATTCCATAACGGATATTAAAGAAGAGTTGTATATGATACAACCAGAAGGTTTTTGTCAATCCTAAAGCTGCTAACAAAGTGTGCGAGCTCCAACGATCCATCTATGGACTGGTGCAAGCATCTCGGAATTGGAATATATGCTTTGATAAGGTGATCAAAGCATATGGTTTTATACGGACTTATGGTGAAGCCTGTATTTACAAGAAAGTGAGTGGAAGCTCTGTAGAATTTCCGATAGTATATGTGGATGACATATTGTTAATTGGGACTGGTATAGAAATTCTAGATAGCATAAAAGGATACTTGAATAAGAATTTTTCAATGAAAGACCTCGGTGAAGCTACTTATATATTGGGCATCAAGATCTATAGAGATAGATCGAGACGTTTAATAGGACTTTCACAAAGCTTTGAAGAAGTTCAAAATGGATCAATCAAAGAAAGGGTTCTTGCATGTGTTGCAAGGTGTGAAGTTGAGTAAGACTCAAAGCCCGACCACGGCAGAAGATAGAGAGAGAATGAAAGTCATTCCCTATGCCTCAGCCATAGTTTCTATAAAGTATGCCATGCTGTGTACCAGACATATTGTGTACCTTGCCATGAGTTTGGCAAGGGGGTACAATAGTGATCCAGGAGTAGATCACTAGACAACGGTCAAAATTATCCTTAGTTACCTAAAAGGACTAAGGGAATGTTTCTCGGTTATGGAGGTGGCAAAGAGTTCGTCGTAAAGGGTTACATCGATGCAAGCTTTGACACTGATCTGGATGACTCTGAGTCTCAATCTGGATACATATTGAAAGTGGGAGCAATTAGCTAGAGTAGCTCCGTGCAGAGCATTGTAGACATAGATATTTGCAAAATACATACGGATCTAAATGTGGTAGACTCGTTGACTAAAACTTCTCTCACAAGCAAAACACGATCACACCTTAGTACTCTTTGGGTGTTAATCACATAGTGATGTGAACTAGATTATTGACTCTAGTAAACCCTATGAGTGTTGGTCACATGGCGATGTGAACTATTGGTGTTAATTCACATGGCGATGTGAACTAGATTATTGACTCTAGTGCAAGTGGGAGACTGAAGGAAATATGCCCTAGAGGCAACAATAAAGTTGTTATTTTATATTTCCTTATATCATGATAAATGTTTATTATTCATGCTAGAATTGTATTAACTGGAAACTTGATACATGTGTGGATACATACACAAAACACCGTGTCCCTAGTAAGCCTCTACTAGACTAGCTCGTTAAATCAAAGATGGTTAAGTTTCCTAGCCATAGACATGTGTTGTCATTTGATGAATGGGATCACATCATTAGTAGAATGATGTGATGGACAAGACCCATCTGTTAGCTTAGCATATTGATCATTCAGTTTTATTGCTATTGCTTTCTTCATGTCAAATACATATTCCTTCGACTATGAGATTATGCAACTCCCAGATACCGGAGGAATACCTTGTGTGCTATCAAACGTCACAACATAACTGGGTGATTATAAAGATGCTCTACAGGTATCTCCAAAGGTATTTGTTGGGTTGGCATAGATCGAGATTAGGATTTGTCACTCCGAGTATCGGAGAGGCATCTCTAGGCCCACTCGGTAATGCACATCATAAGAAGCCTTGAAAGCAAAGTGACTAATGAGTTAGCTACAAGATGATGTATTACGGAATGAGTAAAGAGAATTTCCGGTAACGAGATTGAACTAGGTATGTAGATACCTACGATTGAATCTCGGGCAAGTAACATACCGATGGACAAAGGGAATAACGTAAGTTGTCATAACGGTTTGACCGATAAAGATCTTCATAGAATATGTAGGAGCCAACATGGGCATACAGGTTCCGCTATTGTTTATTGACCGGAGAGGTGTCTTGGTCATGTCTACATAGTTCTTGAACTCGTAGGGTCCGCACGCTTAATGTTCGATGACGATTTAGTATTATATGAGTAATGTGATTTGGAGACCGAATGTTGTTCGGAGTCCCGGATGAGATCAGGGACATGACGAGGAGTATCGAAATGGCTGAGAGGTAAAGATTGATATATAGGACGATGGTATTCGGACACCGGAAGTGTCCTAGAGGGTACCGGGTACTTATCGGGTCAACGGAAAGGAGTTTCGGGCACCCCCGGCAAAGATATGGGCCTTATGGGCCAAGTGAGGGAACACACCAGCCCTGGTGCGCCCCTATAGAGGCCAGCCCTATGAGGAGGAGAAGGAAAGAGGGGAGGGAAAGGAAAGTGTGGATTAGGATTCCTACTTGTTTCCCTCTCCCCCCCCCCCTCTTTCCTTCCACCTCGGTTATATATGGCAGGGGGGCGCGTGGCTTGGGAGGGACTCCAAGTAGGATTCCTCCTACTTGGGTGCCTCCTATGGCTGCTCCTCCCTCCCTCCCACCCATATATATGAGGAGGGGGCGCCTAGCACATAATAGACAATTGCCTAGCCGTGTGCGGCGCCCCCCTCCACAGATTACACCCTCGGTCATATTCTCGCAGTGCTTAGGCGAAGCCCTGCGCGGATCACTTCACCATCACCGTCACCATGTCATCATGCTGATGAAACTCGTCTACTTCCTCGGCATCAAGAGTTCGAGGGACGTCATTCAGCTGAACGTGTGTAGAACATGGAGGTGTCGTACGTTCGGTGCTTGATCAGTCGGAACGAGAAGAAGTTCGACTACATCAACCGCGTTGTCAAACGCTTCCGCTTTCGGTCTACGAGGGTACGTAGACACACTCTCCCCCTCTCGTTGCTATGCATCTCAAGATAGATATTGCATGAGCGTAGGAATTTTTTTGAAATTGGATGCTACGTTCCCCAATATCCCCGGCATGTCCGAAGGGTGCCAGGATAATATATCCTAGTTTTCCCTCAAGAAATTGCATAGAGCCTCGTAAATCTCCAGATCGAGGTTTGCCCGTATGGACGCCATTTTAGCTAGGTCCGTGGGGTGTGCTTGGAATTTGAATATTTCGTCAGCCGTCTTGAATGAAGTAGACTTCGTCAGTTTGTCGAGGATAACATCATCTCGGTCGACTTTGGCACGTAGTGTGGTTAGTTCCTCGGCCGCGAGGGCTTTGGACAAGGATTCGAGGGCGAGCGACGCCGTTTTATTCTCAGCTTGGAGTGCTCTGTTAGGGTCGCTTGAGATAGTAATGATCCCGTTTGGGCCCGACATTTTGAGCTTCACATAGCCGTAATGTGGTATTGCTTGGAACTTGGAGAAGGCGTCCCATTCCAGGAGGGCGTGATATCCACTCTTAGAAGGAGCGATATGGAACGTAACTTCTTTGGATTGGTAATTGTCCGGCGTTCCAAAGATCACATCCAAGGTTATTTTCCCGCTGCAGCATGCCTTTCGCCCGGATATTATACCTTTAAAGGTGGTGCCACTCTATTCTATGCGTGATTTATCGATGTGCATTTGGTCAAGAGTGTCTGCTGCTAGCTCTTGAGCACTGCGTTGGTTTTCCCTTGAAGAGGAAAGGGTGATGCAGCAAAGTAGCATAAGTATTTCCCTTAGTTTTTGAGAACCAAGGTATCTATCCAGTAGGAGGCTACGCGCGAGTCCCTCGCACCTACACAAAACAAATAAATCCTCGCAACCAACGCGATAAGGGGTTGTCAATCCCTTCACGGTCACTTACGAGAGTGAGATCTGATAGATATGATAGGATAATTTTTTTGGTATTTTTATGATAAAGATGCAAAGTAAAAATAAAAGCAAAGTAAAAGCAAAGGAAATAACTAAGTGTTGGAAGATTAATATGATGAAGATAGACCCGGGGGCCATAGGTTTCACTAGTGGCTTCTCTCAAGAGCATAAGTATTTTACGGTGGGTGAACGAATTACTGTTGAGCAATTGACAGAATTGAGCATAGTTATGAGAATATCTAGGTATGATCATGTATATAGGCATCACATCCGAGACAAGTAGACCGACTCCTGCCTGCATCTACTACTATTACTCCACTCATCGACCGCTATCCAGCATGCATCTAAAGTATTAAGTTCATGGAAACAGAGTAACGCTTTAAGCAAGATGACATGATATAGAGGGATAAATTCATGCAATATGATAAAAAAAATCATCTTGTTATTCTCGATGGCAACAATACAATACGTGCCTTGCTGCCCCTACTGTCACTGGGAAAGGACACCGCAAGATTGAACCCAAAGCTAAGCACTTCTCCCATTGCAAGAAAGATCAATCTAGTAGGCCAAACCAAACTGATAATTTGAAGAGACTTGCCAAGATAACCAATCATACATAAAAGAATTCAGAGAAGATTCAAATATTGTTCATAGATAACCTTGATCATAAACCCACAATTCATCGGTCTCAACAAACACACCACAAAAAGAAGATTACATCGAATAGATCTCCACGAGAGAGGGGGAGAACATTGTATTGAGATCCAAAAGGAGAGAAGAAGCCATCTAGCTACTAACTATGGACCCAAAGGTCTGAAGTAAACTACTCACACTTCATCGGAGAGGCTATGGTGATGATGTAGAAGCCCTCCGTGATGAATGCCCCCTCCGACGAAGCTCCAGAACAGGCCCCAAGATGTGATCTCGTGGGTACAGAAGGTTGCGGCGGTGGAATTAGGTTTTTGGCTCCGTCTCTGATCGTTTGGGGGTATGTAGGTATATATAGGAGGAAGAAGTACGTCGGTGGAGCAACATGGGGCCCATGAGGGTGGAGGGTGCGCCCTGAGGGGGTGGGTGTGCCCCCCTACCTCGTGGCCTCCTGGAAGCTTCTCTTACGTAGGGTCCAAGTCTCCTGGATCATGTTCGTTCCAAAAATCACTCTCCCGAAGGTTTCATTCCGTTTGGACTCCGTTTGATATTCTTTTTCTGCGAAACTCTGAAATAAGCAAAAAACAACAATTCTGGGCTGGGCCTCTGGTTAATAGGTTAGTCCCAAAAATAATATAGAAGTGGATAATAAAGCCCAATATTGTCAAAAATAGTAGATAATATAGCATGGAGCAATCAAAAATTATAGATATGTTGGAGACATATCAAGCATCCCCAAGCTTAATTCCTGCTCGTCCTCGAGTAGGTAAATGATAAAAACAGAGTTTTTGATGCAGAGTGCTACTTGGCATAATTTCAATGTAATTCTTCTTAATTGTGGTATGAATATTCAGATCCGAAAGATTCAAGATAAAAGTTCATATTGACATAAAAATAATAATACTTCAAGCATACTAACTAAGCAATTATGTCAGCTCAAAATAACATGGCCGAAGAAAGTTCATCCGTACAAAATCATATAGTTTAGTCATGCTCCATTTTCGTCACACAAGAATGCTCTCATCATGCACAACCCCGATGACAAGCCAAGCAATTGTTTCATACTTTAGTAATCTCAAACCTATAAACTTTCATGCAATATATGAGCGCGAGCCATGGACATAGCACTATGGGTGGAATAGAGTATGATGATGGGGGTTATGTGGAGAAGACAAAAAAGGAGAAAGTCTCACATCAACGAGGCTAGTCAATGAGCTATGGAGATTGATAGAGGCGGAGGTGTCCCGATCTTTCGATGAGATGATAACTATCGATTTGGTGGAGTCGACTTTGACAATCCGACTACAAACGTGCACGACGTTGAGCCTTAGCAATCGCTAAACCAATCTCCTGAGATTACTAACGATGCCGGAAGCACGATCAGCCTGACCACGAAGGTCTATTCCTGCACGCAATCGAAGAAAAAGCAAGAATATGATAATGCAATCTGAATATTGTGAATATAGATGAAGTATTGATAAAGGTGGGGATCCGTAAACGATCTTGGTCTGGCCGTTGGACACAAACGAAGTACACGAAGTTGCAATGGCTAACTTTTAACTAAACAAATCCCAAGGAAAAAGCTACTAGATGGATCTAGTTATATAGGAGTAAGGGGTGGCGGCCAAGGAGGTGGGAGGATGTCCCAAGGCAGCCTAAAACAAACCCTAGGTCGTACAAGGCTCATGGGCCCAAGTGGAGGTGATGCGACACCTTTGGACTTGTTCTTTGACTCGGATTCTGCTGCAGCGTCAGATTGTTTCGACCATATCTCAACGCTCCGGACGAATTTAAAGGTGATTCCAATTGGTTTGGAAAGAGGATGAAATATACTTTCCAACAAAAAAAGAATCACCCAATTCAGAGTCCGTATGAAAAGGTTCCTGGCGTTTTGAGTCAGGTATGTCTGTGCAGTCCGAATCTGAATACAGAACGTGAGAGACTTGGACTCTATCTTCTCTTGGCCCAAAAGTGACGTGAGAGGACTTTTTGAACAGAACTTAAACTTCTCCTTTTCCCCTATCTTCATATGTGGATTGTACAAATGTCCCATACACCTGCAATTAGACAAAACACAAAAGTGTGTGAAGTATTTTTGTTCTGGATAATATAAATAGATTATTGAATAGTTGACACTAGAAATCACCTGACAAATATTCATGTATGCAATATTTTTGGTCGTATCCAAGGTAGTCATGTCCTCATCATCCTCCCCTTCTTAAAAATAAAGCCGTCCTCGGCGTTGCTTAATCTGAAATGTGGCTAACAAAAGAGACAATGTGTACATGTTGTATATGTATAGGGATAATTAGATTTATGCCCCTAGTTGTGTCCCACTCGTCTGTTTTACCCCTAATTTCCAAAAGTCACCAGTTCTGTCCAAGTCACTTTGCTCCTCTTATGCTTTTGCCCTTTGACCGTTTGACCGTCAGTTTGAAAATTTCATAACTAACTCATACTAAATCAGAAAAATACAAATAAGATACCAAAATGTTCAGAAAAACATCACCTATATGTCAGTGCCATTTGCATTCATGAAAAAAGTGTTGGAAAGTGCACATCCAAGTTTTAGCTCTTTTGATACCACCATGAATAGTAAAATCTAAAAAACTCAAAAAATATATGGTGGCAAAGAACGAAAAATGTTCTAAGTGCTTGCCAAGTTTCATCAGGGAACGACATTCGTGGAAGTCGTGGCAAAAAAATAATCTATTTTGGAGTGCTGCTTGTTTTTTTGCTGGGGCACCCACGAATGTCATTCCCTGATGAAACTTGGCAAGCACTTAAAACATTTCTCATTCTTTGCCACCAAATTTGTTTTTGATTTTTTTGAATTTTTTTAGATTTTACTATTCATGGTGGTAGCATAAGAGCTAAAACTCGGATGGGCACTTTCAAACACTTTTTTCATGAATGCAAATGACACTGACATATTGGTGATGTTTGTCCGAACATTTTGGTATCTTATTTGCATTTTCCTGATTTAGTATGAATTAGTTATGAAGTTTTCAAACTGACAGTCAAACAGTCAAAGGGCAAAAGCATAAGAGGAGCAAAGTGACTTGGACAGAAGCGGTGACTTTTGGAAATTAGGGGTAAAACAGCCGAGTGGGACACAACTAGGGGCATAAATCTAATTATCCCATATGTATATGTCATCCATTTTTATTTCCCTTAGTTTTTGCACATATGACACATGTATACATGAGTAACTTTCAAAGTTCATAAAATATAAAGGCAAAATATTATCACAAGAAGTAGAAGGCATGAAAATATTGCAACTCAGTTTGCACATATGAGTGAAACTCTTATTCATATCAGAAGATTGACAAAGTTCATACTTAAACCATCCCAATATTGGTGAACAAACCTTAATAGTTTAAGAATTACATGCTACAACATGTTGTAATAAGCAAACATACAACAAGTCATTCAACACAAAATCATTATCAAGATTAGAGGTCATATCAAAATGATTAAACATTGGCACAATTATTTTCAAATGTAGTTGATCCAAATTTGTTTTAGTGCCTGATTCACATGGTTCTTTCACATCAACGGTTAATTCAATGGGTGCACTCAAAATTCTTGATATTGCAGTTGTTTGATCACATGGCAAAGTCAAATCATCAGCATAATCATCTAAAATAGGTGGTGTGATCAATGTAGTGGCTAGAGCATCACATGGTGTATTTAAATCGACAAGGCATTTATCATTCGCATGCAAAGTTAGAAGATCAGTACCTTTGTCATTACCTCGTGTTATCAACTCAGACGATGTTGGAACTCTCGGCAGTGACGGGTCATAATATGGAGCTGATGCAGTGCTCACAACAACGGATGTTGTTGTCATAATAGGCGCAGTGGTAGAAGGAAGGACCGTCTCAACTCCTTGGATGTGCACCTTATGCTTGTTTGTCTTGTGGGCATCACGCCTCTTTATTTCCTGTTCACTTTGCAAGCAAGATGAAACAAATGGTCCATAGGATAACATTCTTCATGAATTAGTATCTCCTGAATATCACAGTTTAATCCTCCCCAAAATCTATCCATAAAATCTTCTTCACTTTCCTCTAAAAAGGAATGCAACAAGGTAGTTTGTAAATCATCATAATATTTTCTTACAGTGTCACTACCTTGTTTTAAATGTTGTAGTTTTTTAATCATGCCACGCGTATAATAAACATCGACGAATCTATCTCTCATGACAAGTTTTAAATCATCCCAAGTAGTAGGTACATAATCAGGGTATAACCGACAATGTTCACTCCACCAAACAGTAGCAAAACTAGTGAAAGAACCAACCGCAAGCTTAACTTTTTTACGTTCCGAAAAATCATGGGAAGCAAATATAACATTTATTTCGAACTCCCATTCAATATATAAATCAGGCTTAAAACGACCATTAAAAGGTGGCATGGAAACAAAAACCTGATTGTGTGTATTCTTATGTCTTTGCACCTCTTGTGACGGTGGTTGTATTTTCAGAGCTGGTGGCACGTCTCCCACGATTGATGAAGCCCAACTGACTCTGGAACCTGCCATATTTAGTAGAAAAACAAGAAAAAAATCCGAGAATAATGTTCCTATGAACTACTAGGATGTGGTGGTAAAACGCTCACAGTATAGCAAATATCAAAGTCTTACAAGTTCTTACCATGCAGCAGGTGGTGACCGGCAACCAGCGGTGTCAAATAACTCCGAAGATTGAGTAAAGCGATTGCCAGGTGAGCGTATGTATACACGGTATAGAAATATGTGGAGTTTGGAAGGCCAAATATATGGTAGCAAAATATCAGCAATAATAAATTCAGAGATGCAATGTTGAATAAACGCTCAACGATGGTACTGTGCTGGTCCTAGGCTAGACCGTGCTAGAGACGCGAGCCTAGAACACTAAAAAAATCATGGTGCGACGCGTAACAAAGGCGGAGCACACTCTGAATATCTTTTTTTCTCCTTTTTTCACGAATTTTTATTTACTTTTTTTTCCTCTTTTTTTCCTCTCACTTTTTTTCTTTTTTTCTTTCTCTTTTTTTCACAAACAAGCTAGATAAGATGCATATTGGATCTAATGATGACGCGAATGACCTCAAGTATGATTATGAAAATGAATGATGGGGAGTACGTGGTGGAAACTGATGGATGGCAGTAGTGGACAGCGGATGCAATAATGACGCGGTGGTGGTATATGGCAACGATAATGAAGATGGTGCGGCGGTGGCGTGACAAACTGTGAACAGAACTCGAAACTCTAAAGGACTAGACACTAAGACCAGCAACTTGACACGACAATGTAACCGCAAATTCAACAAAGCAAAACACTAAAAAGATTACGCAAAGGCTCAGACTGGCTTGGACAAAAGGATGAATAGATCTAACTTTTTTGTGGCTTTTTCTTGGACAATAGGTAAGAAAATAAATCTAATCTAGGGGAAACTGGAAATTCTCACCGAGCAACCTGAAAATTGATATCACTTGATAGAGGCGGAGGTGTCCCGATCTTTCGATGAGATGATAACTATCGATTTGGTGGAGTCGACTTTGACAATCCGACTACAAACGTGCACGACGTTGCGCCTTAGCAATCGCTAAACCAATCTCCTGAGGTTACTGACGATGCCGGAAGCACGATCAGCCTGACCACGAAGGTCTATTCCTGCACGCAATCGAAGAACAAGCAAGAATATGATAATGCAATCTGAATATTGCGAATATAGATGAAGTATTGATAAAGGTGGGGATCCGTAAGCGATCTTGGTCTGGTCGTTGGACACAAACGAAGTACACGAAGTTGCAATGGCTAACTTTTAACTAAACAAATCCCAAGGAAAAAGCTACTAGATGGATCTACTTATATAGGAGTAAGGGGTGGCGGCCAAGGAGGTGGGAGGACGTCCCAAGGCAGCCTAAAACCAACCCTAGGTCGTACAAGGCTCATGGGCCCAAGTGGAGGTGATGCAACACCTTTGGACTTGTTGTTTGACTCGGATTCTGCTACAGCGTCAGATTGTTTCGACCATATCTCAACGCACCGACGAATTTGAAGGTGATTCCAATTGGTTCGGAAAGAGGATGAAATCTACTTTCCAACAAAAAAAGAATCACCCAATTCGGAGTCCGTATGAAAAGGTTCTTGGCGTTTTGAGTCAGGTATGTCTGTGCAGTCCGAATCTGAATACAGAACGTGAAAGACTTGGACTCTATCTTCTCTTGGCCCAAAAGTGACGTGAGAGGACTTTTTGAACAGAACTTAAACTTCTCCTTTTCCCCTATCTTCATATGTGGATTGTACAAATGTCCCATACACCTGCAATTAGACAAAACACAAAAGTGTGTGAAGTATTTTTATTCTGGATAATATAAATAGATTATTGAATACTTGACACTAGAAATCACCTGACAAATATGCATGTATGCAATATTTTTGGTCGTATCCAAGGTAGTCATGTCCTCATCAGAGATGCCCATCGATTGATGTTAATTCAAGGAGTAGGGATTGCCATGCAACGGATGCACTAGAGCTATAAATGTATGAAAGCTCAACAAAAGAAACTAAGTGGGTGTGCATCCAACTTGCTTGCTCACGAAGACCTAGGGCACTTGAGGAAGCCCATTGTTGAATATACAAGCCAAGTTCTATAATGAAAAATTCCCACTAGTATATGAAAGTGACAAAACAAGAGACTCTCTATCATGAAGATTATGGTGCTACTTTGAAGCATAAGTGTGGCAAAGGATAGTAGCATTGTCCCTTCTCTCTTTTTTTGGGCCTTCTCTTTTTTTTATGGCCTTTCTCTCTCTTTTTTTATATTCCTCACTTGGGACAATGCTCTAGAAAATGATGATCATCACATTTCTATTTATTTACAACTCAATAATTACAACTCGATACTAGAACAAAGTATGACTCTATATGAATGCCTCCGAGGTGTACCGGGATATGCAATGAACCAAGAGTGACATGTATGAAAGAATTATGAACAGTGGCTTTGCCACAAATACTATGTCAACTACATGATCATGCTAAGCAATATGACAATGATGAATGTGCCATGATAAACGGAATGGTGGAAAGTTGCATGGCAATATATCTCGGAATGACTATGGAAATGCCATAATAGGTAGGTATGGTGGCTGTTTTGAGGAAGATATAAGGAGTTTTATGTGTGAAAGAGCGTATCATATCACGGGGTTTGGATGCACCGGCGAATTTTGCACCAACTCTCAATGTGAGAAAGGGCAATGCACGGTACCGAAGAGGCTAGCAATGATGGAAGGGTGAGAGTGCGTATAATCCATGGACTCAACATTAGTCATAAAGAACTCACATACTTATTGCAAAAATCTACAAGTCATCAAAAACCAAGCACTACGTGCATGCTCTTAGGGGGATAGATTGGTAGGAAAAGACCATCGCTCGTCCCCGACCGCCACTCATAAGGAGGACAATCAAAGAACACCTCATATTTCAAATTTGTTACATAACGTTTACCATACGTGCATTTTATGGGACTTGCAAACTTCAACACAAGCATTTCTCAAATTCACAACTACTCAACTAGCACGACTTTGATATTATTACCTCCATATCTCAAAACAATCATCAAGCATCAAACTTCTCTTAGTATTCAACACACTCATAAGAAAGTTTTTACTAATCTTGAATACCTAGCACATTAGGATTATTTAAGCAAATTACCATGCTATTTAAGACTCTCAAAATAATATAAGTGAAGCATGAGAGGTCAATAGTTTCTATAAAACAAATCCACCACCGTGCTCTAAAAGATATAAGTGAAGTACTAGAGCAAAACTATATAACTCAAAAGATATAAGCGAAGCACATAGAGTATTCTAACAAATTCCAAATCATGTATGGCTCTCTGAAAAGGTGTGTACAGCAAGGATGATTGTGGTAAACTAAAAAGTAAAGACTCAAATCATACAAGACGCTCCAAGCAAAACACATATCATGTGGTGAATAAAAATATAGCTCCAAGTAAAGTTATCGATGGAAGTAGACGAAAGAGGGGATGCCTTCCGGGGCATCCCCAAGCTTTGGCTTTTTGGTGTCCTTAGATTATCTTGGGGGTGCCATGGGCATCCCCAAGCTTAGGCTCTTGCCACTCTTTGTTCCATAATCCATCAAAATCTTTCACCCAAAACTTGAAAACTTCACAACACAAAACTCAACAGAAATCTCGTGAGCTCCGTTAGCGAAAGAAAATAAAACACCACTTCAAGGTACTGTAATGAACTCATTATTTATTTATATTGGTGTTAAACCTACTGTATTCCAACTTCTCTATGGTTTATAAACTATTTTACTAGCCATAGATTCATCAAAATAAGCAAACAACACAAGAAAAACAGAATCTGTCAAAAACAGAACAATCTGTAGTAATATGTAACTAACGCAAACTTCTGGAACTCCAGAAAATCAGCCAAAATAGGACGACCTAGGCAATTCTTTTATTGATCATCAGAAATTGGAATCAGTATTTTATCACATTCTGGTGATTTTTAACAATTGTTTTCGTGGACAGAAAGTTTCTGGAAATTTCTGCAAGATCAAATAACTATCATCCAAGAAGATCCTATAGGTTTAACTTGGCACAAACACTAATTAAAACATAAAAACACATCTAACCAGAGGCTAGATCAAATATTTATTCCTAAACAGAAGCAAAATAAAAAAAACTAAAAATAAAATTGGGTTGCCTCCCAACAAGCGCTATCGTTTAAAGCCCCTAGCTAGGCATTTGATAATTTTAATGTTGCTCACATGAAAGACAAGAATTGAAGCACAAAGAGAGCAACATAAAACATGTGACAAACACACTTAAGTCTAACATACTTCCTATGCATAGGCATCTTATAGGCAAACAAATTATCATAGCAAGCAAAAACTAGCATACGCAAGGAAGCGGAAAGAAACAATAGCAATCTCAACATAACGAGAGGTAATTTATTAACATGAAAATTTCTACGACCATATTTTCCTCTCTCATAATAATTACATGTGGGATCATAAGCAAATTCAACAAAATAGCTATCACATAACATATGCTTAACACGATCCACATGTATGCAAAGTTGACACTCTTCCAAAATAGTGGGATTAATATTAAAGTCATGACCTCTCCAAACCCACTTTTATCAAAACTTCATAAGATTGAACATTCTCCAAATATGTGGGATATAAAGTTGACACTCTTCCAAACCCACTTTCAATATTATTGCAAACATTATCAATCTCATATTCATCATGGGGCTTAAATAAATTTTCAAAATCATAAGAAGAATCACCCCAATCATGATCATTGCAACAAGTAGTAGACATAGCAAAACTAGCATCCCCAAGCTTAGGGTTTTGCATATTATTAGCACAATTGACATCAAGAGAATTTATAGTAAAATCATTGAAATCATGCTTTTCATCGAGGGAACTATCAAGCATGGGTGCAATATCAACAATCTCATTTTTAACATAAGGAACTATAGCAAATTCATCTTCATAAATATTGGCATCATGGCCACAAGAATAGCAAGCATCATATTCATCAAGGGATGTTTCAACCAAATCATCAGAATCATCATTATCTATAGATTCATGCATATCATTATTTTCTTACAAAGCAAAGGTCATTCTTTCAATAAATTCTTGGACATAGACAACGGAAGGCTTGGAAGATAAGTGAGTCCATCAACTCCAACGGCATCACTGAGTATAGAACCACGACCTAAAGGCACCTTACTCATCGTCTAAAAAGTCTGCAACCTGAACGTTGCAGCCCGAAAACGGGTCAGCACATGGAATATGCTGGCAATGTAACACATAGAGAGTAAAGCAAGAAATAAGCTATACTACATGCATATATGGCTGGTGGAAAGCTCTATGGTTACAGTTTTGCGTAAAGCCAATTTTTCCCTACTGCAAAGGAATAAATTTATTTAACTATCATGGTGGTTGTTAAACATTGAAAATGGTTGACTGCATTCTCAATCCCAATTAAGCATCATCATTAAAAACCCAACAAAATTAATTAAAGTAACATGATGAGATTCACATGATAATCCAAGTACTAGATACTCAAAACGTCCATAACCGGGGACACGGCTAATCATGATTAGTTTGTACACTCTGCAGAGGTTTGCGCACTTTTCCCCACAAGACTCGATCTCCTCCGTTGGATTTCTCGCACTACATAGTGTTTGAGAAATGGATGACCGAGACATAGTCTATCAGAAGTGCTAGCACCTTACGATCGGGTAGACCGTTACACCTATTTTCCCCTACATCTGCTAGTCTACCACTGTTAGATTTCGCACGACTTAATCAACTATGCTAGAGCCCATAATAGCTTGTGGCTGCACACGGAAGTTTCTAGTATGAATAATCTCATGATCCCTTTGAGCCTGGGTGGCGGTCCATAAAGAAAAACAACAGGCAATCCTGGAATACCCAGGTACCTCAATCCACCCAGATGTGTGTTAAAGTTGCCACCTTAAATAAACCATTAATTAACAATCTCACATCTGTCATGGATATCACTCACCCAATCCACGTCTACTAGCATAGCATGGCATGATAAGCAAACGCAGAAGTACCCAAAGGTTTGATAATAAAACAGGTAATAGGTACTACCTCAACTATTTCCCATCCCACAATTTAATTAGATCCTAATCATGCAATGTTTGAGGATTGATCTAATGCAATAAAACTGGGTACTAAGGAGGTATGATCAAAGTGTTACTTGCCTTGCTGATGATCCGCGAAGCCTAGAGATTCGAAGTAACAGGCGGCGCACTCCGGGTACTCTATCGCAAACAAACAAACAAGCATCCAATAAGTACTCATCTAATGCACACATAAAACTCAAATAAGAGATCTAACCAGAAAGTTCAACTTAAGAACTCCGGTTTGCAAAAAGAATCAAATCAAACGAAGCAACGAAAATCAAACGGCGAAAGAAACAAACTTCATTTACTAATCTGGACCTAAGTCAAATTTTACAGAAGCAAAAACTTGTTTGAGTTGGTTAAACGGAAAGAGGGTTCCGAGAAGAAACTCCAGGCGCTTGAACCTCCTGATTCCGATAAACGAGCGAAAAGTTATACTAAAACGAAAATCGGATCAGAAATCGCGATCAGAAATAATCGCGAAAAATCCGAGAAAAAGAAAAACTGACGAACAAATTAACGAACGCACATTTGTTATCTGGATCTAAACGATAAACGCGTTCGTTAAAATGAACGAACGAGCGAATGCTCGCTAAATAAATAAACCGAAAAAATAAACCAATCTAATAATAAAAAAACGAAAACTAAAAAAAACGAACGAAAACCGGTGGAAAACCGAACGGTTTTCTAGGAAAAATTGGCGGCGGGTCAACCTCGGCGGCAGCTGCGGCGAGGCGAGGGGCAGCGGCGGTGGCCGGCGGCGACGGCGGGCGGCGGCGGCAGCTGACGCACGGATCGAGGCGGCGGCGCGCGGATCGAGGGCGGCAACGGTGGCTCCTAGCGGCTAGGGTTTCGGGGCTGGGGCTGGTGCGGCTCCGCTCGGGCCCCCGCAGCTATAAAGGCCGGCCGGGCCAAGTGTCCTAGTCGGACACGGCCCGGTTAGGTCGGTTCGACTTTAAAAAAAATTAATTACGCACAGAAAAACAAACAAAAGAAATACTAAACGAACTCCGAAAAATCCCGAAATAAAATTTCCCCGACTTCTAAAATTAAGCCGGACAAGGTGAACATTTATTTGGGGCCTAAATGCAATTTTGAAAAATGCACATTTTTCCTAAATTCAAATAAAATAGCGAAAAACTCCAAAATAAAATCTTATTTGATTTTATTATTAAATCCTCAATAACTCTTTATTTTGGGAAAGTCATTTTATTCCCTCTCTCGTATTTTTATAATAGAAATAATTAAAGATAAAATAATTAAAATCAAATGATCCTATTCTCAAAATTTGAGAAAACTCAAATATGAAAATAACAAAATCCCCAACTCTCTCCGTGGGTCCTTGAGTTGCGTAGAATTTCTAGGATCAAAACCAAAAGCAAATAAAATATGATACACAATGACGATCTAATGTATAACATTCCAAATTAAAAATTTGGGATGTTACAAACCTACCCCCGTTAAGATGAATCTCGCCCTCGAGATTCGGGTTGGCTAGAAAATAGGTGAGGGTGGTCTTTCAACAAATCTTCCTCTCGCTCCCAGGTGGCTTCATCCTCGGTGTGGTGGCTCCACTGAACTTTACAAAACTTGATAACCTTGCTGCGGGTGACTCGGCTGGCATACTCAAGAATCTTAACTGGTTTCTCTTCATAGGTCAAATCACTGTCCAATCGAATTGCTTCCAACGGCACTGTATCTCTCAGTGGTATATCAGCCATCTCCGTGTGGCACTTCTTTAACTGGGAAACGTGGAACACATCATGAACTCCTGACAATCCTTCGGGCAATTCCAACTTGTAGGCCACTTCTCCCATACGCTCAAAAACTCGGTATGGTCCTACAAAACGTGGCGCTAACTTTCCCTTAACTCCAAAACGCTTAACTCCCCGAAGTGGAGATACTCGAAGATAAACTCGGTCTCCGACTTCGTAAACTGTCTCCTTGCGTTTAGAATCTGCGTAGCTCTTCTCCCTGGACTGGGCTACTTTGAGCCTATCGCGAATCAACTTCACCTTCTGTTCAGACTCTTTAATCAAATCTGGTCCAAACAACTGGCGGTCTCCAACTTCATCCCACGACAACGGGGTCCTGCACCTTCTTCCGTACAAGGCTTCGAAAGGGGCCATCTTCAAACTAGATTGATAGTTGTTGTTGTAAGAGAATTCTGCATATGGCAAATTGTCGTCCCAACTAGATCCGTAATCTAGCGCACAAGCTCTCAGCATATCCTCCAAAATCTGATTGACTCTCTCGGTCTGTCCATCCGTCTGCGGATGAAAAGCGGTACTGAACTCTAGCCTAGTACCCAAAGTTTCGTGAACCTGATTCCAGAACTTTGAGGTAAACTGGGTTCCTCTATCTGATACGATACTCCTTGAAACTCCATGCAGACATACGATCCTGGTCATGTATATCTTTGCCAACTTAGCACTGGTGTAAGTGGTCTTTACCAGAATGAAATGAGCTACCCTCGTTAATCGACTACAACCCAAATTGAGTCATAGCCTGAATGGGTCCTGGGTAATCCTATGATAAAATCCATGCCTAGCTTATCCCACTTCCATTCGGGTATTGGCAATGGCTGTAGCAATCCTGCTGGCTTCTGATGCTCTGCCTTTACTCTTTGACATACATCACAAACTGCTACATACTCCGCAATATCTTTCTTCATTCCGGTCCACCAGAAAGTATCCTTCACATCCAAATACATCTTGGTATTTCCTGGGTGAATCGAATATGGTGAATCATGGGCCTCTTGCAGAATTAACTTCCTGATCTTCGGGTCATTTGGCACATAAACACGGTCTTCAAACTGTAGGGTATCATGCTCATACTCACGAAATCCCTTAGCCTTTCCCTTGCTCATTTTCTCCTTTATAGAGGCAATCTCCTTGTTAGTCTTCTGAGCTTCTCTGATCTTATCCATCAAAGTTGACTGAATCTCCAATGCTGCTACATAGCCTCTCGGAACTATCTCCAAACATAGCTCACGAAGATCCTCGGCTAACTCCTTTGGTAAATCTCCCGTCATTAGTGTATTGACATGGCTCTTAATACGGCTCAGTGCATCGACTACTACGTTAGCCTTTCCGGTATGATAAGGCAATCTCATATCATAATCCTTGATGAGCTCCAACCATCTCCTTTGCCTGAGGTTTAGCTCCTTTTGCGTGAAAATATACTTCAAGCTCTTGTGATCCGTGTACACTTCATAATGATTTCCAATGAGAAAATGTCTCCAAGTCTTTAATGCATGCACTACGGCTGCTAAATCTAAATCATGCGTAGCATAGTTCAACTCATGAGGTTTCAGTTGTCGTGAAGCATACGAAACAACTCTTCCCTCCTGCATAAGCACGGCTCCAAGTCCTCGACGTGAAGCGTCGCAGTATACCTCATAATCCTTGTTCTGATCTGGCAGAATCAACACTCGTGAGGTAACCAAACGTTTCTTCAACTCCTGGAAACTGGCCTCACATTCCTCAGTCCATTTGAACTTGGTATCCTTCTTCAACAACTCCGTCATGGGCTTCGCAATCTTTGAGAAATTCTCAATGAATCTTCGGTAGTATCCTGCGAGTCCAAGAAAACTCCGGATCTCTCCAACTATTGTTGGGGCTTCCCAATTTGTCACAGTGACAACCTTGGTGGGATCAACTGCTATTCCTTCTCCGGATATAACGTGTCCGAGGAATCCTACTTCCTTCAACCAAAACTCGCATTTGCTGAACTTGGCATATAACTGATGTTCTCTGAGCTTCTCAAGTACCAATCGCAAATGCTCCTTATGCTCCTCTTCATTCTTCGAGTAAACCAGAATATCATCAATGAACACTACGACAAACTTGTCCAAAAACTCCATAAACACCTTGTTCATCATGTTCATAAAATAGGCAAGTGCGTTAGTCAGACCAAATGACATAACGGTGTACTCATACATCCCATACCTTGTGGTAAAAGTTGTCTTAGGTATGTCCTGCTCTTGAATCTTCAACTGATGGTACCCCGATCGCAGATCGATCTTGGAAAATACCTTAGCTCCTTGCAATCGATCAAACAGATCATTGATCATTGGTAGTGGGTACTTGTTCTTGATTGTTACTTCATTCAATCCACGATAATCAACAACCATCCTTAACGATCCGTCCATCTTCTCCACTAGAAGTACTGGCGATCCCCAAGGCGAAGAACTTGGGCGAATATAACCTTTATCCAGTAATTCATTAATCTGCTTCTTAATTTCTTCCAAATCTTTTGCGGGCATCCTGTATGGTCTCTTATATATTGGCCCTGTGCCTGGCAAAAGCTCAATCAAAAACTCGATGTCTCTATGATAGAGGCAAAGGTGTCCCGATGTTTCGATGAGATAGCAATCGTTTTCTGTGAGGGTCGACTTTGACGATCCGACTATGAACGTGTGAAGACGTCGCGCCTTAGCAATCGTTAAACCAACTTCCAAGGGGTTATTGACCACGCCGGAGCACGATCAACCTGACCACGAGGGTCTATTTCCTGCGAGCAAACGAAGAACAAGCAAGAAACTGAGATTGCAATCTGGATATTGCGAATAAAAGAGGAAAGCTTTATTAATGAAGGTGGGGTTCTGTGACGCCTTGGTCTGGTCGTTGAACACAAACGAAGTACGTGAAGTTGCAGCTATGGTGAACTTTTGATCTAAACAAAACCCAAAGTCTAAACGGTGCCCTAAGGGCTGTATATATGGAGGAAGAGGGGGGAATTTCGTGGCCCTTGGGGAAGGGGTCCGAAACCAACCCTATCTCTTGTTTCCCCACACATACGGACTCTAAAAATAGCCTATACTTATGTATTTTGAAATTACATGGGCCTGGACCAATAATAAGGTGACGCAACACCTAGAATAGCCTCTGGACGAAATTTATGAAGTGGCATCTTGTATATTTCGTCCAAGGCTTCATTCACTCCTTATGGTGGCTTCAAAGTTTTGAAATCATCACTTGTAACTCCGTTCTTGTTCCCCTTGCGCATGCCATCAACTCCATGCTTGTTCTTGCTCCAATGTTCATCCTTCTCCAAGCTAGGCCCTTCATTTGTAAGCAAAACAAATGTATCCAATTTAGGTAGCATCATATTCTCATGAACATTAGAATCATTACCAAGAAACGAAAGTACCTGGTAATTTAATTGGCGTGCGCGAGCTCTAGTAATTGGTCCATTATATGTAACAGTAGGGGCTGTGGGTGTAACAATGGTATTGATGTCCTCATCAAACTATATTTTATTTGCTTTTGGTTTTGATCCTAGAAATTCTACGCAACTCAAGGACCCACGGAGAGAGTTGGGGATTTCGTTATTTTCATATTTGAGTTTTCTCAAATTTTGAGAATAGGATCATTTAATTTTAATAATTTTATCTTCAATTATTTCTATTATAAAAATATGAGAGAGGGAATAAAATGACTTTCCCAAAATAAAGAAATATTGAGGATTTAATAATAAAATCAAATAAGATTTTATTTCGGAGTTTTTCGCTATTTTATTTGAATTTAGGAAAAATGTGCGTTTTTAAAATTTCATTTAGGCCCCAAATAAATGTTCACCTTGTCCGTCGTGATTTTATAAGTCGGGGAAAATTTATTTCGGGATTTTTGAAGTCCGTTTAGTATTTCTTTTGTTTGTTTTTCTGCGCGTAATTTTTTTTTAAAGTTGAACCGACCTAACCGGGTCGTGTCCGACTAGGACACTTGGCCCGGCCGGCCTTTTCTATGATATGCAATGATGATCTAATGTATAACGTTCCAAATTGAAAATTTGGGATGTTACACTCATGGCTTATATACACGCCAGGTAGGGCTCCTAGGGTTACAAGGTCGGTATCTAGGCATGTAGGCGGCATGAGAAGTCTTGGAGTTCATGTCAAGTCTTCGGCCGATGCAGTCTTGATCTCGCCTCCAACACACGGCTTCCGGAGTCCATCTTGAGAGGAATGAAGGCCCGTTGGCCTAGCCCAAGGAATGCGGGCCGACCAGGTTGGCACCCCCTAGTCCAGGACACCGTCACCCATGCTATAATCAAGCAAACATCCTCCATTTTCGTGTGCCGGTTCTTTTTTAAAATTTTGCTTGGTTAGCATCAAACTCCTCCTCCTCAAGTTCTTCTACATCTTCATAGTCATCACCACCTCGACTTCAACCTCCGCTTGCATGCCCGAATCAAATGCGTCAAGTGGACCACTCAAGTCCATCGCGTTCTCCTCCAACAATTCTGCATATGATTTATGAACATTGTAGCTACAAACTCGAACGGCTGAAACACTAAGGAAACGAACCAATGTCGAACCAAAGTTCATCGGAACAAAGTTTTTTTACCTCTTTGGCTGTTAGAGTAATCTGAGGCATATAGTCGATCATCCTAGGACTAAACAATCACACGAGACAACCATACCAAGATTTGTTAACGAGGATCACTGACATGGCTACATCCCTGGGGCTTTACTATGGGCGCTCCTCCCCATGACACTGCTACAATACCGCACCCGACCACCTGGGCGTCGGCACACGCCACCGGCTCCCCTGCATGCATATGCTATTATGTTGGCATAGGTTACATCGTGTGTCTACCCCTACATTATATAAAAGGTCTAGAATACAAGTGTCATATTAGGACATGACTCCATACCTTGTCTACACATAGTTTGGATCCAAGTCCAACTCTAACCTACCATGTATAGATATATTCGACACAATTCCAACACCGGCGTTGCGTCGAACATGTTGTGGACGCGGATCGCGGGGAACATGGGCGCCCGTCCTCAAGCTGCAACTGCCTTCTTCCTCGGGCCCTTGGATTGTGACTTCGGCTGTTCACTGGAGGGGTTGGAAGAGGCATCCATCCTCAAGCCGGCGACCGCGACGGGAGGAAGGACTACGCGCCAGAAGAAGTTGGCGCGGCAGCGGGCGCGACTCCATGGATAACGTTGTTGCCTTGTGGCTTCTGCTTCACGCCGGCGGTAGAAGGAGTTGGAGCGACGACAGGGAACATGGTTGTGACACCGGTAGGGATAGCGACGCATGAAATGTGCAGACCAGTGTCTGCGGGTAGTCCATGCCAGCGATTGGAGGCGCGGCGATGCGAGAAGGCATGGGCCAGGGAGATGGCGGCGGCGGCCGGGGGCGCCAAAGAAGGGGGCGGAAGTTTCCCTCTCGCCAAGTCGTGCGATGGATAGAGGGGCGGCAAAAGCTGAGAGGGGACTGGACATATGACGGGTGCGGGCTAAAATATGTAGCTCCCCGCAATTTTGTTGACACAACCCGCTTTACGGGACTTGTGCGGGACAACTTTTGTCCCCATTCTGTAACGATTTTTATCCTCATCCGTAAAACGACGGTTATTTTAGCGGCAAGATCTGTTGGGAGATATGCTCTCAGACGCGAAAGGGCGAAGCAGAGGTTACATCCCAATATGGCCAGCAAAACTCTCGATTGAGGTGTGCGGGAAACACCGAGGCAGCCATGTCGGTGTCGTGGTGTGTAATCCGTTGCGTCCTCAATGGACAACAAGCTAACGGGACAGCGGCTACACGCTGTACGGTAGACTACAAGGGGACGAGCCATTTCATTCCTTCCTTGCACGTCTTGATGGACAAAAAGTTCAAGATGCACATGTTGGACGGTGGCTACATGCACCACGTGTTGCTCAAGGCATTCATACTTCAAACTCGAGATGGAGACAAAGGCGGTGCAGGATCTGTTGCACAGGCAAGGGTGTGACTGCAAGATCGTCTTCGTGGGGCACTCACTCGGCTCTGACACCCTCATGACGGTGTTAGTGGTGAACGCCTGCTAGGGTGCTCTTGGCGCGTGTGGCCACTACACACCCTCCTTCGACGATGACCTCTGAGGCAGACACGCATCGCCGTTCCGCCGCGTTGACGGCGTTGAGGCGGCTCCGTTGATTTTGATTCCGGGAGAGAGAGGGAGAGAAGGGAATTTGGGATAGAGAATGGATATGATATGTGGGGTAGGGATGTAAGTGAGAGTAGACTTTGATCCCGGACGGGATGGATCTTTTCCTGGTGCGCCAAACATGTATAGGGTTGAAATTGACTAGGGTCAATGAATACAAGGTACATACTCCTGGAATTTGAAGTTGGGGGTTCATTTTGGACGAGCTCTACAACTACTTCACTCAAAGGAAGAAGAGGTTAGAGCATCTCTAGCAGACCCTTTATCGCGCGGACCTTTAAAGCGAGTATAATGGCAGCGGAAAACGTGTTTTGAGGGCTGACACGGGCTACGACCGAACAGACCCCACAAGGCCGAATGATAAAATTATGTTTACCATTCGGCCTTGCGGGGTCTGTTCGGCCGCAGACCACGCCAGCCCTCAAAACAAAAAAAATAAATTAGACAATTTGACCGCAATTCCGATAAATGGCTACAAATTTGAATAATCAAACCTAGTTTGCGCAGAAACTAAACATAGTTTTCATCCATGACCGAAAAGAACCTCATGCAAAAGACACCACCACCTCCATGACCGTCATCATCATCACTCTCCACCACCGCCATCGAAGCCACCACCACCTCCATGACCATCATCATCATCATCACTCTCCACCACCAGCACCGAAGCCACCACCTATTGCCGCTTGCCTTCATTCGGAAGAACTGGTCCTCTATCCGTTGCCAATACCGCTTGCTGGTTTGGTCAGTGCCGGTCCACGCATCAAGAGACACAGATTCCCAAGCCTTGATCAAGACTTGATCTTCCAATTGCGTGTAGTTCTTCGATCTCGCGCGCACTTTTGCTTGCGCTTGGTCGAACACCCCCGCCCCAATCTCCTCCACCTCATCTTCTTCCCCACCGTGACCGTCCACACCACCATCCATCTCATTGTGGCCGTAATCATCGATCGGGGTTTGATCAACGTCGACAGCGTTGTCATCCAACATGTGCACAAACTCGGCAGTTGCGTCATGCAAACCGGCGCTACAATTTCGCTCCACAAGTCACGAACAACCGCAATGGCGAAAAGTGAAGACAACTAGAAGAAAAATCAAAGTTCCATACCTTGCGCCCATTCCGTCGAACACCTCGGGGGCGGCGACATCAGTGTCGTCGGCGAGCGTCCTCGGGGAAGCTCTTGTGGTGGTGATCGGAGGAAGTGGTGGTGCGGTGCTCGCAGTACCTTTTTTTGCCCGCCTTCTTGCGTTTCACCCCCGTCACCTTGCGCGTCTTCACCGACGGGGTGGGGATGGCCTGGACCGGATTCGCGGCGGTGGCCGCAGAGCGCCGCTCTGGACGACGAACTTGCCCTGGCGCTTGCGGGGATGGGCGGTGGAGGCTTGAATGGGGACGGGCGCGACACGGCCGGCGACGAGATGTGCTTGAGGGGTTGGCGCGTCCATGACTTCCACGGTGACGGGCGACGGCTAGGAGGTGTCCATGGCGGCGCTACAGAGACGGGGAAGGTGGTCCGAAGCGGGCGGAGGAAGACCCATGACGGCGGAGGGAAGAAAGAGCGGGAACTACCGCACGGAAATGTCCCTCTCACCAAATCTCGCCAGGGGCCACCCTCGGGTCAGCCTTCCGTCTTGTGTTTCTAAAAATTGTGGGGGAGAATTTGCCGTGCCCCGTAAATTTTTAAAGGCCGCGGTCCAATACGGTATCTGTTTGGATCATTTTTTTCATACATTTCGGCGCGATACAAGGTTATAGTACATGGTTATACATGCTCTTACATCTCAATCCTTGCCAGCAAACCCCTCGACTGAGGCGTGCCGAAGCACCGAGCCAGAAACCCCACCTCCACACCCAAAACCTCGACCCCCAAAACACAGCGCGCGAAACCGAGACAGCCGCCCGCCGCTCGCCCCCGCCTGGGCAGTCCTCACCATTTCCCTTCGTCGCGGCGGCATCCGAGGAGGAGAGATGGCGCCGCTCGTGCCGTCGTCACAACCATGGGTGGAGAAATAGTAAGCACCCTTCCCCCCCGTCCCCCCCTTGGATTTCCCCATTTCTCGCGCAGTTTGCGAGGAAGCCCTCGTGGTTTTGCTCTAATTGCGCCTGTTCCTGACGTCGCAGCCGGCCGAGGCAGGTGAAGGACGTCGCGCACCAGGAGGAGGTGGTCCGGGTGCTCACCAACACCCTCGAGACCGCCGACGTACGTTCGCGCGCGCGCGCTCTCTAACCCTAGCTCTCCGTTTGATTCGTGACGATGTTTTTTGTTTTCTAATCTGTTCATTGAGCCCCTTGGGAGGTGTCTTATTTGATGTTCGGTCCCTTGCAGTTGCCGCACATGCTGTTCTACGGTCCGCCTGGCACGGGGAAGACCACCACTGCGCTCGCCATTGCCTATCAGCTCTACGGGTACTCCCTTGCTGGCCATTTTTCTTTGGTTTTGTGTATTTATCTCTGCTTGGGTCAGTATTAGCAGTAATCATTAACTTAGAAGGTAGGGATGTAAACCTGGTCCTGTTTAAGCCCATGTATGGTCTAACAGTTCAATAAAGCTTTTTCCAAGGAAAATGAACTATGGCGCTAGCTGAAACTAACTAGGGGACTTGCGGACACCGTTTATTTGCCATTTACATCCCTAGGTGTCATACTTGTCAATGGTCAGCGATGGTGGTAACTGTAGTCAATGTAATGGGAGCATTTGATGCGCATGGTGCATTGTGCAATGTTCTGAGTCAATGGACATTGAGCTACTTCTGTATATAGTTTGTTGTAGAGTTCTACGGAGATCCATTCATCAGAATGGCGCGCTAACTCTGTTAATTGTTGTGCGCAAACAGTTTGTAGTAATGGGATTACATTTCTTTCTAGAAAGTTGGAGCTTTTGATAAGAATGGACCGTCACGATGTTAGTTTTTTCTTATTTGGCAGATGCTGGATTGTCTAATCAGTACAATCTTAAGATTTGGGTGCATGTTTGAAAATAGAAACAATTGTTTCGAGGGTATGGTTTACTGATTACGTGATGTGCTAATACTCACTGGGCCATATAACAAGTAGAATGCCTGCTTTATTATTGGACAGTGAGGATATCTTTGTGCCATAGGTATGGCAATACTCGTAAGAATATGCAACATTTTAATGCTTCATCATTGGGTTAATGAGTTGAATGATGCATATTCAATTCTAATTCAAGAAATGAGAACCTTCGGTAGTTTAAGCTTTATAGATGCTTCCCTAAAGGTATTATCCTTTGATTGTGATAATTAATTGGTTCCAGCATCTCTGGTAGTAAAAACTATATGAGATTACTGCCAGTATAGTTGGAAACTCAGTTTAGTTTTCTGGTCCTCTTTGGATAACTCAGTCCAGAGCTCTACAAGTCAAGAGTTTTGGAGCTTAATGCCAGTGATGAACGGGGAATTAATGTGGTGAGGACAAAGATCAAGGATTTTGCTGCTGTGGCTGTTGGTTCTGCACGGAAAGGGTAAGTTCAACACAATTAGGAACCTTAAGATTTTCGGATTTTCGTTTGATAGTTACATTGTTGATCACTGTCTATTTCTGTTTTGCTATGACCTTCAGTGGTTATCCCTGCCCACCATACAAGATTATTATACTAGACGAAGCAGATTCGATGACAGAAGATGCCCAGGTACATTACCATATGAGCACTGATATATCATCATTGTTACAGTACTTTATAAAGTATGTGTGAGTCTATGATACCATGATTTATTTGCAGAATGCATTGAGGCGTACCATGGAGACTTACTCCAAAGTGACAAGATTCTTTTTCATATGCAATTATATCAGCAGGTATTCATCAATCTGTTCGTATTATTTTTCCTGTGGTACATTATTTATTGAATTTATGAACCCATGATCATTGTGCAATACAGGATAATAGAGCCACTTGCATCAAGATGTGCAAAGTTTAGGTTCAAGCCTCTTTCAGAAGATGTGATGAGCAACCGCATTTTGCATATATGCAATGAAGAAGGGCTCACTCTGGATGCTCAGGTAACCTTACTGTTTTCACTTCGAAATATATGTCCACATCAAACATATTCCCAGCCCAAGTTTTGCCACAAATCCTTTAATCAATTGTTGGCTTATCTTGACATATTGAGTGGCTTCTGTATTTTCCATGTTAGGCGCTATCCACATTAAGTGCCATCTCCCAAGGAGATCTTCGTCGTGCTATAACTTATCTTCAGGTCTGATGGTTTTCTCAGTTAGCACTTTGCATTATGCTATGGTTTAAGTATGTCCATTTTCATGTTACTTTTTGTGGTTGCAGAGTGCAGCTCGCTTATTTGGATCTTCTATTTCTTCCAGCGACCTGATTAGTGTTTCAGGGGTATATCATCACACACTTTCTTGCAAATGCCAACTTACATGTCAAATTACAATTTTTGTTTCCTGCAACATATTGTTATACGAAAAACTTGCTTGCTTGACAATGTTGTTCTCTTGAACTTTAATAAAGTGGATTTGGACCAGGATTTGGTTTTGGTAAGGTTCTGCACATGGTGTGATCAAATTGTTTAGTTGCAATCTCATGCCGTGATAAATTTTACTGTGAAAAGAGTTGGTCATTTGAACAAGAAACTGTTTATTCTCTGTCTTCTCTTGGGAGGTCAAACTACTCTGTTTTCATCAAGTTGACCTTCCTGCATCAGGCTATCCCTGAAGATATTGTCAAGTCATTGCTTGTAGCATGCAAATCTGGTGAATTTGATGTGGCAAACAAGGAAGTTAGCAATATTATTGCAGACGGATATCCAGTTTCCCAGCTGCTCTCGCAGGTCAGCTCTCTTCTCTTTGTATACATAGATGACATGATGTGTCACCTGTTGTTTTCATCTTACAATTACCACTGACTGAAGTGTTCACATTCAGTTTCTAGATGTGATTGTTAATGCGGATGATATTCCAGATGAGCACAAGGCAAGAATATGTAGAAAGCTTGGGGAAGCTGATAAGGTTTGTTCATTCTTTATATGCTAGTTTCACAGTTAGCCATCCAAAATTGTAGTACGAGAACAACCATTTTTTCATACTTACTTCCGTGAGTTGCATGTTGCCATAGAGAAACCTAAAACATAATTAAAAAAATAAAGCATTGGGAAAATAAAACATAATAAATAAATAAAGCATTGGGAACCAAAAACATAAAAAAAAGATAACGCATAGGGAAATTTGATGACAGTGGATTGTAATGGAGGATTAAGATAAGTAATGTTCTGCTTCTTGGTTTCTGGGAAGCTTGACCTGAGTATTTCAGCAATGTCGATCAAAGTTAGAGCATGACTTTTTGTTTACAGTCAGAATAAGTCCACGATTTACATGTGCTATGACATAATGAATCTCTCAAAAGAGTTGATCCTTCTGTTCCATTCTTCTCATAGTCCTTTCATTTAACTTTTATGATATGCAGTGCTTGGTCGATGGGGCAGATGAGTATTTACAGCTCTTAGATATGGCTAGTGAGACAATTCGTGCTCTGTTTAACATCCCGCAAGGGCTGGTCTTCTAAGAGAAGATGATGGAGATGAACAGCGATACTGCTGCCGGCTGTCTGCAAACTCTGGCAATTATATCTTGTGTCTCCTTCCCAACTTAAGATGCTAGAGAGGCCTAACCTCATTCTCATCATACTCTTGTGCTATTTTTAGGTTGGTTTGTGATGTTTTAAGTGCGATGAACTCACTCTATTTTTCAACCAATTGAATTATGCCTGAATATGTCAACGATCACAAGAACAGTTCTGACTTGTCATACATTCCTCATACTTGCTTTCCTTTGCATAATACTCTCTCCGTTCCTAAATATAAGACGTTTTTAGAGTTCAGATTGAACTCCCAATACGTCAAATATTTAGGAATGGAGGGAGTATGATTCCTAACATAATTAATGGTTACTACATGAGATGCTATTTGTTTCCTTCCCCTTACCCAGATTGCTTGCTATTAGGGTCTTATTTGGGAATCACATAAATACGAGAATACCAGGCTGTGGCCGGATGCTTTTTTTAGGGACTTTGGTTGGATGCTTGGTGAGAAGAGTTATCCCCTTCAGAATTCAAGTCATGTGGTTTAACAAGGCAAAATATTCTTCTATTGTAGGCGACAACATTCGATTATAGCAAGTTGTCATAAGGCTTGCTCCGGGTTTCGGGCAAGGTTCCGGGGTTTATAGAAACTTTGCATAGACGTGCAAACTTCCAGGACCCCTCCGAAGCTGTCCAGGAGGTATAGGGGTCCGGAAGTTTTGGTCCCAGAAGTTCCGGGCAGGTTCTAGGATTTACAGAGTTTGCACTATAGTTATGCAAACTCTATAAATGTCCGGGAAGCTGGCTGGATATGGCTAGTGAGACAATTCGGAAGTTCCGGGGCTTGGAAGTTCTCGGGTAACTAGAGTCTGAGCCAACAACGGATTAGATGCCCCTCCCTCTCTTAGATTGTCGATATGACTTTTTCGCAAGCTAGGAGGAATAGAAAATCCTAACTAAGAAACAATCAGGTGCAATTTTTTTTGTGTACGTACGTGTAGTTGAATCCCACAATGTCTTCAAGGTTCACTACTTAATAGTATGGTTACCCTATGGGCTATGGACTGGCCGATGAGGGGCCACGGCCCCCTCGCGCACACATTCTATGCAGGGTCGTTGGTGTTCGTGCGAGGGGTCAGGGAAGGAAGAAAGATCACACGACTGGGGGCAGCCGATTCCCATGATGTCTGCAAGGTGCACTACTTAATAGTATGGTGCGTATGTATAAAGTGAAAATCACGGCGAACACTTCTTTTTTCTTATTCCGAATTGAGGGGTATCTAAGCATCCGAGTAGTAAATGCGTACATGCAACATGTGTCGACCGATATGAGGCATTATATTAATTCACACATATATTAGGTAGGATATTATTTGTGCGTTAATTATGTAATTAACACCGGTATTGATATTTCGTATAATATTAACTGCATGCTAAATATATTGAGCGCTCATCAATGGAGCAGTTTGAGTCGTTGGATTGACTTGACCAATATCAGTTCGATCTGTCCCTTTATGTCTTTTTATATTGGTATATATAGAGGTATAGATATTAACTGCACGCTGAACATATTGAGCGCTCACCATTGAAGCAGTCTGAGTCGTTGGATTGACCTGATTTAATTTTCAATATCAATTGGATATGGATTTGCCCCTTTCGGTCTTTTTATATTGATATAGATGTGGTGATGTTGTTTATAGATTTAAGCATGCCGTTGGAACATTAATTATGTTGTCATGAATGTAAAAAACAATTAAGATAATAAATTGTCTTTCAATCTTTTCCTTTTCGCATCGATGACAACACAACTTTATTTTGTGTGAAAACTTGATCCATTTATCTTTAATCATGGCAGTATAATGAACACCAAAAATAATAAAAATTACATCTAGATTCGTAAACCATCTAAGCAACATAACTTGATAAGATAAAAAAATATGACAAGCTTATCAACATGTTTAAGTGAAAGCAACGAAGAGGCCCCCCCTCCCCTAGCTTTATGCCTTGTTTTATACTTTGCATTTGAATGCAAAATGCACTAGTGTAGGATGAACTCTGGCTACTTCATTGCTACCCAACATGTGCAACTGAAAAATGGAATGAATCATTGTGAGGCATACACTTGCAACTAGCTTATGGTTGGAAATATAAAGTTAGATTGATAATAAGCGAATCTAAAATAAGTGAGAAGATAATAAACGAATCCCAAACATAAGTGGTGTGTGACATGGCAATAATATATGCGAATAACAACATCTTGATAGATAGTTTTAGGGAAACGTTGTGTACCGGCCGACCATCCAAAGCCTGAGCCGATCTCCTCGCGTGCACTGGGCTCGTGACTAGTGGACCCATGCACCGCTTTGGTGTTGCCTTATCTCTTCTCACGCGTGTGACATTCTCCTTCACTCCATTTTTCCCACCCGACACAATCTCTCTTCCCTTTCTCTCTTCTTCCAGATGCAGCACAAAATCCATGGCGAAACAGGGGAAGGGACTAGTTGTTGCGGGTAGGGCGACGACAACGCCGTCGTGATGAAAGGTCGACCACCGATGCTTCCAAGCTGGGGCTGCGATGCGCACGACCTTGTGCTGGAATCGATGAGCCCAAGTGCTGCAAGCAGCAAAGCTCGGTGTTTCGGGGAGGCGACGATGGACTACGAGCGGGGGTGGCCACCGCCTACCACCGATGCGAGACGTCAGCAGAGATGCTGCAACCTTGGCATGACAGAGCTACAACCGTAGGCCGACGGAGCTGCAACTGGCCAGAATAAATGCTGGAGCCGGCTATGGCCGTTGCTACGACCAGCAACGGCCATGCTGCAGGGACCCACCATTGATGGAACCAGCTTCTTTTTTTGCTATGACCCGACGACGATGATCCATGGCTTTTGTTGGAACAGGCAAGTTTTTTTGCTGGAACCATGTTTTTCTTTTGCTGGAAGCATGATTTTTGTGTTTTGTTGGAATCGTTTCATTGTTTTTGCGTCCCATGCCATTTTTGTGTTTTGCTGGAACCACAATCTTGTTTTGTTGGAACAATGGGCAAACAAATGCTACCATGGTGTGAAACCGGTGATTGGGAGCTAGGATCGGTGGAGGTGATTTTTTGTGGCCAGTGGCAATAGTGTTGAGATGGTTTGCAATCGGGGGAAGGAAGCTGGGACCACAGACATTTTTTTGCTACAACGGCAACCAGAGGAGCTCCGAGCCGGCCGACGACGAGGATTCCGTGGGACGCATTCGGCCGCCCGAGGATCAGTGATGGTGACTGACGATTGCCCGGGGAGTTCATTGACGACGAGTTTGTGAAGGGGGGCGGCAGCCGATGAGGGGCCGCGGCCCCCTCGCGCACGCATTCTGTGCAGGGTCGCTGGTGTTCGTGCGAGGGGTTGGTGAAGAAAGAAAGATCACACGACTCGGGGCTGTTCAATCATACGGCTACAGTTGGACCGGCCGAAAGTTCCGGCCGGCCAGCCGGCGCCTATCATGCGCCATAGTTTTAAGTTTTAACACATATAGTCTTCCACAAATGAATTAGAACAAGGTTCACACAAGCATGTGTTACCAACACACCATACATAAAATAGTACATACTAATGTTGTAGGAGTTTGTTTTTGCGTATGGTGATCGAGGGGGGAAGTTGCTTGGGACGTCCAGCTGCTGCTCTGAATGGGGTATTTTTTATAGGAGCACTCTCTTGAGGGGTTGTTCATTAGTTACTTTTGTTGGGAATCGTTGCATGGAAAACAAATAAAATTCTACTCACACGCAATGATCTATCCATGGAGATGCATAGCAACAAGGGGGAGAGTGTGTCTACGTACCCTCGTAGACCGTAAGCGGAAGCGTTTCACAACGCGGTTGATGTAGTCGAACTTGTTCGCGCTTCAACCGATCAAGTACCGAACGCACGGCACCTCCACGTTCTGCACACGTTCAACTCGGTGACGTCCCTCGCGTTCTTGATCCAGCAAGTCGTCGAGGTAGTAGATGAGTTCCGTCAGCACGACGGTGTGGTGATGGTGATGGTGAAGTGATCCTCGCAGGGCTTCGCCTAAGCACTAGGAAAATATAACCGGGGGTGTAACGGTGGAGGGGGCGCCGCACATGGCTTACAATTGATTTGGTATGTGCTAGGGCGCCTCCCCCACATATATATAGGTGGCGGGAGGGAGGGAGGAGCAGCCATAGGAGGCGCCCAAGTAGGAGGAATCCTACTTTGAGTCCCTCCCAAGCCGCGCGCCCCCTGCCATATATAATCGAGGGGAAAGGAAAGAGGGGGGGGGGGGGAGATGGAAGGAAGTGGGAATCCTAATCCACGATTTCCTTTCCCTTCTCCCCTTTCCTTCTCCTCCTTAGGCCGGCCCATATGGGGGGCGCACCAGCCCCTTGTGGCTGGTGTGTTGCCCCTCTTGGCCCATAAGGCCCATATCTTTTGCCGGGGGTGCCTGGAACCCCTTCCGGTGACCCGATAAGTACCCGATACCCCCCAAAACACTTCAGGTGTTCGAATACTATCGTCCTATTTATCAATCTTTACCTCTTGACCATTTCGAGACTCCTCGTCATGTCCGAGAACTCATCTGGGACTCCGAACAACATTCGGTCACCAAATCACATAACTCATTTAATACTAAATCATCATCGAACGTTAAGCGTGCAGACCCTACAGGTCGAGAACTATGTAGACATGACCGAGACACCTCTCCGGTCAATAAACAATAGCGGAACCTGTATGCCCATGTTGGCTCCTACATATTCTATGAAGATCTTTATCGGTCGAACCGTTATGACAACATACGTAATTCCCTTTGTCTATCAGTATGTTACTTGAATGAGATTCGATCGTCGGTATCTTCATACCTAGTTCAATCTTGTTACTGGCAAGTCTCTTTACTCGTTCCATAATACATCACCTCGTGGCTAACTCCTTAGTCGTTATCTCGCAAGCTTATCAGGAGTTGCATAATCTCATAGTCGAAGGAATATGTATTTGACATGAAGAAAGCAATAACAATAAAACTAAACGATCATTATGCTAAGCTAACGGTTGGGTCTTGTCCATCACATCATTCTCCTAATGATGCGATCCCGTTATCAAATGACAACACATGTCCATGGTTAGGAAACCTTAACCATCTTTGATCAACGAGCTAGTCTAGTAGAGGCATACTAGGGACACGATATTTGTTTATGTATCCACACATGTATTTAAGTTTCCGGTCAATACAATTCTAGCATGAATAATAAACCTTTATCATGATTAAGAAAATATAATAATAACCATTTTATTATTGCCTCTAGGGCATATTTCCGTCAGTTTCCCACTTGCACTAGAGTCAATAATTTAGTTCACATCGCCATGTGATTAACATCCAAAGAGTTTACTAGAGTCAATAATCTAGTTCACATCGCTATGTGATTAACACTCAAAGAGTACTAAGGTGTGATCATGTTTTGCTTGTGAGAGAGATTTAGTCAATGGGCCTGCCACTATCTGATCCGTATGTAGTTTGCAAATTTCTATGTCTACAATGCTCTGCATGGAGCTACTCTAGCTAATTGCTCCCACTTTCAATATGTATTCAGATTGAGACTTAGAGTCATCTGAATCGGTGTCAAAGCTTGCATCGACATAATTCTTTACGATGAACTCTTTATCATCTCCATAACCGGGAAACATTTCCTTAGTCGTCTTAGGTAACTAAGGATAATTTTGACCACTGTACAGTGATCTACTCCTGGATCACCATTGTACCCCCTTGCCAAACTCATTGGCAAGGTATGCAATAGGTCTGGTACGCAACATGGCATACTTTATAGAACCTATAGCTTAGGCATAGGGAATGACTTTCATTCTCTCTCTATCTTCTGTCGTGGTTGGGTTTTGAGTCTTTACTCAACTTCACACCTTACAATACAAGCTAGAACTCCTTCTTTGACTGATCCATTTTGAACTCCTTCAAATATTGTCAAGGTATGTACTCATTGAAAATCTTATCAAGCGTCTTGATCTATCTCTACAGATCTTGATGCCTAATATGTAAGTAGCTTCACCGAGGTCTTTCATCGAAAAATTCTTATTCAAGTATCCTTTTATGCTGTCCAGAAATTCTATATCATTTCTAATCAGTAATATGTCATCCACATGTGGTGAACTAACTACCTTGGGAAGCAACAAATATGAATATTAGAAATGCTACAGAGCCCCCACTCACTTTCTTGTAAATACAAACTTCACCATAAATCTGTATAAAACCATATGCTTTGATCACCTCATCAAAGCGTATATTTCAACTCCGAGATGCTTGCACCAGTCCATAGATGGACCGCTGGAGATTGCACACTTTGTTAGCACCTTTAGGATCGACAAAACCTTCTGTTTGCATCATATACAACTCTTCTTTAAGAAATCCATTAAGGAATGCAGTTTTGACGTCCATTTGCCAGATTTCATAATTATAAAATGCGGCAATTGCTAACATGATTCGGACTGACTTAAGCATCACTAAGAGTGAGAAAGTCTCGTCATAGTCAGCCCTTGAACTTGTTGAAAACCTTTCGCGATAAGTCGAGCTATCTAGATGGTGACATTACCATCAACGTCTGTCTTTTTCTTGAAGATCCATTTATTATCAATGGCTTGCCGATCATTGGGAAAGTCCACCAAAGTTCACACTTTGTTCTCATACATGGATCCTATCTCGGATTTCATGGCCTCAAGCCATTTATTAGAATCTGGGCTCATCATAGCTTTTTCATAGTTCGTAGGTTTGCCATGGTCTAGTAACATGACTACCAGGACAGGATTACCATACCACTCTGGCGCAGAACATGCTCTGTTTGACCTACGAGGTCCAGTAGTAACTTGATCTGAAGTTTCATGATCATCATCATTAGCTTCCACTCTAGTTGGTGTAGGCACATCACGGGAATGGATTTCTCTAATGTGCTACTTTCCAATTCGAGAGAAGGTACGATTACCTCATCAAGTTCTACTTTCCTCCCACTCACTTCTTTCGAGAGAAACTCCTTCTCTAGAAAGGTTCCATTCTTGGCAACAAAGATCTTGCCTTCGGATCTGTGGTAGAAGGTGTACCCAATTGTTTCCTTAGGGTATCCTATGAAGATGCACTTCTCTGATTTGGGTTTGAGCCTATCAGGCTGAAGCCTTTTGACATAAGTGTCGCAACCCCAAATTTTAAGAAAGGACAACTTAGGTTTCTTGCCATAAGCCTTTTGACAGTTCATACGGTGTCGTCTCAACGGATAGACGGTCCCTTATTTAACGTGAATGCGACTTTCTCTAATGCATAACCCCAAAATGATAGTGGTAAATCGGTAGAAGACATCATAGAACGCACCATATCCAATAAAGTACTGTTACGACGTTCGAACACACCATTACGTTGTTGTGTTCCAGGTGGCGTGAGTTGTGAAACTATTCCACATTGTATTAATGAAGGCCAAACTCGTAACTAAATATTTGCCTCCACGATCAGATCGTAGAAAATTTATTTTCTTGTTACGATGATTCTCCACTTCACTCTGATTTTTTTGAACTTTTCAAATGTTTCAAACTTGTGTTTCATCAAGTAGATATACCCATACCTACTTAAATCATCTGTGAAGGTCAGAAAATAACAATACCCGCAGCATGCTTCAACACTCAGCAACCGCATACATCGGTATGTATTATTTCCAATAAGTCATTAGCTCGCTCCATTGTTCCGGAGAACGGAGTTTTAGTCATCTCGCCCTTGAGGCATGGTTTGCAAGTATCAAATGATTCATAATCAAGGGATTCGAAAAGTCCAACTGCATGGAGTTTCTTCATGCGCTTTACACCAATATGACGAAAACGGCAGTGCCACAAATATGTTGCACTATCATTATCAACTTTGCATCTTTTGGCATCAATATTATGAATATGTGTATCACTACGACCGAGATTCAATAAACCATTTACATTGGGTGTATGACCATAGAAGGTTTTATTCATGTAAACAGAACAACAATTATTCTCTAACTTAAATGAATAACCGTATTGCAATAAACATGATCCAATCATATTCATGCTCAACGCAAACACCAAATAACATTTATTTAGGTTCAAAACTAATCCCGAAGGTAGAGGGAGTGTGCGATGGTGATCTTATCAACCTTGGAATCACTTCCAACACACATCGTCGCCTTGCCCTTAACTAGTCTCTATTCATTCTGCAACTCCTGTTTCGAGTTACTAATATTAGCAACCGAACTAGTATCAAATACCCAGGGGCTACTACGAACACTAGTAAGGTACACAACAATAATCTGTATATCAAATATACCTTTGTTCACTTTGCCATCCTTCTTATCTGCCAAATGTTTGGGGCAGTTCCACTTCCAGTGACCATTTCCTTCGCACTAGAAGCACTCAGTTTCAGGCTTGGGTCTAGCTTTGGGCTTCTTCAGGGGAGTGGCAACTTGCTTGCCATTCTTCTTGAAGTTCCCTTTCTTCCATTGCCCTTTTTCTTGAAACTAGTGGTCTTGTTAACCATCAACACGTGACGCTCTTTCTTCATTTTTACCTTCGCCGATTTCAGCATCAGAAGAGCTTGGGAATCGTTTTTGTCATCCCTTGCATATTATAGTTCATCACGAAGTTCTAGTAGCTTGGTGATAGTGACTAGAGAACTCTGTCAATCACTATCTTATCTGGAAAGATTAACTCCCACTTGATTCAAGCGATTGTAGTACCTAGATATTTTGAGTACATGCTCACTGGCTGAGCTATTCTCCTCCATATTGTAGGCAAAGTACTTGTCAGAGGTCTCATACCTCTCGAGACGGGCATGAATCTAAAATACCAATTTTCAGCTCTTGAAACATCTCATATGCTCCGTGGCATTCAAAACGTTTTTGAAGTCCCGGTTCTAAGCCGTAAAGCATGGCGAACTAAACTATAAAGTAGTCATCATATCGAGCTTGCAAAACATTCATAACGTCTGCATATGCTCCTGCAACAGGTTTGTCACCTAGCAGTGCATCAAAGACATAATTCTTCTATGCAGCAATGAGGATAATCCTCAGACCATGGACCCAGTCCACATTATTTCTACTATCATCTTTCAACTTAGTTTTCTCTAGGAACATATAAAAAATATATAGGAGCTATACGCGAGCTATTGATCTACAACATAGATATGCAAAACTATCAAGACTAAGTTCATGATAAGTTAAGTTCAATTAATCAAATTACTAATGAACTCCCACCTAAATAGACATCCCTCAAGTCATCTAAGTGATACATGATCCAAATCAACTAACCCATGTCCGATCATCACGTGAGCTAGGGTAGTCATCAATGGTGAACATCTCTATGTTGATCATATCTACTATATGATTCACGTTCCACATTTCGGTCTCCAGTGTTCCGAGACCATGTATGTACATGCTAGGCTCGTCAAGTTTAACCCAAGTATTCTGGATGTGCAAAACTGTCTTACACCTGTTGTATGTGAACGTAGAGTCTATCGCACCTGATCATCACGTGGTGTCTCAACACGACGAACTGTAGCAACGGTGCATACTTAGGGAGAACACTTTTACCTTGAAATTTAGTGAAGGGATCATCTTATAATGCTACCGCCATACTAAGCAAAATAAGATGCATAAAAGATAAACATCACATGCAATCAAAATATGTGACATGATATGGCCATCATCATCTCGTGCTTTTGATCTCCATCTCCAAAGCATCGTCATGATCTCCATCGTCACCGGCTCGACACCTTGATCTCTATCTGACGTAGGGTGGAAACCCTATACGGCCGATCTTTCAGCAAAGGAGCGGATCCAAACTAGGAACACGAAGAATACGAGGGGAAACACGAGGGAATACACAAGAGAATCACTCAAACAAACAAGATTTGGTCACACATATGCTAGATCCTCGAAACACGAGAGGAGATACAAGATCCATGATCAACAAAGGACGATACAAAGGTAACCCGTTCTTCTCCTAGAGAAGGTCTTGAGGTCTTCCCATTAGGTTCTTGAATCCAAGTAGATCTTCTCCGAAGAGGTGTCAGTCTCTCTCAGAGGAGCTGATCCGGATGGATGAGTGAGGCTCTATCTCACATATGAGCTATCACAACGCTAACCCTAACTAGGAGGAGGTGGGGGAGTATATATAGTCTAGGGCCACGAAGGGGTAAGTGAGAGAGAGTTTACATGGGCTCTCGGCCCGCATCTGCGTAGGGGCGCCGGATGTCCGGGCTCGGGCCCGAATGTCCGGCGACTCGCGAGGAGCCGGATGTCCGGGCCTCTGGCCGGATGTCCGGGCTGGACTTGCCCGCTCCTGTGCTCTCTGGATAGGCGGGGCCGGATGTCTGGGTGAAGGGGCCGGATATCCGAGGCTTCGGGAGGAGCCGGATGTCCGGGGTGATGGCCGGATGTCCGGGCTGCGCTGGTCCTTTGCGGTGCTTTGTGGGTAGCCGATGCCGGATTTCCAGGGCAGGGGCCGGATGTTTGGGACATGTTTGGATGTCCGGCTGCAGTAGCAGCTGGCTCTTCTTCCTTCTCCTTCCTTCGCTCTCGCGCGGGTCCTTGGATCTCCATGATCTCCTCGGGTGTAGCATCCATGTCTTACATGCGGAAAGGGAAGATTTGGAAAGGAGCGAGTTCACCTTAGGTCCAATGGCGTATGCTCGAGGTCTCAACATGTGGGAACTTGGGGCTTGGGGAGTTGTCGTAGTGTACATGGGGATGATCGTAGGATGCTTCGCATCATCTCCCCTCCCTTGGGAAAGATCCGACCTCGGATCGAAAAACTAATCACCATGGAAACGGTTGCCGTGGACGGACTTGTAGTTGGACGAAGTGGAAGACATGGCGCAATCCAAGTACTCCAAGGTGTCTTCGAAGTGATACACATGCAAAAAGAGCAAACACAAACGACACTTGGAAATACAATGGTTAGAGCACACAAGGTGTCCATCATGTAAGAATGAGTCCGTGCGGCAAGATTGTTCGTGGCAAAGCGCATGAAGATTATCAAGATGATATAGAATGATATGCAAAGCATTCATGGGAGCAAAAGCATCCATTGTGCACACAAATGTGTTGTGAATATGGTCAATGCAACCACGGTGCAAAATGATGTCATAGTGAGACGGTTTATCAATAGCATGAATATGGCAATGGGTGCTCAATGTGAGTATGTGATCATGCAATTGATGGTAGGCAATATGATCATAATGTATGAATATTCCATCAAGAAAGATCACAACAAATTTGCTTAGGAAGTGCATAAGCTCATATATCATGGATGACATAGAAATGGAAGATGCAACAAGGCAATCATAATGTGAGTCAATCCATGCATAAGATGCAAATTTGTTATGGGTGTTGTTGTACCGTTGCTTGATGTCGTGGTAGTAGTGTTGGTCCGGTGGTGCATCCACTAAGTCCGAGCACTCCTCAACTTGAAGGTCCATAGGGTCCATCTCCAATGTTGGTCCTCCATCCAATAGGTGTATCATGTAGACAACAAGAAGGAGGGAACAATGAAAGAATGGCCCATCCAATATGTGTATTTGAGAATGGCTCAAAGGGAATGAGTTCACCTTTATGAGGATGTCGAAAATGTTGGTGTTGCGCATCATGTATGCCTTCACATACCCAATATGTCTCGTGATGGAAATGCCTTGAGAATCCTTCAAAATGAAATAACATGACAAACACTCGGAAAAACAATTAAGGTTAGCGGAAATGCAAAACCTATCATTCGAGTGGTTAGATACCCAACAAGTGTTTTCATCATTCTTATCATAAGAAAGGACAAGGGAGTATTGCATAGTATGGATGCATATGATGCGAGAACAACCAAATACAATAGGCTCAATCAAACAAGCATGCATCACAAGTAAGGTGTCAAAGTCTCCAAGATCAATAAGCATAGTATGGTTGCACTCACTACAAGTAGATATGAGAGAGGAAACTAATGGACACAAGAGACAATTATCAAGATATATCATGTGAGAGGCATGAACATATATGTCATCAACCCAAGAAAGCGAGTAAGAATGGAACATGGATGATGTGACAAAGCAAGCAATCATAGTGATCAAGTCAAGCAAGCTAGTAGTGCGAAGATGCAACGTACTAGAAGGAATCATGGCAAGCACGTCATGTGTGCAAATAATGGTCATGAATAATGTGCATGACATATCACAAGCATGAAAGCAAGATATGAGTAAAATATCATCAATGCATTGGCGAGAGGCCATATGTAAATAGAAATGGGACATCATGACTCTCCCAACACAACAATCATCAATAGCATGAGGTACAAGGAAAACATGGTAATAGCAACAAGGATCTCCACCAAGCATGCAAATACACATAGAAGTAGCATAATGGTGTATCATGGGTAAATGCAAGCAAGGGTCACAATTGCATGGCAAAGGCATAGAAGCAAGCATAACATGTAAAGTGAACACGATAGAATGGACATAAGGTGACAAGTGGTAAATAGCCCATAGCCGTGTGAGAGACAAGTAAAAGAGATGCACATAGTCCTTGGACGAAGGGAATGGTGGCGAGGATAATCCACGGAATCCCAAATCATCGTTGCTCTCAAGAGCTCGTTTCGTCAACTCTTGGGATTGAGAGGTTGACGAGTATACGTGAGTACCTACATAAAACAAAGGCAAGGGAAAATTTGTGTGTGCATGGTAGATGTACACATCATCCATCATGATGCATACGTGCATGTGTTGGTTAGCACAAAATATCCAATGTTCAAATAAATGAGATGCGTGATATAGAAACTGTCATCCATCATGAGAGGTTTGTTATTATGTATAGCATAATGGAGACTCAAATTATGTAATTCATCATGAGAAATATGTAGAGCATTGTTATTCATGGAATGCATATGGCGCATGCAATTATGGGAATCATGCAAAGTATGGAATGCATCAAGATCTCCTAATATGCATGAGGAAACTATGGGGGTATCCTCATGAGCATTTGTAGAAACATCACATGGAGAATATTTACAACATCCAAAGCAAAGGATATTTGGAACAATGTGATCATGGCATGGTATAGTAGATGAATTGCGCAAATCATGTAAAGGAAGCATAGCAATATCATCACATGAAAAACAAAAGCCAATGGGCATCATCTCGTCATCTATGCCATAAGTGCAAATGGGATTTATTTTAATGGGACATGCATAGGTACTATGTTGAGATTGAAATGAAGCAATATGGGTTGTCAAACATGAAGTGACCAATAGAATTTTCACATGATATCCTATGGAGCATAGCATCACAACTAGGCAACTCAACATGCTCATCATCATATTCATCATAAATTTGTAAGTCATGACATGAGGAAGTTGCACTAGTATGAAGCACGGGAATAGATGGATCAACATAATGCAAGCAATCATTGGTAAGATAGTCCACTAGTGGGACAAGAGAAGCACCATCACCTATGTTACCTTTGGAGCATCGCTTATGTTTTGTAGGTGAGGTGTCGAAGATCCACTCGTTGTCATCTTCATCTTGATGGAACCATGTGGGGGTGCATCTTCTTCCACCATGGCCATCATCGTCTCCATTGGAGGTATGGACTCGTCGAGGATAGGCATGTCGTCATGTAGGATACCTAACACCAAAGAAAACACACTCGAAGTAGAGGTTATGTTGTTAGAAATCATAGTGGCCTCACATGCTGTGTCAACTATCTCACTCACTGGTGTTGTGGCTCACTCACTCCCTCTTGGATGCTCTCACTCGTATGGTTGGTGGAGTCACTCAAATGGCTCTCAACCTCACATAGGATGTGTGTCATGCTCTCATGTGTGGGACTAGTGGTGGTCATAATCATCCTCTCATAGGAAATGCACTCAATGTCACATATGGTGGAGTCACTCATATCACTCATGGTGGAGTGGCTCTCCTCACATGGGAATTGGGGGCATCTCTTCATATGTGGGTGTCGGAGAGATGTTGGTGCAAATGTCTCCATGCTCAACTCCTATCGCCGCCTTGGTTGAAGGGATAGTCCCATGTTTAACCTCCTCATCCATAATGCCTCCAAAGATGAATGCCGTAGGATGTGGCAAAACACCATTCTCCTCCAAGACCAAAGAGAAGGTCTCATGTGCGCTCGTGTAACTCGACTTGGAGTATGAGTCACATAGGGGCGCCGTCTTCATGTTGTTGAAGAGGTCCGTGCTCGCTGCCGTGGTCGAAGGGGATGGCCCTTGCTCGACCTTCTTGTCGTCGTCTTGTATGAGGCCGATATGATGTGGCAGCTCGTAGCTCGTCTCCATGACCGAAGGGAATTTCCCATGCTTAGCCATCTTCCTTGAGGGGCTTCCGAAGATGGAAGTGTCTCCCTCGCTCGTAGGTGGTCGCCTTGTTGTTGAAGATGTCGATGTAGGCGAACTCACGGGAAGTAGGCGAAGATGCCGTACGTCCAAAGGCGAAGATGCCTTGATAGCACTTGGCGAAGATGCCGAAGTGGTGGTGGTAGTAGCCGTAGCATCGTCTTGGTGGTGCTTGTCTCGCGGTCTTCTCTTGTGCTCATGAAGTTTGGTCGTAGCTTGATGTAGAGCTTGTTGGGACTTGTAGGTTTGAGCGTGTCGAGCATCTTCATGATGATGGTGTCGTTGTCGTACTTGAGCTCGTAGTAGATGTCGTTCGTCGTCGTCGTGCACATGATGCTTGGAGGTGACTTGCCCTTCATGACAATTTGTATCATGAATGTGATGATGTTCGCCATGTAGATGTGGACGTGGACGAAATGCGCTTGCATCGCTTGGGCACTCCGAAGATGATGGACTTGCTCGTCACCGCCTTGAATATGACGAAGGGGAAGTAGACTTGACTAAGGCCCGAATCTCCTCCATCCTTGCATCTTGCTCCTCCTTTTGTGCGGAAAGCTTGTTGTCGAAGTAGTCTCTTGTATGTGCTTCGGAGTGTCGTATGTCGATGGTGAGGTTGTCGATGCGCTCTCGCAATCTTGATTGTGCACCTTGCATTTGTGGTTGCAGATCAAAGATGGACGCTTTGGTGATGTAGTTGTTCGCGCCGTCGTTGTTGTCAAAGACCGGAGATGAAATGCCTTGCCTATCCATCACAAGACTCGAGCAAATATGAGTGGAAGAAAGGAGAGAACTATACCAAATGTACCTTGACCGATGTTGAAAATGGATCAATGATCACTCAATGATGTAACAAGGAAATAGCACAATTGGTACTAATCTCGTCGATTTCTCACACCTACACAAATAAGACTTATGGGGGAGCTCGGTGAGGATAGTGGCACAAAAATTTGATGCAAAATGTTAGCAAGAGTCAATAATGTTGAAAGAGATTCACAAATTCGCAAGTGGAGCAAGTAGATCAATAGCAATGGGTGGCACACGGAAATGCACACACAGTAGATAAATGGGGTCGTGCAACCAAGGAATGAGCTCAAAATGTGGAATCCACGGAAAATGCTCTTGTTGCAATCCTCTAGAGAGACGCTAGCACGATTACTCAATAGGCAGATACGACACTTGTGCACAACCTATAGGAGACAAAAATGCAATGACTTCTATCCCAATTATGTTATGTATATATGGTTCCCGGTGTTTCTCTCAAGATGATCCAAGATGATCGGATATGACAATCTTATATGCAATGTGGTATGGTGCTATGGCACTTGCTTACAAGCTCTTTGTTCACTCTTTTTCTTTGCTTAAAAGCTTATTCTTTTTTTGTATGGCCACTTTGCGAAATGCACAAACCAAGATAGCAATTGTGTATATGCGGGAACAATCTTGTGACACAAGATATGATATGATGATACCAATATGATATGGTATGTATGCAATGGAAGGTGTAGATCACTAATGTGCACAAGTAACGTTGCCGGCAATACTCAAATGGCTAGTCTCGATAGGCAAGTGACGCAAAATGGGCTAGGGGTTATCAATGCAATTGCAAGGGGAGTATACAATGGTGTCATCGAGGTTACCCTCAATGGTTTGTCGAGTGTATATAAGGATGGATAATGATGAAGTGGTCAATGTCGACGACGACCTCGTGGTGATGATGAGTGGCAGTGTTCTCGATGTCAGACCGTTCCTAATTAGCCGAAACACCTTAGGAAACGAAAAACACCATGAACTCAAAATCTCAAAGGCAAATGTCAAAATGTTGGTAGCGGGAATGTGGTGGTGGTTGCGGAAGTATTGGTGGAAACCCGGTCAAAATAGGTTATAGTGGTCTAAGCGTATTGTGGGCTATACACGGGGTCGAATTTGAAAGCACGTCCCTAAGTAGCCGAAACACCTTAGGAGACACAACTCACACTACAAAAAGAAGACACATCCGTGACATTTTGGGCCAAACGATTTTTTTTCTGTCATACATATGACACTTCTATGACGATAATTGTGACAAAACCCGATATCATCATAGATGTGGTGGGCTCCTACTTCTATGGCAAAAAATCATGACAGAAAATGGGCTTTTCGTCCTGGGCGGGCCGGAGACGCAGCTGCATGACATTCTTTGGGCCGTCCATGACGGAAAAAACCGTGGTAGAAGCGAGGGGGAGGAAAATTTCGGGGAGTTCCCGGTTACGGTTGGAGGTCGGGGGTCGAGCGATGCACGTTTCTCTCGTACACGTACGCGCGTGTGTGCAAGGCGTTTGCTCTAACTGAACCCGAGCGAAGCGTTGGGCTCTAACTGAACCCGAGCGATTGCACTGCAGGCTACGCGTTACTGAACCTGAGCAATCGATCGATGGCTGTTAACTGAACCCGATCGAGCGATTCCTTCGCTACTGCTGCTAACTGAAGCCGATCGATTGGATGAACAATGAGCGTTGCGGGGGGGGGGGGGGTTGGATGAACAGTGAGCGGTGGCGTTGCCTCTGGATGAACAGGACCCCGTGGTGTGGAGGGCTGGATGAACAGTAGACGGTGGAGGGGTGGTTGAACAGGACTCCGTGGTGTGGAGGGCTGGATGAACAGTAGACGGTGGAGGGGTGCCCGTGGAGGGGTGGTTGAATAGTAGCCGGTGGAGTAGTGCACGGTGGAGGCTGGATGAATAGGAGCCAATGGAGGCTGGAGGAGGTCGACGGTAGCCCGTGGAGGCTGGAGGAGGTCGACGGTGGAGATGGACAGTATCCCGTGGAGTCCCGTTTTGCGGTACGCCACACCTGTCCCGATGAATAGGACCCCTGTTTCAACCGTAGGAGGTCCGTTTCGTCCGTTTTGCGGTACGCCACACCCCTCCCGATGATCAGGACCCCCGTTTCGACCGTAGGAGGTCCGTTTCATCCGTTTTGCGGTACGCCACACCCCTCCCGATGAACAGGACCCCCGTTTTGACTGTAGGAGGTCCGTTTCGTCCATTTTGCGGTACACCACACCCCTCCTGATCAACAGGACCCCCGTTTCGACCGTAGGAGGTCCGTTTCCTTCGTTTTGCGGTACGCCACACCCCTGCCGATCAACAGGACCCCGTTCCGAACGTAGGAGGTCCGTTTCCTCCGTTGTGCGGTACGCTAGGCCTCGTTTCCATCGCCTGTTCCATCCAAGCCCTCCCGATGAACACGACCACACATTCCGTTCTGACCCACCCGGTTGGCTCCCACGCATTCCGTTGCCTCCCGATGAACACGGCGCATTTCGTTGCCTCCCCATGAACACGGCACATTCCGTTGCCTCCCCATGAACACGACGATGACGCTGTTTCTCCGTTCCGACCCAGCCATGTACACGAGCCCTGGCCGTACGTATGCGCGAGTAGGCATTCGAGACCCCGCCCGTATGTACACATACGTGGCCGTATTTTCTTTCTTGCACCCTGGCCGCTGTACGTACGTGTACATGTGATACGTCTCCGTCGTATCTACTTTTCCAAACACTTTTGCCCTTGTTTTGGACTCTAACTTGTATGATTTGAATGGAACTAACCCGGACTGACACTGTTTTCAGCAGAATTGCCATGATGTTGTTTTATGTGCAGGAAACAAAAGTTCTCGGAATGACCTGAAACTCCACGGGATGTCTTATAAAAAATAATAAAAAATCCTCGCCAAAGATGAAGACCAGGGGCCCCACACCCTGTCCACGAGGGTGGGGGGCGCCCCCTAGGGCGCGCCCCCTACCTCGTGGGCCCCCTGGAGACCTTCCGACGCCAACTCCAACTCTATATATTTGCTTTCAGGGAGAAAAAAATAAAGGAGAAGAAATCATCGCGTTTTACGATACGGAGCCACCGCCAAGCCCTAAAACCTCTCGGGAGGGCTGATCTGGAGTCCGTTCGGGGCTCCGGAGAGGGGGATTCGTCGCCGTCGTCATCATAAACCATCCTCCATCACCCATTTCATGATGCTCGCCGCCGTGCGTGAGTAATTCCATCGTAGGCTTGCTGGATGGTGATGCGTTGGATGAGATTTATCATGTAACCGAGTTAGTTTTGTTAGGGTTTGATCCCTAGTATCCACTATGTTTTGAGATTGATGTTGCTATGACTTTGCTATGCTTAATGCTTGTCACTAGGGCCCGAGTGCCATGATTTCAGATCTGAACCTATTATGTTTTCATGAATATATGTGAGTTCTTGATCCTATCTTGCAAGTCTATAGTCACTTATTATGTGTTATGATCCGACAACCCCGAAATGACAATAATCCGGATACTTCTTGGTGATGACCATAGTTTGAGGAGTTCATGTATTCACTATGTGCTAATGCTTTGTTCCGGTTCGCTATTAAAAGGAGGCCTTAATATCCCTTAGTTTCCAATAGGACCCCGCTGCCACGGAGGGTAGGACAAAAGATGTCATGCATGTTCTTTTCTATAAGCAGGTATGACTATATTCGGAATACATGCCTACATTACATTGATGAATTGGAGCTAGTTCTGTGTCACCCTATGTTATGACTGTTACATGATGAACCGCATCCGGCATAATTATCCATCACTGATCCGGTGCCTACGAGCTTTCCATATACTGGTTTCCGCTTATTTACTTTCCCGTTGCTATTGTTACAATCACTACAAAATACCAAAAATATTTACTATTGCTTGCACTACTCTCTTGTTACCGTTACCACCACTATCATATTACTTTGCTACTAAACACTTTGCTGCTGATATTAAGTTTCTAGGTGTGGTTGAATTGATAACTCAGCTGCTAATTGTAACATCCCAAATTTTAAATTTGGAATGTTATACATTAGATCATCATGCATATCATATTTTCTTGCATTTTGTCGATCCTAGAAAATTTCACGCAACTCAAGGACCCTCGGAGAGAGTTGGAGATTTCGTTATTTTCATATTTGAGATTTCTCAAATTTTGAAAAGAGGATCATTTGATTTTATTTACTTTATCTTCAATTATTTTTCCAATAACAAACATATGAGAGGGAATAATATGACTTTCCCAAATTTTAGGAAAAATGAAGATTTAATAAATAAAACAAATTTTGGATTTTTGCGGAGTTTATTTGCATTTTATTTGCATTAGGGAAAAATGCGTATTTTAAAAATTTGCATTTAGGCCCCGAGTAAAAGTTCATTTTGTTCGACTCATTTTTAGGAGTAGAGGAAAATTTACGTTGTAAATTTTGGAGCTCGTTAGGTATTATTTTTATTCGTTTTTTCTGCCCGCGAAATTATTTAAAAAAAATATACGCGCAGCGCTGACTGGGCAAGGGCCCAGCCAGCCGGCACAGCCCCGCCGCCTCCCCGCGCGTGCGCGCGCGCGCCACCGCGCCGCCGCCGTCGCCGAGTCGGAGGAGGACTCCTCCCCCTCCTTTGCTTGCCCCCTCCCCCAAGTCAGCTCCCCCCTTTATATACTGCACCCCCCTCTCCTCCCCACCCCCAAGCCGCCGCCGCCGCCCGCACCAGCAGCAGCCGCAACGCGCACCGCCGCCGCCGCACCGCGCCGCCGCCGCCGTCGCCCGCCGCCGCCAGCGCCGCCGCCGCCGCCGCACCACCCCGTCGCCCCGCCGGAGCCCCGCCGCCGTCGAGGTAGCCCCGTGCCGCGCCACCCTCGCCCCGGTTCGGTTTTCTAAAACCGTTCCGGTTTATTTTTTTTCGATGTTTCGGTTTTTTCGAAACCCTAGATCGTTTTTTTTTCTTTCCCGGTTTTGCTAAATAGCGAGCGTTCGCCGGACCGTTCATCTTAACGAACGTGATCACCGGTCAACCTTGGTTAACGAACGTCCGTTCGTTTAACCGTTCATCGTTTTTCTTTTTTTCGTCGGATTTATTCCGCGATTATTCCGATCGCGATTTCAGATCCGATCTTCATTCTAGTTTATCTTCTCGCTCGTTTATCGGAATCAGGTGATTCAAGCGCCTGGAGTTTCGTTTCGAAACCGCCGTTCCGACTAAGCAACTTAAACAAGTTTTTGCCAAGGTAAAATTTGACCTAGTTTCATCTTGCTAGAACCGAGCTTTCTTCCGCCGTTTGTTTTCCTTTTCTTGATCGGTTCGTTCTCTTTTTTTTGCAACCGGAGTTCTTAAGTTGAACTTTCTGGTTCGATCTTTTATTTGAGTTTTACCTGTGCATTAGATGAGTACTTATTGTATGCTTGTTGTTTGTCTGCGATAGATCACCCGGAGTGCGCCGCTTGTTACTTCGAAGTTCTAGGTTTCGCAGATCCTCAGCAAGGCAAGTAACACTTTGATCATACCTTTTCTACTACCCAGTTTTATTGCATTAGATCAATCCTCAAACATTGCATGAGCTAGGATCTAATTAAGTTGTGGGTTGGGAAGTAGATGAGGTAGTACCTATTACCTGTTTTACTTATGAAACCTTTGGGAGTTACTTCTACGTTTGCTTATTATGCCATGCTATGCTAGTAGACGTGGATTGGGTGAGTGATATCCATGACAGATGTGAGTATTGTTAATTAATGGTTTATCTAAGGTGGCAACTTAAACACACATCTGGGTGGATTGAGGTACCTGGGTATTCCAGGATTGCCTGTTGTTTTTCTTTATGGACCGCCACCCAGGCTCAAAGGGATCATAAGATTATTCATGCTAGTAACTTCCGTTTGCAGCCACAAGCCATTATGGGCTCTGGCATAGTTGATTAAGTCGGGCAAACCCTTATAGTGGTAGACTAGCAGATCTAGGGGATGTAGGTGTACAAGTCTACCCATCCTAAGGTGCTAGCGCTTCTGAAAGACTATGTCTCGGTCATCCGTTTCTCAAACACCATGTAGTGCGAGAAACCAAACGGAGGCGATCGAGTCTTGTGGGGAAAAGTGCACAAACCTCTGCAGAGTGTACAAACTAATCATGATTAGCCGTGTCCCCGGTTATGGACATCTTGAGTATCTAGTTCTTGAATATCATGTGAATGTCAACATGTTACTCCTAATTAATGTTGTTGGGTGATTAATGATTACTTTTTAATTGGGATCGGAATGCTGTCAACCATTCTCGATGTTTACCAACCACCATGATAGTTAAATAATTTTATTCCTTTGCAGTAGGGAAAAAACTGGCTTTACGCAAAACTGTAACCATAGAGCCTTTCCACCAGCCATATATGCATGTAGTATAGGATTTTTCATTCATTACTCTCTATGTGTTACATTGTGAGCATATTCCATGTGCTGACCCGTTTTCGGGCTGCAACTTTCATGTTGCAGACTTTTCAGACGACGAGTAAGGTGCTTTTAGGTCGTGGTTCTATACTCAGTGATGCCGTTGGAGTTGATGGACTCGCTTATCTTCCAAGTCTTCCGCTGTTATCATTATTAGATGGCCTTAAGCCATATTTATTGTAATAAGTTCTCTTTGAGACAACGATGTAATAAGTGTGTGATTGCTACTCTGTTATAAATCCTTCGAAGTACTGTGTGGTGTCAGCATTACTGATCCAGGGATTACGCCTGAGCACAGAGACTTGACCATCTGAGGTCGGGTCGCTACAGAGATGGTATCAGAGCACACGCTGACTGTAGGACACGACCACTAAGTTAAAGCCATAAATCACTATTCTCCTCTCATTTTCTAACTCCTCATCTTTTCTACTCTTTTAGGATGACGGACGCGAAGATCAAGTATGCTCAACCGGATGAAGGCACACCTTTTGGATTTCACTTGAAGGAAGTCACCAAGTACCTGAACATTGGACTACCAAGCTTCACCGGGACTTTCAATGCCACTCTACCTAAAGAGGAGCGCTGGAAGATTCAAGCCCATGTTCCGGGAAGGACATTCGCGCCAATCACGAAGCCCATAGATAGTGTTTTCAGTGCACCAACCTGGAGTCTGGGAAAGAGCATGGCAACTCATATCACCATGGGACGCATTGGAGAAGTTTATCAAGAAGACCTCAAGGACACTATCTACCAGATTTGCGGACGCCGAGATGAACAATGGGAGATAGTCAGCACCAAGAAGGATAGATCCATTGCAGCTTTCATCCATGAGTTAAACCAGCACATTCGACACCAGGCGAACCAGATGTGCAATGATATGATAGATTTGAAGAATGCCAAGTCAAGGATCATCGAGCTGGAAGGAGAACTGAAGTCTACACGCAAGGACTACATGGACGAGATCGTAGCTCTAGCAAGGCACAATGGCGATCTTAAGCAGGAGATTGAAGAACTCAAGGGGAAACTAGCATTCAAGAATGAAGACAAGTACGTCGCATGTCCGAGCAACTACATCATCATCGTCGACACTGATTCGAATCCAAGTGAACCCGACTTTGAAGACGAAGCTGGAGCAGACATCATGGAGTCTTCCACCGATTCAAATTAATAGATGACCACCATATATTAGTAGAATTTCATCCATGTAAACATTATAGTTCAAGCACTTTTTGCGATAGTCTTAGACTGTTGTATGCCCTTTGTTTGAATTGAATGAAGTGATTTTGTGTGATTTGCTCATGTGCATTGGGGTAGTGTTTCTCTTTAGACCTTACTCTATTCTTAATTCTCGTCTTTTCTAAAAACCCCTCAGATGCCTCCGAGACGTGACAATGGATTCTTTTTTCCGCCGGAGATCACTCAGTTGATTCAGCAGCAGAATACCTTGATCCAAACATTGGTGCAGAACAACAACAACAACAACAACAACAACAACAACAACAACAACAACAACAACAACAACAACAACAACAACAACAACAACAACAACAACCCACCACCACCACCACCTGCGGATCATTTGACTCGTTTCCTTAGGCTGAATCCGCCGGTGTATTCCAGTAGCACTGAGCCGATTGTAGCAGATGATTGGCTCCGCAAGATAGGAAGGGAGTTGACCACTGCAGGATGCACAGATGTTGAGAAGGTGAAGTTTGCCGCACATCAGCTTGACGGACCCGCGGCAGCATGGTGGGAGAATTTCACAGCCACTTACCCTGTAGACACTGTCACATGGGATCAGTTTCAACAAGCTTTCCGCACTGCCCATGTTTCAGCAGGAGCTATGGCCATGAAGAAGCGTGAGTTTCGCAACCTACGCCAAGGAGGAAGGATAGTTGGCCAGTATGTGGATGATTTTAGTAAGTTAGCACGTTATGCCCCAGATGACGTTGCTACAGACGCAGCCAAGCAGGAGAAGTTTCTGGAAGGACTAAATGATGAACTAAGCATGCAGTTGATGGCAGCAAGTTTCAACAACTACCAGGAGTTGGTAGACCGTGCCATCATGATTGAAGGGAAGCAACAGCAGATTGAGAACCGCAAGTGGAAGTATGGACAGGGGAAGTATAACTCTGGAGCCCAGCAGAAGCCCCGTTATACCCCTAAACCAGGAGTTCAGTTTCAGCATACCCATGGAGGAGGTAGCTCTCACAACAAAATGGCCACAAGAACGGTAATGGGAATGGAGGAAGCAATGGCCAGAACCGTACCACCCCATCAACCCCAGCCAAGAGAGACCTGAGCCAAGTCACCTGTTTCAAGTGTTCCAAGACCGGACATTATGCCAATGAGTGTCCCGAAGGCCAAGGTGGAAATGGAAGCTCTGGGAAGAAGCCGAACCCTTTCAACAGGGGACAGGTGAACCACATTGATGTGGAGGAGGTTGAAGCTCAGCCTGATGCAGTAATCGGTAAGTTTTTGGTTAAGTCATTTACTGCACTCGTTCTTTTCGATACTGGTGCATCGCATTCATACATATCAAGGGGATTCGTAGAAAAGTATAGCCTGCCCACTAAGGTTCTTAACACACTTATGCTAGTAAGCTCGCCAGGAGCAGAGTACATGGCCAGACAAGGATGTTTTCAAGTGCCATTGAGTATAGGAAGGCATGTTTTCCCAACGGATTTTATCATTTTGGAATCCCAAAGTCTGGATGTAATTCTAGGTATGGATTGGTTGTCGATGTATGGAGGAAACATCGATTGCGCCAGTAAGACAATTTTGCTCACGACGCCAGAAGGACGAAGGATCAAGTATGTATCACGACATGGATCAAATAGGAATCAAGTGAATTCTTTATCAGGAGTTGTGCAGGAAGAGGTACCGGTGGTGCAGGATTACCCTGATGTGTTTCCTGAGGAATTGCCAGGAATGCCACCTGATAGAGATATCGAGTTCTTAATTGAGCTTTTGCCAGGCACTGGACCAATATCGAAGAGACCGTACAGGATGCCCGCACAAGATTTGGTAGAAATCAAGAAGCAGATTAAGGAGTTATTGGATAAAGGTTACATTTGCCCAAGTTCTTCGCCTTGGGGATCACCCGTACTTCTAGTAGAGAAGAAGGATGGATCATTAAGGATGGTTGTTGATTACCGTGGATTGAATGAAGTAACCATCAAGAACAAGTACCCACTGCCAATGATTAATGATCTGTTTGATCGTTTGCAAGGAGCTAAAGTGTTTTCCAAGATCGATTTGCGATCAGGGTACCATCAGTTGAAGATTCGAGAGCAGGACATACCTAAGACAGCTTTTACTACGAGATACAGATTGTATGAGTATACCGTTATGTCATTTGGACTGACTAACGCACCTGCCTATTTTATGAACCTGATGAACAAAGTGTTTATGGAGTTTTTGGATAAGTTCGTCGTGGTTTTCATTGATGATATTCTGGTATTTTCAAAGAATGAAGAAGAGCATAAGGAACATTTGCGTTTGGTTTTGGAGAAACTAAGGGAACATCAGTTGTATGCCAAATTCAGCAAATGTGAGTTTTGGTTGAAGGAAGTTGGATTTCTTGGACATGTTATATCCGGAGAAGGTATAGCAGTTGACCCTAAAAAGGTTGAGACCGTAACCGAATGGGAAGCGCCAACGACAGTTGGAGAGATCCGGAGTTTTCTGGGACTCGCAGGATACTACCGGAGATTCATTGAGAATTTCTCAAAGATTGCAAAGCCTATGACGGAATTGTTGAAGAAGGATACCAAGTTCATATGGACTGAGGAGTGTGAGGCCAGTTTTCAGGAGTTGAAGAAACGATTGGTTTCCTCACCAGTATTGATTCTGCCAGATCAGAACAAGGATTATGAGGTGTATTGCGACGCTTCACGTCGAGGACTTGGAGCAGTGCTTATGCAGGAAGGAAGAGTTGTTTCGTATGCCTCACGACAACTGAAACCTCATGAATTAAATTATGCTACGCATGATTTGGAGTTAGCAGCCGTAGTGCATGCATTGAAGACATGGAGACATTTCCTCATTGGAAATCATTGGGAGGTGTACACGGATCACAAGAGTTTGAAGTACATTTTCACGCAGAAGGAGTTGAACCTCAGACAAAGGAGACGGTTGGAACTCATCAAGGATTACGATATGAGATTACATTACTGTCGGTGTACTAAAGTAGGGGTACCTTAGTACCCCGAACTTGTGCACGGGCAGTAGTAGCGTCCCGCGGCAAGGCTTGCCAGGGGAGCGACAAGAGTCTCCACGGCCCTTTCTGGGCCGGACGAAGGCCAAGTGATCGAGCCTAGAAGACCAGGCCCCGGCAAGAGGAGCTTGCCGGGTCAAGGAGGCGAGGTCCGGCAAGAGGAGCTTGCCGGGCCAAGGCGACAAGGCCCCGGCAAGAGGAGCTTGCCGGGATGACTAAGCCGAAGCACCAAGGCCCCGGCGGGAGGAGCTCGCCGGGACGGCCAAACCAAGGCACCCCAAGAGAAGCCCGCCGCGGCGCGCCGCGCGCCCCGGCAAGGCCTGACAAGCGGCAAGCTCTCAGGTGCGGCAAGACAACCACCGCGGCAAGCCACTTGCCGCGGCAAACCACCACCTCAGGCATGCACTCCAACTCACCTGCCCATGCGTCACTCTGGAGCTTCCCCAGAGGCACGTGGCAGGGCGCCGCGCAACCTGGGGCGCGCGGTGGCATGCGACGTTGGCAGAGTCGCCCCCGTGGCAAGCGGAGGCGCCCCTAACGGTCCGCCTCGGCACTGTTCGGGCGATCCAGACGGGCATTTAATGCCTTTGTCCCCCGCCGTCAGAGTTAGGTGCGATAGCTCTGTGCGGCCACTGTTCGCACAGTTCCTTGCCATTTTTACCCTCACCTACGTCGCTACCTGTGGGAAACCCCTTAGCATATAAAAGAAGGCCCATGCGCATGTAGGAGGGGGGGGGACCGGAAAGGGGGGAACCCGAAAAGGAGGACACCCAGTAGACCCTCGTCTACGTCCAGCTCCAACTTACTGTAGCTTCTTGTGCTCCAGAGCAAGAACTCGAATCAACCAGACAAGCAGCAGTAGGGTTTTACGCATCCGTGCGACCCGAAGCTGGGTAAAATCATTGTGTGTGTGTGAGTCACCTCGATCTGCTCTTTGTGCAACCTCCGCCCCCCGCCGAACCGACAAGGGGCTCCGTCCCCATAGGTGCTCGTGGAGGCCGATTCCCCCCGACATCTTTGGGCGCCAGGTAGGGGCTGCGTCGAGGTTGTGTGAACCAGATCCGGCGTCCGCGCGAGCCAGACTCTCATTGTTTGCGCCGGCATGGCGCCGAAGAAGAAAGCTCTGGAGGTGACCGGTCCGTCAGCGTCGAACCCACCGCCCATGGAGCAGACGGGTGGTGGGGAGGACGCCGGCGGAGGAACGGGCGCCGTCGAACCGATTCTTGGTCCCGCGACGTCCGAGCTCGCCCCGCGCCCCTCTCAGGAGGCGCGAAACCAGTAGCGTCATGGTACCCATGGTACCATACGCTCGCTGGACCCAGACCATGCTGGTGGGTCCCAAGGCGCTCAGGACCAGCATGCGATTCAGCGTGCCGGAACGAGCGTCGCGCGGCTGCCTGGACCGGGTGCTGCTCCTTCTAACATAGTTAGGAGTTCGAGCACATCCCGCTCCTCGCGCCGTTCGCCGCCTCTGCCCGCCACCCCAGCGGAAGCTCTCGCGCGAGCTCAGCTACTCCTAGACTATCCTCCGACGGCGGACAAGCTCGACGACTAGAGGGCAACCATCCAGAGCCTCATCGGTTTCGCCAACGGCGACACTCCGCGGCAGCACAGCGCGTCGCAGCCGCGGCCAGTCACCCAGGCGAGAACCGATGGCGCCAAGAATGGCGGGGGTGTGACCACCGTGCACTCCCCGCCCTAGAAGCCGCGGTCGCCGACTCGCCAGGCTCACCTCGACAACGACTCCACCGCGTCGTCGAACCCGCGAACTCGCCGCGACCAACGCCAAGTCCTTCACGAACGAAGGGAAGAAGACGCTCGAACCCGCATCGAGCGCAGAAGAGAGGCGCGGCGTCAATCAGACTAGCGCGTTGAGCCCTCCGGAGACATGCACGCACCGGGGGAACCAGGCGAACTACCGTATTCGGTAGGCTGCCCCGCGTTCACCCGCGAGCTGCGGCAAGTCCAGTGGCCCAGCACGAAGAACTTCAAGCCCGACGTGCCCGAGAAGTACGACGGCAAGTCGCACCCGTCGGAGTTCCTCAGCGTCTACACCATTGCGGTGCAGGCTGCCGGGGGACGGGACGACAAGATCCTTGCCAACTACTTCCCGCTGGTACTCAAGCCCAACGTCAGATCCTGGCTCATGCACTTGCCGGACGGCTCCATCTCCTCCTGGCCAGATCTATGCCATCAGTTCGTTGGCGCCTTCACGGGCGGCCACAAACCCCATGGCCAGGCAAGCGACCTTCATCTGCTTGTTCAGAAGGAGGGGGAGCCTTTGCGCAAGTTCATCCAGAGGTTCAGCCGTGTGCACTACAACATCCCAGACGTCCACCCCGCCGCGGTGATCAGCGCGTTCCACCAGAACGTGCGCAACCGCAGGATGCGGGAGGAGATGGCGATGTGCAAAATCAAGGAGGTCAGTGAGCTTTACGCCCTGGCCGACAAGTGTGCACGCGCTGAGGAGGGGAGGAAGCTCCCCGGAGAAAGTGTTGGAGAAGGAGAATCCGACAGTGAAGGTACCGCCCCGGCAAGGAGAGGCCGGCGGCGGAATGGCAAAAAGAAGAAAAACCCAGAGGTGCTGGTTGTTGAGAAGTCCGGCAGCGAGGGCTCCGCCAAGAAAGCCCAGGTGGGAGGCCCCGGCAAGGAGATTGTTGGGTGCGCCAACTGCCGGGCGGTGGCTGCTGCCGATAAGCGGGACGATACCGACAAGAAGTACTGCAAGATCCACCATACCAGGGGCCACGACCTCCAGAGTTGCAAGCAAGTCGAGCGACTCATCGAGCTGCAGAAAGCCAAGTATGCACGACGCGACAAGGAGAGAGCCCAAGCAGGCGGCAGGGGATCCGGCACGAAGCGTCCCGGCCCGGGGGAGCGCCGCGGCAAGGACAAGCAGCGGCAAGCAGACAGACCTCCCCGGGGACGCGACAAGGACGAAGACGATGACGACGACGAAGACATGGAAGACCCCGAGACCAGCGAGCAGGAGTTTCAGAAAGCCACTGAGGTCTTGTGTGTGGACGGCGGTGCCTCCCTGCACGCTTCCCACCACCAGCTTAAACGGTGGGTGCGGGAGGTCAATGCAGCGGAGCCACCCGTCGAGTCACGCAGACCCCTGAGATGGTCCAGCACGCCTATCATCTTCGACATTGAGGACCACCCTGATCGCACAACCGCGGTCGGGTGCTTGCCGATGTTGGTTTCCCCAACGATCCGCAACCTCAAGGTCACTAAGATGCTAGTTGATGGCGGGGCCCGCTTGAATCTGATCTCCTCTGCTGTTCTCCGGAGACTCCAAGTTCCCGACAGCGAGCTCGAAGAAACCGGCACATTCCAAGGAATCAACCCGGGAAGGAGCAAGCCGAAGGGAAAGATCACGCTGCCGGTAACATTTGGCAGCGAGCTGAATTTCAGGACTGAGAGGGTCACCTTTGACGTCGCCGACTTTCCGTTGCCTTACAACGGGATCCTCGGCCGACCAGCGCTCGCCAAGTTCATGGCGGCCTCTCACTACGCGTATAACATGCTCAAGATGCCTGGCCCGATAAGCGTCATTTCTGTCCCCGGCGACAAGAAGGATGCCCTTATCTGCGCCGACCAAATATACCGGGACGCAACAGCAGCAACGGCCCGCGGCCCACTTGCCGCTGGAGCTTCCGGGGGAAAGAAGAAGTCCTGCAAGTGCTCTGGTGCCCACTCCAGCAAGCGCGCCTCTTCGGAGTGCTGCGCTGCCGTCGAGGACGTGCCATCGAGCCCCGCCGAACCAAGTGTGAAGCGTGCCAGTTCCATTCCAAGAAGATACACCAGCCAGATCAAGCTCTCCAGACGATCCCTTTGTCCTGGCCCTTCTTGGTCTGGGGGCTCGATATCCTTGGCCCCTTCCCCCGAGCCGTTGGGGGCTTTGAGTACTTGTTCGTTGCCATCGACAAGTTCACAAAGTGGCCAGAAGTGGAACCGGTGAGGAAGGTGACAGCCCAGTCCGCGATCAAATTCTTCAGGTCGATTGTTTGCCGCTTCGGGGTCCCCAACAGGATCATCACCGACAACGGTACGCAGTTCACAAGCCACGCTTTCACGCAGTACACCCAAGACCTCGGCACCAAGGTCTGCTTCGCTTCTGTTGCTCATCCCCGGAGCAATGGTCAAGCGGAAAGGGCCAACGCCGAGGTACTGCGCGGGCTCAAGACCAGAAGTTTTGACAGGCTGCTCAAGCGCGGACGGAACTGGATCGAGGAGCTGCAGGCGGTTCTTTGGTCGGTCAGAACGACGCCAAATCGAGCCACCGGCCAGACACCATTTGCTCTAGTCTATGGAGCAGAAGCAGTTACCCCCACGGAACTCGTATACGGGTCACCTCGAGTGCTCGCTTATGATGAGCTTGAGCAAGAGTGGTCGCGTGAAGATGACGCACTGCTCCTCGAGGAGGATCGTCTCCACGCTGCTGTGCGGTCTGCTCGCTACCAGCAAGCTCTGCGTCGCTATCATAGCCGCAAAGTTAAAGCCAGGAGCCTCGAGGAAGGCGACCTTGTTCTTCGGCGCGTTCAGTCGGCCAAGATACACAACAAGTTGACGCCGAAGTGGGAAGGCCCTTACCGGGTGAAACGAGTCACGAGGCCCGACGCCGTCCGCCTCGAGACCGAAGATGGTACTCCGGTGAGCAATTCCTGGAACATTGAGCATCTTCGCAAGTTTTACCCGTAAGGCGCGGTTGTCGGACCCCGTCCGGCAACCAACTCTTTGTACAAAGTCTTGCCGCAGTTGCATGTAATCCTTTGTACAAAGCCAGGCGCAGACCCTGGCAGCAATGAAGCGCTGGCGCCCCCAAGTTTTAGCATGCATGCTGAGTCGAGTCTCGTCCTTGGTTAGGGTTGGTAGTGCCTAACAGTCGCTAACCCCTAACTTAGAGGTCGAGTCCGCGTCTTTTTCCCGTCCTTCCCCTTTGGCTCGCAGGAATTGCATACCCTTGCCGAGCCGCTCAAGGACGAAGAAGGGGAGAAGGGCGAGCCAGCACCCGCGCCCCGGCATGCCAGAGTTGCCTGGGGTTGCAACCTCAGATAAGTCTTTACATCCCTTATCATGCATTCTCTCGTGAGCTGCGGAATGCGAAAGCCTTGCTTCCTCCTAAAAGCTGCCGTGCTCTCTTAAGCGACAAACCCCGGAGCACGTTCCTGGGGCCCGCTTCTGATAGTAGCCGCGACGGCAAGAGGAGGAAGCAAAGGGCCAGGACCCGCCTTCTCCCTGCCTCCGCCAAGAGCGTGAGGAGGGCCAAGGGGCGCGGGGAGACGGCAGGGTCCGTTGCCGGGCGGGGAAGTGTCTATCTTAACGATGCAAAGGGTTCGCTCCTTGCCGCGGGATGTACCCGCGAGACAAATGGTCTGGCAAACACTCCCTCTTCATTAAAAACATTCCACTCAGGTACAGCTCAGAGAGAATGAAAAACATGAGAGATGGGATTACAAGATTTAAACACAATTAAGGCCCGAGGGCTTACAAGATAAAAAGAGATAAGGTGCCCGTGATCCCTTTCTTGTCTCTCTCCTTAGGAGGTAGGGCAAGGAGGCGAGAAGGGCAAAAGGGGCGCCTAGACGAGCTACGGGTGGCAGAAGACGCCAAGAGAGCATCCGAGGCTCCGCCCGGGGGCTCCGGAGGCCGGATGGAGACGGCGACGCCGGAAGCGGAGCTCGGAAAGGAGGCTGCGGGACGTCAACACGCTGTCGAGGGCATCTAGCCCTCGTACTCCGAGTTGACGGCCTTGCCGCCGGCCTCTTCCACAGCCTCGCCACTCCGGCCGCCCAGGAAGACGAAGCCCCGGCAAGAGGAGCTTGCCGGGCCGGAGAGAAGACCCCGGTGGTCGTCGCCGCGAGCAGGGGTGGTGACGGCGTCTGGGGCGAAGCTGGAAGACGAGGCAGCGGCCTTGCCGCCCGCCCTCTTCCTCTTCCGCAGCCTCTCTACGCTAGCCGCCCAAGGAGACGACCCCGGGGAGTTCACGGCGCCAGCGACGCGGACGATGGGGGTCGCCGGTGCCACGCGGAGCTGCGACCGGCACCTAGTCGGACCCGTCATCCCGGCGACCGCTCCCCTCGTCGTCGCTGTCGCTCCCCTCCTCGTCACTCTCGCTCGAGGAGGAGCCTTCGCTGTCGGAGGAGCTATCCACGCAGCACCGGGCCCGGGTGCCGAGGTCCCCGAAGACCTTGACGGAGAGGAGATCACCCTCCATCAGCTTAAAATGGAGGGTGAACCCCTCCATCAAGCTGTGGATCCGGGCGAACGACTTCCACCCTCGGCCAAGATACATCACGCCGGGGGCTCGGGATTCGACGTGGACTCGCGTACCACTGATCCCGCAGCCCCTCATGCGCAGTCTCAGCGTCTCGTGTTGCTCCGCTTCCAGGACGTCCACGAAGGGAGCCGGGAGGCGGAGGCGACGACGAGGCGCCCGGCGCAGCCTGATGATGAACTCGCAGGGGTCGTCCCCGAGATGAACCATCGGGAGAAACGGAGCCGCCGGCGGAGGCGAGGCCGGCGCGCCGCCCCGCCCGCCTCGAGCGCCTCGGCCCCGTCCACGGCCTCGTCCACGACCTCGCCCCCTCCCCCTTCCCCTTACGGTTGGCTCCGTCACCACGGGTGCAAAGGGAGGAGGGGCGCGCTGCCTGGCGGCAACCCTTGCCTCCACCGAAGAAGGACCAGGGTTCCCTTTCTCCATGACAGTTGGGGAGAGGGGACCAGGGATCTAAGAGAAGAAAGAAGGAAGGAGTGCGGACCCTCATCACCCCCTTCCGCTCCTTATAAAGGGGCGGAGTGAGGGCTCGGCCGCCCCGCCCAACCAATCAAAGCAGAGGAAGGGCAGGCGACGGGGCCGACCCTCTACTTCGACCCGCGTCGGCCCGGTTTCCTGCCTCCACCGCCGCAACCCCAAGCGCATGGAGGACGCGTGGCGGGCGAGCAGGGCCGAGGCGACAGATGAGGCGACCTCTCCCCACCCCGTGATCGTGGGGGCGGGCGCCCCGAAAGCCGCGCCTCGACCCCGTTCGTTCACCAAGCCGCGCCTCCACGTCTCCCCCCCACTTGAAAGTGGGGGCGGACGTTTCGCCTTTCCAAATAAAGGAATCGTGCCCGACGTGACGCATGCCTGCGGGCCTCAAGCCCCGCGCACGCCACCCACGTCACGCACGCCTCGCCCCCCACGACGCCGCGATAAGCGCACGCCACTTGGGGAGGGCGCGACGGGCACGGAGTTAAGGAGCAGCGCAACCCAGGCCACGCGTGCCCGTGCACCGTTAGGGCCTGGCCCAACAACGCTCGGCACCGTGTATGGCCCAGACCCGGGGGCTCCTGTCGGTGTACTAAAGTAGGGGTACCTTAGTACCCCGAACTTGTGCATGGGCAGTAGTAGCGTCCCGCGGCAAGGCTTGCCAGGGGAGCGACAAGAGTCTCCACGGCCCTTTCTGGGCCGGACGAAGGCCAAGTGATCGAGCCTAGAAGACCAGGCCCCGGCAAGAGGAGCTTGCCGGGTCAAGGAGGCGAGGTCTGGCAAGAGGAGCTTGCCGGGCCAAGGCGACAAGGCCCCGGCAAGAGGAGCTTGCCGGGACGACTAAGCCAAAGCACCAAGGCCCCGGCGGGAGGAGCTCGCCGGGACGGCCAAACCAAGGCACCCCAAGAGAAGCCCGCCGCGGCGCGCCGCGCGCCCCGGCAAGGCCTGACGAGCGGCAAGCTCTCAGGTGCGGCAAGACAACCACCGCGGCAAGCCACTTGCCATGGCAAACCACCACCTCAGGCATGCGCTCCAGCTCACCTGCCCACGCGTCACTCTGGAGCTTCCCGAGAGGCACGTGGCAGGGCGCCGCGCAACCTGGGGGGCGCGGTGGCATGCGACGTTGGCAGAGTCGCCCCCGTGGCAAGCGGAGGCGCCCCTAACGGTCCGCCTCGGCACTGTTCGGGCGATCCAGACGGGCATTTAATGCCTTTGTCCCCCGCCGTCAGAGTTAGGTGCGATAGCTCTGTGCGGACACTGTTCGCACAGTTCCTTGCCATTTTTACCCTCACCTGCGTCGCTACCTGTGGGAAACCCCTTAGCATATAAAAGGAGGCCCATGCGCACGTAGGAGGGGGGAACCGGAAAGGGGGGAACCCGAAAAGGAGGACACCCAGTAGACCCTCGTCTACGTCCAGCTCCAACTTACTGTAGCTTCTTGCGCTCCAGAGCAAGAACTCGAATCAACCAGACAAGCAGCAGTAGGGTTTTACGTATCCGTGCGGCCCGAAGCTGGGTAAAATCGTTGTGTGTGTGTGTGTCGCCTCGATCTGCTCTTTGTGCAACCTCCGCCCCCCGCCGAACCGACAAGGGGCTCCGTCCCCATAGGTGCTCGTGGAGGCCGATTCCCCCCGACAATTACCATCCAGGAAAGGCTAATGTAGTAGCTGACGCATTGAGCCGTGAGAGCCATGTCAATACACTAATGACGGGAGAAATACCAAAGGAGTTAGCAGAAAACCTTCGTGAGCTATGTTTGGAAATAGTTCCGAGAGGCTATGTAGCAGCATTGGAGATTCAGTCAACATTGATGGATAAAATCAAAGAGGCTCAAAAATCCGACAAGGAGATTGCAGATATAAAGAAGAAAATGAGCGAAGGAAAAGCAAAGGGATTTCGTGAGGATGAGCATGATACCCTATGGTTTGAGGACCGTGTTTATGTACCAAATGACCCGGAGATCAGGAAGTTGATTCTGCAAGAGGCACATGATTCACCCTATTCGATTCACCCAGGAAATACCAAGATGTATTTGGATTTGAAGGAAACATTCTGGTGGACCGGAATGAAGAAGGATATTGCAGCTTATGTAGCAGTTTGTGATGTGTGTCATAGAGTAAAAGCAGAACATCAGAAGCTAGCCGGATTGTTACAACCATTGCCGATACCCGAATGGAAGTGGGATAAGATAGGCATGGACTTTATCACAGGATTACCCAGGACAAAGGCCGGCTATGACTCGATATGGGTAGTAGTCAATCGTTTGACGAAGGTAGCACATTTCATCCCAGTTAAGACCACTTACACCAGTGCTAAGTTGGCAAAGATATACATGACTAGGATCATTTGCTTGCATGGAGTTCCGAGGAGTATCGTGTCAGATAGAGGAACCCAATTTACCTCAAAATTTTGGAATCAGTTGCATGAAACTTTGGGTACAAGGCTAGAATTCAGTACAGCTTTTCACCCGCAGACAGATGGACAGACTGAAAGAGTCAATCAGATTTTGGAAGATATGCTGAGAGCATGTGCGCTAGATTATGGATCTAGTTGGGACGATAACTTGCCGTATGCGGAGTTTTCTTATAACAACAGTTATCGAACCAGTTTAAAGATGGCACCTTTCGAAGCTTTATACGGAAGGAGGTGCAGGACACCGTTGTCATGGGACGAAGTTGGAGACCGTCAGTTGTTTGGACCAGATTTGATTAAGGAGTCTGAACAGAAAGTTAAGTTGATTCGCGATAGGCTCAAGGTAGCCCAGTCCAGGCAGAAGAGCTACGTAGATTCTAAACGCAAGGAGACAGTCTACGAAACCGGAGACAGAGTTTATCTTCGAGTATCCCCACTTCGAGGAGTTAAGCGCCTTGGAGTTAAGGGAAAATTAGCACCGCGTTTCGTTGGACCATATAAGATTTTGCAACGTATGGGAGAATTCGCTTATAAGTTGGAATTGCCAGAAGGACTGTCAGGAGTTCATGATGTATTCCATGTTTCTCAGCTGAAGAAGTGTCACGCCGAGATGGCGGAGGTACCGCTAAGAGATACAGTGCCGCTTGAAGCGATTCAGTTGAAGGATGACTTAACATATGAGGAGAAGCCAGTTAAGATTCTCGATTATGCCAGCAGAGTTACCCGCAGCAAGGTTATCAAGTTTTGCAAAGTTCAGTGGAACCACCACTCAGAGGATGAAGCCACCTGGGAGAGAGAAGAAGATTTGCTCAAGGACCACCCTCACCTATTTTCTAGCCAACCTGAATCTCGAGGGCGAGATTCATCTTAAGGGGGGTAGGTTTGTAACATCCCAAATTTTCAATTTGGAATGTTATACATTAGATCATCATGCATATCATATTTTCTTGCATTTTGTCGATCCTAGAAAATTTCACGCAACTCAAGGACCCTCGGAGAGAGTTGGAGATTTCGTTATTTTCATATTTGAGATTTCTCAAATTTTGAAAAGAGGATCATTTGATTTTATTTACTTTATCTTCAATTATTTTTCCAATAACAAATATATGAGAGGGAATAATATGACTTTCCCAAATTTTAGGAAAAATGAAGATTTAATAAATAAAACAAATTTTGGATTTTTCCGGAGTTTATTTGCATTAGGGAAAAATGCGTATTTTAAAAATTTGCATTTAGGCCCCGAGTAAAAGTTCATTTTGTTCGACTCATTTTTAGGAGTCGAGGAAAATTTACGTTGTAAATTTTGGAGCTCGTTAGGTATTATTTTTATTCGTTTTTTCTGCCCACGAAATTATTTAAAAAACAAATACGCGCAGCGCCGACTGGGCCAAGGGCCCAGCCAGCCAGCCCAGCCCCGCCGCCTCCCCGCGCGCGCGTGCCCGCGCCGCCGCCGTCGCCGAGTCGGAGGAGGACTCCTCCTCCTCCTTTGTTTGCCCCCTCCCCCAAGCCAGCTCCCCCCCTTTATATACCGCACCCCCTCTCCTCCCCACCCCCAAGCCGCCGCCGCCGCCCGCAGCAGCAGCAGCCGCAGCGCGCCGCCGCCGCCGCTCGCCCACCGCCGCCGCCGCACCACGCCGCCGCCGCCAGCGCCGCCGCCGCCGCCGCACCACCCCGCCGGAGCCCCGCCGCCGTCGAGGTAGCCCCGTGCCGTGCCACCCTTGCCCCGGTTCGGTTTTCTAAAACCGTTCCGGTTTATTTTTTTTGATGTTTCGGTTTTTTTCGAAACCCTAGATCGGTTTTTTTTCTTTCCCGGTTTTGCTAAATAGCGAGCGTTCGCCAGACCGTTCGTCTTAACGAACGTGATCACCGGTTAGCCTTGGTTAACGAACGTCCGTTCGTTTAACCGTTCGTCGTTTTTCTTTTTTTCGTTGGATTTATTCCGCGATTATTCCGATCGCGATTTCAGATCCGATCTTCGTTCTAGTTTATCTTCTCGCTCGTTTATCGGAATCAGGTGATTCAAGCGCCTGGAGTTTCGTTTCGAAACCGCCGTTCCGACTAAGCAACTTAAACAAGTTTTTGCCAAGGTAAAATTTGACCTAGTTTCATCTTGCTAGAACCGAGCTTTCTTCCGCCGTTTGTTTTCCTTTTCTTGATCGGTTCGTTCTCTTTTTTTTGCAACCGGAGTTCTTAAGTTGAACTTTCTGGTTCGATCTTTTATTCGTGTTTTACCCATGCATTAGATGAGTACTTATTGTATGCTTGTTGTTTGTCTGCGATAGATCACCCGGAGTGCGCCGCTTGTTACTTCGAAGCTCTAGGTTTCGCAGATCCTCAGCAAGGCAAGTAACACTTTGATCATACCTTTTCTACTACCCAGTTTTATTGCATTAGATCAATCCTCGAACATTGCATGAGCTAGGATCTAATTAAATTGTGGGTTGGGAAGTAGATGAGGTAGTACCTATTACCTGTTTTACTTATGAAACCTTTGGGAGTTACTTCTACGTTTGCTTATTATGCCATGCTATGCTAGTAGACGTGGATTGGGTGAGTGATATCCATGACAGATGTGAGTATTGTTAATTAATGGTTTATCTAAGGTGGCAACTTAAACACACATCTGGGTGGATTGAGGCGCCTGGTTTCTATCAGGACTTGCCTGTTTTTTTTCGGACCGCCACCCAGGCTCAAAGGGATCATAAGATTATTCATGCTAGTAACTTCCGTGTGCAGCCACAAGCCATTATGGGCTCTGGCATAGTTGATTAAGTCGGGCGAACTCTTATAGTGGTAGACTAGCAGATGTAGGGGATGTAGGTGTACAAGTCTACCCATCGTAAGGTGCTAGCGCTTCTGAAAGACTATGTCTCGGTCATCCATTTCTCAAACACCATGTAGTGCGAGAAACCAAACGGAGGCGATCGAGTCTTGTGGGGAAAAGTGCACAAACCTCTGTAGAGTGTACAAACTAATCATGATTAGCCGTGTCCCCGGTTATGGACATATTGAGTATCTAGTTCTTGAATATCATGTGAATCTCAACATGTTACTCCTAATTAATGTTGTTGGGTGATTAATGATTACTTTTTAATTGGGATCGGAATGCTGTCAACCATTCTCGATGTTTAACAACCACCATGATAGTTAAATAATTTTATTCCTTTGCAGTAGGGAAAAAACTGGCTTTACGCAAAACTATAACCATAGAGCCTTTCCACCAGCCATATATGCATGTAGTATAGGCTTTTTCATTCATTACTCTCTATGTGTTACATTGCCAGCATATTCCATGTGCTGACCCATTTTCGGGCTGCAACTTTCATGTTGCAGACTTTTCAGACGATGAGTAAGGTGCTTTTAGGTCGTGGTTCTATACTCAGTGATGCCGTTGGAGTTGATGGACTCGCTTATCTTCCAAGTCTTCCGCTGTTATCATTATTAGATGACCTTAAGCCATATTTATTGTAATAAGTTCTCTTTGAGACAACGATGTAATAAGTGTGTGATTGCTACTCTGTTATAAATCCTTCGAAGTACTGTGTGATGTCAGCATTACTGATCCAAGGATGACGCCTGAGCACAGAGACTTGACCATCTGAGGTCGGGTCGCTACACTAATACTTGAGAATATTCTTTGGCTCCCCTTGTGTCGAATCAATAAATTTGGGTTGAATACTCTACTCTCGAAAACTGTTTGCGATCCCCTATACTTGTGGGTTATCAAGACCTTTTTCTGGCGCCGTTGCCGGGGAGCATAGCTCTATTCTTTGAGTCACTTGGGATTTATATCTGTTGGACACCATGAAGAACTTGAAAGACGCTAAGACAACAATTTATCCCTCAACTATGAGGGGAGGTAAGGAGCTGCCATCCAGCTCTGCACTTGATTCACCTTCTGTTATGAGTAAGCTTGCGACACCTAAACCTGCTTCTGCTATTTGTTCTGATATGTCGCATGTTATTGATGATGCCACTTCTGCTATGCATGATACTTATGATGAAACTACTTCTATGCCTGATACTACTGTGCCCCTTAGTGAATTCTTGATGAACAAATTGCTAGGGCTAGAGAGAAAGAAATTATTGAATCTGATTATAATGATGAAAGTGATGATGAAGATATGCCTGTTATTCCTGAGGGTTATGTTTTTGATATGGAATCTTCTGCCGCTATTTTAGCTTGCAAAGATAGATATGAGCTCAAGAGGTTATTAGCTATATGGAATCAGCAATCCCTTAAAGACAAAATGAAACCTGACCCCGCTTTTGCAACTTCACCTATTTGTGTTCCTGATAAGGATTATGAATTCTCTGTTGATCCTGATATAGTTACTTTGGTTGAATCTGATCCTTTCCATGGTTATGAATCTGAAACTGTTGTGGCACATCTTACTAAACTAATGATGAGAGGTCTCGCTACTTTTATATACTCAAAATATTTCCGTTCTCATTAAAGGGTGATGCTAAGATATGGTTTAATTCTCTTGATCCTGGTTGTGTGCGTAGTCCCCAGGATATGATTTATTACTTGTCTGCTAAATATTTCCCTGCTCATAAGAAACAAGCTGCTTTAAAGGAAATATACAACTTTGTGCAAATTAAAGAAGAGAGTCTCCCACAAGCTTGGGGGAGGCTTCTCAAGCTACTTAATGCTTTGCCTGATCATCCTCTTAAGAAAAATGAAATGCTTGATATCTTTTGTAATGGACTAACCGATGCTTCCAGAGATTACCTGGATAGTTGTGCTAGTTCTCTTTTCAGGGACAGAACACCGGATGAAGCTGAAATTCTATTGAATAATGTATTGACAAATGAAAATAATTGGGCACCTCCTGAGCCAGCTCCCGAGCCAGCTCCTGCTCCAATTACTGAGCTTATTCCTAAACCAACTCCGAATAAGAGAGGTGTTTTATTTCTCAGTCCCGAGGATATTAAAGAGGCAAAGAAATCTATGAAAGAAAAAGGTATTAACGCTGAAGATGTTAAGAATTTACCTCCTATTGAAGAAATACATGGTCTTAATTTACCGCCTGTTGAAGAAACATATGATCTTAATCCTTTATTTACTGAAGAACCCCCAGACCTCGATATCTCGACACAGGTAGTAAAGGTAAATTCTCTCTATAGATATGATAAAGTTGAAGTCCCTCATACTAAAATTGCTAGTCAGTGCTTGGATGAGTTTGATAACTTTATGTTTAAGCAAGACGACTTCAATGCTTATTTTGGTAGACAATTAAAACAAAATGCTTATATGATTAAACGCTTGGGTGATTATATGGCTAATATTAGTGGTGAACTTAAACTTGTTAGCAAACATGCTTCTATGGTTACCACTCAAGTGGAACAAGTACTTAAAGCTCAAAAAGAAGTGCTTGATGAAATGAATAGTAAGAAAAATGATTATGCTGTTAGAGTGGCTACTAGAACTGGTAGAATGACTCAGGAACCTTTGTATCCTGAAGGCCACCCTAAGAGAATTGAGCAAGATTCTCAGAGAAATAATATTGATGCACCTAGTTCTTCTAAAAAGAAGAAAAAGAAAAATGATAGACCTGTGCAAACTTCTGGTGAACCTATTGCTGAACCACCTGATAATCCAAATGATATCTCTATGTCTGATGCTGAAACACAATCTGGTAATGAACATGAACCTAATGAAAATGTTAATGATGATGCTCAACCTAGTAATGATACTGATGTAGAAGTTGAACCTGCTGTTGATCTTGATAACCCACAATCAAAGAATCAACATTATGATAAGAGAGACTTTGTTGCTAGGAAACATGGTAAAGAAAGAGAACCATGGGTTCAGAAACCCATGCCTTTTCCTCCCAAACCATCCAAGAAAAAGGATGATGAGGATTTTGAGCGCTTTGCTGAAATGATTAGACCTATCTTTTTTGCATATGCGATTGACTGATGTGCTCAAAACTAATCCTTATGCTAAATATATGAAGGATATCATTACTAATAAAAGAAAGATACCGGAAGCTGAAATTTCCACCATGCTTGCTAATTACACTTTTAAGGGTGGAATACCAAAGAAACTTGGACATCCAAGAGTACCTACTATACCATGCTCCATTAAAAGAAATTATATTAAAACTGCTTTATGTGATCTTGGAGCCGGTGTTAGTGTTATGCCTCTCTCTTTATATCATAGACTTGACTTGAATAAGTTGACACCTACTGAAATATCTTTGCAAATGGCTGATAAATCAACTGCTATACCTGTCGGTATTTGTGAGGATGTGCCTGTTGTGGTTGCAAACGTTACTATTTTAACGGACTTTGTTATTCTTGATATTCCCGAGGATGATAATATGTCTACTATTCTTGGAAGACCTTTTCTTAATACTGCAGGGGCTGTTATTGATTGCAACAAAGGCAATGTCACTTTTCATGTTAATGGTAATAAGCATACGATACACTTTCCGAGGAAACAACCTCAAGTTCATAGTATCAACTCTATTGAAAAAATTCCATCGATTATATTTGGAGGTTTTGAATTTCCTCTTCCCACTGTCAAGAAGAAATATGATATACTTATTATAGGGGATGTGCATATCCCCGTTGAGGTAACTTAGTGTTATTCAAAATTTCTCCGGTTTCATGATTATCGGAATGAGTTTGTTAACAAGACTTGATCAACCCAGTTAGTGGATTCCTTTTGATGAGCATGAGACGGATGAAACCAGAAGCACAACCTTCTGTACCCTCTTTATACTTTCTGTTATTTAGTAGAAATAAAGTAAAAATAGTATTTTTCTATTTGTTTCCTGACTTATCCGTGCAATATAAAAATATCCCAAAAATAAAAGTCCTCAGAATGCCATGCCAATTTAATATGATTTTTCGGGAATATTTGAGGATTTACTGTGCAAAAATTACCGCGGGGGGAGCTGCCACCTGGCCACGCGGGTGGAGGGCGCGCCCTACCCCCTGGGCGCGCCCCCTGCCTCGTGGGCCCATGGTGGCCCTCCTCCACTTATCCCAACACCCATCTTCTTCCTCTTCCTCACACAAACCCGAAAAACCAACTCAAGCACGAGTTTTAGCCACCTTTGCTGTGATTTTCGATCTCCTTGCTCAAAGCACCTCTCGCAAAACTGCTTGGGGAGATTGGTTCTTGGTATGTGACTCCTCCATTGGTCCAATTAGTTTTTGTTCTAGTGCTTTATTCCTTGCAAATTTGTGCTGCATAGGTGACCATGTTCTTGAGCTTGCATGTCAAATTTATATGGTTCCAAGTAGTTCTAATGCTTGATATAGGCTCTAGGCACTTGTAGGAGTAGTTGCTATCAGTTTTATTGAAGTTGGTTCCCTTTTGTTTGAAGTTACTAATTTTTTTAGATTATTTCAGAAAATAATGAAGAGGCTTTTGAGGGGCTCATCGAGCCGAAGCTCAAAGGAGAAACAAAATGAAGAAGCTCAGAGGCCCAAATATAATTTGCCTCGTACCGCGGAGATCCGGCCGTGTGAATGGCCTTCTGATAATTTCTTGAGAGAGGCCGGGATTTATGAGGATTTCTATTAATTGATTGAGAATGCTGGCCTAACCGACTTCGTCCGCGACCAACGTCCACAGTATCTCTTACTCACAAATACTTTTGTGCAAAACTTCTACTTTTTCCCTAAGGAATCACCTCCTTCAGTAGAGTTTCATTTATATGACGTTGTTAAGAAGATACCATTAGCTGACATTTGCAAGCTTTGCAACATACCCCCTGAGGGTACCTTAGAGGAACCACCCCGTAAAGAGGTGGAAGCATTTATTAACACTATCTCTGTGGGAGAAACCAGGAAGGTTTCTGATGCAAGAATCACAAGCATACATTTTCCTGTATTGCGCTATTTTGCCTTATTTGCTAGTCGATGCTTGATTGGTCGCGGGAACTGTGGGAACCTTAGCGTTCCTGATATTATTATTTTGTTCCATGGTTTATACCGCGATAACACTGTTAGTATGGGCGGAATTATCGCTAGACGGTTAAGTCTGAACCGTACTAAGGGCCCCATCTTTGGAGGCATTTATGCTTCACGCCTCGCTGCACAATTTAACATAGCTATTAGGCATTATGAGAAAGAAGAAAAATTGCTGCCTAGTGCTTATTTAGATTATAAGAGTATGCTAGTGCATGATTTTCTTGTTAAGGGCAGGGAAGCAGAGCTCAAATATAAATTATTCTTTCATAAACATCATCCTGAAATTATTACCTTGCCTGCTCCTTCCCTGTTTAATTTTGTAGGACCTTATCTCGTTACGTGGGCTCCTGTCCAAGCTTACAAGAATCCTGCACCAGCCCCGGAACCGGAACCACAAGATGAGCCTCCACGACAATCTGTTTATTCTTGGGATCCAGAGATGACTGTCAGCCAATGGTAGTCAGAGTCTTCTTCATCACAGTATGATCCTAGGTACTCTTCGTCGCAGTACGACCCCAGCTACACCTACGGGTATCCGCCAGGCTATCCCTGGCAATAGACCAACTTAGGCCAAAAGCCTAAGCTCGGGGGAGTACGTATTTCTCATCGACATTACATTTATGTTCACACACACTCATTGCTAGATGTCGGTGCTCATACTCTTTCACTGTAATATCCATGCTAGTTTACTTTCTTTTTCCTGCTTTCTTCATGTGTGTTTGTTAAACCTTAAGAAAAACCAAAAAAATAGTAGTAGTTTACTTTCTTGCTGTAGTAGTAATAATTAAAAAGAAAACCCAAAAGTATTTCCGGTTCTTCTTTTGCTTGTTGGGAGCTTTCCCGTGTAAATATTTTTTATTCCTTTTCTTTTCTTTGGGGGTCAGTAGGAGAAGACCATGATTAAATTGTTGAAATGGCTCTTATATGCATTATTGTTGATTTTACCCAGAGCCCATATAGCCTTGTCTTCTCCTGTTTATTGAATGCTCGCAGATTCCAGCTTAGTCCAATGCACGTGCACTCTTATTAGTATTCACATCGTTCGGTCGTGCAAGTGAAAGGCAATTATGATGATATAGGATGGACTGACTGAGATGAGAAAAGTTGGTATGAACTCGACCTTTTTTGTTTTTGTAAATATGATGAGTTCATAGTTCTTGATTCAGCTTGTTATGATTAAACATGTTTGCAATGACAATTAGAGATCACAGTTGCTTGTGCCATGCTTGATTAGCTATGAGTTATAATGGTTTACCTTGCTTGCCAACATGCTATTGAGATGGTTATGATGTGGTATGATGGGGTGGTATCTTCCTTTGAATGATTTAAGTGACTTGACTTGGCACATGTTCACGCATGTAGTTGAAACAAATCAACATAGCCTTCACGATATTTATGTTCATGGTGGATTATATCCTACTCATGCTTGCATCCAATGTTTATTAATTTTAATGCATGTACATGGCTGTTGTCGCTCTCTAGTTGGTCGCTTCCCAGTCTTTTGCTAGCCTTCACTTGTACTAAGCGGGAATACTGCTTGTGCACCCAATCCCTTAAACCCCAAAGTTATTCCATATGAGTCCACTATACCTTCCTATATGCGATACCTACCTGCCGTTCCAAGTAAATTTGTATGTGCCAAACTCCAAACCTTCAAATAAACATTCTGTTTTGTATGCTCGAATAGCTCATGTATCAACCAAGGCTGCCCTTATCTTCCATGTTAGGCGGGTTATTCTCAATAGGAGTGGACTCCGCTCCTCACTCACGAGAAAATGGCTGGTCACCGGGATGCCCAGTCCCATGCTTTATACAAACTAAATCAAAATTAATTGCAAACAAAACTCCCCCTGGGACCTGATGTATGTTGGAGGCACTCGTTGTTTCGAGCAAGCCATGGATTGATGCTTGTTGGTGGAAGGGGAGTATAAACTTTACCATTCTGTTTGGGAACCGCCTATAATGTGTGTAGCATGGAAGATATCGCCATCTCTTAGTTGTTATGTTGACAATGAAAGTATACCGCTCAAAATATAATTTATCTCTATTTCGAAACCGAGCTCTGGCACCTCTACAAATCCCTCCTTCCCTCTGCGCAAGGGCCTATCTATTTACTTTTATGTTGAGTCATCACCCTCTTATTAAAAGCACTAGCTGGAGAGCACAGCTGTCATTTGCATTCATCATTGTTAATTTATGTTGGGTGTGACTATGATTGGATCTATTTTACCATGAATTACAATGTCTAGTCAATCCTTAATCTTTAAAGGTGCTCTGCATTTATGTTTTGCGGTCTCAGAAAGGGCTAGCAAGATACCATCCTGTTATACCATATTATGATTATTTTGAGAAAGTGTTGTCATCCGAGATTTATTATTATCGCTCGCTAGTTGATCATGCTATTGATATGAGTAACTATGAGACCTGAGAATTATTGCAAATGTGGTTAGTTATGATCTTTGCTGAAAACTTGAATGCTGGCTTGACATATTTACACCAACAAGAGCAAACAGAGTTTGTAAAAGTTTTTCTTTCTCTTTTAGTTTGTCAACTGAATTGCTGACAAGCAAGGGTTTAAGCTTGGAGGAGTTGATACGTCTCCGTCGTATCTGCTTTTCCAAACACTTTTGCCCTTGTTTTGGACTCTAACTTGTATGATTTGAATGGAACTAACCCGGACTGACGCTGTTTTCAGCAGAATTGCCATGATGTTGTTTTATGTGCAGGAAACAAAAGTTCTCGGAATGACTTGAAACTCCATGGGTTGTCTTATAAAAAATAATAAAAAATCCTCGCCAAAGATGAAGACCAGGGGGCCCACACCCTGTCCACAAGGGTGGGGGGCGCCCCCCCTAGGGCGCGCCCCCTACCTCATGGGTCCCCTGGACACCTTCCGATGCCAACTCCAACTCTATATATTTGCTTTCGGGGAGAAAAAAATAAAGGAGAATAAATCATCGCGTTTTACGATACGGAGCCGCCGCCAAGCCCTAAAACCTCTCGGGAGGGCTGATCTGGAGTCTGTTCGGGGCTCCGGAGAGGGGGATTCATCGCCGTCTTCATCATCAACCATCCTCCATCACCAATTGCATGATGCTCACCGCCGTGCATGAGTAATTCCATCGTAGGCTTGCTGGACGGTGAAGGGTTGGATGAGATTTATCATGTAATAAAGTTAGTTTTGTTAGGGTTTAATCCCTAGTACCCACTATGTTCTGAGATTGATGTTGCTATGACTTTGCTATGCTTAATGCTTGTCACTAGGGCCCGAGTGCCATGATTTCAGATCTGAACCTATTATGTTTTCATGAATATATGTGAGTTATTGATCCTATCTTGCAAGTCTATAGTCACCTATTATGTGTTATGATCCGACAACCCCGAAGTGACAATAATCGGGATACTTCTCGGTGATGACCATAGTTTGAGGAGTTCATGTATTCACTATGTGCTAATGCTTTGTTTCGGTTCTCAATTAAAAGGAGGCCTTAATATCCCTTAGTTTCCAATAGGACCCCGCTGCCACGGGAGGGTAGGACAAAAGATGTCATGCAAGTTCTTTTACATAAGCACGTATGACCATATTCGGAATACATGCCTACATTACATTGATGAAAATGAGCTAGTTCTGTGTCACCCTATGTTATGACTGTTACATGATGAACCGCATCCGGCATAATTATCCTTCACTGATCCGGTGCCTACGATCTTTCCATATACTGGTTTCCGCTTATTTACTTTCCCGTTGCTATTGTTACAATCACTACAAAATACCAAAAATATTTACTATTGCTTGCACTACTCTTTTGTTACCGTTACCACCACTATCATATTACTTTGCTACTAATCACTTTGCTGCAGATATTAAGTTTCCAGGTGTGGTTGAATTGACAACTCAGCTGCTAATACTTGAGAATATTCTTTGGCTCCCCTTGTGTCGAATCAATAAATTTGGGTTGAATACTCTACCCTCGAAAACGGTTGCGATCCCCTATACTTGTGGGTTATCAACATGCTACGTGCGCGCCTCTACTATGACACGTGCGCACCTCTACATCCACCAGTATATATGTACGTACACGTTCGCGACCAGAATGACAACGCTACGTACGCTTCGACCAGGTGGGTCCCGACTGTTGATACGTCTCCAACGTATCTATAATTTTTGATTGCTCCATGCTATATTATCTACTGTTTTGGACTATATTGGGCCTTATTTTCCACTTTTATATTATTTTTGGGACTAACCTATTAACCGGAGGCCCAACCCAGAATTGTTGTTTTTTTTGCCTATTTCAGTGTTTTGAAGAAACGGAATATCAAAAGGAGTCCAAACGGAATGAAACCTTCGGGACGTGATTTTCTCACCGAACGTGATCCAGGAGACTTGGACCCTACACCAAGGAACAAAAGAGGCGGTCACGAGGGTGGGGGGCGCCCCCCCTAGGGCACGCCCCGTGCCTCGTGGCCCCCCTGTTGCTCCACCGACGTACTTCTTCCTCCTATATATAACTACGTACCCCCAAACGATCAGATACGGAGCCAAAAACCTAATTCCACCGCCGCAACTTTCTGTATCCACGAGATCCCATCTTGGGGCTTGTTCCGGAGCTCTGCTGGAGAGGGCCGTCATCACGGAGGGATTCTACATCATCATAGCCTCTCCGATGAAGTGTGAGTAGTTTACCTCAGACCTTCGGGTCCATAGTTATTAGCTAGATGGCTTCTTCTCTCTTTTTGGATCTCAATACAATGTTCCCCCCCTCTCTCGTGGAGATCTATTCGATGTAATTTTCTTTTTGCGGTGTGTTTGTTGAGAACGATGAATTGTGGGTTTATGATCAAGTCTATCTATGAATAATATTTGAATCTTCTCTGAATTCTTTTATGTATGATTGGTTATATTTGCAAGTCTCTTCGAATTATCAGTTTGGTTTGGCCTACTAGATTGGTTTTTCTTGCCATGGGAGAAGTGCTTAGCTTTGGGTTCAATCTTGCGGTGTCCTTTCCCAGTGACAGAAGGGGCAGCAAGGCACATATTGTATTGTTGCCATCGAGGATAACAAGATGGGGTTTTTATCATATTGCATGAAACTATCCCTCTACATCATGTCATCTTGCTTAAGGCATTACTCTGTTTTTAACTTAATACTCTAGATGCATGCTGGATAGCGGTCGATGAGTGGAGTAATAGTAGTAGATGCAGGCAGGAGTCGGTCTACTTGTCTAAGACGTGATGCCTATATACATGATCATTCCTAGATATTCTCATAACTATGCTAAATTCTGTCAATTGCTCAACAGTAATTTGTTCACCCACCGTAGAATACTATGCTCTTGAGAGAAGCCACTAGTGAAACCTATGGCCCCCGGGTCTATTCTCATCATATCAATCTCCATCACTTTATTATTGCTTTGCTTTTTTACTTTGCCTTTTACTTTTCACTTTGCATCTTTATACCAAAAATACCAAAAATATTATCTATCATCTCTATCAGATCTCACTCCCGTAAGTGACCGTGAAGGGATTGACAACCCCTAATCGCGTTGGTTGCATTGAGCTATTGTTTTTGTGTAGGTACGAGGGACTTGCGTGTAGCCTCCTACTGGATTGATACCTTGGTTCTAAAAAACAGAGGGAAATACTTACGCTACTTTGCTGCATCATCCTCTCCTCTTCGGGGAAATCCAACATAGTGCTCAAGAGGTAGCAACTGTCAGGCACTTCCTTGCCTGCGAAGATGTAGCTAGTGGGTCCCAGCAGTCAGGGGGGCGAACCGTTTTTTCGCCCAGACGCACTTCCTTGCGTGCGAAGATGTAGCTGGTGGGTCCCAGCAGTCAGGGGCAAACTTTTTTTCGCGAAATACGGTGGCCCGTCTGGTGGGTCCCCGCTGTTAGGTGGAGGAATAATTATTTTGCACGTAATAAGGAGGCACTTCCTTGCTGCGGCCGTGGACCCAGCTGTCAGCCTCTCCACGTACAGTCCACGTCTGATGGAAGTCGTTCCTTGACCACGTTGACCAGGCCGCGCCGAGAGCACCACGGCGGTGGACGACGACGAGGCCTAGGAAGGGGACGACGCGGAGCCGGGGAAGACGCGGCAGTGGAAGCCCGCGTGGAGAGGAGTACGAGGGTTCACTGGTTTGGCTGCGGTGTGAGGCTGCCGTCGCCGCTGGGCTTGGCCAGCAGTGGGAATAGTAGGGGTGGTAAGGCCTTCGCGGTAGCACAACCGGCCACGGGAGGCAGGAGCATGCGGCACGACCGGCGCTGCTTTGGGCGGCTGGAGCAAGAAGACCAGAGGTTGAAGAAGCACTACGACCGTTGGATGGACATTGTACGGTCACTGGAGCTAGAATCGTTCATATTGACTAAGTTGACAAAGCCCTCCATCCCCGTCAACTTAGTTGGCCCACAAGTCATCCTCCCACTATGGTGGGTCCCAGCTAGCAGGGGGTATTCATTTTTTTGTGCGTAATAAGGAGGCACTTTCTTGCGTGTGAAGATATAGCTGGTGGGTCCGACATGTCAGCGGGGGGAACATTCTTTTCGCGAAATACAGAGGCCCTTCCGGTGGGTCCCAGCTGTCAGGTGGAGGAATCATTATTTTGCGCGTACAGTCCACGACCGATGGATGTCGTTCGTTGACCACGTTGACCAGGCCGCGCCGAGAGCACCATGGCGGTGGACGACGGCAAGGCCTAGGAAGGGAACGACACGGAGCCGGGGAAGACTCGACAATGGTTGCCCACGCGGTGGGGAGTACGAGGGTTTACTGGTCCGGCTGCCGTCGCCGGAAAATAACAGGAGGTGTGGGTGAGTAGAGGAATGGCCTGGCCAGCAATGAAGTAGGGTGGGGCGTTGTGGCCTGTGCGGCAGCACAGCCGGCCACGGGAGGCAGGAGCAGGCAGTCCCACCGGAGCTGGTTTGGGCGGCTGGAGCAAGAAGATCAGATATTGAAGAAGCAGCACGGCCGTTGGATTAACATCCAACGGTCACTGCTGCTAGAATCGTTTGTGGACTAAGTTGACAAAGCCAAAGTACACGCCAACCTAGTAGACCCACAAGTCAGCCTCCAAATCTGTCCCAAATAGCATACAGCCCAAAATTTCTAGCCATATTCAAATTAATTTTAAATCTAAATATACCTTAATTTAAATTCAATGAAATTTTACCCGCACAAAAACAATGAAATTTAAAATATCAAAATCTAAAAGAAAACAATATTTTGGAACTAATTGCCTGTTTGCTGTATTTTTTCATTTTACAACCCATTTATTATTACTTATAGCCCATTTCTTATTACTTATAGCCCATTTTCTGGGCAAAATGCATCCCTCCTCGTCTTGAAAGATTTCCGGCCAGCAGGGCGTAGAAAAGCAAGTAGGCCTACGTTGGTTATTCTGCAAAAAACAAAATAGCTGGCTAGGCATTTTCAGAAACGAAAAAAACAAACTGGGCTGGTCATGTGCTAAACATATGAAATAAAAGCCTGGGCTAGACGGGCCACGGGTCCCGCACAACCCAGTTGATACCCTTCTCCGTCTCGAAAAAACAAAATTACTGCGCGCGCTGCTGGGTCCCTACTGTCATCCTCACCATGTACAGTCATTTCCTTATTCCTTCGGTTGTTGACCATGTTTACAACATCGGAGGGCGGTGCCGCGGCGAGCAAACCAAGGCGGAGGACTATGGTGAGGCCTCGGACGGGAACGAACAGGAGCCGGGGAAGATCACAGCCAGCCGTGGGAGGCGGGAGCAGGCGGTCCCGTCGGCGCTGGTTTGGCTTTGGCGGCTCGAGGAAGAAGAGACTGAAGAAACGCGACATACGTTGAATGTCAATCCAACGGTCAAGGTTGGCACAATCGTTTGTTGACTAAGCGGACACCAAGTAGCATACTTTTTTATATATAGGAAGAAAACTGCGAGGAAAATGCGTTCGTTCGCCGTCCTCCTCACAGGGAACGTTCGCCACATAAGTGACTAGCACCCTTGGTTTTCAACCGAGAGGTCCTGGGTTCGAGTCCCAAGAACTCTCAATTTTGTCCTCCTTCCTTCCTCGCAAAAAAAGGGAAAGAAAATCAAAAACTTGGGAAGGCGTACTGAACAAGCTAGTGTACCAGTAAAGAGACGTTGCTGAGTTTTAGGAAAAAGAAAGACGTGCTCCTGTAGCTGGTTCGAATCCAAACCTAGACTATGACTATATATGCTGCTATGCTAATCTGCAAGTAATGAAACTGACATATCCAACGTTCGCTTCTCCTCTTCTCTACTTACTCTGCCTAGCATCAGAAGCTCTGGTCGCAGCAACCATGCCCGCTGGCTGCTCGTCCACCTGCTCTTCAGCAGGCAACAACCAGATATGCGCCAAGTCGCCACCCGTACCATCGCCTGTGGGTCTCATCACACCCCCGCCGGCACGCGCACCGCAGCCTATTGCTCATCGCAACCCGCTGCCGTTGGTGTGGTGCCACTGCTGCAAATCACGCAGAGTCATCTGTCGTGTATCAACCACAATCCGCAACCCTGACCGAGTCTTCTACAAATGCCCGAATCATGGGGTAATAATATGTTTAAGTGTTGTTTTGCTGCTTTCAGTTGCTGATTTTTTTAATAGTTTGGTTGATGACCTTCCAATTTGATTCATGCAGAAAAGGGAAGATTCGTGTGATTTGTATTTCTTGGAAGTTGTTGATGTGGGGGAATGCAACTACACTGATTATTTGGTTAGCCGAGGAATCCCAATACCAGCAGGTGGGGGTGTTGGACAAGTAACTAAAGAAACGGCAGAAGAGGAAGATGCAGAGCAGAAGGTTAAAGATGCAGTTCCTCTGATCATGGCCAAGCAACAACTACTGAACGGCCTTGACAGCAATGAGGAGATGAAAGAGTTTGTGAAGATAATGGGAAAATCGATGTGCTCTGTAGGATGATTGTCTCTTTATTTGCAGTGTATGTAGCACTCGTGATGTATTCAGTGGCTACGACATGAGCACTTTGCTGAAACTAGTAATGAATGAAACCTGTGTAGCAGGCTAGGCGTAGTGTTGTGAACATCTAATGATTTCTATTAACGGAAATCAGGGGGTATCCCCTTTTGCTCATATAAATAAATAAATAGCAGAGGCCCTGTCGGGTCAGCTTTGTTCTCATTCAAAGACGTCGAGCAAATTGCAGTCCAACAGCAAACTATGTCATCAAATTCAAGTTTCACAGCCAAATATGAGTACAACTAAACAACAATGTCATCATGTTTTAGTTGTCATACAATCACCAAACACAAATCAGCATACATAACAAGTGATGTTCTCACATCAAAATACTAAACAATATGTTCATCAGGTTTCAGTTGTCATAGCAAACACAATTTCACATAGTAGATAAAAAAACGTCTTCTGACAGGCAAATACGACAAAAGCAATGTAATCATCATCCGCAGCAGCAGCGTCAACATCTTCGCCATGTGTATCAGTCTGAATCGTAATTCCTGATGGTGTCATCTTATTCTTCGTCCTCAACGTCCTCGAACATTGGCTTCTTCTTGATCAACTCTTCTATGTCCACCGCACCACAGGCAATCTTTTCGCCGGCGTCATTGACGTGATGGTTCTCAAAGATATTAGGAACATCTGTGTTATCTTGTACATCAGGAGCAGTGTAAGCATCATCTTGTTGTGCAACTTCATTAAACGAATTCCTCTGCTCAAACCTTTGCAATACTCTCCAGTCATCGCTACGTGAAAATGTGTCTTCCAAGAAAAATATCTGTGTTGCTTGATTTGCCAAAATAAAAGGCTCGTTGGTCTGGTACGCCACCTTGACATTGATGGATTTGAAATAATCATCAGCTCTGGGTTTTGCGATCCTGGAAAACAGGTTATACCAACGATAGCACAACAGAACCACACACCGATGATCCTCGAAACTGGAGATATACTGCAACTGAACAATGTCTGTTATGTTAGCATACATTTCGGTTGTCTCTTTGTCATACATATCCGTGCTCATGATGGCACTGTTTTGTGTCTTCCTGCCTTCATCTCGTGCAAGGGTGTTGTAGCGCACATCTCCAACAACACAAGATTCATAATGTCTTACCCGAGTATCAGGACCCATTGCTAGTGAGTAAAGGGCATCATCAACTGCCTGCCCATCCTCCTGCATCTTCTTAACCTATGGTTAGAAAATAGACAAGCCGATCATCTTATGTACTCAATATATTAAAAAAACTGACAGTGCACTTCAAAAGCTTACATGGTTCTTGAACCATTTCGCAAATCCTGCCATAACCAGTTTGTCAATGTTTCTTGGATTTTGCGGCAGTAACTCCTCTTTGTAGATGCTGCACAACATAGTGATCGCGTCAAACATCTAAATATATAAGAATGTGCTGCAAGTTTAGTAGATTATGATGTATAAGCTGCAGTACTTCACTTACTTGATATAAGGTAGTATCTCAGGACAGTTATTCAACACATACCACACCATTTTGTCCAAATCTTTAGGTTTGTCCTCTTGTCGACTCTTCCTTGTAACTCGAACAGAATAATCGAAAACATTGAGCCCGGGATTGTCTTCACCCACCTCTTTGCTAAGCTGATCAGCTGTTTCAATGTATTTTGAGCAGAATGTCAACGCTTCTGTAGCAATGTAGGCCTCTGCAATGGAACCCTCGGGTCTTGCTCTGTTCCTAACATAGCCCTTGAAAGTGCCTAGCCGCCTTTCAATAGGGTACATCCAACCATACTGTACTGGACCTCTAAGTAGTGCCTCATCAGGTAGATGAACAGCCAAATGCACCATCACATCAAAGAAGGTTGGAGGATATATCTTCTCAAGGTCGCATAGGATAGTTGGTATCTTGTCTCTAAGACGCTCCAAAGCATCTATCCTGATATTCCTACTGCAGAGTTCCCTGAAGAATTGTCCCAACTCTGCAACTGCTCTGTATAAGTTAGGGCGGCCCAATCCTCTAAGGATAACAGGTAAAACCCTTGGAAGTAGGACGTGGCAGTCATGAGTTTTCAACCCTTGTACCTTGTTTCCATCTGCACCGACTCTCCTTTCAGGGTTGAAGCAAATCCATGTGGGAATCTCACACGTGACAGGACCTCACAGAATTCTTTTCTTTTTACCTTGTCCAAGACGTACACAGCTAGTGCCATATCCCGTGGTTTACCTTCATCTTGCACCTGCAAATCCTTTCTGATACTCAGGTGTTTCAAATCAATCCTAGATTTTAAGGTATCTTTCGTCTTGCCTTCAATATTAAGAAGTGTGCTGATAATGCTGTCACATATATTTTTCTCGATGTGCATCACATCAAGATTATGCCGCATATCCAAATCTTTCTAATACTCCAAGTCCCACAAAGTGGGCCTGCGGGTAAACAATAATCTCTCTTCTACCCTGCCAAGCTTCCTTTTCCCGCTACTCTTTGGCGCATCACGGTTTTCATGCTTTGCATTGAACACATGTCTTCGGTATTTTCTAGGATGCGGCTTGTCCTTGGCAAGGAAACGACGGTGTCCAATGTAACAGATCTTGCTAAGTATTGCATATGACAGCGGATTCCTGTCACAGCGAACACATGCATTGTAACAATATGTCGTTCGCCCTGACATAGTGCCCAAAGCCGGATAATCATGGATGCACCAAATTATAACAGCACGCAGAAAGAAATCAGCTGGTGGGCTGCTATATAGGTCTCGAGTGAGAACACCCTTCCATAGCTGTTGAAGTTCCTCCACAAGAGGCTCCATGAACAAATCAAAATCCTTTCCAGGACTTTTTGGACCTGGGATGAGCAAGGCCATCATGTAGTTTGATTCTTTGGTGCAGACATTTGGAGGCATGTTGTAAGGGATAACAAGCACTGGCCACATGCTATATGTGGCGCTCTGGTGGCCAAATGGGTTAAATCCATCTGAAGCTAAGCCAAGTCTAATGTTTCTCGGGTCAGCAGCAAACTCTTTGTGTTTATCATTGAAGCTTTTCCACTCACTACCATGAGATGGATGGCTCATTACATTCTGATCTCTGTACTCCTGGTTCCTAGAATGCCACAGTACATCCTCTCTTGTTTTAGCATCATGAATCAACCTCTGCAATCTTGGTGTAATTGGAAAATGTCTCAGAACATTATGAGGAACCCTCTTCACAGCATCGCCATCTTTCCATCTTGATGATTTGCATTTCGGGCATTCACTTAAGTTGGCATAATCCTTCCGGAACAGAACACAATTATTCTTACAAACATGGATCATATCATATCCAATTCCAACTGCATGAAGGAAATTCTTCATTTTACTGTAGGTGTGTGGCAGCTCAGACGCATCTGGGAAAGATTTGCGGAAAGTAGCCAACATCGCATCGTATGATTTGTTGGTCATCCGCTCAGATGTCTTCACCTAAAGAAAGGTGACCATAGCTAAGAATACTGACAGCTTATTTCCTGGGGTGACAACAACGTTGCACTATTCCAACATGCGGGCCCACCGTTTTTCTTCTGCAGGTGAAAGTTCACGGAATGCACGAGCATTTCCTAGCATTGTTTCAATGTTGGTCAAACTCACTGGCTCCGCCACCACCTCCTCCTCCTCCTCTTCCACCTGAGCATCAGGCAGATCAAGATGGTGATCTGCTGCTTCCACGTAGTCAATAACATTGACGTTCACAGCTTCACCATGATGAACCCACCTAGTATATGTGACCGACATCCCATACAAGTGTAGATGATTTTGCACCGTTGACTGTGGTCTTGTAACTGAATTTATACAACTGCTACACGGGCAGAGCACATCTGATTTCGGACCACCGTACTCAGCTATGATAAAGTTCATGAAGTTTTCAACCGCCTCGACATATGTAGCGGAGAATCTTCGAGCAGAAGTTATCCAAGTCCTGTCCGTCTGTTAGACATACAAATTAGTTCTTCAACTAGATATTACAGGAAAAACATATATGCTTTTTTATGAAGTCCAGAAAAAAATACCTAGGTCGATATCTAAAGCTATGGCAAGATATTTGGACGAGCAGATCTAAGTGACGAAATATATGTAAAGCTAATTCAACAAACAGATTTGAGTGCCAAATTATGGCAGGCTGTTTCAGCAGTCAATGAGGCCGAGCACACAGCAATCGAACTATCGAAGGCCATCGCAGCAACAAAGATCGAGTATAAAACGATGTAGAGCTATTTCACCTAACAGATTGGCTACTAGATCATGGCAATCTACGTCACAATAAATATATGGCAGGATATTTTAGCAACTAATCGGCCTTGGCATGCCATCTCAGCTAAGCAGATTGAGTGCAGAACAGGGCAAGGAAGCTTCTTAAGCAGAGCATATTGACAGTAAACTACTTTGGCAAACAGTGGGATTAACAACGTCTATCAGCTAACATTCAGCGCTACACCGACATGAACGGGGCCTCAGTCTAGAATGCGCGTACCGTGGGAGAAGCTGACCGCCATGCGTCTCCACACGAACGTCACCAGCGGTGGCAGCGCTGACCGCCGTGTGCCTCCACAAGAACGTAGCCAGAGGTGTCGGCGCGGCTAGAGGACGACAGTCTACGAGAGCGTACTGTGGGAGCGAGAGGATCGCCGAACGACGATGCCGACGTATCGACGCGGCGGGGAGGGCGGCTTTGGCAGAGCGAATGGAGTGGAGGGGGACAGGGGGAGAGGGTTTTGGGGAATATTATTGGCTAGTTGGCCGAAGGGCGGTTGAATCGGATTTGGGGGGAATTTTTGGGTGTGTGTGGGGGGGGGGGGGGAGGATTTTCACGCGGTGGGCGGGGGGAGTTTGGCGCATGGTCGGTTTCTCCAAGTGCAGTCCCACGTGCGAGTGAAGAGGCAAGCCGAAGCGCGTTCCGTTTGCGTGAGCCGTGTGCAGGACCGAACGTGTGTGGGGTGCAATGCGACCGCGACAGGAGTGCTATGAGTGTACCGCCTTTTTTCCTTTTAAAGTAGGTGCTTCGCCCCCTCAAAAAAAATTTGTTGCTTCGCGCGATCCATCGATACTACTACTAGTAATCCGGTAATCCCGACTAAAACGGCGTGGCCGGGTCTTTTCCCGCGCGATATGCTGGGAGGTTGGCTTAGTTGGGTTTTTTAGGACGAGTAATGCTACACCTACGTAATCCCAGTTACGTAATTAACGTAATGTGAAATGTGTGAGCTGTTGATTGTAGATTGGGGGGGGAGGGAGGGGCCCACCACCATGAAAATCAAGGGAGGAGAGAGAGAGGCAATTTACGTTAACCCTTTCGTAGGTTCCCGTAGATGTAGAAAGATGTGAAATGCGTGAATGTGTAGTGGACGTACTATTGGAGTGCCTAAGATAATTGTGTATGTATAGACCCTATGTGTTTATTTTACTTCGCATGTTAGATTGTCTCGGTTCAATAAAAAGCAGAGTTGGTGATGATGGTATGCGTGTCATCCTGCAATATAGGCCATCCGATCTATATCTAACGGATAGGAAGGAAACTATGACAATTTACCCACACTCCTCTCCACATTTGCAGATAAGGTTTTCCCTCGTTCAGCCTTTTCTCCCACAAGATCTTGATCTTCCATGCAACGCACGGGCATCTTGCTAGTACTCCTACAATATGTATATTATTGTGAAAGTTCATATACACCGGCCGAGATTAATGCAAGCACGGCAGATTTTCATTACATTTCGAACTTTTATAGGACAGAAAAAATAAAAGAAACCCGACCCTAAACCTATTCTACGGCGGCGACCGACGTCCTCCATCTGCGATCTCTATGTACGGGGGCGGGGTTCAAGACCCGTGAAGTGAAGGTGCGGTCTCCGGCGAGGAAGAGTAGAACACGGGATACAGACCGACCAGTTGGCACACCATGCCCTGTCGCCTCCCATGCCCTACTCATCCTCAGAGGAGTCCCCGACCTCGGTGGTGCCGGACGTTGGACGACGGCAAGTAGGACGCGTGGCTGACGGTGCTCGCGTCGTCGGCCGCTAGCGTGGCCACCGCTTGTGCGGTCGCATCCGCATCCGGCTACACCGCTATTGCGTCGCGAGAGGCGACTTGAGCGAAGGCAGCGACCTTGAGCTTCATCCCCGAAGACAAGCTCTCCCGCAGAGCGTTCGCACTTGCGGTCATGGCGGATGTGGTGCCAGGTAGGAGGACGATGCGCTATGGTGTGGAGGTTAGCTGGGCATTGCCGCTTTAAGTAGCGCATTCCAGTGAGGCCAAGCGTACGGGTGCGTCATTAAGTCACCGGAGTTGGTTCCTCGGGCACCGAGCCTCTTAACGACGACATACGAACAAGCGGCATGAATGCGGGCAGCTGGCGTCGGCTGGGAATGTACCGCGCGACTGCGTGAGGGACGAGGGTTTTGGTGTGCCAGGGTAGTCAGCTGCGGTCGTGGCAACGTTCGAGATGCCCTTTGCTCACATGCGATCCCCGCATGTCATTGAAAAAGCAATACGACCCGGCATGGTCTCAGGTCCAGAGTATGCAGTTGGCCGCGCTACACCACTCCGCGGATGCGTCGCGGCGCCCCGTGCATCCTCGACGAGCCGGGTGTTGGGGTGTGTTTGGATTGTGGCCAAAGTGCAACTTACCAAAATTTTGGTCATGACCCAAAGATTGGTCTTTGTTTGGATGGTTGCCATTTTTTTGGCATGCCAATGAACTCTAGCCAACTCTAGTTCATTTTTCTTGTTAATGTCGGCCAAATCATGGGCAACCAATACCTCAACCAAAATTTTGGTCATGACCCAAAGATTGGTCTTTGTTTGGATGGTTGCCATTTCTTTGGCATGCCAATGAACTCTAGCCAACTCTAGTTCATTTTTCTTGCCAATGTCGGCCAAATCATGGGCAACCAATACCTCAACCAAAATTTTGGCTACCCAATGCTTTGATGGGGCAACCTTGGGCACAAACCAAACATACCGTTGGTCGTGCCACAGCACTAACGCCACCCTCAGCACACTGAAACCGACCGTGTCTAGCGACGATATGAGCGTGTCGCTCACCGCGGTCGCCGTGTCCAGAGGCGGTGCTGGAGCTGCGCCCCGTTGTTGGCCCCAACGACCCACATGAACGGTTGTCGGTGGCGAGGAGGACGTGGGCCAGCTCCTCCATTGGACTATTCTGTGCTACGTCGTCCCGACGGGTGTGCCCCACATGTCGGTTTCCCTGTTTCCCTGCCATATTCGAGCGTCAGTGCTCCGCGTTGCGCATTAGGCCTTTCACTATGTAGGCCAAGCGAGACAACTTATTGTTTATTTGAGCCTCCAAGTATAATCATGTGGCGTTTGCTTATTTCTCATTCCTCTCCAACCCTCTTCTCCATCGATCATGTCGCCCTCCAGTCGAGTCCATCCTCCCGCATGCCTCATTTGAACATTCCGCCGAGTATCATTCGCATGTACCCACCCTAGTCCTCTTTCAATAGATCTCCGGACCCCGAGATGAAATCGAGAGGGAACGAGTGGGGGCACGTGATACCTAAGGCGGATTCAAAATTTTGAACCGGTGATCATAGCATCCGCAAATCATATATAAAGGGTATTCAATGTTCGTTTCGTTTTTGAACGTACAATATACTCCCTCCTATCCTTTCTAGTTTACATATAAGTTTTATGTGTAGTCAAAGTATCTCTACTTTGATAAAAAAGGTATCAACATTCAACAATGCCCAATCAATATTGTTAGATTCGTACGTACTCCTAGATTTGTACTCGAGATGGTTTCCAATTTGACTATTGACAAGATTAATAGTACATGAGATGTATAATGTGAAAATTATATTGTTGGAAACTCCTTTCACATACGAATTTGACCGTATGCTTTGTGTAAGTTGCATGCCATATATTATTACTCTAACATTTGGTCAAAGTTAGCCTCGAAAAATGCATTAGACCCTTTATGCTTTGTGTAAGTTGCATGTCATATATTATTACTCTAACATTTGTGTAAGTTGCATGTCATATATTATTACTCTAACATTTGGTCAAAGTAGTATAGTGGAAGTGGATCCTCTGACGTAGGTACCCCTGCGTTACACTCCCTTTCGGTCACTTACTGGCGGACCAGATGCTTGCTAGGCCCCGCATGTCAGTTACTCAATGGGTTCGGCCACGTCAGGGGATCCTCATCCGTAGTATACTCCCTCTGTTTTTATTTACTCCGCATAAAACAGAGGGAGTGGTGGTATAATAAATGACGCGAGCGGGGGAGGGGGAGGGACGTCGGTTTGCTCTCAACTGCGGTCCTACAAGCTTGCGAAAACGCAAGATGATAGAGGCAAAGGTGTCCCGTCTTTCGATGAGATGGTGGCTATCGTTTGGAGGAAGTCGACTTTGACGATCCGACTACGAACGTGCGAGGACGTCGCGCCTTAGCAATCGCTAAACCAACTCCGAGAGGTTATTGACCACGCCGGAGCACGATCAACTTGACCACGAAGGTCTGTTTCCTGTAAGCAAACGAAGAACAAGCAAGAAACTAAGATTGCAATCTGCATATTGCGAATATAAGAGGAAAGCTTTATTGATCAAGGTGGGGTTCTGTGACGCCTTGGTCTGGTCGTTGAACACAAACGAAGTACGCGAAGTTGCAGCTATGGCGAACTTTTAATCTAAACAAAACCCAAAGTCTAAACGATGCCCTAGGGGCTGTATATATGGAGGAAGAGGGGGGGAATTTCGTGGCCCTTGGAGGAGGGGGTCCGAAACCCACCCTAACTCTTGTTTCCCCACACATACGGACTCTAAAAAGAGCCTATATTGAAGTATTTCGAAATTACATGGGCCTGGCCCAAAAAGAAGGTGACGTAGCACCTAGAATAGCCTCTGGACGAAAATTATGAAGTGGCATCTTGTATATTTCGTCCAAGGCTTCATGCACTCATTATGGTGGCTTCAAAGTCCTGAAATCATCACTTGAAACTCTGTTCTTGTCTCCCTTGCGCATGCCATCAACTCCATGCTTGTTCTTGCTCCAATGATCATCCTTCTCCAAGCTAGGCCCTTCATTTGTAAGCAAAACAAATGTATCCAATTTAGGCAGCATCATATTCTCATGAACATTAGAATCATTACCAAGAAACGAGAGTACCTGATAATTCAATTGGCGTGCGCGAGCTCTAGTAATTGGTCCAGTATGTATAGCAGCAGGGGCTGTGGGTGTAACAATGGTATTGA